>OY787623.1:10336341-11811341 GCA_963678935.1 Umbilicus rupestris | reverse complement strand
ACTTTGAAACTCTATTACGGGTCCAGCTAGTGCCCCAGATGCAGAGGATTTTTTATAGCAAATGAGAGGAGGATCAGCTTGATTTTTTGGAAGAGGGCCCCCACCCACCTGAAGAAAAATAGCCGTTGGAGGAGCGCCCTAGACCTACAAAAATTCAAGAGGATCATGCATGTACTGATTATTAGATCCTGACCCGCTATTCAACCCTTGACTGATTTTTAAATGCTTATGGTTATTGCTAACCGTACTCATAGCATATGGCGTTATCACACTATCTCGTCACTCCTACTTTTAATCCTACACTACGCTGCTTAGTTAATGAGCAAAAGAGTCCATTAGGTCAGTTGAGGTAGTATTTGATATTCTGTTTCCGATAGAATATGTGGTTAATGAGGAAAGAAGATGAAGAAAACTAGCCGTTGTTGAGTTTTCTGGTCTGGTTTTGCTGCGTTATTGTTTTTTCCCCTTCTGACACAACAGTCACCTCCTTTTAATGTTTTCTCGAAATTTAATACTCCTCTAAGCCTTCTCTCTCTCTCTCTCTCTCTCTCTCTCTCTCTCTCTGTGGTCTGACTTTCACGTGGTCTCTTCCTAGTTCCACAAAGCTCCATTCCCTTCCTACAAGAACTTCTCGCACTTGACTTCTCTCCCTGTTTCATCTAATCCTACTACCTAACTTTCACTTCTCTCTTCTGCTCAAACTGATCGCTCTGAAAGTTACATCCGAAGCTTTTTTCACTTCTCTTCTCAAACTGATCATTCACCACCACCGTATTTCACTCTCTTTTTCCAGCCTGCAGCAGCTAGCTAATCTGTTTTGGATTTAGAATGCAGATTGTGAAGAAAGCTCGAGTTCTTACATCCGGGGTTTTCGAACTGGCCCGCGTTTCTAGCAAAAGAGTAGGGAATCTGAACTGGGTAAGTGCGGAAAATGTTCATCTTCTGCTAATCCTGCAGTTAATTTTTGTCGGGATCAGCTCAGTCTCATCCGCAGCATGGGATGGCGTGATAGTCACGGAAGCTGATTTCCAAGCTCTGCAAGCGTTCAAGCACGAGCTCATGGATCCCAGAGGTTTCTTACGCAGCTGGAACGACTCTGGTTTCGGAGCCTGCTCAGGCGGCTGGGAAGGCATCAAGTGCGCCCAGGGCGAAGTCATTGTCATCCAGCTTCCTTGGCGAGGTCTCGGCGGACGAATCTCTGAGAAAATTGGGCAGCTTCAGGCGCTACGAAAGCTCAGTTTACACGACAATTTCATCACCGGCCCCATCCCTATTGCGCTAGGATTCTTACAAAGTCTTAGAGGTGTCCAGCTGTTCAACAACCGGCTTTCTGGGTCGATTCCTGCATCCATCGGTTCGTGTTTGTTGCTTCAGAATCTTGATTTGAGTAACAACTTGTTGACAGGTTCAATCCCTGCGAGTCTTGCCAATTCAACAAAGCTCTTCAGGCTCAATTTGAGCCATAATGCGATCTCAGGGCAGATACCGGTGAGCCTGACACGGTCTGTTACTCTCACTTTCCTGGCACTTGAGTACAATAACTTATCTGGGTCTGTCCCAGATACCTGGGGCTCCAACACCACTATTCTTCAGTTGCTGGCACTTGATAATAACTTCTTGTCTGGAACCATCCCCAAGTCCGTAGCTAACTTGAGTCAGCTTCAACAGTTTTCAGTTAGTCATAACCAGATTAGTGGAGTCATCCCAGAGGAACTAGGTTCACTTTCTAGCCTTCAAATGCTGGATCTGTCATACAATGCTGTCAATGGGAGCTTGCCTGCTGGTCTTTACAAGTTACAGAACCTTACAGCTTTGAAATTGAAGAGGAATTTGATAAGCGGCCCTATATCGGCCAGCATTGGCAACTTGTCTTCGCTCACTGAGCTTGATTTATCTCTCAACAATCTCACTGGAGAAATTCCCGATTCCCTTGGTGATCTACAAAGCTTAAGTAGGCTCAATGTGTCATATAATAACTTGGCCGGCTCAGTTCCTGTTCTCCTGACACAGAAGTTCAATTCAAGCTCATTTGTTGGAAATCTTCAGCTTTGTGGGTACAGTGCGGCCACTGCCTGTCCTGCTCCAACGCCTTCTGAAGCTCCTCCATCCCAAGAAACAACTGGGAAGCATCATCGCAAGCTTAGTACAAAAGATATAATTCTGATAGCAGCAGGGATTTTGCTTGTGGTCTTGGTACTGCTTTGTTGCATACTACTCTGCTGCTTGATAAGAAAAAGGGCAGCAGCGAAAGAGAATGGTGGGGGTGGCAATGCTAGGGCTGTAGCTGGGCGCGGTGAGAAGGCAGCCGAGGTGGAGTCGGGGGGAGAGGCTGGTGGGAAGCTAGTTCATTTTGATGGGCCAATGGCGTTCACAGCTGATGATCTCTTGTGTGCCACTGCTGAAATTATGGGAAAGAGTACTTATGGGACTGTTTATAAAGCGACGCTGGAGGATGGTAGCCAGGTTGCAGTGAAGAGATTGCGTGAGAAGATTGCCAAAACTCACAAGGAGTTTGAAGCTGAAGTGAATGTTTTGGGGAAAATCCGACACCCTAACTTACTGGCACTGAGGGCTTACTACTTGGGGCCAAAGGGAGAGAAACTCTTGGTTTTTGACTACATGCCTAAAGGAAGTGTTGCTTCTTTTCTACATGGTGAGATCACGTCACATTCAACCATTACTACTTTCCAGCACTAGAAACTTTTTGTGACTGTTTTTTGGGTTTTATTCGTTTCAGCTCGCGGCCCAGACACACCTGTTAATTGGCAGACAAGGATGAACATAGTGCAGGGCATGACGCGAGGCTTGCTTCATCTTCACACACAAGAAAACATCATACACGGAAACCTTACTTCCAGCAATGTCTTACTGGACGAAACAACCAATGTCAAGATTGCCGATTATGGCCTTTCTCGCCTCATGACAGCAGCTGCCAACTCGAACGTAATTGCTACAGCAGGGGCGCTGGGATACAGAGCACCAGAACTCTCAAAGTTGAAGAAAGCAAATACAAAAACAGATGTCTACAGTCTTGGTGTCATTATTCTTGAGCTTTTGACAGGGAAGTCGCCAGGTGAGGCCATGAATGGAGTGGACTTGCCACAATGGGTTGCTTCAATAGTGAAGGAGGAGTGGACTAATGAAGTATTTGATTTGGAGCTGATGAGCGATGCGCCAGCTATTGGAGATGAGTTGCTCAACACATTGAAATTGGCTCTGCACTGTGTCGATCCCTCGCCATCTGCAAGGCCGGACGTGCTACAAGTATTGCAGCAGCTTGAGGAGATTAGAGCTGAGATGATGGCTGCCAGTTCTGGAGACGATGCTGCTGCTGCTGGCCCTTCTTCAATGAGTGATTGATTCACCTCTCTCTTTTTTTTTTTGGGTGTTGGGTTGATTCTGTGATCATTCTTTCATTTATCAATTAAGTGTTGAGCATTTCATCGCAGTTAATATGTGAATACACAATGCTTTTTTCAGTTGGTATAATATGATATCAACACCACAGAAAGAGTAACGAATATATTTGAAGTTACAACATTGCTTTTGTTTTGTAAAGAAGAAGACTAAAAAGCAAGCTCCATGGTTTTAGTCCATCTAGGTCAGGTATCAAATTATAGTTATGTAGTGGTTTATTTCAATTTTTTTCCATTTCAAGCTCTACATTTTTTAATTATAAGAGTGAGAATTACCATTTCAATAGTTTGTTGATTATATGGTGTGGTGATAAGCAGCTAGTGTTGAAATATTTATATAATTATTGTGCCTATGTGTCTCTCGGTTTAATTATAATAAGTTCATATGATTGGATTTTAACATTAACTATGACACCGTGATGGATCGGTTTCGATTTATGTTGTTAAAATCTGGGTGTAATATTAACCCTCATCCCTTGCCTAAATAAAAGGATGCCCATAAACAATTACGTGTGTACATGATGTTTATCAAAAAGAATAACTGTTATGGATAAACATTAAGTTGTACAAATGTTTTGCAAATAATTACGTGGGTAATGATGTTTATCCAAAGGAATAACTGTTATGGATAAACACTTGTTTGTAATATAAAAGCAATTAATTGTTTAGTATCAAAGGGTATCAAAAGGAATCTCATCCATCAAGAGACTCGTTACAGTCAAAGGCTGAAGGGAGAGAAGATTATCACAAATCAACTCAAGTAAAGCTATGGATCAAGGTTAGTATCTTCCGCAACTTTAGGTTGAATTACAACGAATCTACTGTCACTGGTTTTTGATTTCATAAGCGTAAATCAAATGAAATAATTAAACAATTGGTATCAGAGCAGTTTAGATGCGTTTGATTCACCAGAAAATTCAATTATTAATTTACTTGATTTGATTTATTGTTACGGATTTCATGCTGTAAATTGCTGTGTTTAATTTTATGTGTAGAGGATTGCACGCTATTATTACGTTTATAGTGAATTGCAAATTTGATTTGATTTATAAATTAAACGTAAATTGTGGCAAATTGATAGCATGAAGAATAACAGCATGTTCAAATATATTAATGTTTTCTAAATCAGGATTAAGTTAAATTTAATTAAATATAAATTAAATGTATATTTGATTTAGTCAAATACTTATTATTACTTTCGTTAATTGATATGATTTTAAAATCAACATTAATGTTGTCTAAATCATTTCAATCATTTTACTCTTAAGAATTAAGTACATGCTTCCGCTAATGTGATTATAAGAATATTGATTGTTTTATGAAATGTTAAAATGTCATGTATAATTTTATATATTAAGGTTTAATGTTTAATGATATAGAACATGTTAGTCACCAAAGTGGCCGTGTTATATACATTAAGACATAAATAATAAATGATAAATATTAATTGATCATGATAAATGAGATGCAATAATGACATGAAGTCAGATTGATCAATTATGTTATTATCATATTCTAGGAGATCACCCAAAGGTGGATCATTGAATATTGTTAATAATATGAAAAGAATTAATTATTTCTACTAGAATTAAATAGTATGTATACCCAAAGGTATCATCATTATTTAATTTGTGTATGTCATGACTGATAATTAAAGTTTGTATTTTGCATCGATGAAAATGGTTGTGTTTAAGTATTGCCCAAAGGTTACTTGAATACCTGCTTTAAAGTTTATATTACTGTCCATACATCTGAAATAAAGTCTCATAGTACTAACAGGTAAGCATATGTAAATATTTGCAGCTTCTTCGAAATTGTTTGCATCCGCTAATTCTGTTGTGAAGTTCAATGGGTTCAATTATGATGAATGGTCTGAACAGATCCGGTTTACACTGAGTATAATGGCATTAGACCTTGCAATCCTGACAGATGGAGAGCCCTCAACCATTACAGATAGTAGCTCCGAAAGTGAAAAGAGTCTTTATGAGGCTTGTGAGCGATCTAATAGGTTGAGCTTGAACCTTATGAGGATGACGATGGCGGAAGGTATTAAACCATTTATGCCTAAGACAGAGAAAGCAAGGGAATTCATGCAGAAAATTAAGGAGTGTTCACAGTCTGATTTGGCTGACAAGTCAATTGTAGGCAGCCTAATGTGCGAGCTGACTACGAAAAAATTTGACTGGTCACAGCCTATCCATGATCATGTGACACACATGTCCAATTTGGCATCAAGGTTAAGGGACTTAGGGATGGAAGTAAATGAGACCTTCTTGGTTCAATTCATCATGAACTCTCTACCTCTTGAGTTTAGTCAGTTCCAGGTGAACTACAACACCATTAAAGACAAATGGAACTATCAAGAACTAAAGGCTATGTTAGTCCAAGAGGAGGGGAGATTAAGGAAGATGAAGGATCAAGTTGTTCATCTCGTAGGTCTTGGAAGTGCCAGCAGCAATAAAGGGAAACCAATTAAGAAAGGCAAGAAAAAGGACAAAACCTTCCTAAAGGGACCAGAGAGTCAAATCCAGAAGGAAAAGAAATGTTTCTTTTGTAAGAAAATAGGACACTTCAAGAAAGATTGTCTGAAAAGAAAAGCTTGGTTCGACAAGAAAGGTACACATTATGTTTCTGTTTGCTTTGAGTCGAATCTTATAGAAGTGCCTAATCATACTTGGTGGATAGATTCTGGTGCTACTACTCACGTGTCTCATATTAAACAGGGATTCAGTTTGATCCAGCCCATAAGAGGAGCTGAACAGTTCTTGTTCATGGGAAACAGAATGAAGGCAAAAATTGAAGGCATTGGGACTTACAGATTGATCTTAGACACAGGATGTCGTATAGATCTTGAAGGATGTCTCTTTGTACCTGAGTGTTCTAGAAATCTTGTTTCCATCAGTAAATTGGACAATTTAGGTTTTTGTGTTAAGTTTGGACGTGGTGGATTTTCATTGTACCGAAATGATTACTTTTATGGTAGTGGTACTTTATTTGATTCACTTTATAAGTTCAATCTTGATGCTAAGTTTTCTGAATCCTTATTTAATATTGAAAGTGGAGGCATTAAACGTAGTACCTGTAATGAAAGTTCTGCTTTCTTGTGGCATCAAAGATTAGGTCATATATACAAGGAAAGAATAATGAGGCTGGTAAAGCATGAAATTCTTCCTCAGCTAGATTTTAGTGACTTAGATGTGTGTATAGACTGCATTAAAGGAAAGCAGACTAAACATACTATAAAGAAACCAGCCACAAGAAGCACTCAGCTTCTTGAGTTAATACATACTGACATCTGTGGCCCTTTTGACGCCCCTTCCTGGAGTGGTGAAAAGTACTTCATAACCTTTATAGATGATTACTCAAGTTATGGATATTTATATCTATTGCATGAAAAATCTCAATCAGTGAATGCTCTCAAGGTGTTCATTACTGAGGTGGAAAGGCAACTAGATAAGAAAGTAAAGATTGTGAGATCTGATAGGGGTGGTGAATTTTATGATAAATTCAATGAAAGAGGACAATGTCCAGGTCCGTTTGCAAAGTTACTTGAAAGTAAGGGCATTTGTGCACACTATATAATGCCTAATACTCCTCAGCAGAATGGTGTAGCTGAAAGGCGAAATCGTACATTGATGGACATGGTTAGAAGTATGTTAAGCAATTGTACATTACCTCCTTCATTGTGGATATATGCATTAAAGACTGCAACGTATGTGCTTAACAGGATTCCTAGTAAGGCAGTTCCTAAGACACCTTATGAACTGTGGACTGGAAGGAAACCTAGTTTAAGACATCTTCGTGTTTGGGGTTGCCCAGCAGAATTACGGCTATATGACCCACATGAAAAAAAACTTGATTCTAGGACTGTCAGTGGATTATTCATTGGCTATCCTGAAAAATCAAAGGGGTATGTATTTTACTGTCCTAACCATAGTACGAGAATAGTTGAGACGGGAAATGCTAGGTTCATTGAAAATGGTCAAACTAGTGGGAGTAGTGAACCACGAAAAATGAACATACAAGAAATTCAAGTTGAAGTTTCTTCACCTGTTGTTTCACCTCATATCATTGTTCCTATTGATGTATCACGGTTAAATGCCACAATAGAACAACATGAAGATATGCCAACCCCACTAGACGACAATATAAGTGATGAACCTGTCACAATTCAAGAAGAAATTAGTATACCACAAGAACCATTAAGGCGATCTGTAAGAGAAAGAAGATCTGCCATTTCAGATGATTATGTGGTTTATACTATTGAAAATGAATGTGACTTAAGCCTTGATGAAGACCCGACCTCATTCAGAAAAGCCATGAAAAGTGACAATTCTAAGAAATGGTTGATTGCCATGAAAGAAGAAATGAAATCAATGAGTGACAGCAAAGTTTGGGACTTAGTAGAGTTGCCAAAAGGAGTCAAGACCGTTGGGTCTAAATGGGTCTACAAAACTAAACGGGACTCCAACGGTAACATTGAAAGGTATAAAGCCAGACTTGTTGCTAAGGGATTCACTCAAAAAGATGGCATTGACTATAAAGAAACCTTTGCTCCAGTATCAAAGAAGGATTCTTTAAGGATTGTTTTGGCTTTGGTGGCTCATTATGATCTTGAGCTTCACCAAATGGATGTGAAAACAGCCTTTCTAAATGGTGAGCTTGAGGAAGAAGTGTATATGGACCAACTTGAAGGGTTTTTGGCCATAGAGAATGAACAAAAGGTATGTAAGCTGAGAAAATCAATATATGGGCTAAAACAAGCTTCTAGACAATGGTATCTAAAGTTTAATGATATCATCACGTCATACGGCTTCATAGAGATGACTGTTGATCAGTGTATCTATATGAAGATCAGTGGGAGCAAATTTGTGATTTTCGTCTTGTATGTTGATGACACGTTACTTGCTGCTAATGACTTGGGTACATGATGTAAAGAGATATCTCTCTAAGAACTTTGAAATGAAGGATATGGGTGAGGCATCATATGTGATTGGAATAGAGATATTCCGAAACAGATCACAAGGATGGCTGAGTTTGTCTCAAAAAGGCTATATCAATAAGATCTTAGAGAGATTTAGAATGGAAAAAATGCTCCGCAGGGATAGTTCCTATACAAAAAGGGGACAAGTTTAGTACAATGCAATGTCCTAGAAACGAATTGGAACGTAAAGAAATGAATGGAATCCCATATGCATCAGTGGTAGGGACTTTGAACTATGTTCAAACATGTACTCGACCAGATACCAGCTTTGCAGTTGGTATGTTGGGTCGATATCAAAGTAATCCTGGAATGGCCCACTGGAAAGCTGCAAAGAAGGTTCTCAGGTACTTGTAAGGCACCAAGGAGATCATGCTTACATATAAGAGATCCAACAACCTTGAGGTCATTGGATATTCAGATTCAGATTATGCGGGATGCGTAGATAGTAGGAAGTCAACATTTGGCTACATATTCCTACTAGCTGAAGGAGCAGTATCATGGAAGAGTGGGAAGCAGTCTGTCATTGCTACTTCCACCATGGAAGCCGAATTTGTGGCATGCTTTGAGGCTACTATTCATGCATTATGGCTGCGGAATTTTATCTCGGGTCTTAGTATTGTCGATAGTATAGCTAGACCGTTGAGAATTTATTGTGATAATGCCGCAGCTGTCTTCTTCTCAAAGAATGACAAATACTCTAAGGGTGCTAAACACATGGAGTTGAAGTTTTTGTCAGTTAAAGAGGAAGTACGGAAACATAGGGTGTCATTTGAGCATATCAAAACTGATATGATGGTAGCGGATCCGTTGACTAAGGGTTTACCACCCAAGGCGTTTGTTGGCCATATAGAGCGTATGGGTATTATCGATAAAGTCTTGCTATGTTGATCATCGTTTGCTCATTATGTATGTGACATTTTGAATTCAATTACTGTTATGTTTCTAACTCATGGACATGTTATCATTATGGTATGTGTATACATGTATGTTACTTGGATGACATGTGATTAAAAATTCTCTTGATTTAAATATAATTTTGGGTTGAAATTAATTTGTGATACACGGAAGGAATCATGTCGCACAATGACATGTGACCGTCATGATCCAATTAATTCCAATTCAGTCAAGGTTATTAAAGTTTACATGCACTTATAAAAGACTTACTAAACCATCAAATCAACACAAAGGCCAAGTGGGAGAATGTTGAAATATTTATATACAATTATTTTGGCCTATGTGTCTCTCGGTTTAATTATAATAAGTTCATATGATTGGATTTTAACATTAACTATGACACCGTGATGGATCGGTTTCGATTTATGTTGTTAAAATCTGGGTGTAATAATTAACCCTCATCCCTTGCCTAAATAAAAGGATGCCCATAAACAATTACGTGTGTACATGATGTTTATCAAAAAGTGAAATTCACAGCGTCTCAGTTAGGCAGATTTGTGAACAAACAGTTGCTGCAGTACACTCTTGTTCTCTCCGAAATTGTCTCAGCAAACAATGAACAAGACAGAAATTTGTTCACCCAGTTCGGCCAACTGCCTACGTCTGGGGAGGACTATTCTCCAGTCCTCAATCCACTAAACACAAAGGTCTCCAAATACACTCGGTTACAACTCCACGCAACCTATGCTACTCAACCTTGTGTGGATCACTTGACACAATCAGAACAGGCTCTGAATTGTGTCTGCACACCCTCTACAAATGTCAATCTAGAATAGCTACAGACTTCTCAAGACTCAGCCTATTCTAAACTACACTGACTCAGCAGGGTTGCTGTAGCAACTGCTGTAACACACAGCTGAAGCACAATTGTCCGCGTCGCTCCAAAGCCTTCTGCCGAGCCGTTCGAACGATTCCACGAGCGCTGCACACTCTGGAATACTCCCCCTCACTCAGTGACCACCTGCCACTAGCGAGAACCACCGCTTAGACACTCGACCGAGCCACACACCCGTCAGTTCTTCCGCGGCTGCCCTTGATCAACCAACAAGCACCACTGCTCTGAATTGGCTTCCAGATCAAGCTCGAATCGGACTCTGCAAGTCCTGATTCCTTTCTGCTTCTATCACCACAGCTTTGCGCTCACGCTCTGCTCTCGGGTGATGATCGAAGAATACGTCCGTCACACACCAAAAATTGCTCTCTCTGAATTCTGTGTATGCACTCTTGTATCCCTCAGCTTCGATCAACCACTCAACTCTGAACCTCTCACTTAAATAGCAGCACCAGCTCCAAGCAAGACCAGGTTTAAGCAATGTCCCAAAAAGAACAATTATCTCCTAAAATCTAGGAGATTAGATTTGATCTTTATCTTCAATACAAATCTCCTTCTCTGGCTAGGAAACCTCACTGGAAAATTCTCCACAGCATTTTAGAAATTCTTCTGATGATCTCCGTAGCGATCCCAGTCCTTCTAGACAAGCCCAGGTCGCTGCTGCTTCTCGGTCAGATGATGCAGCCACTTGAACAAGCTCCTGCTATAGCATCCCCTGCTGCAGCTGCTGCTTGTTCACTTGTGCTGGTCTGCTTGTTCACTTGTGCTGTAGCAACTCCTTGTTCACTTGTGCTGATTTTGTCAAACACTGCCATACTACATCATCAATCTCCCCCTTGGCATTTTGACAAAACCCTGCAGAGAATTGTTTGCAGAATTTTAATTTCTTATCCTCCCCTTCTTCTCCTTATCGTCTTCTCCCCCTTTTTGGAATAAATGACAAGGGGAGGGGGGGGGGGGGGGAGGGGCGCTCCTGCCGCCATATGGAGGTAACACACAGAGCCCCAGAGAGGCTCTCAGGTCTTCGAACCGGACTGCATCCAGAGCTTTCGTGAAGATATCAGCAAGTTGTTTGGCAGTCACCACATGCTGTAGCGCAATGATATTCTTTTCTACTAGATCACGGATGAAGTGATGACGAATGTCAATGTGCTTGGTTCTGCTGTGCTGAACCGGATTCTTAGATATGCTGATGGCACTCATGTTGTCACAGTAGAGAGTCATTTCATCTTGATCAAGCCCATACTCACTCAGCATTTGCTTCATCCACAGCATTTGTGCACAGCAGCTCCCAGCACTATGTATTCAGCCTGGGCAGTGGATAAAGAAATGCTATTTTGCTTCCTGCTGAACAAAGACACCAGGTTATTTCCTAGGAAGAAGCATCCTCTCGAAGTGCTCTTCCTGTCCTCTGAGCATCCTGCCCAGTCCGCATTACTGTATCCTACCAGATTAGCATTTGTGTCCTTAGTATACCATAAGCCATAGTGCACAGTGCCTCCAACATACCGAATGATGCGCTTGACCAACTGCAAGTGACTATCCTTGACAAGCTTGAAATCTGGCACAGACTCCTACTGCAAAGGAAATGTCGGGGCGGCTGGCAGTCAGATATAGCAAACTCCCAATCATGCTTCTGTAGATAGTCTGACTCACTTCCATTCCGTGCTCATCTTTAATGGCTTTAACATGAGTGGCAGCAGGAGTTCGTTTGTGATTGGCCTTGTCTAGCTGGAATTTCTGCACAAGATTCTTGTTGTATTTGCTTTGAGCAATAAAGATGCCATCTTCTTTCTGGGTAATCTCCAGACCAAAAAAGTATGACAGTTCTCCTACCATGCTCATTTAAAATTCTTGCTGCATGTGATTCACAAACTGCTTCACCAGGTGCTGTGACTTTGATCCAAAGACAATATCATCCACATAGATTTGAGCAATGATCACATCTGACTGCGTTCTTTTGACAAATAGAGTTTTGTCAGTTCCCCCTCGTTTGTAGCCATGTTTTTCAAGGAACACTGTCAACCTCTCATACCATGCCCGAGGAGCCTGTTTCAGGCCATATAAGGCTTTCTTCAACTTATATACATGCTCTGGGTGATGAGGATCTTCAAAACCTTTTGGCTGAGAAACATATACTTCTTCAGAGAGGTCTCCATTCAGGAACGCACTTTTGACATCCATTTGATATAGTTTAAACCCCAGGAAACAAGACATTGCTAGAAGAAGTCTGATGGCCTCCAGGCGAGCAACTGGAGCAAACGTTTCTTCAAAGTCTAGACCCTCAATCTGAGAATATCCCTGGGCAACCAGTCTGGCTTTATTTCTTGTAATGTTTCCCTTTTCATCAGTTTTTTTTTGAACACCCACTTTGTGCCTATAATATTTACTCCATTTAGTCTGTCCACCAGATCCCAAACATCGTGTCTTTCAAACTCTGCTAATTCTTCCTGCATCGCCATTATCCAGAATTCATCACTCATGGCTTCCTTGAAGTTCTTATGTTCAATACTGGACATAAAGCATGTATTGAGATAAGCATGGCTTCTGGTTCTTCTTCTTTCTGCCGGATCTCCAATTACATTTGTCAGGGGATGATTCTTCTGAATCTTCTTTGGAGGCTGCCTTGAAGGAGGATCAGAAGTCTCGGAGTTCACATCTTCATACATGCTTTCTGATTGTATATCTGGATTTTCTGCTTCAGCACTTGCTGTAGCATCTTATGGAGCCACAGCTTGTTCACTTCTGTTCTGACTGACAGACACCTCTTCAAGATCAGAGTCTTCATCATCAGTGGCAGTATCAGAGGGAGGGACTTCTTCAGCATCGTTGACAACAACATTTATGGATTCCATTACTGTATGTGTCCGCTGGTTATAGACTCGATAAGCCCTGCTGTTTGTTGAATAACCCAAGAACAAACCAGGATCACTCTTTGGGTCAAGTTTCTTCCTATACTCCCGATCTCTAAGAACAAAGCAGTCACTTCCAAAGACGTGAAAGTATTTAACTGTGGGCTTCTTCTGATTCCAGAGCTCATAGCAGGTCTGGTTGGTTCCTCTCCGTAAGGTGACTCTATTGATGATGTAACATGCGGTGTTCATGGCCTCCGCCCAGAATCTCAGGGGAACCCTCTTAGCATGAATCATGACTCTAGCTATTTCTTGGATTGTTCGATTCTTTCGTTCCACTACACCATTCTGCTGAGGGGTAATGGGAGAGGAGTACTGATGTGAGATACCCCTTTGACGACAGAAAACATCCATAGCTTCGTTTTCAAATTCCCTGCCATGATCACTGCGAATGCTGCTGATTCTGAGATTTTTCTCTTGCTCTAGCCGAGACACCAGTGACACAATAACTCTCACAGTATCTGATTTTTCTCTGATAAAATCTATCTAAGTGAATCTGGAGTAGTCATCAACACAGACAAATGCATACCTCTTTCTGCCCAGACTCTCGAGTTCCATTGGTCCCATCAGGTCCATGTGAATCAACTGTAGAGGCCTGGTAGTACCTATATCTTTAACTCTTGGATGCGAAGCCTTCTTTTGTTTCCCAATCTGACAATCTCCACAGATAGAGTCTGTCTCCCCTTTTAACATCGGTATTCCTCTGACTAGCCCTTCTGTTGCAATTCTCTTCAGAGTTCTCAGGTTAACATGCCCCATCCTTCTGTGCCATAGAATCATTTCCTCGGCCTTTGTCAGCATACATTTCGGAACCAGTGAGTTTGAACTCACATTGAGAAGATAACAGTTACTTTTTGATCTGGCTCCTTCCATAATACATTTTCCAGATTTGTCGAAAACTTTGCACGAGTCTTTCGTAAATTTCACCTGTTTAGTCCTATCACACAGCTGACTAATGCTTATGAGAATTGCCTTTAGCCCTTCCACTAGTAAGACATTGCTCAGGCTCGGCATTCCTTCAACTGCCAAGGTTCTCTTTCCCAGTACTCTTCCTTTTAGACCGTTTCCAAACTTCACCCGTTGGTCCAGACAGGGTGTAATATTTTTCAAGAAGGATCTTTCTCCTGTCATGTGTCCTGAACAACCACTATCAAAGTACCAGCTTATCTTGTCTGAGGTGCTTGCTGTGCTTACAAGCGCGAGGAGCTGAGTCTGCGCATGATTCTGCTTGATAGGTCCCCTGGCTGAAGCTATTCCAGCATGAACTGAGGAACAGTTTCTTTTTTATACTTTGAAGCTTTCTTGTAACGGTGATACAGAGGTTGCTATAGCAAGTGCTGGTTCACTCTTCCTTGTTTTTTTCTGCCTCTTCTGACTGATCTGTATCTGGCCAAGTTGCATTCATCCTCACTCAGATCTTTCTCGTCTTCACTTCCACTGGCAGAGAGAGCCCTCTTTTTCATTGGTTTGCTAGTGCAGTTGATTTGTCGATGACCATAACCTGCACAGTTCCAGCATTGGACTCCCTTTTTCATCTCTTTCTTTTCGTCTTCATTCTGAGCTGGTTCCATCCCTTTCCTTTTATTTTCACTACCCCTTCTGAATTGTTTTCGCGAGGAAGAGCTTTTCCCAGTTCTGGATTCCATGTTCTTCAGGAGCTTTCCAAGGTTCTTAACAAGCATACTCAGCTGATCATCTGGAACTGGCTTCTTGGCTTCTGTTTCAGCTTTTAATCCAACATTCTTCTCCTTAGGAGTGGTGTCTTCTTTAACCAGTTTCATCTCAAATTGTTTGAGAGACCCCATCAACTCTTCCAGCCTCATAAATCTGACATTTTGAGCTTCTTCAATGGCCGTCACTTTCATGTCAAATCTTGTAGGCAGCGATCTGAGAACCTTTCTGATCAGCTTTTCTTCAGGGATGGGTTCACCAAGAGCATGGGCTTCATTTGCAAGATCACAGAGTTTAGCATTAAACTCAGTGACAGTCTCCTCTTCCAGCATTCTCAAATTCTCAAACTGGGTAGTAATGATCTGGAGTCTTGACAGCTTCACTCTATCAGTTCCTTCATGTGCAGTTTACAGAATTTCCCACGCTTGTTTGGCCATGTCACAATTTGATATCAGCCTGAAATTGTTAGCATCAACTGCAGCAAAAATCGCATTCAGGGCCTTTGAATTACCAGTTGCTGCAGCTCCCTCTTCAGCAGTCCATTGTTCTTCAGGCTTAATCCGTGTGACTCCCTGTTCATCCATAGTAATTGGGGGAGACCACTGGACCATGATTGCTCTCCAGGTCTTTTCATCAATGGCCTTGAGAAAGGCTTTCATCCTAGCCTTCCAATATTCATAGTTGCTTTCTTCCAACAATGGAGGTCTGCTTGTGCTCTGTCCTTCCTTCATTGTCGTGGCTACTTTAGAGACACTGGAGGATCTTTTACTCTGTGTGTCGAGCTCCTGCTCTGATACCAATTGAAATTCACAGCGTCTCAGTTAGGCAGATTTGTGAACAAGCAGTTGTTGCAGCACACTCTTGTTCACTCGGAAATTAACTCAGCAAACAATGAACAAGACAGAAATTTGTTCACCCAGTTCGGCCAACTGCCTACGTCTGGGGAGGACTGTTCTCCAGTCCTCAATCCACTAAACACAAAGGTCTCCAAGACACTCGGTTACAACTCCACGCAACCTATGCTACTCAACCTTGTGTGGATCACTTGACACAATCAGAACAGGCTCTGAATTGTGTCTGCACACCCTCTACAAATGTCAATCTAGAATAGCTACAGACTTCTCAAGACTCAGCCTATTCTAAACTACACTGACTCAGCAGGGTTGCTGTAGCAACTGCTGTAACACACAGCTGAAGCACAATTGTCCGCGTCGCTCCAAAGCCTTCTGCCGAGCCGTTCGAACGATTCCACGAGCGCTGCACACTCTGGAATACTCCCCCTCACTCAGTGACCACCTGCCACTAGCGAGAACCACCGCTTAGACACTCGACCGAGCCACACACCCGTCAGTTCTTCCGCGGCTGCCCTTGATCAACCAACAAGCACCACTGCTCTGAATTGGCTTCCAGATCAAGCTCGAATCGGACTCTGCAAGTCCTGATTCCCTTCTGCTTCTGTCACCACAGCTCTGCGCTCACGCTCTGCTCTCGGGTGATGATCGAAGAATACGTCCGTCACACACCAAAAATTGCTCTCTCTGAATTCTGTGTATGCACTCGTGTATCCCTCAGCTTCGATCAACCACTCAGCTCTGAACACCTCTCACTTAAATAGCAGCACCAGCTCCAAGCAAGACCAGGTTTAAGCAATGTCCCAAAAAGAATAATTATCTCCTAAAATCTAGGAGATTAGATTTGATCTTTATCTTCAATACAAATCTCCTTCTCTGGCTAGGAAACCTCACTGGAAAATTCTCCACAGCATTTTAGAAATTCTTCTGATGATCTCCGTAGCGATCCCAGCCCTTCTAGACAAGCCCAGGTCGCTGCTGCTTCTCGGTCAGATGATGCAGCCACTTGAACAAACTCTTGTTATAGCATCCCCTGCTGCAGCTGCTGCTTGTTCACTTGTGCTGTAGCAGCTCCTTGTTCACTTGTGCTGGTTTTGTCAAACACTGTCATACTACATCATCAAAAAGAATAACTGTTATGGATAAACATTAAGTTGTACAAATGTTTTACAAATAATTACGTGGGTACATGATGTTTATCCAAAGGAATAACTGTTATGGATAAACATTACGGTTACTTATTTGTAATATAAAAGCAATTAATTGTTTAGTATCAAAGGGTATCAAAAGAAATCTCATCCATCAAGAGACTCGTTACAGTCAAAGGCTGAAGGGAGAGAAGATTATCACAAATCAACTCAAGTAAAGCTATGGATCAAGGTTAGTATCTTCGGCAACTTTAGGTTGAATTACAACGAATCTACTGTCACTGGGTTTTGATTTCATAAGCGTAAATCAAATGAAATATTTAAACAGCTAGAGTCCTCAATGGATTGAAAAGACCGACAGCATGCTGAAAATTAATGATTGCCGTATATGGGTGTGGTGTGGTGTGGTGTGGCCATAAGATATAGAATACACAAAGTCAGTCTAGAATAAGATCATATATGATAATGCTGTCTTTGATTTATATACACTTAAACTGGACCTCCCTGGATTGGATATCCATGATCACATTTAGTTAATAACCTCTTGGCCCTTCCATTATTTTTGTTTCAACAAATAATTGAGTACGGACAAAAACTACTGTCGACCCCATCGCCCACTCCTTTTGTTTTTGTCCTCACTGTATTATTGAGGTTCACCTCCACAAACCTTACTAAGGAATTTAACTTAATTACGACCATTTCATTGGATTGTACACAGATTTTAAGGAGTGAAAATTAAAGCTCAATTCAACAGCAACAAAAGGTTCGTATGGTAAATAACAAGTTTAGTTCATATGATTCAGGTTATATTCAGGAGTGTTAAAAAGATGTATCTCATTTTAAGAGATAACAACAACAACATTTGAAGTGTAAAAAAAAAATCAACATATTATGTTTTCATATTTCTAAAATGGATTCCTCGGATCAATCTCCATCGTCCCGATCCTCTCGCCTTTGTTGAAGTGGCGTCCTCCGGATACAAGCGCCCACATCTTGTCTTGGTTGGTTCATTATAGAGTATGTTGTCTTTGTTAGTTCATTATAGAGTATCTTGTCTTTCACCACGTAACTAATAAACTATTGGTGAATCAAGTAAATTCTTGTGTTGTTTGTTTTCTGTTCTAAATTCTTTATTGCTCGAGCACTTTTGCCAAAACAAACTGGTATCAAGAGTTGACTGTTAAGTTTTGTGATTTTACAACGAAGATGTCTGCAATGAACGTGATGATAAGTTTACCGGGATGAATAGTTTCGCATTATGGCAGATCAAGATGCGAGCTTTGCTGAAGCAACAAGGTTTCTGGGCGCTGCTATCCGAAAAAAAGAAAGCGGATGCTAATGACGAAGAATCGAATAGCCTCGAGGAGAAGGCACATTCAACAATCATGATGTGTCTGGCTCATGAAGTCATCACTGAGGTCCATGATGAAGATACTATCGCCGGTCTGTGGTTGAAGCTAGAAAGGCTGTATATGACGAAGTCTTTTACCAACAAGTTGCTTTTGAAGCAACTCAGCCTGCGCATGCAAGAAGGTATACCCATTAGAGATCATCTCGATCAATTGAATTCACTATTATTGGATTTGCGAAATATTGATGTTAAGGTTGAGGATGAAGATGTTGCCTTAATTCTGTTGGTTTCTTTGCCCATGTCATATGAGAATTTTGTGGATTCGTTAATTGTTGGAAAAGATAGTCTGTTATTGAATGAAGTCAGATCAGCCCTTCACACCGGGTAAGTCCCTACAAAGCCTCTGGTTTAGCTAAAGATAATCAAGCATTTGAATTAGTTGTTACCGGAATAAGGGACATGGAAAAGCTATCAAGAAGAAGTCGAATTACAAGAAGTCCAAGTTCAATGGTCTCAAAGATAACGATGTAAGCTATTATTGTAAGGTGAAAGAGCACTGAAAGAGTGAGTGTCCTAAAAAGTAGAAGCCGCAGGTAGATGGTTCTGCTGCTATGGCAGAACGTGATGTTGATTCTAAAGAAGACTTGACTTTGATCGCCAATGAACAACCACTATGTAAGGACTTGTGGGTTCTTGATTCTGGGGCATCTTTTTATTATTCATGCAGGGAGTGGTTTTCAACTTATTGAGCAGATAGACGGAGAAAAAAATATTTGTATGGCTAACAGTGTTTTGTGAAGCTGTTGGAATTGGCTCAATCATGTAACGGACGCATGATGGTTATTTTTGCACACTGAACGAAGTCAGATATGTTCCACTGATGACTGAGAATCTGATATCGCTAAGTCTACAAGATGACAAGGGGTTCAGTTTCAGAGGTGAATGTGGAGTTTTGTATGTTTGCAAGGGTTTAAATTTGATTTTGAAGGTTGTGAAGTGGGGTATCATGTATTTTCTGCAAGGGTCTACATTAACCAGGTTATGATGTTGTTGCATCACCTAAGGCTCACAAGGAGAATTGACTAAGTTGTGGACTATGAGGCCTGTTCATATGAATGAAAGAGGAATATGGATTTTGTCAAAGAGGGATCTTCTGGTTGGCCACAAGATCATTGATTTTGATTTCTGCGAGCATTGTATGTTTGGGAAGCTACATCGCCACAAGTTTCCAAAGGATATTCATAGAAAAAAGATACGCTTGATTACATCCATTCAGATTGTGAGGTCCTGTCCATGTTGAATCTACTAGAGGTAACAAATATTTTGTATCAATTATTGATGATTACTATAATTTGGGTGTTCATGATGAAGCACAAAGGTGAAGCCTTCAACAAATTCAAGCAGTGGAAGACTTTGTTGGAGAAACAGGCTAGAAGGAAGATCAAGAGACTTCAAACTGACAATATTTTAGAATTCAGCTTGTCCGAGTTCAATAAGTTCTGCAATAATGAAGGGATTGCACGGCATCACAAAATGGGGTAACAGAACATATAAAGCAGACTCTGTTGAAGACAGCGAGTTGCATGCTCTCTAATGTCGGATTACCTAGAAGATTTTGAGCAGAAGCAATAAGCACAAGTATTGATTTAAAAACACCATACGAGGTGTTGTCTGATAAGCCTTCAGATTATTCTTTACTGAAAGTTTTTAAGTTCATTGTTTAATATCGTGCTAGTGAGGATAAACTGGAACCACGAGCTAAGAAGGTATATTTGTTGGTTTTGGGACGAAGTTAGAGATATAAAATCTGGTCACCATTTGAAAACGAGTTACGTTAAAAAACATGTTAAAATCAATACATTCAATTTGATAGTAAATTGAAACAAACAGTGAAAATACGAATTAGATTGAATAAGATAAACAGAAACCGAATTCGATAAGAATGAAGTCGAGGCACGCTCGGCGCTTTCCTTAAAGGTTGATTGCCTTCCCACCGGTGCTGGATTCGCTGGCAACACCTTCCCAGGATACAACGACCACTGAGTTCAAGCTTCTGCACCTTAAACTTAACTCAGACGGAAAGAAGAAGCCTTTGGTTGTCTCCAACGGACCTTGAACACCACACAACAATAGAGAGACTCACACCGGACGAAGGGAATTGTTTTTCCTTTTCTGTTTTTTGTGATGAAGAACTAGACTTGAATTTATAGTGAGCCACATCCATTCATGTTCCTCAAAATACGCCAAAACCAATTACTAGGTTTTAAGAGAGAACATAAATTAGATTAAACAACCTCATTAATGCCAAAATAAAAACTGCAGATTTTTATTCAATTTGGCTTCTAAATAACCCAATAAATGCCATAGCAAAATCTGCATTTTTTATTTAAATTGTTGGTCAAACATGTGCACAAAACGACGTCGTTTTGTGACCTATTTTACACTCACAATATGCATCAATATCACATTCGATATTGCTTTGATTTTGGCATTCGAGTAACAAATCTCGTACTACACCTTGCAAGGATTTCAATTGAGATTTATTTTTTACTATTCAATTCGAGGTACTCACGACCTCAAATTCGGCTCACAAATTCGGAACGCACCCTCATTTTTTTCATCCATTTGACACAAATTTCCAACAAGTTATACTTGACAGAAGTGTAATATTTGATGAAAGTTTTATGCTTAACTCGACCGTGAAGTCTACCATTGTGCAAAACAGTGATATTGTTGATAAACGGATGGAACTGCAGATAAACCAAGATGAAGAAAATTAATATGCCATTATAGAAGATGATGTGCTTGGATCAGATGGCCATCATCGAGAACCATCATAACAAACTGGTGACTAATATTGGCCCTAACTACACCGAGGCCTAACTACAGCTCATGTTGGCCCCTCGATTATATATATATACATATCGACGACAAGTAATGGAACTTTTTTGTCCAATATCAACGCTCAGTAATCACATGTGTGACTTCACAGGTTCTTGTTACACACAGATGTTGTTCTATAAAGACCTGCTTCCATCTCATAAAACCATAACACAATGGAGCAGCGTCTGTCTCTTGCATCCTTGTCCATTACTATTCTCCTCTCGCTTCTCTTTGCTGTAAGCTTAGTTTCATAAAGCTTTCTCTTGTTCGTATGTAAATAAGTTGTTAATTATCGTTGGTTTGGTATCTTCTTGTATCTCAGTATCCTTGGAGTGCAAATGCTAGAAAGGACTCAGGAGACTACTGGAAAGGCGTTATGAAAGACGAGCCAATGCCAGCCACACTCGAAGCTCTCATCTTGCCTAATTACCCTGTTACTAAATCTCTCGGAAAGCCCAACTGCCACCATGATGTTACCAAATCATCATCAAGCAGTAAGAACAATTGAGCTATATTATATATGCAAGCAAATTATAATTACTCATCTTCAACAGTTACTTGATAGCTAGTAGAATTTGTGTGATGATGCAGGTGGTGAAGATCATATACTTGATGACCTACAGCCTAGACCCTCAGTCACATCTTATGTCACTGGTAACAGAGATGAAGAAGCTAACAGTTCACCCGTCTTCAAAAGCTTTGAACCAAGGCCAACTGTCACATCGTACCATGTCGGGGACTTGGTCGTAGTGGTTGAACAAAACCCTAGCATGTCATCAAACAAATATGTTGGGGAAAGCTTCGAACCGAGGCCTAACATTTCTGCTTATGGGGATTAAGTGGCAGTTGCTGCATCTCATCACTACGGCTCTGTCAAGTGGTATGCTAAAAGGTGGTTTCAAGCTGCTGCATGTGCGTGCTTATGTTTATATATGTTAAGCTTCTTCTTCTTCCCCCAATTAATAACTTGCTTAAGATCACATTAAGCAAAGTAATGCTTGGGGGGGGCACCTGCCCCCCCCCAATGCAATTTTTTTTTTTTTTAATATTACTACAACTCAAGAGATGAAGAATCGTACTTAATATTATAAATATATTTTCTAAATAATTAATCGCATTAGTCAAGAGATGGAGAATCGCTTTTGTGAGTCAAACACAGAATTATTCACTTGTATCAGATGTCTTGATCTTAAGAACTCATTCTCCAACTTCAAAGCGTCAAACATAATTCACCTCCCGGAGCTTTATCCATAAGAGTTCTCCAAGTGTGCTTTGATGGAGTTGGAAGAAGAACTTAAAGGTTGGATTTATGAGATGAGAGAAAACGATACATTTTTAAAGATATAAGACATTAAAGATGTGGCCAGAAAGATGGTTGAGGTCGGTTATTATACTGCATTTTTCTTAGTATATCGTATTATTGAGTTAATTTTGGTGTTATCGGTTGCGACAGTTACAATTAAAAGAATTTTTTCTGTAATGAAGATTGTTAAGACGGATTTGCGTAACAAAATTGGAGATGAATTTCTCAATGATTGTTTAGTGTGTTACATTGAGAGGGATGTGTTTAAGAACATCGACAATGAAGTTATAATGCACTATTTTCAGGACATGAAGACTCGCACGCAAATTCTTTTTTTTTACCGCCTTCGGCGGCAAAACGACATAGTATTAGTGGTTATTTAGCTATAACATCTTTTTGATGACTAATTAAATTGAATATTTATGTTTCATTGTCATTTTATATGAAGTAAAATGATTTAAACTCTCGATGTCTTTTTGTAAAAGATATATACTACTATATGCAATTTTTCGCCCCCCCCCCCCCTTTGTTGATCGGCTGGATCCGCCACTGCCTATATAATACTGCTAATTATATTCTACCCGAGTTGCATATCTTCACGAAATATGGTAAACAGTTATAATGACATAGTAGACTAGGCTGAAATGAAAGACACCTGAACAGAATGTGCTAAACAGTAGGAGGTATTCCCTCAACCCAGGCTGTTTTAAAATTCACAGCCTTTCCTATCCAAAATCATACTCACCCATCAAATAACACAGTAGACAGCAGCACCAGGAGGAGGAGGAGGTAGCAAAGTACTGATCCAAAAAAAAAAAAAGCAGACTCTTTTGAAGACACCGAGGTGCATGCTCTCTAATGTCGAATTACCTAGAAGATTTTGCGCAAAGACAGTAAGCACAAGTATTGATTTTAAAAACATCATACGAGCTGTGATCTGGTAAACCTGCTGATTATTCTTTACTGAAAGTTTTTAAGTCTACTGTTTACTATCGCATTAGTGAGGATAAACTGGAACCACGAACGAAAAAGGATATATTTATTGGTTTCGGGATGAAGTTAGGGATATAAATCTGATCACCATTTGAAAAAAGAGTTATATTTGACAGAAGTATAATATTTGATAAAAGTTCTATGCTAAACCCACTGTGAAGTAGCCCTGGGCAAACGGTGCATTTGGCCTGAGGCCCGATTTTTGGCCCGACAGTCCGTGGACCCGGCCCAGCCAAAATCGAAAAAGCCCGGCCCGATAAGAACCGGGCCGGGTTCGAGTCTAATATAAGAAGCCCGACCCGACCAAAAAAACATACCAAAGCCTGATAATCACCTAATCCTAAAAACTAAACTCAATCTTCTCAAAGAGACGCCGCCTCACTTCTCCCTCCTTCTCGTCTTCATCTTCGTCCCAGATACTTCCCACTTGGAGAAATCAACCCAGCAGCGCAGGTTCCTGTTTCTTAATCTATTGTGGGGTTGTTGTTCATTTATGGGGATGGAAAGTACATAGGTAGTTTATGTCAATCATGTCTATGTTGTGGATTTTAGTGGGGATGGAATGATTTGGAGATTTTCATGTCAAGTTCATGTTTGGGGCATATGTTGTTTTGGCATGTTGCGTTGGACCTTGAAAAATCTTATTATTTGTAACAACTTGTAATGTGTAAATCTGGTGCTTCATGCCGAATTCAGAAGACTTTCTATGTAAATTTAGCGGCTTGTTACCCACTTGAAAGAGAAGATCATAGAGTGTGTAAGTTGGTCATACCCCATAAGTTGTTGACCTGAGATTGTTTGGTGTGAGATTTTGAAGCTGATGTTTGCTAATATATCGATTCTATTGAAAATATGGTGTGAATTTGTAGGAGTATATAAATGTTTGATGATTGAGTTTTTATTTGGTGTCGCAGGCAATACGAACTGGGAACACGGAGGAACAGGTGTGAATATGTTTGAAGAAATTGTTGCTTGTTTTGATCCCATCTCTATGCTTGATGGGGAACCAAATGAACTATGTCTGCCACGTTATTGTTTGAGCTGTGAAGCATGAATTGGTGCTCGGTGAATTCCTAATTGTGTAAATAAATATTCTGAAACAACATGTAAATAAGAAAAAACATTATTATCGTTCTAAGTTAATTTTAGTATTTTTTTTATCGGGAAAGCCCGATTCGGTTCGGCCCAGCCTTATACATGTCGGGCCTTCGGGCGGTCCACGGGTATTAGTATTTTTTATTGGCCCGGCCCGGCCCGAAACTTTTAACGGATCAATTTATTCGGGTTGAGCCGAATCAGGATTTAATATTTTTCGGGCCAAGTCAGTCCGGCCCGGCCCGTTGCCGAAGCCTACTGTGAAGTCTATTGTGCAGGACAGTGGTAGGGTTGATAAGGTACAGATACACCAAGCGGTGAAAATCAATATGTCATTACAAAAGTTGATGTGCCATGATCGGGAACCATCATTACAAACTGGTGACTAATATTGGCCCTAACTACACGAGGCCTAACTACAGCTCATATTGGCCCCTCGATGACAAGTAATGGTACTGTTTTGTCCAATATCAACGCTCAGTAATCACATGTGAGGCTTCATAGTACACACAGATGATGTTATATAAAGACCTGCTTCCATCTCATAACCACATAACACAATGGAGCAGCGTCTGTCTCTTACATCCATGTCCATTACTATTCTCCTCTCGCTTCTCTTTGCTGTAAGCTTAGTTTCATAAAGCTTTCTCTTGTTCGTATGTAAATAAGTTGTTAATTATCGTTGTTTTGGTATCTTCTTGTATCTCAGTTTGCTTGGAGTGCAAATGCTAGAAAGGACTCAGGAGACTACTGGAAAGGCGTTATGAAAGACGAGCCAATGCCAGCCACACTCGAAGCTCTCATCTTGCCTAACCCTGTTACTAAATCTCTCGGAAAGCCCAACTGCCACCATGATGTTACCAAATCATCATCCAGCAGTAAGAACAATTGAGCTATATTATATATGCAAGCAAATTATAATTACTCATCTTCAACAGTTACTTGATAGCTAGTAGAATTTATGTGTTGATGCAGGTGGTGAAGATCATATACTTGATGACCTACAGCCTAGACCCTCAGTCACATCTTATGTCACTGGTAACAGAGATGAAGAAGCTAACAGTTCACCCGTCTTCAAAAGCTTTGAACCAAGGCCAACTGTCACATCGTACCATGTCGGGGACTTGGTCGTAGTGGTTGAACAAAACCCTAACATGTCATCTAACAAATATGTTGGGGAAAGCTTTGAACCGAGGCCTAACCTTTCTGCTTATGGGAATTAAAGTGGCAGTTGCTGCATCTCATCACTACGGCTCTGTCAAGTGGTATGCTAAAAGGTGGTTTCAAGCTGCTGCATGTGCGCGCTTATGTTTATATATGTTAAGCTTCTTCTTCTTCTTCCCCCAATTAATAACTTGCTTAAGATCAC
This sequence comes from Umbilicus rupestris, assembly GCA_963678935.1. Taxonomy (NCBI): domain Eukaryota; kingdom Viridiplantae; phylum Streptophyta; class Magnoliopsida; order Saxifragales; family Crassulaceae; genus Umbilicus; species Umbilicus rupestris. The sequence continues at coordinate 11,785,579 of OY787623.1, read as the reverse complement.
ATTAAGCAAAGTAATGCTTGTTTAATTTGTATTGTGTTATGAATTTGGTTGAATGAACTAAGATTACCTATATAATACTGCTAATTATATTCTGCCCCAGTTGCATATCTTCACGAAATATGGTAAACAGTTATAATGACATAGTAGACTAGGCTGAAATGAAAGACACCTGAACAGAATGTGCTAAACAGTAGGAGGTATTCCCTCAACCCAGACTGTCTTAAAATTCACAGCCTTTCCTATTCAAAATCATACTCACCCATCTAGTAACACAGTAAGCAGCAGGAGGGAGGTAGCAAAGTACTGATCCAAAAAAAAAATATTCATCAACAACCTAATCAACTCATCTGCCTCCACGCAGACAAATAACATGAGCCATCATCTCTTGTTGCAACACATAAAGCAATCTCCTCCTTTTACTACAACATCAAAATCTCAATTCATGGACAAAAACAATTACTCTCAGTGGCCAACTCCCTTCTTTGCCTTTAAAGATTCAAGAGCCTTCTTCCTCAGCTCTATTTCTAACTTCCTCTTCTTCTCTTCTTCTTCTTCTTCTTCATCTTCTGACTTGTCATGAATCTTCTTCTCAATACCTGGATTATCAACTTTTCTTAATTTATGCTTCTCTGCACGCCTTTCTTCCTTCTTGCGCCGTTTTTCTTCATGCCTTTGACGCCTTTTCTCCCTCCTCAGTCTTTTCTCTTCCTTCCTTCTCCTCCTCTTGGCATCTTCCTCCGAGTCAGAACTATCATCATCTGAACTCACTTCATGCCTGCTGGAGGACCCCTTGCGCTTCCTCTTTTTATCATCTGCATACCCAGAATCAGAACTACCACCACCCGCACCTTTGACCATAAATTTCTGTGCTGTGTTTTCTGGTTTAAGATGCTGACCACCACCCTCCATTTTGTTCTGCTCAGACAACAAAGCCCCCTTCTCAACATCTTTGGCATTGTTGCCTCTTACAGAAAATTTATCCCTGATTATGTCAAGTTCATGTAAATGAGAATGGGGTCATTCAATAACTTACACAGAATAAAAATATACATATTGTCAATGTAGTTGCGACCTTATTTCCAATTCTCCCTGGGTAGAATTAGGTTCCTCGGTAACTTGTATAGGGCTTCCTAAGCTAATCTTTGATTCCTTTCTCCTAGAGTTGTTCCGTGATCTACACCACCGTCCAATACAAGTAAATCGAACAAGCACAGAGATATGTCAATAAACTACAATCAGACAGCTCTAAAAAGAACAAAATATTACCGTAGCTCATCTTCAGGACACCCGTTTGTGTTTGCCGGTGAATCTGAAGATAATACAGTTTTTTCCAGAGACATTGCTTTGAATGGTACCTCTTTGTTGGGATCCAGTAATTCATCTTCTCTCTTGCTTCTACCCAAATTCCCCTCTCCACGGGACTTGCATCCTAATCTAGTTTTAGGAGAGCTGCAACATCAGTTAAATTGTTTCTAAGAAAGAGTGCAAAAATAATTACCTGTAAAACCCTTGCTTAAATAGTGATTAACTTATAAGAACATGCAATTCAATTATTAAAAAACATTAAGATATGCCCATTCTGTTACTACTATTATCCCATCCACGACATCCTGTAAAACAAGCTCTTAGGAATAAATAAATTTACCAGAAATTATGAGCTGTATGGAGAAAGAGATGTATGATCAGTTTCCCAGAAGAATACCTGTGTTTTCCAATCGAGGATGGCAAAATCAGCTTCCTCATATGAGTTGGGGATTTTTCTCTGTAAGGAGAGACTGATCTTTGACGAATTGGAGACCCGGATATAGACAGATCAAGGGAAAGTGACCTGCCATCAAAGGGAGAGTGCCTTTTCCTGCCATCAGAAGCAAGGGGCTTACGTGATTCTGGAGATATATGTCTATGTCTGGGAGTTGAAGGAGCTTTCTGATTACGCTTCCCGTGTACTACAGGAGAAGAGATTCTACGTCGTCTAGGCGAGGACAATTTTTGTCTTAAAGGAGATGGAGATCTATGTCCTCCAGGAGACCGAGAAATGCGTCTGGGAGACGGGGATGCACCTTGTGAGGGAGACAATGTACTACCTCGCCTGCCTCGCCGTGGGGCCAATAAGGGAGATCTATCATGTACTGGAGAATGTGACTGACGCCTTACCAACGGTCGCGAACCACGCTTTGCAGGTGATCGAGACCTATGGGGTGGGGATCTGCGCCGCACTGGCGAGGGGGACCTGCGAGACCTGCGGGGTGGGGACCTGCGCCGCCCCGGGGGCGGGGACCTTCGCCGCGCTGGGACCGGGGATCTGCGACGTACTGGGGAAGGGGACCTGCGTCGCCTAACATGTGGTGATATATGGTGAGATCGCAATGGCTGAGGAGAGAATGAAGGACTGTAAGAACGTGATCTGGATCTCCATCGATAAGATGACCTTCGCCGTGACAAAGGTGACCTTCTTGATGACGCAGTGTGATGAGGGGTTATAGATCCCTTTCGATTGGGATGTTCCTTTTCAGAAGATATGGACCATTTACGTGCCTTAGGTGACCTAGACATGCTCCTGCGCCTGCAAGATTGTCAAAGCATGACTTCATATATTTGATAAACCATCCTCAAATCAAAACTAACACGGAAGTAAGTTCTAGATATACTTGAATCAACTAAATCAAATATAAGGAGCACAAAAAAGCAAACAAACAGAATCCAAGTGTTTGTGAACCATACCGACTGGGTGAAGGGGAACTCTCAGTTGAATGAGATGATATAGAACGCCTGGAAATAAGAAAAGAGCATTCATTAAGTTATTGTAAAGCTTTCTATGTAACTCTACAGTCAAAGGAATGCTATTGGCATGCCTCTTTTTACCACATCTAAACATGATTTTTCAGGTACACAATATGCCGTGAGCAAAAAGATGGCTTAGATCAAGCAACATGAAAAAAAAATGTGGCATATACAATATTTCATCCCTAGATGCACAAACCAAATCTTAATCACACCTTTTATGTTTCCACTCTTCTATTCTTGATCCTTTAAAATGAAATGTATGCATTTGTATTGACCCTCGACAAAATTTGCACAGGGAACATTATCATACAATGCACCCAATAAGATTTAATGTTCATGGACATCAAGTAACTCTTAATTTTAATAGGAAGTGATTGAAGTACACCACATTTTGGGCCACCTAAGGGATTGCACACACAAACTTGGAAACTCAGACAAGTAACTTATAAACCAACAAATATTGATACTTTTGGTTAGACAAAGACAAGAATCCAGAATCCACCCTACATACTTCATTACATGTTGGGAAAACGATGAACATTTTCAATGATCCCTTGACCCTGATTCTCTTACCATCATTTGCAGGAGCAAAATTTATAAACTTCTTTTGAATTCGCTATTTTGCAGTTTACCCTTAAGTGCACGGCATTATCTAAATTTACCAATTATAAAAGGGAATATATATCTCAAGCAATCCACGTCAGTTAATTGCTGAATTGGTTGACCAGGTAAAAGCAGTCATTTCAACACTAAATTCAGCACAATATGACATTCATGAATTAGAATTTTTAACACCTCAAGTCTTTGAATATCTAATGACACAGCCTCCCCTTGTCATACCAATGGTCGTATCAAGGACAGCCAAGATTAATAATCAATCAGAAGATATGTAATTCAGAAACCGCTTGGAGTGTATAAGAATAAAATACGCAAATGGAAATTCAGTTTCAAAGGAAAATGTATTTTACTCGAACCTAGCTATTCTGCCGCGTCCATTCCTACCAACACTCTCTTTTCTGTCATCAGGACTGTTAAATGGTTCTCTTCCATTCCGATGCTTTGAAAAAAGCGTATCATCCGTGGCAGTAGTTCTTGAAGTGTCAGGGCCACCTTCCTACAGTAGTTTGAGGTAAAGGACATGAACCCAAATAATTGCAGAAGCTAGCTGAATGTCATGAGAAACACAAAATATAGTTAAAACTAAAACCATGTCCCTGTAAATAAGTTTGACATGAACATTTTAGCATTACCATCTTCTTTTGAACAAGTACAGATTCATCTGCTTCCCTCTCTTTCTTTTTCTGGATTTCATTGGTAATCCGTTCAGCATCAGCCTAAGTATTACGCACAGTATTATGTGAGGAAGATATCATTTCATTATGAATGATATCCAAATTACAGTACATTCAATAAAGTAACCTTTTTCCTCTTTGTCTCCTCTTCTTTTTCATCAAGAAATCGTTGTGGTACACCACTTGCATTATTCTGTGCACTGAGAAGAAGCGTCCAAAGCTCTTTCATGAATTTTCCAGTATTTTTCTCCATGAATCCAGTAATGGAAATTTGTATTTCTTTTCCGTTGACATTCTGCAGTATCAAAAGACATTATAATGCTTGTCCTACACAATACAAGCACAAACAAAAATAAGAAAGACATGTGCAACCACCAATCCCGAAGAAGATTCCAATTACTATCACAATCCAGCACTACAAGCAGAAGAAAAATGGAGAGTGAGCTATTAATATCACATAGCTATGTGGCACGACCCAAATAAATCTGAAAACATAAATGCTATGATCTTTAACCAAATTAATAAATTCACCATGCAGATAATCCAACTGATCCAAAAGGTTGCACAAAATGCAATTCAAAGTGTGCAAGAAAGTCTTAAAGCAGTCATGGTTCAGTAATAGAACAAGATTAAAAAAAAAAGGAATACCTTGCCATCTAAGAGACCATAAATAAAATTGATAAGAACTTCATCTTCAAACCCTAGTAGCTCAGTGACCCTCTTGGCAATCCATGGTCTGAGAACATCCATTTTCACTTTAGTCATGTCAACCTAAAATGTGTACACCACAAATCCAATCCCAAAAAGAATAGCAAAAAACAAGTTAAAATTTTGTCAGTGGCTAAAATAAAGAGATGGGGTAAATAAATACGTTTCAGAAGAGTAAAGAATGCGAACCAGGTGTTCGAGTTCAGGGGCAAACTTCTGGGATTTCATGAGCTTGGCTTGTTTATTTGAGAAACGAGTGTCCTGATCAGCCGTAGTACCCTGGACGAAGCATGGTACATTTAATAAATAAAGACAAAGCTATAGATTCAAACCAAAACTAATTCTCTTCTATGGACTCAATCATCAGACGAAAACAGAGAACCAGGCATACCAACAAAAAACCACAAGATCGGAAAAGAGAGTACTTAGGGACATAGAACTAGCTTGCTTACCCGGAAAAAGCCGCCCGACATTTGTGAATTCTAGGGTTGGAGGACGAAATCTGGAAATGGTAGGTGCTAGTATTGAAAAAGCTGCGGTGGAATACGGAGACCAAGATTTGGGTATGATGTGAGAGAAGATGGTTGGGAATGGGCAGAGGTCTCCTCCTCGGTCGCTAAGCTTATCGAAAATGGATTACAAGTAGCGGCAGCCTCGGACGGAAGCGATGTCCCGTGTTGCCGTGCTCGATTCTATTATGTGCCCTAGATATTTATTTTATTTTATTTTCAGGAAATCGAATTAACTGTGTGTGTTTACTGTTTAAATTTAACTGAACTTTTTATTTATTATCTTTTTATAAAGGAATTGAACGGATTAAATTAAACTTTTTATTTATTTATTATATTCATCTCGAGAAGAACATATGTTCAGAAGACTCCACATTTCAGCCTCAAGTATCAGCAAGCAATTTACAAACAATTCAATTCTTCAGCTCAGGTGCGTTGACAAGCAGGCATTGTGACTGGAAGGATGCAATCATACAAGACTGCAAGCCTGGGGTAGAGAGCTTCGAGCCTGGGCTTGGATGACCTGACCTGCATTGCAACTTCTCCTTTCTTTCTTTCTTTATTTATGATTCTCCCTCCCATCCACTGCACTTTCTGCCGTGTACAACGTTTAGGCCCTGACAAAATAAAATATGCAATTCAGCAATGGAGAGATGAATGAAAATCTACAGATGAATTGATATGTCGATGCAGAGGTAAATTTTTAAAGAGTAAATTCTGGGGATGGAGGAGGGGAGCATTGGTGCGTAAGAAAATAATAACAATGAAAGACCTGTCTGTCTCACCTGAATACCTGATGTTCCTAAAATGTAGCTGAATCAAGCAGCATGAGGTTTAGGTTAATGAGTGATGGAGGCTGTTTCGCTCTAAACAGTCGATAGCTGAGAAGCTTGAAGCATTGGTGCTGATGGAAAGCTCTCTTAATGCCTCTGCTGCCTTTTGCCAGATGAAGCAAGGAGGCCAGAAGTCCAATCTTTTCATTCCCAGCAACTGTTAACTTATTTAACTTGAGCTATGAGTCGTAATTTTACCATCAGTCCAGATGAACAAAGTCGTCAGAGTGAATCTGAGATGACATTATTGGATAAGTCTGCTTGGGTGGTTGAATTAGAGGTAGCATCTGCCTCAGAACTTGAGCAGTCCATCATCCCATACTGTTTGTTAAATGTAAAGGCATTTTTGGAACATGGAAAGCATATCAACCGAAGAGACATATTGGGAAGATGAAAGGCTATTTTTAATAAGTGTTTCTAGTTCTATAAATGTATGCTTGATTGCAAGATAAAAAAACAGACTTCACTATCCTTGAAAACGTTTTTCTCCATCTCTTGTGTTTACTTTCATTTCTCTTGTTACTGATATATGAAAGTGGTTCTCTGATTTGTTCTTCTTCTTGGTGTTTGGTCTTGGGTGCATAAGACTTCTGTTGCTCATTTTTACATGGTATCAGAGCCTTAAGGGTGTGAGATATTTTGAGTTGAATCCCTTTGTGAGGAAGATCAATCAGTGTTGGTGCGGAGATGGAGTCATCAAGACGAAGTTTCGGATTTGGCATAGAGCTACTCAACCAGTCGAATTATAAGATGTGGAAGTCTTGTATGGAGTCTTACTTGGTTGGTGAAGAGCTTTGGGAAGTTGTCGGTGGAGAAAATTCACAGAAGCCGGAAAATTCTGCCCAAAATGAGGAAGCTTATAAGAAATGGATAACTGTGAATGCAAAGGCAGAGTTTGTGTTAAAGAAGTCTATCTCTCCGACATTGTTCGAGCATATTTTCAATTGTACTTCAGCGAATGATATATGGGAGACCTTGAACAAGTTATTCAACAAGAAAGATGTTGGACGTTTACAAGCTCTAGAGAATGAGTTGGCAAATACTACTCAAGGTGATCTCTCTATCGCACAATTTTTTCTTAAAATAAAAAATTTGTGTTCTGAGATTTCACTACTAGATCCGGATGAGCCAATCTCACAGGCTAGGGTGAGGAGACATATTATTCGTGGATTGAGAAAGGATTACATTCCTTTTGTTACCTCAATTCAAGGATGGGTTGCTCAACCCTTGTTGGAAGAATTTGAGAATCTTTTGTGTTCTCAGGAGTCCTTAGCGCGACAAATGGCTGGTATGTCGATTTCAAATGATCATGAGCCTACTATTAAAGGAGAGGCACTTTCTGCTCATAAAAAGAAAAATTTCAGATTTGAGAAGAAAGAAGAAAAAAAGTCTGCAATTGATCCCGGTGAGTCTTCCTCTCATTATAAGAAAAGAATTATTTGTCATCGTTGTGGAAAGCCTGGTCATATTCGAAAGTTTTGTCGAGTAAAGCTCAATGACGGAAATTATACCAACAAAAAAGAGAGCTCAGAAGTTAATAGTGGTGATAATGAGCAAAGTTGGAGGAAATGTTTTATGGTGGAATCAAAACCTCTCAGTGCCTTGTCTTCTGGTTACTGTGAAGGTGATTGGATAATTGATTCAGGTTGTGGACATCACTTAACTGGTGATAAATCTAAATTTGTCAAGTTAAGGCCACATGATGGACAAGAAGCAATGGTGACTGCAGATAACACTGTTCACAAGGTTGAGAATGAAGGAACTGTTATTATCAATGATGGAGGTAATGATGTTATCTTAAATAATGTCTTTCATGTTCCTGGTATGAAAAAGAATCTGTTTTCAGTTTCTAATTCAGTTGATGCTGGTCATTATGTTCTTTTTGGACCGGACGATGTGAAGTTTCTCCGAAATATTGAGTATATTAAGGCAGATGTTGTGCATACCGGAAAAAGGATAAACGATACCTTTGTGTTGTCTGCTTCCTCGTCTTATATTGACAAGGTGAGTCGCAATGAGAATGCTTCCTTGTGGCATGCAAGGTTGGGGCATGTTAATTTTGACAAGTTGAAAGCTATGGTCCGAAACAATTTAGTGAATGGTCTGCCAAATTTGGCGTCATTTCCTGATGGAGAAGTATGTGAAGGGTGCCAATTTGGAAAAGCTCATCGTCTACCTTTTGGCATATCTCAATCTCGTGCGAAGGTACCTTTAGAATGCATTCATGGAGATTTATTTGGTCCTACTAAAACTCCATCATTCTCAGGTTTTCATTATTTGATGATTCTTGTGGATGATCATTCTAGATATACATGGGTGTATTGTATTAAACACAAGTCAGATGCTTTTATAACTTTTCAGCATTTTAAGCAAACTGTGGAAGGTGTTCTTGATATGCGGATTAAGAAGTTCCGCACCGACAATGGGGGAGAATTTATTTCAGATGAGTTTCTTGATTTTTGTAAGCGATCAGGTATTAGAAGAGAGTTGTCTTGTGCTCATACTCCACAGCAAAATGGGATCGCCGAAAGAAAAATTCGACATCTCACAGAGACTTGTAGAAGTTGGTTACTTGCCAAGAATTTACCTCAGTCATTTTGGGCAGAGGGTATGGTGTGTGCAGCTTATGTGGTGAATAGATTACCCCTGAGTTCTAATAACATGAAGACACCTTATGAGTTGATGTTTGGAGAAAAGCCTACTGTGAAACACTTTAGAGTGTTCGGATCAATATGCTATGTTCATGTGCCTGACTCTACGCGAAGTAAGTTTGATGCGAAGGCAAAGAAATGCATTTTTATTGGCTATGATGAGCGAAAAAAAGGTTGGAAGTGCATGGATCCTAAAACTCACAATTTTTTAGTGTCGAGAGATGTTGTGTTTGATGAAGTATCTTCTTATTACAACACATTTGGTGTTAAGAAGACAAGTCCGTCTGATATCACAATCTTACCTGTGACTCCAAATGGCTCAAATTTAAAAAGCTTGCAGCAAGTTGAAAGGGGGAGTACTGACTTGCAAAATGAAGCTAATGAAAATGATGCTTTGGGAGAAGAGGTGGCTGTTATTCCAGCAGCTGAAAAACCAAGAAGAAATATCATAAAGCCGGCACGCTATCGGGATGAGAATTTTATAAGTACTTATTCTTGTTATCTCGCAGGGCCTGTTGATGACCAAGAACCAACTTGTTTTGAGGAGGCTGCTAATGTTAAAGAATGGAGGCTTGCTATGGATGATGAAATGAATGCCTTGATTAAAAATGAGACATGGGATCTTGTACCGAAGCCACATCACGTTAAGCCTATTACATGTAAGTGGATTTTTAAGATAAAAAAGAAAGCTAACGGAGAGGTGGAAAGGTTCAAGGCGCGCTTGGTGGCTCGTGGTTTCTCTCAAAGTTACGGTGAAGATTATGAAGAGACCTTTAGTCCCGTGGCAAAAATGACATCTGTTCGAGTTTTACTTGCTTTAGCGGCTTCTCAAAATTGGAAATTGTGGCAGCTTGATGTTAAAAACGCCTTCTTGTATGGAGATATTGATAAAGACATTTACATGGAACAACCTCAGGGGTATGTATCTGATTCTAGTCCTTCATATGTATGCAAGTTAAAAAAGGCTTTATATGGTTTAAAACAAGCTCCGCGAGCTTGGTTTGGAAAGATTGCAGAGTTCTTTCTATTTTGTGGCTATCACTCCACCGATGCGGATACAAGTCTTTTTGTGAAGAAAAACAAGGACATACACATGGTGGTTCTTTTATATGTCGATGATATGATTATAACAGGAAGTGATGAGGAGGAGCTTGCAAAGTTAAGGGCTGAGTTGTTTACTCGGTTTGAGATGAAGAACTTAGGTGAGCTTGGTCATTTTCTTGGCTTAGAAGTAAAAAAGGTGAAGGATGGAATTTTGTTATCACAGGAAAGTTATGCTAAAAAGTTGATTGAAAAATTTGGCTTGAAACTCAGCAAGAAACGGTCAACTCCACTTGATATTAGTGAAAAGCTAAGAAAGGATGAAGGCTCATTATTGCCAGACTCAAAGACATATCGTTCTCTAGTTGGTGGACTACTTTATTTGACAATTACTAGACCGGATATTGCCTACTCAGTTGGACTTGTTAGCCGATATTTGCAAGAGCCGCGGAAGCCTCATTTGGAAGCAGCGAAAAATATCTTAAAATATATAAATTCAACAGTTGATGGTTGTATGTTTTATAAAAAGGGAGGTACACTTGAGCTACAAGGTTACTGTGATGCGGATTTTGGTGGAGATTTGGATGCAAGAAAGTCTACATCAGGTTTTGTATTTCTGTGCAATGGTACAAGTGTTTCATGGGCCAGCAAGAAGCAGGATGCTATAGCTTTATCTACTGCAGAAGCCGAGTACAAAGCTGCTACACTTGCTGCGCAAGAGTGTGTTTGGCTGCGGAGACTTATTGATGATTTATACCATCCAATTGAGAAGGCCACGGATCTGTTTGGTGATAATCAAAGTGCGCTCAAGCTTGCTCGTAATCCGGTTTGTCATGCTAGAACAAAACATATTGAGATTCAACATCATTTTATCCGAGAAAAAGTGCTTGATGGAACAATCAACAACAGAGAAGTGAGAAGTGAGCTAAACACTGCGGATATTTTCACCAAGATACTTTCGAAAGGTCCGTTTGAGTTTTTTCGTGCCAAGTTGGGACTGATTTCCAAAAATGACTTTAAGGGGGAGTGTTAAATGTAAAGGCATTTTTGGAACATGGAAAGCATATCAACCGAAGAGACATATTGGGAAGATGAAAGGCTATTTTTAATAAGTGTTTCTAGTTCTATAAATGTATGCTTGATTGCAAGATAAAAAAACAGACTTCACTATCCTTGAAAACGTTTTTCTCCATCTCTTGTGTTTACTTTCATTTCTCTTGTTACTGATATATGAAAGTGGTTCTCTGATTTGTTCTTCTTCTTGGTGTTTGGTCTTGGGTGCATAAGACTTCTGTTGCTCATTTTTACACTGTTGATGTTTTCTCATTGGCTAGCTAAAAAGGGATCCATCTAGTTTTGTGGTGAAGATAAGAGAATCAACAATAACCTCAAATGTCACTTAGTTTGTGAACTAGTGCAGCTACTGGCTGAATGAGTATTATCGGTTTCACAGCATAATGCCAACTTCACATAGCCAATCCCATTTATTTGTGGCAGTAAACTACTGATAAAAACAGTCCACATGAATTCAATAATTATCGTCCCTTTAAATTGCATTCCTTGCTATCACTTCTCTCTCAGATACCTCATCTGGAATCCCTACCTTGTGGCTGATATCTACAGCAAGCCAAGCATAACCAATATGGCTGCACTGGTTCCCACAGTCGCAGTTTCTCAAAGGACAAAGGTATATCTAGTAATTTCATTTCTTATGTACTTGTTCAACTGCTTCCGACATTTGTTTCACTTGCCTTGGCTGGAAAAAGTCTTACCCATCATTGTTGATGGTTCAGTTGAACAGCTCTGTCCGCTCAGGAGGTACGGTTCCTAGCTCAGCATTCCTGGGATGCAACTTGAAGAAATTAACCCAAAATGTTACCAAACAAAAGATTGCGTCAGGAGGCTTCAAGGTTGCTGCAGAAGCAGGTAGTGAGGATGATAAGAAAGCCAAAAAAGACAGGTGGAAGGGTCTTGCCTATGATATATCCGATGACCAGCAGGACATCACCAGAGGAAAGGGATTGGTCGATACACTATTCCAGGCACCTAGTGGTTCTGGAACTCATGATGCTATCATGAGCTCTTATGATTATATCAGTACTGGACTACGCACGTAAGTATCACCCATATTGAACCTTTGACATGGTAGTATGATGATGTCAGGCCCAATCTCATACATACGTTTTCAGATACATGGACAACAAGATGGACGGATACTACATAGCTCCCGCTTTCATGGACAAGCTTGTCGTTCATGTCACCAAGAACTTCATGACTCTGCCCAATATCAAGGTATGCGTAGAAAGATATACCACAATTCTATAGGCAATATGCTGGTCAAAATAGATGTTGATACCCTGAAAATATTTCTATCAGGTACCCCTGATTTTAGGTATTTGGGGAGGCAAGGGTCAGGGTAAATCATTCCAGTGTGAGCTTGTTTTTGCCAAGATGGGCATCAAGTGAGTAACACTGCCAACAGTCAGATTATTTTTTGTTATTTTCTTTTCCCAGTCCAGTGTTTGCCAAATAGATGTGGTTGAACCTTTCCATACGTGATTGAATTCCAGCCCTATAATGATGAGTGCTGGTGAGCTTGAAAGCGGGAATGCCGGAGAACCTGCCAAGCTGATCAGACAAAGATATCGTGAGGCTGCAGATATTATCAAGAAAGGGAAAATGTGCTGCCTCTTCATCAATGATCTTGACGCAGGTGCAGGTAGAATGGGTGGAACCACTCAGTACACCGTTAACAACCAAATGGTGAATGCTACGCTTATGAATATTGCTGATAACCCCACCAATGTCCAGCTACCTGGTATGTACAATAAGGAGGATAACCCCAGGGTTCCCGTTATAGTCACAGGTAACGATTTTTCCACTCTATATGCACCACTTATCCGTGATGGACGTATGGAGAAGTTTTACTGGGCTCCAACAAGAGAAGATAGAATTGGCGTCTGCATTGGGATCTTTAGGACTGATAATATTGCCCAGGAGGATGTTGTTAAGATTGTTGATACCTTCCCTGGCCAGTCTATTGGTAAGCACATTCCATTGTTCTTCTATGTTGAGCTTTTGGTGTACCTGCTGAGCTGGTTTCATTCTCTCATTGTGCAGACTTTTTTGGGGCTCTCAGAGCCCGTGTGTATGATGATGAAGTGAGGAAATGGATATCTGGAATTGGCGTTAACGAAATCGGTAAGAAGCTTGTGAACTCCAAGGATGGACCCCCCACTTTTGAGCAGCCCAAAATGACGCTTGAGAAGCTCCTTGAGTATGGTAACATGCTTGTGCAAGAGCAGGATAATGTCAAGAGAGTCCAATTGGCAGAGAAGTACCTGAATGAGGCCGCTCTTGGAAATGCAAATGAAGATGCAATCAAGAGCGGAAATTTCTTTGGTTAGCACCCTTCAGACCAGAAGCTTAAGTCAGTGGTCAGTTCCATGCACCCCTAAAGGCATGTTCGTGATTTTTACACTTTAAACCCATGATGAGCAGCACAGCAAGTCGTCATACCAGCAGTTCCAGAAGGTTGCACAGACTCATATGCTGTGAACTTTGACCGAACTGCTAGGAGTGATAAAAAGTGTTGTCCGTATTAGTAAACAGCTTGTCTTGTTTCTATGCGTGGTGGTGTATAGTTTTTTTCCCTAAATCTGGTTGCAATCCTTGCAACTTCACTTTGAATCTTTACGGGTTCCCAAAGTCATCTTTCCGTCCCTATTTCTGTCCACAAAATCAAGCATCATGAATTTGTTTGTGTCGATTCAGCTGCACCATCACTGAACCAAAAATGCAAAAAAGATAGAACAAAAAAATTAAAAAAATAAATCCAATAATCAACAATGCCAATAGACAGAACATAGAAAAGGTTTTCCTGTCATATAACATGTGGTTCCTAACATTTCACATCGACAAGCTCCTAAAACACTTCCAGCAATTTGTTAATGGAACTTACTACTAATGAAAATATGATACTCACACAAATGATGATTAAGTCGTACCTTCTATTTCTCATTTGGGTATGTCTGTCTGTGGTGTTTGCTCAATGCTGATATGGTACTGAATAACTTATAATACAAGTCACTTGAACCAGCAATAATCAGATCATCATCACACGTGTTCCATTTCCATGTAGTAAATACCCGCTCCTGGGAGAGGAAAACAAACTGCTCATGTTGCGGGTCGTCACTAGAACAGCTTTTCCTGACTGAATATCTGAGAATTGATAGCAACAGAGATGCCTGATTCTCACCACTAACTATTATTTTTTAATATACCAAATCTAATAAACAAAGAAGCCTTAGTAAAGAAATCTACAAAGTCAAATATTACCAGAGCAATGTATTAACAACCTTCATAAGAATAACTCCCTTTACAAACCGATGTCCTAAGACTTCTAGAATAAACAACCTGTTGTTTCTTTCAACTAAGGATCAAGTAACTGAATTTTAAGTTGCTCCTTGAAAGGCCTTATTCCCTCTGCATTACAACATACAAGTACAAGAAACTGCCTTCATGTTTATTTTTTTTCAAATAGTTTACCAGTCTATTTTTCATACCATCAAGTTTGTTGCAGACGACAAACCTTAGACGAAAACTACGAGTCAAAAATATTGTTCATGTTGCACAACCAATAAAATATTTGCAAACACCCAAGAGCATCAAACCTTTGCATTTAAGGTAAATCTGATGATCCTTGTAAGTTTATTAAATTTTCATTGGCAACACTCCTACAGTGGAAGTTCATAACATCATTTATCGATAAGTTGAATAAAACATGTTGATAACTTACTTTTCAAGTTGCATCAAGAGAATTGAACACTGAAGCACCATAGATCCATCCTAGAATTACGACGTACGGGAGTATGTACCGAACAAAGCAGGAGATGACAAAACCCGAAATGTAGAGTAACAAAAATTAGAACTCGTACCAATTGATGCAAAACTAGTACCTTGAGGGTCAATCATTGGCTGCAGATGCAAGAGATGTACAGTTATTGGCAGAGGAGAGAACCAATCCCTTTAATGTAGATGATGTTGCTGTCGCATCATGTCAAAGTGGTTTAGGGTAAGGCTCGTTAGGAAACAAGTGGTCATAAGATTGCTTCTCGAGACAAAGTCTATACTTCTGAAGATGGCTAAAGGCTCGTTCTCCCTATTCAAGCCGTCGATTTTGATCATCTGCAAAATGGTCTTGGGCAGGGCGTTGTTGAGGCCCAAGTCAGAAACCACTTCAACGAATCGCTCGTGTCGCTGGCGGACTTCACCAATTAGTGAGAGGACTGATCGTCGCCGGAATTATCAGTGGCCTCCTCTGCGGCGTGGAGCCTCCTGGGCAACAAGAGAATGGGGTAGTTTTTTATTTTTTTAAATAAGATTAGGTCGTAAAACTAACTATATATTTGGTTTGACTTGACCGATGTTTAGTCCGAAGGATGCAGCTTCCATATGCAACCTGACGTTTCAGTAGTTCGCATAGGTTGCTTGTAACATACATGATGAGGCAGGAATAATCGTTTGACTAAAATTGAAGAAGATGAAGAATGAATCCTCGCACCAATCGGCCGGGATCGAAATTCAATACACTCATATATTCATTCATGTATAAATAAATGGCATATTATTTGTATCTAACTGGCCTTGCTTGCCAATCTCCTGGTTTGGAAAAATGGAATGGTTTTTGAGAACTGTCAAGACTCATCTTCTACATGCTTGTGCCAGCAAACAAGCATGGCGACGCACCTGCGCATGATATAGAACCGCGCCTTCTGTTCCCTGGCTAAGCTCCCACATTTTTTCCCCATGGAAGATGATGACCCCTTTTCCGACCCGCTTCTCATCAGATCTGGATCATCACCATGATGACTGTATCTGGCATTTGCGGATGCTTTCTTGCTGCTACCACTACTTGAACCCCTTTGCGTGAAGCTCCTGGTTAACAAAGGAGGCGATGATCTGTTGGATGTACACGGCTTCTGCGAGTAACTCTTCAGCAACTGTGGCTCCTGATACTTCTGCTTACTGTGGTTTTTACCAGTGGATGATGATGATGATGACCTGCTTGTGATACTTCTGGACCTCCCCTTTGATAGCTTCCATGTTTCCTCCATTGGTGATATGAAGTAATAATATCTTGAAATGGGTGTCTGAGATCCACAAGAGCCTGCCGTGCTTGCTTCTTCAGGAGCCACAAGTTTCCATCTCTAGGTTTGGAAATAGCCTTCGCTTTCCTTAAACTTGTACACCACTGCACTTGTAGCTAGATTCAGTATCACACCACCGAGGACAAATAAACCCAATATTTATACATAGCGAGTGTGTGAGTGTTTATTATTTATATAAATAGGGAAGGAGCAAAGAGACAAGAGTTTACTCCCCTTTCATGTGGGATTGTTGTTAACTTTACACACACTAACATTATAAAGCTCAACTCCTGCAGATGCACTATCCTTACATAACCTGATAACGAAGAGTGGATTATTACATAGAAAGAAGGGTGGAAGTGATGAATGAAGGGACACAAAAAAGCCGCAGCAGGAGGTAGAGGAGGAGGAGGAGGAGGGATGACAGCATGACAATGAGTTGATAAGCATTTGAGCACCACAAACCTAGTCTTGTATTATGACCTTTCTCAACTCATCTATACACATCCTTTATGCCGGTGCGCGCCGGGGTCCCTCTCCCAGGCCAGGTCATGCCAGCATCCGAGATATATATAAACATCATACTTGAACCGTGTGGGGTATGCTGAAAAAGAGAAGACTGTTTTGACAGATGCTGATGACGACCTAAAGGTATAGCATTCAGATAACTAAAACTTACTTGTAGGTCTCACTCTCACCAGAGAGTGGAGTGAGAGAGAGTGTGTGCGTGACTGGTGTGCAAAAACCCTAAACTTACACCACGTTATTTATAATATACTGCACTGAGTAGCAGGTAGCTGGAATTTTCATGGGGTAAAAGCTTTGACTGGGTACTGGTAAAAACAGCTTTTCATCGAAAGAAATTCTAGAAGAGAGGGAAGGGAGAGAATCATAGGGATAGGCATGGATGGTGCAAACAACAAGTAATGCCAGCAAACTAAACATGGTTCAGTACTCGCCACCAGCCAGACCAGACTAGGCCAGGCCAGGCGCATGCACTCAGCCACTCACGCAACATAGTTATATTCACATGTTTATGTTTTTTCATATCTTTATGTACCATGTTATAATGTGATGTATAGGAGGTTGCAATAAGTCGTACAATAAGAGCGTCTGGTTAGGTGTATGCTGCTGGCTGCTGCCGCGGTCCTCATGCACATGTTCCTCGACCAAGTCTCAAAACCCTAAAGTTTTTTAACCCCACCAATCTCCAAACTTTGGACTGGTACATAGACCATTTTAGTTTGCATCTTTGGACTCGCCTCGCGCTCAATGATTCATTTCCAACTGAAGATTTTAATCCTGTAAATTAACTGCCATAATATGAAAATTGCAGCTACATATAGATTGCTCTGATCAGTGGAATCATATCATTGTAATCTGCCATAGTAGAAACATCTCTTGAGAGCCATCAGCAAGGCAATGACACATTAGAGTATAGTTGCCCAGTCAAAGCAGCGGTACCAGATATATTTTATATTTGTACATCACAGACAAACATGTATTGATATTTGAAAATTATAATCATGCCGAGTGGCCGAGGCCCCTCGGTCATTTTTCAAATTATACATTAAATATGATTAGTTTGAATTTTTTTAAAATATAAATAAAAAATAATTTAAAATTAAGGTTTGATTATATCAATTTGGATCATTTGTAACTTATTTATAACTTGTATAAAGGAGCGAATCCAGGCTTAGGCTACTTGAACTAGCCCCAGGTAGTTCTAAGGCCAATTTTTTTTTTTTCTTTTTGAGATTCCTTCATGAATCTTGATCCGAAGACCGCAGCCCGCTCCTCTTCACAGATCAGATCCATCGCAGCCGCAGTGCTCTTACTTCCCACTCCGTCGCCCCCGATCAAAAAAAATTCTGACTTCGCCGCTGAACCATGGTAATTGAGTCTTACAATCATTTATAAGGTGGTGCTTACCAAGTCTTCAGATTCCTTCAACCTTTCTCCTAATTGATTTCCAACCTTATTCCTATAGAGGCTACATCGACACTAGGACAACTTTATGTTCAGTGGGGATGAATAAAATCCCATTGAGTTCCATGTGTTGTGTTATATTGCTGAAGTCACTGTCACAGTCAAAGTAGAAAAAACATAAAAATTCTCTGCAGGGACCATACCATGTGAAGTGATAAGGAATTATCCACTTATTGACACCCAGAGCCTCAATGAACCGCAACTAGGCATCAGAGATGATCCAAAAATCAGTCAATTATATGTTCATTTTCACCAACAAAAACCCAAGATGTGGAAAATACATACCCCATGGGGTGGGGCTCATAATTAAAGCCTGGATGGTAAGTTACAACACAAGGAAATGACAGTAGGGAAACACGCACAAAAATTCACCTGAAATACTTCCTATCTTATGATAATGGATGCAAATCCATAGCAATAGCTTCCACCAATAAACTTAGCATCGGTACCATTGATAACACAATATATTGATACAAAACTCCCATGTTGCTCAAGGGATGTCTTCCACAGGTAAACTAGAACTTGATGGGGTACCAAAATTAAAAAGGGCGTACCTGAAAACGGCTGACTAATATATGAAGGGAATGAATTTGAACTTCACCTTGTTCATGTACTCTGTATAACGATCTCCAAACGTCTCTAACATCAAGTCTTCCTCCAACTTTGCTTTCTGCCCATAATACATCAAACAAACTGCAATAACATAGAGCATACTAAGGGGCGCCCTGAGTGCCACAAAGTAAGTGGAAAACAATAGCATTGTGGACGCATATACAGGATGCCTGACTGATCGATATGGCCCAAACTGGACGACAGCAGTTGGTTCAGCAGTATTGTCAATGTACTTAGCGAGGAATACTGTGGCATAGTAATGAGTGAAAATCACAACCATTATTAAAACCCAAATGCCAGTATTGATCCTCCAACCTCCAGGAATCAAGTGCAATTCGGGCGCCTCAAATGCAGCGAGCCAATGCCCAACCATGACAGCAACACAGAACAAAAACTGGCACCAGGCAGGTAATCTCACATCCCATTTTGGGTCATGCGGTCTGGCATAATAGTCACCATACTGACGTTTCCTCACAGTAACATTGAGAAAGAAGAAATAATGGTAGACCAAGAAGAACACAAAAGGCCAACCTTCAAGGAAACCATTGACAAAACCTGGCGGGACTAATGTCAGCCATGTGATGGTGGAAGTAACAATGGCCAATTGCTCAACGATGTTAGATTGGCCTAGATAATGCTTGCGGACGCAATACATACCATAAACCCCAATGGCAAGTGCTCCTAGCGAAGGCCAAAACATCCAACTCCAACTGAAATACATCCAGAAGAAGGGATTAAAGAGCAGAGCCACTGCCCATTTCGTAGCTGCGATTGCAATGGAAAGTATCCCGGCCCATCTGCAAGCATCGAAAGGAGTAAACCCTAGCAAGCTTCCTCCTCTCAACGACACAGTCCTGACCTTTTCCAGTAGCCAAAAATTAGGTAATCCCGAAGTCGCAGCAGCATCGGAGAATGAGGATGTAAGCGGAGGTTTCCTCGATTTTAAAGACGTCGGCAGCAGAGGTTTCCCGAAGGAAGATTTCAACAGCGTAGTTCTTCTTGGGCGGACAGAATTATGAATTGCAACACATCCCGGAAGCTGTTCATGAAAATGGCAGACTGAAAGTGGTTCCCTCGTACCGAATCGAGGAAGAGTAATTTTGGGGTGAAGGAAAACGGAGGTGGTGGCGTCCATTGTTTTTGTTTCCCTGAGAAGAAGGTGAGGCGGAATGGCAGTTGCCGTGATAACGAGTTGATTGGGCTTTATTGGAATGGGCTTGGCCCAAATACTCTATCCACTAGCCCAGCCCAGCCTGTTAATGGTGACAGAATGAACCAAGATCATTAATGAATCGACAAGTGTTTAATACGTAATCAAGGCTCTTGCTCTGTTTTTAGAGAAGATCAAGAGCCTTCATTGGCCCTAAATCTTCCATTGGTAGAAAAGAAACAACTCTTACAGCTTTCTGATTTTATTCCTCAGTGGGGCAAGGAATCACATCGTAATTAATATGAAACAATGTCATGGCGGTAAATAATCCCCTGAAGCATGAAAACACTACTAATTCAACCCCACGTACTGAATCAATCCATGCAGCAAAAAAAATCAGTTAATCAAACTAATTTTTACTATGCATGGAAATGGGTAAAGATTCCGAGATTTGGCTCGATTAGTTCCCAGTTCCATATCGTGTTTACTATCTATGAGAAGTTATCAAATTAAACCAGCAGCGACCGTTACATAATTTGCTGCTATATTAACTCCACCACCTCCTCCATCCATCCATCTTCTCCTTCTCATTATTCCCACTCTCTCTCTGTTTCTGATCTCTCGCTGTTCGCGATACTCAACACACAAGCTGTGTTTAGCCATGAATGTCTTCTCCTATATTGCAACATCTGTCGCGCTGCTCTTGACAGTCTGCATCGCACACGCTAGAGTCCCCGGCGTGTACACCGGCGGGCCATGGAAGACAGCCCACGCCACCTTCTACGGCGGAATGGACGCGCTTGAAACCATGGGTACGTCCATCCTTCATTCTTCTTCTTTCTTTTTTTTTTGTAGTTTGGTTTGATTTGGTTGTTTTGCACCAGGAGGAGCGTGTGGCTACGGAAACCTGTACCAGCAAGGCTACGGCGTCAACACGGCTGCACTAAGCACTGCGTTGTTCAACGATGGATTCAGCTGCGGCGCTTGCTTCGAGATCAAGTGTGTGGATGCTCCTAACTGGAAGTGGTGTCTTCCAGGAAAGCCTTCCATCTTCATCACCGCTACCAACTTATGCCCGCCAAACTGGTCCATCCCAAGCGACAATGGCGGCTGGTGCAACCCTCCTCGCCCTCACTTTGACCTCTCCTTGCCCGTCTTCGTCAAGATCGCCCAGTATAAAGCCGGTATCGTCCCCATCTCCTACCGCCGGTAATACCTTCTCTTTCTTGATGATGCTCCGCCCCGCATTATTGGATTAGGTAGGTTGAGTCAGATTGCAATTCTGAAACTGTTGTGGCATGCAGGGTGCCATGCCGGAAGCGAGGAGGGTTGAGATTCGCCATGGGAGGCAACCCCTGGTTCAATTTGATATTGATAACAAACGTAGCCGGAGCAGGTGACGTGGTCAGCGTCAGCGTCAAAGGATCCAACACAGGGTGGATCAAGATGACAAAGAACTGGGGGCAGAACTGGCAGTGTGGCATAAACCTTGTAGGACAGTCGATCTCATTCAGAGTCAAAACCAGTGATCACAGGTCCTCCACTTCTTGGAACGTTGTGCCGGCCAGCTGGCGCTTCGGCCAGACTTTCGCCGGCAGAAACTTTAACTTCTGATCCCTCGTTCCATCCATGTTAGTATGAGTAGATTAATAATGATGGCAAGAAACTGCATATATTAAGTTTCTGTCATATGAACACTCTTTACACTGAAGCTGCTTGTTCATGGATGTTGAATATATTATGACATCTCAGGATTTAAATCTCACACTATAACAAACAAAATGCATACAAATATCTACCTAGGAAAGACAATAAATACTTGACACAAGTTTGTACGTCACTTTTGGAGTTTGACTTATTACTTGAAGGAGGTTAGAAGTGAAACCTTGTGCTCTGCCTTCTTGCCACAATGTTATCAGTGTGCGGAGAGGATCCAGAGTTTGTGAGTTCATCTGAATTGGAGACTAATGTCCTCTGTGTTGTGGCGGCGGTCGAAACATTTGTACAAGGACTGAGCCGCGACGGGGGAAGAGAATGAAGATTCCATCGACCTGGTATAAGGATCAACAGTTTGTGATGGGAAAGAGCAGCAGGAAGGTGACAGCTGGAGGGTGGATATCGAGGCATAACCGTAAGATAGGCACGTATTGAGTGATAGCATCATAGAGTGTGCAACTATAAGTACATTTACAGGCATTTCGAATACAACAAGAAAAATAGTTAAACTCTCTCTCTTTCATCTTTTCCTTTCTTCCCTTTATCTCTGTTTCATCTTCCGGTTAGTGCTATCATTGGTGCTTTCATTGAGCTCCGATCACCATGCCGGAAACTCGGAGCACAACGGATGCAATCACAGCACTAACCAATGGCTTGTCAGAAGTGAGTATGCGGACGCAATCTTTGGAAACTCTGCTGCAACAACAAATTGAGACAACATCGCGCAACACGGCGAATGTTGAACGTATTCTGCAAATGTATGAGAATCTCCAGGACAAGGTGCAGGAGCTCTCGTACACAGGAGGCCGTGCGGATAAACAGCCGATGGGTTCAGGTCCGTCCTCGCCTCTCTTACCGACGCCTCCAGGCTTCTCAGGCATCACGACGGGTCAGGACGAACAACACAGACGGCGTATGGCCAGCCCACAGCCGATCGGTGAGTCTTCTGAGGGAGCGACTCTATCTACGATTCGTCTACCGCGGATTGACGTACCGTCCTTCAACGGTGAGGATCCTGAAGGCTGGCTATTTCAGATGGATCGATATTGTGATCATCATGCGGTGCCACATGAGCAACGGATCATGATTGTGAGTTTCTCTATGGGTGGAGCAGCCTTGAAATAGCTGCGGTGGTTATATGCAACAAAGCAAATCATCACGTGGCCGGCGTTTGTGGATTTGCTGCGCATGAAGTTTGGACCACCCGTTTATTGGATGCAGAAGTTACGTTGAACAAGTTACAGCAAACAACATCGGTGGCGGAATATATTTCGGAGTTCGAATCTCTATCAACGATGACTCCGGGGCTCACTGCTTCTAATCTTTTGCATCGTTTCATGGCAGGACTCAAAGAGGAAGTCCATAGAGAGATCGTCTTGTTCTGTCCGGATTCGGTACCAAAGGCTATGGGCATGGCACGAGTAGCCGAGCAGAGATTACAAGCTCATAAAGGAATAACGTGGCGTGGCACTGGTAAAACATCCACTCACCATTTCGGCAGTGGAGCGGGGCCGTTTAACACGGCACCAGGTACTCCTAACTCCTCTTTACCTATTCGTAAACTAACGTCGTCGGAAATGGCAGCCAGAAGAGCACGCGGCTTATGTTTTAACTGTGATGAATTGTTCTCTCCGGGTCATAAGTGTACACCAAAGTTTCAGTGTTATTTGCTGGATGAGGTAATTGGCAGTGCACAGGACGAAACATCAGAGGAGTTGAATGACACAATGCTTGCGGAACCTGGGGAGGTACCAAGCATTTCGTTTAATGCCCTCCAGGGAAGTAACATGGCCAGCACATTAAGGTTGCCGGGTTTCATTGCTAAGCGCCCAGTCACGGTTCTAGTGGATAGTGGGTCAACCCACAATTTTCTGCAAACACGGATAGCAAAATTCACAGGCCTTGCAGTCGAGCCATCGCGCCATTTGAATGTGATTGTCGGCAACGGGGAACAGTTACGCTGCGAGGGTGTCTGTCGTGCAGTTCCGCTGCAGCTAAACGGTGTCTCCTTCAATGTTGATTTCCATGTATTACCTATATACGGAGCTGACGCTGTGTTGGGGGCACATTGGTTGGCTAGCCTTGGTGAAACTACATTCGACTACAAACATTTGTGGATGAGCTTTGTGCATCAAGGACTGCCAGTTCGATTTTACGGGTTACCGGCGTCATCACCTGCAGCGCAACTATCACTGGGTCAGTTGAGAAGAGCTGGGTCTGCACAATCGGTGGCCTCCTTATTTCACTTGACATTATGGTCCACAGCGGAAGCACATGTCATTACAAAGAGTACACTGCCAGATATTTCAGATGAGTTGAATAGCACACAACATGAGAATGTTAAGGGACTCTTTCATGACTTCAGGCACATTTTTGAAGCCCCGACGGGACTGCCCCCTGTTCGATCATGGGATCACCGCATCCCATTACTGACAGGTACTTCTCCGGTGAGTGTCCGTCCCTATCGCTATCCGCGTTTTCAAAAGCAAGAGATAGAGAAAATGGTGAGTGATATGTTGGCAGATGGAGTTATCAGACCAAGCACCAGGCCATTTTCGTCCCCTGTTCTGCTCGTAAAGAAGAAGGATGGAACATGGCGCTTTTGTGTAGATTACAGGGCGTTAAATGAGGTTACGGTTAGAGACCGCTTTCCAATTCCAACAGTGGATGAGCTCTTTGACGAGTTGGGGGGGTCGCAGTGGTTTTCAAAGCTGGATTTGCGCTCCGGTTATCATCAAATCCGGATGCACGCTGATGATGTTTGTAAAATTGCATTTCGGACTCATGACGGCCACTACGAATTTTTGGTGATGCCATTCGGCCTTACAAATGCGCCGTCTACCTTTCAAGCCGCGATGAATGACATTTTGCGGCCAATGCTTCGCAAGTTCGTCTTGGTGTTCATGGACGATATACTGATATATAGTCGCACCTGGGAGCTTCATTTGCACCATTTGAGGAGTGTATTTGAGACATTAGCGGACAATTCGTTAGCTGCAAAACCCAGTAAGTGCGAAGTGGGCCGGGCCCGGATCCAGTACCTTGGCCATGTTATCAACCCAGAGGAA
Source organism: Umbilicus rupestris (assembly GCA_963678935.1). NCBI lineage: Eukaryota > Viridiplantae > Streptophyta > Magnoliopsida > Saxifragales > Crassulaceae > Umbilicus > Umbilicus rupestris. The sequence continues at coordinate 11,761,077 of OY787623.1, read as the reverse complement.
ATGGAGGTCGATGAATCAAAAATTGCAGCGGTTCAACAATGGCCACCACCGACAACGCTGAAGCAGTTGAGAGGATTTTTGGGTTTGGCTGGCTACTACCGTCGCTTTGTGCAAAAGTTTGCACAACGTGCTGCCTCGCTGACAGAATTGCTACGAAAAGATGCCTTTATTTGGTCTCCGGAGGCATCAGCGGCGTTTACAGATCTGAAACAAGCCCTAATCTCTACGCCTACCCTAACCCTCCCTGATTTTTCCCAGGAATTTGTGGTGGAGACGGATGCTTCAGGTCAAGGGTTGGGTGCAGTGTTGTCGCAAGATAGCCGTCCTATCGCCTTTTACAGCAAAATGTTCACACCGACTCTGCAGCGAAGCTCGGCTTATAACAGGGAACTGGCAGCTATAGTGATGGCGATCCAACGATGGAGACAATATCTCTTGGGTTCTCGATTTGTGATTGTGACGGGCCACCAGCCCCTACGAGAAATCTTAACCCAAACGATAAACACTCCGGAACAACAGCGATGGCTATGCAAAATTATGGGGTATGATTTTACTGTGATCTATCGGCCAGGTAAGGATAATGCACCGGCAGACGCCTTGTCCCGTCTTCCTGATACCAGTTGTATGTCAATGCAGGGGGTTTCGCGACCGGTGTTTGGCCTCCTCAGGAACCTTCGTCGGTTATTTGAGGAACAGACTGAGGCCAAGGCTTTAGTAGAAGGCATTCAGAATTCCCCTGAGCGGTTTAAAGGTTATGCTGTGCGAGATGGCCTTGTTCTTCTCAACAATCGAATTTGGGTGCCGGACGACCCTACGATTCGGGACATTTTGCTCCAAGAGTATCATGATTCATCGGTAGGGGGCCATGCTGGTATTGCACGTACTATGGCACGGATCTACCGATGTTTTGTCTGGCCGGGTATGCGCAAGGACATAGTTGAATATGTCCGCCAGTGTTTAATATGCCAGCAAACTAAAGTATTGAACACAGCTGCCCCGGGACTTTTGCAACCATTACCAATCCCAGAACAGATATGGCAGGATATTTCTATGGATTTTATCACGAATTTACCGAAGTCGCGTGGGAAATCAGTGATTATGGTAGTGGTCGATCGGTTATCGAGTATGCTCACTTTTGTCCCTTGTCATCAGGTTTTACAGCAGAATATGTGGCACATATTTTTATCCGTGAAATCTGTCGTTTACATGGCGTCCCAAGCAGCATTGTTTCCGATAGAGATCCTATTTTCTTAAGCACATTTTCGCAAGAATTATTTCGTAAGCAAGGGACCAGATTAGCACACAGCAGTGCGTACCACCCACAAACGGACGGGCAGACCGAGGTGCTTAATCGAGTGTTGGAGGACTATCTGCGTTGTTTTGTGGCAGAAAATCAAGCCTCATGGATGGAGTGGTTATCATGGGCTGAATATCATTACAACACGGCTGCGCATTCAGGGCTAGGAACATCCCCATTTGAAGCAGTGTATGGCCGCACTCCACCATGCCTGGTTGATTATGAACCCGGCTCTACTTTAGTTGCAGCAGTGGAAGAATTGTTAGCTGCTCGATCCCAGCTGGTGGCTCGGTTACGTGACAACCTACGCCGCGCACAGTTGCGTATGACCCAACAGGCTAATAAACATCATGTTGATGTACGGTTTAAAATCGGGGACTGGGTCTTGGTGAAGCTGCAGCCATACCGCCAGCATTCTGTTAAGGGTCGCTCCTCCCCAAAGTTGGCCAAAAGATATTATGGTCCGTTCAGAGTTAAAGATTGCATTGGTGCAGTAGCGTATCGGTTGGAATTGCCCTCCAACAGCCGTATTCACGACGTGTTTCACGTCTACATCCTGAAACATTGTTTAGCATCCCCTCCTTTTGCTGCAGTTGAATGGCCTACGGACTTCGTTAATGCTCAACCTATGGTGGTTCCGGTGGCTGTCCTACGGACCCGTGCAGTACGAAGAGGTAATATGGAGGTTCCCCAGGTTTTGATACAGTGGCAGGGCCAAGCTCCGGAAGACGCTTCATGGGAAGATGAACAATTGTTACGCGCCGACTTTCCTGACTTTGGCCACGAGGTCGCGGCCTCTCCGCGGGAAGGGAGTATTGATGCAGCTTGTACAAGGACTGAGCCGCGACGGGGGAAGAGAATGAAGATTCCATCGACCTGGTATAAGGACCAACAGTTTGTGATGGGAAAGAGCAGCAGGAAGGTGACAGCTGAAGGGTGAATATCGAGGCATAACCGTAAGATAGGTACGTATTGGGTGATAACATCATAGAGTGTGCAACTATAAGTACATTTACTGGCATTTCGAATACAACAAGAAAAATAGTTAAACTCTCTCTCTTTCATCTTTTCCTTTCTTCCCTTTATCTCTGTTTCATCTTCCGGTTAGTGCTATCAAAACCAGATGCCTCACTGTACTACTACTGAGCTATTGCTATTTCTTCCACAGCATTCTATTTGTATAGCGGAGAAGCAGAAGGTCGAGGATAGGCCACAGAGTTTCTAATATTTGCAGCTCCATCCTCCGATTGTCTATGCATTCTAGTCCCATTCGCTGATTTGGGATTGGCACCATCCTCTGCGCTTCGTCTATGAGTTCTTGACTTGTTGGCTGATTTGGTTTCATTTGGGTCGTGAAGCTCTTCCAATTGTTTTACAACCTGGTCCATGGTGGGTCTGTACTTGGCTTCAGTGGAAAGGCATCTGAGTGCTAGTATGGCTGCCTTGTGGGCGTCATCCAGTGTGTATTGTCCTTCCAATCGGCTGTCTAGGACGCGGAACACCTTTCTTTTGTTGGCCAGATACGGCTTTGCCCATTCAACCAAACTGATTTCCGTCGAAGGTCTGTTCTTGTCTACTGCTCTACGCCCAGAAAGCATTTCCAGAAGAACGACACCAAAACTATATACATCGCTTTTAGCAGTGAGATGACCTACCATTTCAGAATTCAGAAAAAGGCAAAACATCATTAAACTAACCCATCAGATCAGCCTCGACTGTATTCAAAAACCATGAAATGGCAGTTTCAAACAGAAAGTTACCTGTTGCCATATATTCAGGAGCAGCATATCCATAGGTCCCCATGATCCTTGTGGAGACGTGGCTTTTGTCACCTGTTGGCCCATCCTTGGCCAAACCAAAATCAGACAGCTTAGCAGTGTAGTTCTGCAATATTGAAAATCATGATGTCAGAATTAGTAATGAAAAAAATACTGATGTTTTTTTCAGATCCAAAGTGTAACAAACTTACCGAATCTAACAGAATATTGGATGTCTTGAAGTCCCTGTATATGACTCTAGCCTCAGGACTGTGAAGAAAGGCCAGTCCCTTGGCAGCCCCTATGCCCACCTTTAAGCGAAGGTTCCAAGAAAGAGGCTGGAAGTATGAACCTCCTGGTACATCCACAATTTAAATAAAGTCATGATTACACCCTTTCACTAAGAAATTAGGCGTCGGCAAAAGGTGTAATACTCACTCCTGAATAGATGGTTTTCCAAGCTTCCTCTGGGCATGAATTCATAAATCAGAAGTCTGTGTTCATCTTCAAGGCAGTATCCAAGCAACTTCACAAGATTTGGATGATAAAGTTGTCCCAAAAAATTAACTTCGGCCTGTAAGACAACCAAGAATTCAATGTGAATTAATAAAGTCGATGTTGGCACTAATTTAGCTGTAAGCTACACCAAACGGCATGCTCACCAGCCATTCCCTGTGACCTTGGTAGCTCTCTTGGTTGAGTCTTTTTGCGGCGATAACCATGCCAGTTCCAGGTTTGCTTGCGGCAAGTGTCTGCTCATCGACCCATCCCTTGAAAACAGATCCAAACCCGCCTTCTCCCAGGACACTATCAGGACGAAAGTTCCTTGTTGCAAGCTTAATGTCAGCGAAAGTAAAGCTCTTCAAGTTGGAAGCTTGCAATATCTCGCCCTCGCTGCGAAGGGTTGGGGTGACTGAGAACGATGAGACCTTGCTGCTACTTATACTGTCTGTTTCCCTTGCATATCTGCTAACATACTTGGGATCTGACCCTGAATTTTTTTGACATATTCGTTAAGGATAAGTGAAAAAATGTCTCAAAGATCAAAAGCCTAGCAAGAAACTCAGGGAAAAAGTGAATCGGATAAAATATAGTCAATTTGTAGAACATCTTGATTCCAAGCCTCAGCACACAAGACACTAAATTGAACAGAAATAAGCAAACTACACCTCTGGACAGTAGGTAGTTAGATTTCCAAAAAAGAATTTGCAAAACCAGGATGAGAAAGTTCCTAATATAATGGTCACTGGAAACAGGTATATCCTCTACTATCAATTGAATATAACTCAAACAGCCTGATCAAAGAACACAGTTTCTAGTGGAAGCTGGGAAGAAGAGAGTATTTTGACCCAAGAAGGTGGGAAAATTTGATGAAGCAAAGCTAGCAGATGGTACCTGAGTAGTATAGGATGTCAGTCTTCACTTTAGAACTGAAGCAGACCCCCATGTGAAAAGATCCTTCCTTCCTTCTTCTTGTTTGAATCAGTCAGTGCTCACTCAGCAAATGACCTGCTCGGACAACAAAACAAAACCTATCACAACGAGAACCCAATTGATAATCAGGGGAGGCATTTGGTCCAGTTATGAGACCTGTAACAAAAAAGGTGACCTGAGCAACTTGAGGGGAAGGAGGAAGAGAATGAATATGGGAAGAATGATGGAGATAGTGAAGAATTAAAAGAGGGGGCATGGATGAGAGCTTGGGTTCTGTATTTGGCTATGGGCTAGCTAGTTTTGTTTGCTACCTAGTTTTTGGTCCTTTGAGGAAGGCACAAAGACTTTTCCCACAAGAAAGAGGAGGAAAAAGTTGGAGGGTGGTTGACCAATAGTTGGAATCTCTAATTGGTACGAATAAATGCAGGAGAGGACAAGCAATATGCATGCAACCATCCATCCATAAAGAATTGAGTAAACGAAACAGGTGGGAGGAAGAGGAAGGTCATTAATGGCGGCCCTGGTGACACAAAACCCACTTAGATTGTATTGGTCGCAACTTGCAAGTGGGGAAAGAAAAGAATAGATCCGAAACAAATAAAATAATAGACAGAAAGAGAGACCATCGTGATGAAATTAAAGGTAAGGGCGCATTGGAAATTTTTTTTTCACAATGTCATTTCTGAATAAAGATATTTCTAATGTATCTTTTTTTTTTCTTAACATGATTTTCAAAATGTTCTTTTTTGTTTGTTTCTTTATGTGCTATTTCAAAAAATGCATATACATTATAAGCGATCCTTTGATTTACAGTCTAATCAGGCCGCATGCATATAGAATTGAAACAACATTTTTTCTCCATTCCAAATACCAGGTAGGTGCCAAAAATAAAATCAGAAAATCGGAGGGGACATGATGTCGACCGATTGACACCAAATCCCACCCCCAAATCCCTCACTCGCTTCCTCGCCACAACTTCCTTACTCATCAACCTCAGACCCATCTCAAAAACCCACTTCACTCAAATTGAAATTTCCAAATTTAACAAGTGATTTTCAACTTCGATTTCTGAATTCAACAATCCGAGAAAACCAAATCGTGATAATCGACGTCACCTGAGATTCTTCTTCTCTTTGATCGATCAATTAATTGGAGATTCGAGATTTAAAGCGTTGAAATTGGATAAAAGGATTTATGAAGACCGAACACAGAGACAACTAACCTACCTACAGCCATAAGTTACCTTGCCTAATGTTGCGCTGACTTTGGCGGCATTTTAGTTTCACATGCTTTTCGAAATAACGTATAAATAAAAGAGGGGCATTTTAAAACTAAATCGAGGACTAGTACTTGAGAAATAAACTTTCCAGAAGAGCACATTGTCGAGGAAAATTCGATGCATTGCATCTGCATTTTGGCAAGACAGGTGCATACAAAAAGATAAGATTCACATGATGTTCCACTTGTGGATCCATCCAACTAATCCATTTGTATTTGTCGTTTGGTTTAGTGCTGACTGAACCGGAAGCGGAAGAAGTTCAATTGAGGTTGATTTATTAGAAATCAAGAATTGATTCATTGTCTTGTTGAGCAATTGTTAGGTCAGGTTTTAGTACAATATGCAATGTTATTAGGAGATAGCTGTTCTTGCTTGATTTTATCGTAGATTAAATTAGGTCATATTTTAGTACAGCATGTAATGTTATTATCACTCAAGTAGACACGCTACAAAAAAGAAGAGGAGGGAAATACTATTAGTTGCACTATATATATAGATCTATACTGCTGCATGTTACCTCTTCCCCTGTTTCTTTTAAAGTTACTAAATAGAGGGATGGATAGCTCACCGAGTTAGGAGAGGCCGATAGCAGCCATTGTTGTTGTGAGTCATGGAATTGTAATGGGTGATGACAGTGGTAGAATTGAGATGAACGATGATGGTGGTAGGAAATAAACGATAAATAATATATTAAATACTTTAATAAATAAATCTAGTTAAAAAACAGATCGATCAGCATTTACTAGATAAGCAAGAGAGCCTTTGATTCAGCTTCAGACAACCCCAGTAGTTGCTGTATAAACAAGCATTAAATGTTTTTCTCACTAACATATAATGTTCCTGAACAGCATTAATGGACAAAGAGAAGAGCCTAGTTCACTTTATTGTTAGCTTGTACATAACGGAACCTACAACTACATAGTGGCCATGATTAAGGTCCACCACAAGGCAAGATATATGTATGTATGGGTCTTGTATATTATATTCAGATAAAGCTGGCAGTGACTGAAAGGTCAAGATTCGGTCACAAAATTAAATATAAAAAAATTGACTGCCAATCATAAGCTAGCTTACCACCTGCTACAAAAAAACTTTTTATTACGTCCGACTTCATATCTACACAGGGCCCATCCTCTGAATTCAAAACACAATTCATTCAACACATATGGAAGCTGTGCAACCTTAACCTGTAGGACCCTTTCACATTTGATTAGAGGTCCAATTACTTACCGTCAAAGCTGGGCATATAAATAAAACCTTATAGTCGTTGCCACATTTCATCAAACAGCTATCGTGCAAAAAAGTGTCCACAAGTTAACCCATTGAACTTCAAATTGTAAAAGAAGCTTCTTCGCCTGATCCGTGGATGCCCGCGTCGATTCTCGGCGTCTCGCAAACCCGACGAGAAACGGGTAGAGGAGCGTCGAAGTGGGATTGAAGCAGTAAAGCAATGCTTCTTCACTCCGTAAGATGGGTCGGAAGATAAATGGGCCTAGTATTGGCCCAATAAGAATTCTATCCAATGGCTTTTTTGACATGGGCCGCGCGTACTGGAATATTAAAGCAGGATGAATAAAATTAAACATCAAATTAATAATGTGTATTGACTTTACCAGGTGAGAAACGTCGATATATTTATTGAAGAGAGGGATAAGAAAACAACAACTCAGAAATACTATTGATCGGCAGGTAGATCAATTAAGCAGTAATAATGAGACCTGCCACCAATAACATAAACAGAAGTTGACGCTGGCCTTTCATTGAAAATATATACATGGAAACACATAAACAGTTACAGGCATAAAGATTGATGGCCTAGTTTTATTTAAGCAAGGCAAGCAGGCACATAGGATGAGCATCATACACTGTACACACACAAGGATCCCAGACACGACACGAGCAGGAAGGAACGAATAGCATATGGTTTGACAGTGAGTGTTAAAATTAATCAGCAGTTGCAAGGGTCGCAGGTGCAGTTTGATCCACACTTGCAACCGCCCTCCTCCGCTGCAAATCCCATTTCACCTGCTCCAAAAGAATTCCTGCCACATAAAAAAAGAATGATAAATACTTTCACACTTATAGAGGGTTCCAAAAATGCTGATGATGAGATTCATTCATTACATGTTGACTTGGGGTGCAAGACCGGTGATGAGAGAACGGGTGACGGTGGCAGTGGTCTCTGAGATGTCAGGGTACATGCAGCATCCACAGCCGTTTCCGCACTTGCAGGATGAGCCGCAGCCGCAGCTACAGTTAGACATTTTCCAGTTAGCTAGACTAGACAGATATATTGAATAGAATGAGTTATATATTCTCAGTTAGCTGTTGATGTTCTCAATCCATGAACTCCGCATATCTATTTATACGGGAAAACAACTAGATAGATATCTATTTGGCAGGCATGAAACTTGCTGCTTGGAAAAATCCATTATTAATAAATTGTTGACCTAGCTAGGAGAATGTGTTGTTTATATTATCCCGGCAGTAGGCGTGAATTGTGATGTTTAACACACAACGACATGGAAAAAATATATATGAACATAGATGGATAATGAGGAGACTGTTTCTGGCCATCCAAAATGTGTAGACTTTTTATTTTTGGGGATAGATCGAGACAGATAAGCCTTTTGTACAGTAGTTATTCACCAAATCACGTACTTGTACTTTATAACTAATTTTATTAATTATTCAAATGTAAAGTAATGTAATTTTTTTATCAATAGAAAGCATTAACTGAGTTTCAGAATTGGAGCTGTGATTGTTTAATATGAGAGAATATCAACCCAGAAAGGCCCAGATTTTCTACTCTTTGGGCTTGCTTTTTATAAGGGGAGTTGGACTGTGAATATAAAGTAATTAAATAATGTTAGATTTGTTGTTGAAATTTAAGTAGTATGTAATGGCTAATGTAAAGGTAGGAGTGCAGTTATCAATTATGATATGACTAGCTGGGCTGATAGAATGATGGGTTGTAGACTCCTACCTCAGCACTGCACAAAATTCAACCCATCTTCATATGCCCCCCAGCGCCACGTAAACCCAAGGCAGCTAGCTCCGCTGTCACCGATATTTGCAGATATTGGTAGCACGCTGAAGAAGGCTAGAGGTCATGCTCATCTGGAGCAGTATAAAAGTAAATCAAGTGAGCATGAAGCACACTAACGAACCTCATTCTTCTTATGTACTACTTTTGTATCTGCTACGTTAACCCAGCTTAGCCCTTGATATTAATTCGCATGCCAACATGTGTGTCCCACTCAAATTATGTCATCATTCACCCACCATGCTCATCAGCTGAAGCTCCTCATCCAAGCGTAGTACTACATCACATGAAGAAGCAGATAATGAAATGTTGGCAGCTCTGGGTAGCTGTGAAGTAAGTATCCTCTCAAGGTATTATTATGCATCTGCAGCATCAGGAAATGTACTTCTTCCTCCCCACATGCTACACATTCTTCATATCAAACAATGAATTGAATGTGTGATGCTCCTCTTTTGTATTATTGTTACCCTATAGTAAAGGAAGAGATTGACTGACATATCATTGAGCAAAGGATATAATAATGTTAAAGTTGTGGTTTGATAGCCATTGACACCATTCACTTTGCCAACCAACAGCATTCAATAATATTGACAAACAGCATTTTTTGAAAGCCGGAAGATAGGATAAGATCGATGCTGATGGCTAACTGGTGCAGCATGATGAGATGTTTCATGGCTGCAGGCAGGATCACAGTTGACTGTAAGCTAGGACTTATGTAAAACAACATCTGTTCTACATGGTTCATTTCACACACACACCATGTCATCATATGTCCAGTTGAACACTGAGTATTGGACTGGTCTCGTGGGTCCTGCTTGAATTTGTGTTTTCAAAAAAAAAGCCCACTTTTGCTGTTCTAGTCTGTATGACATTTTCTATGTTAGGTGGGCGGCATTGCTCAACTCAAGAATCTTCCTTCCATTAGAGTAGAAATTGTAGAAGAAGTAAAGTAACTGTTTGGTGAAATGAGGCTCAACAATTCACTGCTTCCATGTTTTGTGTATTCCAATAATAACACCATTAAAGTACGTGCATGAGAGGAGCCTCAAGGTTGACGACGTTCCACCTAACTTGAGTTATAAAACACTATTCGAGCAATCCAAGGTAGAGAGACACTTGTTGTTTTGTACATCAGACAAATGAATTGCAAAGAAACAGCCATGTGCGAATCAATCAATAGTCAATACCAGTGGCGAAGCCAGAAATTGTTTTGACCGGGGGCAATTTTTTTTTCAAAATAATAATAATAATATAAATACATTACAATTGTTCCTTGAGAGCTTTCATTTTTATGAAACGCTCAATCACATCATCGTTACGAATGGTACGAAAAATATCTGAGTGTCGGATGAACAATTGAACAAATACTTGTTTTAGGTTTCTTTTAATATTTTAATTTTAAATTAAAAAAACCTGCCCTCATGCTTGTCCGGGCTGCCCAGAGTCATTTTTATATACATATTTGAACTAATTATACTAAGTTATTATTTATTTGTATTTAAAAAGAGAAAAAACCGAAAGATCTTTACTCTATTAATTTGAGTTTGTATTCATCTCGAAATAATGGGGGCTAAAATGTATTCATCTCGAAATAATGGGGGGGGGCGGACATTTAAAATTACCGGGGGCGATTTGTTATAAATCTCAAAAAATTCAAGCTAATCATACGAATACATAGTAACATTTTAAAACTGACCGGGGGCGGCTGCCCCCGCTCCCAATCACATGCCTCCGCCCCTGGTCAATACCCCCATTATTAGCGCAGCAGGAGACCCCATCACCATAAGTCCATATGTTGCCATGCTGCATTGCAAATTTGCAATGGACCACTGCTGACACTTGTCCCGTTTCATCGAAATGTAATCTTTTCATTCAAAATTCCAACATCATTGTTTCCTTGCAGCTCTTTTTACTGTGCACTCACAGCACGACCACATGTTTTGAATATGAAATGATGAATGTCAGCTTCTGGTTCTTACCCACAACAATGAATCAAACCCAACTATAAACTCGGACATCAAAATTTACACAGGCTGGATGAAATCATGCTCTAATTAATGACCTGACGAACATGCACATTCTGTACTGGAACTAACTCTGAAGAACAAGAACGAGGAGGCTTCATCTGACCTTGTCGACCACTGCTGTTCAGGCCTCTCTGTGCCTCTTCCTGCAAATTTCTTCTATACAGCTTCTCCTCGGCATCCCTCAAGAACTTGAACTTGGGAGGCGGAGATGGCCTCAGCCTGTTCATCAGCTCCGCCTCACCCGACGACTCGAACAGAGGATTAAACAACCCATTACTGCTACGAAACGGACTGCCGGTCAACGAGCTCGGCGACCTCTTTACCGGAGAAAGGAAATCGGCGTCGGAGTCGCGCATCAGATCAATCAATCTGGTCCTGGTCTTCGTCGGATTCCCGTCCTCGGAAGCCAAATCCTCCACTGTCTCCTCCTCGATCGTGAACAGAAACCTCGGAGGGCCACAAAGGTTGTGAATCCTCATCAGCTCCGCTTCAACGCCTTCCTCCGCAAAAGACTTCACCTCCAAATCCACTGACAATCCATAACCCATCTCCAGATCCCGATCCATCTTCTCCTCACTCCAACCACTCACCTTGTCGTGCACCGGCGATGGCTTCCGCCAGCAAAGCAGCCATCTGCCAACGACATTCGTCCCCTCCGCCCTCGCGCCGCTCTCATTTCGTTTCCTCTTCCACCATCGCAGATAGCAGAGCTCCGCTACTGACAACAATCCGAAGAATAAGACTAGAGCAATCCAAATGCTGATGGAGGGTCGCATCTTCACACATCCCCAGCAAAACAAAAGCCACGCCTACAAATATTCTCTCATCAAATCTGACCAAACCTCGATGTAAACAGTAAAGTAGAAAGACAGATGCTGTGCTCTGTTCTTCCTCAAAAAATATCAAATCCGATGAAGCACGTTTCCTTTTTTTTAATATTCTGAATATTTTTACTTTAATTTTTTACTGAGAAATAATTAAGTTACTTTTGTAATTTAATTGTAAGTATTCGGTTGAGATTTGGAATTACAAATGCAAAAACATTACTAATAGCACATGCATCGGTTTTTTCTGGATAAAGTTTTCCATAAGCATTTTTTCCTTTTCGAGCAATTGCTTATTCGATCAGCAATTCTCGGGAGTAATTTCGTGTGAGAATAAGAGGAATAAGACCGATATTTTCTCCGTGGCTTCCTCCTGGAGCATTTCTGCGATAAAGTTCTTTCTCCTCGAGCATTAATTTTCACGGAGCAATCGCCGCTGCGCCCAAATTGAAGCAATTGCTTGCTGAATGGTGCTGGAGAAATCTGACCGCTACATATACCCAAAATACAAAGATATCCGGTCGAATTTTTCATTCTATTTTATATGGAACTAGATTAATTAATGCACACCACCCTAAAGCGCATTGAAATATGAGGTATTACATATTTCTAATATGATGTAGTTTTTAATTTGTAATTTTTAAAATTACGTTATTTTAATATCAAAACTACATCGTTTTGATATTTTGTATTTGGATCGACTTCACCGGATTGAATCTGAAGGTTAATAGTCTTTTGAAACATTGCGAAAATATAGAAATCCAATTAGGAAACGATTTTTCAATCGTTTCATAGAAGTTGAGAATTTAATTAGTTATTTCACCTATCTTGATACATCACCCTTAAACATGTAGAGTATGTTCGAATTAAGTTCTATGAAATGGTGTAGGGTGATATTTGTGTAGAAAGCAAACGAGAACAAAAGGGCTAAAGTTTTATTGATGCAAACGATGATCATATATAAAACATAACATAGGTATTTATAGAAAAACATATATCAACAAAAGACTAAACTAGCCCTAGCCCTAATTACTAAATAATGATTATCTAATAATTTGAAGCATATATAAACACACCACCGCCGCCAGCCGTTGGTTGGCCGTGATGGTGGATTTAAGTTGAGTAATTAATTAAAATAACGTTAAATATTTAAAATTAATAAGTTCATTTTAAGAAAGAATAATGGACGCTTATAGGTATAATGTGTGACCTCTCAAAATATTTGATTGAATTGATAACTAAGAGTTTTTTTGTAGTGTTACTTGATGCCTCCTTATATATATATGATATAATAATTAAATGTGAAAAAAGTGAGTCACGGCTGAAAAGATTGTATTTTGACAATTCTATTAAATCCAATAAATAAAAAGCAATCCATCTTCGAGGAACAATTGCTTTGGTAAAATGCATTTTTATAGCTACCACATTGCCATTCTTGGCCTTAGTTTTTTTGTGTATGCAATGCAGCCTCCAAGACATCTATCAACACATTTATCGACTTGTTTAGCCTCTGAAAAGAGTAAATACGATGCAAGTTAGATGAAATTATAAATTGAATAAAATTATATAAATAATCATGAAGCTTACTAGAGTTGTGTTTTATAGTGCACTTTGACACTACGCATCCCAGAGTGCATTCTTGAATTACATCCTCAAGCCCGCTAGGATGATGAGAGCCAAAAGGGAACAAACATTTGGGCACACATTTTGCAGCGCAACCGAGAGAAGTACCTCCTCCAACTACACACCCTACCACACATGAAGCATAGCATTTCCCGAATTTAGCATTTGTATTTTCGACTGCAAACCCAAAAATCAAAACAACCAAAAGGAATGCTGCTGATTTCATCTCCATTTTTTTGTCTCTCGTGTTCTATCACTTTTTTGCAATGGAGTATTTTGCTTTACTATTTTTGTTGATGTTGAACTCATTAGAATAATGCGTATTTATACTACTATAATTGCAAGCACCGTAATCTGGCCTTGGTTAAAAATATTAATTATTTATTCATGACAAAAACATAATATTCATATTTTTTTAAAATGATCAATAGATATGAATGGTACGAGAAGTCAAACCAACATTACTATACATAGATGACTACACCGTATTTAGTAAAACAGATCCTCTGAACATAATAAAATCACAATTTCGCTTTCCGATTTCAACACGTGGTGGTTCTCAAAACCTAGCTAGTTCTAGAGATGGACTACTTGCTGTTCGGAAATAGTTTGGCTAACGAACATGACCCTCGAAATAGGGCAACTCTGTCGCCTAATGACGGCCCAATATAGGGCCCAACTTCAAGCCCGATCCGACATACTCATTCGCGTCGCGTCTATCCGAGCTGCTTAAACCCTAGCATCAGTCATTTTGTTTAGAGTCCGAATTTCGTGATCGGAAACTGCGATTCCAGCGCTAAAGACGGCGTCAGCGGTTTTCCCTTCAGGTATGCGTCCTCTGTTTTGATGATGCGTACTGATCTATTTTGACTTAACTATCCAGAATCGTGACTCCAGTTTAGCCCATGATATACTGTTGTAGCTTAAAATTAAACTTGATTAAATATGGAATTCTCACCTCAGGCGTGCAACACTAGCTGTGTTAGAATTTTCTATAATGATGTGCGGGAGTACCGAATAAGCTGTTTCGTCGGTGTATCTTCTTTTTGAACTTTTGAGGAGTTTCCCTGCAACTCGTAATGATCAAAATGTATTATATGTTGTGTATAGAGTTATGGGTAGTAGCCTCTCCGAACAACTATCAGTTTATATATATTTTTGGTAAGTGAAGCATTGTAATTGTTTTTCTTTGCTTAGCTTGTTTTACGTGAGAATGGTGAGAGTTAGCGTTCTCAATGATGCTCTCAAGAGCATGTACAATGCGGAAAAGAGAGGGAAGAGGCAGGTCATGATCAGGCCATCGTCCAAAGTTATCATCAAGTTTCTTCTCGTTATGCAAAAGCATGGTTAGCTTTTTAACCGGAAAAATTTAGAACTACTGCAGTTTGTAATTGGATTTTTAATTTTACGGTTCTTTGCAAAAACGTTTCAGATCTACCGTGTTTTTTTGGCCGGTTTCAACAAGACCGGCCAGATAAAAAAATTGCTGTGGCCGGCTGTTCTAAAACCGGCCAGTTGAATTTTCTAACTGGCCGGTCTTAATAAAGCCGGCCACATTGAAAATATTCAATGCGACCGGCTGGGTGGATGGATCTGAAGATCTGTATTTTGTTATAGCTTTAAAAGATAGTCAACCCCTAAATGAGGTTAAGCAATCTTGTTATATGACAAGGATGCAACAAATCATATAACAAATAGATGGCCGGCCTTGGTATGGCCGGCCATCAAAAAACTCGATTTAACTGTTAGAATCCGTCATGGCCGGTTTCAATGTGGCCGGCTGTATTAAGACCGGCCAGTTAGAGAATTCAACTGACCGGTTTTAGTACAGCCGGCCACAGCAAATTTTTTATCTGGCCGGTTTCGTTGAAAGTGATGGTAGATCTGAAACGTTTTTGCAAAGAACGGTAAAACTAAAAATCCAATTACAAACTGCAGTAGTTTTAAATTTTTTTCCTTTTTAACTCTATTCTCTGCTAATGTGTGTTTTCATTTTAATTAAAGTGATGGCATTTCTTGCTTAAACTGTTTGGTTTCATGTAGGTTACATTGGTGAGTTTGAGTATGTGGACGACCACAGATCAGGAAAAATTGTGGTTGAACTTAATGGAAGGCTGAACAAGTGTGGGGTCATCAGTCCTCGTTTTGATGTCGGTGTCAAAGAGATTGAGCCTTGGACTGCCAAACTCTTGCCATCCAGACAGGTGTGTCTCACTAACTCTTCTTGCCGAATTTTATTTACTGGTCCTTGTGTTGCTTTTCTTGGTTGGACACAGATTGTTATCGTCTGCAATCAAAGTGGAGACATGATCATAAAAACAACAATTTTGTGTTGAAGAAATCTTAACTATACGAACTTGCTTCGTAAAACTATTTTAAATGATCCAAGCTTTAAGCCTTTGATATTTGTCGCATCGCTTTTTTTTTTTCTGTTATTTTTGTATCTCTACTCATTACTTGGTATATTGTTCGAAACCTTGATTTTCTGATGATGCAGTTTGGGTATATTGTGCTTACCACATCGGCTGGAATCATGGATCATGAAGAGGCCCGAAGAAAGAATGTTGGTGGGAATGTCCTGGGATTCTTTTACTAAATTAGAGATGTTTTATGAGTGTTGTCGAGCCTTGCTGCCAGATTCACTTACCAGAGTTGAACATATCATCATCGGAATGTCATTCACTTGTTGGAAAACTAGGAACTGAAAGGCTGGGCAAAGGTTTTGTTTTCGTTTGCTGTTTCACATCACAATGATAATCTCATAGAGGTGGTCCACTATCTTGTTGTGTACCGGGAAACAACTTTGGAGCATGATAACTTTAGTTAATCAATACATTCTCTAAATTTAATGAGGTGCTGTAAGTGCATAAATTTAATATTTATTCTATACATTTATTTAGCATCAGGAAGGAGAATTTTTTAATTTTTATATAAAATTATTGTTTGTAACTTGTTATCAGATTGTTGGTGGTAAGCCTCTAGTCAAATACTCCTCTGACAGACTGTCACTAAATTACAGGTACAGTTGGCAGCAAAACGACGACGGTTGGTGGATCAGAGGGTATGGGCCGCGTACCTAACATGTGAAAGCAGCAAGAGCAGCACCCAGCAGCTCATAGATTCTTTTGAAGCACTTGATCTTCTTTAAACAACTAGCTGACCCTCTCCCACCGGCGCATCCAATCAGCTTTCAGATCGGCCGCCGATCGACAATTGGAACGCGCCGCATCTTCTCCGACCTTCAACTTTCGATCGCTGCTGTTCTCTCCCCTCCCGCTCCCCCATCACGATTCGTCTCCCAGCAGCATTTCTGATCTGGTATTTCTCTTCATTCTTTCTGCTTTCTGTTGATGCTGTCCCGCGTGTTGTGGATTTTTTGTTTTACGTACCCGACGAGTTGATATTTGTGAGTTTTACATCAGCCTTGTTGGATCTGTTCATCTTGGATTGATGGCTGCTCCACCTGCAAGACCTCGAGCTGACTATGACTACCTCATCAAGCTTCTTCTAATTGGTGACAGCGGTATGCTATCTTTTTGTACTTTGCTGAGTACGACTTTGAGCCAGATTTTGAATTTGTTTCTGAATTGTGCCTTCAATAGAACAACTTATATATGGCATAGAGCTCTGAATGATCTTGACCTTAGTTTTAAATCCACTATGTCAAGCTTTTGATTTGAAATAGGCATGTTTGTCTAGGTTGTATCAAAATTTCAAGAAATGTATCTTTTACTTGTGGTGCGGGTGATTTAATGACATACAATGTGCTGTGGAAGAAAATGACTTCATGCTATTTTTGATGTTTGGTTCTGTAGGTGTGGGTAAGAGTTGTCTTCTCTTGCGTTTCTCGGATGGTTCTTTCACAACGAGTTTCATCACCACCATTGGGTTTGTGCCTTGTCAAATGTTTATAATACTATGTGTAAGATTTTGCAGTTTTCATTTGAAGCTTGCCTGAAGCTGAGATCTGACTATTGCATGTTGACAGCATTGACTTCAAGATTAGAACTATTGAGCTTGATGGCAAAAAGATCAAACTGCAAATATGGGATACAGCTGGTCAGGAACGATTTAGAACAATCACCACCGGTGAGTTCCCAGATAATATTAGTGAAACTTAGGAAAATGATTTTTAACAAATGCTATCTAAAATTGGAATTGTGTGACATATTTATGCTGAAATAAGTGGTTGCTTAAGCATTTTTTTAGCTGCCTATAAGCCTGTGCCAATTTCCTTTCCTGTTCCAACTTAAATTGATGTGATTATAATTCTCATAATTTGCCATTTATCTTAATGTGTGGCAGCATACTATCGAGGAGCAATGGGCATTTTGCTCGTATACGACGTGACTGATGAGTCATCTTTCAACAGTATTTTTCCTATCTCTCCTGTTCTATACTATATAGCTACCCACATCTCTTGAAAGCTAATCACACTTTGATATTTTATTTCCATTGTGCATGTAGCGTCAATAATCATATTTTGCCACATGCGTGACACTCATACGTGCTTGTCATTTTGTGAGAGAATTTTCCTGCATTCTAGTTCCTCATGTTGCTTTGTTAATTCACCATCTTCAGATATTAAAAACTGGATTCGAAATATAGAACAGCATGCCTCTGACAATGTTAATAAAATACTGGTTGGTAACAAGGCTGACATGGATGAGAGCAAACGGGTATGTTTCTCCATTTACTTCACCAATCTCCTCTGCTTTAATTCTATCATCTAATCATGGTAGTATTAATGAAAGAAAATCTCAAGTAACGGGATAAATTTTCAGGCTGTTCCTACCTCAAAGGGCCAAGCACTCGCCGATGAGTATGGCATCAAGTTCTTTGAAACTGTAAGTGTCATCATGCGGCTGGTTTTTTATGTATGGCATCCGATTGAATTTTATGTATGACATCTGATTATGTTCTTAATGTCTTATAGAGTGCAAAAACAAACCTGAACGTTGAAGAAGTTTTCTTTTCCATAGCAAAGGATATAAAGCAAAGGCTTACTGACACCGACTCGAAGGCTGAGGTAGATTATTTTCAATGCGAAACTCATAAAAACATTCCCTATAGCTATGCTTGATATGTAACAATGTATATGTTGGTATTGCTTGTTCGTCTCTGCAGCCAACAACTATCAAGATTAATCAACCAGATACGGCTGGTGGAGCAGAAGCTGCCCAAAAGTCAGCTTGTTGTGGTTCGTAAGTGCGAAAACTGGTAAGACTAATGTCTGCTTGGCCTGTTTTGGATACTGAGGTGAATGCAGTGAACTAAATTCGATAATGAATTCATGGTTGATTGTATTTTCTTGGACTTTCATTCATTCTAGATGCAGTGAGTGTGTGAGAGATGTAATTTCTGATATTTGTGATGTATTCTCTGATATTGGAGATTCTATCGTTTATGGAAAATATAAGATATGTTTTTTTACTTTTTGCAATGTTTTTACCTTTTCAGCTGCTCATTAAATAGTAAATAAAACAGCGGCGTATTCTTATTTAATTAATTGTTTCCCGATTTTGTGTATACAAGAAAGTTTTCTGAAAATAATAATATTAACAGATCTTGACCTCTCACTCCACCTACCTTAAAGTGAACTATAACACATTAAAGAGCTTATCACCGCCACCACATCGATCACATTTGCTCCAGTCTCGGAAACCCTCCGATTTCGCGCGAACTGATCGCGCCGGCATTCGATAATCCATCATGAAGAGAAGGCGATCCTCCTCCTCCTCTGAGCTCCGGATATGGACACCCGAGAAAAAACCAGAGCCATCTCGCACAATGGATGTACCCATTCTCCCTTCCTCCCGCGATTCCTCCTTCACTCTTCCCGACGATTGGGTTGTCGAAAAGCGGAAGCGCACCACCGGAATGTTCAGAGGCGACATCGACAAGGTTTATATCATGCCGATTCAATTTCGAATTGATTTGGGCATTTTGGGAATCTACTGCGTGTTTTTAAGTTTTGTTGCGAAGATCAGTAAAGATTCGGTTTAGTTTTGAGGTCTGATTGGTATAGGGTTTATGGAGGTTGGAAGCTAAGAACTCCGTCTTTGTGGAATTTGATGCAACAGACTGTAGCGTAGACTTTTATCTCTTTCGTAACCTTGTATGGGATTTGAGCTGAGGTGGATATAAAGAAGCCGGATGCTGAATTGGTATTGTGTTAGTTATTTATCTGATTGCATGGCCCAAAAATGACTTTTTTGGTGTGTATCTCTCTGTGTAGTACTACCATGAGCCAGGTACTGGACGAACGTTGCGCTCCTTAGTTTCGGTTAGAAGATACCTAACAGAACCTGGCCGGTACGAAATCACAAAAAAAGGTGACATTAAGCCGAAAATCCAACAAACCAACATTATGCCGCTCTCTATATCTTTGCCAGGAGTTGGCTACAAGTCGAAGTCTCGAGTCATGCCATCATCATTAAAGCCTCGGTCTCTTATTAAGCCATTGTCATGTAAATCAACCGATAACAAGATATTGGTGTGTTTTTTATTAATTCCGGGGACAGTTTTTGTGAAACATGAGTTGACATTGAGCATGGTGAAGCTGATTTTGTGCGCTGGATAAGATGCAGGCTTGTTGGAAAACATATATTCCTAAGCATCAAATCAACATTGACAGAAGTAAACCCTTGAAACTGCCTGATGGTTGGTTTATTAAGAGGATCACACGCCGGTCAGGTGACTCCATGGGCAGGGTCGACAAGGTACTTTCTGTTAATATATGAAAATAAATCATGAATGCTAGCTGATATTTAACCTGTCATGTATTTTTTTTACTGAAAAGTTTCATCTGCTGGAATAAGTAATGGAGAAATCCTCTTGTCATTTTTACATCTTTCATATCCATCGGTTTAGTTTGAACTACATTGTAAAGAAAAGCTCCTGGCTATTTGTCTTGGTGTTTCACTTAACTGGCATCATATGCTTGTTCATTCTCCAATTTGGAAACTAAGAATGAGAGCATATGCTAAGTCAACGAAGCCCCATAATTCCTAGTTTTACTGTACTTGTATGGTGTAATATATGTTGTTGCAGTACTATTGTGAACAAGCTACTGGACGGGTATTTCGGTCGACACTAGATGTTCGGAGATACCTTGCCGACAACTACATGGAAGAAAATACAACTTTATCTGAGCTATTCAAACCAGCTGGTCTCACCAAGGTGCGACTACTTGTGTGTGGCTAATATAATATTTCATCTTTTGTGCTATGTTATTAAGGATTCCAAGCTTATGCTTTCGCTAATACACTCAAGCTTATTATTTCCATTTGCAAGCCTTTTTTTTTGCATAAGGTTTGGACTTATCTTGTGAGAAACAAGTATTTTTGAAACTGCAGTTTTTCTAAGTTGTACCTTTTTACTAAAAATGTCATAAATTAGTATCATGGTCTTACTGTTGATGAATGATGATCTAATTGTCTGAGTTGCTTTTCTATCAAAATAGGTTAACAGTAAACCTCAGACTGAAACATTTACAAGCTCAAAATAGCACTGAAAAATATAGGTTATGTTATGTATGTATGTATGATCACCGGACTTGAGTCTGTATTTTTTTTTTTTTTTTAAATGGATGACAATAATATTCGAGCTGCATTAGATATGTAGATTAGAGGATAAAGATGCGGACGAAGAGAGTGCCCTGGCCATTGTGCCGCTTTCCAGCAATAAGGACTATTATTCAAGTATCTCTGATGATATGCCAATAAAGGATCTTGTCCGGAAGTCTGATGGTATGCCACTGAAGGTTTGTGTACGGAAGTCTAATGATGTGGTGCTTAAGGATCTTGTCAGGAAGCCTAATGTTGAGCCACTTAAGGATCTTGTCGAAGAGTCTGACGATATGCCACTAAAGGATCTTGTTCGAAAATCATCAGTTGCTAGAAAAACCAGTAAGGTATTGATATCTTGATTTAGGTGCCTTATTCATGACCTCTCTTGAACTCCTTGTTTTTCTATTGGTTTTTTTTTCATCCTTCAGAAAAATGTTCTCAGTTGTAGAGCAAAGACAAAATCTTCTGTGAATGTGTCCAGCCCACCAATGAAGATCAAGTGGGTTCTTAGCGGCCCTGGAGGGGATGCATGGACTCCTTTCATCAGTGATACGATAGTAGCCGAATCTATGAAGCAGGATTGGACCCAAATGTTCATAGATATAATCAGCCAGAAATATCCAGAAGCATAAAGTTCAGATGGTATTTTCTCAAGCTCCAAAAATGTGTTTATTTGTGATGGCACATGTCATTCAGGTGAAGACTAGGGAGGGTGATGGGTTAGACAGAAACTGGAGGAAGAAGCTTGTAACATCCACTGGACCTGTAAATGCGTTGAACCATGTAAAGAAGACATCTCTAGTAAGTCATGTATTAAGAGAGAAATAGAGAGATTGAAAGCATGCGACATGGCTACTGCTGCATTATAATATATTTATTAAATTGGAGTCTCGCAGACAGACAATTTCACACGCGGCGAACCTTGCTGTGCCTAGTGCCTGCTGGCTATTTATACAGAAGACAACAACCATGAATAGAGCCAATGATGCTGCAACTGCAAGCTGTCACCGTCCGTTTATAATAATAAGGCTAGGAGATATCTCATCGGGATAACCATGCACTCAGTATACTTGTTTTTTGAAAGCATGGGGTGGTGGGGGTTTTGGAGAGACAAGTGTAGACTCGACCATGCAACAACATAAAATATATAAACACACACCAGATGCAATGCAACAACATAAAATATAAACACACGCAATTTGTTGAAACAAAGTCAGTCGGACAACTATGTTAACTAAAAAGCTGCTTGAGCTCTTTCCTCCAGCACTCATCTTCCTCGCAACCATATTTCTCATAAACAAACGACGACATCGTAACAAGCTGCCAAGCCCATGGGCACTGCCTCTAATCGGCCACCTCCATCTCCTCCACCCTCTTCTCCATCAATCTTTCCAAAAACTCTCCGTCGCATACGGCCCCATATTCCAACTCAACCTCGGCTCAGTCCCTTCCATCATCGTATCCTCCCCCGACCTCGCCAAACTTTTCCTCAAAACCCACGACCTCACATTCGCCAACCGATTCAACACCATCGCCATGCAGCACGTAACGTTCAACGCCCCTTTCGCCTCCTCTCCCAACGGACCCTACTGGAAGTTCATTAAGAAGCTCTGCGTCACTCAAATCCTCGGGACCAAATGCTTAAACCGATTCCTTCCGCTCAGGAGACGAGAGACTCATCGCCTTCTTAGGAAGCTGAAGCTCAAAGCAGATAAAGGAGAAGCTGTTAACCTCACGGAGGAGTTGTTGAAGATGAGTAATGATGTGATCTCCCATATGATGATCGGCAAGAGATGCTCCGCGGCAGAGGCTGAGGAAGTCAGAGCTCTAGTTAGAGAAGTTACTCAGATTTTCGGTGAGTTCAACGTTGCTGACTTCATCTGGGTCTGTCGGAACATTGACTTCAACGGTTACAATAAGAGATACGAAGACCTGCGTCGGAGATTCGATGCTTTTCTGGAGAGAATCATATCCGCGCAAGAAGAACAAAGGAAGCAAAAACACAGCAAAGCATCACATGCAAATGCTGAAGATGAAGAACCGAACTGCTTCGTCGACACCCTTCTCGACGCCATGCAAGATAAAAACGCTGAGATCCAACTAACCAGAAATCACATCAAAGCTGTCATCCTGGCAAATACGCCTTCTTCCATTTTGTTTCTTTTATTACTCCAAATTCGAAAAATGTGAAACCGATGGAAAATTAATGAGGCCCAGATTTTGGTTTCAGGACTTTTTCACGGCGGCAACGGACACGTCGAGCTCGAGCATGGAATGGGCGCTGGCCGAGCTGATCAACAACCCGGAAGTCCTGAAAGCCGCACGCGACGAGATCGACTCGATCATCGGACAAAGCAGAATCGTAGAGGAATCCGACATCGCCAAGCTTCCATACATGCAAGCTTTGATGAAAGAGACGTACCGTCTCCATCCTCCCATTCCTCTGATCATCAGAAGGTCGTTCGAGCCCGCAATCATCGGCGACTACTCAGTCCCGGCCGGCACCGTGCTGTTTGTGAGCACATACGCCATAGGCCGAAGCCCAGAGTATTGGGCTGATCCTTTGGAGTTTCGGCCCAGTAGGTTTTTGGAGACCGAAGCGGGCAGCAGTGTAGATCTGAAAGGGCAGCATTTTGAGTTGTTGCCGTTCGGAACGGGCAGGAGAGGCTGCCCGGGGATGATGATGGCTCTACAAGAACTGCCCATGGTCGTTGGGGCGATGA
The DNA here is from genome assembly GCA_963678935.1 of Umbilicus rupestris. Lineage (NCBI taxonomy): Eukaryota > Viridiplantae > Streptophyta > Magnoliopsida > Saxifragales > Crassulaceae > Umbilicus > Umbilicus rupestris. Next base: position 11,737,496 of record OY787623.1, on the reverse strand, counting down.
TACAGTGCTTTGATTTGAAAGCTGTGGGCCCGGATGGGACGGTAATGGACGGTGACGATGAAATGATCGTTGATATGAGTGAACGGCCAGGACTGACCGTTCCTAGAAAGCATGACTTGATGTGTGTGGCTCGTGCTCGAATCGACTCCTTAGACCAGATCCTCGATTGGAGTCACCGATGATTGTACCTGGGCCTGGGCGCACCTATCCCTTGACCCGTTTCTGCATGACGTCATAATTCCGTCGGCAATGTTCGTTGAGGTGGGTGCGGCAGGGACCACTAAAATAATTTGCGATCCTTTTCAATCGAGTTCGTGTACCTAATTGCATATTTAAATAAATCTAATGGGTCGAGGAAGCATAAACGGAACCTCGGGGATGTCAATGAAATAAATAAAACTGTTAGTTTTTCAACGACGCAGACAACATTAGCGACACATCACTCATGCAGGTAACCAACAATTCAAACATAAACAGAGGATTATTGTCCCGTAAGAGATAAACAAGACAAGAATGTTAGGAACTAGAATAACATTTGTGGAAAAAGCAAGCAAAATCTTTACTGGTCTTTAAATGGATAGAATTTAAAAAAAGAAAGTTCAAGCCCTGCACCCAAATTCACTGAGCCTTTGTTTTCTCAACCGACCAAGATTAGTCAAATTTGTGTCAATAAAGTCACCACCAAATGACAGAGAGGAAAGAGGAATTATTATGAAGATTTGGGTATGTGAGGAAGAAGACATGACCATACCAGAAGCAATCATGACCAAACACGAAGATGATCGGATAAGATGATGATGTCTAATAACGAAAGGATCCAAATGTGAAGAAACTTCGGAACACAAACAAAAAGAAGAGACCAACAACAAGGAACAAACAACCACTTGCAGCGAGAAGGATGGATCAGAAAAAGAAAAAGAGGTATTGCTATCATGGTGTCGTCCTCGATGGTCGATAGAGAGGGCTACCTGTTCCACTAATGGTGTGCCCCATCAACCAGTCTTTTAGGGTTTTTTTATGGATGAGGATGAAGAAGGCCAGAACTGAGCGTACTTGACTCTTGATACACTGGCAAGCACATCATGTGGATCCATGTTACTGATGATGGTCACTCTTTTGGTCGTCCAGTCTGTGCTAAATGACGTCACTCCTGCATACACACACAAACAAGTTGATATCGTGTACAGAGAGAGACATGCATGGTTGAAACAAGAAGATAAGTTACCTTCCATTTTGGAGATGTGTTTTCTGACCTTGGCCTCGCATCCCTTGCAGTGTAGTGACACCCACAAAACCACAATCTGATGAAAAATCAACTTTAAGCTTTAAGATCACAAGAACGCATGCAATACAAGCTGTGTCTCAAGTAACAGACCTTGTCAGTGGATCGATGATACCCAGAGATGGATTTGGGGTTGGGAGAATCATTCTCATCGCCAGATGATCTGCTCACAGGTGGACGTCTACTACTACTTCTTCTTCTTCTCTCCAGCTTAACATTTTGATCATAATCATAACTAGTACTAGCAGCTCCAGCAGATCTGTATCCTGCTCTTGCTAATGCTTTGTTGATGACATCACTCACGTCAGCTGAACTCCTCCTCCTCCTCCTTGTCAACTGCTCATCACTCGCCATAACACTCTCAATCCTCTGCTTTTGCAGCTGCTGATACTCATGTCTGGTAACAGGCTTGGGATTGAGAGCAAGATCAGATGATGAGCTGCATGGCGTGGAGAGCACGCGGATCAATCTCGGAGTTATGCTGCTATCATAAGATTCATGAACAAGGCGGGGTGCGTTATGGCTTCTGCTGCTGCGTTGACTGTGGTCTTCGCTGCGGCCGATGGCAGTTGATGCTGGGGAGGAACAGATGATATCCATGCCTAACTTCAACTTCATGCTGGAGCTGCGGAATGATGAGGTATTGGATTAGTTTGTTTGCAAAATATTTATATTTGAATATGAGGCGGAAAGTCAGCAAATAATACTCTCCTACCTCCACCACTAAAGCTACTACTCTCTCTCCAATATCTAAATAATCCTTGATTTAACTTTCATTACTCTGAACTATAATGAACATTTATAATCTACATAAAATGACTAGTAAATAAACAGCATATCCTTAAAATTGTGATCATGATTTTCATTGTTAGTGTCGAGTGGTGTCTTTTTTTGAATCAAATCTAAGTTAAGCAAAAGGCTTCATTACTCAGTTAGAAGCATCGAACAAGGCTTTATATGTAGGCTTAGGTTTAATTAACAACTATGTAGTTTCATAGACTGCTACTACCGCACCCGGATCACATGATTAACCCATCATAATTTATCCCTCGAAAGATGTAAGTGGAAGTATTAGTTAAGCAAAAGATCTAACAAATGGCTCATTTCTTGGCCTAAAGGATCACCTCCACAAATCAATCAGGCGTGGGATCCTTAATCAACCTTTTCAACTCATAATACTTTTCACATTAAACTTTGTGGAAAATCATCACGAGATTTAAGAACGTGGATATTATTAAATTGACCTATATGGGCTAGGGCCTTTGTACGGATCAGCCGATTCTTTTACTGGGCTTTGCAACCATAATCGGCCCATATTCCTTTAAGCTTCATCCGAAGTCGCAATGCTTGTTTCAGGTGTGAAAAACAACTGGGGCATCAAATCTTCAAGGTTTCACATATGTTCTAATGTTGCTAGAGTTTCAGTTTATCAAGCTACCAGCTACTTCCATGAAGCTCAGATCGGGCACTGACCATGTCAAAATCGATATGGTCCCTCCCAGCGTCTCCCTGGGAAGGTTCCTTCCATGTAGTTGTTGCTCAAGTCCATGCAGTTAGCTTTAAAGATTCCGTTTTCATGCAAATAAAGCACCACAATCCAAATTAGGGTTCTGGACAAAAGCAGAATCTAACAACACGCTCAGATGGGGTCTCTTATTTATTCAACTTTTGCTTGCTCACAACGGTTGAGGTTTGATTGGTTCCATTTTCGGTATCAACCTTATCAATTAGGCTTTTTCAAATATCTTAGAGATGTCATTTTTCAACTCGAGATAACCATACCGGGCGATTAGAGATGGCCTACTTAGTTACTACTCACGCCCATAAATTAAATCAGGACCATAATAATGCATAAGAGTCTCTCTTCGATCGTTAGCTAGGGTTCCTTAAGAGTTATTCAGTTTTGAGTGACTCGAGAGGTATAACAGTAAAGGTTCAGATTGAGTTACCGAGAGATAATGCAGCAGGTAACTCAATAATAGCAGTGGAATTAAGAAAATTAATATGAAATGCGAATGCTCACTATTTATAGTTGAAACCTCAATGACAAATAAGCAATGAGTAAAACCACTACATTCAAGTGTTTACTAGAATGATTTGTTCTCTTGTCAAGTATAAAATGAACTACTTATCGCCTCCAAACGCATATGCTATTCTTTTGTCTCTTCTTGTCTCAATCTGGGCTCTCGGACAATTCTTCAATCACTATTGAACTCGACCGTTCAAAATCTCCGAAGTCATGTCACGCTACTTCCAAGTGCACACCCGCAACCTCTAGTTTGGTTGCTTAAGAAAGCAGCGCGTGATCTCCCGAACATCTTGGATTAATGCACTAGATTTGCACGCCATAATTCATGTTTCCAAATCTGCCTCAATCCAAATCTCAATCAGATATCCCTTAATTAAATAAAGAATCAAACTCGATTTGCTTTCCTTAATTTAAAAAGAAATAATCTATAAGATCTAATATATATCCCACAATATAAATTAGATGTATTCGAATATCCCTGAAGGATATTCAAATATTTGTTAGAGTATTCTCCGATTCGTGTCTCGCCTTGTTTTAAAGGCCACGCTGTCTTTACCGCAACATGTCACTTCATGAGTTCCCTCTTGCCTTCCCCGATGCGGAACTCTGTCGCCCACTCAGTATTTTCTCCTGCACACTTATTGTTCATTGTTAACCGAGTATTTGTCATTATTAAAACCTATGGTTTCAACAGTCTCCCACGTTGTTCATATTTGTATTAAAAACTCGAGTAGGTTTCATCATGCGTCCACAGATGGGCGTTTTCCGTTAGGGTTTCAGCCCTTCACCAAAACCCTAATTAATATAATTATCATGTGCACTCCTTAAATATTGAATATCTCGTCGCTGTCATGCATTCTCCATTTTCATGACCTTGTACTTTCAAACGTGTCACATCAAATAAAATTATGATTTTTTTTAAACTAAAAAATTAAGAACAAAATGAAATGAGTTGGTTGGAGATTTGTTTCCCTTTAATTAGCTTTCGACAATAGGAATATATTATTAACAACACGTGATTGCGACCTTCTTTCCTGCTGAATATTTCAATGTTTTAGAAAGTTATATATAAACACTTGAATCATCAAATCAATTTATCATGATATGACACAACTATATGTATAATGGATTGATTGTGTGTTGATGTTAATTTACGAATGTGACATTAGGGCCAGACAATTATGTCAACGTCATAAATCCCTATACATATGGAAAGATATATTTTCGATGAAGAAAATGGCCTCATAAATGCATCAAATTTAGTATTCAAGTTTTTGCCCAAAGACAAGACCTGGTCTCCGACTAAGTCGATTTGATTAGACATGAATATGTATATTTCAATGAGAGGTTAATGAAAATCAATACGGTGGCGAGTTGAGCTGATTTGCCTCGATAAATACTCCCTCCCCCAGTAAACTTGCGGCTCAGCAGAGCCTATTGACTTGCGTATACGCATTCTACGGTCAACGTGGGTGCGTCCGATGAAATGTCGGTCAAAGCATCACCAGAATACGTATCTGGTGTAGTAAAGAGCATGTATGTAAAAACCTGACTTGCAATACTGGGTCAACATTGAACTTCATTAATCGATTCATGTATAAATAATAACGTATACAGATTTCAATGAGTTACGACTCAGTACAAGGATAGAAATAACACATACCGCGTAACGAGTGAACTCGGTGAAACATTGTAAGCGTGTGTATGTCTGACTCTCTTTCTCTCTGTATATACACCAACGTCGCCCTTTTCAAACACCAAACTTCATCTCTGACAAGACAACATTAACTGATGCCGAAGAGTGGCGGAATGAGAAGCATCTTCTTCAGAGCCCCATCTCCGCTTAGCTCACGTCCATCATCTCCGCTGCCGGGGTCACCTTACAGCACTCACCATCGCACCTTCTCAGAGTCGATGATGGAGGAGAACATCGACAGCGCTGAGTTCATTATCTCTAGCTGGGAGGCGCAGGCCGAATCCTCGACATTCCATATCTATGCACCCTTCATTTCTTTGTTCACCGGCGACAGAACGGAGGCCAAGTCTTACTTAAAGTGCGTCAAGAATCTCCAGACCGCCATGAAGTTCCTCGCGGCCGAGAATTCCAACTCCGACCACCTCGTGCGCGCCCAGAGGCTGATGCAGCGGGCTATGAACAGGCTTGAGAAGGAGTTCTATCAGATATTAAAAGCCAACCGCGATTCGTTGGACCCAGAGTCCGTCTCTTCCCGCACCTCGACTGCCAGGTCGAGCACTTCGGAGGTCGATGATGATGAGTCTGACGACGAGTTTAAGAAATGTGCAGAGTCTCAGATCTCGGAAGGTAGCGACCAGGCGCCGAACCTCGCAATGTCTGACCTCAGAGCGATCGCTGACGCTATGATCTCATCTGGGTATGCGAAAGAGTGCATCAAGATTTACCGAATCACTCGAAAATCCATCATCGATGAAGGTTTGTACCACCTTGGAGTCGAGAGGCTGACATTCGCCAACTTCCAGAAGCTTGATTGGGAGACTGTTGAGTTCAAAATCCGCAAGTGGCTAAACGCGGTCCGAGCCGCGGTGAAGGTGCTTTTCTACGGCGAGCGCATTCTCTGTGACCATGTTTTCCATTCCTCAGCTTCCGTTAGAGAAGCTTGCTTCACAGAGATCTCAAACGAAGCTGCTCTCACACTATTCTCCTTCCCTGAAATGATCGCAAGGACCAAAAAGTCACCCGAAAAAATGTTTCGAATCCTCGACATGTACGAGTCTATAGCCGTGCTCTGGCAGGAGATCGAGTCTATCTTCTCCTACGACTCATCATCCGCTGTCAGGACTCAAGCGGTCAGCTCTCTCATCAAGCTTGGCGACTCTGTCCGCTCGATGCTGACAGATTTCGAAGCGGCTATACAGAAAGACACATCGAGATCCTCTGTTCCGGGCGGAGGAGTGCATCCTCTGACTCGCTACGTAATGAACTACATCTCCTTCTTATCCGACTACAGCAGCATTTTAGCCGACATCGTCGCTGACTTTCCGATAAACGTGGCTTCGTTGCCAGAGGCATACATCGAAAAACTGGAGCTTGACGACAGCCCAACATCAGCAATCTCTGGCAGACTAGCCTGGCTGATTTTAGTCCTTCTCTGCAAGCTCGACGGCAAGGCCGAGTTTTACAAAGACGTCGCTCTGTCCTATCTGTTCCTCGCCAACAATCTCCAGTACGTAATCGTCAAAGTGCGAAGGTCGAGTCTTAGGGACTTATTGGGCGAGGATTGGATCACAAAACACGAAGCGAGAGTGAAGCTGTACACAACCAACTACCAGAGAGTCGGATGGAACAAGGTGTTGTCGTCTCTGCCAGCCAACCCCAGCTCCGACATCGTGCCTGAGAGAGCCATGAACTGCTTCAAGAACTTCAATGCGGCTTTCGAAGAGGCGTACAAGAAGCAGACTTCGTGGAGCGTGCCGGACTCCAATCTGAGGGACGAGATCAAGATATCGGTTTTGATGGCTCTGCTTCCGATGTACAGAGAATTCTACGAGAGCTATCGGCGGACTTCGAAGCGGAGTGTGACAGGAGTGGATCAGGTGGTCCGATACACACCTGATGATTTGGGAAACTACTTGTCTGATTTGTTCTACGGGACGGGGTCGTATGGAGGAAGTACGACGTCGTCTGTTGCAACTTCGCCGTCTGGCTCTTCGACTTCCCGCGGCCGCCACTTCAGATGATACGACATGTTAGTCTGTCGTTTCGATTGCCGGCTATGACGAAATCAGAGACGTGGCTGATAGAGTTTATTAGGGTACGATTTAAAATAATTTTCATTATTTTTTTCTGTACAAAGCCGGTCTTTTCGATTGGTAGAGAATCTTTTGTTCGGGAAAGTTTAATGTCTCGTGATTTGCCGGCCATGTCCCATTTCATAATGTGATTAATCGATTTAGCAAGTTTCCGCATGGATCAATTTGGGCCTGAGGCCCAATTACGATACGGTATTAGTTTGGGCTAGTCAGCATTTAGATTGTTAATGGGCCCTACCATGGAAGCCCAGTATGGATTTGGCAACATGCAAAGTACGATCCCAACAAGTATGAAACAGTCTTGGAAATTGAATAATATTGTTGGTGTCAGTACTACGTAGTATTTTTGTCCTGGGCTGATTCCATGATTGTAGATTTAACATCTCCTCATAATAAAATGACGGCAGACAGCACAGATTATGCATGGGTCTCCTATGAAAGATGGATTAATTTGACTATAGGTCCGAGTTGGGTGCTTGCCTAGTAGCCTTGCCCTACACCCATGTCACCATCAAGTATGAAGACTGTGGACTGCTTCAACTTCTTCCTACTGCTTCAATAACATGTTTATTAATGCAATCTCGTCAACTTTGTGACTTGCCTTCCAACTAGGGTTTTGTTAAAGCTGCCTTATCCATCCATTAGGGTGTGTGGATGAGGGATTGGGTCTATCTTACTGTTCTTGGCCTAAACACATGGTGCGGTTTATAGAAGAATCATGGGAGAAAACAAGACATGATGTGTACTGTCCCTTATTTTTGTCATTAGACCTACAGATAAACTTTACTCAGTTTGCATGTAAGTTAAGTTGATTTCATTGTTGCCAGATAAAACTTAATTTAAATGGAAAGCAACATGCTTATAACTTGTGGGCAGAGGAGTGTGAGTTTGAAAAAGACAAACTAAGTGTCACGAGAAACGTAGGGCGTATGTCTTGTGATTGATAGAGACACTCAAGAGTAACCCTATGGGTATTTCAATTAGGTTTGTATTCTAGCAGTGATGATACCCTTGTTGATATTTCATCCAATGCAGCTGGTTGAGACTACTATAACTTACGTCTCTTTCTGGTCTATTTTTCAGAGTACCACTCTTATAACGTGTTTTAGTAATTAGCCTACATTCTGGTTGAGCCAGTTGTATGTGCATACAAATAACAAAACAGTTCCTGAAAACGGCAACTATTTCCACAGAAAAGAGTCGTGTGGGGCAATAAATGAAAAGACTTGTTGCTTTGACGTGGAATGGATGTACCTATTGTTTTAGCTTAGCATGTTAGACTCTATCTTCAAAGAATTAATGATGCTGATGACTGATACCCACCCTAAACCCTAAACACAAAGAAGAAATACATTAGAATTTTTGGGAATGTAATATTCACTCTTTTATAAGGAATTTTTATTCGTTTCCGGGCTTTTAATTGTCGCTTTACCAAGTTATTCTTGTTCTAGGTTAAATTTCCTTAAATAGAATATTTGAAGCTAGTTTGGAGTAAAACAAAACAATATGCGAACATTTGGGCAAAAACATGTCAAAAATCAAGACATACTAACCTTCTTACATTCAGAGGTCTTCCGGGCGCACATGCAATATACGATTGGAACAAATTATATATCGTTGCAAAGCTAATTCAAAGATTTACAATTCTTCAGCTTATATTGAGACCAAATTTAAAGGCTAAGACGTTCAAATCAATAACTGAAGACTGATGTGTGAACTACTTGACGACATACTAGTATGGCCGTGCCGAGGACCAGTACAGGCTGAAAACCAACAGTAAATTCATAGCCCGTGCTCAGTGAGCGATACGGCATATCACCAGTCGGTATGGTAATATCACAAAAAATAAATACAACCATTGCGGATTGAATGCCACTGAGTTGAATGGAAGTCTATATTCGCCTGTACGGCTTCGAAAAGTAGTACGACAGTACTAGGCCGATACGGGCACGACACTCTGAAGCCAAATCTGCTTCTGTACATATAAACCCAAAGACCTAAAATCGGTATTTTAAACTTAGGCAAAGTTAGACCCAATTCTTGAAGAGAGGAAAGACAACTCAAGATTACAAAAGATTGAAGATCGATTTCGTAGTAAAGAATTCTTCTTTACTTTCCGTTAATTCTTCTTTAATTCTCTTTTATATATGTATTCTGGTATTATCATCATGATTAGCCGCCTTGTTCCGGGATCCTACGAATCACGTGTTGTATCAACTGTTTTCATGTTACTAAATATAGTTTTCCTTTAAATTATACGCATGCGTTTGTTCCTCCATCGCTTGATGAGACTAATTAGTTAAGAACAATATCACCATAATTGAGGTAATTAACCGGAATTATGTAGGATTGATATACATAATCATACTAGCTATGTTGGTAGTATATGATTTGGTTTGGGAGTTAACATCACTTGTTTGAAAAATATGTTCTTAATGTGTTTCTCACGTAATTAGTAGTTATCAATGTTGATTATTAATAGTTAAGAACAATCCAGTGTGTGTCTCAATGGAGGAACTCGAAGTACAAGACGTGACGCGAAAAATAATGATCTAATAGTGTCTGACTTACTTATAACACACATGGTTTATTTTCATTCATCGTATAATATGAGCGATTATATATTTTATTCCATGAATCGAGATGTGTACACAAGTGAAATTTGATCTATAATATTGCTTTTATTTACATAATTTTGTTCAGCGTTAAAATCATTTAGTTAGGTAATTACACATTTTTCTTGATTAGAATAGTTAAATAAAGACATTATCTTACGTAATATATACATGTGTTTGCTCCTTGAAATGATCGTTGAACTTATCAAAATTATAAATTATGTTTGACTTCAAATTAACCGCTGAACCATAAATTGACAATATATATAATTAAAAATTGTTCACCTATTTGTTGCGATTATTCATAAGTTAAATGAAATTAGGGTTGAGGCCTTTGATTGTTATACAGTACACTTTATTATTACCAAGAATAATCAGAATGCATGTGAGAAATTAAATGGATCAGCCACCCCGCCACCACTAAGAGGATCTAACCCAAAAAAAAAAATCATTTTATTGGTGGAAGTTGATCAGGCTAATGATTTCCCTCTTTCAAATATTTGTTTGGTCAATTTCGTATAAGAAACTTAAATATGGATTAGATGAGTCAAGTTTGAGCACATGATTGTGTTTTATGAAACTTGAAGAAGACTTGTTCTAATCTTCTGTATAAGTAGCTTCCAAGTTTTTCTCAGTAACCTAACACATTAGCTAGCTCATACCTCTGCAATCCTTTCACTCACACTTGTTAGAATCAACTGTTGCATTCATGGATTTGCAGCACACCTTGCTCTGCTTCTTCCCCCTTCTTTATCTTGCTCTTCTGATCTTCAAGCATGTGTCCAACAAAAGGGACCAGGATTGTTACATTCTTGACTACGAATGTTACAGGCCGACAGATGATCGGATGCTAAGCACCGAGTTGTCCGGCGATATCATCAAGCGAAACAAGAATCTAGGACTCGCCGAGTACAAGTTCCTCCTCAAGGCCATTGTCAGCTCGGGCATAGGCGAGGAGACCTACGCGCCTCGGATGGTGTTCCACGGCCGAGAAGATAACCCCACCTTCCAAGACGGGCTTGACGAAATGGACGACCTTTTTCAAGACAGCGTTGACAAGCTGCTGACCAGATGTCGTGTCAATCCGACAGATATTGACATCCTTGTCGTGAACATCTCGATGCTTGCTACAGCCCCTTCCCTCTCGGCCCGGATCGTCAACCAGTATAAGATGAGGGACGATATCAAGGTGTTTAACCTCACCGGGATGGGCTGCAGCGCGAGTTTGATATCGGTTGATGCGGTGCGTAACGTTTTCAAGACGTGTAAAAATAAGTACGCATTGGTCGTCACATCCGAGTCATTGAGTCCTAATTGGTACACGGGAAACGACAAGTCCATGATCTTGTCCAACTGCTTGTTTCGCTCCGGCGGCTGCGCGATGCTCTTGACTAACAACAGAGCACTGAAGCACAGAGCCATGTTCAAGCTCAAGTGCTTGGTGAGGACACACCATGGAGCCAGAGCCGAGGCCTACGAGGCATGTATTCAGAAAGAAGACGCGCTGGGCCGGGCAGGGTTTTACCTGAGCAAGAATCTTCCCAAGGCGGCTACTCGTGCTTTCATCGACAACCTACGTGAAATATGTCCCAAAATCTTGCCGGTCAGGGAGCTTCTACGGTTTGCACTAGTCACATCTCTTCGCAAAATGAACAAGAGGAAACACTGGGCGGAAGGTCCGGCAACAATCAACTTGAAGACAGGAGTGGATCATTTCTGCATCCACACGGGTGGGAAGGCTGTGATAGAAGGCATAGGAAAGAGCCTAGATTTGACCGAGTTTGACCTGGAGCCGGCCAGAATGACACTCCACAGGTACGGGAACACGTCAGCCAGTAGCCTGTGGTACGTGTTGGCTTACATGGAGGCCAAAAAGAGGCTGATGAAAGGCGATAGAGTGCTGATGATCAGCTTCGGAGCTGGATTCAAGTGCAATAGTTGCTTGTGGGAAGTGGTGAGAGAGTTGAAAGACACGAGCAGCAACAATGCTTGGAAGGATTGCATCCAAAACTACCCACTCAAAAATCTCCACAACCCTTTCATGGAGAAGTATGGATGGATCAACAATGAGGATGAAAGCACCTTCAACCTACCGAAATAGACTCTCTTTTTTTTCTCTCTTTCTTATCACAGATTTACTACATCACTCATGACGCAATAAGTTGCTACATAGAGCTGGATTAACCATGAGAATGGTGTATTAGTTACTAGAGACAGAAATGAATTAGAAATCATCACTCTAGTACAACTATTGATATCATCTAACATGAGTTTTGAGTAGAAATTATTATTATTATTATTCGTATTGGATCGGTTTCTGCAGTTGTTCGCATATTAAATGTTTGGCAGACCAACCTCATTCAGTCATTATGAGTGAATATTAGTCTGGTCATTTCATCCCAGGTTGTCGGTTATAATATTTACCTGTACAGTGTTGGAAGAATAGAGAGACATGAGGGAGAATTCAAGTAATCAGATTTATTACACGTACGTACGTCTATAGCCATGACTTTTGTCCACAGGCGGCAGCAGACCAAATACCATCAAGTTCATCCTGACATGGTTATATTTGATCACTTTAATTATAAAAAAAACGAGAAACAGGGAACTTATTGAAATGGGGAAGCACACGGAAAGACAAGGATAACAAAACACTCCCGACTCCTCCTCCTCTTCTTCTTCTTCTTCAAAATGATGCAGCTGAGGGAGCATGACGCAGGGGAAGTTAAAAGACGTTTATCTGTAGATCAAGTAGCTCCGAATCCAGTGCTTTCTTTTCACCTTCCATTGTGGGACATTCAACATCAGGGGGGCTCTGTATGATCAGGTCAGTCAGTCAGGGATGTATGAATATTCTGATTTTATGGTGAAGTTTGGATGGAAGGATGATGAGTTAGGAGGTTAGGTTATAGGTACCTTGCAGCGGACCAGTGCCCAATTCACCCCATGGAAAAATGGGTGCCGCTTCACTTCATTTGCTCCTTCCCGTGACCCTAGTCTGTTTCTCGGGTCTCGATGTAACAACCGGTACATCAACTGTTTCCCTTGCATGCTCACCTTTAACAAAACATTAAGCAACACACATGAAGAAACTGGCTGGCTGGCAATCTACTTGAGAAAGAGCTAACAAAACAAATCAATTCTCACCGAGATACTTGCTGGGAACCGCAGATCCTTGTGAAGAATATTTGCAAAGGTTTTTTGCCTTGTTTTCCCCCTAAAAGGGGTGTATCCATAGAGCATTTCATACAGAAGAATACCTGATAAATTCATACACTACAAATTACCCAACGCATATACCAAACATAACGTTTTTTTTTACCAGATCACATATTAAAAAGCTGCCTCAGGGTAGATTTAAATGATCCTTAAATAATTGTTTGATGTTTTGAGTTAGTCATTTTGATCAGTTCTTTGCATAGAAAGAAGAGACATATAGGAACCAACTGGTTTAAAAATATTACCAAGAGCCCACCAGTCCACTGCACTAGAATGGCCTGCTCCAGTTATGATTTCCTGCACCCAAACTAGATAGGTTAGCACTGTAGCATTTTTTTTTTTTGCTGCAAGTTTATGGAAGGATATACTAACCGGAGCAATGTACTCTTCTGTGCCAACAAAAGAATTTGATGCTCGCATTGGCTCAGCCATAAATATTGGGGTTTGTTGGCCTTTGTGATGCCATCTCTTGTCATTTGAGTTTGGCATCAACAACTGCAGACCACATCAATCTCGTAAAGCTGGAGTGGAGGATTCAGATCCAGCAGACGATCTGAATTAGAAGTGATTCTGTTTAGAGGCAGATTCGTACCTGGGGTTTGCAGGATGTTAAACATGACAAATCAAAATCTGTCAAGGCAACATGCCCACTGGTCTGCAGCAGAATATTTTCAGGCTTCAGGTCTCTGTAAATTATCCCTGCAACCAAAACACAAATAAGAATGTTCAACCGATAGTATATCAGCATTCTGTACAAACTGCAAATTCATTGATTTTCCACTGGAAAAGCTGCCTTATTATATGCATCATGAGCGCTCATGGTGCATTTTGCTATAATAAGTTCAAAGTTCAAATTGTCAATTCGATAGTAGTTTCGAATGAAGACAGCAGACAGGATCCTCTACCTTGACAATGAAGATATTCCAATGCCACTACTACCTCCGCAGCATAAAACCTACAAAGAGCGTTAATGTAAATAAGGCATCCGCTTCCAAAAACTTGAAATCATAATCTATGTAGTTACTGAAATCATAGTTGAGGCATAGAAAACTTTACCTCACAGCGTCTTCCTTGAGAATTTTCTTAGGTTGCTGATCCAAAAGTACAAAAAGTTCTCCACCGGGGCAGTAATCAGTTATTAGACAGACATGCGTTTTGGTCTGCATAGGCAAGGGGAAAATAATTTATAACAGTGCAATCAAACAAAGCAAGGATCAAACCAGACAAACTTGAAAATAGCTCGTCTATGCATTACTAAAGAATAATAAAAAGAGGCGATTGACCAACCTGAAATGAAGCATACAATGCAGGAAGAAAAGGATGGTCTAACATGTCAAGGATTTCTCTTTCAGCACAAGCTCTATGCACCTGCAGCATGAACGGTAAAGACATTTAAAAAGGAATGAAACAAGAAGCGCAACATGCTGAACTGATGTTAGCTAAGCAGAAGTGCATCAAAACACAATGCTATTAGGAAGACACCAGAGATCCCATCAGATTGAACCCTCCAGCTACAGCTGGTGTTTGACCAATTTATTTGAAATGGACTAAATCTACTATAGTTTATGGCAGCAAATTTGTATTTCACATAACAACTATGTTGACAAAGGTATGGCTGCCCCTTCTCATTCTCTCAAGTGAATACTGCAATAGGTTTTTAGTCATCAAGTTTTTCCTAATAAAGGACGACCTTATTACGATTCAACATGACATTCTTATCCATGGCTTTCATGGCAAAATACTGTCCTGTCCCGCACAACTCAACCAGATGCACACTGCCAAAAAAGAGAGAGGAAACAATTGTGAATTAACATCAACTTACATTTGAGGATATAGAGATAAGCTTTAGAAAGTTTATTAAATGATTGTTCTCAAATAAAGTCTGAAGAGATAAGAAAATTGACAAGTTATGGTAAAATCATGAGTGGATGGCACAAAACGACCTAATACAAACAACAAACCTTCCGGTGTCTCCTGAGCCCAATGGTTTTACTGGTCTGAAATGCTTCAAACCCAGTTGTTCCCCAGAACTTAATATCTGCAGCATAAGGTTTGTGTAATAAAGTTAAAGAACTACAAACTCACTTTGATGTTAAAAATCTATATCAGTTAGTTCTTCTCGCAAATGAAACATCCAAAATTTATGTAATGGTTTTATATACCTTCTGTATGGCCAGCCAAGATGGGCTGTCTTTCCTGTGCGGCTTTGGAAAAACCATCTTAGAATGGTTCATCCATAAATCCTCTGGGTTCTGTAAATTTCCAGCAATAAGTCATCAGAATCATAATTTATAAACCTTGCCAAAAACACGTTGAAGACATGTATTGCTATACACTTTACCGTATTGGCATCTGGAAGTTCTCTAACTGCATCATCAACATTTACTGCAGTTTCTTTCACCTGAAAGTATTGAAAGACAGAATATATAAATACACTACTATGCACAAAAGTCACAGGCGATCAATTATGAAAACATTATATGGAAAATGAATAGATGATGCAAACAGTACCAGCTTTTCACTCTCTCTTGCAGTTGAATCTGGTATGCAGTTGTGGAGTGGCTCAACATGCTCACTGCCGTCTAACTGTACTCCAATGAAATATTGCACTTCCCCCTATTTTAATAAGCCGGGTTAGAATTAGTTACACCCAGGCAATAAAGGTGATATATATTTCAATGAAGTTCAGCTTAAAAAGCCAATCTATGAGAGTAATACCTTCTGATCACGCATAGGCTGCAGGTGGAACACATTCCAGAATTTTTTCCCTAAGAACATTACAAAGGTATTAAATGATATATCCGACTGATTTTTCAAATAGGAATTTGTTATAGCAACTCCATATACACCAGTCATACCGGTCTTCGTGTAATTTATGAGCTGCACAGTGACATCTGTTTGGTTATCAATTGCATCCCTAATCTTCCTCACAGTAGCAGGATCTGTCTCGGGACCTTGGAGAAATCTACAAGTAGGCGCATCCAGTGAAGTGACATAAGCTTATGCAGAGGAATTAGAAACATCGTCACAAAACAACAACACTAAGCTACCCATTATATTTCTGTGTATTTGAAAAATGAAGTTACAGAACAATTGGTTGCCTGAACCAATTAGCTCAAATTTTAACCAAACCTTTAAGACACAAATTTTATAAAAAAAGTAACGAAAGTTTGTACCGGCAGTTTCTTCCAAGGATTTCCTCACGACTATATTCAGTGAGCTCCAAGAAGCTATCAGATGCAAATATCTGCATTCATATGTAAAAGGCATAACTGATATAACGAAAAAGGCTGTGCTGCATCACTGAATATACTAAGAAGTCACATCTTACAATGGGATTATCAGGGAGCCTGGGATCAGTAATGACAAAATTCTTCTCGATACGTTCGAGCGTAGTAGCAAGATCAATACCCTTTCTCATTTCCTTGCGTCTCACCACACCATCGACACTCTCTGGTCTCTCGTCATCCATATCAAACTCATCGTATTCATCCTGATCGTTTCCATAATAATCTGTAGCTACACTGTCCTCGAAGCTCTCAAACTTTGACTGATTTTTCCTTAGCATCCTTCAGAAGGAGAATAATAAAGTCAAAATGGAAGTGGTTATAAATATGAGTAATATCAAACAAATAGAAAAGAGTAAACCTCATGAAAGAAAGACGCTTGGATTTTTTATGCTTCTTGTCAGGAAATTCATCAATGCTTTGCATGGAAGTTCTACTGATAGTATGAGAATATCGTCTAGGTAGGGATCCATTTTCAGGTGTTTGTTTATTTTCTATGGCTTCGCTTCTTTCTCGTTCAGATACACTGCCCTCAGATTTTCTCATGAAGGGACGTTTTGTTGATGATTCACTTTGTGACCTTGGCCTCTTGACTGCTTGAATCAATTCGGTCACTGAACTTGTAGCCATCTCTTTCTGCCGAGCTGTATGCAACACAACGGGTTATTTTGGTATCATATAACAATCCGACTAATCAGTTTTTGAGTTACAGTATGTTAATCACTTATTAAGGAAATGCAACAAAAACTAGTGAAGAGCTGCTGTACCATCGTAGCGAATCAAGGACTCTGGAAGTCCATTTGGACGAAAAGCCGTTTCTTTGTAACCCTCCGTGTGTTTGCTTACCTCCACTTGCATCCTGCCATTGGCCCCAAGCATCATTAAAGAGAGAAATAACTATACCAAGTTGCTAGATCATCACTAAAATTAGAAAGCAGTTAGTATACATATGAACCCAACTCTTCCATGATCCATCGAAATGTACTTCCACCAATGAAAATAATAATAACTGGGAAACTTAGAAAGTGAAGAGGAAGCAGACCCAATAAATTTGAGTAATTTCCCAGTTTCGTCTTTGATGGGTGCAATGGTAAGAAGATTCCAGAAAGAAGTCCCATCCTTCTTGTAATTTAGCAGCCTCCCACAATAACTTGCTCCCTCTTGCAATGCTTCCCTAATCTTGGCTAGCTCCTTGGGATCTGTATCAGATCCTTGTAAAAACCGACTGCACCAAAACAGTTGAGGTCACAATATACCACTTGATTTATGATAAAAAAATTTTTTGCATGGTTATGATATTTGTTAGTGAATATACCAGTTCCTTCCAATGACCTCTTTGGCCGTATATCCAGTCATCTTGAAAAACCCAGCACTCGCGTACATGATTGGAATATCTGGCTTGGTGGCATCAGACACCACAAAAGTCTGCTGGAAAGTGGACAATGCATCTTTCAGATCATTGGATACTCTGGAGTAGTTTTTGTCTCTGGTCATACCATCATCTGAAGATTCACCAGAACTTAGCATAGAGTTTCCCGAGTTCCTTCTCGAGGAATCAAAAGCCTTATTGATGTTTGGCTCATCTCCTCCTGAAGTTCGCGCTGTAACCCCTTGTGGTTTCCCAGTCTCATTGTCAGTTTTCAGTACAAGCCCCCACTCAGCGGCCCTCTGCTCCGCTGCACCGACTTCATTCCCTGCCACAGGATGCTTGGACTTTTCTTCTTGAATGATGGATGCAAGTGGTTTGTTAATGGTAGCAGCTGATGATGAAGCCTCCTTCAAAGCCATCCATGAAGGGATAGTTTCTTTTTGTTTGCCTTCTTCTGGCAGCTGCTGGCCGCCACGTGAATCAGACACAGCCTTCCATGCGGGCTGAGATCGAAAAGCTGGATCAGTTGTAGACTTGGCTGAGTAGGTGGCGGAAGGGTTGAAAACTTCAAGCGATCCTCGAGCATCTCTGCTGCCAAGGGGAGGTTGCAATGTTTTGGATGGCTTGTTAGAGGATTCCATAACTGCATAGTCACGCACACACACACACACAACTACTTCATCAGTGGTCCACAAGGATCAAGCTAACCCAATTCCAGTGATGGGCGCTTGGTGATGAAATCATTTTAAGTGACATAATCACTGTGGGGTCAAGGAGTTGTGCACAAACATTTCAAGAACATTAGAGACAGTTATAGGCCCTATTAATTGAGCTTTAACATACAGCACCTGATAAGCAAACAACTACTGGGCAACAAGCATGTTTAGAAACAGCATGGTGATGAGTAATTAAACTAGTCAGGAATCTAGTAAAAAGCATACCCAGATGAGCAAATAAAAATAATGCCAGTAGATTTGAAGGACCCCAAAAGGGAGAAGCAGTACTTTAACCATACATAAGGCGATGGCTGGCATATTCGAAAAATAAGTTAGAAGCATGATGAAGAGTTAAGAGATGAGAAAGTACCTTACTGTGTTTGGATATTGCTTGAAGACTGATCAAGTTTTGCCAAGGTTATAGCCACAGAAAATGAAGATACTCAGGATACAGAAAGAGTAGAGATGTCAGTGAAGAGTAGCTCTCCCTCCCTATAAATGAATCAGAGAGGTCTATTTAATAGCAAAAGGACATGATTAAAAAAATGGGAAGTTAAATAATGAAAAAAAATGAAAGCGAATGATTGTCGTAAAACGTTGGGATTTTCCCATCCCCATTCATCTGAATTTCACATGGCCATTGTGCTTGATGCAATTATGAACATATAAATTTAGAACAAGCCAAGGGGACTGAGATCCACCTTCTCAGAGAAAAGAGTACCAAAAAGCAAGACTACAGAAACATACGGTTGATGGGAAGATATGGGGCAGGATGCTCGGGCATGCTGAGGATCCAGATAACTATGGCCCCTTGGAAAATGCATCTTCTTCTCTTGGAGACAGCATCTTCTCGTGTTTATGTCTTCTAGTAGTATAAAGATTGCAAAAATATTTTCATCTGTTTTCTCCTCCTGTAACAGAAAATCAACTTGTTACAATCTTGCCAAGCAAAAAGCGGCAATGGCAAGTTATAAAATCTAGAGATGGCAAAGGTGGCAAAGAACTGGACGAAATCCGTGGTTTAAGGGCAGTATTATGAGTGTAGGTAAGTGGGAACAAAAACCATGTAAGATAATGAGGTGACGAGCACGAGCCCATCCACCATGTGGTAGGGCCGCGGCCATGTGATGCATTACTTTAACAAAGCCTTATCTTCATAGGGTGTCAAGTTCTGATCAACTTGCACCATATTACCTTACCTGGGGTAATACCAGTGGCATCTTGATTGGTTGGATTATGCCAATCACTTTCAGTCTGGTACTTATGTGGCATTGTTGTGAGACCATCTGCTTCTGCTCTACTTCCCATCCCCGTGCCATACAGGAAGGAAAAAGACACAGCTGGCCAGCCAGGTAATGAGGAGCTTTATCTGGGAATTCATCACCAAATCCATGTTGTTGTGTTTCGGGCGCATACAGTAATACTGACTTCGAGCGAAGCCAGTGGGCTGGTTGTTTGAATTTTGCTAAATGTCGGAGCCTTTCCTGATCCTGATAGAACAGACTAGGGTTCCAAATTTTGAACGGGTAGAGCAGAAGAAGCCGCTGGTTCTAGGACGTGCCCCGCACTAGGGCAGGAGTGTTGTGTTGGATATCAAGAATCGCAGAACAATTTTACCAGAGAATCAAATGGAAACGCATCATGTCTCGATTCAAAAGCCAGACTTGAAAAGCATCATAACATGTACAATGGGATTTGGGAGGCAGAACAAAAGGGAAAGGTTTGTCGGTATTATACTTTAATCGTCTGTCTGTTCGTTATGAGCACATATCTCTCGGTCTACTAGCCTCGGCTGGAGCGTCATGGAGATGAAGGTCTCAGGTCATGCCTTGGCTTTGCAAGAAAATCTAGTGCTACAACAACTTCTGCAATAATAGGACGATTTGCGGGTTGCTCATGAATACACATTGCAGCGATTGCAAGAGCCTGGAACAAGGGCTTTTTTGGATACCGGCCTTCTAGCTGTGGATCGGCCATCATAACAAAGTTATTTCTGTCTTTGAATAACGGCCGTGCCTGAAAACCATTTTGAGACAATTGTTTCAGATAAATATACTACTCTGCGTGTGACGGACGCAAGAAAAAAACGCCACTCAAACGAAACAGATGTGATATGCAAGCTTTCTTAGCTAAACAAGACCAGAAAAATGTGACTGAGAGCCTCTTTTTCACTTAAAATGGAGAACACATCACAATTGACAACATGACCTGACATTCAAAGAGTACTGGGTGTGGAGACTATCATAACTGAGAGCATTTCAACCTAGGAGTGCAAATTGAAGGACTATTAACAGGCATAAGCATCATTTTACCATGTGATTCACTATTTTATTTTAAAGAAGGTGAACTCATTAAAAAAATAAAGATAAGAGGATATAAAAAGAAGACTGAATAAAAGTTTACTTACCCAAGCAACTAAGTTTTGCTCCCTATGAGGCCTTGTGGTGTCAATTGCCTTCCTGCCAGTGAGCAGTTCCAGAAGAACTACTCCAAAGCTGTAAATGTCTGATTTGAAAGTCAGTTGTCCCGTCATGGCATACTCAGGTGCACAATATCCGTACGTGCCCATCACTCTAGTTGAAACATGGGTATTGTCACCCGAAGGTCCCACTTTGGCCAAACCGAAATCGGATAATTTAGGATGATACCCTTCCCCCAGCAGAATGTTTGAGCATTTCAAATCTCGATATATTGTAGGCGGGTTCATCTTTTCATGTAAATACTCTAAGCCTCTGGCTGCACCTGCAGCTATTCTAAGTCTTGTATACCAGTCAAGCTTTGGCCTATCAGGCGTAAGATCTGCATATTGATGAAAACGTAAAGTAAGAAAATCAAAATTACATTTGCGAGTCACAACAAACTGATGCGACATAAGTTAATGAATAAAAGCTGAAACGTACTAGCACAAGATCAGTCGCATTACGACATTTTGTCAGTAGCTGGGAGATTACTTACCAAACAAATGACGATCCAAAGATCCTAGAGGCATGTATTCGTATACTAATAGTTTCTGGTCTTCGGCCACAACGTATCCAATCAATTTAACAAGATTTGGATGATCCGCAGAGCTTAATGTCACTACTTCAGCAACAAATTCCCTAGCCCCTTGCAGTCCATCGCGATCCAGTTGCTTGATGGCGACTTCCTGCGAATCAGCAAATTGCCAGGGTCATTGTAGATAAACAGACAACAAAAGCCATGGAACAAACAATATAGAGAACTTGTCTACGGTCATAGATTAAAGAATTCAGCAGGCAACAGTGTTGGTTATTGAGGTCTGGTCTACCAACCAGAGTGTCCAAAATATGTGCAGTTATATTGAAACAATCACATTAGAGATGATATATAAATAAAACAAACCTGATTCACCCTGGCCAAGTACCCCTTGTAAACTTTTCCAAATCCTCCCTCACCCAAGTAACTGTCTGGCCTAAAGTTTTCAGTAGCAGCTGCCACTTCTTCAAGAGTAAATCTTTTGGCCGATGTGTTTATTAGATCATTCTCTTTTCCATCAATTTCATCTGCAACATTTTTCTTCACATCTTGGCATGTATTTACTTTCACCACATCTAAAGAAAAATCGTGAATCAAAGTTAGCAACCAAGCCTGTGCGATTTGAAAAGGAAACAAAAACCACATGCAGATAACAACACAT
This sequence comes from Umbilicus rupestris, assembly GCA_963678935.1. Classification (NCBI taxonomy): domain Eukaryota; kingdom Viridiplantae; phylum Streptophyta; class Magnoliopsida; order Saxifragales; family Crassulaceae; genus Umbilicus; species Umbilicus rupestris. The sequence goes on along the minus strand of OY787623.1, from coordinate 11,715,535 downwards.
TGAGTTGCTAACTGACGCCATGTCTCCATCAGATCATCACGGACTCCCTTGTCCACCAAAATTAACAGTACAATCATTGTATTATGTTTCATATTTATACAACCACACCAAAACAAAAGCAGATACCACAAAAGCAGATAACCACATGGAAGAATTCAACTCCGAGGGACACAATCAGACACTCAAGGCCACAACTAGCCCCTCGTGGTTGAAATTCATAAGCTTTCTCCATCAACCGATTAACATCACCACTAAAAACGCATGCCTTCGATAACGATCCTCATCAAAAGCCTAAAACCCCCGCAGCTGATAAAATCGGTAAACCAAATGACATTTCTCGATTTTCCACCAAGAATACACAAAGAAGACGATCGCTGACACAATCGCTCAAACAAAAACCCTAAAAACCCGCAGAAAGCGACACCGAGACGAAACCGAACCCGTACCAGATCAAAGGATACCGTAATCGCATAAATAACACGATTCCGACTCTAATCAATCGCGTCCTCTAAATTTGGTCACAAAAACAGAGAAATACCTGAGCGAGAAATTCGAGCCTGATCGTCGTTTTTGCGCTTGATTCCAGCGCAGTTGGTGGTGCTTTTGGTTTGGCTGCTCGTGGTTTGGTTGTGCTTCGTCCTGGTCGATCTTCCAGAGCCGCGAAAGCATCTCATTTTGCTGCTGCTGGCTGGCTCGTCTCCGTCGCGAAAACGTTTTTCTCTTGTCTCTTTTTTATTTATTTTTATATTTATACGCCGTGCCCCACCACTCCTCGTCAAATTATTCAACCAACCAACTAATGAATATTATTTTCTTCATAATTAACTAAATTAATTTCGTCTGTAAATCGTAATAAATACCACTAATTAGAAAAATTAAATATCAGTAATTTCCATTTTATTCATATCGAATAAATATCAGTTCAACTGAATCTTGTTCCATTCCAGCAAAATGTACTGTTAGAATTGAGTAAAAACTTCACATGTTTCTTCTTTAAGACAAGAAAATAAATGGGTGGAACTCGAGTCAAATCAAACAAAATTGAAGAATGATGTCGGGAACTTAATTATTAACAAAAATAGTGAAAAAGGACGATTTTGATGAGCAAGAGCGACGTGTGGATCATGAAATTGCATATCAAACATGCACTAGACAAAGGTTTGGCTTCTTTAAAAATAAAAATATAGATTAGACTAATCTGCCAGCTTTTATTATTATTATTTGATCACGATAAATACAATAGTAAACGCGACATTTTTTTATCAGAAAATTTATGAACTTAAAATCAATCCATTCAAACGGATTCAAATAGACGAAACTACCCTCCATTCAAACGCCTCTCTGCTTAAAATCCATCCAGACCGTCCGATCAACAAATCATCTCTCGCCTTTATATTCGATCGCGTTCACCTCAAGCTTCATACTTCACGATTCTCGTCGCGCGATCGCCTCCAAGGTTCGCATCTCGTTCCTCATTTTCCGATCCGCACTGGAAATATACAGCGATTTGCTACCGATCGTTGCTGTGATTTTTAGATGAACGGAGTTTCATGCGTCGATTTTGTGTGGTTTAGGATGAAAATACACTGTATGGTTTTTGATGCGATTTTTCGCGTGCTGATGTTGGATGAGGGCTGGCTATGTGTCGACATTTGTGAGCTGAGTTTTTCGGTTAAAATGACGAACAACATGACCAATTGTAACTAGATTTTAGATTAACTGATGCGTCTTCTAAGTGCATTGATCAAGTTATTTGTTGTGGGTCAGTTTGATTGTTGATATTTGAATTAGTATGATTTGTTTACCGGTACAGATGCCATTCTGCTGGTACCTATGACCAGAAGACAAAAACTGGATGTCCATTTGGAGCTATTAAGCATGTGTCTGAGCTTGGGCATGCTGCTAATAATGGTCTGGATATTTCTGTTGAACTTCTAGAACCTATTAGGGAACAATTCCCCATTTTATCATATATGCAGACTTCTATCAAGTAATCAGCTTTGCCTAATAGCATGATCTTGATAAAAAAAAAAAAAAGAATTTTCTTCTGTAACATGCTCAGTCTCTTTGAAAGCTCATGTATGTTATTTCAGCTTGCTGGAGATGTAGCTGTTGAGGGCACTGGAGGACCTGAAATCCCCTTCCACCCAGGTAGAGAGGTTAAGTCTATATCCTTTAAATATTGTTTGATCTTATATACTGTATAAGATGAGAGGAAACAAAAAGAAAAAAAGGAATGAGCCCTGTCTCACCCACAAAGATTGTGTTGCTCTCTCTGGAGAGCACACACTGGTTAGTTGATGTCTGATGAATCCAACAACCGCTTGTCATTGTTCTTATCAAATCATGCATGATTGTTTGTTTTTTCACTTGTAAAAGAGCGATCTGGTTTTGAGGGTCCTTGGACGCCCAACCCCCCTCAGTTTTGCCAACTCCTATTTCAAGTAAGTACTCGAGGCTACTGAAGTTGCACCAGCATGAGTGGGTAGGTGCCTTACTGCCTTTTGTCTTGTACCTCAGCATGTGTGAAACTATCTGAACGTGAGTAACTGATCCCCGTCAAAATACATGTGCCATGATGACCATTATTGAATTACTTATCTCTATACAATAAGGTGAAACATATATTGCCCGTTTCTCAAGGTAGTCCTCGAGGGTGAGAAGGAAGGCCTCCTGCGACTACCCACAGATGAGTGTCTCTTTTTTTCAGACCCCGCATTTTTTCAGACCCTGCACTCTGTCCTCTTGTTGAGAAATATGCAAAAGCACGTTCCTTTTCCAATTATTTTGTGTTATTTTGAGGATTGCAAGGGAGGGTCTCATCTAAAACTCTCACAATCTGTATTGCAAAATTGCCGATGTTGGTGTTCGCAGTCCTAATAGTTTGTTGAGCTGGTACTTAATAATTTGACAATGAACTTGTACAGTTATTAATGGAATAGAAGTGCTCAGTCTCAATGTACTAGTATAGTCATTGCCTTACGTCTTTACCATCTTGCCACACCAGTATTGATTTTCCAAATGCTCAATTCTAAAGGTGGCAAAAGAAACCACGTGGAAAGCAGCATAAAGTCCTGAGAATGTGGAAGTGGTTTCAGTTCAGAAATTTCTGAAGCATTCATTAGGAATTTGAAGGAAATCAACTACTACAGCTCACAAGCACCCAGTGTGATTAATTGATTAGACATACTGAATCAGTTGATCAAAATTCCTTTGGTGAACATATTTAGAGTGGTGTAATGCCATTATTCTCTCTACTTCCAATCACAGTATAAAACCAAGGAAAGGTAAATGTGCCTAAAAGAAACGAGGTATCCTTTATGGGATGGGATATACGTGGTAGGAACAAAAATCATGAATGGTTAATTTCAGGACGTGTGATGGTGAAGAGGAGTCTAGAGTCTAACAACCCAGCCCTATTTTTTTCCACAATGATACAAGGAAGACAAAATGAGGCAGTACAGCTGAACTCAACAAGCCTAAACTAAAAAACCCACAGAATCAGATCCATGATATTGGACTGCTAGCTTTAGTACCTGTGGGCTCTATGGTGCCTCAGAATGTCCAGTCTGGGTCTCCTCTTTTCCAAAACAGCGTCTATGTTGGTTTCATCTGTATGAAGATTCCTCGTCGTCAGGGGGAGAGATTCGTATGTATATAACATATTTACAAATAGAAACTAATCTTCGTCATCGGTTAGTGCAGCAAAGGAGAACGGTTTGAACTTGTAGCCTTCGCCGTGGTAAAACTTGTTCATGTACTCTACCCAATGAAGACGTAGAGCATGTAGAAAGGCACTAAGTGTCTCCATCATGAGTAGAATGAAAGTTGTTGCAAAGGCAAACACTGCTAGCCCAATTAAGCGGATGATGATGCTGTTGTACCTATCCATTAATTATGGATGTTAAACTGATATCAATGTCAGGAAATAAATTATTTTATGTTGGAAACTCACCCCCAAGCAAGGAGAAGGACTTTTTCATAGAAAACAGTTGATAATTCCGAGTGAGCCAAACTGCAATAGATAACAAGTTAGGTTAACATAAAGGTTCGTACATACCAGCATGAAGCATTTAATTGTAGTTTGAAACGATGGCATACCTTAAAGCCCAGAGCCGTAGGTATGATGCTGTATTTGAAACTGCCCCCAAGACGAACTCAATGGAATGTATCATTTGGTGCACAAAAACCTCACTGAAGTTAAACTCCTCGTGCCGCGATCGTGCAGAATCAGGTTCAGCATCAAGATCCGTCTCTTGAGAAATAATAACTCTGTAGGCACGACCTTGAAATCTCTAAACAAAGAAAACAGCCATAAATTAATAACTAGAGAACAACAATTGACATGTTTTGGCTTGTTGCCTCTTGTCGCCATTTCTATTATGAATAGCCTAATTACTTGAAGCCAGATTTCTTAACAACTAGAATGATCTATAAATCACAACTGGAGGATAACCACAAGCCAACCATTAAACTTTCAAGATACATAGTTACACTATATAGCGAATATAAGATGCCAATCTTTAAACATACCTGATTATGCAACCTTTTCAAAATAAAAGGTTTAGGAAAGAGCATCCATGGAACTGAAACAAGAGCCAACACTAACAATACAATCTGCACTAATCCAAAAAAAAAAAAAAAAACATTAGCCTATAAAATATAAAAGGGAATATGATTCAGAAGAGTTGACTGTACCTGAAGTGGTCTTTGGCCCCAAAACAACTGATTCTCACCAAGATCATCAGTTGGACTCAAGAACATGTAAATCATGACATGGTACAGGTCAGCTTTAGAGCCAGTGCACCACTTGATAATGATTAGGATTGAAAGATATCCAAAGAGACTGTTTAGAAAGATTATCTGAGGCACAAACTGGTACCTGGCATCAAAAAATATATTACCACTTTTATCATGCATTCTAAAATATCTATGCAGTGAATCTCTGTATTTATGTGTGTGTGTATGACAGGGAAAGGGAAGGAGTGGCTCACCTTATGTCTAGTTGGCTGCCAAAGAATCTAGCATTGAAATAGCTCATCATGATTCCTAAGTTCATATGGACTATACCCAACAGGACCGACATCTTCATTTTAAGGGAGTTCAGAAACGGCAGTTCCGTACGGCTTCCACGCCAACTGGGGTCCACACCAAACGGATATGGATCACTGAACTTGATTAAGCCATCGGTGCGAGCATTACTGGAAAATGCATAAGCACGTCAAGCAGACAGTCTCACAAGTGAACAGTAACGAATCAACTATTTACTCGTTGACAATTTCACTTCACCTGCATGTATCATCTCGACATCTATACGCGGAACCCCCGAATATGTGAAACGGTACAGAGAAGAACTCATTGTAAATTAACCCACAATAAATTGAGAAAAGTGACATCAAAAGGAGAACATAGCGTCCACCGAATAACATTTCCATAAAGCTCCCCAGTTTCTGCATAACATGGGGAAGATGTTATTAGAAAAATAAAAGTGGAATCCCTTGAAATGAGAAACCGTTGCAGTTCCCATTGTATGCATGTTTATATATTCAGACATACCTGACAGCTGAGCTTGCTTTCACTAGCAATAAGAACTAACGCTCCAACCAGCAAGCATAGTCCATGGCCCCAATCACCAAACATCACAGCAAACAGAAATGGAAAAGTGATTACAGTATAAACAGCAGGATTTGCTTCTTGATAATTTGCGACACTGCGAGAAAGCATTACTCAGAGTTAATCAACCATTCTACTGTCTTGAAGTAATGCAATAAACTTTATTCAATTGTGCTTTTAAAATAATTAGGAATTTCGTATCACTTTCTGGTCATGTTTTATTATAATTTCTTTTTAGTGTGAAACTGTGAATGCATCACTCAGTAAATAATTTTTGATTATTATTTCAGCAATCATCTAGAACTTCCACCCTCCAGAATATCAAAAAAGAGAGACAGTGAATAAAAAAGATAAAGCCCCAGCAACCTGTGATACCTCTAACCCAGTGCCCTAAGCCACCAATATAATTGGACAACAAAGTATACATTGAAAGACTGGTGGGTACAAAAGATAGACTCTCTTCATTTCTTGCGACCTACAATTTCTTTAGTTTTTTGAAAATCTTACTATTTATTGAGATGATAATCAAATACCATATGAAAATTAAACATGAAGATTAATTTTACCCATAGGCATCAACAATTTCTTGGAATGCACTCGTGAAACGGTTGGTTCTGAAATAAGTTGGAGGTTGCTCAACAGCATCCATAACATGATATATTATGCCTACTTGAGAATTGCTATCAAATGTTGCGCGTTGAAGTGCCTCTTGAATCTGGAGAAAATACTAAACTTCATATTTTACATCTACTGTAAGTTTCTGAAGAAGCAACACAGAACAATTATCCACCCAATTACCTTAGCTTTTGCATGTACTGGGCACCACCCCTCACCAACAAGGCATTTTTTGGTGACATCAAAGTTCAGCATGTTCAGTGTATCATAAACAGCCTTCTCCCTTATCACCTGTAACAAAAAGAAACATATTTTTATGATATGGCTTTCAGATCCATATTATGTTAGCAAGATCAAGAAAATGAACATTAGAACAAAGCAAGCTGAACCTACCAAATTTATCCATTTCGCAAGATTAGAGCCAATCGACACGAGGGCTTTATTTCGATGACGGATTCCAGCATCCAGAGTGGCTTCTAACTCTGAGAGATGGGATATAACCTGCATGATACAGGTTCAAAATGCAAACTGTTAGCCACTACTGAATTTGGCTTGGGTTGTGACCCAGTTTTCTCTTTACATCAGACTCAATTCCAATTAAATCAAACTTACTTCACCAGTTATTTGCCTCTGTTTGGTGATATCTTCTGGCACAGGATAACAGTTTGCACCAAATGCTTCACAAATCTTTATTATTTTCGATCTTGCCTGCTCACCTGAGAAAAAAACTACAAAAACTATTTTCTCGACCTGCATAAACCATGAAAAAAGAAACTCATATCACTACAAGCACGCAATAATATGAACAGTAAAGCACATGTGTCTAGAACGAACAATTAATATTAAATGCAAAAAGTCATATATTTTCCCTCTATGTACATATCGGACTTAGGTTAGCGAGCAGTTGAAAGTTTCATCAAATGGAAAATGACCAATGAGCACAAACTGTCTTCATATACTATTTCAGTCTTCAGTTAAAATATGTCCGACTGCTCTCTATTTTTATAAGAGTAAAGTCTGATGATGGAAAAGAAACATGATACTCCAACTACAGCACCAAAAAGCACAATTACCATTTCAGACGTTATAGGATCCATGATAGCTTCACCAGCTGGTGCTTGATTAAAAAGCATGTTGCCTCTTGTAGATCGAAATAACATCCTCTCAAATCTAAGGGCTTTGGATTTACAAATAATTCCACTAATGAATCTCAAACCAGATTGATTTGATGTTTCAGGTCTCATCTCCTGTAAGAAACAACCCCATTATCCCAACATTCCATGATAAAATCAAATGATCATTGGAAACAATTTATGCACATTGGCCAACCACCTGCTCAAGAAACGATGCTGTCTCAATGTAGTTAAGATTTGAAAATATGGTTTCATCCAGTTCTCTCTCCTCTGCAACAGATTGACCCTTACTTGACAAAAGAAACCCACCAGCCTGCAATCAAGATGAAAAATTATAAAGAATGCATCTACAGACATTTAACACATTAAACGTATTCAAGGCATAGTGAATCTAACTGGTCTAACAAGTAATTGTGTATTTTCTCTACGAAGAAACACTTAATTTAGTTGAAAATGATCCACAAAGCGTAGGATTCAACTCAAAAGCTTCAGTTATCTATCTGTCTAACATTGATACGGAACCCAAAATTACCTTTTGCAAAACCATTTTAAACTCAAGTAGCTCATTGAAAGATTTTTGTAATTTATCGCTATTCGAGTTCATTTCTGTTAACTCGTGCTCATGCTCGGCGAGTTGAATCTGTGACAGGAAAACCAAATATCAAAAGAGAAGTTAGCAAATTACTTGTCTTATTCCTCCTAACCAAAAGACAAGGGTGGTTAAAGTGGAAATAATCCTCGGCAAATTATCATCAGGCTAGGAACATCAAATAAGTGTGATTTGGCAATAAGGATTCAGATAAAAACTACAAACCTCCAAATCTTCTAACTCGATTTCAGGTCGCATTGTTGGAAGAGGTACTGAAGCCAGACCGGCTCTATTAATTTGCTCTTTGAAAAAATGCAATTTTCTCGACATCTCGCCACAACGCTTAACCTGAATAGCAGCTGCCCCATGTGAATATTTGTTTTGCTGGGTAACGAAGCTTTTTGATTAGAGCTCTATTAAATGTATCCATACCTGATTAACAAAAGTTCTTTGAAAAGGACTTTTTTCATCATTTAACTGCCAATCAGAGAAAAACAAGATGAGCAATCTAGACTCTTGTTTGCTTTTAACTAGCGGAATAGCAAATCTGATTACAGTCCTAATTTCTAACAAATATCATTGGGGATTGTAAATGAATTCAAACGATCACTCGCAATTGAGACTACATCCTCCTATTTACTGGGCAGCACAATCTATGAGTGATACAAGATATAGGTATTGCTAGTTTTTTGCCACACTCTTCAGTGAGGTCCATAATGGCAAATATGTATAGGCTTTTCACTAACCACTTGGAAATGCTCTATGATCAACCTTATTAGTTTGACTCCACGATCCTCTGAACCACAACTCAATCAAAACTTAAACATCTCAACAACTAATTCCTCGTCTCCGATCCAATGCCACAACGGTCCTATCCACTAACCAGATAACATCCAATAACCAAACCGAGCCACGGATCTGAATGACTTACGTCTTTGAACTGCAGAATTCCGAGCTCTCCGAGATAGGATACGGCGCGGTGCGCGCACTCGACGGGGATGATGAGCTGTACGAAAGTCATCTTCTCGGAGCGCATCAGATCCATGGGCGGCAAGTTTTGGACGAAATTGGCCATCGGTAAATCGAATCTCCGTGCTGATCTAGAGATCCAGTTTCTGTACACGCTCTTGCAGTTTCATCCTCTCTCAACTGCCACCTGGATTCTGGTATTTCTCGCCTTCTTCCACTTCTGATTCTCGCTCCTCACCAAATTATAAATAATTAACAAAATTCGAAAATATAAAAAATGCATTCTTCCTTCCCCTAATATTTTTCTTTTTATTTTTATAATCAAAAAATTTTGTTCATTGAACCGAACCGATTCGGTTGACGCTTAAATTGGGCCTAGGCTTAAACCCTAATATGCATGTATACAGGCAATTACCGACGCTGTTTCTCCTCCACCTCGCTGCGTGTCATTTTGCACGCAGCAAATCGAAGTTGCTGACTGGTTTGTGCTGCCGTCCGCCGCCCAGAGCCGGGTCGAGGAATTGAATCTACTGACTCGGGATCGGTAGACCTGGTCGATCGAACCTCCGTTTCCGGTGCAGAAAACGGCTGTATGGCCTTACAGTTGTCACATTTCTGGTAAATTTCATTCCTTTGGTTGATTATCGAGCTCGCCAGAGTTAGTATTTGTGTATGTGAGATGGGGTTTTGCGGAGGTGTTGCATCGTCGTCTGTGGCTCCGTCTGCAATGTCGTTGAAAGGTTTTAATTTTTGGAGCCCTAAAGTTCACAGGTTTTCTAATTATGGTCTGTTTATGTACTCGAGTAAGTTGAAAATTGGTTCATTGAAGTTGCAAACTTTGAATGACAAGAGATTTAAATGCGTGAGATGTGAAGGGAGTAGGGTTTCTACAGTTGGTGAGGTTGATGGCGTTAAGAAGAATGAGGGCTTCAGCAAGCCCACGTTTGGAAAGAGAACTGATATCAAGAAGATATTGATACTTGGGGCTGGTCCGATTGTGATAGGGCAGGCGTGTGAATTTGATTATTCAGGAACTCAGGCTTGTAAGGCGCTGAAAGAGGAGGGATATGAGGTTGTGTTGATTAATTCGAATCCGGCGACTATAATGACCGATCCTGATTTGGCTGACAAGACTTATATTGCTCCTATGACGCCTGAGTTGGTTGAGCAGGTGTTGGAGAAGGAGAGGCCTGATGCGATTTTGCCTACTATGGGTGGACAGACAGCATTGAACCTTGCTGTTGCTTTGGCTGAAAGTGGGGCGCTTGAGAAATACGGTGTTGAGTTGATTGGGGCGAAGCTTGATGTTATTAAGAAGGCGGAAGATAGGGATTTGTTTAAGAAGGCAATGCAGAATATTGGGCTTAAGACCCCTGCTTCAGGAATCGGGACGACACTTGAGGAGTGTTTCGAGTTTGCGAGTGACATTGGGGAGTTCCCTTTGATTATTCGGCCAGCTTTTACTTTGGGTGGGACTGGTGGTGGGATTGCTTATAATAAGGAGGAGTTTGAGGCCATTTGTAAGGCTGGACTTGCTGCAAGTGTGACTACACAAGTGTTGATTGAGAAGTCGTTGTTGGGTTGGAAGGAGTATGAGCTTGAGGTCATGAGAGATTTGGCTGATAATGTTGTCATTATATGCTCTATTGAAAATATTGACCCAATGGGAGTTCATACTGGTGACTCCATTACTGTTGCGCCAGCGCAAACATTGACAGACAAAGAGTACCAGAGGCTTAGAGATTATGCCGTTGCTATCATTCGAGAGATCGGAGTTGAATGCGGTGGCTCAAATGTGCAGTTTGCAGTGAACCCTGTTGATGGAGAAGTGATGATTATTGAGATGAATCCTAGGGTGTCCAGATCCTCAGCCCTGGCCTCCAAGGCTACTGGCTTCCCTATTGCAAAAATAGCTGCCAAATTGTCTGTAGGGTACTCATTGGACCAGATTCCAAATGATATCACCAAAAAGACCCCTGCCAGTTTTGAGCCATCCATCGACTATGTGGTGACTAAGGTAGGGAAGTAGGCTCGACTATTTCTTATCATCAGTACAAAAATTTACACTTCATGGATTGAAAAGTATGAACATATTCGTGGTTATTTACCATTATTATTCACATCTTATTTTGCGCTGGTTGTGTTTTTATGTTTAGGAAACATATGTTATTTTTCTGTTTGACATGTTTTTCTTTCATCCATGTTCTAACATCTTCATTTACAAATATGAATTGCGCAGATTCCTCGATTTGCGTTTGAGAAGTTTCCTGGCTCGGAGCCAATTTTAACAACTCAGATGAAATCTGTTGGAGAATCAATGGCTTTCGGTTGTAATTTCCAAGAATCGTTCCAGAAAGCTGTGAGGTCACTGGAAACTGGCTACTTTGGGTGGGGTTGTGCACAGATCAAGGAGCTAGATTGGGACTGGGAGGAATTGAAGTATGGCCTTCGAGTACCTAACCCAGACCGGATATATGTTGTGTATGCTGCAATGAAAAAAGGCCTAAGCGTTGATGAAATCCATGAAATCAGCTCTATTGACAAGTGGTTCCTAAATCAATTGAAGGAGTTAATTGATGTAGAACAGTTCATGTCATCCAGAAGACTATCTGATTTAACGTCGACATACTTTTATGAAATAAAGAAGAGAGGATTCAGTGACAAGCAAATTGCATTTGCAACTAATTCTGCTGAGCATGAAGTTTGGTCCAAACGCATATCTCTGGGTGTCTTACCCGCTTACAAGAGAGTCGATACTTGTGCTGCAGAGTTTGAGGCAGACACGCCTTACATGTACTCATCGTACGATGCAGAGTGTGAATCAGCTCCCACTAACAAGAAGAAAGTATTGATCCTTGGTGGCGGACCAAATCGTATTGGTCAGGGGATTGAATTTGACTATTGCTGCTGCCATGCTTCCTTCGCACTCCAGGTACATATCAATCTGTGAAATTATGACTTTTTCTTCATGTGGTTTTTCCTTTATTAGACATATATATGGTGATGTTTTAGAGTCCACGTCAAACCTGCAATATTTTATACGATTTAAAACTTGCATGATTATTTCTTTTGTTATTCTGACAGGCTGCGGGATTTGAGACTATTATGATGAATTCAAACCCTGAGACAGTGTCCACTGATTATGATACAAGTGATCGTCTTTATTTTGAGCCTCTCACGGTCGAAGATGTTCTCAACATCATAGAGTTGGAAAGACCCGATGGCATAATAGTCCAGTTTGGAGGCCAAACTCCACTAAAGCTCGCACTTCCCATCCAACAATACCTAGATGAGCGCAAACTCATGTCTGCCAGCGGGGCTGGACCTGTTCGCATTTGGGGTACATCACCAGACTCCATTGATGCGGCAGAAGACAGGAAGCGGTTCAATGCAATACTTAATGAGCTTCAGATTGAACAGCCCAAAGGAGGTATAGCTAGGAGCGCAGCTGATGCCCTTGCAATTGCAGCTGAGGTTTCCTATCCTGTTGTGGTTCGCCCATCCTATGTGTTGGGAGGCCGGGCTATGGAGATAGTTTACAATGATGAAAAACTCATCAGATATCTCAACAATGCCGTCAAGGTGGACCCAGAGCGCCCTGTTTTGATCGACAAGTATTTGTCAGATGCGGTTGAGATAGACGTTGATTCTCTTGCGGACTCTTGTGGGAATGTAGTTATTGGCGGCATAATGGAGCATATTGAGCAAGCTGGGGTTCATTCTGGTGATTCAGCATGCTCAATTCCAACAAAGACAATCTCTCATTCATGCTTGGAGAAAATAAGGTCGTGGACGATAATGTTAGCCAAGAGTCTCGAGGTTTGTGGTCTTATGAACTGTCAATATGCAATCACCGGAGCTGGTGAGGTCTACTTGCTCGAGGCTAACCCGCGTGCATCTCGGACTGTTCCATTTGTGTCCAAGGCCATCGGACACCCGCTGGCCAAGTATGCCTCGCTCCTCATGTCTGGAAAATCCCTCCAAGATTTGAACTTCACTGAAGAAGTAATCCCAAGACATGTCTCAGTCAAAGAAGCTGTTCTCCCCTTCGACAAGTTCCAAGGCTGCGACATATTACTTGGCCCGGAGATGCGCAGCACTGGAGAAGTAATGGGCATCGACTACGAGTTCCCGTTGGCATTCGCCAAGGCTCAGATGGCTGCTGGCCAAAAACTTCCAGTTTCAGGAACCGTATTCCTCAGCTTCAATGATCTCACCAAGCCCCGTCTCCCGGCCATTGCTCGTGCATTCTCAGACATCGGATTGAAAATCGTCACGACTTCCGGCACGGCTCATTTCCTCGAGCTAGAAGGCATCCCAGTGGAAAGAGTTCTGAAGGTGCACGAGGGTCGGCCACATGTAGGTGATATGATTGCTAATGGGCAGATCCAGCTGATGGTCATCACGAGTTCTGGTGACGAAGTCGACCAGGACGATGGGATCAAGCTTAGAAGATCGGCTCTCGCCTACAAAATCCCCATAATAACCACCATAGCCGGAGCTCTAGCTAGCGTCGACGCTATCAGAACTTGGAAGCAATCCAATCTCAAGATGATCCCTCTGCAGGATTTCTTCCACCCAGATGCAACAAATGCTGGTAAGTCACTGCATTCTGTAGCTTCGTCCGGCCTCTAATTTTTTTTTTTTTTTTTTTTTTAAGCTGTTAGAGCATCCGCACTCGGATATATATTACGAAAGCAAATTCTCACTCAAACAGTAATATCTCTAAAAAAGAAATATTTGATTGTATATGAATTATTGATCAATAATTGAATAAGATTTCGTTCTAATTAGTATAAGAAGATAATATTTAAAATTCTATAAATAGTTGCATGATCTATCTTTTGGTGCCAGACACCGTCAAATACAGCAGCAACGCATGTCATTTTGATAAGAACTGCATATGCTCTTACAAGGCTGTCTCAACTAGCTTCCATATAATCAAGAGCATGCCTGATTTTCATAATGTATGCAGCCAGCCTAATTTTCACTATTGTTTTGAACACGTGGAGAGCAGTTAGCGCAACGATCGCTTGTGCAAATGCAGTCAGCGGGACCAAAACGACATGCTTGTGTGCGGCATTTTTTATGCTCAGTAAGGTCATAAGAGTCCTTTAATGTTGGGATTTTTGTGGACGACGCGTGCGTGGTGAGTGGTGTTTGATCACTTCCTGTGGGCCCAATAATTTTTCTAATATTTTATATTTAAGTGAAATATAGAACCTCCGAGTAGGGTGTGGAAGGCCGCGTCGAAAATTCGGGTTGGGGCGAACAATTATTGTACGGGTTTGATCGGTCAGGTATTTAGTTTGGATCATAATTAAATTATTTATAATTTAGTCTAGAAAATAAAATTGTAATTTATACTAATTAACACTTCGATTTAACACAATGTCCTTGTACATTTATTCGGTTTAATTTTTATACAAGCCCCCACATCATTAAATATTTTTCAAATCTAGAATTGGATAAAGATTCAGATAAGTAACTCAACTACTATTTTAGATCGAATTAAAAACCCGCTGGACGCACACCCCACCCTCAAGTGAATGTGGTTTGAAAGTTACGCATGGACTTTATTGGATATCTGCTTGACTTTTTCATCACACAACCAATCACCTTCTAACCGAAATCAAACGCTTTACATAATTGGGATGACGGACCCAAACCAAATGGTGCAATTTAACATTAATCATAAAAATAAAGGAATCTGTAATTTTAATTGTAATATTTATTTTTATTTAGGGTCAATATTCGGATTTTGGGGAAAAGTAATTAGCCTCAATTTTCCAAGTAGAGCAAAGAAAAAGCAAGAAAATAAAAAGCAAAAGAAAACACCAACTTTAGCTCTCCACTTCCATAATTCATCGACTTTCCCACCCTCTATAAAAACTCACTTTATCTACTTCAAAATTCCCAAACCTCACTCCGCTTCCATCACTTCCTATTCATACCCAAATAATGGCGAGCAAGTCCATGTCGCCCGCGTACAACTATGTTTCCAAGTCACCGAGGCCGTCGACGCAGCCGCCCATTGTCGTCAGCCCGTGTGCTGCGTGCAAGATCTTGCGTCGAAGATGTGCTGAGAAATGCATACTCGCGCCTTATTTTCCGCCATCCGAGCCTCACAAGTTCACTATAGCCCATCGTGTCTTTGGCGCCAGCAACATCATGAAGTCCCTACAGGTTGATCAATGCACTCCCAACCCCCTGACTTTGCTTTCTGTATATTTTCATCTAAAATGCTGCGCAGATTAAGTATCAACTACTAACACTGTGACCCCCTAATTTTACAAAATGGCCCCAAGAAAGTCCATCTCACATTCTTGTTCTGACTCTACTAGCTCTTTAACTTCACAGGACTTGCCGGAGCCAGAACGAGCCGATGCAATCAGCAGCATGGTGTACGAAGCCGGGGCTCGTATCCGCGACCCGGTCTACGGCTGCACCGGAACCATCTTCCAGTTGCAGAAGCAAGTGAGCGAGCTGCAAGCCGAGCTAGCCAAGGCGCAGGCAGAAATGGCGACAATGCAGTGTCACCAAGCTCAGCTCGTGCAGAGGCTGATCACCATGTCCCAACCGCCATCCTCGCCGGAATCCTCCCCGGATCAGCAGTCTTCCTTCTGCAAGAGATTGCTGGATGATGAGCGAGCTGGTAATCAGAACTCCATGTGGGACATGGAACAAACTATGTGCTGGTCATGAGTGGTTGACCAGATTAAGATTAGCTAATAACCCATGTTGTTTTACTAGATGCTCATGCATATGTATCTAAACCGTATTACCTAATGTAAAAAAACTTCACCAATGTCGTACCAGTTTTACTAATGCGTGACTGTTCATGATGTGATTTTGGGTTAGTTTATAATTTGAGGGTTAAACTATTTTGGTTAGTTAGAAGACTACTTACCATTTTGTATGAAAAGGGTCGACAAAATTACTAATGTTGTTGGGCTACTTGTTACTTTTGTGTACTAAATTCTCCATTTTTGTCATCATTTCATGGTCAATGCACAACCGAATGGAGAGACACTTGCAATCATTTTGCTCATGTTTTTTTGACATTTTGGATACGAGGCATCCAAAGTGGCAGATACATACTTTATCTTTTACTACCTTTTGGAATATACACAGTCATATGTGGTCTACAATTTAAGATAGAATAGAATAAATAATTAAATAAAATATATGTACCAATAGTAAAGGCCCCATTACCTCTTCTAAAACGTCGTCCTAAAGCCCAAGAAGTTTACAACATGGAAATTTGCATTTTGGGCCGAGTCCATGCATATATTTAAACGTCGTCGTTTTGGTTGCCAGAATTCCACCTTGATTATTTTCTCGAAGATGTGATAAGAAACGACGGTTCAAATAAATGTATAAATTTAAAAAAGAATCCTATTTATTGCTTGATGTTCTAGTGCTGGCTAGTAATTAGGTTACCCTAATTATTAAATAAATAATTATATGTATTTATTTATATAAATATCGATTAATTAAATTCCAACCTCTATCCACGCGTAGCGAGCCCCTATAAATCAGCATTCATCATTAAATAAAGCCTTCTTCTTCAACCCGTCTTCCGCATCGACTCATTTCTTCAAGCCAAAATCCAACAACAATGGCTCGAGGCACTTCCCAATCCCAGACCACCACCTCGGCATCCTCATCCCGTCCCACCACCCTCGGTGCCGCTCCCCGTGGCTCCGCAGCTGCCACAGCCGGTATGCGCCGACGCCGCACCACCACCACAACCTCAGCCTCATCCAATTTCACCGCTGGCGGTGGCGGAAGCAACAATATGCTCCGATTCTACACCGACGACGCTCCTGGGTTGAAGATCACGCCTACAGTCGTCCTCGTGATGAGCGTCTGCTTCATCGGCTTCGTCACTGCCCTCCACGTCTTCGGTAAGCTCTATCGATACAAATCCGCTGCTTAGCTCCAGTCTCGGATCGCTTCAGATCTACTAGGCTCGATTCTCGGTCTGATGAATAAGGATGTCGTTCCATTTTCGAATTAGGGCTTGCTCGATCATATGAAATGTATGATGGTCTTTGTTTTAGGTTAAGCGTGATCCGGAAGAAGATGATGTTGATGATCATCCATCAATAACTATATGCCAAATTTTCTTCTTTTAATTTATCGTCGTTCGTGAATTTCTGGCAAGTGTGGGGCTGGATTTTCTGACATTTTGATCAACATTGAATAATTTTCCAATGGGCTGGAAACGGGCCGAGGCCCAATAGATAAAAAGCTCAATCCACCAATACCAATGCGAATGTGAATCCCGCCATGTGTGTTTTCGCTATTCCCTCTTTTTAACTCCTCTAGTTCAAACAGCGCTTCTCCACTCCCGCGCCAATCTCCGATCCATCGGCGTCGCGCATGGTCGCAGCTGGACACGATGCCGGTGGCTTCATCACGTTTTACCGCTCTCGATTACGTCCTTACTATCTTATGCTTCCCGCTTTGTGGATCCGGAGACTGTCTTGACCTAGATTTTGGAAAACTCGGTGTAAGAGGGGGAAGTTCAGTCGGCCGAGGTAACGGAGGTTTGAGTTTGTGTTTATTTTTCTGCGATCGTTTTTTATTTGTGTATGGTCATTTTATGTGAATAGTCTGATAGGTTTTTAAAGTCGCCACTGAGTTTATTAATTTCACTGGGTGTATGTATTTAGGGTTATGGAAATATCTGCTTTGAGTTTGTACTGTGAAACTGAAAAAAGGAATGGCGTGGTTCATATGATTTGGGACCTTTATGGTGTTGGATTGAAGTGTGAGTACTCGGTTTATCTACATCCATGTGTGTATGTCATCTTTCGGAGACGTTATTAGATATAGATTATGTACTTGGTTCCATATGAAACTTTGGAATATAGATTATGTTTTTGGACGGAAGGGGTTTCCCGCCTGGGGTTTCCTTTATTACTCTCCCGTTGAGTGGATTAAGGAAGCTACCAAATGAAGATTCTGTCATTGAAGGTGTTATTAAGAACAGGTGACAGGCAAGAAGTCTCTAGATGATCGCATTAAGTTAGGCAATTATTGTTAGACTAATTATAGTAATCATGTTCCTATAAAAATTCATCATGTGTAAATAATATAAAAATATACAATCTTTCTCAATCCTTCATATGGTATCAGACACTAAAGACTCATACGAGCAATTCAACCTTCTCTACTCAACCCTCACCTCTGCCTTATCTCCTTCCTCTCCTTCTTGGCCACCATGTCGATTGACTCCATCGCCACCAATACAACACTAGATGATCTCACTCGAGCTTCCATCGGTTCTCAACCTGCTGGGGACTTTCTTCGATCCATCAAAGCTAAGGCTAATGAACTAGCCTAGATTGATAGGCCACTGCATGATGATGATCTTACTTTATATATCCTTAATGGTCTTGGTCCTGCATATAAAGACTTGGCGACCAATATTCGAGCCCGTGATTCGTCGATTTCTTTTAATGATTTGTTTGATAAGGTTATTGCGCAGGAACAATACATCAAAGATTTGGAATCACACAATGCCTCTCTAGTTGCTATCGCAAATTTTGCTATTCAACATTCTCGTGGAGGTACCTCTTGTGGCTCTGCCTATCCCAACAGAGATCGTGGAAGTTCTCGAAGCCGCGGCAGCCACAAAAGTAATGTTCGTCCCTACAATTCTGGACGTGGTGCCTTTAATAACTATGGACCACGACCCTGTGTCCCTAAGTGTCAGTTGTGTCGCGAGCTTGGTCATACTGCTCCGCAACTTTCTGCAATGGCAAATCTTGCCGTCTTTGGAGCGGGCTCTACAAAACCTTGGCTTATGGATTCTGGAGCGTCTCACAATTTGATTTCAGACCTTAAGAATATGAGCATTCATTCTGAATATGATGACACATAGGAAGTACATCTTGCCGACGGTTCTGGTTTACCTATAACGCATACTCGTACCTCTATTCTTAAGCTTCCGTCTCGTAATTTTTTATTACAAAATGTTCTATGTGTTCGTACTGCAAAGCGTAATCTCCTCTCCATGCATCAATTTACTAAAGCAAATAATGTGTACGTTGATTTTCACCCAACTCATTTTATTGTTAAGGATCGAGCCACAGGGACATCTCTAGCTCGAGGAATATGCCATAATGAGATTTACCAATTTTGTGCACCTGTTAGCTCGCAGAAGATGGAAGCTCATTCCTTGACTGTTGGTGTTCGAACTACTTCAAACACTTGGCATGCCCGACTTGGTCATCCGTCCTCTCGAACAAGCAACTCATTAATTTCGACTTTATGTTTACCTCTTATTAATAAGTCGGCATCAACACTGCATTGTGACTTTTACGCAGTTTGTAAGTTGCATCGTCTATCTTTTGTTGAGACTTCACTTATTTAAAGACATCCTTTACATTATTTATATGCGGACGCCTGGGTCCTGTTACTGTTTCTCTTGATGGCTCTCGATTTTATCTCCTTTTGGTAGATCACTTTACAAAGTATTGTTGGATATTTCCTATGAGTGCCAAATCACAAGTGGCTTCCATGTTTTCTCAGTTTCATAAGCTGGTTGAGTGCCAATTTGATAATAAAATCGTCAACGTTTATAGTGACAATGGTGGTGAATTTATTGCTCTCCGTTCGTACTTCACAGACAATGGAATCAGTTGGCTCACCAGTGCACCTCATACCCCTCAACAAAATGGTACCGCAGAGAGACGTCATCGACATATTACCGAAACTATTCGGACACTCCTTCATATAGCAAAGTTGCCTCCAACCTTCTAGTCACACGCTGCCCAAACTGCTGTCTATCTAATTAATCGGCTTCCAATGCCTATTCTCCAAAATCGATGTCCCTTTGCAGTTCTCTTCAACCGACCTCCCAACTATCTCAAGTTGCGTGTGTTCGGATGTCTCTGTTTTCCTTGGTTGCGACCTTATAGCCCCGGAAAGCTCACAAATCCATCTCGTCCATGTCTTTTTGTTGGATACTCCACTTCCCAAAGTGCTTATCGATGTCTAGATTTGGAGACAAATCGTGTATTCATCTCTCGTCATGTTACCTTTTTTGAGCACAAGTTTCTATACGAGGCTGCTGCAAAGAAGTCAGGTACAAGCATACCCAAGCATCAAAGCACCCTACTTTTCATTTCTCAGCCAGCCAACATCTCCATTCTTGGCCCACCACCCATCTCAACATCTCTTCTTCTAAGCTCACTGCAACAACCTCAGCAGCCCTCTCCAACTCTACCTTCCGCACATTCATCCCCTTAACAAGGGAGGCCCCCCGCTACTGAAGTGCCACTTGCATCCTTGGATCAACCATCTTCGCCTCCAACGGCATTACATCCAACTCACACCATGATAACTAGAAGCAAATCCGGAATATTTAAGCCAAAAGCTTATACAGTGACAAAACATCCTCTTCCGGATAATGTTGAGCCTACATGTGCGTCTCAAGCGCTTTCCGATCCAAAATGGCGTGCTGCTATGTCTGAAGAATTTACAGCTCTTCTTTGTCTTGGTACTTGGGATCTTGCTCCTTCTCCACCAAATGCGAATATCATTAGTTGTAAGTGGATTTTCCGTATAAAGCGCAAGCCTGATGGCACAGTTGATCGCTATAAAGCTCGCTTAATAGCTAAGGGCTTCCATCAATGATTTGGTATAGATTATAATGAAACATTCAGCCCAGTTATCAAGCCCGTCACAATCCGAACTGTTCTCTCTGTGGCTCTTATGCACTCTTGGCCTGTTAAACAACTTGACATCAGTAATGCTTTTCTTTATGGACGTCTAAGGAAACCTGTTTTTATGCGCCAACCACAAGGGTTTGTTGATCCCAACTTTCCTGGTCATGTCTGTCGACTTCGAAAATCTTTGTACGGTCTCAAACAAGCACCCCGAGCTTGGTACCAAGCACTAAGTGGTTCCTTGCTTACGTTTGGCTTCAGGCGATCCAAGGCAGATACTTCCTTATTTACGCTTCACAAGGATGATGCCCATATCTTTGTTCTTGTGTATGTCGATGATCTAATCATCACTGGTTCAAGCTCTTCCCTTATAACTAGTCTTACGACTTATCTGAATCATCATTTCGCCCTAAAGGATCTTCGCTCCTTATCATATTTCCTTGGCATTGAAGTGGCCAAATGTCAAAAAGGTCTCTTCTTATCACAACATAGGTACCCTATTGACCTACTTCTCCGACATAATATGGATGGCTCAAAACCTATCTCCACTCCTATGGCCGCAAATTCAACACCAACTTCTACCATTATGGACGATGTCACTGAATATCGCCGCGCAATTGGTGGCCTTCAATACTTCACTTTGACTCGTCCTGATAATGCCTTCACAATCAGCCGTCTTGCACAATTCATGGCAGCACCTACTGATCGCGATTGGGGAGCGGTAAAAAGACTTTTTCGATATCTGAAGGGCACAATGCATCATGGATTGCTGCTTCGAAAACCCACTGACCTATCAATCACTGCTTATAGCGATTCAGACTTTGGTGGAAGCCTTACTGATGGTCGCTCTACTTCAGCGTATGTCATCTTTTTGGGTCCTAACCTTATATCATGGCGCTCTCGGAAGCAGTCTGGTGTTGCTCGCTCGTCTACAAAGGCCGAGTATCGTTCCCTAGCTACCGCTGCTGCTGAGGTGTGTTGGATTAAACATTTGTTTCGTGATATGAGAATCTCTTCACGTATCACACCAAAGCTTCTCCGTGACAACATCAGTGCTACCCGACTTGCTCTACATCCCTTGCTTCATTCTCGCATGAAACATATTGCTAATGACATTCACTTTGTCCGAGATCTCAAAGAAAAAGGCTTGTTAAGTGTCTCACATATTAGTACCATTAATTAACTTACTGATGTACTCACTAAGTCATTACCTCGGGCACGTTTTCAACTCCTTCGTTCCAAAATCTCAGTTGCTGATGGAACCTCGATTTTGCGGGGGCGTATTAAGGACAGACAACAGACACGAAGTCTCTAGATGATCACATTAAGTTAGGCAATTATTATTAGACTAATTATAATAATCATGTTCCTATATAAACTCATCCTGTGTAAATAATATAAAAATGTACAATCTTTCTCAATCCTTCATAGATGTATCCAAACAAGAGCCATCTTCATAAACTGAGCTGCAGCTGTTGTAAATCTCATGTGGATTTGCACATCGATTAATGTCAATGGGAGGAAGAGGTTGATTAGTAAGTAATGATGTCAATACCGGACAATGTTTATACATGTGTTCTTTAAAACTCTGGTTGGCTGCAGGAATTGAATCTTCAACTTGCATCAAGTGCCGCATTGTTTCTGGGTTTGGAGGATCAGAAACTCTCTGTAAGTTTTTGTAGTATTTGTTTTCTGCCTAACTCGACAGAGCACCCATCATCCAACTTTTTCAACAATAGCTTGTTAGAAATGTTATGCTGCATCAAGCGGAATTGCTTACTGATAAAAATGAAAAATAAATTCAAGTAAGAGCAATATTATTGTGCGTGTATGTTTTAGCTTAGCTATGTGGGTAAGATGAAAGACAGTAAGACTGATGATCGCCTTTACATTAACTTTGATGTTTACTTACCCTCATAATCTCTTTGATCTGGATGGCCTTATCATTGTTTATGGCAGTCTGTATTCATCCATCATCCAGTCTGTCTTGGTAGGAGGTCGGCATAAAAAACTAAAGCTTTTTTTACCTCAATAGTCTTTGACCCTGAAGAAGTAAGAATTCCCTTGTCGATTCCAGTAGCTTTCCAATGGCCTGAGGCTGCAGCTCTATCGGGGCCTGAAGCCCTGAACCCATTAGGATATTTCCGGTCTCTAGGACTAAAAAAGTAGAACTCATCCTTTCCAAACAATGCTTTTTCTGTGCAAAATCATTAACAAGGAAGAATTCCTTTCAGGTTAGATTAGATAACATAATACTTAGAAAACAAAGATAGGATCAGAAGAGACGGGGCAACTCCCATGGATGATACTTGTAGAGATCTATTTCAGCTATTACTGAAGCAGGTGGTCTAGAGGTGACTTTGGGTCGCAAGTAGTAGACTATGAGTTCTTCATCAGAAGGGTGAAATCTGAAACCCGTTGGAAATTGAAAATTTGTCTCAGTTCCTCCCTTTGTCTATAATATCGGGTGCACTAAGGTAGCTTGCCCGGCAGATATTTAAAACATTTAAGTACTAGATCATGAAATAGTGGACAACTAATTGGGTATGGAGATTATGGGCTGACATTTTGTTTTGGTGCGGAGTAGTTTGGATATTTTCCAAAACTATAAAGGAACTGTAGAACTGAAAGAAGGATTAAGAGTGGTGGACACGATTGTGAAGATAGACTGATCTATGAAATGCATGCTCCCAAAAGGAAGAAGGAAGGCGAGCTCAAGACAATAAAGAAAGACCTTTTTCAACAATTGTACGATGACAACGTTCGGCGGAGCCAGTTTGGGATTGTGTATGCGGACAAGAAACCCGATGACTGATACTTTGCGACTGCAAATAGGTGGATAAAGATTTGTACTCTCCCCCTCAATCAGATTGTAACTGTCTGATTTTATCATTAAACTGAGTTTCAAACAACTTTTGGAAGACCTGAAAATATTGAAGAACTTGTGACTTTTGTATGAGAAAATATATCCAAACAAATTTGGTAGATCATCAACAAAAATTAAAAAATACTGATTGCCGTTAAAGAGGAAATAGGAGCAGCCCCCAAACATCAGAATAGACCAAAGTAAAAGGATGGCGATTACGTTCATGCAAGATAGGGAGATGAAGACGTCGACTCTTCTCAAGGTGAAACGATTCACAAATACTTTTAAGATTATTAGTAGAGACAGGCAAATTGAAACGAAAGACGAGACGCTTAAGACATGATTCATGGGGATGACCACGACGCTCATGCCAAGTTTGAAGGTCGGTTTTAGCTCTATGAAAGACACAAGATAAGGCTGAGGATTTAGAGGGTGCGGTGGAAGAAGATGGTAAAGTCCATTCTCAACGATTCCTTTGAGTAGTGTCCGACCCTGCAAATCCTTCATAAGACAGTAAGTAGGATAGAAAATCATATAAGTATTGTTATCGGCTGTAATATGAGAGACACTTAACAAATTTTTGCGGATTTCAGGAACAAATAAAATATTGTGCAGGTGAACAGGCTTATGTAAAGCAGGCAAAATAGATGAACCCAAATGTGTAATAGATTAGTGGCACCCGAATCAAAGTACCAAGCTGGATCAGTAATCGCTGAAGGTGGAACAGCAACGTTATAGGCTTTACCGGAACCACCTGACTGATGTTGTGTCTTGGGCCTGTTATCACGAGAACCAGATGGACCCCGAGAAGGTCGCTGCTTAGTGGCTGGATAGTCTGTAGTATTGTGTCGTTGCCAACAATTAAGGGCTTAATGTCCTTGCTTGCGGCATATCTGACGAATAACTTTGGAACGAGAAGTGTCCGCAGATGACTCCGACGAACCACGATTAGCAAGATTAGGGAGAACGAGGGAACTGATAACTGCTGCAAAGAACCATGTTGCTCCTGAATGCGGGCTTCCTCTTCAAAGAGAAGCCCTAATAGCTGATGAGAGGTAATAGAACTCATTCGCATATTGAAAGCCACGCGAAAGCTGGCATACGAAGAATCAAGGCCATGAAGAACACATTCAACAAATTCTTCATCAGAAACAATACAAGAGCATTCAGCGAGAGCGTCTGAAAACACTCGCTTCTTTTCGACATACTCAAGAATCGAGAGAGAGCCATTCGGAAAAGTATGCAATTGATGGTTAAGATGCATCAAGTTTGCGCATGAAACATTTGTTTCAGAATCTCCCATGCCGCAAATGTGATAAGCGCGCGGACTATGTGAGCAAGAAGAGGCGTGGATAAAGTTAATTGGATCCACAACAAAATAATTCGATCTTTCTTCTTCCACAAGAGTGTACTCAGGGTTACGGACAGGAGGAGAAGTTGATGAAGCCTGAATTGCTGATAAAAATGCAGATGGCATGAGATCCGATCTGAGGAACTACTCGAGATCATACACAAATAAGGCGGAGATGACAGTGACGCCATAGAGAGTAATTCGTCCGTTCGAGGCGGAATTAAAGACTGGAAAGATTGATGTTAATTGCTCTATCAGATGAGGCAATTGATAACAAATCTGATGTAGCAGCCATGCTGTAGAGGGAGAATCTGTTTTTCAACAGATGTTACAAAGTTTCAACTATTAGATCTAGGTACAAATGTATATGTTAATTATGTAACCAACCCTCTAAGTTATAAACAATTACAACTCGCAGGCTTAATTGAAAAACCAACACACGCTCATTGGGTCAAGTCTGGTTCAGCCATTAGGTGCACCTCAGTATTTGTGACTCATTAGGTGCACCTCAGCCGACGACTGACAGCGGTGGCGACAAAGCAGAAGAAGGAACGAAAGACTTGACCCAATGAGCGTGTGTTGGTTTTTCAATTAAGCCTGCGAGTTGTAATTGTTTATAACTTAGACGGCTGGTTACATAAATAACATATACATTTGTACCTAGATCTAATTGTTGAAAAACAGATTCTCCCTCCTATCTTTTTGATTGAATAAAAATTTACCAAAACATCTTCCCAGTTTCCAAAAGATTGCCGACCTGATTCTGTTCATCTCCGATTGTGAGTTTTCACAATAGAATTACTTGTAAATTATAGTTTTCAACCAACAACTATCATCAGGAGATTTCCCTCACCTCAAGACAGAATGAAGCCAATCAGACGACCAGATGTTGCTGCCAGAGAGCTAAAGACCTTACATCAGGCATGTCTATCTCTGAACCTTCTTCTAGATAATATTTGTTTGTCTAGTTGTTCTTGCTTGCTTTTATTGTTGATTCTGAGATTGCATAGTTTAGAGCTCTGCACCTCCCCTAATGTATGGAGAACAATTAAGCTATTCTGAATTGGTAGATTCACCAGGAACCTATTTGTTTCACAAAGTACTGCTGAGTAGTGAGTTAGATTCCTCTTATCAGAGTATCACACTAGTAAAACTTGGTTATTATCGTATTGCCTTGCCCTGTTTGACCATTACCTACCCAAAGAAACATTTTATTTCGATCACATCTCTCTGGATATGTCTCATCTTAATCCCATTGCTATCTTAACACGTAGAATGGATATATCTAAAAGACGCAAATGGTGGACAACAAGTTTATCTTATACTTTGGAATCAGTGGCACCATAACTTGATGTTTGAGTGTATATAAGTCAAGCTGCTTTCTCATAAAATATTGATTAAATGTTAACACTTGGGGGCTATTAGCATTTTTCTTTCACTTAGAGCATTTTTCTTTCACCTGTAGTTGTTTACATAGGAAGAGATTCTTTTCTTTTCCAGTTGGGCTTATGTTTTGTTGCAAATAGGGCTTTCACTTGGACTTAGGGAGCTAGCCCATAAGCGAGTTTTTCCAAATCAACTGACCAAAACCCTCAAACTGTTTAGATCTAAAACAGTTGGAGAGACCATTATCCATTCTCTTCTCCGAATATTTGCTTGCTATTCCAGCATACACTAGTAGCTACACATAGTCAGGGGATTTGATGGTAGAAGTGGGCAGGAGGGTTGAGAAGCCAATAACCACAATGAAAGTACCAAAAATCCTGTGGATCCGTGAAATGCTTAATCAGTTAAAATTATCAAGGGGTTAGAATTATTAAGAAGTGAGACCCGTGGGCAATTGGACACTCTAGTGGCCCCCACATGTTTCCTCACCAACACTAACAGCCACTGCACCCACTCACGGACGCCACTTCATTCCCTTCCCTACCTAGATCAATTCCAATGCATATTCCTCCTCATACCAAGAATGACTCGGGCTTTAGTTCCATCAATTTTTCTCCTTTCTACCCTACCAAGTAGCCAAGGAACTCTCCTTTTTCCTTTTCCTTCCCTGTCTTGATCCAACCTTGCATCCTTTCATGACTAATTTTTTCCTACCTTCTTCATTGTTTGATTCATAATATCATTGTTTAATTTGGCTTCTCATTGACATCTGTCAATGAGTATTCTAAGATTAATATTTTGTCCTGGGTGAATTTGCTAGTCATATGCTGAAATGAGATATGTTTGATCCTCATCACCCTATAATTTCTGCAAGAGGTTGTGCTTTGTTTCCTTTTAAATGGTATTTTCACGATTCAGGTTATGTGTTCAATAATATGTTGATAACTAGGTTCATAAAAAGGTTGTTCTCAATATTGTGTCTTTGCATGTAAGAATGTCGAAATAAGTGAAAATACAGGTGCAGGCAAGGATTTATTGTTTGAATTTGCTCTGCGGCTGTAATTTTATGTGGAAATGGAATATTACTTTCAACATTGGTAAGTATGAGTAGATCTTATTTGTATGGTAATATTTTCCAGTCATGAGTCATAAATTACAGTCAGATAGTGAAAGAAAGGGTGGTCCATCTGAGTCCGACTGAAGCCGTGTGGAATAGGGAGATAGATAAGCATAGGTATAGAGAGAGAATGAGATTGAGAATTATTCTTAGTGCATCTTTTTGGCTCCTTTCTTCGAAGTGAGCTCAATTTTTATGAGAAGCTTTTGAAGAAAACAAAGTGATTACCTTCGACTTCTGACAAGCGCTTCAAGCAACTGTAACTTAACTGTGCCTGATACAAAAGATATGACGTCTCAAGGTTTGGCTCCAGTTCCTGCTTCCTCAACCCTAGAGTATGTTGAAGATCAAATCCAGAGCCCTGATTTAAGTAATAGCCCAGCAACTCAGCCTACTGCATCCTCATCTGCATTGAAGAGGAAGCGAAATTTACCAGGTACACCAGGCAAGTTACTAGTCTTGGCCTAAATAAAATGTTACCTGGTAAATTTAACAAGGGAATGTTGAAACTGAAACCCTAATTTGTGATTAAATACCAGATCCAGATTCAGAGGTAGTAGCCTTGTCGCCAAATTCTCTGATGGCCACCAATAGATTCCTGTGTGAACTCTGCAACAAGGGATTCCAAAGAGATCAGAACTTGCAGCTGCACCGGAGGGGGCACAATCTTCCATGGAAACTAAAGCAAAGATCAAACAAAGAAATCGTGAAGAAGAAGGTGTACATATGTCCAGAAAAGAGCTGTGTACATCATGATCCATCACGAGCCCTTGGAGACCTGACCGGGATAAAGAAGCATTTCAGTCGGAAACATGGAGAAAAAAAGTGGAAGTGCGATAGGTGTCCAAAAAAGTATGCTGTGAAGTCAGATTGGAAAGCTCATAGCAAGATTTGTGGGACTAGGGAACATAAATGTGATTGTGGAACACTATTTTCCAGGTATGTGTATGCACATGCATGTATATCCAATTCAACCTTATATAGCTTGATACGTTTAACATTAGTAGTCTCCAAGATTTATGCTTTGAAAGAATAAATGCCATGTACATAGTAGTCCTTTGTTGTTTACTGTAGTCTGATCTTTCTGTCTCTTTAATTTGAATTTAATGCATTTGAAAGAATCAGGTAGCACTTATGAAGCATACAGATGACTTGTTTTCTCTTTTCTCTTCTTTATTTTGGAGTCTTTTAAGTTGGGTATTCTTCAAAAGTTGCCATTATGTGGTTATGTGACAGGAAGGACAGCTTCATCACCCATAGAGCATTCTGCTCCGCTGTAGCTGATCAAAGCGGCTCAAGATATACTCCATCAGCAGCTGCAGCTGGTACTAATAATCTGTTAAGCTCGGGTAATGGTTTTCTGAGTGGGACTTTTGGCAATCCTCAAATTACTGAAACGCATCACTTCTCAGGCGGGAGTGGAGGATTTTATCCATCAAGTTTCCACCCTTACGGACATTTGGATGGTTCAAAGCCGATAAGGCTGGAACGCCATCCACTAAATGCTTCTACTCATTTCGTGACGGGGAATCCAGCTGCTAATCTGACTCATGAGTTACTGTTGCAACATGCTGGGCAGACAAATTTGTTTGGATCCTCGACGTCATCTGGAGCACCATGGCCCGATCAGCCAGCATTTGGTAATGTCAACATGTCCTCATTGGATCAAATGATTGGTAATACGTCAGATGGTGGAGGAGTGCTGCAGGTTAAAAGAGAAGATGAAATCCTAAGTAATGAGGATTTTGTAGAAAACATGGACAATCCAACCAACTTAAACCAGCAGCAGCAGGCCATCACTAGTAACCAATACGCCAATCAGTTCCTATCTTCTTTCTTAGGGAGAAACAACAATGGACATCTGAGGTATGGACTGTCAAATGGGCAAGAGTTTATGGGATTTGCTGAGAACAGCTTCTTCAACAGCTCATTTAGTAGGCCTTCTCCTGTAAGCAAAGACTGGGACAACAATCTGAATCATCTAATACTAATGCATGAAGCAACAGCTGCTGCTACTGTTAAACAAGAAACACAGCAACAGGCAGTGGAGAGCAGTGAGACTAGAGATTTTCTAGGTGTGGGAGGTAATGAAATCAGCAGAGAACAGCTTCTGCTAGCAGCTTCATCAGAACAAAGCAACTCAGCAGCTGACTTAGACATGTGTCGCCACAACCAACAATGGAAGCATTAAATGAATTAATCTCCAAGAGCTAGCTGCCAGACACGCGGAGGTAAGAACTTTGTCGCATTTGGAACATTCACGTCGAGTATTCAATGAGTTTGATAATAGATATATATATATACATACGCAGGCCTACAGGTTCATTTCTTGTTCGTGTTCCTTAGTTCTCAGAATAAATTATACATAAACATGCGTTGGTGGAGAGACAATTAATATATGCTGTTTGACTCGCCTAGGGTGTGATATTATAGGCGAGTCGTCTCGTGAATGATTAACACTGCATGTATGGTGGACAAACAGCATATATACAATTATAAAGAAACACTGCATGTTCGTGTTTCTTTCATTTTTGTACTGGGCTGTGCGCATGAATTTATATATTATGACCATGCATGCTATCCTCCGCACGGGTCAGCATTCTACTTAGGTGTGTCGTAATCGTATAATAATAAAATGGTACAGATAGATTTACAGTATTAATCTTCTGTTCGTTAAATTCTAGTTTTGCGCATACAACGTTGTTTTTCGTAATCAATGCTTCACATTGTGGCTATGTATGTGTGGTTGCATTGCATCGACTAGTTGTGATTTAAATTGTACAGACAAGCTAGGTAGAGAGATGTGATTGCTAGAAATAATATTGAGACGGTGAGGTTGACAAATAATGACGAACAAAGAGTGGCGGTAGGGGAATGCAGTAATCGATTGTATTAATACCGTTTTGAGTCGCATGTGCAAACCATATCAAATACTTTAGATACACATTTCACAGCTGGCAGGTATATATAGAGCTACACGTACTCCCAACTTCTGCTTAATTAATATATTATATTATGAAGACTGTTTGACAATTCATTAAAGAAAGAGAGAGAAATTGCTGTTCAGACTTTGCACACACAACTGCTGCCTGCTGCCTGCTGCCTGCTGCCTGCTGCTTAGGATTCGGACACGCATTCCTCTCTCTCTCTCTCTCTCTGCATTCGCCATCCATCTCCCTCGAACCTTTCCCAATCCCATTCTCCCGTGATTCCCCCTCCTCAATCATCATCCGCGCCTTTTTCTGCTTCTCCCACCGCTCCACTCGCGATTCCCGTGATTCCCCCTCCTCAATCATCATCCGCGCCTTTTTCTGCTTCTCCCACCGCTCCACTCGCGATTCCCGGGTGTTAGGGTTTCCGCCGACGGAACCGGTTGCCTTGGTGAAGTTTCAAACTTTCTAGGGCTTTCATCCATTCGTTGATTGCTTTGCTGCATTGGGTCATCTAATCCAGGCAAGATTAGGTTCTTATTTGCTTGAATTCCCAACTTTTTTAATCATGTTGCAATTTGATTTTCTCTCAATATAAATTTCAGTAAACAAATTGGAGCAGTTTGCTGTGATTTTGTTGTTTTCTGGTTGTGCTTGTTTATGACTGAGGACCTGGATTCTAATTTTGCCTTTCTTTAATGAAAAAGGTCAAAAGCCCGTTGCTTGCGGTCATTTGGTTGCCCCTTTGAAGCTGCACCAGGCACTTGTAGGGAGGTGGAGCATCTGAAATGCTGACCTTGGGTGGAAAGGGGCACAACATCTTAACTTTTTTCTTTCACTTCTCAGAATGGCATCCTCTCGAGTAAGAGAGCTCGGTACGCTTACAAAACCCTGGTGTGCCACTCTTTTGGTCTAGCTCTAGGTTTGTATAAGCATCTCCCTCGCCGCATAATTGAACTGATAGTTGCATGACTTGAATTGCTATGATTGTTCTCTTTCTTTCTGCCTGCCTGCCTGCCTGCCTTTAAAGTTTAGTAGGAGGCATTAGTTAGCTTCAATTTCCGCCTTTGTTATTTAGGTATGATCCATTGAGACCTTGGTTATGCATATCTGTTCACCTCTTCTGTAAACGGCACCATTTTGTAATGTCTATATTTCAGCCTATGATATGGCTGCTAGTGCCCAATTCTCTGTGTAATTATGATGCTTCAGGAACATGTTTGGTTTGCTTAGGCATAAGTTCTATCATGACACTGCAGAATAGTTTGCTATTCAACGCCAGTTATTTGACATTTGTAGGAGCGGCGGTGAATATTATGTAATAATGGTCAGAGAGAGTTGTATTTTGTGTTAATTTTGCTTAACTATTTTTCCTGTAGGTTATACATAATCCGCCACCATTTGTTTCCCTGCAGATAATCTGTGATTCTCCATTCAATTTACCCATGTTTAATAAAGGCTATATACTCTCAAGAATGACAGCAATTGGTTGCTGTGGTTGTTTCGGGTTCACAAGTAAACCCAATAGGGAGTTGAGACCGAATCCATATACAAATCGGCACTTTTCTCAGGAGCTTTTGTTGGATGAAAATGGAATTGATGGGGAGGAGGAAGAAGAGGAGGAGGATGAAGACAATGTTTCATATGACGGAGAAGTTACTATTACTGGGCATGAAGATAATGAGTTGCAAAGTAATGCCAAACGGTCTGAAGAAATTATCAGAAGCAGAATTCAGAATGGGTTAATCTGCAGGGAAGTTCCAGTCAAAGAGACTCTCAAAGTAGTTCGATCAGAGGTACACTGTCCTCTGGTTGTAGCTGACTAAATCATTTTCCTGTGTTTACTAAATGTTCATACCGTGCCTGGCATTCTGGCTCGTGTTCTCTGCCAAGTCAGATTTGTAATATATTTGTTAGTTTTTTCTTAGCTTTCCATGCATGCACATTGTATGCATATTTATTACTTTTCTTGGATGGACATCCAGGATGAGAATGGCAACAAGATGGTCAATGAGTATATCCGTGAGTATAAGATTGGTTCTGGTAGTTATGGAAAAGTTGTAAGTATAAGATCAGTAATTCAGTATCCTCATGTTTTACGTGAAACTTCCTTTAAACTGTTTATTTAGTCTAACAAATTTCAACTACAGGTTTTATATCGAAGCAGCATAGACGGGAGGCACTATGCCATTAAGGTACAACGAATGTATGTTTTTTTTGTTTCATTTTTATAACGACGAAGTAATGGCAACTACCCTCGGCTTCATGAGACACTCGTCCTCTGTCTTGCACATCGTTGATGTTGGATCGTTAGTAATGTTCCTTAGCAAGTAACAAAGGGTATTGTTCCTTGCCAGGTAAGATAACAGCGGAAGTAATAATGCAGAAAGTAAATAAGCTTGCACAGTAACTTAGAGTGGAAACTCCGGTACTTTAACTAGTACCTGAGAGAAAAACCACTACCTTCTAGCAAGCTAGAAGGATTTGGAAGTACTCTTGTATTAAGGTGTGTTTATCGGTTACACTTGAAATTGTACCTCTAACAACCAGACATTCCAGTTCACTGTCTGCTAGAGTACCTTCCACAAGTTAGCCGCACCACAAGTAGCATTATCCTTCTGACACAGACTACAGCGCCGTCTTCAGTTCCCTCCAGAGTAACGAACTACTCCTTCTTCGTCTTCTCAGCGGTGCAGTCTTCCGAGCCTGAGCAATTACGCCTGTGGGTGTCAAGGATTCTTTCCAGTTCGTCGGCTGCTTCACCGAAGCCTCTGCCTCTTCTTTTTATCTTGGCCTTCTTGGAAAAACCCTAGATTTGCTTAACCGCAAATCCTGGATTTGCTCAACAGCAAATCCCAGATTTGTTGGACAACAAATCCTAGATTCACCTTCCAAATTCGGAATTTGAATCTTTTAGATTGTCAAGGATTATCCCATAATAATCTTGACAATCTTTGACCAAATCTTCTTCTTCTTGGTCCTGATTTTGCTCCGAGAATCTTGATTGAGATCGTAATCTCAGAGATTCATATTCGCCACCTGTTTTGTGTTCTTCCGATGTTCATTCCAGGGATCGTTCCCTGCACACTCAAGTAAACTCATTAGTGGGGTGTTTGCCTCATCAAAAACATGGAGTGGATATACTCCAACAGTTGATAATGATGTCTTTTTCTTTTTTCTAATTCTTCTCAAAAGTCCTTTTTTTTTTTTTTCTAACACGTTAATGTAGGCCTTTCACAAGTCACATTTAATGAAACAACGTGTTGGACCATCAGAGACAGCAATGACTGATGTCTTGAGAGAAGTAAGTTCACTTATATATTTTAGATCTTTTATATAATCGAGAGATCACTGCAAGCATGAGTTAGAGGCTGCAAGTTACATATCATACGCATGTAATTGACAATTTGCATCTTGATAGACCATGTAGATCATCTTGTCCATTAGACTCATCACGTGTCTTTTTGGATCAAATACTAATCTTTCTTTCTGTACAGGTCTTGATCATGAAAGTTTTGAAGCACCCAAACATAGTTAACCTTGTTGAGGTTATTGATGATCCTAACACAGATCAGTTTTACATGGGTACTGCTACTGGTTCTACTTGCTCCTTTGATGTGTATTGATAATTATGTTGCAAAGTTGCCTAGATGTGAGAAAACTATTTGATACATGGCTGCTTTTTTCGAGCAGTTCTTGAATATGTAGAAAGCAAATTGGTTTTTCAAGGATTTGGTTCACCTGGAGGGTTAGAAGAAAACTCAGCAAGAAAGTATTTGCGGGACATTGTTTCTGGGTTGATGTACCTTCATGATCATGTATGGTGTTATGTGTTACCTACTAGTATGCTCTACCGTCACTTTGCTACCTCTTGTACTTATTCTTACAACCTGTTAATTCTGACTTTCAGCATATTGTTCACGGAGACATCAAACCTGATAATCTTTTGGTAACCTCATCAGGCACTGTGAAGATTGGAGATTTCAGTGTCAGCCAGGTGTTTGAGGTAGGCAATCAGTTGATTTTTTTAGTTGGTATGAGCGCTAATGTGACTTGCATTGCATCACAAGTTTCGCTATGGATATTGCATTCTAAAATGTATATGTATATACTTGTTTTGTATGCCATGCCATGTCAATTTTTGTCATCGGGAAGTAATTGTGGTCTTGATTCACTTTTCAAAAACTGCAATTGTTTTCTGTAGGATGAAAATGATGAACTCCGCCGTTCTCCAGGCACTCCCGTTTTCACTGCACCAGAGTGTTGTCTAGGTTTGAGTCTGCCTTCTATCTCGTGTATTTTTTGGAGGGATATAGTTATGACACTCTTTAATATAATTGATATGACAGGTCTGACATATCACGGGAGAACTGCTGACACATGGGCTGTTGGAGTAACCTTGTACTACATGGTTTTGGGACAATATCCATTCCTTGGGGACAGTTTGCAAGATACCTATGATAAGGTTGTTCAAAATCGACTTACTCAGAATTGCAGTTCTTCAATTTCTCTGCTATCTTTTATTGACATGTACTAGTGCTGTGTTGTACTATTGAGATTTCTATTGTCCTTATTGTTGTTACTCATCGCAGATTGTCAACAGCCCTCTATCGCTTCCTGATAACCTAAATCCCCATTTGAAATTTTTGATCCAAGGACTCCTCTGCAAAGGTTAGTTCACAGTTGAATACATTGCTCTGTTTTGCAAATCCATATTATAAGAATGGTGAGTGATTTTCATGCAGACCCAAACCAGAGATTGACACTGCAAGCTGTTGTGGAGCATCCCTGGGTCATGGACGAAAGTGGGCCAGTTCCTCTGTACCCATGCTGGTGTAAGCGCAATCGTTTAGAAGCAGAAGCACAAAACAACGATACTTGACCAACCTGGTAAACCCTACGCTTTGTACAGATGATTGAAAACCATGTAATTTTTTTATCAGAGTGTTGTTGGTAAGTTAGATTAAACAGAAGTTTGTTGGGTCTTGTTTTCAGGATCGAGGACAACACCATGTTGAATGATTGCTAGTCCCTGTAATTTGAATGTAAAGTAAAGAAAAAGGCTGTGAGAATATAAACAAGTGGGTGCATTTCATTGAACAAGAAGAAGTCCAGTTTTACTGCTTTCAGAAAGCCAAGTCCAGCTTTGCTTCTTACATTACACCCTGAAACTCCTCAAAAGCTCGAGATGATTGCCAGCTGGGGTCCTCATAAAAATGGCGGAATACGTGAGATGACTAACAGCTCACCGCCAAGCCAACTCAGCAAAAGAGATTCTTCCTCGCACTGCTTTCCGTAGGTCCCTCCGCCACAATCTCTCCCTCTTTCAACTTCACACCCCATAAATGCAAGTCTAGCTTGTGGTCTGCGTCTCTGGTCTCCTCCTCGTCCCCATATTTCTCCTACTCTATCTTCTCTTATTCCACATACCCTCTTCACCACATCTACCCTATTTTCAGTTCACAGTCGCATTTTAAAAATGTATCCATTCGGCCGTCTAAAGATTTGATTTTTATATTTTAGGGTTTTGTGTCTTGACTCTCAAGTTGGGATTTTTGTGGAAAATCATCGCTTATGCGGAAAATGGATAGCGATCACCAGGGGAAGATTGTTGCGCAGGAGGAGCCCGGGGCATGCCTTCACACGGTACTTGTACTTGCTGTTCTAATTTGATTAGCTTGTTGTGGAGTTGATTTGAAAATCTGGGATGGTTGATTGCAACTAATTTCATTGTGTGAGAAGATTTGATGATCAGAAAGACAGGATGGATTGGTTATTGGAATCAACTCAGTTGTTGTTTGATTTCTCTTCCAGGCGATTAAGATGTTGATGTTTAAGGATGTACTGATCATGGCCTAAGTTTGATCAACATTGGTCTTGTGTGTTTCTTGCCGAGTTTCAGCTTGCTGACTTTGAACCACACGATTTGATCTCGGTGTTACATATTTGATACTGCCTGGTAATCACTCTTTGGGGAATTGTGTAGTTAGGCGTACAGTTTCGCCTGTTGGGATCGGTATGGCAAAATTATAGGCACTATGTCTGCTTTTCTATTAGGGATTGATTCAATGTTGCATGACTTGGTTTTGACAGTTTTGTGTAAAGATTAGGCTATGTGCAGATTGTTGGCTAAGAAAAGCTATGTTTTTGCTTCTTGAATGAATGGATCTTATTTAGTAATTTTTTGTTAATAAGGTTCAATTCTGATTGCCGGCGTTAAATTTTGAACAGGTGGAAGATCTTCCTCCGCGTGCTCCTGACTCACGCAGACCAAATCTGTCCTTGGATATACCATTGAGAACTCTGGAGGTTCAGAATCAGGACTGTGTTAGAATTAATATGCCACAGACATCAACTCCAAATCTTAAGCGTGTGAATTTTGCTTCGACGCCAAACTGTGGTGATGCCAAGGCCAATGTTTCCACCAGCTCCTCGACTAAAGGCAAATTGTCTAAGAAGAGTATGCTGCCAAAATTGGGTTTCCTACATCGAGCTTCTTCATTGGATCTTGAGCAGGGAATGAACCCTGTACATGCTCCGTCTGCTTCATCACACAATAAGCCTTCAATAAGAAGATCACTCTCACTTTCCAAGATCTTTAGTCCAGGGATGGGGAGAGCGTCATCCTTACCAGTTACACCAATCGCACATTCAAATCCTGGATCTGCCCACGGAGGAGGAATGATTCCAGGTTCTCTGATTTCAGATGTAAGTTCTTCAGTCTTTGTGAGTTCCTACTTGTATTCCCGTTGTTGATCTTCCTCGTCCGTGAGACTATTGTATTAATATAAATGTTTTTTTACAGATAAGAGGGAACCATGGATCCATAGCCAGGTCGCTGTCTGTGCCTGTTGACACTAAAGATGGAAGTCTGACGAGAATGGACACTTACTTCCGTGTGTTTCCTTCCACTCCTAAAGTCAAGGAAAGTGAATCCGTTACACCGAATGTACCTATCATTGATGATGCAGGTAACTTAATTGTCCAACCAGGTAACGAAATGCAAAACTATACAGGGAAACGTGTTAGTGATCCTGTTATGTGGTTCAGAAACCTCTGATGATGGTGGAGAAGATATACCCGAAGAAGAGGCTGTATGTAGAATCTGTTTGGTGGAACTCTGTGAAGGCGGTCAGACTTTTAAGATGGAATGTAGTTGCAAAGGCGAGCTTGCTTTAGCCCATCAGGATTGCACAATAAAGTGGTTTAGAATCAAAGGAAACAAGACCTGCGATGTTTGCAGACAAGAAGTTACAAATCTGCCCGTCACTCTTCTACGGATGCAAAGTGTGCGGACACTTGGTATTAGTGGCAGTGCAGCTGACGAAATCGATGGACACAGGTAAATGAGTTTGATAGCGGAGTGATAAGATATTGACTGAAGAATCATCTCCCTCAAACTTTGTTTTATTTTTATTCTCCAGGGTATGGCAGGAAGTTCCTATTCTTGTGGTGGTTAGCATGCTCGCATATTTCTGTTTTCTGGAGCAGCTACTTGTAAGTTTCACATCTTGGCTTTTTGCTTACCATTATTTTTCTTTGTTAATATATTTACCGTCCCACAGGTCTCGAGCATGGGCACCGGCGCTATTGCTATTTCTCTACCCTTTTCTTGCTTATTAGGCCTCCTATCTACGATGACCTCTTCCACCATGGGTAAGCGGTTTAACGTCATTGCCTATCTTTAAATTATGATCAGGACAAGCCACTTAGTTTTTGTTTGCTAGTTGCACGATGCCTGATTTCAGCCATTGTTTGTTTACAGTTCTCGCTATATATCATAAGGTAATCAATCACACATTCTATTTTTCTGCATACAGTGAAGAGAAGATTTGTATGGATTTACGCATCAGTTCAGTTTGCACTGGTGGTTCTCTTCGCACATATATTCTACACATTTGTAAGTATTTACGACGACAAATCAAATTTACTCTGTCAACAGTCTCAAATTCCTTACCAGCATAAATGTATCAGGTTCGTGCCCCAGCAGTTCTGTCCATACTCCTGTCAACTTTTGCTGGCTTTGGAGTCACAGTGAGTGGTTGTTCGATCATTGTTGAATATATCCGATGGAGGAGGACACGAACACGAATAATCCCACCGGCACCGGCCGCCGAGCAGCCCCACGCATCCCAAGCCACCACTCCACATTCAGATCATTCTTCTCATGCCAACCAGGACCAAGAAATCTCAACAAATACTAGGGATCAGCAAAGATGAGCGAGTGTGTTTTGGTTGTTTGATTTCAAACAAACTCTGAATGTTGTCCTCCCAGTGTATTGTTGTAACATGTCTGTGAAAAAGAATAGTAACAGGGTTTGATCCAGTTCATGATTCACTTTGGTGGCCATGCGCTACGTCAAACTATTAATGGGCCGTGTGGGCTTTTTAAAATCAGTAGTACGTTGAAAGTGATAGCTTGATGGGCCGTGATGGGCTTTTAATTCAGTATTTAATGGGCCTCGATATGTAAAAACTGATAGCTTGATGGGCTTTTTAAAATCAGTAGTTAGTGGGCCCGGACATGTAGCTCTATGGGCCTTGAGATTAAATAATGGTGTGATGAGAAGGGGGAGCAATAATGGATTGGGGCCTAGCAATTCAATCACACTTTAACAAACACAATCATGTATGTAACTACTTGTTTTTGCTTTCAATTAAATAACTCTAATCATTCATACGGATACATGCTTTTTTAAACCCCCATTTCACTTGAGTGCTAGCTTTTCATTTTCCCTTTTCAATCGTTTCAGTCCTCATCAATCATAAATAAAATACTATCAACACCAATAATTTTCATCATACATGCTAATGAAACCCTAAATCCTAATCTAATCTAATTTAATTATATGCGCAACTTTAACTTATTTAAGCAGTCATCTTTTTAAAATTAATAATAAAATAACGTCAAACGTCTAATTGATTAAAATATTTAATAACAATTGGTTGATAAAACTGTTGTTTCTTAAACAAGAATGATCACGCTGGGATTAGGGAGGGTCTCGATATAATATCATAATAATTGTAATCTATTTAATAGACACCTAAGAACCACACAACGCCAATCACATCCATTGGTTGATTAAACAAAACTTCATTCAGAATCCAACACATGAGGCTCTAATTAAATATAATGTGAATATTTTATTGTAATAGATGATTTGTTTCAATTATGATGTCAATGCATTTTCTTATACAACCTTTGTTATGTTAATTATTGAATCACAATCCATGTTTTGTGTCGGTTAATTAAATATTCAAACACGCATTATTAGCGGCATTAATGGTATTGAAGTCATGATAAACTTATGGATGTTTCTTGCCCTAGTCGAATGTGTATTTTATTGTAGTAAGACATGGACCGTGTTGTTTATAAATATCTTATACATGGTGTATTTTTCGACCAGGGATATGAAATGAAGTTGTGAATCCACGTGGCGCAATCAGAAGCAGACATTTCATTCTTGATAGGTCCTACTTCACGTGACAGACTGAGTACATCCACGTGTCGCGATGTGATTCCACTTCATGCTTCTCTTCCACATGTCGTGAGCGGACCACTTCCTCACGAACGCCAAAAACCAGGTGAACAAAAAATTCTTCACACCATTACGTCGTCTAGCGACAATTAAATGACAGCGTTTAGCGTAACACAAATCACTGTCACGGCGTCACACGTGGCACTTTTTAATTGGTTTCTCAATTCACCTCGTTAGATAATTGACGGCCGTTACTCTGGACGTTATGAGATTAATTGAACATAGCCGATTTTACGTCCGGATAGACATAAACTAGTGAATTTGGATAATAATAAAATGGGAAAAAAAATGTGATGTGGTAGGAGTGAGGGGCATTTTGGTAAATAAAGGCAGGAGGAAGAAGCAGACGAGGAAGACGACGACCTTATCCATCCGACCCTATTTAAACGCGATGGCGAATGAAGAAAAATAAAGAGAGAGAGTGAGGCATATCGCAGATAGATTCATATATCGACTTCTGAATCTGAGTTGATCGATTTCGTAGGAAGATTGTTTTTTCCGATTCCAAGTTCGAATCTTTTTCCGAAGCTGGTGATCGGAGAGATTGTTAATGGCGACAGGGGAGAGCTACAGCTACTTCGCAAGGTCGAGTCACCACGACCACTTTCTAAGTAGTCAGAATTCGTCATCGGACCATGTGTTCGACTTCGATGAGTCGGACATCTGGAACGCATCGGTGGCGATCTCATCCTCCCCGGACGAGGGCGGGTTTCACAAACCGGTGGCGAGCTCGTGGGGGAAGAAGAAGAAATCGGCAGCGTCGTCACTTCCGATGGACGTACCGGACTGGTCGAAGATCCTGAGAGGGGATTACAGGGAAAGCAGGCACGAATTTGAATTGGTCGATGGTGATTCGGAGGAAGAGGAAGAGGAGGAGGTTAGGTTTCCGCCGCATGAGTTTCTGGCGAAGCAGAGGAGCAGGCATGGAATGTGGGTCCATGAGGGGATACTGAAAGGGAGGGATTTGAGTAGAGTGAGGAATGCGATCTGGAAGCAGACTGGGTTTGAAGACTAGCAGCAGCTCAAATCTCGATAGTCAATTCTTGAGTTGTGTTTCTTCTTGTTCAAGGGTCTGAGCATTTTGTGATGGCGTTCCTTGATTTCCAGATCATTTCAATGGCCTCCAATTACACTGCCTGATTGGGTATTTTACTAAATTACCCTTGCCAGAATTTACAAGTAGGAAGGATATGAGGAACTGCTTCATACATATAACAGGAATACAACGATATGTGTTAGATCATCTTCACCATGAAAAGGGGCTTGCTCCCAGCAAGAATATCTCATTTTCAACGTCTTTCACCCATTGGCATACCCGGTTGCAAACCTTGATAGCCTCGCCCTGTGTTTAGCGTTTCGCATAAATATTCAGAATAATATTCAGAAGATCAAAGGGCATGAAAAGTTAGAAAAAACAAACCTTGTCAGCAAGAGGATCAAACGCTGCATACAGTTCGAAATCAGGGGTCACCCAGCAGAGAAGCACTGCAACAAAATACATCAATAAGCAAAGAATTGAACTACTAATGGTGATCTCAGTAACAAGAGCCGATAATGGTACACTACATTACGGCAAACTTGAGTTACCATAATTTTCATCTCGCCTAAACTGAGTTTTGTGAGGCCCAACTCCCTTGTCATGCATGGATGTAAAAAGCTTCTGATAAGCTTTATATAGCCTGCAATTTTGACACCGGATAATGTTAATATAATCATTGTGCCCAATGAAAACCGAAATAGGCCTCAAAAGCAATCATTAGTACCTTTTTTGCTGGCGCGGACTGTTTAAACACGATGAGAACTCAGAAGAAACGTACTGATCCAGATATATACTACGGTATATAAAATGCCACAGTCCAGAAGGCCCACCAATTCCAGCTGCTGCATCCTTGAATATAGCATGAGAGTCGGAAACTCCGTGTCCTGCCCGAGGAGATATTGTTCCAGTCTTCAATGATGGATCAGTAGGCAAATCCTCAACATGCATTCCTCCATCAAGCAGAGATCTCTGAACTTCACTGAGGACATTGGACTTCAGGAGGACCGTCTCAACTCTTATCCTTCAAGATTCAAAAAGTTCCAGTCTTACAAAATACCCGAGATTCAACATGCATTTCCAAGAATGTGGGAGCATAGATCCTCACACTAATAGAAATGGTTACAGTTTAAAGCACGCAAAAAAAAAAAAAAAAAAAGGAACTAGGAAATGCAGTACTACAGGCTACCTGCAATCTTTGAGATGGTAAAAAGCATCTGAACTAGTTGTAAGCAGCATTAAGTATGAATCAGCCTGTCAAAACAGCAACCAAGTGAGAATTCTCATTCTTTATCACTCAAGGACCACATAGCAAGCATGTATCTTGGCAAGCAAATGCGAACCGTAACTAGTGTGAAAATTAACAAGTGTGATTACTCACGTCAAGGAAGTTGACATAAGCATACAAAAATGCCATAGGGTTGTATCTTGGCAAACATATTGGCGAGAATGATTCAGATGTCCTGCAAGATTATGAAACAGTATGTAAGATTCAGAAAAAAGACATATAAACTGAATTAATAGCACATTCTATAAAAGGCTCTCAACCCAATGCAGCCCACATGGATTAAGTGACATTCATTACAGTTTCGGATTCGCATAACAATCCTTTCAATACCTGAATGACTCGAATGACATGACAAAGTTCGCAAGCAACAGCATGTCATCGGGATGCAGAGATGCTTTTTG
Source organism: Umbilicus rupestris (assembly GCA_963678935.1). NCBI lineage: Eukaryota > Viridiplantae > Streptophyta > Magnoliopsida > Saxifragales > Crassulaceae > Umbilicus > Umbilicus rupestris. Next base: position 11,673,018 of record OY787623.1, on the reverse strand, counting down.
GGCACCAACAAGACTGATAACCTACACTTGAACTTTTTTAGCATAAATCTCGGCAACCAGCAAATAGTTCATAATGCCACTGATCCTTAGTAATCTCAATAGTATAGGGCAACAAGAACCTTATGTTTACACATTAAGATTGCAAACAGCACACCAGAGTCTGCAACATCTTGAAGTATTGCCCCGGCAGCTTGCCTTGATGCGTAAGCAAGGGGAAGGCATGTGTAGGCATGAAGAAAAGTGGCTGGGTTCCTGACAATAGCAAGTATAGTTTAAGTTATACAATTCAACTAACAAAATCAAAGAAGCAACAAACTCCAACCAGAGACCAATAAGTTATCTGTTTGCTTAGTGTAAAAAGTATAGATACCATTTGCAAGGACAGAGATCGACTAGATTTTTTTATAGTTCGCGCAGCATGCAAAGTGCACTAGTGAACAAAAATTAGAGCAACTTAATGAAGTTCCAACATTTTGGCCAGCTAAGTCATGTAGCTCTCTACTTTGTTTCAGGAATTCAAATAAATCACAAAGATCTGCGGACCACTCAAACGGTGGAAGGAACCATGCCCAAGGTATTCAAGAGGCCTGATACTCTTTTATTTTCTTAATAACCAAATTTCAAAGAGGGAATCAGGTTTTAAAAGGTAGTTGGGAGGATTGGGCTGTAGGGCCACTTCAACACCACCTTTTTTATTTTATATTGCTTATGCGCTGCTTAAAAGAAATTACAATTAATGAGATACACAGAAAGGTCAAGAGATTCAATGGGGCATACCAACCGAAAGAATGAATGAGAGAAGAGAAGACAACATCAGTTCCCCCAAGCAAAGGCGTCATATCAAATTTTGCATTCCTCTCAAAACATCTGTTTACAGATTTCGTAAGGATGAGTATCATCTGCAATACGCAAGCTTTAGATGAGATGCAAATATACAATACCAGAAACGACAATGGTAAATTTTAGAAGAACCAGTTTTTTATAGAGAAAAATAAAGATTAGTGCAGAAGTAAAATATGACAAAACAAACGGCTAACTGGCAGCCATAGAAGTACATACAACAAACATAAACATCATGTAAATAGAATTCAGGCATATAAGGTATGAAATGACACCTGGCCATAAATTAAGTCGAGCTGTCCCCTAAGTGATTCATATGGCTCCTCTGTGCAGCTGATGCAGACCAAATAAATAGGCCCATTCACTAAAAAGACCACCTGCTAACACAACCAAAATTAAAATCACACGGTTGCACGATGTACCCATCTTCAAGCTCTCCCATAGGGCACTTACATTTTGGAAAACGAAGCAACTCTGCTTGTGCTTCTACTAATTATTTATTGCACCGGTAATTTGGAATAAACTCAAGGTTTTCTAGAGGCAACTGGATACATGGGAATAAACCAAAATATCCAAATTTCGCATAACCTGAATGAGATAACAGTTTACCTGATGTTTTCCAGCCCTCACTAAGTTCAGATGATCTCCCCTGAAAAGTAATCAGTGACATTTGAAGTAAGTGAAAAAAATATGAAAGAAACCTTGAAGACATCCATCCCAGCAATTAGCCAATATACCCATTTTCCACAAAGGAGATAATTGCTTGCAGTGTGGCTGAAAATCCCGCCAGCTTGTGCTCATCCCCATATCTTTAATAAGAAAGAAAAATCAACATAAATGACCAAATAAAAAGGCAAAGAAAATCACTAATATGAATGAGAACTTAAAGAGGCTGACCTAGAATATATTGGCTTGCCAGAATTACTTAAAATGAAGAAGTGTTTTTTACGCCTCCTCCACGAAATTGAAGCATCATCCTGTAGTCATTCATTGAACCATAAGTCACCCATCTTGCTCGATGCCTATTTTAGCGATTCAACCATGTTCACAAAATTGTCATCGCAGAAGTGACTTTCTCTACATTTTTTATCGCCTATAAACCAGTACTATCTATCCAAATTGAATACATTGACAACTACCTGACACAAGTTTTTTTATACACATCAAGTTTTACCTTAGCAACAAAAAAAGAATCTCAAAACAGAATTGTAGCAATCATCAAACACATCATACAATTCATGAACCTCATTGACATGCCGCTTTCCCGGAACCCAATCCACTTGAGGATTTAGACCACCATTGGCGCCGTCCTCATTCGCAATTTCCCTTATCTCACCATCCTCAACAATCTCATTGATATCAGAAGCGCTGCTAGCTGCGCCATTGCTGCTGCTTCCCCTCTCTCCTGCATACCCACTGCTACTTGGACTAGTCTGCTCATCCATCTCAATTTCCGAATTGGACGTAGTCCTCAACCTCGTCTGTTCAGTTTTCATATCCAAAACAGGCCTCGTGTCAACTCCGACTAGTTCATTTTCCAAAACCTCAGCTCCCATCAGAATCGGGACGGCATCTCCATCCCACGCAGCCTCAGCACCAATTTCAACTCCAGCATTGCTCCTCACACCCTCCCCTTGCCCGGCTTCAATTGATACCGAACTAGTCCCGACCTCTGTCTCTACAACCGCGACTCCATCACCCAATGTTACCGGATTCTCCTTCTCATAATCTCCCACATCGCCATGGCCATTACTCTCAACCACCTCTACGCCGACGCGATCCTCCTTCGCCCCGACCCGGTCCGACGCCGATTCCTCCACTTCAATCACATCTTCCAATCTCAAAAACTCCAATCGCTCTTCCTGATCTTCGGCCTCCTCGCACTTGAAGCTAGGGTTTCGCTCGGATGACTCATCGCTTGACGATGAAGAAGATCTCGATTCCTCCGCCGACATCAGATCGACAGTTGGAATAGGCGATTCGATCTATAAAGTGTCCGATAAACTTCTCAAGCCAAGATATGACAAGAAGATCGAAATCGGACGAAGAGCTCGAGAGAAGGCTCGCTGCTACCGCCCGTTCTTTCTATCGTGTCAGGCAAGCCGCGACAGCAAGGTGCAACAACCGCCCGCTGACCAGTAGGTGATGTGGATCGCGTCTGGTTTACCTGGGCCGAATATGTATGGCCCAAAATAAAAAGGCCAAAGATCATAAGGCCCAAAATCAAAAGGCCTAATCAGATATTAAAGACAGCTCGAGTAAATGGTCACACAACATTGTTAGTATACATCTCGCCCTGACTAAAAAAACATTACTTGACAAACAAACAAGCCCGTGCTTCGGCCTAAGTGGAAGTTTTGAAGATGGTGGAGATGATTTTATTTTTATCTATCCTGGCCTACTGTAGGTCTTCCTCGTCTGGCCGTGAAGTTATTTCTCCTGGTAGGTGTTGTGGTATTGGTGCTGCCGAATTTGAGAGGTACCACTGGTTTTATGTATGAATTTCCTGGAAAGTTTCTTTTGTCCTTGGGGAGTTTTTGGAGCTCTGGTAGCCAGTATGCAACATATTCTCCGTCAGGATCATATGTCTTGGCCTAAAAGACATTAGAGTAATTTATATGTTAAACGAAAAGATCTTCAGGCAACTTTAAGGAAAAAAGAGGCCAAGAGATTAGAGTCTGCGTCAAATATGCAAAGATAGAATACGCCATAATTGGCTCTAGCTATTTTAGGAGATTTACATATTCTCTGTACCATATTAAATTGTACCTTACATTTATGTTTCACGTTCCTATAAGAGGAACCTGTATCAATGACAATCATCTATTGTTCAGCATATCTTTCGTACATTTAACTGTCTGATCAACCAAAGGACGAGAAGAGATGTAACAGCTAACAATCAGTAAAGTCTCATGTGAAAATAATTAGCTCACTGAATCATATGACCCTATTTGTTGGCAGGTATATCTGACTAACAAGTATCAATGTTACTTGGTATCCTACGCATCACTCACGTTCAGGAGCCATTGGAATACTGAAATAAATGAAGCAGCTTACTTGCTTTGGGATACTAAAATATCGGTCTTCTCTGGGATCATTACCTACTCCTGAAAAGAAGTTGATGGAGGATCAGCTGTGCCTCTAGGCATATATGATTACAAAATCATCAAAAAAGAATTATGTTGGGAGCATTAGTAACACTCCAAATAATTTACTTTACCCGCTCCATATGTCCAATTTCCATAATTGGAGCATGGGTCATAATCTAGAAGACATGTCTCGAACCATTCAGCTCCCATACGCCAATCAATGCCCATGTCTCGAACCAGGAACGAACACACAATCTACAACGGTAAAGTAATACACTCAGTGGGAACAAAAGGGTTTTCTCCTGCACCATCTCCCAATTGTTTTCTTAGGAATATAACATCTCAATATACTAAAGTTGAACAATTTAAACAGATGAAAACATGGGTACAGATGCACTGTCGTGTTGCTACTGCTATTTACCTGGCGTCCTCTATTTGACATGAATCCAGTGGTCGATAATTCCTTCATGTTTGCATCTATAAGAGGATACCTAAAAAATGTCGTCCACCTCTATTAAATCTCATTTCTCAAGCATATCAGTAGCAAACATTTTCTTGTTCATTTTCTACTTTAACTAATTAATTTTCTATCCACAAGTCAATAGAAAGGGACACCAAAGTGATGGAAATTAATGGAAAAAAACACCCTGAGAAGGCTGTTCCTTAATTCTCATGTCAAAAGTATCCTATTTTAAAAGGAAACATATTTTATGGAAGTACACTTCCATAATAACAAATCACTTAGTACATTACCCAGTACGTCCATCTTTCCAGTAATCAAACAACACCATATCCTGGCTCCACCTCTGCTCTACTTTTCTTGGGCCACCTGAGATCCCATAAAGTCTAACATCTTAGAATATAATGTCATTACACGTGTTAGAGTAAAAGAAAAATATTTCATTGATAAAGTGCATGACGCTGGATGCTAAACCACCAAGTTTTATAACTAAACCCGCATACCTAACTGGAAAAGTGAATTTCCACATTTGATGGACAGAAATCTGAAGTAATCCCTCCATATTAGCTCAAAGAGAACCCTGAACGCATAGTGATACACATTTTCACAATTCATCACGCTGACCAGTTAAGCATCCACCAAAACTGTCTGTGTTTAATGGTGACGGACTTACCAGTATGTAGAATCATTACCTTCCCTCTGCCTCTCGTATAATTTCACCTGGGGGATGAAGAACAACAAGGTAAAATCAAGCAGGGGAATTCCATCTCTTATACTAATGGGATAGCTTTGAAATCATATTGTGAACATTCCAACCTCTTCATAAATAAGACGAGGTGAAAGGCTTCCATAAGCGAGCCATGGAGAGAACTTTGTCGAGTAATCTGGACCTAACATTCCATTCCTAGTAACCTTATAAATCCTAAGCAGATCCTGTTAAAGCAATTGAGTATATAAGTTTTCTAGAACTAATTATAAAGGATGCAGAGCACTGCATCTTGCCTTCTTCCAAAAATAATCATTCATCCTGCTCAAAGCAGCAGTTTCACCGCCGACAAATCGCATTCCTCTGCAGACCTGTAAACCAGGAGGTTTGACAAACAGAAAACGATTTAAGAGGCAAAAATAATGAGTACATTTCGAAAATATTGCTTATTTTTGTACTTGATAACCTGCCTCAGTTTCATGGTGTCCTAGTTGATCCATTGAAGGAACGCCTCCCCAATCATCAACATTGGGAGGGGGTGGCCCCATTGTTTTTGGCAACTTTAAACAGCAACGAATAGAGCACTTGGATTCAACCAACTGGAAGTTCAGTTACAAGAAATTGATGAGTTCAAGAGACCATTCACCTTGTAGATGAGATACAAACAATCAAACTTACCTTGCGAAATTGAGTGTAGACGTCTGGTAAATTAGACATATCAAATGGAAGATCATCAATGTGATACATGGTGCTCCCCCAAATCAACTGTAAGACACTTTTAATTCCTCGTTTTTGGTTGGGTAGTTGTACTGCCTGAGAAGTTATACTCACTTGCTGCAACCTTTTGGCAACTAGTCTTTCTACTTCAAGCTCCTCGCTGCAAGTTTCCTTGTGAGCATACACCTGGTTTCAAAAAACAATGGAGAGTCAAAACCCACAAGTTCCCTTTTCCAAACCAACGAGAGGTCTGTTAGTTAAAATGCATCACAGTTGAAATAAGAAAATGCAATAATAAGCAAATGCAATAAGAAGCGCGTAACTGTGCGAGCTCCAAATGATTCAACAAGCAATGGAAGAACATCCTCAGGCTTCCCATTTCGAATGAGCAAATCAAGGCCTTGCTTCTGTAAATTCTCTTTCAAGTCTGCCAGACTTTCAATAAGAAACCTGGCTCTCAGAGCTTCCTCAAAGACAAAAATATACACCATCATAAGTCCAAATTATGCAATGATATGATCCTAACCATACAAAATTTCAAACCACATTCCCAAATCTGGCATATGACCTACCAAGCAAAATGACTATAACATGAAACATCAAACAAGCCAAATCATCAGAAGTACCTCCAGTTTTAGCAAACCCAAACCGATGCGTACTCCCAAACAACCTCGGATCAATACAATACACCGGCAACAAAACAGCCGACGATTTCCACGCTCTAAACAGCGCCTCGTTATCCAAAACTCTCAAATCGTTCCTAAACCACACAATCGCCACCCCATCCCCACTCCTCTTCGTCTCCGCTACCGTATACCTCCGAAACGTCTCCTCCCTGATCCGCTCCATCTCGTCCGACTTCATCTCCGGCACGCGGCATACCACAGCACCGGAACCCGTACTTGCTCGCGTTTCGATCCCACCGCTGGAGCTCGTCGTCGTCATCATCCTCGCTGTGCGAGTCGTCACGCAGCGTCTGAAGATCGGAGCTGATGGTGAGAGAAACAATGGGAACGAGAGATTGAATCGGATAATGGCCATATCTGTGAACTGGAGAATGATGACGTCATTTCATTTAAACCACTCAGAAGTCGACACGTGCACTTTATCGTTCGGCCCGGCGCGAAGACGTGGACGTTTCATGAGCGCGAACGTTTCTTTGAAATGAAATATGTTTGGTAAATGGCTCAAATGTAAATATTATTTCATTCAAAAAATCTCAACCGTCCAATCATGATCCATCTCAGATCAACGGCTGTAAAAGCGCGGGAAATACAAATAAAAACGCCCTAGGGTTTAAGAGAGAGAGAAAGTCCATAAGTTAAACATAGGGCATAAATTACATAACTTTATAATTAAAAAACGTCGTTTCAACTTCATAATTTTCGTATCCGAATAAAGTAAAAAACAGAATAACATATCCAAATATGGGCACATAGGCGCACGGACAACTCAGCATCCATGCATCTCATGGGAGTCATTATCATCCTCGCTTTAACATCTCTTCCTCTTAGTCGAGCCAGTGGGGCCTCAACCGATCACGCCCTACACTTTAATGGCCGTGTGGTACCTTCAAATGTCTAAATGGAGGACCATATAGTCCCATGTGAAGGCAAGTATGGCCAGCATGGATCTTCCTACCCCTCCTCCTCAAATCCCACCACATACCTCATGCATCTAAAAACCCAAATGTTACATTACTTGTGATGCTTCAATGCTGTGTGGTCCATTGTCGCAAGTAGTGAGCGTGCTCTTCTCTTGTCACTTCACATTCGCTTGTCGGATTCCGTCATCCATTCTCTATCCACAAACCTTATTAGAGATAAGCACTTGAAGAATTGTTCCACATCGTTAATTTGAAGGATAGTTTGTTATGATATATTGGATTACAAAATCGTGATTCTTGAACTTAAGCTTTTGAGTCACATGAGAATGTGATCTGTTATATCTAGCAAATTCACATCTTAAACCGGAAATGAATTCAGATTGTGTCATCATAATCCTGAATCCTATCGCTTCGTTTGAATTTTAGAAAATTTAGGAAAATGAAATGGAAAACAAGTTTGAAAAGAATTCTTTGTGTTTGAAAAGAAAGTTTAAGGGAAAATAGTTATTTTTGTTTGGTTTGTCATGATCCCTAAGCCCTAAACAAACCCTAAGCCCTAATAAGTTTCTATCGATTTTTGTCCTATTCGAGACAAAAGTGAAGATGATTCTCTACTAGAAACTGCTACAAGCATGGTGAAACTCATGCTAAAAAAAAAAAGCAGTGTGACAGCCCCGCAGCATCCGAATCATAAAAACCCCAATTGGAATTTTGTCTCTCTCATCCCTATAAATACCCTGTCCCTCCAGAAACTCAAACTCACAACTCACTTTCCACAACCTTCTCGAACCATCCAGAAAACCTAACCTAAGCATGTCAGGAGTGTGGATGTTCAAGCAGAATGGAGTGATTCGGTTGGTGGAGAATCCGGCAGCCGGTAGCGGGGGAGGAGGGAGGAGGAAGGCGCTGGTGCACCTCCCGACCGGAGATGTAGTAAAGTCCTACACCGCACTGGAGAGGATTTTAAGAGGGCTGGGATGGGAGTGGTACTATGGAGGTGATGGACAAGATGAGTTCTATCAGTTCCATAAAAAAGCTTCCATTGATCTGATTTCCCTACCCAAGGACTTTGCCAAGTTCAACTCTATTTACATGTATGATTTGGTGATCAAGAACCCTAATGTGTTCCTAGTCAAAGACTTCTGATTCCTCAAATCTCATGAATAATAAATTTGACTTTTAAGTCAGGTAGGGCCCGACACTCTTTCATAATATGCCACAACCTCTTGCCCCTGTCAGCTCATGTTGTTTGGAAGTTCATTATTGTTGATAAATATCAATGAAATCTATTTTCACCATTTCCAATTCTCAATCCTCATAACTTCACTAAAGAAGATCATCAAAGAATATGAAACAACAAAAACAGCATGAATAAGAACTGCATGAGATTTTGAACATTCGCTCATCTGCCCTTTACAGCCAAAAATTTCTCATTTCGCTGGCCGGCCTCCGCTGCTACCGTCGCTCTTATACGCCTCTAAATTATAGGGTATACCTTAGTATTTACAGTTGGGAATCTGAAGAAGACGTTGGAATGAATTACTAAATTGAAATTAAATTGTTTTGACCATAAACCCTAACTGTATCTCCAAAAAGCAGTGTCTATATTTGCTAGACATATACCCGATCCTCGCGACATATTTCACTAGCTACATCGGACAACTTTTACAAGAAATACTAGCTAGAATACCCTACCACATATTGTAATATGGCCAATTCGGCGGACTAGATCTAAATTGCAATAATGCAAGGAATTTTTCAAAATGTTTTTTTTGAGAGATCTTCACTTCGATCGCCCAGAATGAAAAAGGATAAAAGCTTACGTTGAATTCTAATACCGAAACTTATAAATTCGGGTTTTTGAGTAAAAACTCGAACAAAATTCAATTAGATCAAACCCTTAAAAGGGTGGGCCAGGGTGGCTCGGTTTTAGAATTGTATACATAGTAAGGTTTTGAGATTTTTTTGAATAAGAAAATGTTAGAGACTTTTACTCTCGTTCCCGTGTTGGTTTAGATTTTCACCAAATACAATAATATTTAAATAATATTGAAAGTAAAGGAGAAAGAGGAAGATGAGGATATGGAATGCATAGAAGATAAGTTCTGCAAGACGGATCTTTCTGTTTCCAGAAGATTCGTGTTCTTTCTGGAGACAGCCGTCAGCCAACGCCAATTATAGAAAGCATTATATATTTATAGGTAACTTCTCATTGCTGGACAGGTCCCGAAGATTAAAAACCAGCAGGACATAACAAGAACCAACCAGGTGACCAACAATGCCGTCACTGTGTGCAGCACGTGGACATGGAGCTATGTTGTCTACCCAACATGAGATTCACATCCACGTGTGCTCGTCCACCCCTGTCTGCCACCTCAGCCACTTTCCCTCAAACCCCTCGTGGCTGCATTACTTGCTGTTCGGTTCAACTCAGATTTTTCTTGGACCATTTTACCGTGACAACGAAATCTTTCATATGCTGATTCCAGGCCAATCTTTATAAACACACGAGGAGCTTTTCCTTATCGCGTAAAAAAGCAGTGCATTTTCAAAACTAAACTTCACAAATTTAGAATGTGTTCTTAGAAGATTCTCTTTATAACCTTCATTTTTTCTAATGAAATATTTCATCAATAAATTTATTTGAATTAATGATGGAAGAAGGCAGTTGTTGGATCAAAGCTAAAGTAGGGTTCAACTTTGGCAAGTTGTATTTAGGGTACAGAAGGTTCTCTGGCAAGAAGTTCAATGCTATTAATAGTATTGTCTACTGGAAGCTGCTAGAAATAATGAAGGGAATAGAAGAGTGTTGAGAATTATTTTCCAGTTCAAAAGTTCAATAAAACCCTAAAAAGAAGATTCCTACACAACTAGCATGGCAAGATAAAGATTCCCAACACAACCTTAAGTCCCATTTTTGGGACCAAATTCCTACTCTTACAAAAAAATGAGTATAAATACACAAACAGTTTCTCTACTCATCGACCCAATACGAACATATCGGATCGAGCTGCAGATTACTCGAGGATTGTAGAACAATGTCCGGAGTGTGGATGTTCCAGCAGAATGGGATCATTCGCTTGGTAGATCACCCGTCCGAGGGAGGGTCAGGCGGAAAACGGAAAGTGATAGTCCATCTCCCAACCGGCCATTTGATTTCCGGGTACCCTATGCTGGAAAGTATACTTAAGGGTTTGGGGTGGGAGAGGTACTATGGGGGAGAAAACTCATTTGAGTTCATGCAGTTTCATAAAAAATCTTCCATTGATCTAATTTCACTCCCTAAGGAGTTCTCCAAGTTCAACTCCATTCACATGTATGACCTCGTAATCAAGAACCCTAACACCTTTCAAGTGCGCGAAATCTGAACCGAACTGAACTGATCAGTTATCACTACTGCGTATAATATGTATGGTGTGCTTTGTCATGAAATGAAACCCTATAATAATGTCTGTCTTCTGTTTCCCATTTTCTTGATCAGATTACGTGTTGTACTTTGTACTATTTACTATTTAGGTCACATGTACTTAGCCCTCGTCTCTTGTACAGTGGCTTCTTGTGTTTTCTAAGACCTAAAAAATGTAACAAAAGTTTATGTGTCCGATGCAGTGCAAAGATCATGAAGTGGGGCTAGGTCAAATATAAATTTATCGTGTATTTGATTGAATGAATAATTTATAGGTAGATCATTAAAAAGGGTAGAGACAAGAGGCGTGAGAGCAGCGAAGATTTAGAAGCATGAGGTCCCGAAAGAGGGGAGCACGACAAGCACACGCTTGGGCCTTCACGTGAACTGGAAGAGGACAAGTCCAGTGTATTCCTGTCCCTGTCATGCGGATTTCTCGGCCCCACCGACAAAATCTAATACGTACAAATATTATGTCGATTGCATTCGTAATTATGTTTTGAGATCAACTCAATTGGGCCGGCACATAAAAAGCCCAAACATAATTTCAGGCCCAACACGGCCCACTATGACCTTTTCTACCTCTTTTCGGGCCAGACCTTGTTGCTAAATTAGGTGCAATGCCTTGACGTAAGACGCTAATGTTTCCTCATCGGGACATGTTAAGATGGTGGTCGATAGTGAATGCCGGTTAGTTAAAGAAGTTGGAATTTGAAATGGTACAAAGCCTGTTAGGGCCTTGAAACTGAACCCCAAATCTGATCTACCCCACAGATCAACGGCTGTGATCGCACCACGTCACTCGCAAACCCTAATAAAAACCCCACGCGAACCCAAATAAATGACCAAAACACTCTCGCCTCGCCAACTGGTCTATCACAAGACTCATCTACGTCACGAAAACGACGAGGGCAGATCCGTAAATCACTACAAAAGATGGATTCCCATCCCAGTGAACGGGAAATATTTCCCCGGCTGACGACGTTCCCGTCAATCTGATATATAATTATCGCCTCCCGATTCGCATCTGCAGCTTCTCTATTCCGCAATGGCATTCGCTGGTGGCCCGTTCTTGACGCAGTCACACTCTTCTCGATCCATCCTCCCTTCCTCGTCGTTTCTTTTTGGAGTACTGTGAAGTGCGGAGGTACTCCATCTCATATTCAGAATCTGCAATTTTGTTTGTTTGTTTGTTTGAATTGATATGGTTGTTGATGACGTTAATGTTTATTGATCGGATTTAAGATCGAGAGTGCTTGAAGATTGAATTTGTTGGACTCTCGGGAGTGATGGGATTATTGGAGATTTGGATGGATTAGAAACCTCTGTTTGTGATATATACAGCAAGATTTGAGATGGAGTTTGGGAATCTCCTTGGTTTAATGGATTTGCAGAAGTAGAATATGTTAGGATTGGAATGTTTTGTTTTATAATCATGAAGTCTCAAACCCTAGAAACTACCGGATGGAAGAGTACTGAAATTTGGCAATGTCAGGTTTTGAGTCTTTTGGATGTTGTGATTGCCAACGTTTTACCTCAGCTTTACCTGTTGGATTGTGGTATTTGCTCCAGAGTCTTGATTGAAATTGCAGAGATTTTTGAATTACACATTGTAATTTACTTAAATTTTTGGAGTGGACATGTAACAGAATCTGTTATTATCATTTGAGCACTTGCAATCATTTCAGTTCTGTAATTTTATTTGTTTCTATGTGTTGCAGGTGGACTTTGCTCAATTTGGTTAACAGGATCACCTTACAAAATTGCACTTTCTTAAACTCTCTGCTTATGAGTTATTTGTTTCTCTTGTTATAACTTAATATAACGACAACCAATAGGTAAAGCTGAGATTATAAATGTCCATATACTTACCCTAGTTCAAATTTTCAGTATTGTACTATAGGTTCTTGGGGGCATTATATGATTTCAGCATGCCTCTAACTCAAGATGACATAACACGTGAAGGTGCTATTATGTTCCAGCGACAGAACTATTTGTCTTTGCATCTACCCAACGCTAACATGTTTTCCATTTCATAAGGTAGGTGGAGTATGACAAGTCATCGTACTTCTCAGTTAGAAGGCTCAAAGATCAAAGTTCTGAGATGTTTCAGGCAGATAAAGGTGACAACTGCAAAGCACAGTCACTTATAGTCTAGAAACTTGTGGATGATCAAGCTGTTAAAAGAGTAGAAGAGACGTTTTGAGGTTCCAGGTGCTCACCTGAGGCATCAGGAAGAACAATCAATGAGCAATCACATTAGTGTTTCAGCAGATCTTGACGAGGATAAGAGCAAAGCCCCTGAAATAGTTAAAGATTCTCATGATGGACATTGCTCCATTAATAAGCAACGAAAGCTTGAAGGTGCAGCTAGCCATGCTGTAAGGTATGCTAATACTTTAGCTAAGAATCTTAAAATTGACAGTCAAAAGCAAGCAATGCTAGGAAAAAAGCGCAGCAGACAGACTATGTTTCTTGATTTGGAGGATGCCAAACAAGCTGGTCAGTTAAATCCTGCAACTCAACGAAGACCAAACTGCCTGCCACCCATTGCCGGTGTCAGTGGGAAACAAAGTCAGCCTGCTTCTCCCACTAGTGAAAATGCAGTTCAGCCGGTGCTTCAAAATCAAGAACACGACGATATATGTATTATTGAAAGTACCAGTTCTGAGTATGATGAATTTGGAGGCGAAGGAAAAAGAGAAATAGATACAAAAAGTTCATCAAGTACTCACAAAATAAGAAGTGTTAACGATTCCCACAAGGCAAAAGTATCGCCTCTGAGACATAACCCATGGCAGCTATCTAAAAAGGTTCCCCCGAAGAAGCCAACACCGGCACTAAACCTTCAATATCAGGATACATCAATCGAGCGACTTATTCGGGAGGTCACAAATGAGAAGCTTTGGCATCACTCAGGTACTATTCTTATATTTTTTTTCAAGCCAATTGTCGGTCTGATTAATGTCTTTGATTTTGAACTATACAAATAACTTTGGGTTTTTATTTGGCATCTACTTGACAATCACCCGACTCAATGTCCTTGTCATTCCGACAGTTGTCACTTCAAAACTCAACTTTTTTACTCCCATAAATGTATGCCATGCATATTTTATTCCATACACATTGTTATCTTTATTTATTACTTGACTAGTTTTTTATCAAAACTTTGATTATGCTTCAGAAGAGACCGAGCTTCAAAGTGTTCCGGACCAGTTTGAATCAGTGGATGAGTATATCAAAGTTTTTGAACCTTTACTTTTTGAGGAATGTCGTGCTCAACTATTCAGTACCTGGGAGGAGTTAGCTGAAACCAATAACAGAGATGCATTTGTGATGGTTAAAATTAAATACATTGAGAGACGGGAAAGAGGTATTGAACTCTTGATAAATGGCATCTAAATATGCTTTCTTGCTTGTCCATGTGCAGAAATTTAAGAGTTTATTAAAATTATCATCAAAGTGTGTTGCCCCTAATCTATTTCACTATTCGTTCCAAAAAATAAAACTAGTGTTGTTAGATGCCTTAATTGTTTACCAGTGCTGACTGCTGAGCTTAGATTAGTGCAAGGCGCATGCTATTTTTTTGTTGCTTTTAATTGTAACGGAGTGAAGTTTTTTATGAAGTCAGAATTTCATCAGTTGCAACGACATTAGTCCGCTCTTTTTTGCACTTTCCTCGTTCTTGCTCTTGCTTTAGAATACAACCGAAAGATTCATTGTTTGTACTGTCTTCTGCAGGATGGTTTGATGTTGTGGTTCTTCCAACCATTGAATCCAAATGGTCATTTAAGGAAGGAGATATTGCCATTCTTTCAACTTCAATACCAGGATCAGGTGACTTCACCGACAAATATATATTTTAGCTTGTTCTTTTGCACCCCTTTATGTATTGTTCTATTTTATCTTATGTGTTTTTTACTTTGGTTCCATGCATATTTTTTTCTTATAAATCATGCTTCGCTTAAGATTCTTAAACATTGTTTTATTGAACAGTGAGATCTAACTGGCACAGTACCCCATCACTTGAGGATAGCAAGACTAAGGACATTACTGGATGTATAGTTGGCACTATTAGGCGTCACAATCCTATTGATACTCGTGATCCTACCGGAGCAACTCTACATTTTTATGTTGGAAAGTCCATTGATCCTCGTAGGTCAGTTTGGTTTTTCTTCTCATGTTGGCTAATCATTTAATGTATGCTTCATAGTTAAAAAGTTAGAATACTGGTTGGAAAGATCATCACCATTGTATCCTGTAGTATATTTTTCATTTGAAGGACGAATAATGCTTTGCTTATTGTTGAGAGGAATTTTCTTTTGTTCAATTTGATACAGTGAACTCGACAGCGATCATATACTCAAGAAACTGCAACCGAAGGACATTTGGTACCTTAGTGTGCTTGGTCCCCTTGCAACTACTCAAAGGGAGTATGTTGCCCTGCATGCATTTCGTAATCTGCATGCCCAGGTAATGGCTACTATCTTCCTTCTACCTTTTCTCTTGATTTGATTCATGAAGTAGGAAGATCAGGAACGAAATAACCCTTAAATATTAGCCTCTTCGTTAAACATATTTGTAACTGGAGCAATGTAAAATTTGCAGATGCAAACTGCAATACTGCGGCCTAGCCCGGAGCATTTTCCAAGATATGAGGAGCATGCCCCTGGGATGCCTGAATGCTTCACGCCTAACTTTGTTGATCATTTACATAAAAATTTCAATAAACCTCAACTCGTGGCAATTCAGTGGGCGGCAATGCATACTGCAGCAGGTACAACAAATGGGACGACTAAAAAACAAGAACCCTGGCCCTTCACCCTTGTCCAAGGTCCTCCAGGAACAGGAAAGACACACACGGTTTGGGGGATGCTCAATGTCATTCATCTTGTTCAATATCAGCGCTATTATGCTGCATTGCTGAAGAAGCTGGCTCCTGATAGCTATAAACAGCTTAATGCCAGTAGCTTGAACACATCCATTGTGGGTTCTCTGGATGAAGTTCTCCAAAGGATGGATGAGAATCTCTTCCGCTCACTACCCAAACTCTGTCCAAAACCAAGAATGCTTGTTTGTGCTCCGTCTAATGCTGCAACAGATGAGCTCCTTTCTCGAGTACTTGACCGTGGATTTATGGATGGTGAAATGAAGGTCTATCGTCCTGATGTTGCACGAGTAGGGGTTGATACTCTAACACGCGCTGCACAGGCAGTCTCTGTTGAAAGAAGAACTGAACTTCTTCTTTGCAAAAGCCGGGATGAAGTTTATGGATGGATGCAACAATTGAGAGGCCGTGAAGCTCATCTGTCTCAGCAGTTGGCAATTTTGCAGAGAGAACTCAATGTTGCAGCAGCCACTTGTGGATCTCAAGGATCTGTTGGCGTGGACCCTGATGATCTTTTGGCAAGGGACCAACGTCGCGATGCGCTACTTCAAAATCTTGCAGCTGTTGTTGAGGAAAGGGATAAAGTTCTTGTTGAAATGTCTCGCTTCCATATGTTAGAGGGAAAATTCGTTACGGGTGGTAGATATAATTTTGAAGAAGCCCGTGCCAGTCTTGAGGCGAGTTTTGCAAATGAGGCTGAGATTGTTTTCACCACCGTCTCAAGCAGTGGTCGTAAACTTTTTTCTCGGCTTGCTCATGGGTTTGACATGGTCGTTATTGATGAGGCAGCCCAAGCTAGTGAAGTAGCTATTCTTCCCCCGCTCTCACTGGGTGCAACTCGATGTGTGCTTGTTGGGGATCCACAGCAGCTTCCAGCAACAGTTATAAGTAAGGCTGCCAGTTCACTGTTCTACAGTAGAAGTCTTTTTGAAAGGTTCCAACAGGGTGGCTGCCCAACAATGCTGCTTTCTGTGCAATATCGAATGCATCCTCAAATCCGAGATTTTCCCTCAAGATACTTCTACAAAGAACGCCTTATTGACAGTGAAAGCGTAACTAATTTACCTGATGAGAAATACTACCAGGACCGCTTACTCAGACCTTACATATTTTTTGACATCACACATGGGCGGGAGTCGCATAGGAATGGATCTGTCTCTTATGAGAATCTACAAGAAGCTCAATTCTGTCTTCATATATACCAACATCTTCAGAAAACACTGAAAAGGATGGGTTTAAATAAAGTTTCAGTTGGCATCATTACACCATACAAGCTGCAACTGAAATGCCTTCGTCGGGAGTTTGACCATATTGTAAAATCTGAAGAAGGAAAGGACTTGTACATTAATACAGTGGACGCTTTTCAAGGACAAGAGCGTGATGTCATCATAATGTCTTGTGTGCGTGCTTCGGATCATGGGGTGGGCTTTGTTGCTGACATCCGGCGAATGAACGTTGCTCTCACTCGTGCAAGGAGGGCTCTGTGGGTATGCACAGTTGATTTTTGGAACCAGTGTCTACTCTTTTGTGATAGCAGAAGTAGTCTCAAGGTTAATATATTCTTGTTATGTTTGTTTGTAGCTAATGAAATGTTCTCAAACTGTGATGTTGCAGGTCCTGGGAAATGCCAATGCTCTCATAAAATCGGATGACTGGGCTGCCCTGATTGCTGATGCCAAAGCTAAGAACTGTTATCTTCATATGGATTCTATTCCAAAGGCATTCCTGCTGTCAAATGCAACTCCTATCCCGCCATCTTCATCGAGCTTAAGGGGATTCAGATCAGGACCAGGAAATAGATATTCAGACAGCAATGGCGAGACCAGGTCGGGAAGGTTGCCAAAATATGATGAAATTGTATCTTATGTTCCACCTGCCGCTAAGCATAGTGGGCATAGGTCATCATACAATCCATCTGGAAGAAATTGATGAAGGTGAGGGTTTCACCAAATATTGAGAAATCCCAGGCCAGCACTACATGTTGGCATTTCCTCTATATTTTGGTATATCCTCTGCCACCGGACTGGATCATGTACAGGCAGACTGGAAGGTGGAATAGCCTTTACATCTTGCACTGGTGATTGGAAATTGGTTTTTCATGCCTCCGGTGGACCCATTATATTTGGTTGACGTGGCCTGCGCACTCACTCAGTTAAGGCATACATTGCACAATCATGCAACACTTGAAGTTAACCACTCTCAGGTTCATCCTGCAGGCATGCCAACAACTTAAGCCGACCTCAACACCACTTAATTGCCAGCACCACAGGCTTCAAATCCAATGGCTGCCGGTCCACATCCCTCCTGGGCCTTATTTTATACAGGGGTATTTCAAGTGGTGTTATTTATATGTCTGCATTGCTTCAGTCAGTGTCCTAACCTCCTCTATGTATGGCACGAGACGCAAAGAGTGTTTGGCGATTGCAAAACCCTTGAAGGCCATTGCTTTTTGAGAATCATTGAAGAGAGCCCTTGTTTTTTGTTCTATTTATTAAAAAATGGAAAATAATAACATCAAATGTCAAAATTACAATTACCACGTCACTTACCCGTTCTAATTTGGAGAATTATTCTAGAAATTTTAAATCCGATGAGGTCGGTTCTAATTCTATTAAATTGGGGAAGTAATGTTTACTTACATATTATTCATGACATTTTATTTATAGAAAAAATAGGAAATTCTCGAATCACGTCTCAAGCTAAATTAAATTAAAGTTATCCATTTATAAATATATCAGACCACAAAAAAAATTATTTTATTTATTTTTCTTTTTGGCATAATATTAAATCAATCATATTTATATATATTCTCTCGTCATCCTGCATCTCATCTTCTTCTCTTCATCCGACGCGCGCACATGGAGGTCCTTATCGACGATCGAGACTTCAACTCCGATTGCGACGCACCCGCTTCGGCCTTAGGCGCGAGGGGGATGAGTCGGCAGCCGATGCGAGAAACCTAGGGGCTGGGATTCGGTTTCGCGAGTCGTAGATCTGGACGATCGGAAGTGGATAAGGCTGTTTCGCCTTCCTCTTCGAGCTCGTCGTCGATTGGAGCCCAGAGCGATGAGGAGGCTGAGGACGACGACGAGGTTCAGAGTCAGGAGCGGAGCGGATTGAGCTCGCTCCACTCGCTCGAATATTCTCTTCCGATCAAGTGCGCTCGAACTTCAATCTCTATCAATTTAATCAATAAATATTTATTCACCGAATGGAATTGTATTGAATAAGTTAGTAACTGAATCAATTTAGCAATGCCGCAGGGGTTTGTCGAGCCACTTTACTGGAAAATCCAAGTCATTCACGAATTTATCAGCAGTGGATGATTTGATCAAGGTCCAGAATCCGATCAACAAACGGAGGAGGACCTTAATGGCCTCGAAATGGGCTAGGAAGGCATCCTTCTATGGCTGGTCCTTGATGAAGATGACGTGCAGACTCCGTCGCCATGGGAACCAGGACTTGGGAACGACACTAGGAGAGGAGGATCAGGAGCTTCAAGTCGCCCAGTTGTTTTTGCTCGACAGATTTGCAGGAGGAAGAATGAATGCGTTATTGAAGCTATCATCATCTACTACAACCTTGAATAACCAAATGAATGCTGTCGGCACATGCTTGCATCTCATCTCATTTTAGTGTTTGTTTTCTTGGGCTGTAATTATGTCCATCCAACGCTCGTGAACCCCGAAAATGTTAGCCATGACCTATGCTGGTTAGATTTTCAAATTCAGCTCAGATCATTCCGGGATGCGTTTTGGTTACTTAGCGTTGAGGGGACAAAAGCTAAACCCTGTTGAATTTATGCCAACTACAAGACTCGTCTTAACCTTATCTTATAATCATATGAATCCTTCCACAACAACAACTTCTGCATAAGTTAAGATAGTTTTGTGACATGTTATTTAAATGCAAACTTGAAAGCGCCAGCGATGCTATTATTCATTGCGCTTGACACGTGTCGTTACTGCTAGGTTTGGAGCAGAGTCATGCAATCGCATTAATATTTGGAATGTTATAATTTTTAAATTATTCTCTTACATCTTCGAATTTTAAATAACATTTTCTTTCTCACACATTTAAATTAAGATAACAATAATGGGAATGAAGTTGGGGCCGCTGAGCTGGTTCGGTGGGCCCGTTTCATAGAAAACGGAATAAAGTCATATAGTCCAAAAAGAAGCCCAGGCCGGAACGGATCAAAGTTCCACGTGTCGTCATATCAACCGTCGATAAGACGTCATCCGGTTCCACTCGTATCCGACGGCTGAGATCATCTGACGGCAGACGCGCCGCACAGTACACTTGCCCGCTCCTGCTTTCTCCAACGCCCAGTTTGCCAGAAATTCCATCTCGACATAAATTCAATCTCTCCAAATTCGAAACCCAACCCGCTCGCTTCCGGCGAAGAAGACGAGGTGCGTACATGAAATCGTAGTTTTTATTGCATGTGACTCAATGGTAGTTGTTGAATTTGTGGTTATTGAGTTGTTGTCGTCGCTCGAGCTTCAGAACCCTTGCGAGGGACCGAATTGGTGATTTGATGGTTGGTGAGATGCGCTTGATGATCCGTTTTGCATCATCGGTTCAGAAAATGTCGATTTAACATGGCTGTGGTGGCTCTATGGTTTTGTTCAAAAGTGTGCCGGTGAACGGGAGAAGCAGTTGTCCAACTGAAGAGATTTGGATATATATGTGTTGGGCTGATGAATTGCTTTTCTTGAGTCATTTTGAAAGAAATGTTATATTGTAGATGTTGAAGGGTAGCCAGAAATGAGTGAAGGTTAATTCATAGAGTGAAAGAACAGATTGTATATTGGGACTTTTTGGTTTAAGTTATAGATCAATCCCTCACATAGTGGTTTTTGGAGGTTTTCAGTTGCTTTGTAATCAAATAACTAGAAGCTTTTGGTTTATAAAGAGAATCTAATTCGAATTATACGTCTTCTTAGTTAGCTAAGATGTAGTTTTTCTGGGATTCATGCTTACTGGAATGCTAAATTGGTTAATATTTGCTCTTGCAGATAAGTTGATAACTTGTGATGGATGAATACTCAAATAGAAGAACAGTGGATGGGCATCCTGACTCAGGGAGGGTGTCTGATCTTGTCTCAAAAAGGACGCCTCGAACTATGAGTCAGACAGCTCAACTTGGATGTAGTAACAGATCGAACGTGGCTAAAAGTAGTAAAATTGCCTGCTCGGAAATTCTCAATGCCTCTAAGCGTCCATTTAGGTATGCTGAATGCAAAAGGGTAGTTGGAGGTTCCTCCTCAATTAATAGCTCATCTAAGTGCTTATGGGAACCCCAAAGAAAGCTGACCCCCAAAGTTGAAAAGGTCTTGCCTGAAAGTGCTAGTAGCAGTGGAAGTAGCGATGGTAGTATCGATCACGTCTCCGAAGTTACAGGTGACATCCTCTTGTTACACCATGATGCTGGTTGCACATCTACAGAAGATTTTGTTCGAAGTACAGTATCATCACAAAGTTCAAGAACTGGGAATAATTTTACTGGAAAACCAGGATTGACAGACCTTGCAGGTTCTGGTTACTTTTCCAAATCCAAAATATCCCAAACCACCATTCCAAGGTTGAGTCATAGCTCCAGTAAACATTTTTCAAAGAGTTCGAAATGTAATTCATCAGTGGAGTCAAGAGTCCACAAAAGAATGGAATTGCTGAAGAAAGGAAGTTTTGAAGGAGAAAGCAGTTCATCCGGTGTGAAAAAGACAAGTACACTTAAAATAGGAGAGACTTCTGGTTCTGCTCGTGGAAAATCAACAGCGAAGCTCAGGAAACAGCTGTATTGGAGCGGATGGGATAATGGCGCTGCCTCTGTTAGTACACAAAGATCAGCCGTCCTCATGGGCGGAGCGAAGCCACCTAATCTAGAATATGGAAACAACTCTGCACTGAATGAATCAAATTCCATTATCCAGGGCAAAGATACTAATGGGCATGAAGTATCAGTCAGCATCAGTGCTTCGAGTATGTTAGACACAAACACTTCCGATAGCAGCATAAACCATCCAATTGCCATTGGAAATTCAACTAGATCCCTAGATTCGAGTGTTTCCACTGGGTCGGCGAATCAAGGTGGCTTCCCAGACATGGATAGCATTACTGAGGTGAGTTCTAGCTATTTCCTCTTCTGTGTCTGAGATAAGCTTGTAGTCTCTAATTAGATGCAATTATGTACAGGTATTATTGGCTCTAGAGCGAACTGGACATGTGGAACAGCTTTCCTATGAGGTAGGTTCATCTCATAGACTCATATCTGTTTCCTAAGTTGGCTCATATGACTGGCATTTCCTTGTAAGCAGAGATTACTCTTCCTTGAGATGAACTCGTTCCTTAGCGGTCTGAGCTTTCATGATCAGCACAGGGACATGAGATTAGATATTGATCACATGTCGTACGAGGTTTGTTTACAATTTCTGTAGCCAGCTGCTCTTATTAATTTAATCTGGGAGTTACTTAAAGCTGAATGTCAATGGTATAAAATGACAGGACTTATTAGCCCTGGAGGATAGGATTGGTTGCGTCAGCACTGCTCTCACAGGGGAAGCCATGGACAGATGCCTCGATAAGAGCTTCTATTTGCCAACACCAACTGAAAATGCCAGCATTGGTTTTAATAAGGATGAAGATGATCTCAAATGCAGCATCTGTCAGGTAGTGCATTAATAAGCCAAAGATGATATGAAATTTATTCCTTTAGCTGCCTCTTGCAATCTGAATATTATTAACAATACTTCATATGGCAGATGCGACAAATAAATGATTTATTTATTTCAATAGAACTACGATATAGACGAACTCATATACAAAAAATAGACAAGTAATCAAAGAGAGATTGTTTTGGATTGATAAATATGGAAAAGATATGAGGCAACATATTTCAAACAAATACCAAGTCTTTTGTTTAGGAGAACTTAAAGATCACGAACGATATATGAGGACACTTAAAGCATACTTTAAAAAGATGAGTACTCATATATGTTCTAATCTTTTAGTTCATACCTAGATCAATTATAGCATAAGAAAAAATACTAATAGACATATGAATGACTACATCAGTAGTAAGTACTTGATATATAACCGTATAACTTGGGCCTTCATACATCCGATTATTTTATTTTTCCTTTTTGGTCCTAACAAGAATTTCATTTCGTACACGAACAATACCTCTAGTTATGGTCGTAGGAAAGGCTCTGATGGATTTGTTTTGCGTACAGGAAAAGTATGAGGTTGGTGATGAGGTAGGAAGGCTACACTGTGAACACCTGTATCACTTGTGTTGCATACAGCAGTGGCTGAACCTGAAGAACTGGTGCCCTATTTGCAAGGGATCAGCAGTGCCCTCTTAGTTATCCTCCCACTTTTCTGATGGCTCTCTGCCTCCTGTTTGTAGGATTCTTATCATGAAAATTCAATTAGACATTCAGCAAGTAGACTAATAAATGGCAACTCAGCAATTGTAATCCTCAAATAATGGAAAGTGGAACACCATTCATCTATTCTGGTCTGGTCTCTTATCACAACCAAGATAAGAAAATGATTAGGTTTTATTATTTGATAAACTCTCAGGATCTAAAAGTCACAATTACCTACTGAGCACCATCATCCTGCAAAACTTTGTTGGACCAGGATTGACAACATGAAGAACCTCAAGGAAGGAAAAAACTGGTTTCTATTAAACCCTACGGCACATGGGATCTGTGAATTTGAACCTGTTTCCCATGGAATATAGCCCAGTGGAATACCAAGACAAAAAGCTTCTTGAAAACCAGCATCCTTTTTCATCCCATGGAAGCCATCTATCAGGTTTGTTATTCTTCAAACGAATACATACAGATCTTCTCAAAATTCAACGGCCAGTCTTCTCCTAGTTGCCGAGGATTCAGCTCCATAGCAACTTTAAAATCTTGTAGCAAAATTGCCGGATGAGGTCTCTCGTCGGACATTGTTCTCACAGGACTGCTTGTTGCCATTAGAAGCTGGTTATTTGGCAACAAGCCATTCAAATATTTTCCTTGAATGTGCTGCTTTTGGGGAACAGGAGGGCTTTTAGTCTCATTTCCAGACTTGGCTTCTACCAAATTGATACATGACTTGATCAATCCTTTCAGATACACATCTAACATCCTATTCAACAAACTAGCACATTCAAGGGAAACCCCTCCCAGGTTTTGCATAGCTGCTATTTGCTCCATACGAATTTGTAATGTATCTGTATCGGATAATTCCCCAGTATTCCAGTAACTCATGCGAGTATCACTATTACTCGCTGGTGAAGCCTTGCGAGATTGCTCCACCCCTTTGTCTTTCTTACACAAAGAAGCCAGCCCATCGACTGATCCACTTGGACATTTTCTTCTCAGTGGCTGCTCCATTGACTTTTCTTTTTCATTCTCAGCGAGGCTATGCCTGTTTCTGAATTTCCAGACATGGTTATCCAACCTAACTTTCCTACGCGACGCCACTCCATTCTCCCATGTTATAGCGCTTGTACTAGGAACTCCAAACTGCAAATCACCTGGTCCTCGACCAGCTTCAGCCGCTGTTCTTGTGGAACTTTCTTCACAAACTGGAGGAGTTTTTGCATTACAAACATTCTTCAAAATTGACCGTACCAAATGATTGTGCAGTTGGAGATTCTCCCTCCCAAGAACTTGCTGACACAACTTATTGAACTCTTTTTTACTCACCTTCTGATTCAACAACCTATTCAAATAATAAAAGTACCTCTTCGACCTCTCCTCTCCAAGCCTCTTCATAATCAAACCCTTCAGCTCCGCTACATCGACTCGCGAACCCAGTTTCTGCTGTTGCATCTCTCGAACCCCAAGAAATTCATACACTACTCACAAAAATCACTAAAAAGAACAGCAAAACACAGATTCCATAAACTGTCACAATTTACACCATCTCCAACCAACCCTGAAATCTTCCACCCAAAATTTCCTCAATTCCAGCCTCAATCTCATCTTCACATCAACCCCAAACCCCAAACCTACCTCCCTAGATCTCCATCAAACCCTAACTCAAGCTCCAAACCAGCAGCTCCCCTTTAACTTCAAAAACCCTACCTTTACTGCAGCAACAGCAAATCACATCACTCCAACTCCCACAAATCCTCATTCTGCTCACATCACACACATATAGTAATCAAACAATCACATACACGATCGCCGAATCACCACAACCCTAAACTTCCAAATATCAAATCTGCTCAACCAAAACCCTACCTCTCAATTCCCAAAATCTCCAATTCAAATCCAAATCAACAAAGCATCAACGCACTATCAGACCTTGGCGTTGGCCTGACACTGTTTCCGGCAGAAAACGAACTCCCATTCAACGCTCCTTCCTAAACTCCAGAAACTCAAAATTCTTCAATCTCGTCACTTCCAAGTTCTCGTTCAACCGTCTTTTGACTTCTTACTATCCGCTTACCGCAGCTCGCATCTTCTGCTTCAGCGCATTGCTGATTCCGCTCCGTTTCCGCTACCTTTGTAGTTCATTCATTCAGCTGGTTCTTCTCCGGATGTTCAATTCCGATTCCATCATCGTCTTCTGCTCCGATCTCCGCTGCTTCCAGTCTCTCTCTTCTGCTTATGCTTCTTCTTCGTTCGAGTTTCTCTCTCTCTTGCTGAGCTGCAGCGCTCGCCGAGTCTCATTAATTTTTCAATTTAATTAATTAATTAAAATCAGCCCAATTCGTATTATGACGTCAATATTAAAGCCCTAGAAAGGCAGTTGCACAACAATCCCCTTACCCCCATCTCGAAACCTATATCTACTAGAACGGAGTTGATCTTAGTTCTTCAGATTTAGATTTTCAATTTTGCCGATTCGCTAACTGTTAATATCCTACTCCCTCATCGTAGATCGCTGCCGGAATCAGGTGAGACGATTATAGGCTGTATCTATAGTGATTTTTAGTACTCCAGGTCTTTGTAGGCGCGGTGGAAGTGGAGGAGGTTAGAGAGTACCACGGTGATATGTTAAAATGTGGCTGCTGTTTCCAGGTATGAAGTTTGATTTTTCAAGTTGTGATTATTCGATTTGAGGAGGTGGAGGAGATGAGGTTGAGTTGGATTAGGTTTACTAACCCCCTATTGTTTACGTTTGTGATTGCTGCAAAATAGGGCTCAGTTAGATTGGGGAATTTTTGTTCTGATCAGAAGTTCAAATAATTATGGAATTGCAGCGATGCTAAAACTTATTCATTTTGACTGGGTTATGTGTAATTGCTAAAAAACGATCAATTACCTAGACTGAAACTTGTATTTGGGTATTGTAATATTGTTAAGGTAACCTGTAGGTCTTTCGAGGGATTAAGTACACCATTTCTTCCGAAATGTAAAACTGTTGTTTGTAGGCGATATATAGTATGAAAGAAAGCTCCTAGCTGCTTGGGCCAAACCGTTGTGTAACGAATTTTCCATTTACCAATGCCAATGTAGTTGTTTTCTTACCCCATCCCTGCTCAAGTTAATTGATGAAGGTTTTTGTTTTGTCTCCGGAAGTTGAAGTGACGAATATGCCTATTTGACATTAATACTGATTCATTGTGATGCTTTCAACTTAAACCTGATAGAGTGAAATTAGATCTTGGAGTGATTCAATCAACTTGGCGACATGGGATCAATGGGAAAAGTAATAAGAATCAATTTCATTTCTTTACAGATTTACTTCTGTACTGGTTTACGTATTGATGTTGTGAGAAATATCTCGTTTACCATGTTCATAATAATTTCGTGAGAGTGAAAGTTGTATATCCGAATTCGACTGAGATTCTAGATTGACTGAGCATACAGTTATTGAGCTCAATTTTTTGAGTGGTGAAAGGTTCGCGATCATTGCTTCAAGTTGCATTATTGAACTGGCCATAGTGAACTACTGTATGCTTGACAGAGTTTTTTGCAAGAGAAAGGTCAACGGTTGGAGACAACACAGACACAGGCCTGATGTAAGTCAGTATCCTTTTTAGATAATGCACTGAAACTGAATTATTGAGTCTATTGATTTGGTTAGCTGTTAAATATATCTGCCGGTTTCAAATCTGGTTAGAAGGCATGAAGAGTTGACTTAACGAATTTTAGGTAGTTATTGTCAAATTTAAATTTTTGGGTCACATGATTCGAAACTATATTGCAAGAAATATCGATAGAGTGGCTAATTGTAATGAAACTTTTGGTTGTGACTGTCTATTGACCTGACTGTTTTGATTGAGGTGGAATTCTTTTTACAATTGCAATCAGGGCTTAAAGATCCTCAAAATTATGTTTGTTTGACTGTTATTGACCAGAATTAGAAAACTAGTGTCTGTTTGACAGCCATGGTGACTGTTGTGTTTGTCAGTGATCCTCAGTTCACTTGGAAGTCGACAGAAAGAGATTGTTGGAGATGCACATATGCAGATAAAATCTCAGTTAAGGGATAAATCCACGTATAGAGCAGGAGCGGGACATGAGGTATATCACTGTATGTTCAGCTAAGAGTTCTCCATCTTTTCAACCTGCAATATGTGCAAGGATCACAGTTAATGTATCTTAAAATGTTGTGTGCCAAGTTCTAGCTTTTGCAAGCTTAAATGGATATACAGGAATTATATATATTACGTCTAGCTTTCGTATTACTGTTTTCTTTCTTTATAATTAGTTGTGGCAATGGCATACTGATGTGTCTGTTGGGTTTTTTAAGGCTCATTTGTATTCATTGATGCACTTCCTCAAGTTGCAGGTTGGACAAGGTGTCTTCACTCTGTGGTCAGTATCTTATAACTTGGTGTTTCCATCCCCTTGGTGATTTGTGCCCCAGATCTTATAATGGTTCAAGTATGTATGAACTATGAACTTCATTCCCCAAAAACAAGGATAGACAACTCCTGTCCCCACCAATCTTCAGTCTGTGAGACACTCTTCTACCCTACACTCTTGAATTCCAGTCTTTCCATCAAACTTTGTCAACAACTAGCATTTCAGAGCGACTTAGCAGTGCAAGATCAAAGCATAAATAAGGGCTGGAACTCTGAATCATCTCCAGCATGCCGACACTTCCTCCAGACAATAATACCACATCCACAAACTCCTCAACACATCAAAGAGCAAAATCCTCAACACATCAAAGAGATCTTACTGTGCATGTGACAGGGAATGAAACAGATGACAGTGAAAATGCGCATGGATGTTGCTAGCTAATTTATGCTAGCTAGTGTGGTATCCTGGGAAACAGAAAGCAACCTCAACTGATATTTTACCAGACAATGGATTTCAATGAGCAGATTTCAAGTGACTGAAAATGGAGGAGAGGGTCAATACTCAATTCCTGTATAAAGACAGCTCAACAACTACAGATGTATATTTTTCAACCCAATTTATAAAGACTGTCAATTATGGAGTAAGAGAAGATACTGGGGTACCCGTTTGATCATGAAGCTGAAGTTGAAGCTGCTGCCGTGTGCTATATGCTATGCTCTCAATGCATTGCTGCTGCTGTGGATAATGTTCTTGGACCAATGTGGATATATGACTTGGTGATTGTGCTAGCTCATCTGCTCCCCAATAAGATCAAGACCAACTAGAAGGAAGGTCACACCTTGGAATAAAAGGAAGTAGAAATGGACTCCCTGAGCTGACAGGAGACTCCTCAAAGAAGCAGTGAGTAGGAGAAAGGCCAGTGCGAGCTCTTTCTTGTACAGTTTGTTCATATTTTTTACAGGTGCCTCCTTCAACTTGGTAAGCTCGGAAAGTTCACTTTCAGAAGCTCCTCTTTGATGGAGACTGAATTTTGATTCCCTTTCTTCAACAGCCAGTAAGTTTGATTCGGATGAGCGGCCAGCTTTTTTAGTGACTACCCACTCATATGAGCTACCCAACTGGAACAGACCTGATATCATGGCGTTGAATTTTGTAACAGACATGGTGTTTTCAAACAGGAGATATGGTACGACGAAAGGGAAGGATTTGGGATGTGGAAGGATGTTGAGGAATGACATGAAGACTGGTACATAACAGATGACCCATAAAGGAAGCTCGGCCTCTGGCACGAAGATGGTCAAGGGAAGAATGATGCAGAACAATGTGAATGAATAGAATGGTAGAATGAGTTTCCGTAGAAGAAAAAACAGGAGGATCATATTGGCTTTCTTCCATGGTGATATCTGCATACAGCAACAAATTTGGAAGAAGAAACATTATTATAAGCATATACACTAGTTGTTTCCAAGCAGCGTGTGTTCCGTGTACCTTAGCAGTTAGAACATCAGGAAGACATAATCGGAACAGGTGCATCGGACCTGAATGCCACCGGTGCTGTTGTTTTTTGTATGCTTCGTATGATTCAGGAACCTCACAGAGAACCTGACAAGGGTGAGGACTGGAGTTACATAAATATACACCAAGTCTGAGGAGTCAGTCAAAAACCTTACTTACCTTGACGTCATTGAGAAAGATGAATTTCCAACCATTGAGATGAGCCCGCACAGCTATGTCCATGTCCTCTACAGTTGTCCTCTCGAGCCAGCCTCCCGACTCCTCCAGGGCTTTGATTCTCCAGACACCAGCAGTTCCATTAAAACCGAAGAAATTCAAGAACACTCCGTTAACTTGCTGCTCCACCTCGAAGTGGAAGCACAGATTAATATTTTGCAGACGAGTCAACAAGTTCTCGTCTTTGTTCACAAATGCCCATCTTGCCTGGACGAGTCCCAGTTCAGCATTGTCCTACAAAAAATGGTTAAATGAAAAAAAATCAACATGATTTTCAATGGCCGACTCAGTCGAGCTTCACTTCATGTTCCCCCATCATCATCATCATACCTTAAAATGTGGAACAGTCAGCTTAAGGAAGTCTGCACTTGGTTGGAAATCTGCGTCAAAGATGGCAACAAATTCGTACCTCTTTACATAGTCACAGCTCATTGCAGATTTCAAATTCCCAGCTTTGTAACCTGTTCTAACTAATCTATGCTGATATATTATGTTAATACCCTGCTGCCTCCATTTGGACACCTCTGCTTTAATCAACCACTGGATGCTCTCATCACTGGAATCGTCAAGAACTTGAACCAGCAATCGCTCGTTGGGCCAATCAAGCTGGCAAACTGCAGATATAGACTGCTCATATACCTGCGCCACCCCATCAAATATTTGGTGAGTGGCATGAAAACAAAGAATGAAAACCATTGTCAGTTACCTCTCGCTCATTGCACATTGGAATTTGAACTAGGACCATGGGGTACTCATAGCCTGAGCCCTCGACATCATTCGCCTTGAACACATCTTCACCAATCATTGGCTTTATCCGCCTGTATTTGATCCATATACAACCTAAGCAGAGTAACATCCTATCGGCAGATTGTATGAGGAACAAGAGGACACACAATTTGGAGAGGCCTCTAATGGGAGGGGCAATATAATCAGCTCTAATTTCCAACCAAGCAACATAAACCCAATGGAGCAGTCCTTCAATATCTGAAATCTTCGGAATATGCAAATCAGGATTCTGAAAATAGTGCAAGCCTCTCAAATAAGCAACCGTCTCAAAGGCCAGAACAGCTATTGAGATCACCCAGAATAGTCTTATGACTCCGAGCAATAGTGTCCCTCTAGCCGACTTTCCTCTCTCAACTCCTAAACCTTGCCTGAATATCAACCGCTTCTTAATCGCACCAAGCAACGCCCAAAGGGATGCAACAAGCCATGTCAGACAGCCAACAGCTCTATGAGCTTTGAGAAGCAAAACCCAAGTGACTTGCTTTGCATTCTTGCTCCTGTTTCTCTCCATTGGCCTGAATGCATCATCTGGCCCCTCAATCTCCACCACTGAGAAATTTGGGTTCTCCATTGTTACAATAACCGGAGTCCCCTTCCGGTTATCTTTCGCCCACCAATCGAGAAAATCCAACCTTGGAGCCATTTCCAATTCGGTTGATCCAAGAAAATCACTGACCAACAAACTAAACAGTAAGCACCACCAACTGATAAACACTACAATCCCTCACAACCCAGATCTCAAAACTGACAAAGAAACGCTGCCCATTAAAGAACATTGCAATACAGAGATCAGATATCAAAAACTAAAAGCGCCCATTTTGAAGAATCTCCATCAACATACTCCAATGCAGCACCAAAAGGAAAAAAGAAGACGAGAGCCAGTTTAAAGATGGACACAAGTTTGTTATAATGTCACTTCTCTTCACCATCAACCTATACAATGCAACGCAATTATGAGAGGAAAGGTATCTATTCCCTCTATTAGCATCAGCTGTAATTTGCACAAACACCTTGTGTGCACAGCACCAGTCTAAATAAAAAGAAACTCAAAAACACAGGAGAAGCTGCTTTTAACCCCCTCAGATAATTTTTATCACTTCCCTTGTTCTAGCTGTCAGAATCTTATTGAATAGTTGCCCACATATACCCAATACATCAACACCACTATTCATAAGTCATAATTTATGAACCTCACCAGCATGGAGTGACTGAATATAAATACTAGAAAGTGAGCTAGCTCTCAAGTCTCAACTCATGGGACTTGGGTCTCTTTATGAACATGCTGGACTGCAATTATCTGAAAATGATAACATATCAATATCAACATCAAGAAACTAACCCAGAAGAAATGAGCTTAGATTATCAAAGCGAAGTCAAATAATAAAGAATGTAAGCAGCCTGAGGAAACAATGGAGGAAATGCAGCAAACCCAATAATCAGAATCTGGTTTAACACAAACCCATCACTGTATTTTCTCTCTGTGGATTTTGAAATTTCAGTAAAGTTCCAAACTTTAGAACTTTTTCACGTAAATGCTCAACTTTTATCAACACCCAATAGCTTACGACATCTACAGTTCCCATAACTGGTCAAATAAATACTTAAACTACCAATCCATCAATTTTGAAGAAATTAAAAATCATGTCAAGTTTGATTCCATGAGTGTCAGTTGTCACCGACAGTCTCTCAAGATGCTACCCAAAAGAAAATTCACGTGCAGAAACTTTCACAAATAAGGGTCCTCCTCACTTCAGATTGGTTGAATCTGTTGGCTACAAGTCCAATTGCCAAAGACCATTCATTTTTCACTTGGGGGAAAGTTAAAAGACTTTAACGCCCAAATTTAAATATTCTTAAAAAAAGATGTGAGATCAGATCAGTCGGAGCAATGAGCATGCTGCAGCATTCCTTGATGATGGAATTCCAAGAAGATGGATAATAATATATATCAGAGGATGATGACCCAGCACAAGGCTATGGCTCTACTGATCTGTCATAACTCATAATAATGCATCTTGTTAAATTTTTGAAAAGCTTGTAGGCTAAACAAGCAAATTGAAACTAGACTAGGCGTCATCATCATCAAAGCTTGAAATTTTAAATGAGCTGTATTACATTGTAAAATGATGCTTAAATACAAATCACATCCTTCACCTTGTTTTGTGGCTGCTGCTTTTATGGTAAAGTTAGGAGAATCTGGGTCTTGAGGCCAGAGTTCCGTAGTTTAGAGGACTGACGGTATGATCTGCAACCAGCAACATGAAAAAGATGAGGTTAGCTTCAAGCATTTGCTTGATTGGTGTACACATTGGCCCATTCACGGCATTTTTGAGTTGTCAAAAAGACCAAGTTTCAGCCAACAACATGTGTCGGTGGCACCTCGGTCTGGCCCAGGTGCATGATTCATCATCTATCCTGCCCTTGAACTCAAACTGTTTGCCGTGCCAATTACATCTACTTTGCCAAATATCACAAGTAATGTTGAAATTTGGAATGATGGGAAGAGATCATAAATGTAACTCATCCATTTCATACAGCTTGCTCCACCTGCCGGGAAAAAAATAAGTGGTGATTAGGTCTATCATCAAGGAAAAACATATTGATAGAAACCAGAATGTCTCTTACCTTGCAGTTTCAGACAACATATGCATCGGCAAACAATCACAACAAATCCAATTCATGCATTGTATGCAACAAAAACAAGCTTGCTCGAAACAGGATTAGAAAAGTTACAATGTTTAGGCTAACCTCAAGTGCATCCATCTCTACGACACTCCTGCTAGGTTCCTGCATCCACAAACTCCTTCCAACCTTCTGTTATAGGAGTTGTAACATAACAAGATATCCAATGTTTTGTCCATAGACATTCAAAAAAATTGCAAAATAAACCAAAATCAAATCTCTGGTCCAACATCAGCATATTGCGTAAATCATATCAGAAAAACGGTCTAGAAATGCAGCTGCTTTGTGTGACCAACTTATTAAATCAGATTAATGAAACACTAGAGTCGATGAAATGTTTCTGTTTCCCTCATAAGTTCCATCTTATACTTGTCCCCTACTTTCAGGACATTCTGGATGGCGAGTGTCCTCCATCCAGAACCAGTGTAGAGTCGATGAAGTTTGTGGTTCCTCAACATGACCACCCATGAATCTCCTGTTGAATATCTTATGATCATTTCACCTTGCTTGTTGGCCAAGACCGCCCCATTAGTCATTGTAAATTCTCTAGGTATCAACTGCAACGCATAAATAATCAAAATCACTGTTACTTTTTTGATGAAAATGTGCTTAGGTTGTGCGTTTATAAACTATAGCAAGTGACTACTCACAATACGATTCTTGTACAAATTAGACAATCGCATAATTCCTAATAAATGCGGAGCTGGTGATTGTCCAGCAATTGAAGCTGCTATTTGTTTGCAAATTTTCAGTTCACACTTACGTAATATAACCTTCTTCCCCATGTTCAACTTCAACCCTGCAATGAAATACAAATGTTAGAAAAGAACAAGCTGTGTGCGGTAGTTAATCAGCAATGACGCTTCCAAAGGACTCACTGCGAAATTGGAGAACAGGTTTTCGCCCTTTCTCGATGGCTTTCAGAGTAAACTTGTCGCCTTCACTTAGCCCAATAGCCTCCTTGAACACTCTCCACCTTGCCCTAACACGCTGATCGTCCTTTCGGTGTCCCAATTGTACTGGCCACAGTTTACCACTTTCATCTCTCACAATCACCTCTGAGCATTCTATACCCAACCCATTAGAAATAGCAAATGTATATGGCAGGCACTGCAATCAACCATTTAAAAGATCACCTTAAATAACAAAATCCAGTATAAATCGATGCAGAGCCTGGCTTTTAGATGATCTGATGCATACTAATAGTAATAATAGTGTTTCAACGTCTCTTTCTATGTATAATTAACCTGTCATCCCATGATCTAACCTCTTACTACAATCATCAAGGATCAAGTGCTTCCAACAACACACTCAGCACCACTAAGAAAACTGAAATACGCATGAAACTCACCAGGGTTGATGCATAGGATGGCCTCATTGTACCCACAAAAACTGTAGATTTCGCTTTCGAGGCAGAAGGGTCCTCATATATCTTCCAGATTACTTCATTTTCTGCAAAATGAGTTACCAAAAAATGATCAGGAAACTGTTGAGTTGCTCAAGACTAGCCTGACTAGTATACTAAACCTACTATTTAAACCACCATTCCTTGCATCTGCTTCCACTGGTTCTCCGCACTCTTCCCTCAGGTCGGTATTCATCACATCCTCCCTATCATATTCCTTCTCACATGTGCTTCGGTCAAACACCATGACATCAAAAACCAAGTCACCTTCGTGTCTGAAAACCAAAAAGTCTCCAACATAGAGGTCAAGATGGTCAACAAACTCCTTCCATCCTGCCAAAACTCGCCTCCCTCTTAACTTCACAGCCCACAGCTTGCCCCCACGAGGGCTTCGCAGGAAAGCTTGCCCACATCTCCTTCCCTTCAAGTACTTGAAGAACGCCACAGGAATCAACTACATGAAATTAACAAACAACATCAATAAGGAAGACAACAGTTTTTATCAAACAACAATCAAATATTACAAGATCCTTCGCAAGGCCAGGCAAGACTGGCTGCATGAAATGAGGATTCTCTGGAGCTCTCATATCTGCCAAGTGCTTATCGAATCCTTATGTATACTTATACAAGTGCTCAGAACCCTGCTTATATAAATCAACTAACATCCTGAGAAGGTGGTTTAAAATTTTAAAGCCAGCCATTGAAATGATTAAAGCAGTAAATTGCTTGCTTCACTGGAATTAACACACCAAGCGAGACCTAAAAAGCTAGATCAGTCTGCTAACAGTGGGATGGATACGTCATCATTACATCCTTGTATGCAAGGCAACCATTGAATACTAAACAGATAACGAAGTGACTGCGCTGCAGTTCAGAAACAAATTATCGTCAGACATTACACACTCTAAAAATCGGCAAATCAGATCACTATACGTCTGAAGGATTAAATGCAACAAGTGAGATGCTTACATGTGGCCGTTATCCAGACGCAGGTGTCCAAATCCGCCATTGACGAAGCTCTGAAGACTCGTTTCTGTGCAAGTGAATTGAGTAGTTAATGGGCCTTACTGGAAAGCCCAATAACATCTGCATTTTTAATGAAAAATAAAAATAGTTATCAATTATATGCATGCAATTTAAAGTTAAAAAATCATTTTGATAGATAAAAGTACAACAACGTCCTTGAATAAAATGCAAAAGAGGAATCAAATTCACCTGCTTATGAATTATTATTCTATCCGCAAAAACAAACAAGAATTGATAAAAGACGAACCGTTTGATTATGCGAATCAGCCTGAAAAATGGTATTCGTACAAATTTATGTTCATGAGTTTCTCGTACCATTTTGATAGTTTAATCTCTCCCCTACTCGTTCATCCCTGTAGCAGGATCCATTCCAGTCGAAGGGCTGTTGGAAAAATACTCTTGGTGGTTCACATTCACGCCATACTTTCAAAACAAACAGGAAAACCTCCATCAGTTGCAAATCACATGAGAGTGTATGAAAGGGATCTTGAATTAACTACAGAAGGTATTTAAAATGCCGGATCAATGATATTTTTCAACAGTCACACTAAATTAAGAACAGCAACGCGGTGGGATGCGACACAGATTCAATTGAAATCTGTAGTTATATATCAACTACTGACCACTGTCATACTATATCAATGCGACACAGTCATACTATATCAACTACTGTCAAATTGGTAACACGGGATTGAATACCGGAAGACAGCCATTGAGAAAGTTGTGCTGATAGACTCAACGATAAGTGTGCAAAGATTTCTACGGACAATAGATCAACTCGAGCTTCTTTATTGTTTCCCATTGAATCCTAGTGTGACAACCAAATACAGATTACCTTACTTAATCATAGACGACTCCAAGGAAACAGAAAGATGGTGCAAATCTAATAATTCTCTATTTACCTCTCCCAAGGCTTTGGAGAGGTCCTCCCTTGACAAAACCAAGCGTTTATCCTATCAAATTAAAAGAAACAATCAGCCAGGTCTCATCCAGAAAACCCATTACCAAAAGGTGACATAAGCACAACAACACCATGTGGTTCCTACTATTGAAGATTGCCTGGCCTTTCACTGCCTAAATTATAAGAATAATCACCACATTGCATTCATTCCATGACAATATATCGTAAAACGAAGCTTGTAGATTAAAATAAATTGAGAGTATACTGAAGAGCTTCAGTCGCAACATCCGAAACAAACTTCTGAGTTGCGGCAGCAACAAGCCTAATTCTGCAGGACTAAAAATACCCATC
Source organism: Umbilicus rupestris (assembly GCA_963678935.1). Lineage (NCBI taxonomy): Eukaryota > Viridiplantae > Streptophyta > Magnoliopsida > Saxifragales > Crassulaceae > Umbilicus > Umbilicus rupestris. Next base: position 11,636,659 of record OY787623.1, on the reverse strand, counting down.
AGTCTACATGAATCTTCATGACGCAACTCCATCACCACCAAGCACATCCACCATTTTAAGCACTTGTTAGTTGTTACAACACCATAACACTATGCACAACAACTCTCTCACTCGATTTATTTTAAACAAGAAAAACCCTTACTGGATTTGAATACAAAATTTTCTCTATACACTCGTAGATAAACTTCTAGCAAACAAGGAAAGCCCTTTCATAAAACTCAAAATTAAAAATCAAGCCTTCCACAGGTAAAGTCTGTGACTAGCGAAATCGAAGGGTCAAAAGTCCCTACAATCGAATATCAGGACACTGAAATCAACTTCTGGCGAGATAATGGTCGACCAACTCATCAGGAATCTGACAAACCAAATTTGAGCGATTAGACTTGAATCAAGGTTCATACAAATTAGGGCTTCAATGCGTTGGAAAATAAACGTACGGTGGAAGTGTAATCCATCAAGGAAGAGAGGAATTCGGAGAGCTCCGCGTCATCTTCGTGCCTGATTTCGCTCGTATGCTGATTCGGATTCATCACTGAGGCAGCTGTCGATGGCGGTTTTATAGTCGGCAGTCCACGGCGGAAGACAGAGAACGGTTTTGCTCAATTCAAAAATTTACAAATCAGCCCATGTAGTTGTAAAAATTACATTAAAAATCATAGAACTAACAACTCGGGACGATTTACATTTATTTCAATTGAGTCCAATAAAAGTATGTAATATCAAATCAGTCATCTTACTTCCGTTAGCGACCGCAATAGACCCAAATCAACAAGAAGTTAGAGAAGGCGGTAAGCAGTTTGAAAACAAACCTTGAACCTCGGCCTAGTCCGCGCTCTGGGCTGGTTGATCCGAGCCCAAGGGCCTTCTTTGAGTTGGGCCAATGTAAATGATCTCGGCTACTGGTTAGAACAACATGTGCACTGTGCAGATTGGAGTGCAGTAGAAAGTGGATTCTCGATAGGCTCCAGGCAACCAAAAGTCAATACATGCCTTCTTTTTACGCGGACCACATAGCAAGAATATGCCGATTAGCTGCCAGCTAGCACCCATCACGACCACAAGTTCCAGGCTCTCGACTTTGGGAAGATTTCGAACAAGAATATCAATCGTCACCTGCATATTTTATTATAATAAACTTGACAGGTTTAAGCAAGCTATTTTCCTATTGGTGGAGAACTGGAAGGATCGACACGTGGCAATATGTTATTGGGTGAGTCAGGATTTTCTCTCCAGTAAGATAGACTGAGAAAGACTTGGTGGTTAAAAAAACCAAAGACAGTAGTGGAAGTGAAAGAAGCAGAGCCGCACAGTGAAACACGACAAACGGAAAATAGTTTTGAGCAGAAAAGATCGAAATCGAAGCAGTAGTTGAGAGACAGAGAGAGAGAGAGATGGGAGAAGAGAGAAATGCGAAGTTACCGAGCTGGACGCCGACGGCAGCCACGAAGCTCTGCGACTCGTGTAAGTCAGCAACAGCGTTGCTGTTCTGTAGAAACGACAGTGCGTTCCTCTGTATTCCATGCGACTCAAAGATCCATGCAGTCAACAAGCTCGCGTCGCGCCACGCACGTGTCTGGATGTGCGAGGTTTGCGAGCAGGCTCCGGCTCATGTGACCTGCAAGGCCGACGCGGCAGCGCTCTGCGTCACGTGTGACCATGATATCCACTCCGCAAACCCCCTCGCCCGCCGCCACGAGAGGCTTCGGGTCATCCCGTTCTACGATTCCGCCGTGCACGGCGGAGATCGTAACATTTGCGAAGCGGATGAGGCGGAAGCTGCTTCCTGGCTGATGCCGAACCTGAACTCGAAAATCGAGGATCCCGATCAGAGTCAGACGCCGATGAATTTCAACATGTATGCGGCGGTCGATCCGTATCTGGATCTGGAGTTCGAACCGAAGGATTACCAGAAGCAGAACCTTAACGAGCAGAACAACTCCGGCTCAGACGGTGTTGTGCCGGAGCATTGTAAGAACACAAATGCGCAGGGATTGTTTGTAGACGGCGGAGCCGTCCACGCCTGCTACGATGCGGACTATATCGAGCAACCTAAAGACTTCCCCATTTTCGGCGCCATTATCGGACACTCCATCAGCCATAGTGTAAGCTCTCCCCCTCTCTCTACTTTCAGTTTCTGTTTTGCTTCGGCGTTAAATTTGCCTGAACTGAATCGGAGTTCCGGTTTTTGCAGGCTTCTTCGTCGTCACACGAGGTCGGGGTTGTTCCAGACGGCGGGGCGATGGTCGACGTGTCGAATCCGTTCGGGCGGCAGAACAGCAACATCAGCGATACCACAGCGCCAGCGGTTCAGCTCTTCGGACCTGAAAGGGAAGCTAGGGTTTTGAGGTACAGGGAGAAGAGAAAGAATAGAAAGTTCGAGAAGACGATCAGGTACGCTTCGAGGAAGGCTTACGCGGAGAAGAGGCCGAGGATCAAAGGAAGGTTCGCGAAGCGAACGGCTAGTGACGTCGCGGGGATCGGGAATGGTGATGCTGGCTACGGCGTCGTTCCTTCGTATTGAAAATAGATTAGTGCCGAAGTCCAGAAAATTACCGTTTTGCCACTCTTGTCTATGGACTTGACTTGACCGTTGATATGAATTTCTGTTTTACTTTTAAATTAACACATAAGTATCATCAGTCAATAATTAAATCAAAGAAAATTTTTCTTACTTTAATAAACAGCTGAGAATTAAATTCAAATTTTAAGCTCAGTTATGAAGCACAGGTTTTATGATAATACACGCTTTCGCGATTAATGGGCCTAGCCCAATTACACTTCCAGCCCATCATTGACTAGTCAAACTTCTCTTATCAGTATCATCACCTTCTTCCTCTTCATCGACATCCACCAGTCCCAAACCCAAGCTTCCCTCCGGCAACATCGTACACGACATCCTGCGTCATCTGCTGCACATTCCCTAAAATTGCCACGTCACCATCATCCCCATTCGGCGCCAGCGCCAAGCATATCTGCTTCTTACTACTCCCGTACAACACTCCCATCGGCGCCACCGCCAGCTCCACATTCCCCTTGAATAAGAAACTCACCTTCGGCACATCCACCGACGTGAAATTGCTGAAATCGTAACACGTATCGAGAATCGACACCGCAGTCGTCAGCTTGTACTTCGACATCTGTTTCCTAAACTCCGTTTTAATTGCACTGTACGCCGTCGGCTGAAGGCGCGAAATCACCGTCCCGGAGTCTATCAGCGTCCCTGCTTTAGAAAATGTCGACGTGGGGATTGATAACTTCTTACCGCCGATACTCACTCCGATCACGTCCACGAAGTAGAACGATGGGAGCTGTGGTTTCGTTGCTAAAGGTGTGAACTTGACTCGGTTCGAGTACCCTCCCTTCCCAAATGTCAACTTTCCGACGAAGTTCGGCGTCGACGGGAGACAGTAGCTGAAGAATTTCCCGTATTTGGAAGCTGTCTGCGAGACGTACGAGAATTGATCCCTGCCGAGACCCAACAACCCAGCAGATCCGCCGAACAAGCCTTGATTATTCTGGCCGCACCCGAAGTAAAACTCGTCGAACGAATCGGCGCCGATGGTGATCTTGTCCTTCGCCAAGAACCCAACTGAGAACGACTTGTCGCCGTACTGGATTCCATACAGGCAGGTAGAGGCCGAGCATCCCCTGGAGACGCCTGGAACGGTGTCATATTGCGCGCATACAGCCTGCTCGCACGACACGTTTTTGTAAGTGGACGACCCGGCCGGGTCGAATATCGGGTCGGATTGCTTGTGGCAGAATTTCGAACAAGGCTTGCATTGCGTCCAGGTGACGTCACTCCCTGTATCGAATATCAGATTCAGAGGTTTCGGCGGGGTGCCGAGGCCGACTGTGACGATGAAGTTGCCAGCTGCGACGAGGCTCCCGTCGCGCGCTGGGACGGTTAGGGCTGAGTCCGACAGCCTCGGTCGCTTCTTGTGGTGGCGGTCCCGCTTCTCGACATCGATGGTTGTTTCTAGTCTGGAGTGAAGCCAGTTGACTCGGTCCACGTCCTGCTCCAAAATCTGAGCCGGGCCTTTTTGCAAGCTGATTGGGCCGATGTTCGAACATGGGCCGTGCTTGTGAGTAAGGTCCAATGTCGTAGGTGTCCTGGGCCCACCATCTTCAATATAACATATAAGTTTCAGAACTTAATAATGACGTGATAAAATTACACCTTTATATTTTTATCGGTTTAATATCTGATATATAGGTCAATATATTATACGATATTAAATTAATGTTTTTAAGGATTGAATTCTTCACAATAGCTTTCTATTTGGATCTATATGCATCGTCTTGGTATTGCACTACTACCGAGATCTGACGCACCCCAACGAAAAAAAAACATGAAAAAATTAAAGCAATATTCGGAAATAAAATTGGTTCGAGTTATGGACCAAATTGTAATATACAAATTACAAAAATGTCTTATAATTTCAATATGAAGTGTATGTATTTTTTCCATATGCAAGGAGACGAGTGTGGTTGAGTGTCCGAGATAGAACATTCTTAAACTACGTCGTTTAAACTTTAGGCAGAAGAATAGGCAATTATTGATTTTGGATGGTACCTGTGGAGCGGAGCTTATTGCAAGCAGAAGAAGAAGGCAGCAAGGAGGTGAGAGGGACAGAGTTTAAGTGAGTGAGATCTGAGTATCCAGAGTGACATAAAATAAACAGGCAGAGAAGATAGAGAGGGAGATAGACAAAGGTTAAGGAAGCATCCATGTTTTTAAGGATAGCTACTCAGAAACTCCCTAGTCCCTAGAACTGCTGCTGTCGGTGGTGGTGGTTGTGGTTCTACTCTCTCAAATTAGGGCAGTGGGTATGAGTTTATATAAGCAATCTGAGTGCATACATCAGGATAAGGCGTCCAATGGGTGCTGGACACGTTGAGTGGATATCACAGTCTAATGGATGTTAGTGAGCGATGTTGAAATGTGGGCAACTCTAGATGTGAATTATCAACGTGTGTGGACATAGGACATAGGAGTAGTGTATGCAGCTGTTAAAACACTCACTTATTGACTAGTTTTCTAAACTGAAATTTCAACCAAGCTTTCCCATTCCTGCAAAACTTTACTTTTGCTTAATGCTGAGTGGGTCTGGTGCAGTGAGAAAAATGTGATGGAAGATGAGCTTAGGGGTCAGGTGACAGGCTTGGATTTTAGTGCTACTAGAAATGTTAGGTACCAAGATCCTTTTGTAGTGGGACGTTGAGACCAAGAGATGAGGGACATAACAAGGACAAGTTGTGGTTTTGAGTGGGAATGGGATAGAAAGCTTTACTTTTAAGTCCATTACGCATCATATTTACTGTAGATGATGGGGCACCGAGCAGAAGGTAAACATCAGGAGATGATGAACAAAATGTGGACATTAAAACTTGATTCATAAGCTCTTACAGAATTGGAAAGCAGTGCAAAATTGAATCTCATGAAAACAAAAGAGCAATGAAGGAACCAGTGTCAGCAAGCGTCCGAATGAGGCAGAAAGACGCGGGCTGGATTTTGTTGTTGATGATATTGGTTGCAGATTGGGGAGGGAGGGAGGGCCTGAATATCTAATACTGACCGTATTCCAAGGACACAATCTCTTCCGTGACGTTCAAAACTTCTTCAACTTCAACCTCCTTGGCTTCATATTCCTCTTCCTCATCACTGCCTTCCCCATCTCTTAGCTCTTCTCTCAACACTCTTTCTTCCTCGTGTATTTTCTTCCACTTTGCACCCCAATTCTCCCATTCTTCCTTTAGCAACCTTCGTCTCTCCCTCTCCTGCTCGCTCAGAAGCGTAGACACATCCTGGTCCTCTGCCTCGTATTTTTTGCTGTATTTCTTGAGGTTTTTGGCAATCTCTTCCTCTTTCTCAGGGCTCAACAGAGATGGAGGTCTTGGACGCCATAAGAACTGGTCGGGTTAGGAAAAACAATATTAAACTCAATTGAAAAAAAACTATCGAGTGCAACTTAGCAAGCAAAACATCTGAAATGTATTGCTAATGTAATATAGTATAAAATAACCAAACCTGGAAGAAGTGATCCTTCAAAATCCTATACAGCAACTTGCCGTTGAAGGACCATATGTTGAAACCATTTTCCATCTCATGAACAGATGTAACTGCAGTAGCAACATACCTAAGCAGAAGCAAGGAAGTTTAGACAAAGGTCCAAGAAATATAACTATAAAAGCTAATGAAATGATGTTCCACAGACAATCAAGCCAGCAGAGAAAGACAGTAGTATTCTTCTGTTATCTTAAAAACTGTGGCATACGATTCAGATTTTTACCTTCCAGTTGGATCCCATTCTATATCTGTGGCCATAAAATGCTCAGCAGTTGCCATGGTTTCGAGTTCATCCACATTATAAAACTCTAATTGTCCATTGAAACCTTTCAGACCCGCAAGGATGATGTAACGACCACTTGGAGACCAGAAAAGAGCATTTGCCTGCTTCCCTTTTAGAGTAGTTAGCTTTGTGACTCTGCCTGTGCTGTGACCACTGCGCATAGTGTAGAAGCTAATATCGGGCTTAGGATTATCACCGTGAATAATGGCAAATCTGTGACCCTTTGGCTCCCATGCAAAAGCAATTATTTTGTCATTCTTGTTCTCAAGCTCTAAAACTTCAATTGGAATATCACGTTCCTTGATCCTAAAAAGTTCAAACCCAGTGTAAGTGCTCTTCTTAGTTTTGGTGTATCTGTCAACGTTGACAGCAAGGTACTCCCCATTGCTTTGCCAGTACATCTTGCAATCACTGACACTGAAAAGGTTTTTCTGCCTCAGTTCTTGTTTGCTTGGAATTTGAATCAGACTGACCTGAGATCAAGATTCATCACAAAGTTATTTAGTACGAGCAGTGTGTATAGAAAATATGGCAGGGTTGAAACTATAATGGCATACCCTTGCAGGTTGGTTCCCACCACCAAGTTCCGGAACATAGAGAGCAAGAATAGGATCAGAAGGTGACCAAGTGAAGTCCATAACACTTTCGATCTTTATTGATTTCTTATCAACAAGTGCAAATGTTTCTGTTTCATAAACAGATATAATATTTTTCCCAATTCTGGCAAAGTATTTGTCATCACTTCCTCCACCCCATCTTCCAAGAAAAAAGGTAAAATGAGTGTACAGAAACTGTTTAGTAGATTGAAAGTGTGAAAAAAATTTGTTAATGACATACTTAAAGACGGGCCATGTCACACCAGCTACACCACCAGATCCTCCTACAGCAAACTCATCAGCGCTGCCTTTAAAGTCCCTCATCAATTTTCCAGTTCTTACGTCAAATATGTTGAGCACAACCCTCTGATACAATGTACGTTATTAAGCAAACTCAAAGAGAGAACACCAAAATTGAATAACTAGAATGTTCAAATCTTTACATGGGTATCCCGAGGATTGCTTGGTTCATGACTACTGTAGGTGACAAGGTAATTCTCGCCACTAGAGAAATCAATGAATTTGACCTGTGCAGAAAGAACAATGTCATTGAACTTCTCCACCAGAGAAAAAAGAGGAATAAAATACAGATCAAAGACTGAAATGACACCTGGGGATGAGCATAACGCATCAACCGGTTAAAGCTTGAGGCACCTCCCCAGACAGCAGCACCTTGCCTATGAAGTGTAGCCAAGTAAGTACCAAGAGGGGACCACTGAACATAACTTTCAGTCCAGAACTGCATCAACGAAGTGAACAATAATTCATCACCGAATAACAAGACAATACATAGGGAACAGTTGATATATAAAACTAGTAAACTATACATCGCCAGCTAAGTAGAGCTCTATGTAGGGGGGCATACATTGTATACAGAAGAAAGTACTGCAAAGATGAGAAAATAAACTTACCGCACGCTTGTATGCTGGGTCTGGTTTCAAATGTCTTGCATCATTCCACAAAACTTCAGTGTCAGATCCAGCTCGAATCACAAATTGGTCACGAGCCTTTTCATCTGTAAGCCAGTGCTGTAAGTTATCCTGCAATAATAAAAATGGAAGTAAGGTGCTGCTGGAAAAAAAAAAAAATCACCGCTTGTAGTCATCATGGAATAGCTGACACAGATACATACCCCTGGAATATACTCTTTTTTCTCTGGAGGAGCCCATTCATCAGGAACTTTCATGAACTTTTCAAAGTCCTCAAACATGTTCACAACAAAAATGTGTGCACGGTCCAGCTTATACCCAGTAGTTTTCTCTTTTGCAAGTTGTGCTTCCTACTCATACAAAAAAAAAAATCAAAAGATTTGACCAAATTGATTAAAGGTCTAGAGCCCAGAAGGCTTTTCCTATGAATATGATCATTACCTATTAAAGTGTAATGGATAGTATACCAACCAATAAACTATAGGTGTTGCGTGCACTATACTTTTACATCCAAATAACTTACCAACATAATAACTAATTACGTTTCAAGTGACATCCTTTCATTATTACACAAGACATGTGAGCATTGTAACATGCAAAACAATGACAAGGACCAAATTAAAAAAAAAAAATAAGCTGCAAGTTATTCAGGATCAAGTGACATTCTTTCACAATTTCATAATACAAACATATACCATGCATTATAAAGACCCAAACTAAATACAAAATAATGAAGTTTTATGCTATTGCCCTGTATTAAATAAGCTTGCTTTAAGATGATAACTACATACCTGGGGACTATTAAATTCAATAAAGCAGTATCCCAAAGTTCTCCCATTGTCATCTACTGGCATCCAAAGTCCATCTTCCTTGATCACACCAATCTGGCTATAGATTTTTCTGATAACATTCTCAAGCTTCTCAAACTTCTCTCGTGGTACTTCAGGGATGTTATCAACAACTATAATACACCCAAACCCATTGTCGAATTCCATAAAATCTTCTTCATGTTCCATATCATCGTCACTGTCACCATAACAAAAAACTCAATTATTACCTTATTCAGCATAGCAAGTCCAAATCCATATCAACTATTCTTCTGTCCAGCTGAATTACATTCTTCCATAAAAAGATCTACACTATTAAACATCCGGCCTTAAAATTTCAGGACTCTTTAATCCTAAAAATTAAAACGCGGCTTCTTATTCCTTCGGTCAACAGTCCTTGCTCAAAATACTGGACAAAAAAGAGTAACAACAAGCAAACCGGTCTCCCCACTTCCACTTTTCATACAACCATCAATATAAAAAATGAAAAAAAAACAATTAACCCTGACAATCGAGGAACCGCGGAGCAATTGAACTATCAAATCATTCATCCAAACACACCAAAAAAGCTACTAAAAAACACAGACCCTAAACCTCCCCACAATTTACCTAACGATGCCCATATGTTCACCCTCAGGCAGCAGAATCGAATCGACATTGATCGTGGACGGATCGACTCCCAGCCGCGACGAAATGTCCATAATCTCATCCATCGCCACCGCCATCGTCGCCATGATTACTGCTTCGACACTTCAATCACAACACGTTAAATCCAAACAACAGAATTCTTCTTCCTCAACCAGCTCAGGCATCCAGCCGTAAATCGTCTACAGGAGATTCTCTTCGACGAAACCTCCAGATGATGCAGAGCAGATTCGCGGAGCCGATGACGCTCTCTAGGGTTTCTTATTCAGTCATTACACTATCAATTGGGCCGACATCTTCCAGCCCAGTAAAAGCCCTATATAGGAGCAGCAGAAAAATATCAAGAAAAATAATATTTTAATTAAATATTTAAAGAGCTTAGCAAAGGCCCGTTAATAACAACAAGGCCCATTAGGCCCAATCAAAATCCATCTATCTATGGAAAGCAACGTCAACGATTTTCACACCATATTCTAAGTGACCACCGGCCACCGAGTAGCAGAATCTTCCCGGAAGGCGAACTGAGGAAGCTCCTCCTCGCCCATCTTCGATCAGACAATTCCTCACTCACTCGCATTTCACGTTTATCACATTCTCAGCTTAAAGTTCAAATCTTTCACGCTCTCTTCAACCAGTCACCAATCCATCCACGAAGATGAAGTTTCCGTGCGAGCTGCCTGAAGCGTGGACGGCTTCAATTTGTCAAATATCAATCTGAAACGAGATTACAAAACCCTAGGGTTCAACCAGGGTCGCTGGCGAAAGGTGGGTCTTTTCTGTTGGGTCGATTTCAGTTGTTAAAGTTGGCATTTTGGTGGGTCATTGCGTCATCGTGTTTTTGTCTCGGCATTGTTCAAGTTGAGCATCCCAAAGGGCATATTTATATGCGTTGGAACTTGGAAGCTTTCGTTTTTGTACTCTCCCATCTCTTTTCTGGATAGAATTCCCACAGACATATCGTCGAACAGTTGGTGGTCGTTATCGCAGTCGACCATTGCAATGGAGGTTTCGACTATTTCGAAGGAGAAGCAGTTCGATTTAGTGTCGGCAGGTTTGCTCTCGCCGCTGAAACTCAAGCTGTGTTCGTTGAATTCAGAGGGGTGTTCGTCTTTGATGTCAAATTATGTTTATTTTAACAATTCGATTAGCTCGGTGAAGAGATCTAGAGGAGGAGTTGTGAGGTTGAGTTTAGGTGGTAGTGGTAATCAGAGTTCGTACCTTCACAAAGCGTGGAGCAGGTTTAACAAAGCTATTCGTTTTCACTGCGAGAGGATTCCAATCGGGTTTGCTTCTGTTCATCCTGGTTTGGCCTCCAGTGATAGTGATAAGTTGGGTAATGATAGAGTGGGTGATCCGGAGGGCGAGGGGTCGGCATTGAGTGGTGGTAAAGTCCAGAAGCCTAAGAATGTTCTGATTTTGATGAGTGATACCGGCGGTGGTCATAGAGCTTCTGCCGAAGCTATAAGGTCGGCATTCAATGAAGAATTCGGTGATCAATATAAGGTCAGTTTTGGTGGATTTGGTATTGGTTCGGTAGACCGAAAGTAGTTGGTTAGATTTACTGGATTGTTAATTTTAGTTGGCAGTGGCTGTGGAACAATTTGTTGATCGTCTTGGTATGTTAGGAGTGTGCTGCAGGTGTTTATTACTGATTTGTGGACAGAACATACGCCATGGCCATTTAATCAATTGCCCAGGAGCTATAACTTTTTGGTGAAGCACGGCACTTTGTGGAGGATGACTTACTATGGAACAGCTCCTCGTGTGATTCATCAATCCAACTTTGCAGCAACTTCCACTTTCATTGCCAGGTTAGTCCCGGGCTTCCTTTTGGTTTTTAGATGCCGTTGATCATTTTATGAGAGAATATTAGCTTGGCATATAGCTTTAAGCTTTTTATCCATCACATATTGCGCAGCATTTAGTTTGAGAAGTTGAAACTGTGCATACAATACGGTGAATATTATCATAGGGATACTGGATATTCTTAGGGGAATATAGTATGTGGATCGTGTAAACTTGTCGTGAAACTGCAAAAGCAATCATAATCATGCTCTTTTTCCCTTTTGAAGAGAGTGGATCGTTGGCCTTGAGTGTCAAGGTTGATTTATATGTCTCTATAGTTTATCCAATCTGCATAATCAGATGTGTATTCATTTTTTCGCGAAGGCGTCGTGACTAAAGTACCCATTTTATAGGGAAGTAGCCAAAGGTTTGATGAAATACAAGCCTGATATAATTATCAGCGTGCATCCTCTGATGCAACACGTCCCTCTTCGGATATTACGGTCTAAAGGTCTTTTGGATAAAATTGTCTTCACAACGGTGATAACAGATTTAAGCACATGCCATCCGACTTGGTAAGCTGCATGATGGTTTCATCACCATATATCCGTGTCGTAACAGGCCAGGATATTTGATTGTAGATCTAAAATGACAATGATGATATTGTTTTTGTGTCAAAAGGTTCCACAAGCTTGTAACAAGGTGCTACTGCCCATCAGAAGAGGTAGCAAAAAGGGCGACCAAAGCTGGACTTCGGCCTTCTCAAATTAAAGTTTTTGGTCTCCCCGTGCGGCCATCCTTTGTCAAGCCTGTTAGACCCAAGGTTTTTTAATACACTCCTTAAGATGCGTGTCTAGATATTAATGCAGTCGAAAGTTCATGTGGCTTTTGCTATAATTTTTTGTATCAACTCCTAGGAAGAATTACGGAAGGAACTGGGGATGGACGTGGCTCTTCCAGCCGTCTTGTTAATGGGCGGAGGTGAAGGCATGGGGCCGATAGAGGCCACTGCACGCGCCTTAGCAAATGCATTATATGATGAAAATCACGAGCAGCCAAAAGGCCAAATACTCGTTATATGTGGTCGCAATAAAAAGCTTGCTAATAGGTTGTCTTCTGTCAACTGGAAGGTCCCTGTCCAGGTAATGCTTGTACAAATAATTCAATGTAGTGTTCAAGGCATTTGTTCTCTTCATCGTCTTTGAATTTTGTGGTTAATTTTTTAGGTAAAGGGATTTGTCTCTAAAATGGAAGAGTGCATGGGTGCATGTGATTGTATAATTACAAAGGTACTTGTCATATTCGTTACAAATCCACTTTTCGTTCCAAATCATGAAATTAGTTACACGTCCGTTTAACGAGTTTTTTTTGAGTTTAATGTCAGGCTGGTCCAGGAACCATAGCTGAAGCAATGATTCGAGGACTTCCCATAATTCTCAATGACTTCATTGCCGGTCAGGTAGACATTTTCATTTGCATATGAACTCAGTTGTACCACGACGACGATCTCCTATTCTCTCACACTGACAATTCATGTCTGGTGTAACAGGAGGCAGGCAACGTGCCTTTCGTGGTGGAAAATGGATGCGGAAAATTCTCCAAGTCCCCGAAAGAAATATCTAAAATGGTTTCCTCATGGTTTGGCCCGAACTCACACGAACTGAAGATCATGTCCCAGAACGCGCTCAGGCTTGCAAAGCCTGATGCTGTCTTCAAGATTATCCGCGATCTTCATGAACTTGTTCAACAGAGAAGCTTGCAGCAACCCCAGTTTTCATGTTCTACCTGATACCCACATCCATGCTTGTTGTCATGGCTTCTTCTAGGCTACACCAGTTATCTTTTAAAGAAGCAGATGATGAAATTTTATACATGAAATTGGCATTCATGGAATGGCCCAATCCACCATGAAAATGCTCTGTACTTTTCTTCTTTGAAAAAATAGTAGTGAGAATGACAAACAGTCATGTATTGGAGATTTATAGGATGGATACAAAACTTGACAGAAAAGTAAAGAAGCTGTGAGAACTCTGTGCAATTTGGTGTTTCACAGACTCTGTAAACTCATATCAGTATCTCATAAACAAGTACAGGTTTGAGGAGCTGCTCAAATCCATCTTTCATGGCGGCCACCCATCAAGCAGCCATGAGTTTCTGAATGTCCTTCTGAAAAAATATTTACACAGCAGTTAAGCTTCTTATTACAGCTAGAAGATATGAAAAGATTAAAGGATGATATGATTTTGGAGGACTAATTGAAGTGGAAAATAGTGTGACTTGCCTCGATTTGGAGAGGAGATGTTGTTGGTGCATATCTTTCAACAACCTTCCCATCCTTGTCTACCAGGAATTTCTCAAAGTTCCACTTCACTAAATCGCCTAGAAACCCTCCTGAACTCGATTTCAGAAATTGATACACTGGAGCAGTAAATGGCCCATTCACATCAACCTGCAGTAACAGTAGCTATGAATAAATTGACACTCCTGTGAAACCACACCATTTCTTGGATTTTATTGAACTTGACATACCTTGTCGAAGATTGGGAACTCAGCTTTGAACCGGGTGCAAGCAAACTGCTTGATCTCAGTGTTTGAACCGGGCTCCTGCATACCAAACTGATTGCACGGAAAAGCCAAGATCTCCAATCCTGCATTTCAAAAGACATGAACGGTGTTTTGACATAAACGAAAGCACATCAGGCGCCGGCTCAACTCTTACCTTTGGCTTTGTATTTGCTGTATAGCTGTGAAAGTTCTGAATAGTTTGATGACGTCAAACCACTGCAGTTCAGATCAAACCTTAAGTTCAAGGTCGACATAAACCATATAATTAACTCGACGCAAGTGATTCAGGCAGTTGTAGCAAATACCATTTTGAGGCAACATTAACCACCAAGAGAGCCTTCCCTTTGAATTTGCTCAGAGAAACCTCCTTCCCGTCAATATCCTGCATCATCAAATCACACCATGAAAAACTGCGTAAAGCCAGAACATTACCTCCATTTCACCAAGACTATTTCCTTATTGAGTTTCAAGTTTCAATTATGTTAAATCCAACAAACTTATGATCCCAGGAAAATGACAGCAGAGTACTGTTGAATGACAATTAGGGTTTTGGATACATATCAACGATTCAGTGGACAAGAATCAATAACGTAATAAGAATGTTGCGATTGCTTGCAGTAGCTCTCAATGAAGCCCTAATAGTTGAGATTCATACCTTCACTGTGAAATCATGGATGGACTTCCCCGTTGCAGCTCTAGAAACGATAACTCCAGGTTTTGTCCTAGACCCAGATGATGATGATGCAGCGAAATTTGACGAGTTCAGCCCATGTCGAAAAATCGAAGATTTAGACGACCCAAATGCAGAAAACTGGCTGGACTGTGGAAGAGGAATCTTGGAGGAAGGCGTTGAGGAGATTCGTGAGTGGCTGTTGGAACTGGTCCGAGCTTGAGATGATAATCCATGTAAAGTTGTTGCAAGAGTAGCTGGAAGAGCCATGAGATTAATGGCTGAAAATTGACTCAGTTGGAAGATTTGGAGTAGACAATGCAAGAAGCAAATACAGGAGAATTTATGGACTAAAGTGAAACATGTGGTTCATTTGCTGTCATGTCTATTCTGATCCTTAATGAACTGAAAACTGTCTTGATGAAAAAATTAGTTAAAATTTGACATTGACATAAGCTTGAATGACTATCTGAGCTGTCAAGATGACAATGTTTCTGGGTAGATATTGCTATCAATCTGTAGGCAAAATGAAGCTGTTGATGATCCTCTTGACAAAGATGTGTAGCAGTTTACACTTTTACTGGCTCTTGATCTTGCCATGAGATCTTCTTTTTCTTCATCACTCCCTCCTCATTGATAGAGCATGTTTTGAGCTTCTTGTTTGGCAGAAATGGCAACATGGGGGGAAGAGCTTGTAAGCTTCTGCTTTCTTCTAAAACACCAGCCTAAAGTGTGAAAGGATAGGTATTAGCGGGATGGTAGTATAAAAAAAAAAAAACATTCGTAGAAATTAGTCTAAACTGATCTCAATGCAGTGTCTGGCGTCCAGCGGGGCTTACCAGAATAGGATGCAAGCTCGTGGATAAGTAAGTTTTCCCAATTCGTGGTTCACTGGCTCGAACTTGGGTATTTTCTTGAGCCTGGCTAATATTGGAGGATTGAAGTCTAGGATAATCATCAAGCTCTTTCTTGGCAGCTTGAATTTTCAACAGGTGTTGGTATCTTCGTCTCAAGAACCTAAAATCCCAATAAACAACATGCTGTCAAGGACCCTAAACTTTTCATCTTATTTTAATCTCTGTAACACTGAAAGGTAAATGCTTATAACAAACGAGAAGCTCCTACCGCACTTCAGCCATCAGAGTTGCTCTCTTTTTCTTCAATGTCTCGTACCTTTTCTTCTTCATTTCAAATTCCTGCATTGCATGAGCAAATACCATCAATAAATACTGCGGCCATAAACCTAATCACGATACATGCTTCCTGCCAGTGGCGGAGGCATGGCAATGGGAGGGGGGCGACCGCCCCCGGTCAATTTTCAAATTTTACTATATATTACGTATGATTAGTTTGATTTTTTTTTAGGTTTATAACAAATTGTCCCTAGGTAATTTTAAATCTATGCCCCCCGGTATAAAGCCAGGATTTCTTTTGCCCCCCGATCAAAAGAAATCCTCCCTTCGCCACTGCTTCCTTCCTAACTCTAACTTTGTTGCTTTCTTTTTGTTTGAAAAGCAATGTAGAATTATCAATTTCAAACACATCGGTTTTCCAGAAGTCTCTCAACATGCGGCACATGAGGTAGAAACACCGATCTCGACAAACGAATACAAACAAACCCTAAACCGAGTAAGCTGGTCTATTTATTTATACATGCAGTAGTCAAATTGATATGAACAAGCTTCAAATTCAATCACCATCAATACTCGACCAAATAGAGGTCAAAAATCAAAACCAAAGCCAGAATTTCCAAAACATGAATCATCAAGAACCTCACAATCGAAACCCTAACATTGCACACGATCAACAGATTCATGAAAACACCAACCTTCTCCAACTCGAAATACTCCTGCAACAGATTATGATGTCTTCTAATCCTTCTCCTCGCTTCAGCATCGCCGTCCACCGCAGCACCCTTCATACTCAAAATCCCTGAAAAATAAAAACGCAAACCCTAATCGCCAGAAAAACCCAAACTTTCACACCGAGGAAGGAAAATTGCAAAATTGAAAACCCTACCGGAACGCAATCAACCAGAATCTTTAAAGGGCGTGTACCATATTTTTATATAAGGAATGGATGAGTCCCAACCGACACGACTTGTCGAGGGGCGCTGGTGGATTCATGGAACGACGAAGATTGAGCGGCAAGGGGTAAATGCGGTAATTAAATTGCTGCCTCATCATCATCGTCAACAACAACAACAACAACGGTATCATCATCTCTTTCCTGAATCTTCTCCGCTGCGCATCTTTAAGATCTTCTTCACTGATCCTACACCAACAGCTCGGTTCAACTCCGGTCCAGTTCGGTCCACTCGGTTGATTGAATAAGATCTTCAATAGCCGCATTCAGAATGTTGACAATTGAACCAAAATTTGTGGCTAGTGAACCAACATGTTTGACAAATGAATGACAGGGAAATGTTTAAGCAGAACCTGGAAACTTAGGATACAAGACAGATTGCATCCTCTGTTACAAGGTTGTAGTTCTGGAAAACAAAGCAAGGAATACAGAGCTTTATGTATTGTGGATACAGATTCATATGGCACCATTCTAACCGTGTGCGAATAGTAAGCTAACAAGCCGCCCCAACTATGAGATACCTGAAGCCGATTTAAATGTGACTCTGGCGTACCAAGAACTAATCAATCTTCACAGATGAGTAGATGAGCCTGGTGAACCAGAAACAAGCATAAAAGCCGACTGTGCCGGTCAGAACAAAGAAGGCGTATGAGGCAACCGCCATGTAACCAAAATAGAGCATCCCTGACACTGGTTTTGTGATCTCAAGCTTTGTGAAGAAATAAAAAGTTGCGTAGAGGAAAAGGTAGAGGGCTGAGGAGCCGGCTGTCAGGTAGGATCTCCACCACCAGAGGTAGTCCTCACTGCACAACTGGAAGTAACATAGAACAATGGTGATCTCTGCACATGTGATCAGAAGGATGATGAAGACTATGAAGAGGAAGCCGAAGATGTAGTAGAACTGGTTTAGCCAGATGGAGGTGAGGATGAAGAACAGCTCGATAAATACTGCTCCAAAGGGAAGTATTCCACCAATAAGGATTGAAAAACCCGGGTTCATGTACCATGCCTGCTCTGGGATCTGCCTTGGGATTTTGTTTGTCTTAACAGGATCTTCAATTGCTGGCTTTTTGAACCCCACATAACTACCAATGAATACGAGCGGCACAGAAATTCCAAACCACAAGAAGACTAGAGCGAACATCGTGCCAAATGGCACAGCACCAGATGATTTCTGACCCCAAATGAGTGTGTTCAAGACAAGGAAGACCGCTGAGACAGTACCAGGGAACGTCACTGCAGTCCTCATAGCATTTTTCTTCCAGTCTGTACCTTTAAACATTTTGTACAACCGAGCTGCCGCATAGCCAGCAAAAAGCCCCATAAAAGCCCAAAGCAATAGCATTGCCGTCATCAGACCACCACGATTTGAAGGTGATAGGAAACCTAGAACAGCAAAACTCATGGTGACAAGGACCATGCCAAAGAATTGAACACCAGTTCCAACATAAACGCAAAGCAAATCTGAGTTTACTGGAGGCCTGAAGACATCCCCATGAACTAGTTTCCAGCCGGTTTCTTCTTGGGCTTCCTCTTGAGTCTCAAGTTCATTATACTTGGAAATGTCACGGTATAGGGTACGCAGCATGATCATCGCAACCATGCCTGAGAGGAAGAGAACAATCATCAAGGAATTGACAATCGAGAACCAGTGAATCTGATCATCATTCATCAATAGATAGGTGTCCCATCTAGAAGCCCACTTCACATCACTTTCCTGCATAAACATTTAAAAACCCAAACATGTGAACATGCTAGATAGCAACCAGCCGCAGTATGGTTTTATACTTAAACCTGAGGATACATATTTAAGATTCACTGTTGTGGAGAATAAATGAGCTCTGATGATTTATGCAGTCAAAATTACCTCAAAGTCAACATCGTATGTAAATATGATTTCCTTCGTAGCTTCAACTTCTTGTGGATTGTTGGAACTAGACACCATGTGTTTTACCTGGGGGTCACAAGTGGTCAGCCGAGAATTCTTGTTCCAAGTTCCCTCGTATTCATGTTTGACACTGCATACAAATGTCACAGAACATCAGGAACGATTTCACGCATGCATGAAAATGCCCTCTCAGAAGCTGCAAAGTTGAAACCGCACCTGTAGGGTTTAACTTCAAATCCAACTATCCTTGCAGCATCACTGTCTGAATCTCTATGGAATTTGACGTTAAATGACAGATGGTTGTGAATAAAATTTTTGTTTTCTTTCTTCTGTATAGCATCAGAGTAAGCCAATTCAGGATAAGAGCACATTCATCATAAAAGTCATAAACTTCATTTGTTTGAGGTACATAAGAGATATACCCCATTGTGCACGCCCTTGAGCCCAACATAGAATCCGAGCTGATAAACAGGAGTATCTGAATCTGGCCTCTTCACAGGAACAACCAGAGGAAGATTATCTAAGATCCTGCACCAAATAGGCAAGAATGTGTTATAATAGCTTGCCACTCATGAATGTAGCTTCCAGTTACTCTGATGTAATTTCCTTACATGTTCACGCGGTACTCATCTTCGATCTTCTCCTTTAAGTCCTTAGCAGATTTGGCATCAAGAGTTATACGGCAAACAACATTGCACATTTGTGGTTCCCTCATTTTGAACTGCTTGAATTATGAAGAATTGTAAGAACCAATACCACAGTAGAAATTAGCAATCCTTTAATTTTGTAAACATAAAGAACTAACCGTGTAAGGAGAATTTTCAATACGGTCACCACGAAGAACTTCCCCAAGATTCTCGGTACTATCAACAATTTTATTGGGATGGCAATATGGAACAGAATAGTATGAATAAGGAAGCTGAGTCTTTGTTGATGACAACTTGTTCACTTTCACCTTTAGTTCATCTCCCTGTGATATAAGATACATTCTCTCTCTTAGGAAATAGGAAGTTACCAGAACTACCTTCGCATTATCCTCATTAGGGCATTAGTTAAAAGAGACGAGCATCAAATTTTCTCCGAAAAAGGTGGTTTCAAAAATCAATCACATTCAATCAATCACCATTTCTCTGTTTCTTTCATATCATGATATGTTTAATCTTAACTATAGTACTCATAAAGTATAATGCATTGGTACATTCCGACAATGATGAACATTCCATCAAACGCACCAACTCTGTAATTGAACACTAATAACAATAACACTCAGCAATATTTAAGTACATCTATCTAATTGAGTGAATTTCCTTGATATATACACCTCTTGAACAATACTATTACGCGGCTGGCCACTCAATTCACAAATTATTTCCAACCGCAATAATTTCCCGACAACTCAGTGTAACACTGAACTCTCACTTCTGTTCTAGACACTAGAGGTCTGTGAATTTTTTACATTTTCCTCTATATGAAATGTGGTTTCCTAGTACCAAAAAACAAGATCCTAAACAAACCTCTCCCCATTTAATCCAGCACACTCCTAACTCAATAACTCCCAACTCCTCTAAACTTTTTGACAATTCAATCAAGCTCAACTGATCAATTCCAGCTCAATAATCACGCAAAACACAATTCAAGGCTTCACTTTCACCCTTCCATTTTTAAATCCCAATCGAATTCCAGCAACACTTAACTCCAGACATTTACAACCTCGACAACCCGCCACCCACTCCCTCCTATTACCCAACAAATCCCGATTTAACCCAAACCATATACACATCCCAATACCCCAAATCCGAGTACAAATCAGGACCTACAACAACCCGGATCTAACAATGCACAACCAGATCTATCCCCAATCTACACATAATCACATCTAAATCCACTTAATAACGCATTTCAACAGCAACTCACCCGCTCAAAATCCTGCGGCGCGACTCCCGGGAGGTAGAAGCTTAGTCCTCCATCGACGAGTATCATCAAACACAGCCCAAGAAAGAGCAGTTGGAGCGAAGGAGATCTCATGGCGATAGGCGACGGAGCGAGATCAGATCTGGCCGAAGCTCGGGAGATGGAGCGAGAGAGGAAGAAGCGAAGCTCTCTCGGTTGAATTTTGATTTTTAATATTTATTTTCTGTTGAAGCGTTGGATTTCATGAAAGGGATGCTTTGCTTAATATGATTGTGATTAGTGTACTGATTAAAGTATCGTAAGTATTATACCGATATAAAAAATAATTATTTATTGTATTTCATTCCAATACGATATTATTGGGCCTGGCCCAACTGTGCTGGAAATTGGGCCTTCTGCGGACCGAGAATGGAAATTACTTGGGCCACAATATAATTTATCTTTATTTAGTTTAAATAAACTAAAGTAGCAGCCGATGTGCGATTTTGACATTATTTACTACTTTTCGGTATTGTAATTTCAACTTCAATCTAATTTTGTTATAAAATTCGGTATTCTAATCTTAGAGTATTAGGGTTTAGTCAAATCAAGCGGTTCTCAGAGTCCACCTCGTTGAAAAAGTATGAAGAAAATGCCAAAATTTAAGTGTGAAGGACATCTCGAATTGAGTTGGTGTAAATTAACAAAATATTCTTTATTATAAATAGTATGAAATCGATCTTGAAATTGTCAAAATCAGATGTGTATCGAATGAAAAAACCGATACACAAAGTTGGAACCAAATTGAGACGGTTCGGGCTCGATCGTATCAATTCGAGCCATACGAATGAGCCATACAGACGATACATTCCCAACGAAATCTCAATTAGACCTAAGATTTAAGTGCGAAGGCCATCTCAAATTGAGTTTGTGTAAATTAACAAAATATTTTTGGTCATAAATAGTATGAAATCGATCTTGAAATTGTCAAAATCGGATGTGTATCGAATGAAAAAATCGATATTCAAAATTGGAACGAAATTGAGACGGCTTGGGCTAGGTCGTATCAATACGAGCCATAAAGAAGACACGTCCCAACAAATCTCAATTAAACCAAAGATTTATTATTTGGTTTTGATCAACACACTTCCTGATTTCGTGATCAGTTATACGAAAGTAGGAAGGTTATCTCTCAACCTCCTCACTTTTTATGCCCTGTCAAACCTACATGTCCGGGTGACAACCTTAAACTCTGTAATCTTCCCTAAAATTCATCTCCAACGGTCTAAAGACTATAACATTGGAAACCCATCAAATTACTGGGTTTACAGTCCTCTAATCGATCCAAAGATTAGATCTTGGGGAAATTTCATTACGATTCTGGTGTTCAAGATGTAATCCAGCAATGTGCTCGCATGACCACGAGAATGAGTAGTACTCATACGAGCGAGTAGCTGGATAAGAACTCAATCTTGCAAACGAAGAAATTGCCTCAAAACATCGACTTGTTAAGGGACAGAGTGCGTTTGCTTGGGAACCAAAATCCTAACAAATTCAGAAACATGTACCAGATTTATAAGGGCCTGAAACATCATGGTTTAATCAAAACCAGGCGAGTGAAACTGGTAAAATCTTTGTCGCAAGCTTCCGAAGATATAATTGTTTGGACGGCTGTGAATTCAACATCCAAACAAGAAGCTGACTTGCTTTCTCAAAACGCCGACGACAGTGGGATTCTACGAGCTTAAAACTGAGAATTTCAGACGAAGGAGTTGGACAAGATGATTGAGGAGAGAGATGGACGTGTATATGTAGTCGACCGCTAGGGTTTAGACGAGACGGGCTTCGTTGGGCCCGTACTGGGCCTATTTGAAATGGGCTCTCGGCCCGTTGAAATTCAGCCAAAATAACAAATATATTATATAAATTAATATAACAAACAGTTAGCAAACTAGGCTTAACTTTAAGCATTATTTACAATATCGCCATCTGTTATCTTACTACTATTATTATTTTATATTATATTATTATTATCGTCGCCTTGCCACGTCCACACAATGTCCTTCAACGCAGGCCGTAAGTCTTCCTCGCAGAACTTCACGTACTCGAGCGTGTCGCCAGCGACCTTCGAAAACTGCACAACCGCCACCTCCGGCGCCGCCTGGAAAATCTCCGCTGCCACTGCTAGTCGCCCCTTCCTCCCCTCCGACGCTGCCTGTAGCTTCAGTTTGAAGTCTTTCACTTTCCCCACTTTGTACTTCATCGACCTCGCGATCGCCTCGATCCTCGCAATGATCGTCGGCGCGGAGCTCTTTGACGTGAATGTGGAGGTCGATTTTTTAGAAGTTTCGAAGAGATTTGATAGGTCGAAGCCAGATGACATTGATGAGATGAGCTCGAACGCGTTGAAGAAGTCCGGCGATGGCGTTTTCTTCGTGGTTGAAGTGTTGGTGATGTTGTTGTTTTCTGAACTGTTGTTGTTTTCTGGAGTGTTGTTGATGGAGTCGATTGGTGTTTTTGCTTCAACTTCGTCGATGCTGAATGCAATCGGGCGGGAGAAGCCTTTCTGGAACCACGGATTGCGCATGATGGCTGGAATCGTGATTCGCCGCTCTGGATCTGCAACAAGCAATCTGGAGATCAACCGCTTGGCATCAGTCGAGATCCATGGCGGGAACTCGAACTCGGATTTGAAGATTTTTCTGTACATTTTCATGAGGTTCTCGTCTTGAAAAGGAAGATAACCAGCGAGAAGGACGTACAGAATCACTCCGCAGGACCACAAATCGGCCTTCGATCCGTCGTAGCCTTTGCGCCGGAGAACCTCCGGCGCGACGTATGCGGGGGTTCCGCACTGAGTGTGCAGCAGCCCGTCGTTGCGGAGCTGTTCAGGGAGAGCGGAGAGTCCGAAGTCAGAGATTTTGAGATTCTCATTTTCGTCCAACAAGAGGTTTTCTGGCTTCAGGTCGCGGTGGGAGACGCCACGGCTGTGGCAGTAGTCGACGGCGCTGATGAGTTGCTGAAAGTACTTTCTAGCAGCTTCTTCTTTCAACCTTCCTTTTTCGACCTTGGCGAAAAGCTCGCCGCCTTTGACGTGTTCCATGACGAAGAAGATCTTGGTCCTGGTGGCCATGACTTCTTTGAGCTCGACTATATTCGGATGGCGGACGAGGCGCATCACTGAGATTTCTCGCTTGATTTGTTCCATCATGCCTTCGAGCTTCACCTGTTCTTTGCTGATGATTTTTATGGCTACGCTCTCGCCTGTTACCGCGTTCTTCGCGCAGTAGACTTTGGCAAAGGTGCCCTTCCCCAGCAGTCTCCCCATCTCGTATTTGCTGAATATCACTTGCCTCTTGCTCTGCTCCGTTTTTTGCTCCTCCATTTCGAGGTTGCCAACACTCTTCTTGGGTGTGCAATGTTCTGATCCTGTAAAACGAAAGATGGGGCTGATGAGTGATCACAGACTGCAACTGGAGAAATGGGTTGTTGAGGATGAGGTTGAGGGTTTGGGTAATGGGATCCAGGAGAGGAGGGATGAGATGGTGATTACAAAGGATTCCATTGTGAATGGAATGGATCAGATTCTTTCAGCTGATGCCTCCTGGTAGGTGGGTTGATGAATGATGATGAAGACTTGGTTGAACGAAACTGGAAATATGGGCGAAGGAGAGATATAGAGATGTTGAGATTAAGAAAATCAGATGAAGGTCGAAAGGAAGTATGTATGTATTGGGGGGCTGTGAGTGTCCATAGCCCATTGGAGCAGAGTGCAGCTGGTGGTATTCTGGTTTGGAAATTTTCTTATTTTATTTAAAATATTATCATCTTCTCGTATTCTGGATTCATCCCCTTGTTTCTTACACAAGAAGCTTGTCTTGCATGGTATGGGCACACATATACAAAGTATCAAAAAGATGGCAGCAGAGGATAGGCTATGAAGGCGACTTTGATCATGGAGGATGCCAATAGGGACGGGTCAACCAATCAGATTCCTCCACCTACTGACCAGGTCCTCAAATATACCAATTTCTCTTCACTAGTTTCCATTTTATTCTCATCATATGCTATACACTACTACTCCTTAGCATTCAAGAAACCAAATGGGTGGGCTAGTGGAAAGTAATGACCTACTATGTCTGTATCAGCATAAAAAAAATATTCCATAAATATGCTGCTACAGATGAATGACACTTATAGGTTGGCGTCAAGCTGTGATTTGTGAAACCTATTTATACTATTAGTATTTAGGCTGGAGATGAATACCTGTTTGCGTTCGTCACCCAATGCCACTAGCCTCCCACTAAAAAATATCTCGATTAAGAAAACAAAGAGATTATCTTATTAGGGACTCTCAGACCCAACCCAACCCAACAGATAAAAAACAAAAATAGATGGGTAGAATTAGTTATGTGAATGATGAGTTTAGTCAATTGAACAGTCGATAATTCATTCCAATAATTGAAGATAGAAAGGAATTTGACTGAGCAAACAGACCAAGTGCCCTCTGAGTGGGCTGTGGAGCCTACAGCACAGCCCAGTGAAGGTTCATCCCAATTTGTATTCACCGCCTACTTTCAGACACCAGCTGCATGTAACATTGGTAATAAATATGAAGCTTCCTTTCATTTCTTTTTACATCCAACAAGGCTGGCTTCTTGCCGTCTGCCCGTTTCTAGCTTTTAGATAGATAGCCAAACATTCCTTTGGCCAGCCTTCTTCCTTGAAGTATAACAATAATCATTCACAGTAGATTGTATTTAAAGGAGTTGAATAATAATTCATTCCCTCTTGCACATGCAATCAAGCTCCAATTTTCTTTCATGTCCCACATTCATGAATGCCCAACCTCCCCTCTTCAACTTGATTCACAAAGAAACCCAATATACATTAATAAGTTAAAGAAACTCGAATATTCGGCTTTTCCTGGAAAAAGGAAAAGATATTTTTCTTTAAACGCCCAATAAAACCCTTTTGCCACAAAAGGATGGCAGAGCAGTTCCTTGCCGCAAAACGACACCGTCTCAATATTATTACTCGACAAGGTCTCCCCCACTTTCATCTCCTCCCCCATATCTCCTGCAGACGCAAATTTCAACTCCATCGCTGCTCTCCCTCACCCACTTTCTCCACCCCTCCATCGTTGACCCCACAACCCCTACCGTCCCGGATCTGACGACCCTTCAACCATCTCATCTCTTCTTCTGCGTCCGACGGTCAGATTTTTATCATCTCTGTCCATCTGTTTGTCTCTCAGAACCTGTGTTTCATCTGTTTTCTGATTTGGGGTTTGATTTTCCTGATCTGGTTAGGGCTCGGTTTGTTTAATTTGATTGCTAGGTTTCTGGTTCTGGGAGTTGTAGATCTGGTGGTAAGCTGACCCGATTTATGTATTTCAGGCTGTGGATCTGAAGTTAAGGTCTCTTATCGATCGATTGAAGAGCAGAGTTGTGCTGCGGAAAAAAGATGTCGACTTTACCGAAACCCGATTCGATTATGATCCGTGAGGTGTGGAATGAGAATCTGGAGAATGAGTTTGCGTTGATTCGAGAGATAGTTGATGACTTTCCTTACTGTGCGATGGACACTGAGTTTCCTGGAATCGTGCTTCGGCCTGTTGGCGATTTTAAGCATATCAGTGAGTTTAATTACCAGACCTTGAAAGAGAATGTTGACATGCTTAAGTTGATCCAAGTCGGTTTGACCTTTTCCGATGAAAATGGGAATCTTCCAACTTGCGGGACCGATCAGCAATGCATTTGGCAGTTCAATTTTCGCGAATTTAGCGTCAAGCATGATATGTTTGCTAATGATTCGATTCAGCTGTTGGAACAGAGCGGGATTGATTTCAACAAGAACAACGAGAAGGGAGTTGACGTGATCAGATTCGGAGAGCTTCTGATGTCGTCGGGGGTCGTTTTGAATGACTCCATCTGCTGGGTGACGTTCCACAGTGGATATGATTTCGGGTACTTGTTGAAACTACTGACTTGCAAAAAGTTGCCCGAAACACAAGCTGGATTTTTTGAACTGATCAACATTTACTTCCCAATGCTTTATGACATCAAGCACCTGATGAAGTTCTGCAACAGCCTGCACGGCGGGCTGAGCAAGCTCGCTGAATTACTAGAAGTTGAGAGGTTTGGAATCTGTCACCAGGCCGGTTCAGATAGTTTGCTAACCTCTTGCACATTCAGGAAATTAAAGGAAATGTTTTTCAGCGGCTCAACTGATAAATACGCCGGCGTGCTGTATGGGCTGGGCATCGAGAATGGACAGTGAATCTCTTATCAAATCGTAGGTATAGTTTGAAGAACCTGAAGATAATCATGAAGCACTTCTTTAACAGTTGAATTTGCAATTGTACACAGTTGATGCTCGTTTGTTTAGTGAATCGTCCCTTGTTTTATTTTCGTCAAAAGTTTCGTTTGTGCCGCTGCGACTGCATCATGCTTGTAGCTTTGCATCATTGTAAATTTAGCCAAGTATTTCGCTCCGTTGATGTAACGTTGATGCCTCGTCGGTGTAGGGAAGGCTTGGCTGAAACTTCATGTGATTATTATCAAATGAAGCTTCACGTTTTCATGAATATTTCCTTCTCCTTTCGTCTTCCTTTTTGTTTAAACTTCAGGCTTCATGCTTTTCTTTTATGTCCATTTCAAGACTCACATGCCAGTATTGAAGCTAAATTTCATTTGAAGTAGCAACCCATGAATCCGAAGAATTTCCTATGGTGCATTCTCGTCAAATACGAATGTTTTTAAATAAAATTAGTCATTTTACTAAATATGAATATAAAATAATGTCGCATCGCAATTGACTTTATTTGATGGTAGATTACCGGATTTGATTCCGAATTTGAATTCAAAACTTTAAATCATTTGAGGTCATTGAAATGCAACCTCTTGGATCTCTAACCGTATTTAGCTTATATTCATTTTTATCATCAAACTTGACAATGACATCGAATACATACAAATTTATTAATAACATTGCAACATGGATTAATTGTAGCCGTTCCTTAATAAAAATTTATCATCCGAATCTACGTGCCAAATGACAACTTCTGGTTCAAGATAGAGAGTGTTGTCGGCGGCTTCATACCCTTGGCCTCAATCCGGCTCGCCGTCACTGTCTCACTAGCTGGTTCTTCTCTCTCCAAAACCTTCTAAAGATTTCATAATGAAAGACACGAACATCAACTCCGTACTACTTATAGATCTTCTTCTTGTCTGCCTTCATATCAGCCTCCCCTGACTCCTGTCATGCCCTCCTCCCAATAAAGGGGAGACAATGACGTATCCATATAAAGATCTCTACTTCATCTCTTTTTTTTAAAATAAATTTCGTTTTTTTTTTTTTTTTAAACCCACCCCGTTAGAGCTCCAGCCCTAACACCCACCAGGGATTGAACCTGTGACATGAAGTTTATAATACACCACCACGACCACTAGGCTAGCCCTTGGTGGTGCAATAAAGATCTCTACTTCATCTCTCGCTGGTACTAAAATGTCCGCTGGTTTACGCGTGCCTGCAAAAGTGGATATGCCATCTAACTGAAAAGGCAATAAATGAGCCATTGATGAAGCTCTAACAGCACTCAGAGCCCCTCTCGACGTAAGACGACGCAAAACCTCTCCCACTGCGACTGGCCGGACTCCTCCTCCAGGTTTAGCAAGAGGAATGGTAGGAGCACTCATTGTTGTTCGTTACGTTCTTGGATCCTCACTACAAATCTGTTTATGTCACTTGGAGTTTAGACGATACATATGACAGAGATTTGGAAGGCAATATGTATACTTTGGTTAAAACCACCTTGGATGATATGTATGACTTTTATGCACATGAAGTTTCTGAAAACAAGGAAAGTAAAGATGTTGTGGAGGCTTCCAAGAGTGCAACCAAAAATGAAATTTTTGAAAGATCATTCAATGCCAAATTTATTTCTGATATTAGGAAGCAAGCATGGAAAAGACATAAATTTGAGCCTAACAACCTTTGAAATATCTGATCTTGAGAGATATTTGGAAGAAAATTTCATGGGATGACATTGATAATCCTGATTTTCGATATTTTAAACTGGTGGAAGTTGAATTCTCCAAATTAAAAAATCTTTTCTGTAATGGCTAGTGATGTACTTGTTGTCCCAGTTTCTACTGTCACATCAGAGTCTTGCATTAGCACCGGTGGACATGTGCTTGATGCTTTTCGCAGTTCTTTATCGCCCAGAATGGCAGAAGCTCTCTTTGCAAATTGATTGAACCCTACTGGCCTCAAATTTGGCGATAAAGATTTTGTTCAATTTGATAGCACTGATAAGATTGTTGATGGAGAGTTTGCTACTTTATTTATTTCTTAAGTACTCTTTTTACGAATTTGCTATTTATGTGAAGTAAATTAATTTCTTTGGACAGATGTGTCTGCCTAGGTTTGTGTGTCTTAAAGGGAAGAGGAAATGACCAACACATTTTGCTTTCTTGAATATTATTTAAGTTTGAATCTTGAAAGTATTTATTTTATGATAAGTAGTGTTGGACTATCGGATGTCGTAAACAGAGGTGCAAGATGTCATTTATGAAACTAGCAGGGTCGATGTGTATTTTAATGTATTGAGTCTGTTATATGATGTAAGTTAAGGACCTATTTGTAAATAGGTAAAACCTTTACTCAACTGCATAACAGTCAATGTCTAGCTTTGAATAAACAAGAACAGATTCAACGAAATCAAGAAATCATCTCCTTCTCAGTTCGAGTAGCCGGAGCTCCGACGACTCTCAGGCGACTCCGATCGTCCATTTCCACATGGTATCAGAGCAGAGTCTAATATCCAATTAATCATCTGTTTTCAGACTCACTCAATTCCATCAGTTTTTGAAGTTTTTTTGAAATCTCCATTTTTCCGCAAATGGATCCAGGCGCAGCAAGCAATGTGAGTTCTTCCTCCGGCAGCTCTTTAATTGACTACCTGCGCATTGATAATCATGAAATCAGTGGTGTTCCTTTGGTGAATCAACCATTGATTGATGAATCGAATTATGTAACATGGAGAAAGTCCATAGAAATTTCTCTAGGATGCAAGAACAAAATGGAATTTGTGTCTGGTTCATGCCCCAGGTTTGAAGATCCTAATCAATTAGCTAAATGGTTAAGTTGCAACAATTTTGTATTTTCTTGGCTTCTTGCATCAGTTTCAAAGGAGATAGCTTCATCATTGATACATGCCAAAGATGCTGTCGAAGCTTGGTTAGATTTAGCAGATAGATATTCTACAACAGATGCACCTACAATCTATGCAATACAAGAGGAAATTTATGAATTCAAACAATGAGAATTATATGTTGCTAAGTATAATGAGAAGTTATCTGAACTTTGGGGTCAAGAAGAGGGGCTGAACCAGCATGAATTATGCATACTTGGATCACAATGCAAGTCTACAAAGTGCTTGACAAAAAAGAGGACAATGGACAAGACAATGAAATTCCTAAGGCTAAATGACATTCATGTACCAATCAGGTCACAAATTCTAGCAATGAAACCTGTGCCTTCTTTAAATGAAGTGTACCATATGGTAGCAACAGGTGCAACTCATAGAGGGGGTAGCAAAATTACTCATGTTGAAGCCTCAGCCATGTATACTTCCCAAAACCAGAAAGGAAATTCCCCCGATTCACAACACAATTCTGGCCAGTTTAATGGAAACAAATCAGCTCAGATAAACAGTGATTCAAACAATTTAGGCAACAAGAAAGATTTATTCTGTAATTACTGCAAAACACTCGGTCACACTAAGGATAAATGCTGGAAACTCATTGGGTACCCCCCTGGCAATAAATTTCACAAGGCAGGAAATACTTCAAACAAGAAAGCAAATAATGTCATTACAAACCCTGACATAGACGAGCCAGCAAGCAGTTCAGACCAGTCTATAAAAATAAGTCAGGACCAACTCAGTCAACTCAACAAACTCATGGCTTTACTCAAGACTTCTAACACTGGCGACACCCATATTGCAGCAGGTATAACTTGCTTAACTCATGCTAATATATGTAGTGATGAATGGATTATTGACAGTGGTGCCACTGATCATATGACTCCTTATTCACAAATATTACGTGATGTTAAAGAGTTACCCACTACCTATAGAGTTTCAATGCCTAATGGGAATACAGTCTTGGTTACTCATAGTGGAAAATGCACTATCAATGATAAGATTACTTTCACTGATGTCCTGCTGGTGCCTAGCCTCAAATTTAATCTGATCAGCATTGCAAAGTTAATTGGTAACTCACAAATCTCTGTTCCCCACCTGCAAATATTCCCCAACCAACCCACATTTCCCAACCTACAAACCTTTCCCAACCTGAAAATATTTCACAATCAGCCCACATTTCCCAACCTGGAAATATTCCCCAACCAGGCAACATTTCCCAACCTGCAAATATTTGTCCACTTGAAAATATTCCCCAACCACATTCCCATTCACAATCAATCCATCACACACCACCGGAAAATCCTATCCAACCTATTAGAAAATCTTCTCGCATCCTTAAACCACCAGTCACCCTCAAAAACTACATTTGTCCCATTAAGCCTCACAAGTCATCCTACCCTCTAGTTAACTATGTAAACTACTCAGCCTGCTCCCCTTCCTTCCAACACTATTCTCTACAGCTCTCTAGTGAATCTGAACCTCGTAATTTCACTCAAGCCACCAAAAACCCTCTATGGACTCAGGCAATGAAGGCTGAAATTAATGCTCTCAAGAACAACAGTACTTGGGTGATCACAGATTTGCTTACTGGTAAGAATTTTGCGTTGGCTGCAAATGGATTTACAAAATTAAACGTCATATTGATGTTTCTATTGAAAGATATGAAGCCCATCTAGTGGCAAAGGGTTATACTCAGTTGGAAGGTTGGATTATGACGATACATTTGCCCTAGTTGTGAAAATGCCTACGGTTTGAACTGTTCTTGCCATTGTTGCAGCTAAAAAATGACCTTTATATTAGTTGGATGTGAACAATGCCTTTCTACATGGCACATTACATGAAGAAGTCTATATGACATTGCCCCCTGGCTTCTACAAGAGTGAAAAGAATAAGGGTAAGGTTTGCAAACTCCTTAAAAGTCTCTATGGCTTAAAACAAGCATCACGGCAATGGTTTAGTCGCTTTCATGATGCTCTTATCACTTATGGATTTATTTGCAGCCTTAACGACTACTCTCTATTCACCTTAGACATAGATGGGGAATTCATTGTCTTATTAGTCTATGTTGATGACGTTATTTTGACGGGGACTTCTTCTAAGTTGATCACTGAGCCCGATTCAAGATTAAAGATCTTGGTCAACTACATTATTTCTTGGGGATCGAAGTGGCCAGATCTAAAACCGGTATGTTTCTAAACCAATGCAAAGATGCCCTGGATCTGATTACTGAAGCAGGTCACTTAGGATGTAAACCACCCTATACTCTTACGGACAACAAACAAAAGTTGGCATTATCTACTGCCCCATTACTTTCTGATCCTATGCCCTATCACCATCTTGTGGGTTAGCTAATATATCTCACCGTCACCAGACCTGATCTAGCTTTCTCAGTTCATATCCTAAGCCAATTCATGACCAAACCTACAGAGGAACATTTATCTACTGCTCACAAAGTTTTACGATACCTGAAGGGCACTCCTTCTCAAGATCTATTTTACCCGAGCACATCATATCTGACCCTCACTGCATATTGTGATGCAGATTGGGCCTCCTGGCCCGTCATTCGCCGGTCTGTCACTGGCTATGCCATCCTCTTGGGTTCATCTCTCATTTCTTGGAAAATAAAGAAACAGAAAGTTGTTTCTCGTTCCTCAGCTGAAGCCGAATACAGGTCAATGTCTCAAACGTGCCGAAAACTTGTTTGGCTTACCAGGCTTTTGGGTGACTTGAGACTGTCGGTGACGTCTCCTGTTCCCCTCCTCTGCGACAATCAGTCCGCTCAACATATACCCAATAATCCTGTGTTTCATGAACAGACAAAGCACATCGAAATCGATTGCCATCTGGTCAGATAGTACCTTCTCAACAGCCTTATTACTCCTGGCTTTGTCTCGTCTCTCGACCAGCTCGCCGATATCTTCACCAAGGCTCTTCCAGCGGATCCTCTCGCCAAGCTCAGCTCCAATCTCAACTGTGTCAATCTCCTCCACCAGTTGAGCTTGCAGGGGGTGTTGAGGATATCACGCCAAGCTCAGATCCAGATCCAGACTGAGCTCAGTTGGTGTTTACACAACAGGGGTGCAAGATGTCATTTATGAAACTAACAGGATCGATGTGTATTTTAATGTATTGAGTCTGTTATATGATGTAAGTTGAGGACCTATTTGTAAATAGGTAAAACCTGTACTCAACTACATAACAACCGATTTATGGCTTTGAATAAAAACAAGAACAAATTCAACGAAATCAAGAAATCATCTCCTTCCCAGTTCGAGTAACCGGAGCTCCGGCGACTCCGATCGTCCATTTCCACAGAGCAGTGAAGCAAGGTTTATAAATGTGATAATTCGACGATACTGAAATCGATTACACAATGGAACATCAACTCATCACATTAACGATAAACTCCACAATTTTTTACATGCAAAACTCACCAATGCATCATGGACAAAAAGAATTCTCAGTTCTCAAAAATCTTTAAGCTAGCTAGCTAGGTTGCCTCATTCAAGTCGTTTGTACTAAATTACTTTGCTTCCCTTTATTGTTTTAATATATAATTAATAATAGTTTATTTCTGGAATTATCCCGGCCACAAGATCAAAAGATGTTGTAGTTATGACTTGTTCTTAGTTCTTATTATATGGCGCGGTTCTCAATTGATCCGCTCCCAATCCAAAATCTTAAGATGTTGTAATGTTCTTATTTTCATAATCCACTGAAATAAGGACTCAAGCCATGCGACACGTTTGGGTACATAATCTTACGCACTTGTAATCATATTAAGAAAATAGTCCACATAATACCAATATGTGATAAGGTGGTGTTGTTGAAAAA
The DNA here is from genome assembly GCA_963678935.1 of Umbilicus rupestris. Taxonomy (NCBI): domain Eukaryota; kingdom Viridiplantae; phylum Streptophyta; class Magnoliopsida; order Saxifragales; family Crassulaceae; genus Umbilicus; species Umbilicus rupestris. Next base: position 11,603,381 of record OY787623.1, on the reverse strand, counting down.
TCTGCAACAACACCCATCTGTATTAAGACAGCAAAATGTGGACTTCCAGTTTATTCGTGGGAATATAATCAAATGGATAACATATCATCCAAAGACACCAAGTGTGTTCTTTACGCAGGCGAAACCCCCATCAACCATCAAGTTATCGCCACTGATGTATCTAGCCTCATCGCTTGCTAGGAAGAGCACAGCATTGGCCACATCATTGGGAGTCAGTTCTGGACCAACCAAGTTGGCCTTTTGTTTTACAAAGGCTCGGAATCCATCAAAGGCATCTTCTGTTCTCTTCTCCTCAGGCAAGTGCGCCAGAGCCAAACCTGTTGGCACTGCATAGGGTGAAACACAATTCACACGTATTCCGTGCAGTCCCAACTCAGCAGCAACATTCCTGGTCAGACCCAAAACTGCATGCTTGGATCCTGTATATGCATGCGGGCCGAGTCCCCCAACCGTGCTAGCAACACTACAAAGAGAAACTATTGAACCCTTCTTTGAGGGTATCATTATCCGAGCTGCGTGCTTCATTCCCAGAAACGTTCCCTTCACATTTATGTTGAAAACCTTTTCAAATATTGACAAGTCAACGTTACGTATGTCTGGGCAAGGAGGCCCAGATATGCCGGCATTGTTGACCATGATGTCTAGGGTGCCAAATCGTTCAACTGTATGGTCAACTGCATGACTTACATCATCTTCTTCTGTTACATCACAATGGCAGTAACAAGCATTTGTTTCATCACCAAGACTCTCACATAATTTCTGGCTAAGGTTATCTTGCAGATCAGCTATACACACTTTTGCACCATGCTTGTGGAACAATCGCACTATGCTCTCTCCAATCCCAGACGCTCCACCAGTTATTAGAGCAACTCTACCAAGCAATCTGAAAAGAATAGCCAAATTATTTAAATAACTAAAAACCAAGAAAAAGAGATTACAACATATAACAGCTGAATAACCAAATTGTTTAAAGCACCAGTCAAATCAAGCATTGAATCCAGTGGCACAAACTGTGATACAGATACACAACTAGGGTTGCATTCAGGGGTAGAGCTAGGATTCAAAATCTTGTAGGGCTAATTTTTTTTTTTTTTTTTTTTACGAACAAAAGGGGAGGCTTGTACCCACGATTGTTTCATTAATGCAAAATATATTACAAGGACTCAAAAACCAGAATCATTTAAAATTTTAAAAAAATACATAACTAGCTAAATTTTATAGGTCCACCCATCTCAAACTCAGTAATTAAATCATCATTACTGATACAAATAAACATGTAATCAATTAATCAAATTGTAATGTCCCAAATAATGTAGCACAACTAGCTAGCATAATGTAGTAATGTAGAACAAGTTTACCAATAATGGTTACTATCCATTCTTGTGATTCATCCTTGCCAACTGTATGAGCCATCCTTCCGTAAAGGAGTAACCAACATATACAGTATTTTTAATTAATTATGAAAATACCAAGAATCCAATAAATCATTCATTTTAATACTACTTTTGTCAAGCCATGCCCCCAAAATAAACATTTTAGAGAGGCAATGATAAGTATAGAACATCATATCCTTACAAATCAATAAACCTCGCAAAGATCAGTCATGTAATAAAACACCTCAACAAGAATTTCTACACAAATTCATACCACAAAAGACATCAAATTCTGGGAATCGGATTCACCCGGCTAAAAAGTTGCTTTGCCTATGGCAGCTTACTTTTTGAACATTTTGTGCAGGAAGAAATTAGTAACAAAGCGGACTCTTGAAAATCGCCGAAACGCGACGGACTCGACGGCAGTGGAGACGAGCGCAGACGATTGGCCGCACCGAATCCCTTAGCTTAGGGCATCAAACGTTACCCAGGCTGTATCGCATGAACAAGAGGCCAGAAGGCCAACATCCACTCGGCCCAATAAAAAAATTCTCCTCCCTAAATGTTACCGGGGCTGGGTCCGCCTGCAACTTGCATTGACGCACTACCCTGGGTTACAACTGCATCATAAACATATATGTCCTATATTGTTGATTAACTAGAGGAGGGTGCTTGCTTTAGTCACAATGATCAACCACTGCCTTTAAAGCCAACGTGTTATGTGTGTAAATGAATAGATGGGCAGGCAGTTTTAGTCATCAAGCTGATGGGGAGGGGAGTAAAGAACCATCTGGATCTATTTCTTTTCACCAAGGAATTAAACATGTGTAATGCTGATTTCACGAACCATCTGGATCTATTTCTTTCCACGCACTTGTGGCTAATAAGAGGTCATTTATCTAACTATGACTTGAGGAATTTTATATAGTTTTCAAAACTTTACATATATGCGGAGGACTTGCCTCTTCAGCAAAAATATGCCTCTCAGAAACCACTAATTATTTGAAAAGTTGATAAACAACATATGAACTCTCAAACCAATCACAATTTGCCAGGCAAAAGCAAGAACTCCATCAGGTTTCACTTGCTAAAATAATTAAACATTAGTTTTCAACTTTTCACGAGTCCAAATTCACCATCTTTGGATTCAAGAATCTAGTAAAACCTGGTAGATCTAAATTCATCCTTAAATAGCCCTACAGATTCATATGTATACCACCAGTGGTGAATAGTGAACATTTCAAGAACATTTGACTGGATACCTGAATCCATACTGAAGCTTCCAACACAAACAGACACTAAATAAAATCGCTAGACAAAGAAAGAATAGCCCCAAAACAGGCAAGTTGGCCAACGCCAAAGCTCAACAAACTAAAACAACACTAGCCGGAAGCAGAGGTTGAGTTGAGGGGGTTGATTTTCTTTACCTCTGGGATGAAAGCGAAGAATTATCATCGCCAGGAGCGGCAGCCATTTGATTGATTGGTAATTGGGTTCCCAGTTGACGTCGCTACTGTTGTATTATTGACATCCACGAGCCAGGTTGAGCGCGACACGCAACCGCCGTCGAACCTAGCTCGTTGAATTGGCAGAATCCAGCTCCGACGCTTTGGCAGAATCGGCCATCTCAAATTGAGATTGAGTTGCTAGGTCAATTATGGGCCACTCTATAATTATGCAACTTTAGATAGTAAAATATGTAAATTGAAAAAGTGGAAGGACTGATGATGTAAATAACAAAAAGTCCATAACTGTAACAAAACAACAAAAACGCAATTTGCCTTCAGATAAGGACTATGAACTTTCTTCCAAAATTCTGATTGCAATTCCGACACACTTCGGGCGATTACGTATTTTTTGCGTTTCTACATAATATCAGAGCCCGTCGCGATCAAATACGACTCAATTTTTCAGTTTAAATGCTCAAATTGATAGAATCTTGTGTATCTTCAATTTATGAATTTGTTGAAAATGACTGAAATGCCGACGACGGCGAATCAAATGACCGGAGATCGAACTGGTCAGAGAGTGACTGGAAATCAATTTGATCATTTGAGTGATGATCCTCTGTTCATAAGCAACAATGAAAGTGTTATTGTGTCATTGGTAAGTGAACCTCTGCAGGGGATAAGTAATTTTGTTTGGAAGAAAGCCATGAAAATGGCTCTAGGGATGAAGATGAAACTTGGATTTGTGCGTGGAGACTTTCCAAAACCTTCAAATCCATATGACTTAGCAAGATGGGAAAGATGCAATGTTGCAATCCATACTTGGCTAGTCAATTTTGTCTCAAAGGAGATAGGAACTTCCATCATTCATGCCAGAGATTGTATGCACGTCTGGTCTGTGTTGCATAACAGGTTTGAAGGATCAATTAGATCAAGACTGTATTCGTTAAGAAAAGAATTGAATGGATTGGCACAAGGAGAATTGACTGTATCTGAATATCATTGGAAGTTATTACACCTATGGTCAGAAGAAGAAGCTTTGGAAGAACATAAGGCTTGTGATTTAGGTATGACATGCAAGGCCACTGGATGTGCTGAGAGAAAAATGGCAGAGTGCAAAATAATTCAGTTTTTGATGGGCCTCAATGAAATTCATGCCCAAGTCATAACTCAGGTTCTATCAATGAAGCTAATGCCTGAAATAGATGAGGTTTACAATATGATTCTTGAAGATGAAGTTGAAAAAGGAATTTCAAAATCTAGGGGGTTCAGACAGGTTCAATAATTACACGACTAACACCACAAATTAGGTCCATCAATAGGCTTAGCTAACAATGCAATTCAGTCAAGTATAATGCAATGGGTATCAACATAGCTTCAGTGCTAAGCTATACTAAATTGATAATCAAGCATTCAATTCATACAAGTCAGAAGGCAGTAAATCATTAGCTCAAGTCAAGCATTCATTGATCTCAAACCAAGTGTTGCAATGCAAATCCCCAATTGAGTTTGGGTTTAGCTACTCATAACATACATCGAATGCAATAAAACTGAGTTTAGTACACTACAATAAGTTAAAGAACACGAAACTGAACTAAAATGAAAAACTGCGTGAATAGTAGTTTCCGGCAGTGAATAGTATCAGATGAACAGTAATACGTGAACAGTAAACCCTGATGAATAGTGCTCCGACGACCACCACGAGCACCAACTTCTCCTTCTTCTCTCTAAGCTGCCGCTTCCTTGCTACAGTATCCCGAGATAACTGATGTCCAATTTCTAATCCTAGGGGTTGAACTGGATTGAACCAAATCTGTTTGAACCGGTCTTTGATTCAGCAGCTGTTGACTTCTATTGACCGTTGTTGACTGCTGACTTCTGTTGACCGCTGGTGACTTCTTGATCTTGAATGAATCCTCCAAATATGCAATAAAATCCAATGCGAACTTGAACACACCTGCGATACAAAAACACCACAAAAGAGTAATCGATCTCACGCAAAATGTGATAAAACTATGGGAATAAACAACTCAATGTTGCGTATCAATCCCCCATAGGAATTTCCCGTGGTTGGATCTGATGATGGCCTCTCCTTTGACTTGAGAGTTATGGGTCGATAAGGCAAAATTCAGACAGTTCTCCATCGAACCTAGTGTTGAGTGTGAAGCCTAATCTGCACAGATGCACCACTGAGACCCTACGCAGAGCTGGAAGCTGATCAAAAATTTGCACATTTTCAGATGTGACAACGACGGTCGTAGGGGTCATATTTCTCGTACTAATACGGTCATTACGACCAGTACGGAACTGGAATTTCTCCATGGAGGTCGTAGCGAGTGGATAAAGTCGTATCGACCGTATGGGTCGTATTACGTCGGCCCGAAAAACCTAATTTTTGTTTATACGATGTATGGCCGTCATAGGGTTTCGTAATCAGAATAGTAGAGCGAGTGCGTGAGGCGATTCTGAGTGTGTAACGATCTTCCGGCGACTTGATTATAGTGGATTGAGCCTGCAAGCGGCGAGTTGATTCTGAGTGTGTAACGATCTTCCGGCGACTTGATTTAAGATAAGCAACATAATTTAAAACTTTGATTATTTCCATGGAAGTTCAGCTGAACCTCCCACACTTGGGAAGTTTTCGGCAGTTGAATTGCGACTTCGGAAGTTCCTAGGCAGTTGCGTTGCGGTTTCAAGCAGTTGCGCTGCGACATGGAAGTTCCTAGGTAGTGCATTGCGACTTGGAAGTTCCTAGGTAGTTACACTGCGGTTTTAAGCAGTTGCACTGCGATGTGGGAGTTTCTTAGCAGTTGCATGGCGGTTTTGGGCAGTTAAATGATGAACATGGAAGTTATTTGAGGAGTGGGCAGTTCGCCAGCTACATTGCAGTTGGCTTTGAGCTGCTATAAAAGGAGGCTTGGGTTCTCCTTTCGAAATCATCCGAAAATTCACATCAATCCTCCACTTGTTTTATCAGTAGCAAAGTTCTCTTTGTTTTGGTGATAGTGAAGGCACGAGTGCCATTTCGCTTCAATTGGTTGGTGCAGCCACTTTGAAGTTTGTGTTGTCGTATCCTGGGAAGCCGGTTGCCAAACCACACCCCGCACAATAGGGTGACAATTACGCTTTAAGGAAATTGCCGAGCAAGCTTCAACACGGTTCTGGTTTTGTATTTCTGATTCTTCAGTTATTTCAAAACACACTAGTTCCTGTTTTGTTATCATTATTCAGTAACAGTTTGGTCCCTCTTTAAATTTATCAATGCCTTTCTGGCAACTATCCGACATAACATTCGAAGACAAGATTGAGAGAGTAAAGTTGGCAGGACTTTACAATCAGCTCCATTCCACATTGAGTAGCTTCATAATTCCTAGCATGGTGTTTACAGGCACATAAATAAGTGATCACATTGGCTTAGAAACCGGTGTTTATAATCATGTGCAGATGTGTAGCGTCTTGGAGGATAATGCTACTGAATTCGTTGAATCATATGCGACCGGTAAATCAGTAAGCATGGAAAGCATCACTCAGGACATGGAAAGGCTACTTACTCCTGCCCACGACATGGAAACCCAATGCAAACCTGACCACTGAGCCACCCAATCCCGACGCAGAAATAGCCATTTTTTGTGCTGGAGAAGAACTTCATACTAAAATTATGTAAATGGCAGCCACCCACTTGGTGCCTATTGCCCAAGTGTATTTTTACAGTTGCAACTGCCATGGCTATTTCTGAATTTGTGCTATGGTTAACATATTTTTGTCAATAGTGAAAAGAAGAACCTTTCTTAACATCATAAACAACCCATACATTGTTTGTGTCTGACTACTGGTCGGAGATTAGGCCAAAAAGGTGGTTGTCTGGTCGAGAGGGCTCACCAAGCTATAACTGAGCGCTGCCAGAACCGTTCCATACATTGTTTGTGTCTGACTACTGGTCGGAGATTAGGCCAAAAAGGTGGTTGTCTGGTCGAGAGGGCTCACCAAGCTATAACTGAGCGCTGCCAGAACCGGCTCGTAATCCTTCCACCGGCAAGAGCAGGAAGTATTCGCTGCTCTGTGAAACCAGCCTGGCGCTGTGCCCTCCGTTTTAGGACCTGCGCACCCCCAGCCTTCGCAGGGAGCCCGCATGTCAAACTCCCGCCTTGGAACGGGCGAGCCAGCAGTCACCAGCAGCCCCCAACCAACTGAGCACCTCCGACATTCAACCACCCTAGTGCCCCAACATCGGTTACAAGCTCTCGTTACCGAGCTCGGCGAGCAGGTCTCATTGGAATGCGCATATATACTCTCCTTTAAATCATTTCTGGCCGATGTGGGAGATTAAGATATATGAAATTCAAATCTATATGAGGTTTTGAATTATTCAATTTCCAACCTCCAAGAAAAAATTACAAGGGGTTGCCCTCATGCTGATTGCTGTATCTAGGAAACAAAGCTTTGTGTTAAGATGGGTGACTAGCCACAGCCCAGAGGCTCCTTAAAAAGAGTCAACAATTTGTAACATGCGGAAGAGTTTCTGGACAATCATAGGCCATCCGTTTGAGATGAATTGCTATGTAAAATTGAGTATAGCTGCTTTCATGAGTCGTAAAGCGAGGAGATGAGCGCATCTAGTTGTGTTATAACAGCAACGTTGATGGAGGGCTTTAAAAAAACTCATACTCGTTACTCCACCAACGACTGCACCTTCTGGAACCATCTGATGAGTTCAATCCGATCCTTGTTCTTCATATATTCATGCATGAAGGAACAAAGTTCATCGCTTATCCCTCTTTCCTCTAAATACTCATAGATCAGTATTTGAATTTTGTCATCCAGAGACCTGAAACAAGTACATGAACATGTACTGGCATAAGAATGATGGCACAGAGAACATACGATAACATAAATCAGGCTAGAGATCCGAATTGAAACCATTTGGTGTTTCAAAAATAAGAAGAGCGATTGAAGGGTGTAAGAGGTTTATACTTGAAGTAAGGTCCCATGTACGGTGTGGGGTGCGAATGATCACGTGGAAGAGCAGCAACCTTTTGGATCTCCAAACAATCAGGCCATGCTGAGCAAATAATCTTCAACTGATTCAAGCCTTCGCCCTTCTTCACATGAATCAATAAACTTAGGTGCATATGCCGATTAGTCTTCGTGCTATCCTCCCCAGGTGTTGGAACAAATATGCAGCCATCAAACATACCAACTTCAATTTCAATGTCTTCAGATTCACCAAAGTTCCCTTTCAGTCTGATCACCTGATAACCCAGTTTGTCTATCACTTCAAAATTACCAAATCTTGTGGCCGGCTGAAAGAGGAAAAAGGCAAAATAAGTTCTAGCATTCCCTCCCTGTTTCTTATACATTTTCTCAAAATGAAATAAAATTTCACAGGAATGATTGTAAGAGGTGAGATCAGCGACTTACAACATCAAAAGAAAAGTATTTTCTATGCTAATTGCTAACCTTTCACCCCACACGGCCACACCCTTAAATATAATGGTCACAAATACATTATTAGGTGCTTAAATTTAACCTTTCTGTGTCCAAAATTCAGAACGACGGTACTATCCTACATTCAATTTCATCTCTCCTCAAGCCACATGCTACATCATGTCATCATCTATCTAGGACCATTGAAGATGTAGCTTCCATCAGCATAACAGAAACTCGTCCACTTCCATATTTCACCTAACTAAACAACATCAAATTTAAGCAATAATTAGTTCTGGCAAACAAATCTCCCTTTCGAACCATGCCATCTGAAACTGAACAAACAACATTTCCTTTTGGCAAGCGTATAACAAGAGCTCATATAGAATAATAAACTTCAAAAAATCTAGTTGAGAGGACCATCTCACACAACTTGCTAGCACCTAGCTAACCTAACAAATTACTATCTCAACAACAAACCCTAAAAGGAGCTCCAATTTACCATTTCAGATTCCAAAACGTGGATAAATATTTCCACACAGTTTCATCTTTACTCCTTCATCCACCAAATTCTCAGCCAAAAAGAGAACATTCTTAACGCAAACCTGACTCGGCGGAACAGGCTCCTTCTGGTACTCAATCTCCTTCTGCAAGATTCTCCTCATCTTCGTCTCAAACGTCGAGCTCACAGCCTCGCTCCCGTACCTCCGGCAACCTAGCATCAACCTCAACACTACGTTCCATGACTCAGCGCAAGGAACATCCCGCTGCTTACTCAGTCCCACTCCACTCTCCAAGCTTCGAATTCCATCTCCGTACGGTGCTGACCAGACTGGGTTCACCGATCGTTGCAGAGCTCGAATCAAGCGCGCCATTGTTGCTCTGCTCCTCCCACAGTCCCACCCCGAGCTTTCTCCCGAGGGTTTAACGAAGAGTTTTCTCGCTAGGAAGAAAATCTCTCCGGCCCAGTAGGCCCAGATTCTATATGGCCCATAATGCATCCGTGGGTCCAAGCCCAGATTCAATTCAAGCCCAAAGAGCCCATTTTCAAATCGCCGGCCCAAGCCCAGATTTGACGTGATGGTGCAATTTGCTTCAATAATTTTGATTATTAAATTTAATAAAAAATAACTTTTTTTTGCCTACATGGACATAAATTTAAATTTTATTATGAATAAAATTTATTTAAAATCAGATTCCTTGTTACTGATATTCAATGGTATGCATGCAACGAATCCTACAACGAAAAGACTTCCCACCAACTTTTTTTGCAGTGGTCCAAAACCGACCCGACGCGATCCGACCCAAGTCACTGGCGGAGCCTAAGCTTTCCCTTCTTATAATTTTACATAATACCCAAATATCGTGTCCTTTCCTTCCCGATTTGCCCCTCCGCCCTCTCTAATTTCCGCCGATCTGGTTTCGATCTCCGCAAACGTGTCGCGGATTTCGCGACCCTTTTGCCTCCGGTCAAAACCCTCCGCGGAATTCCGTTCCCGTTTGAATCCGATTCCGCGGTTTTTAGAGAGAGAAAGGAAGAGTCTGGCGGAGGAGGATGCTGTGTAGAATTTTGCCGAAAAAGAAACGGACGGGAGCGGTGCCGGTGTATCTGAACGTGTACGATCTTACTCCGATCAATGGGTATGCCTACTGGTTAGGGCTTGGGATCTACCACTCCGGCGTCCAAGGTTGGCTTTTTATCTTTTAACTATTTCGAATTCCTTGGTGTGGTTTTCATCGCCTTAAACTCTGGATTCGAGCTGTTCCAGGTTTTGTTGCTTTCTGCTTGGGTTTCAGTTTGATTTCCGAGGTTTAGGGCTCCATGTTCCTCGGAATCTTTTAGTGGATTTGCAGAATTAGGTCAGTTTTGATGATTGATGCATATCTGTGATGATGCAGTGGTGTAGTTTAATTTTCTATAAAATATATTAATATTCTGTTGTTTTTCTTGTCATCTGGTGTTGGGACTGGATATCTGGTCTACTGGAATTTAAGCTCAGATGATTAGTTTATGGCGTAGGGTGTTTTTTTGGCCTTTTTTTTATTTGAGTTGGTCAATAGAACATGACCTTTCGGTCGTTGGAGCTTTCAAAATCTTGAGCTTACTGCTTGAATTGGCGTTGATGCATAGGTTTGATTATTGATCTGATATTGAGTGTTTCCAGTTCCCATAGATATACACTTTTGTTCTTGTTGGGGGTAACGGGCATGAGTTTGAGAGAATATGAGTGTTTTATGCGCAGTTCATGGAGTTGAGTATGCATTTGGAGCGCACGAGAACTCATCGACAGGGGTATTTGAGGTGGAACCGAGGAACTGCCCTGGTTTTATGTTTCGAAAATCTATCTTGATCGGGCTGACAGATATGGGATCTAAAGATGTGCGTAACTTTGTGGAGAAGATTTCTCAGGAATACGCAGGCAATACGTATAATCTTATCACAAGAAACTGCAACCATTTCTGCAATGATGCGTGTACTAGATTGACGGGTAAACCTATACCTCGCTGGGTCAATCGCCTTGCTCGACTTGGTAATCATAATTCTTTCTTTCTCATTACATTCTTCTATCTACGCCACTAAATTGCTTATATCGCTACAATGCAATGTAGTGCTCCACCTTGGTGAATCTATCTCGTTTCTTGCGTATATATAGTAATTTTTACTGAATTGGATTCTTACTGAATTGGAACAAAACTGAGCCAGTTCAAGCGAAGATATATAGTAATTTTTTTATTCTTTGTACTCGGGTGAAATGTATCGAGTTCTTAGTTCCTGATATCATGCCGACTTTTGTTGCAGGCTTGTTTTGCAACTGTGTTCTGCCAGCGGCGATCAAAGAAAAAAAGGTCAGGCAAGTGAGTCTGGAAGGCCACACTGCAGCACAAGACGAAGACATGAAAACACTAAGAAGTTTATCAAATATGCATCAGACGCCTGTTCTTCCTCCACAACCCCTCTCTTCTAGTTGGACCCCAACCCCTGCAAAAAATCCAGCTCTTTCCTCCGGTCCTAAAAGAAGCTCGAAAAAAGACCGCTGCCTCCCTAGCCCGTCCTGGTTAACCTCGCCTGCGTCTAGATCCGCAAAAGTGTAATTATGGCCGTGCCGGGCCGGCTCTTTACCGTTATGTAGCTCAGTTTACGGCCTAGCCGTTCATGTCTCATGGCTGAGGGAGGTGGCTCTGTTGATACATTTTGCCTTTTGCGCCTTTGTGATCATTCAAGGGTAAAATTATGTATTTATGCTTGCTTGTTTCAAGTCAAATACAACGATATTAATGGTAGATTTTTTTTCGTTATAAGTCGGATATTAATATATGATCCATCAGGTGTCAAATGAACGGCGAACATTTCACCAATTCCTCTTACTTAAAATATATATATTATTTTATATAACATAATAAAAAACACAAAATTAATATTATTTTAAAGAACGTCAAATGACTTTCAACCCCTCAACTTACGTATAATTACAAAACGTGCCACGACCAACCATCACGAGAAGATCATCCATCATCCAACTCGGAGCACATCGCCATTGAAATCATCGCTCGCGTTCTCAACTTCCGCTGGAGGCTTTATCGCTCTACATCGACTTGTATCGAGCTGTGATCTCATCGCCTCCTCAGGTACGACGATTGAATACTCAGTTTCTCCGATTCCAGCGTTAGATTGAATTCCGATCGTCGATTTTGGAATCTACTCATGCTTTGGGTTTTCGGACTGAATTCGGTAGCAGATGGCTTCGTCGATGATTTCTACGGTGTCGGCTCGGGCGACCATTTCCGTCCCGGACATTCACAAGGTACGATTTTTGGATATTCGTATTTTGGGGGATTTGAAATGGAATTAGAGTAGTGGATGGTTGTGCAGGGGAAGGTGAAGATTGGGAAATCTGATGTCAGTCTGATTTTTAGCAAGGACGGGAAGTCAAAGGTATGTTTTCAGGGTGGAAGAGTTGAATGATCATGTTATGTTATCTGGAAATATCCAGATTGATGAAGGACTTTTGGACAACATATCCTAAGCTCAACTTTCATGGATGACGAGTGTCATATGTGATAGACTTATAAAACTGTTAAAAGAATGGTTTTAGTAATTGGTCCATGGTCCGCTTGTAATTCTTATTCTAGTCTCAACTGATGAGAAATTTTATTGTACGCCAAAGTGTGAATCGGAAGTGATAGATGTATCATGCATTGCTCATTGAGAAATTTCTAGGTATGGGTCGTGATATCTGTTATTCACTTTGAAAATAGGTGTTCAAGAAGGCGTCCATGACATTTTGTACTCCATAGGATTAGGAAGGACCCTATTGATGTTCTTTTTCAGGTTACGTTTCACTGCTGTCAGTTGATCGCTTTTTGGTTTTCGTTTTTCAGCAATTTTCTCGTGCTAGTATGGCGGTCGCAGTAACTCCTTCTCGCTTTGAGGGTGTAACAATGGCCCCTCCAGATCCTATTCTTGGAGTTTCTGAAGCCTTCAAAGCTGACACTAGTGACTTGAAGCTCAACCTTGGAGTAGGAGCCTATCGCACAGAGGAGCTTCAGCCTTATGTTCTTGAAGTTGTTAAGAAGGTTAGCTTCTTTTCTCGCGTTGATGGTGTATACTTTTTACTATCGTCCCTTGTATGTGAATATGTGAGGAAAATACAAGTTAGTCTGTTTTGCATGATTTGTTATTTGTTCATTTTCTAGGCTGAATCTCTAATGTTGGATAGAGGGGAAAACAAAGAGGTAAGTCGACTCCTATAACTATTAGATATTAATTTTTGTACATGGTCTTTCACTGACATTATCTAAAATATTTACTTTTAGTATCTTCCAATTGAGGGTCTTGCTGCATTTAACAAAGCTACTGCTGAACTTTTATTTGGAGCTGGCAATCCAATAATCCAAGAACAAAGGGTATGTAGTGAAGGGCACCAGTTGTAGCGTATGCATTGAGACTGTTAACTACTTTTCAGCTTCTCCCATTTATTGTTATGTATAAATGGGTATAGGTTGCCACTGTCCAAGGTCTTTCAGGAACTGGTTCTCTCAGACTTGCTGCTGCATTTATTGAACGATATTTTCCTGGAGCTCAAATTTTCATTTCCGCACCAACATGGGGTGCGTTATGCTTGATCTTTGAATCGTTTGATTGAACATTGGTGAAGATGATTCTAACTTTTTTTGTTCATTTGTTAATGCAGGGAATCACAAGAATATATTCAATGATGCCAGGGTTCCTTGGTCTGAATACAGATACTATGACCCAAAAACTGTTGGTTTGGATTTCGAAGGAATGATTTCTGATATAAAGGTATTTGTTGGCAACATTTCTTCTTTACATTTGATGTTAGTTTTTTTTTTTTCCATCTTGATATTTGGCTGTTGTTCATGATTTTCGGTCACAAAATGTTTTGTACTAGTACCTTTTCCGTAGCACTTTAAATGCAAGTGATCAAAGTCAGTGCAAGGAAAATGGCTGAATGGTTGGAAGCCAAATTGGAACATTTAACAACATATTTAGCCACTTAAATTGTATTTGGCACATTTCTCTGCACCGTCTTTGTATTAGTATTCAAACAAAATTCTTATGTTCCCAGGCAGCTCCAGAAGGATCATTTATCTTACTGCATGGGTGTGCTCATAATCCAACCGGAATCGATCCAACCCCAGAACAGTGGGAAAAAATAGCCGATGTTATCCAAGAGAAGAACCACATTCCGTTTTTTGATGTTGCATACCAGGTACTTTTTTTACAACCTTGAGAAAACATTATAAATTGTAATCAAGTTCTTTGAAAAGTGAATTTATTTACTGTGATACAGGTATTACCTATAATATGGTGATCTTGCATTAGATGCTGAAATTCAATGCAAAAGCTGTTATACTATGTGTTCTAGATGATACACCTGAAGCGAACTGTATTGCAGGGATTTGCTAGCGGAAGCCTTGACGAAGATGCATCTTCTGTCAGGTTATTTGCTGCACGTGGCATAGAGCTTTTAGTTGCTCAATCATACAGCAAAAATCTCGGTCTATATGCAGAGAGGATTGGTGCCATAAATGTTGTATGTTCGTCGCCGGATGCAGCACTAAGGTATTACCGATTCCATTGCTTCACCACTAGCATATAAACACCACTTTGGTTTCTTCTTGTAATTGCGTCCTCCGTCCGTTCTGCTGAGCCTCACAGCATACAATACTAGTTTCTTACTGTTTTAATCAGATTGTTCTACATAATATTTTTTGGTAGCCAAATTTTTCCGGTGTTAACACATGACTTTCTTATTTTCAGAGTAAAGAGCCAGCTGAAAAGGATTGCTCGACCAATGTACTCGAATCCACCTATTCATGGAGCTAAAATAGTTGCCAATATAGTCGGGGATCCAACTCTCTTCAATCAGTGGAGGGACGAGATGCAAATGATGGCAGGCAGAATCAAGAGCGTGAGACAAAAATTATACGATAACCTATCATCCAAAGACAAAAGTGGGAAGGATTGGTCATTTGTTCTTCAGCAAATTGGCATGTTCTCATTTACTGGCTTAAACAAGGCGCAGGTAACCCATGTCTCTATCATCAATGCTGCTATTCAAAATACTTAATTTCTCTTCTGATCCAAATTCCTCATCCACTTCCATTTCTTGTCATCAGAGCGACAACATGACGGACAAATGGCATGTGTACATGACAAAAGATGGGCGTATCTCCCTAGCTGGATTATCCTCCGCCAAGTGCGAGTACCTTGCAGATGCCATCATCGACTCGTTCCATAACGTTAAGTGAGAACTGATTCAACATCACTGCGCGCTTCCTCTATGGAAAATTTTGATATTTCTGAGCCTCACTATTGCCTCCGGTGAATAACCAGCTTGAACAAGAGAAGTTAACTTTGCAGATTCTCAGATATTATGCTGAAAGGTTTACCATATGTTGTTGTAATGTGTACCAGCTTCATCTATTCATATTTGCCACCTTGTTTTTCCACAG
Organism: Umbilicus rupestris; assembly: GCA_963678935.1. Lineage (NCBI taxonomy): Eukaryota > Viridiplantae > Streptophyta > Magnoliopsida > Saxifragales > Crassulaceae > Umbilicus > Umbilicus rupestris. The sequence continues at coordinate 11,588,158 of OY787623.1, read as the reverse complement.
AGATTTATCATTTTTGTTTTTAAAATTTATTAATATTTATATTTAAAATAATATATTTAAAAATAATAAAATAAATTGTTGAGGAGTTGATTTGTTTCAGTTACGAATGCAACGTGTTGAAGCAAGTGGGCCCAAGGGAAGAAGAACAAGAAGATGATGAAGAGGAGGAAGACGAAGAAGAAGAAGCAACAGAAGACCAGCAACATCATCTTTCAACAATTACACGAAGCTGCCACACGGAGCTGCACTGCTCCTCGAAAACCCTAAACTCGAACGATCCTTTACTTTCTCTCTCTCTCTCTCTCTCTCTGAATCAGCTACGAAGAACAACGACGAAGATGAAGGCGGTAAAGGAGGCGATGGACGACGACGACGACTGGGCCGCGGCCGCGATGAGGGACGACTCGTTGGTCGTCGAACTGTTACTAAGGTTAAAGCACTCGAGCAAGCACCAGGCGAGTCGGCCATGGGCTGGGAAGCTGGTTGCGGATTTGGCGCCGAATGGTTGGGGAGTGAGGCAGCCGCGGTCGGGTTCCGCTGGTGTTGCTGTTGCTGTTGCTTATGGTTCGAAGAGCGTCGTCTCGGTGAGCGAGTGTCGAAGGAAGAGCAAGGAACGGATCGGACGTAGGTGTAGTCCTTCCACGCCGCTGTCGTGGAGTGGCGGCAGCGGAGGCGGTGGTGGTGTGGATGGATGCGAAGCGTCCAGCCAGCCGATGAATCGGTCACCGAATTCCAGATCCAAGGTCAGTCGTTCTCTCTCTCTCTCTGTATATGTGAATATACACTGTTTTGAGTTCTCTCTGCCTCCGAGCTCCGGCGGTTTTCACAAGTCCTCGCCGCGTCTCATTTATTCTTCTGCAAGTTTTCCTCGTACGGAGTTGGTCGTAGTTTGACTGATGGCGACATTCGTTTCTTCCAAAGGCCGCTTTCCTCTTCTCGCTTTGTCCATCTTAACGACCTCCGCCGTCAGAAACTCGTCTGATAAATTCTCAGATCCGCCGCTTGCGGCGATTCCAGCTTCCTCAAGCTCATCATCACAGTCACCATAATTACTATAATGCCCCTGTTACGCCTTCTGGATGTTCCCGGTCACGTGAGGTCATCAGTAAAAAAAAATGAAAAATCTCAAACACGTTTGTTCATGATTCTCAAGTCCAAGTCTATACCATCTTCATTTTGGGTCACCAGCCATTCACCATTTCTCATTTTCAGATTTCATTTATCAACTCTTGACAATTTTAACCTTCAGTGTAGACCTGGTCCAGGTTCAGATTTGTTAATACATGGTTGGGTTTTCATGAGTTGAAATTTGAGGATCATATGATATGAATAGGGTAGGATGGGGTGGTGAATGAGGTGGGAATATGTGGAGAATTGAGAGCAGTGGAGGATGTTAAATGTTAGGCATGCTGGCATTAATTGGATTGATTGATATTGAATGTAACTGTTACGCACACATTGTTGTTACAGTATTATTGTTGTCTTTGTGTCACTACTCTGATGATATTGCTTACTTTTATGAGGATTAGGAAACTTCCTGAGGACGTGTGTGTATGTTCAATGTTGTCACTATACAGGCGAGAGTGTCCTTGGTTGTGGTTGAAGTTGCATAATTTTGACACATCACTGACTTGCTTTACATCAATATTTTGTAATAAAAAATTGTGGATATAGGTGGGATGCAAGGTGGGTCACTGGCCAATGTTGGGTTGTAGGACAGAAGTTTTGGGGTTATTTATGATGTTTTGGGATGTGTGGGGATGAATGAGATGGGCTTTTGATGTTTTTAAAAGGAGGGCTGTGATGAGTTTGGGCTGTTAAATAGGTGGGAGGAGTTGACATTGATACATTTGTTGGTTGTTGACTATGCCTTCAACCAATGCTTGTCGGCCACATAGGATGATGATTGATGACATACTTTATCTTGTTTTTTGTACATTGTTGTTGTTCATGTGCTTGAGGCAGGTGCAGCTTTGATTTCTTTATACTCCTCTTGCCTGGTTGTGTTCAGATCTCGAAATGGGAGTGATAGACTCTAGTTGGTTTGTTCATGTATTTGCAGATTAGTCTTGCTGGTAGTGAAGTCAATGGAGCAAGTAGTAGCAAGCCAAGAAAGAAAAAGGTAATGCGTCTAGTTCAGAACCTCAATAACAAGAGGTTAATGTTTGAAGTTTTCAAGCTCATTCTATGTAGTCTAATTTATATCCGTTGATTACAGACTTTTACGGAACTCAAAGAGGAGGAGGATATGCTCTTAAAGGAACGAATGCATCTGAATCAGGTATGGGACAACTTGGCTGCAACCTCAAGTTATTAAGGTAACTCTGGTTTTGGTTTCTGATATCTGACTGATTTGAATTAATAATAACCAGGAATTAGCAATGCTGGGTGCCACAGTCCAGGATCACAGAGCTGAAAATAAGAAATTGAAGAGAATGAAGGTAACTAACTGTCTTGTCTTGTTGCCAGAAAAAAAAAAAAAAGCATCACTATGTCTATTACAGCATGCTATGATTCTTGCATTGTTATTTCCAACCCAAAATCCTGCATTGATATCATGACTTGTCTAGTGGTTTACCAAAATTAGCTCTTATAAGTTGCAACAATCAACTTTGAATAATTCTGATTCCTGCCCTGACGTTTTTGCTTCCACATTGTAGCTCAATTTGATCACACAATTAAAGAAGAATAGCCCTTGCACTGCTGCTGCCGCCTTAATACCAGGCGGACCTATTCCCTCGTCGACATGTTGCATATCAGAATCTGATGCAATTCCAGCGCAAAGGAGAGAAAACATCATGTTACCTGATCTAAACATGATGCCGTCAGACCTGGACTCAACTAATTGATCAAACATATTCAAAGCCACGGACTAACCAAGTAGCAGAGGAGTTAGCTCTCAGCCATAGATCCCAGATTCCCCAGCCAAGCTTAAATCTTCAAGGCACGGCACCCCAGCCGAGCCATGTTACTCATCTATACACTATCATCCTCGTACAAGTACACTCTCTGTCTTTCGATTTGAATCTACTTTCCAAAATTTCACTACTAACTAATGTAACTCTCTTTTACTCAGCAGCTTTTCTTTTGTCTGGTTCTCTCTCACTTTCCACAACCCTCAGCACAAGCAAGCTAAACATCGTAACAAACGCGTCGAGGCGTGGTCGGAGTTTTGCGAGGAGGAAGCTGCTCCGACCTGGCCTCTTCAAAATTGAGCGCGTAACTTATCGGATCGTAGCTACGAATTTCCTGCACTTCGTCCTCCCGAATCGTTTCATCAGATTGCGGCACTTTTCTTTCATCTCCGCGACTTTCGCAATCAGTGGCGACCTCAGGGACTGATGCGGAACATCTTTTCGTCGCGCGAAACACCTACAGGAGAAGCCGAGGTCGAGGAGGTTCTGGTTCCTTTGTCTGGTTGATTCCATTGGATTCGAGAATGTCGTTGACTTATGGTTGACCAGCGAAGACTTTTTTATAAAGTCAACACAGGTTCACAAACTATACATTTACAATACTCGATGAAATATCTATCACCAGGAATTCTCTTATCAAAGGGGGTAAAATCGAAATTTCTCATTAGATAATTGGATACGGACTGTGCGGTTATGGCCCAGAAGAGCGAAAGCCCAATAAGGCCTACTAAATAGAGTGAAAGGCCCATTAACAACCTTCTTTAATCAAATCTTTCAATTTTCGTTTCATTCTTTAAAATTTTCAAAATGTAAAACGAAGCGTTACACTTTTACATGTAACATTCATAATCAATGGAAACAAATATTCATTCAAACAAATTGATATGAAAAAATAAATATCTGATTCATCAATATGATATTATTCGATTCTAATTTATTTACTTAATTTACCGTGTTCGTATCAGGATATTCTACCAACCATCTCCTATATAAACACTTTTTCTCGTCCGGAGGAACTAATCCGAGACCCTAAAGTCATCTTTGCTTACTTCAGCGCCTCTTCTAGAACTACATGATTATTATTTTTGCCTTGCAGTAAAGTTATTTATTTTGTCACTTTCATCTCGTGTTTGATGGTACATGTTTTGCATATGAACAAGAGTGTACTCGTGATTCTCACAAATCAAATATTTATTGTGGTCTTGTTCGATTTCAGCTCTTCTTATTGATTGAGTTGCATTTTGAACCATGGGGCGGAGATGAGATATTATAGGAAATATTCTTACGAAGTGGATAATCAACTTTGTATTATTATATTTGTCTGAAAAATGATATATTGTCTACTACATTTCGATGTGGGATATAAAGTTAATAAGTAGGTTAAGAAAATAACATTTTCGCTATTCATTTTCGATATGGGACATTCAATACTTACTTTTATCCCAAATTTGAGTAGGATGTCAAAAATTCGTTTTTTTGTTTGTCTCGTATTAAGAAATGACTAGAGAAAATATTATTTTCTTAACTTGTTTATTGACTTTATATCCCACATCGAAATGTGATAAACATTATATTGTTTTTAAGACATTTATAATAATTCATGGTTGATAATCCATGTTGTAAAATCCAAAGGTAAAGAAGGAAGTCTTTATTATGTTTGAGAAAAAAATCTTTTACAATTGTTGAATATCAGGTTGTTCATTTTCTTAGTGTAAGAAGAGAGAATGACAAGTGAGATCTGTATGCACTCGCTAAGTATACAGTCCCTCCGCTGAAGAGATTTTCAGGTACGTCAATTTCTAAATCGCCCTAATATAAAAGAACCACCAAAAACGGAGGGAAGCACACCATCATCATTCTATCTGAAGGGCAAGAATGCCACCAAGAATCTCCATTTTCAGATCTCCTCAAATTGCAAGAGAGTTTGGAGTTTCACTTCAATCCCATCGTCATTTATTCATGAAAATATGTAATAAATCTATTCACTAATAGAGCTTGAAGTTATTCATGTTTGCTTCAGAATTTGCATTGATTAGGAATGTCACGGCTAATTAGGTTGTTGGAATTATGGGGATAAATGTGTGAAGAAAATGGGATGCGTCCTATTTTGTGACCAAAATTTGAGTGCGGAGGATTCCTGGATTGAGTTGATGAAATCTAATGAAAAATTCCTTATATTGAAGAGTATGAAATCGATTCTTGAAATCCTAAAATTGGATAGTTATCGAAGAGAAATCGATGCTCAAAGTTGGACTAAAATTATGATAATTTTAGATTTTGGAAGGAATGGATAGGTGAAATGAAATGACTCAAGTGTAATTCTCTAATCTTGGTGAAATAGAGAGAAAACTTAAGTTTATACATAACTTCATTCCTAGCATTATTAAATAATTAATCAAAATCCTCCCATGAGCTCCTCGACGGATTTGGCCTGGCTTGTTTGTGTCGTAGAGCGGTAATTTTATTTTAAGGACAGAATCTTACGTGACTCAATCAATTTAATTTCTTAGTATTCATTAATCATAAATTATTGCAATTCAATTTTGTACTGCCCGGTGGCTAACATAAGCCTTTTTATACATTAATCATACATTATCTCTAATAATGTTACACAGGGTAATTCATAAATAAAAACTACCTAATGAGAACTTTTATATGTTATTTGTCTCTTATTAAATTTAATATAGAAATCAATACCCTTTCAACAATAGTTTTACATCCCACATCGATATTTTTAGAGCAATAAGTAATATTTCAGATAATAGATATTTATTTTGTCTATTTTAAAAAAGTGAATATTGACTGCAACAATCACTCGGCACGCTACCTCAGGTATGTCCTTACTCCTTAATTATGTTATTTTTGTAAACTTTGTTGATTTTTCTTTGTTAAGAATTAACCGTTTTTTTGTTCCTTCATTTTTGTTTTATGTCTGTTTTACTATTTAGGATCTAATGTGAACCTTCGAAAGTGAAGATGAAGTATTGTACTTACGATCCAGGTGGTGGCGGCTTTTGGACTTTACACCATTATGGGTTGAGGTAAGTTCGAGCGATATTTTAAAGTTATAAACTACTTTGAATGCGAAACCAACATGTTTCACTTGTTAGGTTATTCATATATTTGACCATACAATGTGAAAAATGCTCGAGGGTGTTCGTTGCTGCACGATGTGACGAAAGGTTGGTTTACTCAACTTCTGTAAAAATAATTTTTTTTATTATTCTTCGTTTATATTGACTAGTATTTCAAACTCGCTAAATCAGTATTTTTTTGTTGATATAAATAATACTTTTAGAATTTATTTTACATCATATAATATGGATATTTTTACATGAGTGTTATATAATTAAATCCTGACTTGAGCAAAATTTGAATCACTTTAAATTTTGTTCGTTTGAAAATGTTGGAAAAATATCATCTTATTTATAGCCATTTTTAATATGATATGAAATCAATCCTTACATTATTATATTTCCAAGTATTTATTTCTCTCATTATTATATTTCCAAAGACTTCTTATTTACTAAGTTCCTCATTCCATCTTTATGTTTCGTTGTGGTTAATCGACCGATTAAAACCAGGAAGAGAATTAAAACATGTCGACTTTACGATTTCACATAATATAATCTTTTAATATGACGTGGAAAATAATATATATTAAATTAGCATATGCTATTTAATAGTCCATACATTTAAAAGCTATTTATTAGTAATTACAATTTCAGATAAAAAATAAAATTGAATATGATTCAATAGACACTGTAATATTTATTTTGTTAACAACAAGTAAGAGAACATTAAATACAAGCATCAGACACATAAATATTTTATAATTTATGAACTTTAAGATACTAAATTTGCGGTTACTATTTTATGTATTTGGAAAATGAACTTGTATTTTTTGCTAACACGAAAGAGAAAGGTGGTATATAAAGTATAATATATTTTGTATATAAACTTTAACTATGAAAATTTTAAGAATAATTTTGATGCAAGAATTTTCAAAAGTCTAAAACCTAAACATTCCAACGGTACTTTTTAATAAGTGATTTATTTATTCACATTTTACAAAGCAAACATCAAATGTTGATATATTTATATACATCTTTTTGAATTCTCAATTAAAAGATTTTCAACAAAAAGTTGATGTGTGATGTTTTTTAAAATATTTATATTTTTTCTATTCTATTCCAAAACCCTCACCATAGTAAAGGTTCTGGCCCCATCAGGAATCGAATCCTAGTCGTTGAAATGTGAGATTCTGATTGAAAGAACTATTTATGTTCGCTATAGACAAATCAAAATGAAAATTTGTAAAATTATAGTTTTCAACAAATGAGCCCGCCAAATGAAACCTTGCTCACCTTTTGCATATCTTAAAAAGATGAATTAAATAATTTTTTAAGTAATTATTAAAAGAGACAAGTACCTTTCGAAAGATATATTTTAATTTGAACTGCCATTTCACATAATAAGGTCTTGCGTTTTTAATAAAATATTTTCAAAATAGAGTTGTTGGAAAATTTTAATATGCGAAATCAATCAAGTTCGCTACAGTCAAGTCAAATAAATGATTTGTAAATTTACCGTCTTAAAAAATGAGGCCGTTCGAATGAAACCTCTCCCGCTTTTTGCATATCTTGAAAATAAAAATAAATTAAGAAACTTGTCAACATGATTATTAAAAGGGACATCTACTTTTCCAAAAAAATATTTTAATTTGAACTAACATATTTCATATTATGTGATAAGCGCTTTTTATGAAAGATTTCAACAAAGAGTTGTTGGTAAATCAATCATGTTCGCCATAGGCAAGTCATAATGAATGATTTTTGAATTTACATCTTAAAAATGAGCCGCCCAAATGAAACTTCTCCCGCCTTTTACGTACCTTGAAAATAAAAACGAATTATGAATTTTATTAAAATAATTATAAAAAGTGACGTAAATCTTTTAAAAAATATTTTACTTTGAACCATCATGTCACGTGATAAGTTCGTGAGCTTATCATTTTACCCGACCTACCACTCTTGTGCTTATTAAGGACTCCGGCAATAGATGCACATCAAATCAAAGTTAGAGTGGTAGAGAGAGCAAATCAGTTCATTTCAACCTTCCCCGATCGTTGGTCCTTTTCATTTTTCCAATCAAATCAGATCGGAGGTCAGAGTCGGCGACAGATCAATCGTCTTGTTCGTTTCTTATTAAATTTGAGACAAAAACGCTTATTTTTCAAGGTATTAAACATATCGTTTTCACGATTTTCATCATCGTTCGCTTGATTTTCTTGTTCCAAGCAAAATGAAGCATAAGTACACATTCATGAGTTTTGTCTCGTGTGTAATCGATTCAAACACATGTCAACGTTTTCGATTGAAATTCTGATTATTTCGATGATTGTATTATCTCACATCGAATCCTGATTGAAACTTAGTTTATTTTTTAATGAAGATTTACTATGATCCACATCTCTTATTAGATTTAAGAAGTCTTATTTTTATTTCCCTTCTTTATCTCAGATCGAACCGTTGCTGTTTCAGAGATGGAGCCTAACAACAATCAGGTCTAGTCAAATCATTTATTTTTATCGATTCATAAAATAAAAAAAAATTATAACCACAAATGATAAGAAGGATGACAACAGATATCATTCGAATATTTCTAGAAGCCATCTCAATTGACAAATCATGCGTACTCACTATTGCTTTATTTTACAGTGGCTTTCGGGAATTACGAGGATGCACTTGTTGTACATAATCCATCGATTGCTCATGGAATTGAACTTTCGGGAAACTTGTCATGAGTGAGTTCTGAATTATCTATAATTTTTCACCCAATTAATATGACGCATCATATTTTATTGCTATATAAATTTTGTTTGTAATCGTGTAGGTTCGAGAGGGAATACGCCATATACTTCGACATGACTTATTTTCTAGAGCTCATTAGCGGAGGGGCGTGGGACGAGCTAGAACATTACTTGGAGGGCTTCACGACCATCCAAAGTAATGATTTCTCGAGGAAGCTGTTCCTCGAAATCAGGAAGCAGAAATATTTAGAAGCTCTGGAAAGGTAACATCATGTTTATCGAAATTCTAAACTAACCAACCAAACTAACCAACCAACTGCTGTTCGTTGACTGTCTTTAGACGCGAGCCTGAGCGTGCCAATGCCATCCTTCAAGCCGATCTGTCCGACATACTCGGTGTTCATAATCCGCTTTTAGATGCTTTTCGTTCGTTGCAATTTTTTGATAACTTCAGGTGCTCAGAAGTTATCAAATTATTCAAATAATAAAATTCAAATTTTATAAAGTGTGAAATTTAATTACTTGATAGGCACCATGTGAATCTTTGTGCTTGGGTTAACGTGCCAACGTCGAGGAGCATCATGGTTCAGCAACTTCCGGAAGTTGTGCGGGCCAATCCTGATTTAAACGGCAAGCTTGTGTTGCCTCGGGTTGATGGCAGGCTGGCAGACCTGGCGAGACAGAGGTTTGAGGGTCTTCATGGTGTAAATTTCACATGTTTAATTGGGGATTGATTTAGGCATGTTTGTGTCTTGTCGTGACAGTTTGGAGGCTCAGTTTTCGAGGTGTCAATGCCCGAGAGATGTTTGGTCCTTGTTGGAAGATCATCGGTGTCCGCAGCAATCCGGCCCCGCCCCACCAGCTCATCAAACTCCCCCAGCCCCAAGACCTCCACCAGCTTCGGACCCGTTGGTTCATACAACCGACCCCTGCCAAGTCAGGACACTAACGCTCCCCGCAAGCCCCGGGCCGGAGAGAGTATGAACAACTCAATCCGATCTACCGGCCTAACGTGACCTTGCATTTCTAACATTGCTGTTTAAATGGCTGCAGATACACAAACTGATGTTTACAAAGTCCGCGAGTAGCCTCATCGCCCTCGCAGGCTCCGGCGAGCACATGATCTGGCAATGGGAGCCCTCGGTTAGAACCCACCTCAAATTTCAAATATCTAATGACTTATCGAACATCAGACTAATATCTATACGTGAAACACTTCAGGCCTCTGTCAGGAACATGCCGGTTCTCGTAAGGCCTACGGACAAAATCAAACTGATCAACCACAAAGCGGTCGAAGGTCAGCTTCGAGAGCCCTCGCATTGCTTCGATCTGACGAGAACAGACAAGTTCATCGTATCGGCCTCCGGAGGAAATATTAACTTCTACTCGGTGAACAAGTTCAAGGTTCAAAATTTTCAAACAAGTTACCTTTAAGTTTTTTGCTGTGTATTTTTATCCACTTCTAACTACCGATAGATCTTTTTGCAGAAAAATGATCATAAAGTAGAAAAGTCGGCCACAAGCCTGGCAAGTAGTCCTCAGGATATGAACCTGTTGGCGATCGGGACGGATGAGTCCAGAATCGGGAAGGGTGACTCCAAAATCGAGATCCTCAGAATGAATACTGACATGGTAAGACTTGTCTTATAGTGGGTTGAAAAGGTAGTCGTTTTCGCGACATTTGGAATCATGAATGAAACGTTGCGTTTTATCATCTTACAGGTTGAGAATGTTTTTGAAAAAGGCCACCGAGGGAGGGTCACCAGTTTGTTGTTCAGCCAGTCGGGAAATCTTCTCGTTTCCGGTGGAAGCGACGCGCAGGTCGGTTTGGTAGACTTTCTAGTTCATTAAAATGCGTTTCGTAAAGTTTAAGGATTGATGTGATGTTTTGTGGTGCAGGTGATTGTGTGGGACTTGGAGAACTCGAGTAAGGCAAGGTCGGCCTATCTGCCCATCCCGACCGGATTGCCTATCGTTCGCCAAATCACGCGCGTCCAGCTTCACGAGGATGGGGTTCGGATCCTGGCCGTGCACGAGTCCTCGCTTGCCATTTTCGACATAATGACCTTAGAATGTCTTATGAAGGTACCCATTAATGTTCTTCATTGAATTTCACTAGTTGAATCGCAATGACTCAAAAGTCTTAACCTTAATTTTATGTCACAGTGGACTCTGCCGGTGTCATATGCAGCGCTCTCCGACGCAACATTTTCCAGTCAGAGTGAGCGAATATTCGCAGGAGCTGAAGATGGATCAGTGTGGGTGTTCGATACATCAACAATGCTGCCACGTCACCATATCGCCCCACAGGCATACCAGACATCTAATGACTCTACGAGGTTAGTGTTTTCCAACTCCAGAAATGGCAAGAAGCCTTGCGTGACAAGTCTTTTAAATCTAACTTATGCATATGCAATATGTAGTGACAGGATTATATACCCGAGCGCCCTAGCCGCCCATCCGGGGAACCGAGACCTGGTCGCACTAGGGATGTCCGATGGGCAGGTTATGCTCCTCGAGCTGGCCGATACTGAAAGGGAGCTGGCTGAAGCTCTGCTCGACCTGGCCAGTTTTGAAAGGGTGTCGGCCGAGGATAGAAACAGACAAACCAGCTAATGAACCGCGTGGTGCTACACTTCAACTTGGCTCAAGAGCAAAAGCAAATCTGGCCCCAAGAGTCCGAGCAACAGAGGGAAGATGATGATTTCCGAGTCCGAGTCCGAGTCCGACGGCGTCCTCTACTAACCATGATATTTGTGTACGTCATCCATTCAAGAAATTCAGATTAGATTTATTTGATAAAAATAAAAATAAAAATTAAATAAATAAATGAATAAAGTTTCTTGTGAGAATTTATTTGATTTCGTCAGTTAAATTTTTTAATGTAAAATATATAAAAAGAAAAATTGTGTAATTATAAATAATAAGTAAAGAAAATATTCGATACGAAAAACTGGAAGTTTCCCTCTGTTTCCAGCGCGAGGCATTAACTCGCTCTCTCTACTTCTCACACAGTCCGCAACGTCTAGGATCGTAACCGAAACCAGGCTCTACTCCGCCGACGGATTTTCCGGCTCGGCCTCAATCGGAAACTGTATTGCCGCCGCTCGATTTCAGAGTTGGTGAGCGGCGGGCGAGAGATTTCATTTGAGGCATGGCGGGGAATGATTGGATCAATAGCTACCTGGAAGCGATACTGGACGTCGGTCCGGGACTGGAGGACAAGAAATCGTCGCTGTTGTTGAGGGAGAGAGGTCGGTTTAGTCCCACGAGGTACTTTGTTGAGGAGGTTATTACTGGATTCGATGAGACTGATCTCCATCGTTCATGGGTTCAGGTATGCTATATATATCACCTTAGTTTGAAACTTGGCTTGAATGATTGTATCTATTGTTTTTTTTTTTTTTTTGGATAGGCCTGTTTGAGTAGTTGAGGATGATGTAATTTTGAAAGGTGGATGTTGAGATAGGTTAATGTTAGTGTGTGAGATTGTTTTAGTTGATGCATGTTTGGTGATTGGCAGGCTGCTGCTATGAGGACCACTCAGGAAAGGAATACTAGGCTGGAGAACATGTGTTGGAGGATTTGGAATTTGGCTCGAAAAAAGAAGCAGGTATTGTATATATCTTTATGTGGTTAATTACATGTGTTTGCCTTATTTAGAATTGAAATATCAGTTGGATGGTGTTTGGAATGTTGTTGGATTTTGCTGATGGGAGTACTTGTGATTTTGATATGCTGTGTGAGGTAGCTTGAGGGTGAGGAATCCCAGCGTATGGCCAAAAGAAGGCTTGAGCGGGAAAGAGGTAGAAAAGAGGCCACTGCAGACATGTCTGAGGATTTATCTGAGGGAGAAAAAGGAGATGTGGCGGGCGAACTTTCTTCACACGGGGAAATCAATAGAGGAAGATTGACTCGTGTTGGGTCTGTGGATGCTATGGAGAGCTGGGCTGCTCAGCAGAAGGAAAAGAAGTTTTATATTGTTTTGATAAGGCATGATTTCTACTTTCTAATGGTGTTTGTGTTAATGAGTAAGAGTTTGAATGTTTGTTATTTCTCTGCTGCACAGCCATTTCTTAGTAAGGTGAATTCTTTTATGATCTGTGTAGACTTCAATCTTTAATGATGTGTTTAATTTGAGTGAACTGACTTCTTTACGCGATCCTATTTTCTGCACAGTCTTCATGGTCTTATACGAGGTGAAAACATGGAGTTAGGTCGTGATTCGGACACAGGCGGGCAGGTACGTTAGTTTAAACTTGCATTGCAACCTTAAAGACCAAAAGGAGCATTAGTATGCTACAACTATGGTTTATATTTTAATTTATTTTGTCATTTCTGTTGTTTGGTAACGAAAAAGGATGTGTGTACTTGGGCACCTCAAAGTTTTGTTTTCTTATCAGGTCAAATATGTTGTGGAACTTGCCAGGGCCTTAGCTACAATGCCGGGTGTATATCGAGTTGATTTGCTAACCCGCCAAATATCATCTCCAGATGTTGATTGGACTTATGGTGAACCGACAGAGATGCTGAATTTAGACAAGCTTGAGAATCAGAACCAAGAGATAGGTGAGAGCAGTGGTGCTTATATTATTCGCATACCCTTTGGCCCAAAGGATAAATATGTTGCGAAAGAACTTTTGTGGCCCCATGTTCCTGAATTTGTTGACAGAGCTCTCTGTCACATCATTCAAATGTCAAAAGTTCTTGGTGAGCAAGTTGGTGGGGGTGAACCAGTTTGGCCTGTTGCAGTCCATGGACATTATGCAGATGCTGGTGACTCTGCAGCTTTGTTATCTGGGGTGTTAAATGTGCCAATGGTGTTCACTGGTCACTCACTAGGGCGAGATAAGCTGGAGCAGTTATTGAAACCAGGACGATTGACCAGGGAAGAAATAAATGCAACTTACAAAATAATGAGGCGGATAGAAGCTGAAGAATTATGTCTCGATGCCTCCGAAATAATCATTACCAGCACAAGACAGGAGATAGAGGAGCAGTGGCGTCTTTATGATGGATTTGATCCACTCCTTGAGCGGAAATTGAGAGCAAGGATCAAAAGAGGTGTGAGCTGTTATGGCAGGTTCATGCCTCGTATGGTTGTGAGTGCTCCCTACTTGTTCGTTCTTGTCCAGTTGCTCATTTTGGAATTTGGTCTTCATTTCTGGTTGTTTAACTTTATTTGTAGGTAATTCCTCCTGGAATGGAGTTTCATCATATAGTTGCACATGATGGTGACATTGATGTAGATATGGATGGAAATGATGAGCATTCTGGTACACACGACCCTCCAATTTGGGGTCAGGTTAGGTTTACGGCCCTCAGATGGATAACAATAGTGCAATTTGAACTAGTCTTCGCATTTGCACTGACTCAAAACATCCCTTCAGATAATGAGATTCTTTAGCAACCCGCGCAAGCCTATGATTCTTGCTCTCGCTAGGGCAGACCCTAAGAAGAATATTACTAGTCTGGTTAAAGCTTTTGGTGAATGTGGTCCATTAAGAGAGCTAGCTAACCTTGTAAGTAAGCCGTTGTGTTTGCCTTTCCTAATTATTTTTGCATTTGCATGATATTTTGTTTTCGTTCTTTGGCTTTTTTGGAGTGCTTTTAACCCTTTGAAGTGACATTTTAGACTCTAATAATGGGAAATCGTGACGACATTGATGAAATGTCAAGCACCAATGCATCAGTTATTCTTTCAATACTCAAGTTGATCGACAAATATGATCTGTATGGCCAAGTTGCCTATCCTAAACATCACAAGCAGTCTGATGTTCCAGATATCTATCGTCTAGCTGCGAAGACAAAGGTACTAAGAATAAAGCTGATACGGTTGCCCTGTATGACCTTTATCTTCATACAGCTAATTTATTTTCCACTTTTGGTTAGGGTGTTTTCATCAACCCAGCTTTCATTGAACCTTTTGGTCTTACATTGATCGAGGTTTGTTTTTAAGGTTTTCCATGTCATTGCTGGTAGAGTTAAGATATGTAGTTTCATTTATAAGACGTTCTGTGTGCTAATCAGGCTGCAGCATATGGTTTGCCAATTGTCGCTACGAAAAATGGAGGGCCAGTGGATATTCACCGGGTGGGTTTCTCTATAAAACATTTATAGCTTATGTATGATCATGATGAATAAGGTGGAATCTTCTATACATTAGTAACCACAGAGATCCATATTACATGCTGACTAGGGAAAACTAGAGGGCATCTGAGAAAAACAGATGTTTGGATTAACCACCACTTCGTACTCTGCCAAAATATCATAGTTATCATGAATTCCTTACTGACAGAATTTCCGACAGGTTCTTGACAACGGTTTATTGGTTGATCCCCATGACCAGCAAGCTATTGCCGATGCTCTTTTGAAACTTGTTGCTGATAAACAGCTATGGTCTAGATGTAGACAAAATGGGCTAAAAAATATTCACCACTTTTCTTGGCCAGCACATTGCAAGTCATATTTGGCTCGCATAGCTTGCTGTAAACCTAGGCAACCACAATGGCAAACGGCTGATAATGGAGACTCAGGGTCGGACTCAGACTCACCTGATGAATCCTTGAAAGATATGCAGGATATTTCTCTAAATTTGAAATTTTCATTAGATGGTGAAAAGACTGATGCCACTACTGTTTTTGAGAATGCTATGGATTCTGAAGAAAATGTTCCTTATGGCAAGAGTATACAAAGGAATGAAGTTCAAAGATGTTTAGAGGGAACTTTTGATGGCAGTGCAAAGCTCCATTCTTTGAGAAGGAGAAAATATATGGTCGTAATTGCTTTGGATTGCCTTCAGTCAGATCTTGTGAATGCTATGAAGATTGTATTGCAGGCACTAAAAAATGCCTCTGTGTCTGAGTCAGTCGGCTTTATTATGTCCACATCCCTCAGTATTTCTGAAATTCATGATCTATTGACTTCTGGAAGTTTAAGCTCAGCAGAGTTTGATGCTTACATATGCAATAGTGGCAGTGAGATATATTATCCATCTGTTAACTTCGAGGATAATCCATCCGGCCTTCCTTTTGTTGTCGACCTTGACTATAATCCACACATAGAGTACCGCTGGGGTGGCGAAGGTTTGAGGAAAACTCTGGTGCGTTGGGTTGCTTCAGTTAACGCGAAAAACGGAGAAACGGTAATTTCTGCAGATGAAGCAACATCCACTAGTCACTGCTTTGCATTCCAAGTAACAAAAGCGGAAGCAGTAAGTTTTTTTATTTGAATTCGCTTTGAAAAGGCTTAAAACATAGTAAAGATTTGTCACACATCTGGTTACTATCATGATTGTCTAGTGTTTCATGCTGCTCATTTCAACAGTTCTTGATAATGCAACAAGATGTCTCTTTAAATAACTTTTTTTAAAATCTTAGAGATCATATTATAACTCCAACAAAGTAGATAGGTTAATAGGGAAGCTGATACAAGTTTGAATTGTGCCATATTGGGTTTTTCTTTTGTTTTCTGTATGACCGTCTTTAATTCACAAATTGATAAGAATTCATTTTACTTCTTAGATGCCTCCGGTTAAGGAGCTCCGAAAGATGATCAGAATCCAAGCTCTGCGGTGTAATGTGATTTATTGTCAAAATGCTACAAGGCTTAATGTGATCCCTGTGTTGGCTTCTCGGTCTCAGGCTCTCAGGTACCTGAACTACGTTTTTACATATAATCTTTGTTAACAAATCTTGTGCATTTTTCTCCTCGTAGAATCTATTATCTAGTGGTCTTCGGCATAATTAGAACCTTCAAAGTTGATTGAACATATAAGAATTGCTTGGTGAAAATGATCAGCTCGATACAACTTCAACGCTATTTCTAATAGAACAGTATTTTTGCTCTGCTGTTAGTAACAAATATCTTTGCCAATTTGCTTCTGTTTTACGTTTGCACCAGGTACTTGTGCATCCGCTGGGGAATGGATCTAACCAAAACCATTGTATTTGTTGGCGAAACCGGAGACACGGATTACGAAGGTTTACTAGGTGGAGTTCACAAGTCAGTTATACTTAAGGGAGTTTGGAGTAGAGAACCTAAGCTGTATACCAACCGTAGCTATCCACTGGAGGATGTCCTTCCACTGGACAGCCCCAACATTGTTCATGCTGAACAAGACCTGTCCAACGCTTCCCTCAAATCAGCTTTGGAGAAACTCAAGGTGCTCATAGATTGAATACAGAAACATACTGAGGTTCGTCTCTCACTTATACTCTCTATACCTATAATTGCAGATGCGGACTGCAAATATTCACAATCTGTCACAACTCAAAGTTTTCTCGATGACATGTCACTTTTGTTAAAAAATCGTTCTTGACAATAGCGGTTTAATTTGATTTTCTAATCCAGTCAGCGGTTACGTAGCTCCTAGGTTGTAATTAAACGGAAAGCTCTCAAGATAGAATGATATGGGATTGACGGAACTCTCTCAAGATAGTTGGTTGGGCGGAGAAGGCGGCGTCGCAGCGTCGGACAAGGAGGAGGGGAGAAGAAGATGACGTGATGCTGATTTGTGTTCAAACAAGTCCTTGGCAACGACAGTTTTTGTTTAAAGAAAAGTCCAAGACCTCCTTTAGCCCAACGTGTTTGTATTAAACTGAAAGCTATTTCAATGAAATTACAGTTTGATTGCCACCTAAAAGCAATCAAAGTTTTTCAAAAATCACTCTTGTCAAACGGTTATCGAAAAAAAGTAACAGATCATCACGAAAACTTGAGCATTGGCATATTCTAAAATCAAACTTCAGATGATGGTAGATTGTAAATAACTTCTAGTTTTACTTTCTCGCACTTCCTCAATCTACCCAATTTAGATAATTGTTTTATTATATAATATTTTGTGTATAATTTAATTTTTATTAATTTAGTTAATAAAAGGGATTTTGAAAATGGAAATTTATTTCTATCGATTTGAATCATTCCTCATTTTTCAAAATTCTTATAATAAATTAAATTGACTTTAAATCAACAAAAAATTTCATTCCAATTTAAACCCATACAAAGCGTGATTTTGATGTTAAAAATGTGATTTATAAATCATATAAATACAAGAAGTCGGGTAAATATCGATCCAAAAAAACCAAGAAAATGAAAAGTCTTTTTATCATCAGTCTCATTTCATCATGGCTAATCATCAGCAGTGCCCAAGGCGGTCGTTTGAGGATTCACAACAAATCCGATAAACAATCCGGCATGGCGTTTCGCTGCAAGCCTGCCGTCGGAGATGTCAAATACCACCAAGTCAACTACAATGAATTCTTCGAACTATCAACGACGCGCGCTACTTGCACGGTCGAAACTAAAACTCTCGGCTCATCGCTCTTTAAGGTGTTTACATTTCATGGCGACTGCATTGGTTTTACCAATAGTATCCAACCTTGCGACTGGTTCGTGAGTGAATTTCAGGCATGTCGCTCCGATGGAAGATGCATCAAGGCCTAATTCATTTTTCATTATTCAATAAATAAATGTTTGTATTTACCATCCAACGTTTCATATAATAAATAAACATTTTTATTTGATATTTAATTAGCTTCGAATTTTTTTAGATATATATTCATTTTTATAACTCAAAAAGAGACAGTTACAAATGAGAGCTCAAAGTACAAAGGGAAAGACAGAGCTAATCAAAGTCCTTTCTCAACAAAAATCCATTTGTTAATACCTTCTCCCGGCGACTGACGTCATATATCATATGATAGTTAAATGATTAAATAAATTTAAATTTATTTAGGAAAAATTTTAATAAAAAGAAATTTATATTATAAAATATTTTGGATCTAAAAATCGTATTAAAAATATTTTAATAACGACAAATCAAATTTTATCTCCTACCGGCTGCTGGAACGTGCTTCTTCTGGGATCAGTGTCAGAAGAACTTTCTCGGGGCGATGACGACCGATCTCGATTCGACAACCGGCGGAAGCAACAAAATAGGAGCTGAATGGGCGGGTTCTGTTCATCCGAATCTCGAGAAGAATTTGAGTGTTCTATCTCATGCACAGGTTGATTAGTTTAAGCGATTTGATTTTCTGGAAATTTTGTTAATGTGTTATGCGTATGTTTGTTTGAATGGTGCTATGGAGTGAAATTTTAGGTTTTTTTTTTAAATTGAAATTTGTGTGGGCAGATTGAGTTGACGAGAATGCTTGTGGAGGTGGGGCAGAGTCATCTGTTCGAGCATTGGCCAGATCCCGGCGTTGATGATCAGGAGAAGATGGCTTTTTTCGATCAGGTAACAATGAGCGGTATTGATTTAGGTTTGTATAACTTTTTTATTTCTAAAGAAGAGTCTTCCAATTTTATTTACTTGTTGATAGCTATGAGATTATTTGTTCCCATGAATGCATTTTATTATTCCTCATGGAGGGGACATGTGAAATTGTGAGAAATTTGAGGCTTATCTGATATTTCTATGAGTTTGTTCTGTTAATATTGAATATGTGCCATGTGTGTTGGAATTGCATGTGTCAGTAGATCAGTTCAAGCCAAGGCAATATGATTCAAAAACTCTTGTTGTCGCACAAATAGCATCCGGAGAATAAGCAATTGTCTTCAGGAGTTTTTCATCATTCAATCAAATAAAAAGAAAGTCAGTTAGTCTTTTCATTAGGGTTTAAACCATACACAATTTCCTTCACAAAACAACGTATTTGTTATTGGATCAACTTGGCTCCATATCTAAGACTATCAGTTCAACAGCTTTCCCGTAATTGCCATTTTCCGTTATATATAGGATATAGTTTCCTATGTCTATGTTGTTGTGTGTACTTTTTTTTTTTCTCTTTTTCAAATTGTTTCTCACTTTGGAATTTCCATGCTTCAATCGTTCCAGATTGCACTGCTTAATGAAAGCTACCCTGGTGGCTTAGCATCATATATCAAAACTGCTAGGGAGCTTCTTGAAGATTCAAGACTTGGAAAAAATCCATTTAATGGGTTCACCCCTTCTGTAAGCAGATACATGTCGGCATTTCATTGAAAATATTAATGAATACTGATCATGAAACTGAAACTATTTTTGTTCAGGTTCCCACTGGAGAGCAGTTGACCTTCGCAGATGACAGCTTTATTAATTTTGAGGCGACCGGCATTAAAGAAGCACGAAAAGCTGCATTTGTTCTTGTTGCAGGTGGTCTTGGGGAGCGTCTTGGGTACAATGGTATAAAGGTAACTGATCAACAGTATTGGCAGTGTGAGCACTAAGTTATCTCTGATGTATCTATCAATACTCAGTACATTCTTTACAGAAATCGAATTTCCTACTGGAAAAGTTTAGTTTCTAATTTCTTGAGACGTCTTTCAGTGAATATATTGTACTTTGCAGTTAGCTCTTCCCAGAGAAACGACCACAGGGAAGTGTTTCTTACAACATTACATTGAGTCTATTCTAGCTCTTCAAGATGCTAGCTGTAGCTATGTTAAAGGTGAGTTCGTAATATGATGTCATTGTGTATCTGTCTGGCATTCAGAACAACACGGGGCTTGTAGGGTTTGTTTACATTCAGTTTTCAATTACATTAGCCCAGTTTCTTATGTTAGTTTCCTAACTTTCTCTTATACAATGTCTACTTGTTCATTATCAGGTGGATGTCAAACACAAATCCCATTGGTGATAATGACATCGGATGACACCCATGCACATACAATCCAGTTGCTGAAATCTAATGCTTATTTTGGGATGGCTTCCACACAAGTGATACTTCTGAAGCAGGTAATGGGTTAGTTATATTTTTTCTTACTATCAAAGAAATACTTCCTTTAATCAAACAATGGCTAAAAGATGTAAGGAAAACGATTTTCATTTGTACAGGAAAAAGTTGCATGTTTAGAAGACAACAACGCCAGGCTTGCCGTGGATCCACAAAATAAATACAGAATTCAGGTTGGTGCTTCTTCTTAAACGACATTGATTCAATTTCCTGTCTCATTTTGCATGACATACCTCTGATATGAACTGTAACAGACAAAACCTCATGGCCATGGGGATGTGCACGCTCTTCTCTATTCCAGTGGCCTTCTTAAAACATGGTATGCATGATACTTTAGCTAGTTGATTAAATATCTTTAGACTCATTTAGGCTGTTCTTTTGCTTTTATTTTTAATAAAAAATCTGTTCTTATTCAAATTAATATGAAGATATGACTACTCAGGTCTCATCGCATTTTCCTTGTCTAATTGTCTTTGGGTTCAGTCGTCAATTTGTGAAATTAATTTTGCATTTCGCTTTATCAGGCGCGATGAGGGTAAGAGATGGGTCTTGTTTTTCCAAGACACCAACGGGCTCCTGTTTAACGTAAGCATTTTTCTCCGAAATCATTTCAGTGATGTTGATTTGATTAGCAAAAAAAAAGAGATTCATCTCAATTCCATGAGTCACTTATATCATCTCACTTTCTGAAAATGGTTATTGCAAATTCCATGATGATTCCTTATCAATTTCATCAAAAATGTGACTTATGTGGTTGATGTAGGCCATTCCAGCTGCACTGGGAGTCAGTGCTACCAGACAGTATCATGTCAACTCCCTTGCAGTTCCACGCAAAGCGAAAGAAGCTATTGGAGGAATCACCAAACTCACTCATGCTGATGGTACACAACTGAATACTAATATCAAGTAAAATTATTTGCATTCTCATTTCATTTTGTTTTTCGACGCTGAAATTCCATTTCACCTTACCATTGAAATATGCTTAAAATTTGTCTCATGGATGCAAAGATTATCTTTTTCTTATATAATTACATTTTCTCTTCCACGAGTAGTGACACGTTACTTCTCAAGTAAAGTATTGTGCTGTGGAGTTTTCTGGAATCCAAAACCTCATATAATATAATGAAGCTGCCTCTAGGTTTTGATAGCCAATATAGTACCAGCATGACGGACTATGAGAGTATTTAATTTATACTTTAGACTTTAGTAGTACCTCCCTTCACTTCGGTCTCACTCATTTCCCATTAATATTCAAAAGGGAGAACTATGGTGATCAATGTGGAGTACAATCAGCTAGATCCTTTACTCAGAGCTAGTGGATATCCAGATGGAGATGTCAACTGTGAGACGGGTTATTCCCCTTTCCCTGGAAACATAAACCAAGTGAGTTACATTTGGAGTTTTTGGATTTCAGTCGCTAGTCCTTGATACACCATGTTTGCAAAATGAAACCTAGTCACAATTTATGTCCAATTTATTTTTAATTTTGTCTCGACATTTAAGTGCCATCATGAATATTGCAGTTGATACTGGAACTTGATTCATATATTGAGGAGCTTAGCAAAACTGGGGGTTCAATAAAGGAGTTTGTCAATCCCAAGTAAGTATATATTTTTTTTGCAGATAGTCTCAAGCCTTGGTTAGCCATTGCTAGTGCTTTCATGTCTTAACATCGAAGAACTTGAGCGGGAAACAACGCAAACAAGTCATAACACACAGCTTTTGTGATTATAGGAAGTAATATTTTTAAATAGATCATAAATATGCGAGATATAATAGTCTGTCTTGTTTTTTCATGTCTTTTATCAGAGGATACACGTCTCACAATAATTGCCTGCTCTAGCAGATCACCCGTATCAAATAGTAACATAAACTTGATTGTTTATCTTTTGTGATACAGATACAAAGATGCTAGCAAAAGCTCATTCAAGTCCTCAACTAGATTAGAGTGCATGATGCAAGACTATCCAAAAACATTGCCTCCCACAGCTAGAGTCGGATTCACAGTATGTTTCTTTTCCCATCCTCATTTTTTGAGTGTGAAAGTTGTTAGTGGCTATTGACAAGGACTCTCTTTTAGGTCATGGATACATGGCTTGCTTATGCACCTGTCAAGAACAACCCTGAAGATGCAGCTAAGGTTAAAGTTCTTTTCATTCTCCTTTTTGATGCAAAATTTCTTTTACGAGCCTGGAGCGTAGTATTAGTTGTAACTTTTCATTCTCGTGATTGAATTTATTTTTCTTTGTCTAAATTTTTCGGGCTCACATTTCAAATATATTTCCAATAGGTTCCAAAAGGAAATCCATACCACAGCGCAACATCGGGTGAAATGGCCATATACCGCACCAATAGTCTAATTCTAAAAAAGGTGAAGTTTTTTTTTCCCCCACTTAACAAGCGAGTGACAGTTACGTTACTGCTATAATATGGTCATAATAACATCCCTCGAACAAACTTCTTTAGGCTGGTGTCCACATTGATGATCCAATCAAGGATGTTTTCAATGGACAAGAAGTCGAAGTCTGGCCCCGAATTACATGGCATCCTAAATGGGGACTCAGCTTCGAAGAGGTTAAGAAAAAAGTTGGTGCAAATTGCTCTATTTCACAGCCATCTACCTTAGTCATTAATGGTACCAATATCAATTTTGAGAGCCTTTCCCTCCATGGTGCTCTCATAATCAATTCCCTCGACCAGGCAGAGGTAACAAAAAAATCACATATCTTGTAAAATAGGAAAGAAAATCTACAGTAACAATGTCGGCATAGAAGTATCTAAATTAACTAGAATCCATCTGCCATTATTTTCTGACCAGGTGAAAGTCGAAGGTGCTGTACAAAACAAGGGCTGGACATTGGAGAAGGTGGATTTCAAAGATACTTCAGTCCCCGAAGAAATTCGAATCAGAGGTTTCAGAATCAACAAAATCGAGCAGCTTGATGTGAATTATGATCAACCAGGAAGTTTCACATTGAAGCCACAATGAGGCCAAACCTCTTTTGTAAACAAAATTGTATGATACCCTTCTTTTTTGTAGGGCATGTACCCTACGGTCACTAACCCATTATTTATTTAACTCTAACATTATATGTCCACCAAAATTATGGATAAAAATAATATTTAATTATATATTTGCAGAGTATAAAACAAAATAGGCAAAGAAAATAAAATATATTTCCACGTTACCATTTTGCCCATGAAAGTTCAGAAATTTACCAACATGCCATCATCCCTACCGCAGAGCTCTCTGCTTTGCTCTGCTCCCGCGCTGTTTGGTTTTTCTATATCGGAAGCACCTTCTTCACGATCTCATCGCTCAGCTCGGCAATCTGCGAATCCAAAGCTTTGATCGTCTCCGCCTTCTGCTTCTCCAGATTCGCCACCGCCTCCTGAAGCTCAGCCTCTACCTTCTTCCTACCCTCCGCGATCTTCTGCTCCACTTCCGCCGTCGTCTCCTTCTTCATCTTGTTCAACGCTGCGGATATTTCCGCGCGTGCAGCTCTCATTATGGCTGCCATTTGCTCTTCCATGGCCTTTATCTCCGACGATGTGTCCTTCACGCTGCTCAGCTTACCCTTAATCATCGCGTCCCGCTCGTCCATGAACTTACCCAGCCGCGAGTAGTACAACTTATCCAAAGCGAACATCAAGAACAGAAACTGCGCCATCATTATTGGCAGCGTCAGGTTGAAGTCGAACAGCGCCGCTTTCGCAATCTCCGCCGCGTGCGACGGCGGTGCGAACGTCAAGCCCGCGGTCGCGGCTGCGATAGCGATGAGCGATTTGACCGAATTGGAGGAAATCGAGATTTGGGAATTCAAAATTTTGGGGGCTAGGGTTTGGAACTTGGGAAGCGAGAGATTAACTTGTGACGATTTAGGCTTCGAAACCGGAGCTGAAAATGGGACTAGGGCTTTGGAGGACGAAGCCATGATCACGTTCGCCATTGCAGACTCTCTCTCTCTCTACCTCAGATCCGATTCGTCAACGATTGAACGAAAATCGATTTGGGGGTAAAATTGTTATCATCAAATTCCGCAGAAAAATGTTATCTTTCTCTCATCCACACATCTGGATGTGGTTGTGCTGTTGGCTGCAGATTTGGGGATGAACACGTCACGTGGCTCTCACGTGACATGGAGATTCTACACTTCCCAAATGTTGTTGTGTCTGAATTTTGCTGATTTGTGTAGTGACTGCGCTTAGCGAACTGGTGGATGGAGTACTGGAATTTGGGCACGTATTTGAACTTAAAACTGATCCATGTGCCGAGGGAGCAACTTGGGGTACTGAA
Source organism: Umbilicus rupestris (assembly GCA_963678935.1). Classification (NCBI taxonomy): domain Eukaryota; kingdom Viridiplantae; phylum Streptophyta; class Magnoliopsida; order Saxifragales; family Crassulaceae; genus Umbilicus; species Umbilicus rupestris. The sequence goes on along the minus strand of OY787623.1, from coordinate 11,563,420 downwards.
GTTGCCCATCCTAAAATTGTTCGATCATCCATTTATAATTTCTCATATTGAATTATAAGAATTAATTAACATTCTAAAATTACTTGTTCTTGTTCATAAAAAGCTCATATTTTTTGCTATGATAAAATTTTAGTTCATTATATTGTTGCTCTTTATGCACGAAGATATACCCTTTAGATATTACAGGTCTACTTCCTCATCAGCTATTTGTTCTAACGAATTTGATCGATTTCTACTGCTGAAGCTGATTTTTCCCGACAGTATAATTACGGATTTATTTATTCTTTATATTTTGCGGAAGCTTTTGGCTCTAAGAGCATTTGCATCCATAGAAATCATATATGTTAAGACAAAAAGTTTTCACCGAGTACTTTCTAGTAATATTCATCAAACAATAATAATATTTTGTACATTTTATACAAAGTTTCTAAAAGGACTTTCTATTACTACTCACACAAAAAATTAAATATTTTTTCACTCGTTTGATTATATATGAGTTATTGATCAATAATTGAGCAAGGTTTCGAACATTTTTGTTCTAATTAGTACAAGACAAAGTGTATATAAGGATAATGTTTGAAATTATATAAATCAAGGTTTAGTTTCAATTGCAATCACATCTTCTTCACCCTCTTCAGTTTCATTCATGGAATGGATCTCTCCGATTTTGTTCGATATGAGCCGCAGTCGTAGCAACTGCAGGGGGTGCTAACGAGCGCCGCCTCCTCGATGACCAAATTGACAAAGGCATAAATTGTACATATTCAACCAATTGATATCTACAATTTTATATTTATAGATAAAAATATTAGAACAACTGAAATTAAATTTCCTTCTATTTATTTATTTTTTTTAAAATAATTTAATTAATTATAACGTATAAGAAAAGCTAAATGCACTTGAGGAATGGAGGAATGGTGCATTGTCTTGACAGCAGTTCAAAATGCAGGTCGAGGAATCTTTCGAGTAAAACCAATATCCTTTCTCATTCGATATGAAACCTCTTGGTTTCTCGTAGTATCTGAAATTGGACTTGATTTAGCGTAGCATTATTCTCTCTCAATTGTGGAGGCACAGAGCAAAACATCAGGCATCAAATTAGGAAAAAAAATATCAAAGGGGCGAGATGAAAGTAAGTTTTACAATCAGCCAAAATTTATTTCGGATATATCATTGTTTTTGAAAGTCGCTTTTGGCAAGAACGATTTTTTTAAAGTTCGATTTTTTGGTCCAGTCAACTGAAACACAACTCAGTAATTTTTATTGAATTTGTGACCAACTAAATACTGACCGGACGAAAATCAAAGTTTTTAGAAAACCGTTCTTGATAAAAGCAGGTTTTGGAAAAATAAGACATATTGGAAAGAAATTTCCACGCTTGTGGCATAATTGGTGACAGTTAAAAAAAATTTTCAAATTCAGGGGTCCTAATTGTTAATGTTCAAAACTTTGAGGACCGATGTGAAAACCCAAAACAGCTGGTCCAACCAAAGCGTCAAAACAACGGCCCAGATCCATTATTTCATCGACCGACTTTTTGCTTAAACACATTGTGTGGCTCCACGTCGCAAACATTGAGCACGTTTTGGCACCGCTCTTTCTCTGTCTCTCCTATTCGCTAGATTTCTGCGATCGCTCCAGAAGAAGACGGTCGGATATTCAGCCTTTGATTCGAACTTCACGAATCTCTTCAACGCCGTTTTCCTCGCTACAGTCTCCTCTCGGCGTCTTCCGCTGTCAGGTACTTCAAATCGGTTGAAGTGGTGAATTTCAGTTGCCGCATTTGATCGGTGCCGCAGTGGTAGATCTCGACATCGGAGCAGCCGGTAAGCCGAATTTCATTGCGCTGACGAGAGTTTTTTTTTGGTGGATTGCTTTTTAATGATTTTGACATTGATATCGGCTGTATGGAATTGGTAGATCGGTGACGATTGTTTGAGGTGGTGGATTTGTTGTCTGGTTGATTGATTGGATTGCGGCGATGTCGATCCGGAAGGCGATAGGAGCGGTAAAGGACCAGACGAGTATTGGTATAACGAAAGTGTCGAGTAACACGGCGCCGGAACTGAAGGTGGCCATTGTGAAAGCGACCAGTCACGACGACGATCCGCCGGACGAGAAGTATATAAGGGAAGTTGTGAACATGGTGTCGTTGAGTGATGGATATGTGCACGCTTGTGTTTCAGCGCTGTCCAAGAGGCTGGGCAAGACTAGGGATTGGGTTGTGGCGATTAAAACTTTGATGCTGGTGCATAGGTTGTTGTCTGATGTGGATTTATTCTTTCATCGTGAGTTGATGCTTGCTACTAGGAAGGGAACAAGAGTTTTGAATATGAATGATTTTAGGGAGGAGGCGCATGCGAATCCCTGGGATCATTCTACGTTTGTGAAGACTTATGCTTTGTATTTGGATCAGAAGTTGGAATTGATGATATTTGAGAGGAAGAGCGGTAGTGGTAGGGGTAGGGGTAGGGAGACGGATCGAGAGGAAAGGTGGAGATCACCGGCTGGCAGGGGACAGGATTATGATTATGCGGACTATAGGAATGAGCCTGTGATGAGGAGCTCTAAGTGGGATGCGAATGAGAGTGCCGGGAGGGAGGAGAGAAGGGCTGTGACGCCACTTAGGGAAATGAAGCCTGAGAGGATTTTTACTAAAATGGGGCTTTTGCAGAGGCTTTTGGATAGGGTTTTGGCATGCCGGCCTTCTGGAATGGCTAAGAATTGCAGGTTGCTGTTGATTGCCTTGCACCCTGTTGTGAGGGAGAGTTTTCAGCTGTATGCTGATATTTGTGAAGTTTTAGCAGTCTTGCTTGATAAATTCTTCGACATGGAGTACCCTAACTGTGTCAAGGCTTTTAATGCATATGCCAGTGCAGCGAAGCAGATCGATGAGCTTATTCAGTTTTATAATTGGTGCAAGGATGTTGGTGTTGCCAGGACGTCTGAATTCCCTGATGTGCAGAGAATAACTAGTAAGCTATTGGAAACCTTAGAGGAGTTTTTGAGGGACAGGGCTAAAGGGCAGAAAAGTCCTGAGAGGAGGGAGGCACCCTCAGTGCCTCAACCGGAAGAGCCTGAGCCTGATGTGAATGAGATTAAGGCACTTCCTGCCCCTGAAGTTAAGGCGCCACCTCCTCCACCCGAACCAAAACCTGAAACTGAGCCTCAAAATCAGCCACAGTTCTCTGAAGATTTGGTGAACTTGAGGGATGATGGAGTGACCGTCGACGATCAGGGCAACAAGTTTGCATTGGCTCTATTCGCTGGTCCACCTGTTAATGAAAATGGATCATGGCAAGCGTTCCCATCTGATGGGCTGTCTGATGTTACTTCTGCTTGGCAGAATCCAGCAGCTGAAGCTGGAAAAGCTGATTGGGAACTAGCCTTGGTGGAATCAGCTAGCAATCTGTCGAAGCAGAAAAATGAAATGGGCGGTGGATTGGATCCTTTGTTGTTGAACGGAATGTATGACCAAGGAATGGTCAGGCAGCACACAAGCACTAATGCTGTAACCGGTGGAAGTGCAAGCAGTGTAGCATTGCCCGGAAAGAGCTCAACACCTGTCTTAGCCCTCCCAGCTCCTGATGGAACATTCCAAACCGTAAATCAAGACCCTTTTGCAGCATCACTGGCTATCCCTCCTCCTTCTTATGTCCAAATGTCCGACATGGAAAATAAGCAACAGTTGTTAACGCATGAGCAACAGCTGTGGCAGCAATATGCAAGTCAAGGAATGCAAGGACCAGCCAGTTTAGCCAAAATGAGTGGCCAAGGATATTACGGCCACCCACCTCCACAGATGATCCCCTACGGCATGCCTCCAGGAGGGCACTACTACACTCGGTGATTCTTTTTGACCCTTCTTATACACTCCACATGTTGTGTTATTTCATACATATGATTCTTCGACATCTGAATTGAGGTCTGAGGATAGAATCCAGTACTCATTTGAGGAACATATAAGCTTTCTTTTCAGTTTCTTATACTTCGATATTTCATTCATCTGTTTTTTTTATAAATATCTTGGCCTTGATTGCTAGGTTCTTTTACGCTTAATACGTTCGTTGACCTCGCGTTGACCGCTGCAACTGGTTCCCACTAATCCTCAATTTTTTCATGGAGACTGGGAAATGATTAAATTAATGAATTGGGTTCCTCAATCCGAGTTGGATTGACTCTTGAGAGTTTGGAAAATTGGTGAAATCCGCGTGTTACAAGGCAACGTCCCAAAATTGACGACAGCGGATTGATGCTCTTTTGTCGCCATCCGCACGTGTTAAACGGCGTATGGCCCAAACTAGGCCCTATAATATTGGGCCAAAAGAATGGGCTGGCCCAAATGTTTTTAATTTCTGGTCAAGGCCAGCCACATTTATATCATTTATCGCGACATTATAATTATTAAATCTGAAATCGTTTCGGACCGAAGCTTTGTCGGGAAAGCCGGTCCAACGGAGCAAGCGGCGCGGGTCGACCAGTCCCGACATGAAACAAACCGGTCGGGCCGATATTTTCAAATCTCAGAAGTTGTCCAGGGAAATTGAGATCATTCAGAAAGTAAAGTCTCTCTCCTCCCAGTGTCTGGTTTTCAGACTTGGATCCTTTAGGGTATGGATCTGAAGATCTGTTGCTTCCGTGGGTTGCTGTAAAGCATTCTTCTTGCTGGCTCGATTTTGTGGATATACGCCAGGTAAAGCGAGAAAATCACTCAGTAGTTGAAGTCGGTTTGAATGTTGGATTTGTTGATAATGAGTCAGATGCGAGTTTTAGTGTGCATACATTTTTCTGAGTAGTTGTCTTTTATTGTTTTTAAGGAGTGGCCTGAGTCCTAGATTTGCCCGACTTTAGTAATTTTGGGTTGCTTTATGTCTTTCATTGCCTTAGGGTTTAGATTTTGATTCTGAGATTGACTGTGTGACCAAATCAAGAAATGTTGATGTTGATCTGCAAACTTTCAACAAGCAGTGAATTGTGTTTTGCGTTATTGAAATGCTGATCTGTGTTGGTTCGCGTTTTTTAATTTGCTTGAATATTGATTTTTTGGTCTATGTGTTTGACTACTTGTTAGATTTGGCAGAGTGTGTTTGATGCGGCATTTTGTAAGTTTGAGTGATGATTCCTTACATATAAATGTGACATTTTGTAGAATATAGTGTGAAATGGAAGCTGGGATTCTCAGACCGGCCGATGGGCATGTGGAGAGTCGTAATAATGGTTATCATGATCAGCCTCCTGCACAAGAGGTTGAAAATGCTTTAGGAATAATGAATGACTTGGTAGATTATGTGAAAGAGTGTTCTTTGTTGGATGACGCTCCTGATAACATTGCTTGTGGATCATCTCATAAAGAGGAAGTCAAAGAAGAAACATTTTTTTTAGACTCCAAGAAATCTGTTTCAAATGTGCCCCAGGTGATTGATGTGGTCCTATTTATTAAAATCCTAGTCGAATGTTAGTTTTAGGCTGGCGTATTTAACTATACCACATTGTTTGACATGTCTACATATTTTTTAACTTCCCACAGGAGCACAATGTAAGAGGCCCAGAGCAGCCAAAGCGTCCTAAAGTTAAGGGTCAAGTTAAGAGCAAGGTTGAGAAGCCTCAAAGCTCGACTGAAGCAGCTCGCTTAAGCAAGAAGAGTTATGTGACTGACTCAAAAGTTGCAACTACAACTGTAAACACTTCTGTCGCTCCAGTTTTACTCCTTAAACAGCCTCTGAAGAGTAGATCATCTAATGAAAAACAGACATTTAAGGTAAACTTTTAAACAAAAGCTTTGTCTTTCTACATCACTTCTACCATTTGTAGCATGTTTTTATGTTTTGCTCTGCTACATGCATAACAGGAAACAGAGAAATCTGCAGAACCTTATTCTACATCGGTTCACTCTGAAAGCCTCCAGTACGTGCCTTAAATATAAATTTGATACAAGGGCTATCTTATACATCATTTATTAACTATACCAATCATTTTTGTTCCATTCCAATTATTTTGGTGACCTACAGGGAGGAGCCGAATTCAAAGCTAATTATAAAGGCACCTCTTTCAGCTGATGGGGGCTCTCAACCTTCTTCGTATCCTTGAAAGAAATTATAGTTTTACAATTCAAGACTCGATGTAAAGGGATCTCTTTTGCACACTTTTTTGTTGCTCCTTAACTGTGATTTTAGTCCTGCAGTTGATGATGGTAAGCAGAATAGACTTGGGACTCGTCCAAAATACAGTTTCAGCTTTAGGTGTGACGAGCGGGCGGAGAAAAGAAGAGAGGTTATTTTGATCCAAACATGCACCTTCTTATTGAATTAATCTGGCACTTTTCTAATGGGGCATCAAAATGCTTCGACTGTCATTGCTGCAGTTTTATAGTAAACTTGAGGAAAAGGTTCATGCGCTGGAGGTTGAGAAAAGTACTATACAAGCCAAGTCCAAGGTAGCATTACAAGTATCTTATGTTGTTTTGGGAAAATCTTGTGCTGATGTCTTTACTTTCTATCTAAAGGAAAGTCAGGAAGCCGAGATTAAGCAACTTAGGAAGAGCCTAGCCTTCAAAGCAAGTCCATTGCCCAGCTTTTATCAAGAACCCGCACCTCCCAAAGCAGAGCTGAAAAAGGTTAGTTTTCTACCACACAAATCACAAGATATTATGGCTTCTGGACTTTCCTTCTGTTGGAAATGTTACCCTGGCACTCTCTAGTGCTTGAATTTCCGTATTCAATCGCTACATGATTCTGTGTGGCAGCTCTTCACTTTTCGCATGTTTGATCACATAATGCAGATACCAGCTACAAGACCCAAGTCTCCAAAGCTAGGGCGCAAGAAGACTGCAGACTCCATAGAAAACACTGTCAGCAACATTCGTTCTGGTCGTTTGAGTTTGGACGAAACTGCATCCCAAATTAATAAGTCAGCCAAAGGACCAGCTCCTGTCCAGCCAAAGAAACCGCTCAGAAAATCCCTCCCCAAGCTACCATCTGAGAAGACAACATTATCAACCAACACAACTCAGTCCCCACTCGAAAAGCCTGCTCCAGCTGTTGAACAAACTCAAGTCACAGAACCAGCTGCTTCCCAGTTTCAAGAATAGATCAACTCTAAACGCCTGCAGATCAGATCAGACTGCATCAACATCTTATCCTAGACCGTCACAACTATGTCTATGGCATTAGCCATCGTCACAGGAACACAAAATTCACATTATTGTTGGAATCAAATGAAGTTCAGAGCCTTCTGCAACCTCTATATTTCAAATCAAGTGTTTGCCAAGTAGCTTGCAACACAAGTAACAGGCCTGTCAGCATATAGTTCAGGTGCTGGTGAGGTCCATTTCAGCTAGATACTTTGCAAGAGATGCAACAGGCTTAGCAGAATCTACTTTTGCTATCCCACAATGTCTGATTTTGATTCTGGCAATGTAGTCAGCTGCTATCCATGGGAAGCTCAACATCAGCTGGTCTTCCATGCCGTCAGCGTCCCTAGGCTTTTTAAGATCAAGCAACTTCTTCACCCAGTCCGGATGATACGTCACCCTATACCATGCTGACGCCTTGTGCTCCAACATCTTGTTCCTCTCCTCGTCCCCAAGTTGCTCCATGTCCGGGTCCAAGTTCTCAAAGACGTGCCTGAACTCTTTCCGGAGCGAGCTATATGCGTGCTTGAGCCGCTCCTTGAGATCACCTTGCTTCTTGCTGTTTGACTTGGGCATGGACCATACATGACCTGTCACAATCTCCTCCTCTCGAGTGACTTTGTACTGAGCCATGAGGCGGGTGATCTGACCATCGTAATTGCACTTCTGAATCCAGGCGTCGGGGATAAAGTTGTCTGATCCGAACACCTCCAAGTCTTGGTCGTATATAACCTTATTAACACTAAAACCCACCTCTGAGTATGGTGTGATTTCTCCATCATAGGAATCTTTGATCCTGCGGTAGAGCCTCCCAAGAATCTTCTTTGATTTGTAGGTTTGAAATGGTAACTTGCCCATGAAATCAGGGTACATCTTGGGCTTCAGCTGACTCGGCATGGTCACTAACTTACCCGTTTTGGGAAAGTCCACAGCTGTAGCTGCAAGCTCAGCTAGTTTGATGCATTTCTGGTCAAAAGCTCCAATGTCGCTGCAATCAGCATGAACCACATGCGCATTACAGATGGCTCCAAGGTTCTCATTCACCATGTTTCTAGCAAAAAAGTCTATGATATCCTGCATAAACAAATTCCACTGTTATCTCCTTTAGAACCAAAACTACAACCAGTCAGATACTTGGTAGCAATTCACAACCAGAAATCACAGATGATAATTCGAGACAATACCGCTTGGACAATGTTGCGTGGCGTCTCTGTAGGTTTCTGTGCATCGTACACCATTGGCATCGAGCTTGTCTTAGAAGGAGGAATTAAGTTTTCATCCCAGGTGACAAAATATAAATCTCCGTCTAGATCACTGCCTGACGCTTCATTCGTGTGTGGCCTCTCGCCCTTTTGAGGAAAAACCAAGCAGTCAGTCAGGTGGTGCAAACCAGGAGCATCAACAGCTTCAAGGATCCGGACATCTCCAGGGTGAAGACAAGGATTCTTGGCGACGACAACATACCCTTTGACTACTTGAAGACTTTTTCTGGTCTCAGAGAATCGAGAGCCGTGTTTGAGAAAACAGTTTTCCAGTTTCGGGCTTGATACTTGCATGAAGCACTGCCCTTGTTCGAGTACTGCTAACTCATCCAGGACGCCCATCAACCATCTTCCTTTAGGAACAAATATTCGAGCCTTTTCCCTAAGACCCCACAATTGTGCAGCTCGGACGCAAGTCAGCATCCCAGCCAGATGAGGCTCAGTTTGAGGCCTAAAACCTGCGCTCAGCATTATGGCTGCAGTGTTTCCTTGCTCAGCACAAGATGCCATTAGCACATCAAAAGCGGCATCTGCGTCAACAAGCATATTATTTAGCTTTGCAATCATTATTTCCTGCATATTCCAGAATATTTCATCTGCAACTCCTAATGCTGACAGCAGAGTCACAATTTGTCGGTTGAGGAATCCAGGCTGAAATCTGGTCCAAGAGCACACTTCCAATATCGTATGCCTCGATATGAACTTGACCATACTAGTTCGCAAGCTCATTCGGATGCCATCATATTTCCCGGGCCAACAAGCAATGACCCCTTTGCATCCGCCATATCGAATCTGAAATGCGCAGGGTGGATCCTTTTCCAACTTCAATTTCTCTGCAACTTCTTGCGCTAGATCAGGCGTCATAGTACCAATCCCATCAGAAAAGACATAGCTATTTCTCTCAATGTCTGGAGCATTGAGCATCACCTGACTTCGCGGGACTTCAACAGTCGCATAGGTTGATGAGAAGCACTGTCCCATCCTAGCTGCACATTTTGCCACATTGCGAGCGTTAAACTTCCCCATCCAGTTTACAACTTTTGTTACAGTGAGTTCATCATCTTCAGCAAAGAACCAAGCTGAGCTGTCCCTCAGTTGATTTGATGAGAATGCCAAGAAAGAGTATTTACGGCCACATAAAAGTATCCCTCCATTTAAATAGCTACATACCCTTTTATATATGCTAGTTTTCTGGCTGAAAGAGGCAGTTCGGTCGATATCCTTAATAATGGAGGCCATATAGAAGTTGAGAACGTTGTTGTTCATGCTCTGCATTCCTTCGTCCATGAACGTAACTCTCAGAAATCGATCAGACACTTGTCTGAAATGTCTGAGAACTCTATTGGAAAGTTCAACTTCCGGTGGAAGGCAGTAAGCTCTTGTTGGTGTGATAACAAACCTTCTCACTTCAACAATATCATCCGACGTATTTGGCGACTTGACAAGTTTGGGATTCCTCAACAAATATCTCTGGACATCTTCCAGTCTCTGGCATGGATCAAACAGTGGATGCTTGTATGAATATATAAGGTGCAAAGCTGCTATATTCAGTTCTCTGGGTTGGTTCCTTAACAATTCGAAAAATCTACCTGATAACTGGTGCTGATTCACAATTCCTTTGTGCAACACACAGTTCACCATGAATAACACATCATATGCAATATCATCCTTCGGTTCAATAGAGAAGAAAAGCGCCATTGAGGGAACCCCAAAGTTGGGCTCATCTCGAACTCTAGTAAGTTGTTTCGGTTGATCAATTGGAACCCTGCATTCTTGTAGATATTTAACTGCCGTTTTGAGCTTAGAACCATAGCGAGGGGAAAGAGCAATTCTAAAGGAATTACACCGACCGAATGCCCCATTGGAGGTAAAATCAGTTGTTCTTATCCATGGATCATCATCGTCCAACATGTCATATGGAACGGACACTTCTATGTCATCATCCGCCGTCCTATAATAAATCAAGGGAGATTGAGCCAGCTGTACCAAAATGACCCAAGAAGAACTGTCTTTATACTCTTTAATCACACTAATATTTCTTGCAAGAAACTCAACCTTGAAATCACATTTGATTACTCCTGCTTGTATACTTCTTCCACTGTCATTCTTATTGGAAAAAGTCACATCTTTCGTAAAGTGAAATTTGCAAGTCGTATCAAAGGGATCAACCACAAATTGAACTCCAGCGTGCGCTTTCCAAGCTACAACAAAATCATCCCGGCTGGCCAAAACACCTAAATCCACATGCACATCTGGAAATTTATGAGGAGGCTTTGTCCTCCTCCTCTGATTTACATGAAACGGGTTCTCGGGCCCTAAACTCACCTTCAACACTTTCCTATCAAAGATCAACTCATTCCGCCCGGCAACTTCCAAAGCTTTGGTAACTGATTCAGGAGAGGCAAAATGAACAAAGGCATGGGGATGACCCTTTTCAAATTGATATCCTTTCCCACCCTTATCCCCCTCAATCTGATAATACGGAAATGAATCACGAGGAGTCCACGATGTCTTCAATCTACACCTCCACACAAGTCCAATTGTGTCTTCCAAGAAAGTCATCAGCTCCTTGGCCCTCACATGCCTGTCAAACCCACCTATACTCACTTGTGTCACAACTAAAGACTTCTCCTTCACCATCCTTTACTCACAAATTCCTCTACAAAAAACAAAAAAATCCATTATACAAAATACACCAGACTTTCACCCAAGAAACCAACCTGCCAACAAGACTGAATCCAAAACAAAAACAAATGAGCAAGAGGATGCTGATTTTCTTGCCGGAATCACTCCAAACATCTCAACCAAATCAACACAATCATCAAGATCATCCTCATTCACATTCACTAAACCGCATCACAATACATCTCAAAAACATCCCAAACTCACAATTTCAGCAGACACAACTCCAAAACACCAAATCAAAAACCCTAAACTACCTCCCAGTCAGGCGATGAACGCTGCTGCAATCGGACTTCACGATCACTACAATTTACTGCGTTTCTCCACCGCTGAGGATTCGGATTCGGATTCGCGGAGACGAAAGAGGAGCGTGCAGTACAGATATTTCCAGGAGAATGCGAATTATGTGAGACTGTGATTGGAAGGCGAGAAAGGTATTGCCACTCAACGAATCTTTCTTCTTTATTTTTAAGAATTTAGATTCATATATTTTTTCCTCGTCCAATTAAACGACGACACGTAAGCAAAAGTAACATATCGATTAAAAATGACAATAATTCCACAATAATACATTTTTTTCATTCAACTGAACCGGTTGGTTCAAACCGTATTGATCGAATTAAAATTTTATTTAAAAGGTATGTAACAAAAATATCACTGAATAAATCATTTTTTAAAAAACGATAAAAACAGCTAAACGACAAAATGGGCAGCTGAGTTATGGCCCAATATGTGAACAGAGCCGAGGCCCAATAAGGCTGGGGGGGTGGTATAAATAGTTTACGTTCCTCTTTGGGTCGGGTCTCGCGATTCTCTCTGGCGTTGGAAATCAATCGCTCTGCCAACACCTCCCGAAACCTAACCCTAATTTTCCAGATTCGAAGGTAGATCGGAGCGCTTAAATCTCCGCAAAACCCTTAGTTACCGGAATTGGATTGCAGTTTGTTGATTATGGTTTGAGTTTCGAGCTGGATCTGATGCTTTGATGTGCGGTGGGTTGCAGAACATGGCTGAGTTGAGAGAGAAGGAGGATTACGAGGAGGAGCTTCTCGACTACAATGATGAGGAAGATAAAGCGCTGGACGCGATTAACAATAAAGTTAATGGCGAAGGCGGGAAAAAGTGAGGCCATTTTCTCATTGAATTTCGTTTGGATCTCTCTGTCGTTGGTCGCAGTAAGTTGTATGTAATGAGATTAGCGGTAGATGTTGAATTTTCTTTCTTATTGAGATAGAATATGTTTGGGGTTCGTGGTGAGCTTTGTTACTTCGCCTAATTTTCATCGGTTGAGATTAATCCTGTTTCTATTTATCCTTTTTAGGGGCTATGTTGGAATTCACAGTTCAGGCTTCCGGGACTTCCTTCTAAAGCCAGAGCTTCTGAGAGCCATTGTTGACTCTGGGTTTGAACACCCTTCTGAAGGTAACATCTTACATTCGAAAACTCAATCTACTACTCGAAATTTCCTTGTTTATGTTGAGTTGCACTGAACAAATGACCACATCACATCAATTCCCATTGCTTATTGAATTCGTAGTATGTGCATATAAGCCTCCACACCTGGTCCACTCATGGGTGGCTAAATATCTACTTAGTGGGGATTCTTTCTTATTGTATTTTCTGCTTCTGTCAATTTATCCTGTCAAAATTATGCATTTGACGGTGTGGATATGGGATTATTCGTCATGTTTCTTTTTGACTCTGTGTTGTGCTTTTCTCATAAATTGTTTGTTTGTATGGATGTCGTTCGGGGTACGATGATTCATGTTGTCATAGGCTCATCTTAGTATTAATTTTATTTTACCTCTATAATCTTCAGTGGGTTGAATCGTCCATCATAACGTGACTTATGTGCAGGTAATCACTTCTGTCACCCTCATGAATTTGGGGAACGGTAAAACTTTGAATTTAAAGAACCACGGAGGTTGTTTTGACTTACTGCGGGTTCCTTCGCTCCAATTTTCTTTGGTTCTTAATTCATTAGTGCAACACGAGTGCATACCTCAAGCAATTCTGGGCATGGATGTGATATGCCAAGCAAAATCAGGAATGGGAAAAACTGCTGTTTTTGTTCTTTCTACAATGCAGCAAATAGAGCCAGTTGCAGGTCAAGTTGCTGCCCTTGTGTTGTGCCACACACGAGAGCTGGCGTATCAGGTATGATGAGTGTTTATATTCAATTGTGGTTTTACAAAGGACGCTTTTTTTATGGTCACTCGTTTGTGTGTTTGTGTATTACTTTTCAGATTTGCAATGAGTTTGAGAGGTTTAGTACTTATTTGCGCGACATCAAGGTTGCTGTTTTTTACGGTGGGGTCAATATTAAAATTCACAAGGACATACTGAAGAATGAAACTCCTCATATTGTTGTTGGAACGCCGGGACGAATTTTGGCGCTAGCAAGAGATAAAGACCTTTCGTTGAAGAATGTCAGGCATTTTATCCTTGATGAATGTGACAAAATGCTCGAGTCACTGGGTACGTCAGATTAATGTTTATTGCTTGTACAATTCTTAGTTTTGTTTACTTTGAACTCATTCATTTCTTCTATCGTACCAGACATGAGAAGGGATGTTCAAGAAATTTTCAAGTTAACTCCACATGATAAGCAAGTCATGATGTTCTCTGCTACACTGAGCAAGGAAATACGTCCTGTTTGCAAGAAGTTCATGCAAGATGTAATGTCCTTGGCCAGCTTAACTGAAATTTTCAAGTATTTCATATTTCCTGATTTCTGCAGGACTTTATTGTTTGGCTGAACAAGCGGCGGTGCTAGCACTCTATGTCTCTATCTTGTCTTATCTGTTTTTCTTGTCATGACTGGCGGCTGATATAATAGCTGGGGATCGGGCTCAGCAAATAAAAAAAGCATACAGACAGTGGACTAAGTACGCCTAACAACAAAAAGAAGAAAGATATCAGTTTTGTAGGGGTTCATATATGTCCATTAATAGAGAGACTTCGGTCTGCTCCGTGGGTATCTTCCCCGAAGGCTAATGCTCATGGTTGAAGAAAGTTTTCAATGTCATCTTAAATAGGAAGTATTAGTTGTTTCGGTCAGCTACTGAGTGATGTTTGTCCTGAGTTGTAAAGGGGGTTCTTTTCAGGTGGTTAGTGGATATTATTGTATAAATACTTCTAGAATTTTAGGACACTTTAGTGGATCTGATATGGTGCTGGGAAAGAGACAATGGACGACAGGTCCACCATTCTTTCTGCAGGATTCAATTATTTGAGAAAGACACCTAATCTGATTTAATGACATTCCTTACAGCCAATGGAAATATATGTTGATGATGAGGCAAAGTTGACCCTCCACGGGCTTGTGCAGGTACATAATCATTACTGATCGAGTTATTTGTGGTTGATTGTTTCTCAATGTCTTACTACTTTATTTTTATCTTGATAGCATTACATCAAATTGGGTGAATTGGAAAAGAATCGCAAGCTGAATGATCTTCTTGATGCACTGGACTTTAACCAAGTAGTCATCTTCGTGAAAAGCGTGAATAGAGCATCCGAGCTGAATAAGCTTCTTGTGGAGTGCAACTTTCCTTCCATATGCATTCACTCTGGAATGTCTCAGGAAGATAGGTTTGTACTTTATTTCACTTGTTGCTTTCATATTGGAAGATTGTTTAGGTAATGTTGTTTAAATTCATGTCCTTGATTATATACTTGATTTGGTATTTCATCAAGTTTACAGCCTACAATAATCATGCACTTGTCCATCTTTAAAGGTTGACTCGCTACAAGGGTTTCAAGGAAGGACATAAAAGAATACTGGTGGCTACTGATTTGGTTGGCAGAGGAATTGATATTGAACGTGTAAACATTGTTATAAATTATGACATGCCAGATTCTGCGGATACTTACCTGCACAGGGTAACCAATGAGTTGATGGTTTTCTACTGAAAGTGGTTACTTTACGTTGCTGTCTTGACTATTAATAAATTTGCAGGTTGGTCGAGCTGGTAGGTTTGGTACTAAGGGGCTGGCAATCACGTTTGTTTCATCAGCGTCAGATTCTGATGTTCTCAATCAGGTATGTATTCGTATAATATCGGGCCATGCCTAAGTAACTGTATTTCCTCACAACCTTCCCTATGACATGTAATGCAGGTCCAAGAGAGGTTTGAGGTTGACATTAAAGAGCTACCAGAGCAGATTGACACATCTACATACAGTAAGCATTGCAAAGAACTTAGTTACTTTCAAATTTAATCCCAGCAGGTTTATTGTCTCAGTAATTCTTACCATACCATTCTGTATGAATAACATTTTACTAATTGCAATTCTTCTTGCAGTGCCGTCATAGGACGGAAGAAAAACAAACTCGAACAACTATGATGTTGCGAGTCGACCAGAGCATCACTATTACTGCCTTTTGAACACAACCAAAAGCATTATGCATTTTGGGCAACGCCCCAGGCAGTATGTAGTGTGTAAAAGTTAAAAATTCCCCAAGTTGTAATTTTATTTTCCAACGGCTACTTCATACAATTTTACTGTGGTTATTTACCATTCTATGGTTAATCATTATCACTTTACGCTCATTCCATTTCAGTTCATACTAAAATTCTTATCCTCCACATCAAAATGAAATCCATATTTCTGTCATAAAATTTTCCCAAAACATTCCGACCAACTCAAAATCTTGGTTGAGTTGCAGAGGAGTCGATAATAATTCAGCAACGGGTTTTTACATGTTTTATTCGCAGGCGTTTGAAAAATTAGCGACCAATTTTGGCACTCTTTCTCAACTCATTCTTCTTTGATTGGCAGGAGTCAGCAGTGGACATTAATGACGTGACTTTCAGAGAAATTATCTGCTGGTACCTGAAATCATGAATAGTGCTCAGCTTATTGGAAGAAATTTGTTCTTTTGTAGCTCATCAACATTTGAAGAATAAAGTGGAATTTTCACTTGAATAAAAGTTACCTGGATGAGGTACAAAAGTCTGATGCAGATGATAAGATATTCGAGTATCGAGCCATTTAGCAGATGGTATACCAATAAAAGGAGAGATAGCAATGTGGGTGGCATGACGATTTATGGTCGAGGTGTTATTGATATCCATAACACCTTCCAGCACTTTTAAGTTTTAACGAAGCTCTACATGGAAGGCCTCTAGGTAACATCTGGCTCCCTCAGCCCATGACAGCATGTTCTGGCCCCAACAGACACCAACCATTTCACTAGGTGCCACATATGTCCCGATAATGACTATGAAGGACTGGAACCAAAGTGAAAACCAACCATGGCTGTCAGCGGCTACCGGAAATTCAAATTTGGCAGAAAGTTTGTCACTTTATCTGAAACCAAACATACCAAAAACATCATGAAATAATCTAGCCAGGACTTTCAATCAAGTAAAGAAGCCGTTAGCAGTTAGCCACATGATCAAGGGGCCTTCATTTTTCAGACAAGAAAACAGTTAACACTGAGGAACAGAAATCTTTTCAAGCGACCTAAAACAATTTGAGCATACTGTGTTCAGCTGGGAACTAGAAAAATGAATTACACAATTTATGCTAGGACTACAGAGCTACAATGTAGTTTTTCTCACCTTGGTCCTGATAAAATTGATGGATCCATGGGTGAAAGAGAAAGACCATGTTTTTTATCAGCCGCAACTTCTGGTGGCTTGAAGAAGTCAAGATCAGTTTCAATACCCATCATGCCTTCCAATACTCTAACCAATACTGACATGGAAGGCCTCTTGAAACCTCATTTTGTAGACACAATGCTGCGAGTTTCATTATTTCCACGGCTTCCATGGAGTGGAGCTGCATGTCATCACTAATCTTGTCGACCAAATCTATTAACCATTCTCCTCTGATTTATTTTTCAAAATAAACCCAATACTCCACCTTTCTATTACTGTAGTCAATACCAAAATCAATACCATCCAAGGTAACATTGCGAAATGGTCAAGACAACGATGCTCCTCTCAAGAAGTTATTCCATAGATACCTAGATATATTCGCAGCGTCCCACGTCGAAGCAATTGAGTGTGTCCCTACCTTTCCACCAATAGATAGCAGCACCCTCACATTTAGCATTGACAGTTCATAATATCATTCGCTACTTCAGTGCACTCTCCCAACTTTAAGTCACAATGACCAGAAATGTCAAGTTCTTCACTCCTCCCCTCGCCGAAATTCGTTAGATACGCAATAATCAATGTTGAATACAACCAGAATCACATGCTTCCCTCAAGCTCCCCTCCATGACATCCTGACCCCAATAAACTCCAATAAAAACAGCCCCAACACTAACTCCCATCATGCATCCGAATACAACTAAAACAAATGCCAAATCAACAGAACTTCTTTACCTGATCATAATTCCAACTTCTTAAACATAAACATACACACTTTATCCCAAACTAAAGACACCCAGAATCTTCAAATGACAGAAAGGCAACAACAAAATGTGATCCTCACCATTCATGGTAGAAATGATCACCTTGGTTCCTGTCAGGAATAAAAACAAACCGTTGGTTGGGCGTGTAGAATATGCAACCTTGCTGACTAGAACAGTGGAATGTAGTGCAGGACTTATGTCCACATAAGAGTTACCAAAAGTCTTCAGGACGCGCCAAAATTTAAATATTACCAACTAACCAAACAACAATTTATTTTTTCATTGCACTAAATTCACAAAAAAAAAAAAAATTATACATTTAAAAATAAATAAGAACTGTATGTACCAGGAGTCAACTGCTAAGAAAGCAATTTCCCTCACCATAATACTACAAATCTTTCTTGTCTTTACTATAAGATCGGGTTAAATATCTTATTTATGAACTTGCCTGCAAGGATTGGATGCAGGAATCAGACAAATGGAGTTTGTAAAAAAAACATATCTGTTTCCTTTTCTGATATCTATTTCATTTTTAATATTTTACAAAAATTAAGTTTAGTGTCAAATTTTCAACAAATTGATATTGAGTGGCAGTTTGTTTGTCAGTATCTTTCGATTTGTTGTCCTGATGTGGAAAAAAAAAATCAATAAACAGCTACTACTAATTGAAGTTTGCTAATTATCACCACATAAAATGCGGTTTGAATAAATACCTGCATTCGACTCGGCGAGAAATCGAAAAACTCCGGTCTCTTATCTGAAATGCAGTCCTGGATCTAGTTACAAAAAACTGGATGAACAGCGGTCAGTCATTCAATAAAACTGAGGCATTTTCTGGCACATCACGGGGTTCCTTAATCTGCAGAATCAAGTTGTTCAAAACGGAATAAATGGTATCATAGTCACTATGTGCCTGGTCTCGTGCAATAAAAACATGAACTTTGTTGTCCGATTCAATCCAGCTACATCCGGGTTCTTTCACAGTTCCACTCAAGTCCATCCTCTCCCTAACTTTCTTGGCATCTGCCCACTTTCCTTCAGATGCAAGAATGTTGGATAGCAACACATAGGAAGCACTGTCATTCGGATCACTGTGGATTGCCATCTCTCCAGCGTATGTACCCAACTCAGTATTTCCAGCAGCCCAACAAGCACTGAGCAAGCTGCGCCATACTATTGCTGCTGGCTGATTTGGCATTTGTTGTATGAAATCATGCGCTTCTTGAAGCTTGCCAGCGCGACCCAGGAGTGAAACCATTGCGGCATAGTGTTCAGTTCCAGGCTCAATTCCAAAACCTCGCATCACAGTGAAGTGTCTGAAACCATCTTCTACAAAACCCACATGGCTACAAGCTGATAGCACAGCAAGAAAGGTTACAGAATTCGGTTTTATCCCTTCGTAAACCATTGCCTCAAACATTTTCAGAGACTTGACCGCTTCCCCGTGATGGGCATATTTTGAAATCATCGAATTCCATATCACAACATCTTTCCAACATATAGAGTCAAACATTTTGTGAGCTTCTTCTATGCTTCCACACTTGGCATACATATCAACGAGGGCATTTGCTACGTACAAGTTATTGTTGAACCCAAACTGGACAACTTGACAATGGAACTGTTGGCCATTCCGTAGACTTGCTAAATTACTAGCTGCTGAAACCATGGCAGCAAAAGTGAAGTCGTCAGGTGTCTGCTCTGAGTTTTGTAATTCTTGGAATAGGACAAGAGCCTCCTCGTCTTCAAACTGTTGGGTGTACCCAAACAGCATCGCATTCCAAACGACAGTATCCCTTTCAGTCATACACTCGAATACAAACCTGGCTTCCTTCAAGCATGCACATTTAGAGTAAACATCAACTAAAGAGGTCCCGGTCAGTATGTCCAGAGAGATGCCAACTTTTATAATGAGGCCGTGGATTTGCTTGCTTAAGTCCAAGTTGCATAGTGATGCTGAGACACCTAGAATGCTCACAAAGATCAAGTTACTAGGTGAAAAACCACTTAATCTCATGTCATGAAAAAGATCTGATGCCTCAACGAGTCGATCCAGACTTGCGTACCCTTCAATCATGGCACCATAAGAGACTATGTTGCGACTGTGTATGGTATCAAAAACTCTCCTCGCATCGTTTAGGGACTCACATTTTGAATACATATCAATCAGTCCATTTGTCACAAATTCATCTGCCTCAAGGTTGGCCTTAAGAGAATACGCATGGACTTCTCTGCCCAGCGCAATAGCCTCCACTGAGCCGCAGGAATTGAGAACACTAGAGCATGCAAATGCATCTGGCTTCCAACTCATCCTAACCATATCAGCAAACAATTTCAATGCTTCTCTGTCAAATGAATTCTGCATGTATCCAGAGATCATTGTGGTCCATGAAACAAGATTCCTAACAGCCATTTGATCAAATAATTTCCACCCTTTATTCACTCTACTGCACTTCGTATAAAGATCAATTAACACATTTGTCACCGACGGATCGCTATCCAATCCTCTCCTCACCCCATAACAATGAATCTGTTTGCCGCCTTCCAAGAACTTAAGAGCTGAACAAGCGCTCAGTACACTTGAAATAACATACATATCGGGAAGAACCTCAGTTTCTCCCAACCGATGAAATAACTCCAACGCCTTGTGACCCTTCCCACATTTGACATACCCTGATATAATCGTAGTCCAAGATACAGTGGTTTTCTCCTCTAGCCCATCAAATATCATCCTAGCTCGATCAATATCACCCTGCTTCGAGTAAAAATCAGTAAGCGAAGTGCCCACATACACATCCTGATCAAATCCTGATTTCACAACAAAACCATGCACTTGCACTCCTGGGTCAGCTCCCCCTAGCTGCGTACATCCTCGAATCACACCCGCCAAAACAAACTCATTCACACTCTGTTCCGACCTCCTTAAACATTCCAAAAACATCAACACCGCATTTTCACTCAACCCATGCCCGTTATAAGCAGAAATGATCGTAGCCCAAGCGACCAAATTTCTCTCCGGCATTTTATCAAACACCAACTGTACATACTCCATTCCTGCAGCCACACACTTACCCAAAAACTTCATCATCAAGTTCGATAAATAAGTATCTCCATTGAGCCCAAATGCGACAATCTGCGCATGAACTCTCTTGCAATGCGCAACCTTGTCGCTGTTTTTGGTGGGCATGTGTAAAAGATCAGCAAATGTCCATCTGATGGTTCGGAGACAGGGCGAAAAGAGACTTGGGGCGTGTCGAGGATGAGGATCAATGGGACATGGGTCTGTGGAAAAGTCGCGAGCTTGGCGAGCGTAGATATGAAATCTTGAAAGGATTGCATTTGATCCGACATTGTACCTTCTCATTCTATGTCGCTCGAGCTCATTTCTTCTGCAAAAATATGATGCCGTTTTTTTGTTCAATTAGCGATCAGGGTCTTGTAGTTATCTTTATTTACGATCGTGACCCCTTTTCAATAATTATTTACAATTAGGTACATAAAGTTATTGTAAATAGCATGAATTCATACGAATTCACTTGATTACCTTACATTTTTAAATTAAAATTTCTAAAATTTGTACATTACGTACCCTTTCAATCCAGGCCGTCCAAATTCAACGGTAGAAATTCATGCACGTCATCACTTCAAACTTCTTCCACTTCTTCCACGTGGATGGTCAAATACGCGTCCACGTCATTTTATCTCCAGAGAAAAGCGTTTCAACACAATCAGACGCCTCCGACATCTTTCCGAGCTCCTCCGTTTCGCAGTTTCCGGACCAGACTCCGGCGCGAGGATCAACGTAGAGATTCAATGTTCAGAAGATCCTCGGCTTTGTTGAGGACTCGTCCATTCCAACTAGGGCTTGTTCGCCGAGAGGTTGATCGAGTTTACTGCGATCGTTCCATTTCTTCTCAACCCAAACGTCCTGGTTAGTTCAGTTTGCCTCTTAAAGATCGAATTGATTGTTGTCAATATTTGATACATAAGCCGGATTTTTGATGTCCGATTTCAAATGTGAATGCGCGATGAAGTGCGAGATGAATAGCATATAAAACTAGGGTTTCGGAATTTTTGCAGGTGTGTATCTAAGGATGTTAATGTAGACATTTCATTTTGGTTTTGATGTAGGGCCTCTTACGCAATACAAGGGCTTAGTTGAGCAGGGGAAGTTGAAATATGATCATTACCAGGAGAAGGTTGCTCAGGAATTGGAGAATGTTCTTGGAAGATTGGAGCAGTACGAGAAAGACATGGAAGAGTATCATGTGCGATGCGTATTTGTCTACTCGTTTATTTATATATTGTTGCTTTATGCATTTGTTTAGTGATGATTGCGAAATGATGGGATTGTTTGATATCTGCTGAAGGTAAAACTGTCACAATGGGAAGACGAAAGGGAGGCTGAGAGGCGCAAGCTGTTGACAGAAGAAGCCCAGAGTCAACAGCAAGGAGATGGATGGAGTAATGTGAAGAAAGGCCGGGAAAGGTTCCTGGATGCATGGAAGTCCAGGTATAGTGTCTTGATGCCATTTGAAAGTTTTTCTTGAGTTGATTTTGTCCTTAGTTATCACGAGAGGCGAATGATGTAGCCGTTCTTTCTAATTAGCTATCTTTCGTGACTTAGGAAATTATCTGAGAAGGTTGAAGTAGAACCTGGGGTTGGAAAATGGGTTTCTTACCTCAACCGTGAGAGAAGATTGGATGTGGCAGTTGGTCGGCGTCCAGCTGCTCCCCCAGCCCCTAAAGGGTTATATTTATATGGAAATGTAGGAAGTGGTATGTCAAAGACTTTACATCCTGAAACTATATAACTAATCATAGTGAATTCTTGCCTTAGGAGTCTGACCCCAAGTACAGGACCCTCTCCTAAATTTTTCAAAACCATAGTATCTCATTTTCCTTTTGTGTGCACCAACAATTGATTATGGTAGGGAAGACAATGCTTATGGATATGTTCTACAGTGCCACAGAAGGGATTGTGAAACATAGAAGAAGGTTCCATTTTCATGAGGTAAGCTCCAACAGTGGTTTCACTATGTTTTTCGCACTGCACTTTTCATAGTTTGGAATCGTAAATGAACAGATGTAATATTGGCACTTCAAAAACTTTGAATATCTTGATCGACTCTGCGTCTTAAAAGTTTCTACTGGAACGCGTTGTTACCGTGCTCTCTCCATGGTCATCAACTCATGATAGTTGACATGTCATCATGTTTGAAGAATTCAAATCTCACATCGTCATTTTCAGGCAATGCTTGAAATCAATGAACAAATGCATAAGCTGTGGAAGGAGCAAGTTGAAGAGAAGCCATTACAATCTGGAATCGCTAGCTGGATTACTAGTCTTCCATTTGACTCAAACGTTAAGGAATGGCTAGCTGCAGAAGAGAGATATCAGAAGGAAGTTCAATTGAAAAACATTCTTCCAGCGGTAGCAGATAAAGTCCTGATTGACAGAGAAGCAGGACAACAGGGAGCAAGTATTCTTTGCTTTGACGAAATCCAGGTAAGGGAGTTGGTGAAACTTCCATTATTCGGATTTCTTTTCTACTTGTTCTTTTAAGCTTTGGTTAATAAATAATCTGTTAACTTCCAGAAATGCATTTTTCAAGGTATAGAACTAATGATTTAGTGTAGACTATCTATGGAACTTGTCAATCTTTGCCATTCGAAACTTTTTCTCTACCTAGTGATTTTTCAAGTTGTATTTTAGGGAGCTTGCAGCCAGCTTCATCACAATGAAACTTTTTATGACCACAAATCTATGTATTACAGACTGTTGATGTGTTTGCTATTGTGGCCTTATCGGGAATTCTAAGCAGATTGCTGAGTTCTGGAACTGTGCTTGTCGCTACAAGCAACAGAGCACCCAGGGATCTGAATCAGGTTCTTTTTATTGTCTTGATTATACTTTTATAATATCTTCCTGCTGAATTATATTCGATATT
Organism: Umbilicus rupestris; assembly: GCA_963678935.1. Classification (NCBI taxonomy): domain Eukaryota; kingdom Viridiplantae; phylum Streptophyta; class Magnoliopsida; order Saxifragales; family Crassulaceae; genus Umbilicus; species Umbilicus rupestris. Next base: position 11,540,029 of record OY787623.1, on the reverse strand, counting down.
TATAATACTTGTGCAATAACTGACACTATCCAAAGGTTGCATAAAAGTATTGAACTTTACTTGAATTCAATGTGCTTAAAGCGAAAAAACGATGGTCATGCCATACTTCCTTCTGAATTCTTATCATAGCCATTATAATTCTATTGTCTTTCCAGTTCAAAATATTTCGACTTGTGGTTATTTTGAAATGTAATTTTTTCACTTTAGTAATTTTCTGCATGTAGGATGGGATGCAAAAGGAAATCTTTGAAAAGCTCCTTAAAAAGTTGGAGGAACATTGTAATAATATCCTCATTGGAAGTGAGATTGATTATCGTCGCCTTATTCCTCAGAGAACTACTGAAAAGGTACTGGTCTCATTCACTTGATAAAATGAAAAATTATGAGCAGTGAACCTTTTCAGTCCTAGCTGTTGGTGGGTAAACCAGATTTTTTGAGATTTTCTTATTGGCTACAACTATATGGATCGCAGCATATGTGCCTGTTCTAGTCAGTGCTGGAGTTTAATTTAAACTCTCAGCTTCACAATAGAAAATCAGATCTTTTCACTCCTCTGAACAACTATTTATACCCTGCACCGTTGCTCCTCCCGGCCATGCCGAGATGTGAGTTGTGTATAATGTACATGCAGGTCCAGTACTTCTGGCCCCTAGACAATAATGCACGTGAGGAATTCGAGAACATGTGGAATGAAGTTACACAAAAAGATGCCGGAAGGATTGCATCCAAAACCATCTCAGTAATGTTTGGGAGGTAACACACAGCCTTTTAAATTTTGGCTGTGCCTTGTGCAGTTTAATGAAGTGCTAACTGTTTAATTCAGAAAATTGGAGGTTCCTCAAAGTTGTAGCGGAGTTGGGCGGTTTACATTTGAATACATATGTGGTCGGCCGGTACATTGTTTCCCTTTACTAGATTTATGAAATATAATTGAACAATTTTTTCCATGCAGACCTTTATAGCATTACTTTGGTATTTCATGTTTGTTATCTTTTGGACTTGATGCCTCTTGTCTCAGGTAGGGGCGGCTGACTACATTGCACTGGCAAATAATTATCACACAGTTTTTATATCTGATATACCCGTCATGAGTATGCGTATACGGGATAAGGTACTTCTGCTGTCCTCCTTCAGTATTTACTGTGATGACTCTGACCTGTGGGTTTTCATCATGTTTGATCAAGCTTTTGGTACTAGTTAACTTAAACTCCGACACTGGAGTTTCTTGCACTTAGGAAAGTTGCCGCAGACACCTTTTTTTTTTCTGTTGTAAACTTACTTGTGCTGAACTATGATTTGTTATGATATTAGTATGTAATAAGTACACTTGATGTTTTAACTTTTAAACTGAGATAAACCCTCCTCCCTTTGGCAGGCTCGTCGATTTATCATTCTTGTAGATGAGTTATACAACCATCACTGCCGCTTGGTTTGTTCAGCAGCTGCTTCTATTGATGACTTATTTCAAGGAACCGAAGAAGGAACCCTATTTGATTTGGAGAGGCAAGTTGTTCAATTTGTGCTCATTGCTGCTTATTTTTATTTGTGGTTCATTTTGAGGAGTGAGTGTGGTTTGTTGTTGTTATAGCTTCCAGTTTGAGACAGAGATGGAAGATTCAAAGCTGCGGCGGAACGTTATGATGGATGCCAGTGTCAGCTCAGCAGGCTCGCCTGCTGCAATAATATCCATCATGTCCGGCCAAGAGGAAATGTTTGCTTTCCAGCGAGCCGTAAGTCCCTCCATTCAACTCAAATTTACCTTCACTTATTCGCAACCCCTTTAATTCAAATACCAACTTATGCACAGGTCTCTCGGTTGATTGAAATGCAAACATCATTGTACCTTCATGGAGTTCCTCAGCTTCATCCTTATTTCCAGCAAAACAAACTCGCCCACCAGATTCAGCATTCCAGCAACTACTCCCAATCTTCAGTACAGCCATGACTTATGGAAGCGAATCCCAAAGCTAGAAACAACTTACAGCTCTTCAACAACCCAAGTTACCCAACTCATCCACATCAAATAATCTCAATGGAATATGTTTCAATATTAACAACATCTTTCAAAAACCCATAAATCAAGCTCCCCTCTGTTCCTAACATTTACGCAAAATCTTATGTATTAATTAGTTGTATAAGTCTCGCCCACGCTACCCGACGTGCCCACATTTTGACGCATCATTGTGATGACCTCGCGCGCCGAGGGCCGAAGGCTCGGCGAGCCGCGGACGCACATGGCCGCAATCTCACCCATCGCGCGCGCCTCCTCCAGCGCATACTCCCCAACAAGTCTATGATCCATTAAATCCGGCCTCACATGACCCGAGTCGAAAACCCGACCCGTTTCATTGCTGAAGGGCTCCAAACCCGTTACGAGCTCCATGAGGACCACGCCGAAGCTGTAGATATCATTCTTCTTCGATGAAATTCCGGTGCGGAGATAGTGCGGGTCGACGTAGCCTGGCGAGCCGGTGATGAGGTTTTTCCGAGACGGGTAGGGCGGCGCGAGGGCCGCGGAGAAGCCCATTTTAGCTGACCCGAAGTCGCAAAGCTTGACGTTGAATTTTGAGTCGAGTAAGATGTTGGAGGATTTGATGTCTCCGTGGACTACGCACAGCTCGTGGAGATACTCCAGAGCTAGCGCCAGCTGGCACGCTATTGAAACTCGCTTCCTCCATGGAAGGTGCTCTGCTCCGTCCGAGGAGTGGAGATTCTCTCGCAAGGTCCCGCCGGGGACGTATTCGAACACCAGAGCTCCTCTATCTGCAGAATTCAACAACTCTGACGTCAGCAAATCAAACGAGCCAATTAAACTACAACTGCTGATCTGGGACTTTTAAGTTTTAAGCACCTTGATCATCGCAGTAGGCGTGGAGCTTGACGATGTTGGGATGATCAAGCTTGAGCAGGATTCTGAGCTCTTCCTTGAACTCCTGGTTCAAACGCTCGCTGCTGTTATGTACCTTGAAAGCGCTGACAGCCGACAATGGATGCTTGATAGGCAAGGTACCGTAATACACGATGCTGAACCCACCTGAATCGATCACTTTCTCGAACCCATTTGTACAAATCTGAACCTCCTCCCAGCTCAATCTCCTAACTCCAACTTCTCCCGACAATCCCGTCTCGCTCTCGACATCATCACTCACAACTCTGTTCTTCCTCGTACGAATCCTCAATCTGAAACAGCCGAACCAGGCCATGAAAAACAGAGCAAGAAGCAGCACAACAGCAGCAGCAGAAACAGACACTATGATCAGTGTCGTGTTGAGTCCTGAGCTTTGATTCTGAGTGATCTGATTTATAACCCTTGTCGGTGGCGAGGCGGATGGGGTTGTTGCAGAGTCGGAAGCTGCTGAGAAGGAGATGAAAAACGTTGAAGATGTGATTAAAATGATTAGAAAAATGGTAGGGATGGATGGAGAAGAAGGGTTCCACCAGCAGACAATAAATCCAAGTATCGAATTCCACCCGTGGGGGTTTAAGTTTGACTGGTTGGATTTTTTGTCGGAGGAGGGTGGAGGATTGTACGATGAGGGTTGTGGCGGTGAGGATGGTTCCATGGAGGTCAGCGGAGCAGACATGATAGAGATTCCAGCCCTATACTCACCGGCAAAAAGCTGAGACAGAGAAAACACAGAGCATAACACGACAAGCTTAATCTAATAAAAAATTATTTTTATTTACTATAAATAAATCGTTCCGTTATGTTGGGATTTCTTTTACATGTTAACTTTCATTAATGATTTGTTGTGAACACGTTTATGTGTTTAAATGTATTTGCTTGAAATGAAGTTGATGAGTGTCATTAATTATTAATTAATTCTTATATTTCATTATGAGATAATTATAAATGGAAGGTCGTCAAATAGTTGATACATATTATCTCTGTCACGTAAGCTAAATATAATCTTTCCTCAACAAGAAACCGTTTGTAAGAGCCTTCTGCGAAACAAATGACAACTTCTACTTCAAGATAGAGAGAGCTGTCGGTAGTTCAAACCCTTTGCATCAGCCTATCGCGTCGCCATGCTCCTGATCTATTGATTTTTGTACTCACTTCAAAACTTGCTAACGATTTTATGATAAAAAAAATATGAACATAAGCTCATTGACTGAACAACCATTATCGTACTTAAAAATATTCCTCTCATCTATCCTTCTAATTGCTTCCCCTTACTCCAATCACGCCTCTACATCCACAAAAAAGAGACAATAGAACATATACACATATATCCCTACCCTCATTTACACACTCCATCTAATAACAAGAGTGGGGTGAGGAAGAAGAGGAGAAAAAGTCAATACAATTTAAGAAACTTTGACCATTAGAAATGTTCCAAAGAAGATGATTTATGATCTTTTACTCAATGTGACAATGTGTATAAATAATGACATGTTTTGTACATCAATTTAAATTTAAAATGTTATATTTTGTACATGGACATAAAACTATGCAATTTTATAATCAAAATTACATCGTATTAAATTATTGTCTTTGGCTCAACAAGTGATCCCCTTTGGGTGTCTTATATTAATGCATCAATCTCTGTCATGCAATTATAGTCTACAATTGAAGTATGAATCAAGGTTTGATGGGAGTGGCTAACAAATGATGATAAAATTGAGACAAGAACAAGGCACCAACTTCTATACAATGTTGGTGTTCCATAAATGTAAAGCTAGATGCAGAATGGTCCTTTAAGAATTGAATTCTCCAGCATCATGTTTTCAACCACTACCAAAGCCTCAGACATTTATATTGAAGTTATATTTTGAGTGTTTAAATTGAGATTAAGAAAACATGTCTTGTCTAAATCAACAATTAACCCAACACCAAACCATTGATTTAATGATTTTTCAGACATTATTTAGAACATTTATCCAGCACCTAACCATATGTTTAAGATTTGATCTGGTCCTTCATGTATGTGTCAAATAGTCATACACGCGGTTTGTTCAAAATTTATGTCAATTCAAACTTGAATTTCATGAATCATTTTTTTGGTTTGTGTTGTTCTTAAAACTTTATATATCATCTCCAGCAATAAATAGCTAGTCAAAAGGTTGTCTGATTATCGAAATAATAAACAAAGAAAAAACAGCTACAAACAATGTCAGTCTTCATTCTTCCTCTAGTAAAATCCTCTTCTTCCTCAACTTCCATCAACAATGAAGCCTGAAAAGCCTTTACTCAGTTATAGTTACATACAACCGAATTGCCACAGGAAAAATTAAAGATTTAAGTTCAAAGGAATTTATATATGATTTTTAACGAAAAGTGCAGTTATTTACTTCATGATATGAATGAAGATGTTCCTGCAATGTCCCTTGGCGCGTTGCCCCTGAAACACTCCATTCTGCTGGCGAAGGCTGCTCATTGCAACCAGGCCTGCAGGCACACATTTATACTAAATTTAAGTGACACAAAGATAGGTGTATTCAGAGATTGGTAAACTTGTATGCAAAAGAGGTTATAAAATATGCAAGTCAATTTAGAATTCCAGTAAGATATGTAGAATGTACCTGCTGCATATCCAGTCACCTGACTTCCAACCGCTCCTGCCGCCAAGTCCCATAGACAGCTCATCTTTAAGGGCACCACACTTGGAGCAGCTGGAGCGGCTAGCAAAGTTATGGGCACCACAATTCCTCACATTGCAGTACCAGTCTCCAGGCCTCACGTCTGGTCCAGTTGTGAACCCAAGGCCAAATATGGAAGAAGTATAATCACCTATACCTCCAACTTGCCTTGGGTCACCACATTTCTGACAGGACTCTCGCCGCTGGAAGTTCAAGTGGTTGCATGACCTGCAGTTCCAATCTCCTGCCCTGCTCATCTCCTGTCTCGCCAAAAATAAGAACAAGCATGCAATAAGTAAGTATAATTTCAGGTTCCTAAACCCTCATTGAAAACAACATTGATTCACTTATAACTTGACCAAACTCAGACACAAACTCAACCCCTGAAACAGAAAACAACTTACAAAATTCACCTGCCCAAGGGAAGGGCCTATGAGGGAGATGAAGAAGAATATGGATGATATATTTGAAACTTATGTTAAGGTTTATATAGTGGGGAAATCCTCAAAAGTGGAGGGTGACATATAACGCGGTGTGATAAGGTATAGCTATCTTGCTAAGTGCTGAAGTATTATAAAGAAGGAATCATCTGGATTTACATAAAAACTACTGAATAAATATAGTAATATACTTGAAAAAAGCATTAAATACTTCAGCTGAGATATATGTCTGATTTCATATTAAAGCAAATGAAGAAAACAAGTGAAAAGCTGTGGCTGCACATATATGCTTGTGTCTTTTGGAGCTTCTAGATATTGAGGAAGTGACTGAAAGCATATATGCAATCAAGAGCAAAAACCTGCAATTTATGTTAAGAGAAAAAAATCTATAGACTGTTGTTTTCAAAAATATGCTCAACTTGGGCTATTCAAATTTTGATGTGAATGAAGATATATATTTACATGCAAAAGGCTAAACAAAACATTTTCCCACTTGAGCTATTTATGAATGTTCAAAATGCACACTTTGAATGAATTCCAACGATCTCTCACATGCCCATTATTTTGAAGACTATTTCAGGATGTGGATACATTACGCGCATCATGAGTGCATAAAATATACTGGGTTAGAGTGTTTCTTCTGCCTAGACAATTTATTAAAGCAGTCAATTTCAGATGCGCCAACTTTCTATGGAAAGGCTGTAGCAGCAGAACAGGAGTTCACTTGGTTAGTTAGGATAATGTTTGCAAAACAAAAGAAGAAGGTGGACTGGGGGTAAAAGATTTGGGGATGAGAGGTATGTGCTTTGCGAAAAATCTGAAGAAACTAGAGATGATATCTTTTTCGAATGCGAGATAACACAAATGATTTGGAAGGAAGCGTTAACCGTCCTTAGGAGTTCCTGTAAATAACACAAATGAAATCTGTTTATCCCATGGTTCTCAAAGCTAAACAAGAATTCTATCAAGGACCAATTTTACAAGAATGGCATTCACAATGACAAATGATGAAATTCGTTTCTATAGAAATCAGAGAATACTCAAGAATGAAATGGTTAGCGGTGGAAAAATATCGAAAGAGATTATCTGGACTTTGAAAGTCAAAATGTCATCTCTTGAAAATCTAAAAAAAATGATTAAGACATTTACCATTTTAAGGAGATGAGGACAGTGAGATAATGCTTAGTGATGTCAGCTTGCTTGATGGTTAGAGTCTCTATTTCCTACAAAGTATTTAAGATCATAGGTCAATCCAGCCAGTTGGTTCGTGTAGTAGTATTTTGCTATAACAGTTATAACTGTTGCATGTCTCTAAAACTGGTCATTTAAGAGTTTGTCTATGGATTATAATGGGTGTGTTCCATCATGTTCTTCCCTTTCAAAAAATAAATAAATAAATGTGTAAATACTTTCAGTTCAAGAGAGGGAGGAGGGTCCATAAGATAAGATGGTTGGATAAGGACCAAGAAAGTTGAATATCCTAATAAGCACATAAAGTGAACACACAAACTCAAAGAGACATTCCCTAGTGTGTAATTCTCTTATCTCACATTCTACTATATAATGTGTCTTGTCTCCTTTTGTAAACTTATTCTTTGGTTGCCCCTAAACACCAAGGGCAACGGCTAAAATGAGATGTGTAATGCAAAGGATCTTAAGAGAGCCATGGATGTTGTTAAAACAAAAATGAGCATCATATATGTATAACTTTTGCTTTAACTTTAATGTCAACTAACTTAACCACTTAGAGATGTTAGAATCAAATTGCGTGGAACTAAACTTTAACGCCCTCGTGACGCAGACAAATGACTTACAGTATATATATGAAGTTTCTTCTGTAGTATAACCTCAACTGAAGCTTTTATCTTGTAAGAGGGTTAATCATCCTGTAAAAAGGTTATTCACCCTGTTAGAGCAAACCTGCATATAACAAAGATCTGGAACTTGACATCAAAGTGTCTGTTCATTTATAAGATACCAGAGACACATAGGCCTTCAGTCTTATTCTTAAAAGAACAATAAAGTGACACAATTCTCACGCAGATAGTCTTAAGTGATTCCTTGACGGTGGAGGGAGGGAAAAGGAACAGAAAAGTTTCTGAGTCTCAGTATGACCATTCTCCTTAGCTAATTATTTTCACTTTCTTTTCCCCTCCTTTCCCTTTTCCTTTTCTAACTCCTTTTTCAATACTGCTGCCTACAACTTTCTTTCCTCTCCCATTTTACTTTTCTTTTCCTTCCCCCAACTAAGAACCACCCCCCACCCCGCCCACCCCCAAAATCTCATCTTCTCCTTAATAATGCCCTAACTGAATACAAACAGCTCTAGAAAATAGCATTGTTCAATTAAACTTCCCAACAGTTACTTCTTTAACATTCAATCTAAGCAAAAAAAAAGCTTCTTCGTCCTAGGACAAGTCTCAACCATAAGCAAGAATTGTTGTGTATATGAGTAGCTAATATTTCCAACAAGTTCAATAATCTAATTGGTTAAATAACAGAGGTGTTGGTCATAAAGGGTTCATCATCATTTTTTTTCTTTAGTCCCAGACTAGAACCAGTAAAAAAAATGGTTTTTGTGTGCTGGGGAATGGGTAAAGGTTAGCTTAAGGCTGTTAGCAAAAACACATAAAAGTAGCAGAAGAAAAAAAAGGGTAATGATTCGATTCGATTCTCTTATTGGGAAATGCCTCTCCATTTTCCTGCACTAGCAATGCAATCATATGCAGGCAGAACCAATTAAGTAGTAGCCAGTACCAAACTCCAATTTATGCTCTCTCCCTCCAAAATCTCTGCTCTGAAATCCTTTTCTTCCAACTTTATTTAAAGATGAATACCATGTTAATGTAGTGGTCAAATGATGAGTTCTTTCCTCACTGATGTTCATCTAAAATCCAATTTCTTCACTATGAACAAATATTTTTAGTTTCCGTGCTTTTCTTACCAGTTTTTTCATTAGGACTAAATATGCACATGTTCCACTCCAAGGCAACAAGCTTACCTATCATCTCATTTTTAGTTCATGCTATTTGGTACAACAAAAAGTTAGGAAATGCTAGTTGGAAAATCAAATGCATTGTTGCTTATATGATGGTATGAACCCTATCGAGAGATAATAAACTTTACATAACAGAATTAGCAGAGTACCTCACAAGCATCGAACAATTTAGTCCAGTGTTGTGGTCCATCTATCTTGCACCAGATGCCGAGCCGCCACCAGCTAACTAGTCATTGCATGAAACAGTATAAACACACATTAGAATAGCATATATTCACAGATTGTTGAAGAGAAGTCATCATTAGACTAATAAACTTAAGAAATAGAATAAGAAGCTTTCAATGTTTTCACCTCTTGCTTTGAACATCCTCAGTTGGACATTTGCCTCCTTTGCCTTGCCCAAGTTGGACTTACAGCCCAACATAACTCCAAACAAACTCCCCACCCTTCGCCACATTTCCAAATCAACAAGCCGTTATAACTAAATATAGAGCACAGAGTAGATATGCAATTTGTAGGCAGATCTAATTTTCTTTGCATTACGAAACAAGGTTACAAGTACTTTTATCCATTTTACAGATGTAGTAAAACACGACACCAGCAGGCCACTGGTCCTCCCAGTTATAATTCATCTTTAAATTAGACCAGCTAGCTAACTGGTTTGCTGACATTGTATAAAAAGCTTTCCATCAATCAAAAGAAGGCTCATTACAGTAGCACATATCATTGATGATGGTTAGACTCGCAGTGTGCATCCTCGGGTTGTGCTCCTATGCCAACAACTTCCAGCTATAATATATTCATATGAAATCGTCACACCGCCATAATTACCATAAGTGATTTTTAAGCAAAAAAGGAGAAATCTTATAATGTAGTAGCAATGAAGCATTTTGTAAGTTCATAATAAGAAATAGGAAAATATGCAAAGCAAAATTGCAACTTGCCTCGAAAATCTGTGAGCAAACTGCACACTCATGAGGTTTATCTTTCTCCAGCCAGAACCACACCATATCATGCCCCTCTGAAACTTTAAACAAAGGAATGAGGGACGAATTAGGCAAAAACAGAAGTATGAATGCTATACAGTGCAAATTTCCTTACCTCCCCCACCTCCTGGACAACCAACAATTATCCTGTTGTACAAAGATTGCACTACAACAGGTGCTTCCTGCATCTAGGATGCGATAAAAAATTGAATTAGTTTTTCGAAGCCAAGTAGTATGTGGTTTTATGAAACTATTATATGTATATGGCAAGACACATTGCAATCAGGCTAAGGAACCGATTGAGCGCTTTAAAAGTGATTTAAATCACAAGGATCGGCACTTATTGTTCTAACTAGTGTCCTACTGCATGGCATGTCATAAATGGCACTACTGGATCCAAATCTTTAGTCAAATTTTGCATTCCTTCATGAAAGTGAATATACCAAGTCGGCCAAAAATACATAACACATAGAAACGTCACAAAACAGACAAAGCAAATATCTCAAACCTTTGTGCCAAACTGAAAACCATTATAATTCATCCCAAGAACGTCCTTGTTCTGAGACATGAAAAACATCATCAGTGAAAACAACGTTTCAAAACAAAAACACCCAACACAAGGACATTTATTCGCATATTACCAACAAGGAAGATTGGAGTCCCTCCTCTTGACAGCCATTGTAGACTTCATTTGCATCCTCTGCCTTCTTCTCGTCGGACATTATCTGATCTGCAAATTGCAGACATGAACTCAACGTCCATCTCTTAAATACTCAAAATAATAAATTAGACACACATGCTGAATTCCAAAATCCAATCCGACAAAACACCAAGTCCAAAACGAAAAGATGAATCAGCAAACCTAAAATAAGAAAGTAAAAATAGAAAAGAAAACTCCTGAATAAGAAGCGGAATTCTGATGACATTTAGGCCATGTATAAATACCAAAAGAGATGATATTTGACTATTGACTTTAATCCGCACGAGCAACAAAAACGCCTCGTAATCAGTTCCTATCTAAGCCAAGGCAGCTCCCTATTCTACATACGTTTTCCTAGAACCAAATTCCAACCCTAGGGTTTACGCTAATTACAATGTGGGCACCGGATTACCGAATCGCGTCGATCAACCACGCCGAACTATTCCAGAAACCGAAAATCGAATGAAAAGTCGGCAATCGAATGGTACGGTTTTCGTACCGACGGGAGCGAGAGTTGGGTACGGAAGTGGAGGATTGGTGGATTTTGGGGGGCGACTGACATGGAGAGATCGGGGCTCTGATTCGGAATGCGATCGCGCTTCTTCATCGTTTGGATTCCTCTCGCTCTCTGATCGCGGTTTGCTTCGATAGCGGATGACATCTAACAGCTGGACACGTGGTGACTCAGGAGAGGTCATTTCAAATAAATTGCTAAGGGGCATTGAAATTTGACGCCACGTAAACATCATGCAGTCTGTGAATCATGAGAATCAATTTAAAAGAGTTCAACGGTTCAGAATAGCCTGGGAGTTTTAGAGGAGAGCTGCTACATTGGGCTCGGAAGTTCAAAACATTTAGAGTAATCTACCAGCAAGAGGCGAAAATAGAGGAATAAGGCTAGCTGTAAATCTCTGCAGAAAGTGCTTGTATGCCGAGCAGATAAGAAGCCTTTTTAAATTCCTAGTCAAGGAGAGTTGTCACCGTAAGAGACGAGGCCCTTTTTTCCAGCAGGGCTGCGACTTCCGGAGGATGACCTCGATGGAGAGTCCGGAGAAGAGGAGGATGACTTCTTTGGAGTAGCAGAACGGCTCCTGTTCTTAGAGGGTGATCGCTTGAGAGGGCTCCTGCTTCTAGAAGGAGATCTCCTGGCTGAGACCCTAGAGGAAGGGCGATACCTAGATGTTCTTATTGGGGATCTGCTGCTGCGACTGTAGCGACGGCGATAGCGGGGTGGGCTGCGGGATACCGAAGGACTTCTTCTGAATCTGAAATGGGGAGTCCATACGGAATGTCAACATACTAACTGGCATATGATTGTTAAAGACATCTGTTTGTGCCTACACTGGCTAGTATGAAAATTAAGTTTCAAAATACTAATTCATAAAAGATGAAATTTTCAAGTACCTGGGAGGGGATCTTCTTCTTGGCGGAGTTCTGTATCGTCTAGGGGAGTACCTTCTGTAAGATCTATTGCCAAGGATGCAACATATTAGTTCATTAAAAATGCAATATATTTAATTCTTAGCAGTAGTACACTAGCATTATATGTGTTTACCTGTCACGATACTGCCTCACAGGAGATCGATCCGGGGAAGGAGTCCTATATCTCCTAGCATAGGAGTAACGTTGACTAAATCCCCGGCCTCTTCTGACTCGTTTGGGAGACCCATCTAGGGAGACACTTCTTGATACACTCCTGTCACGAGTATTTATAGGAGACCTTGCCTTGCGGCCAACTGGACTCTTTGAGTAGCTCCTGCGAACACTCCTCCTAGGGGTCCTGACTGGACTACGGCTGATGCTTCTTCGCAATGAAGGCCTCCCTGAGCTTCTGCTACCACTTTTTGATCTAACAGGGCTTCCATTACCACTTCTTTTGGCAACCCGAGCAGGGCTTCTGCTAATAGTTTTTCGTGACAATCTTTGAGGACTCCTGCTTAGGCTTCTGGACTTCAGTGAAGATCTTGAAGGGCTCTTACTTATGCTTCTGCTAATCGACTTCCCTGAAGATCTAACAGGGCTTCTGCTTGGGCTCTTGCTAATAGATTTTTTTGAAGATCTTGGAGGGCTTTTGTTTGGGCTTCTGCTAACAGATTTTTTAGATGATCTTGTAGGGCTCTCACTTGGGCTCCTGCTAAGACTCTTACTGATTGCTTTTTGTATAATTTGAGGGCTTCGGCTACGACTCCTCTTAGTAGATTTCCGAGATGGTCTGGGAGGGCTACATGAAGGACTTCTTCCACGACGAGCCTTTATTGGACTAACACTCCTGCTAATGCTCGTCACTTTTCTACCCCTAACTGGGCTCCTGCTTATACTCATCTCCTTCCTGCCTCTCACTGGACTCCGTTTGATGATCTTTCCTTTCCTACCCCGAACTGGACTCCTGCTTATGCTCCTTTTGCTGTCTCTAACAGGACTCCTGCTTGTCCTTGCAGGGCTTTCACTGCTTGAAGGACTCTTGTTGATCCTTCCACTCTTCGCCGGGAGCCTCTTAGGGCTCTTTGTCGGGCTCACAATTGGGCTCGTACTCGCACTCTTTTTGGAGTTATTGCTTCTATTATTAGTTCTCTTAGGGCTTCCGCTTGGACTCCTCGTATTCCTTTTATATTTGGCAGGTTCTGCACTTCCATTCAAACCTTGCTCCCCATTTTCCTTGAAGTGGCCAGCATTTCTGGCGATCTTATCTGCAGCCCCAGCCTCTTCAGGAAGCGGATGATGCATGTGTTCAACCTGGTCTTCAGCTGAATGGTTGATAAAACTGATAAGTTAAATCTGTAATGACTTCAAGCAGACGGCAATAAGCATTGTCTAATAAAAAAAAGTATGGATGCAGTAATATAAGACATGTGACATACTTTCTAGGCGCAGAGAGAGAAATGAGATCAAATAAAAGTTCCTTAAAGTACCAAAACAAAAATTACCAGGAGCCTGAGGACTTTTTATTTCCTGATTTGACCTTCCAATTTCAACTTTACTTTTGACTGCTGCATCGTCGCTATTCTCACTTTCGGCCTCCGAAGAGCTTTCCAATTCTCTAGAAATCCACAAAAGACATAATATATGATCAGGACAGAGTATCTAAATCATCTCAGACCATTAAATAAATTAAAAAAACACGGTACTTCTCATTTCTCAACTCAAAAGTATTCCACCAGAAATATGTATGAATGGAACACAAAACAAAAACAACCTTTTGGATTTGCGTTTGGATTTTTTATTGTGCCTTTTACGCTTACGGTCTCGCGATTTATCCTTCCTCTTTCCACCTCCACTTTTTTTGTTCTTAGAAGCCCTCTTTCTCTTTTTATGCTGTCCCTCACCAGAAGAGCTTCCAGAAGAGGAAGAAAAATACTCTGAATCACTCTCCGATTCAGATGATTCAACATCCGAATCTGATGAACTATCAGATTCAGATGTATAATACTTTTTCCTCTTTTTCTTCTTGTCCTTCGAAAACTTCTTATGCTTTGATCTATGTTTCGGATCAACACTGTGGTTATCCTCCCAAACTGCTTTTCCACCTTTCAGTTTATTCAACTTTTTAATATCTACACAAAGAGTCTCAATTAAGAAATGATTGCAAAATAATACACTTAAAAGACAATTAAATGATAAATCAACAGTGGTCGCGAGTAGGAAATGCTTGCAAGATAATACACTAAAAGGATTTATCAACTTCCTGTCATCCACTAAGCAGTTGGCGTACAGGATTAGAAATGTTACCCCCGTGAAATTCGCCACAGTTGATGATTTTCACAGTCACATTTGGCTTGCCATCTCCATCATCGGCATCCTCAATTCTTCTTAAAACATCAAGTCCATGCACGAGCTTCCCAAATACCACGTGCTTCCTGTAACCATACCATCCCATCATAAATGCTTCCAAGCACACATAAACAAAGTCGAAATAGAAGAAAGAAAAAAGATGAACGAGAGATGGCATCATATAGAAGCGATACACTACACTGTTAAACTATTGAAACTCAAGAGATATAAAGCCAACCGAGAAAACCATTAGGAAAAGGGCTAACCTGTCTAAACTATGATTGGCATCAAAGGTGATGCTAAAATGAGAACCCAAAGCATTACGATCAGCAACGGACATTGTCAGAAGACCTCGTTCGTCATGCTTCAGCTTTGGTTGTTCGTCTGCAAAAGAAATAATCATATCAAATTTCTTGATAGATGATTTGATTGGTGCTTTGAGTTCCCTAATCAAGGTTGGACGATGAGGGCATGACTCCAAGAAGCCAGAACATAATCATTCATGACATGCAGAACAGTCCATAACACATGGATTGGTAAAAGCATATTATTTTCAAATACATACTTACTGTCAACCACATAAAGAGCAGAAAACACCAAGCTACCCATATCCGTTACCACATAAATTAATACCTCAAACCAAATAAATTAACTACACACGGCCACTGAAATTATACTATAATATCAGTTAGCATCCACTAATTTTTATTTACTTTCCCAGTATGAGAAATTTGAATAGATAACATGTCACCCTTTGTCACTAACTTAGCTGATCCAAGTCATCCTTTCCCCACTGTAAAATATGTATTGTTAATTAGCTGTTCCTAGTAAGCACCAAATTTTGACATTCTTATAAATATACATTTTTGGTTGAAGATACAATAGGATTATAAAAAACACAGTTTACTAAGGGATGTTCCGAGTGTTATTAGAAGAAAATGAATAGTACAAACTTCCTTATGAGGACGAGGCCAAATAAGATGCCATATAAGATACCAAATAATTACAAAAAAGAAAGGAAAAAAAGAATTAATATGAACAGAAGCATCTCTGCCACTATTTCTTTTTCTGGAATACCTCCAAACTCCCTACACATGAAAACAGAGCAAATCACCAAGCATTTTAAATGGCGAGTTCAGAACACGCGTAAGAAGATACAGGCAGACCTTGCGTACTTTCGACAAGAATATATGGGCTGTTACACTCATTCCAGGCACCAAACTGGAAACACGAGCAAATGCACACACCCACATATAAGCATGCCAACACAAATGGAGAAAAGAAAGGAGTTTGTCAAGCTATCATTTGAAAAAATACATCTTAGACTCTGAAGTCAATTAAGCATGTGTTTCAATATTCATTTTTTGAATGTATATAAAGTGGGTCTTGCATTTCATTCTTATTTTACAACTGATACCTAACACATCACAAAATGGAACCCAAATTTCAAAATGGATGATAAAGACTATAAGCCAAATGACACTTTGACATCTCACCTGGAAATTTGCCACCGTATATGCTTTCACCACAAGTCCCTGAAAAATACAAAACAAATTGCTGACATCGTCAACATAACCAAATTGCCTAGTATTAAAAAGTCTAGAAGAAGAAAAGGTGTAGTTTAGTGATCAAACAGCATTCACATCATTTGCTATGCTAGCTAAATTAAAATAAATATATACATTTCCCTTTAAATAACTATTTGTACATTGTTGGATTCACTGAGTTTGTTTCATCTCATAACCAAGTCCTTATAGCAAGAGGATGGAAAGTTGCTAAGGCGAATTCAAAAGGTTGCATGGTACACATGCTCTTATTCGGAATCAAGGATAATTGAAAAAAGCAATTCGCATTTGCGAATCTAGCTAGAGCTGGCTGACCCTTCCCCTGTGAACAAACCATTTACTAAAGAGACTATGTATACGACCACAACATGATTTCAAAAGTCATTCCTAGTAGGCCACAATTAGCATAGTAGCGCCTCACCAGTAACCTTGTCTATCATATATACTGAGAGGTGAACAAACTAGTTAATAAATGCATACCATCTCGTTTGATAAAATCTCCACCCTGAAAAAATAGAAAGAAGCGGTTGTTAAAATAAAAAGTTGAACGGGATTAGGTAAAAAATATTAGCATACTGAGTGGTTATCTTGGTATAGTTTGCAGAATGTACAACTATATTAAGTTCAACCTTAAAACTACATCACAAGATATGCAGGCGTGACCATCAGCTCTGCACCCTACAGCATAAACAAGGACAGCTGACTAAAATGCATATATGACTTCTAAGTCATTGTCAGGGAGCAGATATGCCGAGTGAAGAGCAGAAAAGACCGCTAATAAGCATCTATATTTTTATGGAAGTATATCAGATGGCTAACCTGAGCCAAATATCCTTTAACAATCCGGTGGAAGAAGGATCCCTTGTAATGCAACGGTCTACCATACTTAGCGCTTTCTCCTTTTTCTCCTGAATCATAATGAATAATGAATACCGAAGCTTCCAAATTACGTGGTATGATTAACCAAAAGAGGGCCGAATTTTAGCATTAGTTAACTAGGCTATTGCTACAAAATAATACAAGGGAAAATGAGGAACATGGATGCATCAACAACAATCTAGTAAACAACAAACTCAGCAAGCTTGCCATGCATACCTGTACATAATGCTCGGAAATTATCTGCCGTATATGGAGCTACATCATGAAAAAGCTGCAAGAAAACAGCTTATCAAAAACTTTAGCACTCATTACAAAATTTTCACACCTTGCAAAGGACCACTGTTATTTTTGTCAGATATAAGAAAAAACAGAAAAATTAGCCTCAAAACAGTACCTCAAATACCATCTGCTCGCCGGGGTCTCCATCAATGCAAACATCCAAGAACACAAGTGGCCTCCTCTTAGTCATTACGGTCTATTTGAACGCCACAACCTCAAACCTGACCCAAAAAAGGTACCCTGCAGAAAAATCAAGTGATTCAATCATGTCACGAGCATATCAAGGTACCTATAACATTTCAGATTAAAATGTAAAGACAGTCCATAATCCGAAATATCTACAAACTCCAACTTTAGGTTACTCAAACATATAAAAAAACTACCAAAACCAAATCAGAATACCATCTGAATCAATTAGCAAAACCACTAGTAAACCCTAGCTAAATCTGCCTAAACCCTAAAATGAAAATATGCAACTCCAAACTCGCCGCGTCCATAAATAAAACAACAACAACAAAAAAAAACAAAAAAACAGCTGCAGCAGTCGGTCGAATCCGATACAATAAACACCAGCCGCACCAGATCAAATCGAATTCGAGAATAGTGAAATCATCCAATTTCAAAATCAACGCATGGAGTTGTACCAACAATCATACATCTGCAACAAGCGGTTACCTGCAGGAATGCGTCAATCCGCAGATTCGAGCTGAGAGCGAAACGCGATACGAAACGCAGAAAACCTAATCGTGAAAGATAGATAGATATAAGCGAGCCTAGGTGCTTCTCCTGGCGAGTGACATTTTACGCTCTCGCCCCTTGCCTTTATTTTAATTGACCCAGTTACCCCTCATTTGATTTATCACATTTAAATTTCATAAATAATTATTATGTTTTTTATTAATTATTTTAATTTCTTAAAAATACGAAAAATTTTCACTTTCGCCATAATTATAAAAGTTAAAACATGTAATTACTTTTGAAAATATTTCATAATTATAATTTCTTGAAAAACCTTTTATTAGAGACCTTTTTTTTTTTGTTAAATCATTATTCGCATTAGCGGTTTGCCTATTAGATCGATTAGTAGGATAGTCAGAACCTACCTGACATTCGACTAGATAAAAATAACAAACTACTAATGAGAATACCGGTTTGATAAAAAAAACAGGTCTAACAGCTACTCGCATTAGCGGTTTATTCTCATAAAACATCAAAGCCATTGATTCCATTAACCATAAATAAGCGCTACTCACCGTAGCGGCTGGACTCAACTATTAAGCAAATAGTTACTGTGAGTAGCGGCTTGTTTAAGTGCTCTGATTTTGACAATATAAATTTGAAGATCAAATTCATCTCAAATAATTCAAAAGTTAAAAGTTATAATTCATACTAGTCAAGGGGTTCAACACAAAACCAACATTTAACGAGAAATATGTCATATAAATAGTCAAAATGCTTTTCTTGTTCGAGTGCTATTTCCAGGTGTTGCTACATTTGTGGTTTCCATCTATGTGACCTGAGATGAACCTTGAATGTCCTCGTCAGGTTGAATTGATCCCTAAATATTTTTACAACTTTTGCCTTTCACGCCATCACATATGAAATACCATGATCATTAGTTGTTTGATGTCCCTCGGTGTAAGCCTTAGTTTCTCGCAATTAATGTCACATTTCTATATGAATGAAAGCTCATTGAAATGAGTATTATCCTCGGGAATAATATTGTTCTCACATGTATGCGACCCCCCATATCCGGTTATCTCCCACATATAAGTTCTCTTTTTCAAGATTGCTCTAACGTGCCAAATACAATTATTTACTCTAACAGGCATTGTAACATAATCCTTGTTTTATCAGACTTGTATGTGTAATACTCAACTCTGTTCATTATTGAGTTAACATATATCAAAGCCTCCTTCGACCCAACCTTTATGAAGTCATGGCCATCAAATGGATTGTTGTTTGTAGTATACTCTTCAACACTCATGTTGTTCATTCATTCCGACTCATCATTAAAAGCTGAAAAATTCCAAAGAGTATCATTGTGCATCATGAACTCATCCTCTAACTCGGTAGAGTCGTTCTACTTGATTGTCCAATATCACTATCCCAATTTTCATCACTTCTTTCATCCAAATTTTCAAGCTCTTATCGATTATAATTATCGGAACGAAAATATCAA
Organism: Umbilicus rupestris; assembly: GCA_963678935.1. NCBI lineage: Eukaryota > Viridiplantae > Streptophyta > Magnoliopsida > Saxifragales > Crassulaceae > Umbilicus > Umbilicus rupestris. The sequence goes on along the minus strand of OY787623.1, from coordinate 11,520,649 downwards.
ACGTATCCAACGCCGACATAAAAATTCAATCGAGTTCATGATTTTCTATTCAAATTGAACTCCTCATCAATAATCCTACAACATTATATGAAGAAAAAACCTCATCATCCTACAAATTGCTTCCACCACAATCAACGAGTGTTATACACTCAACAATTACAATACATACAATCAAACTATATAAAAAAAGTGCACATAATCAACTCCAAATGAAAATAATTTCACAAACCCTAGAGATTCAAATATGGAGGTTTTTGGTCGAATTTCAAATGAAATTGATATTCAAAGTAGCGATTTCACCAATTAACTACCAAATCCTACAATTTGAGATTGAATATCTTCGAAACGTCGTCACCTCGAGAGAATATTTCCCAGGTTGAAGAGTAGAGAAGCTATTGCAATTTTATTCCAGAACAAATTATTATTTATAGTAATGGTTTTTTCAATTTTTGAGTGAAACCGCTAATGTGAATAACAATTTGTTATATTTAACAAATTCAGTGGGCTCTGATGCGGTTTGACCTGTTTTTCTCTCAGTAACGAATTGTTATTTTGGCCAATTTGATGTAATGTAGAATATGATTCGTCTATTAGTCGATTCTATTAAATCGAAATGATACTGCAAGTGACGATTTGACAAAAAAAATACGTCAAACCGCTATTGGTATCGATTTGTTTAATACATCACAAATGTGAAATATTATCGGAATTGATACAAGTAACTTTTATAAATATGGAAAAAAATTCAGACAAAACGGCGGCGTTTTTTTTATCAAAGAAGCAAGTTTAACTGGACTGCGCTTATTCAATCCGAGGAAGCAAAAAGAATGGCGGAAGATCAGACAACGCCGGAGATCGAGCGATGGAGAGCAGTGGAGTTTTACAGTGGAATTGGAGGCTTAGTAAGTTTTCACTCTCTGCAATTGATGAGAATTAGGGTTTCCAATTTTTTTTAATGGATGAAAATAATGTGTTCAGAGATATTCACTGGAGAGGGCTAGGGTTTGCGCCACATTAGTTGAGGCGTTTGATATCAATGATGTGGCCAACGACGTGTACGAGCACAACTTTGGCCACCGACCTTTTCAGGTAATTGATTTTCTTTCAGTCTATTGTATTCTGTGTATGTTTGAAGCTTTCCAGATTTAATATTTATGTTTTTTTTTGTATTTAAATTGATTTTAGATATGATGTGTATGAAAGTGTTAATCTTCATCTCCTGTGTGTAATGCACATCGACGCACGCCAATATCATGTTGAATTATTTCGCTAGCAAAACTGAATTTTAGCGCCAAAATCATGGACTTGTATAAGCTAGCTAATCATCCATTCACTAAGCCCATACGGATATTTATCCAACTGAAATTCTATTCAACTGTTACTGTTACTGTTGAGTTTGTGGATGAATTATTTACTTGCTTTTATATAATTAAGGCGTGGTATGTCCGACATTGATCAAAGAATTTTTAGTTTGAATATTTCTGATCGAGCTGTATCGATGTGATTCATAGTGTTTTTGTGGAAGCAGGGTAATATTCAGACTCTAACCGCGGCTGATCTGGATCGTTACCAGGCCCATGTATGGCTTCTTTCGCCTCCTTGTCAGCCATACACGAGACAAGGTACTGACTGCTGGTTTACATTTCTTTTGTTTTTTTTGTTTATAAATAATGGTTTAAGTTACTGAAAGCAATTTATTTGGTCAGGTCTACAGAAGGGCTCGGCTGATGCTCGCGCTTCGTCTTTCCTTACAATTCTGGAATTGATACCTTGCATGTCGAATCCCCCAGTTATGCTATTTGTGGAAAATGTTGTGGGTTTTGAGGTTTGTTAATCAATTTTTGCTCGAGTTTCTTACAAAGGTTTTCTCGTTGTTCCAAATTTTTTTGGATATATGGTGGTTGTGCAGACATCTGACACACATTCAATGATGGTTGAGTTGTTGGAAAAGTCAGACTTTGTGACTCAAGAGTTCATTTTAAGTCCGTTGCAGTTTGGCGTGCCATATTCCAGGCCGCGCTATTATTGCCTGGTAATGTGCCATCTCAGCCTCAAACATCCTTCCACTCCTTCGGTGCTGGTTCAACGCCTGGCTTCCTAAATGCAAAATCTATACATTTCAGGCAAAAAGAAAGCCGTCGTCATTCAAGCACCCGCAATTTGATAACAAGTTACTTTCAACTGCAGACCTATTAGTTGGGGACAACGGTGCAAAATCCAATGCTAATTTTGAAGGAAAAGCAAGCACCGACAATGAGAAATTTCTTCAGCACTGTGAACCAGTAGAGAGATTCCTCGAGTTCAAGCACTCGGGTGAACCGGCGGACAATGAGCTAAGTATGTATCTTGTTCCTCCAAGCTTGATCGAAAGATGGGGAAGTGCAATGGGTATCCTTACTGTCCAAAAAAAAAATATTTTGTTATTCTTCCTTATACATAATAAGCCTTCCTATGCCTACAATAATTTTCTTAACATATTTTAAGATATCGTCTATCCAAATTCTAAACGCTGTTGCTGCTTCACGAAAAGCTACTTTCGCTATGTGAAGGGTACTGGGTCCCTTCTAGCCACAGGTGACCAGGTATGGTTTATGGAAAAACGCAACAATCTCACGTCAGATGTTCCTTTTTATGTTTTTTACTTGAAACTGTGGTACCATTCTTATAAAGATGATTTTACCTTATTTTGAAGATTGACGGCAATGACAAATTATCCTCATTGAAGAGTCAGCGCCTGAGATACTTCACTCCCAGAGAGGTATGCAAACTATTAGCGGATGTTTGATTTTTGTATATGATACATCGCAACTCAAGAGGTGTATGGTAATGTCACATACCCATATACTCTTATATGGTGTTTGGTTTGGGTTACATACATGTGTGTCACTTAGTTGAGTTAATATTGTGACATGTTTATTTGAATGAGGATGTATATGTCATAAGTGACTTATACAGGTGTATGTCACCTCATTCACATCTTTTACCGAACATGTGTGATGTACCATGCTATCTTGTCCGACCTCCCTAAATTACAATGATAATTTTTCCTTGTGTTCCAGGTCGCCAATCTACACTCATTTCCTGCCAACTTCGGGTTCCCATCACAAATAACGCTTAAACAACGGTATGACTCTGAAGTCGCTTCCATTCCTAGCAGTCAAGCACTTAGCCAGCCATCTGAATATTTTCTTTAATATGTGTGCCATTAATGTGTTTCTATTCTTTCCAGATACGCATTGCTTGGGAACAGTCTGAGTGTAGCAGTAGTCGCCTCCTTGCTCCACTATTTATTCGATGACTCATCAAGATGTATCCAAGTATAAAGAAAAAAATAGTTACTGAAAGTAGAGAGGGCAACCTTACCAAGGGCAGCATAATTTTTTATGAATATGTGTTCTAGGGCACTAGCTGTTTACAATGTTTTACATTTACAGGGTCATCTTGACAAATTAAACTGCTGGCCTAGGCCATTGTTTTGTAACTCGATCCATTCACATGTATTCATGTGTAACTAGGTACATTTATCATTTCAATTTATGAGCTGCTAGATTAATTCAACAGCGTAACATTAGGAAATGGTAAATCATACTAGAATTTAATAATTCCAGTGAACGCATGTCCTAGCTTAAATCAAAAGACGAATCCCACTATTTTCACATCAGACCCAACCTGCTAGTCACAAATTTAATGAAGAAAACTTAGGCAGACTTCAGATGCTCGTATCAGTCAAATAGATCATCATCGTCATCTGGGAGTGGTTGCGCAGCTGCTTGCGCTAGCTCTTGTTCGTTCCTGAAATTGTACACAAGGAACAAAATCAACATACAATTATGAATTCAAAAAATGTGCTCTTATTTTGCTAGCCAGTTAAAGTTAAGGATCAAACAATAATCCGAAAAAGGCTGAGAAACTAACATGGCCTGTTGAGCCAGGTCGATGTTGACTTCTGGAGGAGCAAGAGCAACATCTGCTACAAAGTGAAGGGAGGGGTCTCTGCAAAAAGAAGTTGATGAACATTAGAGGCAATATCCACAAGAACGCATGCTCATTTAAATCAATGAAGCCTAGTAATTCAACAGTAAGCTCACCCAGCAAGCTTCCTGGCAAGGTAGAGGAATGGCTTCTCAAAGTTGTAATTGCTTTTGGCAGATATTTCATAGTACTGAAGGTTCTTCTTCCTGTGGAATGTAACCTGTTTTGCCTTCACCTGCCTGTTTTTGACATCGACCTTGTTCCCACACAAGACAATAGGAATGTTTTCACACACCCTGCAAAGATCTCGATGCCAAGTAGGAACGTTCTTGTATGTCAAACGAGCCGTGACATCAAACATAATGATGGCACATTGCCCATGAATGCTGCAAAAAGAAACAAAACAATTGTTCAAGCTACAAAGAATTGAAAACAACACATAATACAAACAAGTTGTTAACACACTCTCGAGATGCAAAAGCTAATTAACTTCAGAGCAAACAAACAAACACCAGACAATTAAACAAGATTCACTCTAAGAAGAATTCATTCAAACAACAAACTTATAGCTCCAGAGGGATCTGTTGTCAAATTCACCATTTCAATTACTTAAAAGAACACATTGAAAATATAACTAGTTGAAATTTACACCAAGCACCACCATGAGCAAAATGCAACAAGAACTTAGAAGAAAGACAGACGCATTATTCCACCGGGCCACTATATAACCACAACCAAACAGTTAAGCATACAAATCCACTAGACTATAATAAAGCATCAAACAAAATACAGTCTCGCTAGAAGTTAAGACATACTAGTATCCATCACGGAGTCCGCCAAACTTCTCCTGCCCAGCTGTGTCCCAGCAATAGAACCTGAGTTTCCCGCAGTTGGTTGTAAAGTCCAATGGATGAACTTCAACTCCGATGGTCGCTGCATTCACCACACCAGCAATAAATACAAGCTACTCAATTTCTGATCATTCAATCCAGCATCAAACAAAATTTCTTTAAAGAAAACAAAATATTACGCTCGTATTTCTTTTCGAATTCTCCGGTCAGATGACGCTTCACAAAAGTAGTCTTGCCTGCAAATAAAATAAGCACCACACGTCGAAATCTCAGTCAAACGATCTCATGAACACAAAATCCCTAGATTCAACCAAACGAGGGCTCAAAAAACCGCGTACCGGTTCCGCCATCGCCGACTATGACGAGCTTGAAGCTTGGATAATCCACAGTCTGCTGATTAGGCAACGCCTGCTCACATCCACAACACAGCTAAATTAGCCTAAGGTTTTGAACAATAAAACCAAAAATTGGATTCTGTAAATCACAAGAACGACAATAGCAACAAAATTTACTAAAAATCAAAAACCTAAACAACTGAAATCATCCGAAAACGGATGCGCATGAAACGAGAAGAATCTTACCATGGGGATCTAAGCAGAAGAGATCTGAGATGAGAGATGAAAGAACTGCTAGGGTTTCCGGAGTTTCGGAAATCAGAGTAAGAAGCGGTGGAGTGATGGAAGGAGTTTATATAGCGAAGCTTGACAGGGTGTCGTAGCTTTGATTCAAAGCGAGATTATCAGCCGTCGGATTAATCCCGCTTCAATTCGAGGCTTTGAATGAGGGCCGTACACGTGGCAGATGACAGTTTATCCGCTTCGTTCTGGCGCTATGTTTTAGAATTCTCTTGCATTTTGAATTTCTCACTTTATTACTTCTCTAAACAAGAAAAAGTATAAATAAAAATTCACCACATACCAGCCAGTTAATAATTACCGTTTAAACCACCAAAATCATTAATTAAATCAAATTAATTTACCCTTATGATAATTCGACCCGTACCTGAATTTCCGAGTATCGCGGTAAAATACAGTTGATTATAAGAATTATAATGTGACGTTGTTTTATGTTACGCTCTTTTTTGATAATGCGTTACATTTCAAGTATATGTTAGATTACTATGTAATTAATCTAATTGAAATCGAACGTGTAATTTAAATAATTATATGCGAATAAGTTTGAATAACGTAATTTTTTTTTTTTAAAGTTTATCAAGTATAATTTTATACGTATAATATATTATATAAATACCTAAAAATAATTATGATATGCTTAATTATACTGATATATGTTTGATATTATGTAAGTCGTTTCGGACCAATGATTGATGGAACAGTATATCGTTATAAAATCGGAACACTGTTTATTACAAACTTTTTTCTTAACCCATACGCCTCGGATTACGAAGGCTTAGCAGCTTCACATCATCAATAACCGGCCCGCAGAGCGACGCAAAGTCATCACTCCTCGTCGTATAAAACGTACTGTAAAACATGACACGTGTTCTGTTCGTGGTCGCGACGAACTTCAAAACGGCGCGTTTAAACCCTCCCTTCCCTCTCGATTCGTACGGCACCTTCAGCGTCTCCCGCCCGGCGAAAGCCTCCACGATCATCGACCCTTCGCAAGCGTTGCTCGCGTCGCCAACGGAGAACGTTAGCGTGTAGGTTTTGCCAGGTATGGTTCGCGCAATTTGCGCGATTGCGCTTTCTTTCCCTGCCACGAGCTCGATCGCGTACTTGCCTTGCGGGACTGTGAAGTGCGCCGCGTCGTTGTATTTTACGGCTTTGAGTGACTCGACGACCCAGCCCGGGAGTGGGGAGTGGTCGTCTTCGATGTTTGGTGGGATCAGGACTCCCCAGGTCGTGTTGGGTAGGACGTATGGACCTTCCTCGAAGTCCCCGTTTTTTAGCAAATTCTCTGCAGAAATCCAGCGAAGAAGATGACTCAAACGGCACCGTTTCATCACACAATCAAATACTACGCCGACGCATTAGTGATAACCTACTTAAAACGGTGACGTTTTTTAGTTTGATAAGATTGGCGAGAGCGCTTACTGTTGGTGGCTTTGGGAGGGAACAGAGCTTTGATGGCGATGGAGTCAATGAGCGGGCCGCAAGCAGGATCCTCCTCAACGCCGGGATTATGAATAACGATCTCCGCTACATTTGATTCAGCTTGAAACGCCCAAGCATAAGAATCCCACCCGCTGCTACTGTACAGAGTCTGCATAGGAAGCACGCCATAATCCGGCGCGACGGACACGTTGAGCTTCTCTTCCTGAGCGCAAGTGCGCGCCGCGCTGAACGTGAGCGAGTAGTACATGCCCTTTTTGACTTTAAGCCGCTGCTTGATCGAAGCCTCGTTGCCGAGACGGACGGCGAATGCGCCTTCGGGGACTACGAGGAGCATGTCGCCTTGCTTTTGTCCTGATTTTATGTACTCGATGAAGCCCGAGAGTTCCCATTCTGGAATCGCGTGGCGGCCGATCACTTCGGTTCCTTTCAGATCTGCTGGCGCCGGCCCGAGCTCGAAGTTCCCATTCGGCAGCAGTCCTGCGCCAAGGGCAATATCGTAATTAAAAACTCATCAAATCTTCTCAAATTTACAAATCAACCCCAAAAGTTCTAATTACTACAAATGAGCCCTAAATTGAACATTGATGATTCGTACCTGTTCCGGGCACAGTTGAATGCAGGTTTACTGGTTGCCACGCATGAAAACGCAATTAATTTTGAGTATGTCCCTAAATTGAAATTTTTTAACAATTTGGATTCATGTGGCTGAAACACCACTCACATGAACTGCCACGTGGCAGACAGCTCATAGTCATTAAGGAACAGTAAAATCCAGCTGTTGATTGGCTCGGGAATATATCCAAGTATCTTCCAAAGAGGAAAAAGTCCAATGCTGCGTAGCATGAAAATATAAAGTATGGGTTTCTGACCAATCACGTGCTATGCCTAATTTGACCTCATTCACATGAAAATTTTACCATTTCATCACTTTATAAAATTATATACATTTTCACCTCCTCACTACAAAGAATTGATTCGCTGTGTAGATTTTTAATTGAAATCTTCACACCAAGAAAAAACTAAAGTTCCTAGCTCAAAACTAAGTGTTAGGAAAACTGAAACCAGCTTTGAAAACTGAAACAATACGACATGTGATTAAATTACCAAAATGCCCTGGGGGAGCTTCCTTACCATCTTTGAAGCTGGCCGCAAGGCTGGCCGAGAGCAGCAGGGCCGAGACGAACGAGGCGAGGCGCATCCGCATTTCGCTGAGCCTTTTCTCCTCTCCAAATAGCTTGAATCGAAAAAAGCTGCGGAGTCAGCGAGAGTGGTGCTGGAGCCTGGAGGTGTGTGCTGTGTTGTGCTTCCCGAGCCTGGTTGTATTTATGCATGATGGGATTTTTAACAGCCCCTAGATTTAGTTGTAATTACTAGAATGCCACTGAATAATGCAACTGAATTTTAAATGACGATTTTGCCCCCCTGCGCCAGTGAGCTTCTTTATGGAATCACAGCAGACGGAACAAAGCAGCCTTTTCTATGCCGAGTTTATTGGTATGAATGTTTATCTGATAATTGAGAGGGTGAGGACAAAGAGGTTATCGATAGAGTAACATGGCCCCTCTTGAAGTTTGATCTCCTACGGTTGGATTTTTTATTGAGGCACAACACTAATTCTGATAGGGATAAAAAAATATATATATTTTTTTAAAAAAGAAACAAGTTTGTTATTAGTATTGATTTTACATGTTAAATTGTCCTAAAATCCAAATGAATTTGTTATTGTTGGTTTGGGTTATACAATGAAGGTTTGAGAGTTTCCTTTAGAACATGGCTCGAGCGACGTCCACGTGTCGGATTATCATTGGGTCAGACCGAATGGGCCATATGTTGAAGATCCATCTGACCTAACCCTAAATTCAGGACCGGTATGGGCTCGGGTTTTCACCTTCACGTGGGCCTGGCTCGAACCCTCTTGAAATTCAGACGGCTCTACCACGTGGGACCCATCATTTATAAAGCCTTTTGGTGTTCATGTACCTTTCTATTCTTACTTTTAACATAGTTATTATATCAAATTTTGAATATCAAAATTATTTTATTTAAATTCAATATCTTTAAAACAAATCGACAGATTTCTAGTAACCTAATAATTTCGAGTCAAAACTAATGCATCCAAATTACTCGAAAGGGATTGAAGTTCCCCACCTCATTGATTTCCAGGTGACACCATGCCACCAGGCTTGCTCACTTCTTATCCTTTATATAAAGGTCGTTAAGTTATCTTTGTCAATTTGGGACCAAATGCGTAAATTAAGTAATTATATTTATTATTATTGTAATATGTTTAAATAATACGATTTAATCTTTTTGAAAGTATGTCAAGTATAATTTAGTAATTGAATATATTGTGTAAATATGAAGAAGTAACTGATATTTGACGGAATACATGATTATATTTGTCGTGTGCAAGATATCATATGGGTTATGGTCATAGTCTATCATATTGTTCTTCAGTTTCTTTACTCTTCAAAGAAATTAATTCAATAGACATATAAGATAGATTGAAGGTACCAACCCATGGTTTTGCATAGTAGTTTTGCTTCACGTTTGTATTCGTTCATTAATTGATATTGCGGTACATTCAGTTTACGGTTACATGTTATATTTAATTGATTGATATCGATATTAACGATCTTTATTAATTCGCTTCCGATACATATCTTGTTTTGCCAACAGGTGCTCGTATTAACTTTACTTGGTCTCATTTAATTTACATGAGAACGTATTCAATTTTAGATTGATCAATCATAACTCCTCGAGAGACAAAGAAGGTGGCAGCCCTTTTATTACACCAACAGACTCAATTAAAGATTTAGCTCATGCATCCACATGGGAATTGTCCCATTTCAGCCTCATTTAAATCTTCCATTGTCGAACCAAACTACGCTCCCCGTCCCACATTATAAATCCGATTAATTCAGTTTAGTTCAATTTCATGCGATTCGATCATGAATTAAATCTACGTTGGAAGTCGCATCATCCAACGCACGGATTTGGATGATGATAGATATGTCACAATCTAATGCAACATGTTCCTCAATATAGGCTTTGCCGACACATGAAGGTGTCATAATTTTTACCCACTGTAGCATGTCGGGTTAGTTTCATAGAGGAGCCGAACTCAGATCTGTTCCTCAAAAATCTATTTTTGGCTCAACTTTTAGGTCATTTGTCTCACATTTTTATTCATATATTTGGCTTTAATTTATAAGTGATATCTATGTATGGTCCATGCTGAACGCCGAACCTGTGAAGCTACATATGGCTCAAAAGTTACAGCCAAATTTAGATGACCAATTTTTGTTGTATGAAATATATTAATCACTATATATAAAGATAAGTCAAAATATTTATTAAAGTTTATTTAAAAATAAAGGAAACAAATTTCCATCCATGCCTTTGACTTGGGCTTTTTAAGGCCCATTTCTTCTAACAGCACACGACGTCGTAACAGGCTGGGAACTGCATTATCTATTTTTTGTGTGCTTTTTATTATTTATAAGAAATTATTTTGAATAATTGGAAGGAAAAAAGTCATGCGAGACAGCGAGAGTCGATCATTCCCGCGCTTTTCTCGCTGCTTAAAATTTAACAAAAAAACGGATTTTCAGCGGCGATTATTTCGGCGCCAGCCAAACACGTCATAGCACACTTCCGTGGTATAAAAGCCCAGCTTCGTAGTCATATTTTGAGAGATGAAAAAATGGAAGACGAGAGGAGAGCGAGAGGGGGAACGAGCGACCGGCCTCCTGGAGACGATCGTGTTCTTCCTAGTGGATCTGCGGAATCAGATTGGAGCGGAGGACGACGTAGCAGAGGTCTGCTGCGCACGATCGTGTGCTCATCATCGTCGTCGTCGACACTTTGTGGTTGTGACTGCTTTGATTTTTCTGGTGATGATTGGTTGAGGTATGTTTTAGAACGTTTGGATTATGATCGATGGAGATTGGAGCGGAAGACGACATAGCAGAGTTCTGCTGCGAGCGATCGTGTGTTCATCGTCGTCGTTGACACTTTGTGGTTGCAACTTGTGAGTGCTTTAAATATTCTGGTGATTATTGATTTAGGCGCGTTTTAGAACGTTTCTAATATGATCGACGAATGCAGCAGAGAGATTGGAGTGCTCCACGAACTCATGAAGTGCTGAGGAGGAGGCGATCAGGCTCGGAGGTGGAGCAGATGAGGATAGGTGAAGTTGTTGGCGATGTTGTTGAAGTTCGACCGGCCTTTCGAGAGGAATTCGAACTTCTCTCTGTGCTCGTAGCTAGTCTAGCGACAGCCCGACGGCGTCGGATCTCTGTTTCTCCTTTTTCGATCCTCGTTAAAGGTATGTATCGATTTCTACGCCTCTGGAGTTGCTAGATCGAACTGTGCTTGTTCCAGAGTTTGATATTGTTCGATTTTGTTGATGTAGTGATTTGCACAGTCATGAAGCTTGCGGCATGCACGAATTGACTAGCGTTTTATAGGTTTGGAGTATATTCTGAACGACTCAAGCTTTTTACCGGCATTAGAAAATTGAAATTTCTCTGGAAGGTTCAAAGTTACACTTCCTCGAGATGCTAGATTTTACTAACGAAAGTCTATAGCCTATAGGTTTGTTTAAAGGCGATAGCGCGAGTCAACAAACTAGTTAGATGTGATGAAAATTGCTTAGGAGTTTACAGAAATCACCATGGAAAATGTCGTGGAACTTTGGACTCCTAGTTAAGGAAATCCTAATTTACTTTTCAATGGCAGAGTTTATAATATATTACATCGGAATGACGAATTAGTTATGCATAGAAAATAAGAATTACGAATTAGTTACTTACATCAATGCAAAATCATAGTGAATTTGACGAAGCGGCAGTTTAGAAACAAGGTCCGAAGAGGGTATTTTACTTCCAACGAAGTCAGAAGATTGCAAGAGCGAATATGAAACAGGATTTTGATAAGGTAAATATCTGATTGATTCAAGTAGAATACATGAGTTCCTTTTATAGGAGATGGTATACTAAAAATAACATGTATTTTAAGTGATGGCTCGAGGAACTTGTGGAAATTTTGGTCACCAGCTTCTGTGAGTTCAGCTTATCCGCCTTTTCGATCCGATGCATTTGCTAGATTTGAATCTTCATAGAACGAGGAAGGCTCCTCGGAAGATGTGACTACATCAGAATTTGTTTGTATAGGATTATGGTACTGTACTGTTTCCGTGTAGAGGGCTTGATTATTTATCATTGATGCATTAATTGGTTCTTGGTAGTCACAGTAGATAGAGTTGAAGCAGTTTCACTAATTTTCCAAGTGTTTGCTCTGTGTGCATAATTTTATTTCTATGTAGTTGATTTGAAAATGAATATATCATTGCATGCAGAGTATGGGACACTTTTCGGTTACTACGGGTCTATTACGCTACGTGATTGTGCCGATTTGAATTTGAATTTCTTCTAAAAACTCGCGGATTCTCTTTCAATAGCTGATAATGTGGTCCATGCATTTTTGCCCATTGATACAGTTACTTGCTAAGTTGGCATTTTTGTAGGATCATATCTATGAAAAAAAATGATGTTTTTAAAAATAGGTTACACTTCTGTTAACATTGCTGCTTGCTGTTTTATTTTCTATTTGCGGATTTGTTTCATGACCACAAAAGGACATGGGATTGGGATTCCAGAAAATGAAAATGATTTTCTTGAGAGAATTGTATGGGATGGTTATTTGACCAACACTGGGTATTTGCATCCTGTGAACACAAGGGAGATGTTGTTTGATACTTTCTATATGCTTTTTATTCTGGCATTGACTTCTTTCTTGATTTCAAACATGACCAATTTAACTGATCATTTGACCAGAGGAAATTTGTGAGTGAACATGTTATTCTTTGCATTTCCCCAATCTAATTGCAGCATATTGTATTCCCCCAATCTTTAGTAAGATTCAAACTTTCAATGGTTCACTTTTAGAGGGACAAAATTCGAGCTGCCACAAGTTTTGCGCAAAGTAACTAGCTGTCAGTTCACCTGCAGGATCAGATGCTTGCTCACTTGTCCTTGAAACATAGAACTGACTCTGAAAGGTTACAACAATAAGAGATTTCTGACTCCCTTCCCAAACCAATTCAATATATCATTTCAAATTTATTATTCTATTCCGTTGTTGCCAAGGTTTACGTTTACCTGCTCCGGGGGTAATTCGGATAGTATACTCTAATAGCCCGTACTTACACTAGTTCCTATGTTCCTTTTTCGAGGTGTATACATAGCACTTATATTGCTTTTACTGATGGAGCTAGACAATTGTCGAATTTCTGTTCGTGACTAGCAACAAAAAATTTCAGAATTCACTGTTTTAATCTGTTCATTAGGTAACTGAGATGCGGGCTGAATCCGGAGAATTTTCCTCCCAAATAAGACGTCACTCTACAAATGAAGCTCCCAGGAATAGGTACATCCTTGTGTTAGGAGCTGTGGTTATTTTGAAGATTTTTATTTCTCGTGGCTTTAGCAATTTCACATGGTGGCCTTACTCCATGGTGCTAATCCTAACATGGAATGAGGGTCCAGAGTATGAGTAAAGTCACCTAAGCACTCGAGGAAGATCTGGTGATTAGTAATAAATCAATGGGCACATTTTATTAAGTTTGGTCATGGTTTTCTTTTATCAGATTCTGAAGGACCATCCCATTGGAGCATGCAGTAATGGAAAAAAGCCAAACTGACTTCAGGGGATGTGGGTGTGTATGCGCTTTCTGCACTATAAAGGATAAGTAGGCAACATTGAAATTGTTAATTTCCTGCTGGATGGAGGAGCAGACATTGACAAAGCAGATATATACATGGATGGATGGGTGAACATCAAAGCCGTGAAGAAGTTACAGTCCCTCTCCATACTTGAGCTGCAAAAAAGTTTTAATCCACAAGCAGATAAGATGAGTAAGAAAAGAAGCCACCAGTCCCAAGAAGAGGAGTTATACCTGCCAAAGTATAAAGTTATAACTCCACATTCATTTTCAGAAAAACTAGTGCCTACTGGAACCAACCATGTGAGGTAACGGCATTCAGAATTTCTTATTTGGGCTCTCCCTAGTCCCTCCCATCTGCTGTAAGTAATGGCAGACTTCCCATGTTGTTGAAAAAGTTATGTGCTCCTGACTAGTGACAGACATTGTGCTGATATGGGCGCCTAGCGTTTACCAAGCAAGTAGAGTAAATAATGATAGTATAACGATCAGTTGCCCTGCTTATGCAGACGTACTGTGCTTACAAAAGATGGAGTTGACAGAAGACAGAGGGCAACAATCTCACTTTGGTGTAGAACTATACCCCTCCTGTTATGCAAAAAAATTTAAAACAAGGGCTTTACCCTTTTGTAACTACATATTGAGCATCATTGGTAGAAAAGCTTTAACGTTCCAGGGCTAGTAAAGTCAATGTCGATTTTGGGTTTGCAGGGAAAATGTGTGGTCAGAGTCCTAAAGACAATAGTTATCCTCCATAACTTCTTTTCTATATATGTATCCTACATACCACATGTCATGGTTTCTTCTAGGAGTACACTATATTATCTCTTACTTGTCAGCACCATCCGAGCGACATTGACCAATTCGACCATTAAAGCTTACAGTTCTAAGCTTTAACTCCCCTCTATTGGTTGTCCTCTCGTCCATGATCTCCCCATCGTAGAATTCTGCTTCATTCTCATTGAAAGAACCGTGGCTGTGTCTTTCCTGCTCATGAAGCCCAGCAGCAAATGATTAGCACAATTTCAGTATTGGATATGGTTGCTCAATCTTGCAAGAAGATCTTAACACTAACCTTGAATGATAGACTTTTGCTGCGGTGCGGTGTACCGCTAATCTCTTCATACTCAGCAGCATCTAGCTCCTGAAGATGGCGAGGTTTGAAGAACTTGGGCAGCACATGTTCTCTTACAGTGATCAAAAGAAAGAATGGCAATGGAAACAATATTCCAGCGATGGGTATCCATGTAATCCCGAAACAGATGAGAAAATATACAAACTGAAGGAGAGTAAAAGCGGCTATAGTTTTGAGAGGCACAGTTTCCACAAATGAAGCATGATCCTCCTCCAGTACTCTGTCCAATAGTAGGCACATAATCAATTAGATTCATGATATCAAAGAGAATTATAACCCAATTGGTTTGGATGTACAGAGTCACTGCATCCCAATGTATTCACATTAGATGGGAGAATTGTAATCCTAAGAAAAATATCCTCCAAAGAAATATAATAATCACTATTCATGAAAGACTGGAGATATGTAACTTACTTGTAATGGCGCGATGGGGCAATGAAGAGGAACAGAATCCTTTCCCAGAACTGATTCCCTGGGAGGCTGTCTATAGCCATGTAGGCAAAGTAACCCCACAAAACTGAAGTAGGTATCAATTTGAGAACTGGGATGATACACAATGATAAGGCCACTAGGAGAGACTGCAACAGGTTGCTGACTCTCTGTTCATTTACTCGGACAGGCAAGTGGGCATCAATATGTTTCTCAGGATCAAATTTACTATTCTCATCACCAATATCTTCAAACTTCATTACAGCCACCTTCAAGTCGTTCAATTCTCTATCCACTGAAAGTGTCTGATATAAGGTTCAGATATGTTTGGTCAGTTCAACGCACAAGGGAGAACAAACATATATGTGATGGTCATTTCGGATCTTACCGTTGGGGTTGTGTCCAGTTCTATAAAAACAGACTCCATCTTCCCATATATTTCTGAATTTGTTGCTTGTTGTTTCATGCATTCCTTTACACTCTTTACCATCTTGTTACGGATTAACTGAATGCAAAGTTAAATTATATACATTAGTGAAACTACATGATAGCTGTCTGAAAAAACAAATAAATATGTAGTACTCTCACCTGTCTCTTGAGAACTGCGAGACTCTTTGTGTGCATTGGTGATTGTGGGAGGACTCCATTTGATGGTGGAAGTCCAAGTAGTCCGCAAAGCAAAGTCTATAAATCAGGCAAACAAAATAAAACAAGAGAGAACCCCAAAAAAATAACAGTTCGTGAAGAAAATCGTTACCATTGCTATCTTACCATAAAGCCAAGCAGTAGTAGATCATAGTGATAAGCTGAGGGATTTCTGAGGTTGAATTCCTTCTGTTGAGCCATCTGTGAAGCCACACTATGATCAAAGAAATAGAGACCTGCTATCATTAGAGCTGGTATAATCGCAGCAAATATGTAAGCCACTGGAATGCTCCCCATGTCCTGTGATTCAAATTTCAAAACCATATTAGGATAATGAGGATGATACTCATAAGCGAGACTCATGCATAGTTTGAGAAAAGCCAAATAGATTAGTGAATTTATAGTCATTTGAACCATATGGAACATTTTAAAACCTAAATCAGGAGCTTACAACATGGATATTGGATTGTGCAGGATAAATACAATGATTAGGTCATTGGATTTGATCTATACCTTGATAACAGTCCAGTGTGTTAACGATGCCGATTGCCAGGGAAGAGGGCAAAAGAGCCTCCTAGGAACACCAGATGGGATTTTCCCAGGTACACTGTATGACAATGCTGTCCATAACAAGACCATAAGTGGAACACCATAGTCTGCAATGAAACTTCGAAGCCATCCTGTAAATGTTGAAACAGTGTGAATACAGAAAATCATGAAACAAGTAATTAAAGCGTTACTAAAGTTGCTGCTAGCAATGAGAATTATTTAACATACCCGTGCCATATCTCCAGGCTCTTGCTCTTCTGCTCTTCAAGGCAGTATATAGTAAACCAAAAGAAAAGATTATTGCTAGCAGCCCATTGGTATACAGCCACTGGAATTGATACTTCTCCAGAGTTACATTTTCAGCTGTAGGGACACGAAATTCGTCAACCAATCCCTGTAGGAAGATAATAGACGGATTAGTCTAGTACAGAATTTGTCTAGCTAAATACAACCTGCTTGTTTGGATGGAGGGATAGATACCTTTACAGTTTCTTGAATAAAGAGAACAGCAATCAACATGCCAAAAAGTTCTCCAGCAACTCTAGTAAATTTGGAGATGATTGTGCAAGCATTGAATATTGCAAGTAAGATTAGAAACAGTGATGTCCATACACAAACCCTGCAATACCAGATTTCTAGTCAAGAGGTTTCCCATGTGATTAGATTGCAAGAAAAAGTTCTACTTTATATAAAAGTGTGGTTTCAAATGCTAACCATCCAGCCCATGCTAGATACAACTTCTGTCCCAACTCCGGCCTTCCCTTGGCGAAGTTATACAAATAACTGTACATTATCACTGTTGGTTCCGCTACTCCCAAAATTAATAGAGGCTGCCCACCCAAAATTGAATGGATGATTCCACATAAAGCAGTAGATGCGAGAGTTTCAACGGTGCTTAAGCTTCCATCTGTGCAATAATGTCAAGTTCAGATTTATAATCGGTACAAGAAAATTAATCAATATTTCTAATGGATGCACAAGAGAAGTCATCCAGATCAATAGAATCACCTGTTTCCCTACTTAGTTGTTCCCCAAATGCAATAACAGGCAGAGCAGATGCGAAGAATATGTAAAATGTTGGAGCCAATATCCTGAACACAAGAGGTGGGTAATCATGTAATGAGATAAGCAAATGCAGTAGATCTCAGATGGATCGGAATGCACAAACAACGACACCAGATACCTAGCACCAGAAGAGAGCGCACTGGTCCAATCTTGTTTATAGCACTGCACCCTTCCTTTGACGTCCTGTTTAATTCCTTTAAAAGGAGTTTTGGCACTCTCCATTGCTGGAAAAGTTGAATACAAAAAAAACCCATTAGATAATGAATTATGTAAAAATTACTGTCGATCACACACTCAATAAAAATTTCATCAGTGAATAAAAACACAGATAAACAGTAGGAAAGAATCCCAAGATAGAGGATGTTGCAAGGCAGGTTGAAAACCTAAAATAATTCAAATGCAAATAGGTAACCATATCCATGCTGCATGTGCAGATGATACAACAAACTGTCAATTATACATCGACTTATCCTAATCCCTGACACCTAAAACATGCTTCCGTTTAACAACAATTTATCACCTGCAAAATCCTCACAATCAGTCGCATGTGATACATTTATAATTAAAATAAACATTAAGATATCATCAAATAACACAAACACAGTTGTGCAAAACTTCATCCATCACTATTATCAAATATCATCCAATCAAGCTTCTCAACTCAATAGAAACCAAAGCTCACTAAATACACTACCACTATCCGAGAAAACTTGATTCAATACTCCATCCATAGCCGAAATTTAAAAGCGGAAATCTACTTTCCGGATACTCCAACCGAAAGGATAATCACAAAGAGAGGCATCAAACTTCAGAACTCAAACTGCTACCAGAACTAACGGCGACGACTCGACGAGTAAGATACGAATCAGTTTTCAAAAATCGTTAAGCGCTCTCCGATTCTGATTCCAACATTCAATCTATCACCGAAAATTGAATGCGGAAAATATACTTTACACATACTGATACACCGATTTAAGGGATAGTCAGAGAGACAAATGCATCCACCTTCAGAAGTTCTACAGCTACCAGAATAAACGACGACGATGCGACGAGTAAGAATAAGTAGGATCTTGGCTTGCGGATGCAACATCACATACGAAACATAGAGACACAGAGATCCACTGCGTCCTTCTCTCCGAAATCAACGAAACTGAAATCTACATACATCGACACATACGACGAAGATTGCAGAAGTGAGAGATACGAACCTTCGTGACTCCAAATCCGAGTCTGTCTGCCGAATGCAGCAGTTCCGAAGCCCTAACAGCTAGACAGACTATCGTCGACTGAACGACTACCGGCAATACTAATAATGCGCTTCGATCTCTCCGCTCAGCAAACCGATGCGCATGGATCTCCAGCAGCGTCAGTCACTCCGCTCGCTCTCCGACTCAGCTGCGAGCTCGTTCGCTCGCTCCTCTGCGCCGCTCAAAAAGGACACAGAGGCCGAGAAAGAGATGAGCAAATGAAGAAGACGAGACGATGCAATGCGAGAGCCTGAGGAAGGTTTACATATATTTTCAGTTTCCCACTACGACCACAACGACGACGTATGATCTCATGTATGGATCAGATTCGTACACGTGGCAAAACAAGATTCATCACTCGGTTGACTTTGTAGTCACACAGCAAAGGCTTTATCAGCGAATCACGGACTGCATGGTCAAACACGCATATTGTATTGGTCAACGGCGTTTCGAACTCCGGGAGAAGTAATCAAGTGTCTTGCGGTGCACGGTAATTACAATGGAACTGATGACGTGGCAATACAGCTGGACAACGTCAGATACCGCGTTTGGTTCATGTAGCGGCCAGTTATGCCAGTTGGCTATCCATCGAACTAGGCAGCATGCGATGTGTTATGTCCATTTGGGCCTGGGCGGACCCACGTAAAATTTCATTACTAAAATTAGAAAGAGTAATAAATAAGGAAGTTTTTTTGGTAATCTTCACTGTAGTTAATCTGACATGACGATATAAACATATAAGGCATGCCCAATGGAAAGACTAGTTGAAACATGTTCTTTTGATATTTTTGTTTAACTTGGAGAAATCAAAGAGTTGCCTAAGAAACAAGAATAAAGAAGAAGCAGCAGTTGATGAGCAGCAAGCTGCATTATTTCCAAAGCTTTCTGAGGGACATGTTCTTCTCAGTCTCCTTTTTCATCACCTTAGCCACAGCCATTTCAAAATCTTCCTGGGTTACATGGACTCTTCTCTCCCGAAGAGCAAACATTCCAGCTTCCGTGCAAACAGCCTGCAGGCCACCAATATCATTTCATTTTTCTGTTTCTGGTTTCTAGTGGGCCGATGAGTATAAAAAGTATGAGGTCATAACCAACTAAGCAGAATAAAACTACATTACCTTGAGCTCTGCACCAGAGGCACCATTCATCTTCTCAGCTATCTTTTTTAGGTCAATCCCACGCATCAAGTTCATTCTTCTAGAGTGAATCTTGAGAATATCGAACCGAGACTGTCACAAAAAAGACGAAAACAATAATGAATAGTCAGTTCACCACTCTATAATTTATGCTTCTGCAGGAGGAAATTAGCAACGAAAATTTCACAGGAACATAATTTGCATTCTCTTATCAGAGATTTCAATTTGTTCTGCAAGACCAGCACATATCTTACCATGTGATCTTAAAATGATGATTTAAAACAGGTAGACCTGCCTCAAAACTAAACCAATAATAACTACAAACGTAAATTAAAATATTTCTGCTGCTTCTAGAATCAATTACGAACTACGCCTCCCCAGATAACCAACACATTGAAGAATATTTAATTACTTAGTGGATGCAAGGAACATACATCTTCATTGGGATTGGGGAACTCAATCTTTCTATCAATTCGCCCAGGCCTGAGGAGGGCTTGATCCAAGATATCAATACGATTCGTGGCCATAAGCACCTACGTGAAAAATATATAGATTCATATTTCACTCGTAAACCAACCATTAGAGCATTACAAGTTAGACCTTTCACGCAGCTGCATTCTGTACCTTTATTTTGTTGGATGCTTCAAAACCATCCAGCTGGTTGAGTAATTCCAGCATAGTCCGCTGCACTTCACTGTCACCATTTCCACTTCCAGACTCCATACGAGCAGATCCAATACTGTCAATCTCATCCATAAAGATGATCGAAGGGGCATGTTCCCTGTATTAAGACGTACACACATTATATAACCACACTGAAAAAAGGCTCTAATGAACACTGTTTGCAACCATACATGGGCAATGAACACCACAGTAAAAAGTTTGAAGAAACTAAAAATATACAACACGATTATACAAACCTGGCCATGACAAAGAGCTCTCTGACCATTCGAGAGCCCTCACCAATATACTTCTGGACAAGTTCAGATCCAGAAACTCTTATGAAAGTACAGTCAGTGTGGTGAGCCACTGCTCTTGCAAGCAGTGTCTTCCCAGTACCAGGAGGCCCATACAACAAGACACCCTATTGACACATAAAAGCAATGACTAAAGACAGTTCAATATATATATATATATATGGAAAACATAGAAGTCCTCAAAAGGACTTCATGGTCAAGAGGTATTTCCTTACCTTTGGTTGGGCAATTCCGAGACTCTCAAACAACTCAGGATGCTTGATTGGCAACTCTATGACCTGCAGACATGGATGGAGTTGGTCAAAAATTCAAAGATGCGAAAGATTCCTTGTTTTGTTTGAAATGAATTACAAGATACAATCATAAAATGTATAAAATAGCATAAACAGAACTAACCTCTTTCATCTCTTTAATCTGCTGGTCAAGACCACCAATCATGTCATACGTAGAATCAGGAACCTTTTCAACCTTCATCAAGTTAACAAGAGGGTCCACTTTACTTGGCAATATCAAGTGAAGTGTATAGCTGTCATTGCGAAGTGCAACTCTGGCTGTTGGAGTGATCTTAGTGATGTCTATGCTCTTATCTATATCAACAACATATTTTCCTTCAGGGTGAACCTAAAAAAACAAGGTACACAGTCAGCAAATCAGGCCTGCTAATATTACGAAGCAAAATGATGCCAGAAAGTATTATGAAGTGCATTCTCGGAAGTACTAACTATCAAGCAATCATACTACAAAATTTCAAGGAATACTGTGAAAAGAAATATTGTCCACTATGCATCCTAGTGTTACTGATCCTTGGTAGCGTACTATCAGTAAGAGTTGAAAACAAACCACCTCTATGCGAGCAAAGAAAAAAAAGTGATGCCAATATATAAAACTAATCAGACTACCTTCACCAAAACTTTGGATTTTCCCATTACTTTCACGACTTCACCCACATACGAACCAGGCTCCTGAAGCAACTGCAATTCTTCTCTGAGCATTCTCACTGAAACCAATACACACAAGGAAATAAGAGGTACAAAACTGACCAAAGGTTCTTCAGGTAATATCAACGAAGTGAAATCCCTAAATCAAGTATCAACAAACAAAAGTGTCTCCCATGCACGGAAAATGCTTCTGATTACTACCTTTGTTCCTTGACTTATGAAATCCTCAGCCAACACATAGCTCTTTTATTTTGCATATCACAGGTAAGAGACCACTTAACTTTTGGACTATGCAATTTTCAAAACCAGAACCATGACAACATCAAACATACACCAATGTTCATTACAGTTAACATACCCATTATCAAGCAGCGCCATTAAACTAGACATGTAGCCAGCTACATCATATCTTAACATCATTCCCACATCAATAAACAGCTTTCAAGGAGTTTATCCATATTATCATAATTGAGAATTAGTACACAGCATGAAAGTTGTACAGTAAACCCTAGTTGAACCTCACAACAATAACAGCCAACAAAATTAAACCAAACAACGGCAACATATCCAACTTCTTCACCTACACAACACACTTAAACCCACAATCAAAAATTCAAACTCAATTCGAATCTCAAACGCATCCGCCACACGCAATCACAAAACAAAAGAGAACAAGAATCACACAGTTAGATCAATGCATCGCTCGATCGACGCACCTCGGGAGTTGTGATCGTTTCTCTGAGCTTCAAGCCGGTTCAGATTGTGAGTCTTCTGACGGACCTGAAGCTGTAAATCATGGATATGCTGTTGGTAATACTGCTTCAAACCCTCCCCTTGCTTCCTCGCTCCTTTTCCACCGTACGAATCACCAACCGGAGGCACCTGAATCGTGTCTGTATCGGCTGTCGCCATTGCCGATTGATAGATCTGAGCTTTGGAGAGACGACGAGAAATTTTGGTCCGACAGAATTGCACTGTTAAAAATCTGGCTTAGAGCATAAGTCAGGACTGCCGCTATATAATTTTATTTTTTATTAAAATAAATAAATAAAGTGAAAAGTGAGACCAGAAATATTATGTGACATCTGATATATAGTTTTTTTGTTCTATATGTTCAACTATCTTGTGAACATCGTTACACTACGACGCCGTTTATATTTTATACCATGTCACGTCATTTGGTGTTAGATTTCAGTTTCACAGATTGCCTAAATCAGGAATAATGCCTTAAATCTCATGCATTAAGATTCTCACCAATTTCATTTTTTTTTCAAATTTAATTAACATTATAAATATTAAATATAAAATTAAGTGAAAATACGTAAACGACGTCGTTTAAGGCATGTGAGTCAGACGGGTAGCGTCCGCACTTCATCTTTCTTTTTTCTTTGATCATCTCGCTAGGAGCCAAACCGATGGCGTGGCGTTCATCTCTGCTACCTTCGACCGCCATGCTCGCCTTCTCCAAATCATCGACCTTCGAGAACCTTCCATGCGTCTTGCGCCTCCGCGCTTCCGCTGACGTACCGGATTTTCTCTCAGCCGATTGGTATTTATTTAAAAACAATTTTGAATTTTTTGATGTTGAAATTAACTGGAGATATTGTCGTTGAATGATGGATTGAAGATTTAAATATTTATTGAGCTGAAGATTAAGCTGGACTGAGGCTCTGGCTGATTTAGGGTTGATGAAGTTAGAATTAGGTTTGGTTGATTTAATTTGATTTTTGTTTTACTGTGTTCAGGCTGGAGAGTAGAAGGAAGAGACCATTTGGTCCCAGATTAGAGGTAAAAGCTGACCTTGTTGGTGGCTTTTAGGGTTTTGAGTTATCACATTTTTGAAGTACATCAGTTTTCGCGCATCAATGTGTATTGTGTAGTTTAGTGCAGAAGAAGCCGTAAAGCAGCAGCTGGACGCGCTCAAGTATAATGACCAGCCTCGCCCGGATTATGGGGTTGAGGTCATGTATAGGGTAATCTCATACTACAACTTTGCAAATTTTGTGCTGGCCGTTATGATTATACATTCGCTTGGCGTAAGTGATGTGTCTTGTTTTGGAATTGCAGTTTGCTGGCTTTGATCCCTTTCAAAGGTCGACGTATTTTGGACCAGTCTTCGATCTAGGACAGGTGAATGTCTTCATTGTTGAGAGTTTATTGGCTGGCTGATTTTACTAGCTCATTATGTGCAGTTTGAGAGATATAGAAGAATATTTCACCATTCAACTTACCGAGTTTTGCTTGGGCACAAGGATAGGAAGATCCTGAGTAGCTTGTGTGTTGAGGAGGTAACCATTTCTACTAAAATTTGAGTAACAGTTGTAGGATGTTATGGCGACATGATAAATGATAACGGTCTCTTGTTTGAAATATGTTGAACAGAACCGGTTCATGCAGCGGATTTGGATACAGGGAACACGTCCTGAAGAAGAAGAAATATTTCAGTTTACCATGATACAGGCATAAGCATACAACCATTGTCTTTGAAGCATTGTAGTCAAATAGTATCTTTGCGTCACCTGCTGCTCAAAAATCATTTGTTTGGAGTTTTTCTTTCGCTCAACTCCGAGCTCTCATGGTAATTCCCATTAAATTTTCTAATAACGCTGCATCCTTCTCCTCTTGCAGAAGGTTGGCGGATCCTGGGATGGTTATTGGCTTACAGAGAGCCTACTGCATGACGGTGATTCATTTTCTGGTGGAGTTGCCTACTGAACTCAGCTATAAAATCAAACCAACTGTCCCAGTAAATCACACTGGCTAATGCAGGAATATAGGCCAATTTGTATTCTAATACCTCACATTGTATGTAAAAAGATTGTACAGGAAACTTAGTTGTGCCGAAATTTTAACCTTGTCATTGCCATGACTTTTGTCGAAAAGCAGAGATATTTTTTTTCGTACATTTAGTTTCTGAAATTATACACAACAAGTCTTTGAGAGGACATAAATCAAAAGGAGGCAATCGGTGGCACATTACACTTTGAATTCATTCACACCCTGAAGATATGATACACTAAAAAAATAAAAACCATAAACACCAAAGAGTCTTGAAAAAAATCATTGAGAGGCTTGTATGTCCACAATAATAGTAAGGTTATAATTTCTGCGTATAGGAATCTCTTACTTCTTTGCTTGAGGCTGAGAGATCAGCTTGGTCAGGACATAGCAATCTGGTGGAGTAATGTTCGTGTAGTAGTTCTGGATGGTGGCTGTTATTCCAAATCCAAATTTCTTGTAAAAATTTATGGCATCTTCATTGTTTGTTTGAACGTGCAAGTAGACCTCACAAACATTTTGCTTCGTGGACAAATCAATCACGTGGTTCAACAGTCTGCTACCTGTGAAAATTACAAGATTTGGGAAACTGAACATGATTTACGAGTAGTGAAAGACTTATTTTGTAGGAAAATTTACATTCAATCGTGTATTTTGCTTACTCACCAATGCCAAGCCCTCGGTAAGGTGCCAAAACACCCAAAGTCATGATGTAAACACAAACACCTCCACCCTCTTTCTTCTCAATTCGACATGCAATTGCACCAACACAGATGTCGCTGTAGTAGGCTACGAGCAAAAAGAAAGTAATTTCAAATCAAATGCAGTAAAACGCAACCTTCTCGTCCGGATGTTGTTCTACAATCCAACACATACCAACACAAATTTTATATAACTTCAAGAATTTCGTGTTATTTTCGGTTTCATAAACATTCATTTAAACCTTGCAGCAGGCATGACCCTAGCAAATTTTCAATTCTCATAACAAATTTTCAATCAAATATAAAAATTCAACAACCCAATTTCTAACAAATATATCTCCCTTTTCAAGGCTTTCCCAAAACCAAACTTCACCCTTTCTCTGCAACATCCAAAAAGCCCTAAAATCACACAATTCACTCATTTGTGAACCTCAATAATCAAGCAGAAGGAATTGATCATACTACCGATTCAACATTTACAATATCACAAACCTCGCAATCCAAATCCAGAAACAATAAATCAAAATGGGAGAGGAAGTGAAGGACCTAATTTAGTGAACTCGCCTGACGCGAGTGCGTCAGCGTAGTACTTGTCGTTGTAGCGGACAGGGAAGAGAGCCGCGTTGAGCTTCTTGAGCTGCATCAGATTTTTGTCTCTCACTCCGTCTAGCGAGATCGACACTTCCCGTCCCGCCCCCATTCTTCCCTACTCTCTCTCTCTGCGACTCTCTCGCACTGGGATTAGAAAAGAAAGGCAAAGTGGTCGGCCTGTTTTTCGAAGCCCAATGTGCCGACCGCCAAATGGGCCGCAAGCCCAAACCAATTAATTTATATTTTGAGGATCAATCATTGAATTGAGATTTTCCGGTCCGTCTTGACGCAAGATTTTTCTTCATTTCCCTTGCTAACTTTTTCTACCAATCGCACGCATTGGTCCTGAAACTTTGAAATACTTGTCAACATTTTATACATCATTTTTCTTACCAGCATTAAGGTAGAATATCTTAATTGGCAGTTCAAGGGATTTTTTTGTCTTCTTCTCTCAAGTGAACCCCTCAACAATTTTCCCAATAGTCACAAATGGTTAAGGTTGTGTTATTGATCATTTCCAATTAGTCACAAATATATTGACAGAAAACCAGAGAGCCTATGTAGGAATATAGTGCACATATGGGTAGATTTTCTGGCAGAAGTGGCAAGGCGAGAGAAAGAGGCAAAGATCAAGCCGGATCCTGATATCGACATCTACATGAAGGTGAGTTTATTAAATGAGGAATTTATATGAAGGGAGGGAAATAGTAAAAACCAAAACTTGCAGCACTGGAAGGACAACAAGCCAATGCTGTCACAGATTACATCATGAATAAACATGGCAGATATTAGGCCTGGATATAAGTTGATTGGGAATCAGATGGTAAGAGGAGTTTCTGGGGCACAAAAAAAGCGAGTTACGACAGGTATAATGTTGTCCAGCAGGAGATAATAATACAAGAAAAACATATACCCCATAGAAAGCATTTAGGCCATAACTTGAGTTCTCAAGTCCATAGTCACGCATAAAGTTGTCCAGGCAGACCTACACATCTTCCATTGTCTTACGAATTCGCTCATAATAATACTGGAAATAGCGGTTTATCAAAATTATAATATTTTGAAAACAAACTTTAGAAAGATAACAAATGACGAACAAATATTTAAATTGATGACATTCAAAAATTTTTTTTCAGGAAACTGAGAAAATTTGATCATGAGAAGTTGACTTGGGAAAATCCCACACTTTGTCTTGCAGGGGCTAAATATGCAAAGGAGAATGCGCTGTACATATGCAAGAGAGAATATTGGATCCAAGCCGGATAGGAATCTCTAGAGGAGATCTTAAGTCACGAGCAGGGCGTGTGTGACATAGCTATGTTTTCGAGGCAAGGCTAATTTACAACGCTAGTCTCTGTTGCTCCCGGACTGGGGTTTGATACGCTTGTTCCAACCTCACGCTTGCACAGGGGACATGTTGCGTTGATTTTCAGCCACTTATCTAGGCAGTCCTTGT
The DNA here is from genome assembly GCA_963678935.1 of Umbilicus rupestris. Classification (NCBI taxonomy): domain Eukaryota; kingdom Viridiplantae; phylum Streptophyta; class Magnoliopsida; order Saxifragales; family Crassulaceae; genus Umbilicus; species Umbilicus rupestris. Next base: position 11,493,374 of record OY787623.1, on the reverse strand, counting down.
GGAGAAAATGTGAGCAGGGCAACTCGCGTAGCTCATCATTGTTAGCATACCGTGTTAAGCAAATGCAGCAAGCCTGAAAAGGGGAAAATTATAAGACATCAATGTTCGCGGTAACTATCCCATGTTCGCCAAGCACAGATTTCCATGCATCCAGTTAATTTTCTTTTCTTATGACCAACCTACCATGGAGATAGGTTCATTCTACATTATAGAACACATCAAACTCGCAGTTTATTAAACAACAATCTAAAATTTGTTTTACCCGACTGCACTATTACACATCTGCTACTTTGATTTCACAAATTTTGAATACCGATTATTCTGCAAAAAGATACCAGAATCAACAATAAGCTAAGTAAGCCTCCATACATGCAAAATCTAAGTAGGCATATGTTATAAATCTTTAGCAAAACCACCAAAATGTAAGCGGAATGGTTCTGTCTATTAACCATTATAGGTCCGTCATACTTACCAGTAGAAAGAAAAATAAAGCAGAGTAGCACAATTAAACTAAAGATTTGAATAACTTACAGCGTCTTCAGCTGAGATCACCCGCTCCTTATCCGTTCCAGCTGCCACAACTCCTCCTTCCTCTACACCAGAGCTATCCCTATTGCTCCCACTTTTGTTTTTCTTGAGTTTGAACTTATAGGTTGGCAAAGCATTTATTGACTCTGACGTGGCGCCTCTTGTTTGATTCAAATCTTCTCTAAAGCCCAGAACAGATATTATACAAGGAAGGCAGCAGCAGATGGTTGCACATAAAATGAACGGCATTGCATATCCGATGCAGCTAAAAGTTAGAAACACTATACACAACCTGAAAATTAGTACAGATAAAAGTTAGAGCTTGAGTTGATATTAGGATGACCTTCCTTTTCATAGCAAGTGCATAAATACCTGTACAAATTGGGAGCCTCAGACGCAGATGAGCTCCTTCCAAAGATCCACACATTTCCCACCACAAACCAAATTGCAAAGAAGCAATCTAATCCCATCTTGAAGTACTCCACTATAGTCTTCAGTCGGCTTCAAAAAAAGACTAGCCTTATTTCAGTATATTTGATTGTTTACATTCTCATAAGTTTAGCATATGACTTGCTTATCAAACAACAGTATGAATTTTTCAACCAAGCCAAAATTGTCAATGGCAACGAGCAATTCATCAGACTGATGTCAAGCTCATATATTTTTTTTGATGTGCACAAAACGTCCTTTACAGTCTGACTCACTAAACCTAGTAACTAATCAGAAAGGTAAAATTAATAAGTACAAATATTATACCTGGCACTTAATCTTCCAAAATAACGGTAGCTTGCACTGGCTGCCTCTGTCGTTGCAACTGTCTGCCTATTGTCTTCTACTGAAGGTCTTGCGAACGATAGGGATAATCTAGTGCCAGCGGTCAGAGTTCCTTGGACCGATATCTCACTGTTGTGGCCAGAATCTTGCTCTAAGGATTGATTTCGATGACGGTAACGCCAATATAGCAACGGCAAGACGGCAACACATCCGGATGCATAACCCACAATCCACGCTCTTAAAGGTGCATGAGGTTCCTCATGCTTGGACAAGGCTAAAACAACTATTGATGCAACAATCTGGCTAATCGTGAGAAGTAATTCAATGCAAATCCACAACCCCGAATTTAATGGGCTCCGACGTTGGCGGGCATCCCCTCTTCTTAAAGTTGTGGAGTTATTAGACGTTGGAACATATGTGGATGCTATTGAAGGCAAAGACTCAGGAGCCCTCAAAGCTCTAGAAGGTGATCCAAGTGGGGGTTCCAAGGGACCATCACGCGTAGATGCAGATACAGTGGCATCTGTGCCCCTCGTTATGTTGATGACATGTTCACTGTTGCCAATATTTTCCGGTCGCTCCATTAACAAAGGGTAACTATCAGCTGGACTTTCAGAATGTCCTTCCAATGGTGAAGTGGCCATACATGCACAGCAGTGTCATGAAGTTTCAACCATGCATAGAATGGTGAAATATGATAACGACCAACCTTATTGTTGGAAACGCAGTATTAATTTCCGTATGATGCTTGAAACAGTCACCAATCTTATTGGAGAACAAATGGCAAATATCACTGCAGGACGTTTCCTATTCTTTTAAAGCACAGTCAATCGACCCAATTCTTTAGTTGGAACCCCTAGCCACCAAGAATGGCAATCTGTTCACGCAGAAAACAAAAAGGGAATAAAAGCTCAACAGACCTTTCCATTCACGTAATCATTAAACCAGTATACACAATAACCAGTTCATCTCTACGAATAACACATAGAGAAGGTTTACCATACCTATCTTCATCTCCTATCAAAGTGACCTTTAAACCCCATTTAACAGCATAAATTTCTAGAAATTTCATCCCATTCTCTTTCACCTAATCCACATATCATCATCAACCTCAACCGTTGACCGCTCTCAGTAGCAAACCCACTACTCCAACAAAATCCCATCCAACTCACAGAAAATGAATCAAATCCCAAAACACAATCAATTCATTCCCGAACCGAAAAACAAACCCAAATAATACGCAGTCAAATTCTCCAAAAGTCACGACCCACAAATCTAAGCCACCATTAATGAGAAGTTGATCAACTTATTAACACCACCAGAATCCAAAACATACAAAAATAAAACAAAAGAACGGTGTTGATTGTGCGCGAAGAAGAAAAAGTCAGACAAGGGTTTCGGCAACTCAATCCTTCATCAACACCGCTCAGATACAGGCCAACAAGGAGCGCAATGAAGCGGGATCTTACCGGATTGCAGCAGGCAGAAGCGAGGGACGTCTGAGGCGGCGAATTTGGGAGATTTTGTCGTATTCGCGGAAGACTGATTGTACGGGAGGTGAAATTTCAGCTTCGTCGGCTTACGACCTCTTCCATATATTTGCTTCGGATGGAGCGTCCTGTTTTTGACATTTAATATTTATGAGTGATTAAACTGACAATAGTCCTACTTCCATCCTGTTTTTGCTATAAATATCATGTATGATGTTTGTAAGGGGCCGGCCCAGTTTGTGCGCTTTAAGTCAGTGAATCGGCAACGGCGTCGTTTTGAGGGTTTCTGAACTTGATGTGATGATTTCTCCGCCCAGGAGGTAATTTGGGACGCTGAGATGCTCACTTGTTTCGAATATTAGAAGTATCTCATGTTGTTGTCAAGGAAGGGTTTCTGGTATTCATTGGGATTTTTCAACACATTGTTGATTGTTGTCTGGATATCCTTTCTGTGAGACAGGAATATTAAAACGGGTGAACAAAAGATAGGAGGAATACTTGGTTTCTCATGGAGACCTCAAGGCATAGGCAAAAAAGCCTCCGACGGGGAGTTATGATAGAATGGTGTATAATCAGCTTGGAAGAGTCGAGTCGAGTCGAGTCGAGTCGAGCCGAGCCGAGCCCAAGTGCATTACAACAATGATAGATAGATCAGGATGGATGGATGACTGAGATCTTGAGGTTTTCATAAGGATCAAAACGAACTCTTTATATACTCAGGACTTGATGGGCTGCGAAAGAGATTCGGGTAAGAAAAATGGTGGCAGAGTTGGTTGCTGTCCGATGTTATGAGTTGTAGAAGAGAGACTGGACTTGTTTAGCGGGTAATAATGTTGCTACACGCTTGAACTGCGACCCAGAATATAAGATTTCATCAGCAAGAGTTTTTAACAGAGAATATGAGAAACTAATTTTCAGTACCTTTTGTTGTTTGTACTTTTCCCGTATAGCATTCAGAGGGCAAGCACTTATGTCAAGCTGCAAACTTTGCATTTCAATAACTGTAGCTTTTAGCTGAGGAGCTTTGTAGTTGGTGTGAAATTCAAGGGTCGGGTTCTGAAGGGAGTATATATATATGCATATTAGTGTTAGAGAAACAATATAAATCAGCTGGCCAAAAGGAGTGCATACCCATGGATGATCCGATTGGTCAAGTGTCCATCTTGCGAGAAAAACAGCCGATGCTGCAATCAGGGAAGGTAAAAGATTTACAAAGTTGTATTCCATGAGAGACAACTCTGCCAGATAGTTCGCCAAGAGCTCCATTTCAGCCACATGATCCTGATGACCAGGATAACTAAGCTTTTATAACGTGACATTTGCAATGTTTTATGCTTCAACTAATTTTGTTAAAGCTTAGATCACTGGAGCGGTATGCAAATACCTCATCACAGGATTGAGCTGCTCGAACAAATCTCCTGAAATGTGTAGTGAGAGAATGTGCATTAGTCTTGATCATGAATTCATGATCCTATGGTGCTTGGAGAAAATGATGCTCAATACTAAGTGAGCCAGTTTACCTCAGAAAAGTTTTTGTGGTAGGAACAGATAATTGGAAGCACAATAGATTTAGAACTTGTCTCTCCATCTCCAGTACCTGTGGTAACAGTATGAATGAAGCTAGGTACCAGCGGGAATTAAATTTTTATTTTAGCAGAAATACTGTCATAAAACCTTAATTTGATGTAAAATAGCTAAAAAAAGGTCTGAGATTCAGCATTGTAAAAACTCGGAACACAAAGTGTATGCTACCCTTAGTTAAATTGAAGTATAAACTGTGAACAGAATAATTTACAACCATAGCATGTGGCAAAAGCCTAATTAACTATCTGCAACTTAGAAGGTTACCTGCTGTTTCGAGAATGTATTGTCTGTAACAAAGCAGAACTCTTCAACGTGAGGTGCACAAATTTCTTCATATTTTCTGAAAAGGCATATAATATACCACTCATTGTTAAGGATACACAATGCCAGTGCATACCACTGAATTCAAAAGATTCAATGAGGAGTCAACACTTAACAGAATGACATTAGTTGCTGTTCAGTAAAATTGAATTGACCATAGCTTAAATGGAGAATAAGAAGAATGAAAAGTTTAACAGTTGGTGAATATGACTAGAAGTCATATGGTGTTGCCTTTTGATGACCAACTGACTATATGTCAATTGAAAATTCAACATTAACATTATGAATTTGCCCTTCGAAGATACGAAAATGACATCAAATATAATAGAGAGCTTACGATGCAATTAGCATGCAAGTCACACCAAGTAACTGGAGTCTGTTCCTTTGAATAAAACTTAGGGAAAGATATCGATCAATTAGATTCACTGTGAGATATAAAGTGTCTGGAACCAGCTTGTACTCTTCCGAAACCTGAAAGAGAGTTGAAGTTACTTATAGTGTAAACTTAGAGACCACTAATGCCAATGAATAACTGAAAAAGATGATAAGCGCAGAGTCTAGGACCACTAACCTCAGCCAGCCAGTCAATCAAAATTGCTCGCATGCCCTGAGTGATATCTCTCTGAATTGTTTCCATGTAACTATCAGATGGCCTACAATCAAGCTGTCGAAAGAAAACTTTTCCCAGTGAGAACAATTTTTTAGCTGGTTCATGAAATAAAGCATCAGAAAAATAGCAGTAAGAGCCTATTGACTCTGTTACAATCCGGAAGAATCAAAGTAAAGAGAAAGAAGCGGGTGCCCCATCCTTCTTTGTATTTTCTTTAAAAATCACATTTGAAAGGTTTAGATCTAAAAAGGAAAATCTGATAGCAGCCGTTACTCAAGTTTTTCACCCCAACTTTATTTTCAACTAATATTTGAGCTGAGGCACACTGAAAACATTAATTTTCAATTAGGATGCATTACAAACCTCTACAGTCCGCAGGCGATAGTATATCTCATGTGCATATGTGCTACACCATTGTGGATCCTTTTCCTTCGAGTCAATGTCAGTGACAGCTAAGTTATTAGACGTTTCAAGATCATCGCATATCTCACTGTCACCTGGATGAAGCAAAAACAGAATATCGTAACCTGGTAAGCATTTACAAAATACATGAACAAACCATGATGCCAATGATTAAAAAACACAGAATTGTATCAACTGTAAAATTGTGGATCACAACACCTTCAGAAAATATATAAGGTACCTCCTCTTCTAACAGATCTGCAAATGGCTAATGTAATGAATCTAGACATGTTAATTATTTCCATTCACATAAACTCGTTAGGATAGGGCTGGAAGTAAGGGTAATAAGACCTTCATCTGAGGAGCTCTTGAGTGAAGCAGCAGTTTTGGAGATGCAACATTTAGTAAAATAAGGAAGACCAAGATCGGTGCTGCCTCCGAGCTTCTGATCTGCAATGTACTTGTTTTTGAAAGTTATTATATAAGGACCTTTGCTCAGTATTTTTGTTTGATTTTCCTCTGCTGGAAGTAGAGAAGTGTTCAGGGTTGTGAGTGGATTGCCTTTCACATTCTTTTTCAGGGGAACCCTTGGCTTGTGCATCTATAAATAATGAATAGTAAACATCTTAATGTCAAAACTTTTAGATGAATAAAAGTAAAGCATCAAATTCTATTGTACTGTTCTGATTGCAAGTCAGCTTTCATGTTGAAACTTATCCAATGACATTTGATGATAGAAAGCAATATTGACTTTGAAACCACATATCCAAACCTGAATTTTATCTGTCTGAGCTTCTGCATTCTTGCAAAGCAAATTGGAGACATCTCTCAGCACAGCCCTCCTCTTGTTCTGACCACTTGAAATACCAGCAGCATCAATTTTCTGTTTCATCTCTTCCAATGCTACTCTTTTCAAACTCACTCGAGGATCCGACCTCCCATCCTGTTTAAATCTATACTCCAAAACTGGCAGCACTCCATTAGATGAGACCACACCATTAGCTCTGGGCCGCAAAGCTCTCATAGTGGACCCTTCAACTTTTATAGCCGCAGAGGCAGCTCTAGTCTGTTTGCCGGTCATATCAACATACCTAGCACAACATAAACACAAGCTCATCAAGCCCATCTCACAAGTTCCTAGTCAAATTTTAAGCTAAGCCTACACATTCATGCATGCCAGGAACAATCATCACCAAACATCTGAATCTCGATTACCACAAACGAAGTTGACACCAAAGGATAATCATATGATTCATATCCCAGAGTAAATCTCAGTCACCAGTTCCCAAATTTCCATGGATTAACAGATTTACAGATCGATTTCAGCTACGCACATGGACCGAATCAAAATAAATCAAATCAACAAAAATGAAAACACTACGCGTCTACCTCAACTCGAACTCAAATCCATTAAAAACGCAAAGTGAAAAAAAATCAAAACGATAAAAGTTCCATCGAGATCCAGAAGATACCGAGATCGAGTGCACGTACTCAGATCCGAGACCGGAAAATCGCGGTCCGGAGTGGAGGCGGGAAGCTAGGGTTTCAGCTCCGATCGCCGAAGTGAGGATTTTCTCGAAGAGAGAGAGAGAGGAGCGAGGAGGAGCTGCTTAGGAGTTTATTAATTATTAATAGACATAAAAAAATAAGAAGAGAACGACAGATATTGATTGTCTGTTTTTGAGCGGGAAGAGCGCTACAGTTCAAACTTCTATTTGGTCTTTCCACATCATTTTTTACTCTTTCCACTCCACATTTTACTCATTCCACTCCTCGTATTTTAACAAAATGGACCATCTAATTTCCGTAGAAAAAAAAAAATGAATACACAGTTAAAATTTAAAAATACGTACACATTCCATCATTCAAATTTCGTAAATCTGAAATTCAAATCGTGAACTTTGAAATTAAGTATATATGGAATCAGATCAAGCGCACCATGCTCAACAAAATATATTACAAAATTCAGTATATATAGTTTTGTCGTCAAATAACGTTTTTTGAAACTAAAGACTTACGATTTGAAGAAATTTTTTTAGAACCGGCCAATCCCCAATAGAAGTTTCAGATTTGTCATATTTAAAAAAAATATTTCAGTTTTGACGTGTTTTTTATCATGTCGATCTTAACAAGATTGATCTGATTAAAAAACATAACAGATTGATCTGTCTTATAAAATATATCACAATGAATAGTACAAATCTGAAACGGAGAAGGGAGATGACAGTTCCTTAAAAAAATTCGTGTGTGAATAGTCTTAAATTATTTGTGAAATAATTTGGACAGAAGTACACAAATCATTGGCTTAAAGTTCCAAACCCTATTGCAAGCCATTTTGGTTGTGCCGACTTTTTATCTATTAATTTTGGTTGTGGTTGGGAGCTCAAATTTTCATTTATAGCTTATTAATGTACTTTTCAAATTCAGATTGTATCCAATAACAAAAGTATTAAAACATAATTTGTTGACAATATTTTTTACATGTCTGAAACGACGTCATTACATGATTTTCTGTCACAATGAAACGACAGCATACATTTGATATACAAAAGGGCGGTTAGAGGAAGTTTTGGATGGTTCAAAAAGGCAAACGGAGTCGTGTTTTGGGGTTTTGGCTCGCGTAGGGTTTTCTGCAATCCTTAAGATCGGCGATCGTGGAGTTAGGGTTGCGTCGGAGGCGGTTCGTCAGCTCTGGAAATTTTTATACGTTTATGAACATGCAATGGTACGGTTGGATTTTGGATTTAGCGATCGTTGTGTGGCTGATATTTGTGCGTGCTGTTTCAGGATTTTGGGTATTTTAGTAGACATTGGAGCGCGATTAGGAGGTTCCGTGTGGATGTGGGTGAGATTTCACTTTCACGTTTATGTATTTGGATTGATGGCGAGTGTTCGTTTGGCATAATTTTGTGGGCGTTTGGTGGTTTTTAGGGCTGTGAGTTGTTAGTAAATCTATTAGGCAGGCCGCAGGTGAGGTTATGGATTTGAGGAGTGATGTGGAGTAATTGAAAGAGATGGAGTCTGATTTTACTGTGAGGCATTCCTCGAGTTTGCATTTGAAGATGTGAGGTGGGTTGGAGTTGGCTCACCTTCTGAGGTTTTAACTTGACTCGTTTGGATATTGTAGTTTATTCGTGGGAAGGAGGAAAAATTTGTCCCTTCCCTGGTTGTTGTGAAGATAGATTGGTTGCAGCGGCTGGGTTCATCTTGAATGTGATGGTGTTTTAATTGTATTGGTTACTAAAGGTTAAATGAAGTTCAGATGGTGGAAGATCTTGACTCTAAAGGTGGATGCGCTCATGAAGAATGAATTCAAAAGAGGTTTTAGTCTCTCACGAGGGCTACATATGAGGGACAAAATAATTTAGGTACGTGTGGAAAGAAAATCTATTGTTAGGAACTCTTGTGCTTGATTGTCCTACGAGTATGTGTTACCAACTGGTGGTTGAAAGCATTTAGGATTATGTATTATAATATCAGCCATTTTAAGGATCATATTGCAGTCGGAAAAACATACTTCTGACAATGGCAGAGTAATATTGTTTGGTTTTGGGTTGGCTGATCTCAATCTCATGCATAATTTCATTAAAGAGATGTCAAATCGAGACTTAGACCTATTATTATGTCTGATTGTCAAGGTTTAGTTCAAATATCAGTGCTGCATATCTATTTGAGGTTTAGTAACTTTTGAGGGTCTAGAGCTAGAGTTTTTTCAAACCCATATTATTGAATGTAGTAGATTAAATTGTGCTTCTGCACTCTCTGCATGATAGAAGAGGTTTTACTTAGGTTTGAGGATTGAACGCTTCATTTTTCTTCTGTTGGTCGGAAGTTTTGGCAATTTATTGTATAGGTGGGGTCTCAAAGATGTGACTTTGAGCTGGATCTCTAGTTCGAGTTGTACATTAACTGTCCAAAAACAAAGCTAAAAGTTACATTAACTGCTTCATCCTCTTTAATTATGAAATGGTCCTAGCAATGTGCCGACTGATTCGACCCCAACTGTGAGATTCTGGCTTTAGTCATTAGTATTGCTAAATTTTTTCGAGGAGTAATGTAATGAGTTATTTTTACTTACTGTGTACTCTCCTAGGACATCCATGTGTAACAAAAGTAATTTTCACTATACGCTTTCTATGACATAAACAATAGCATGTTTAACTTTGAATGACTTGATAGACCCTGGAATATAATCTTTTTCTCATTGATGTGCCTCTCACATCGGGAATTCTCATGTTAGAAATGATTTTTTTTCCTCCTTGATTTGGAAACTCAAGCACATGTGTCACACCTTGATTTTATTCCGGTGAACAGGGAATAGTCATAGTTACTCTACACAGCGTAAAAGGTCAAGATTACTTTTGCTGCTACTCTGAGATCATCAAACTTGTCAATGATAAATTTTGTGGAAATTCTGCTTCTTCTGATTTTTTAAAAAGTTTTCCTGCTTCTTCACCTATCATGTATGCGAAACATGGTGAGGAGGCTCCCAATCAAGTTTGTATTACAAGCAACACTTGATGTTGAGCTCCTCAACTTCCGTCAACCCCACTGTTCGAATCAGGTTTCCCAGCTACTCCATTTCACTTATAGCGGAGGAATAAGCAATAACTTTCATTCTCTTTATATCATATAACTGTAGACTTCCATCAAGTTATTCTGTTCGCACATTATAACTGTACACTTTCATCCACCCACCTTCAATCTCTTTCCTTTTCGTTGGCAACTACATTATACTTTTTTCTTTCCCCACTATCACATGTGAGCAATTTCAGATATATCTAAAACTCTCCTTTTCCCACTTACGCTTTTTGTCCCTATAGATCCTCTTATGGCACCATCAATATTTGGAGGGTGGGGGTGGGGGTCAGACCTCTTACAATGGAGTTCTTAAATTGATTTCTTTCTCTTAGTGATTTTATTTATGGCATCACTATGCGGTATGTCTATATAGTAAATGGTGTTTGTAGGTATATGGGATTAGGTAAACTAATAAGCAAAAGTTATGATATTGAAACTCGGCTACTGTTATGCAGAAGTTTTGTAGCATCTTTATCACAAATAATTTGTGATGTATAATAAAACTAAATTATTTGACACATGGTAAGTTTGCTCTTTGTGTTGTGACCATTCTCATTCAAATAACTGCACTTCTCCTGCAGATACTGACAGCTTGTTTGGGCTTACTGTTACATAAAAAATTGGTACTCTTTCACTTTTGAGAAGATTGATGACTTAGCTACACACGTTCTGTTTTTTATATGCACACTGATCAAATTGAATGAGTGAAGAAATGGAGGTATGTTTCCTGCAGTCACTTAGAATTTTTGATTCTTGGATGGTTTTGTAAATTTTGTTTTACTGGCTTATAATGAGTTTAAAGCAAGTTGAGTACATATAGTGCATAATAGGATGAACTCTGCAAATTAAGTGAAATATTAGTTATATTCGTCAACACTGTGGACAGGCCAGTTTACCTTATAGCAACATCTAAGATCATCGTTTCCCAAAATAGATATCTTATGTGTGGGGTAATATAGTTTAGAGTTAAAAGCATTGGCTTGTTTAAACAAATTAAACAACACCGGTAAACCGAGGAGAAGCTTGTGCCTACTTGTTTTCAATTTTCCTTGGACTTTTAGATTTTTTCTTTCTTTGTTTATCCTAATGGTATGGCAGGTGTCACTATGCTGGGTAATATCTTAATTGATTCATCTCCTTTTGTTCTTCTTTTTAGCCAACTTATGTTTTTTCATGAACTAGTACATGGCTACTTTGGAAGCTCTTTATTCATTTTCCATAAGATAATCATTTTACTTCGTATAGAGCACATTGATAATATACATAAAATCTATCAGGTTAATCGGTCTTTTTTGCGAAAAGAACTTCACATTTTCTTTTCAATGTGTTTTTGTCATGGATATGTCTGTGAGTGTGATAGTTACGTTTATGTATATGGATCTAACTGGAAAAAAATTTAGGGTATGCTTTCTTATGTTTGTAAATAGTGTTGCCTCTTTGTATTATTAAGAGGATTCTGTCTTGTGCTATAAGTTATTTAAAACACCTCTTTGTACTATTCTCTAATGCTCCTCTACAAAGGCTCTGATTGATAAAAAAAAAATCAGTAGAATGGTGCACCCCACAACCACAACCATCCTATCATTTTATGAACTGGATCTTTTTTTTTTTTTTTTTGATAGATTAAAATTGATTGAAGTAAACACAAAGTTCACTTAAGGCAGGGAATTGATATTCCTAGCCTTGTTACACCTATTAAAACATTTAAGATTTGAAACTAAGCATTTCAACACTGATTTTGCTGCCTATTTGAAGTTCTTTACGTGGACTGGATCCCCTTTTTCCTTTACTTTTTTTTCTTTGATGAGGAAGTGATCCTTACTTCTTCAATGCATCTCGTGATGGTCGAGATTGAATATGAGCTCCCTGAATTCCTATATTTGATCCACCAAGCCATCCTTGTCTTTATTAATTCCTTTAGTTCCTCCCTAGATCTTTTTTGGCTTTTAAAACATCTTCTATTCCTCTCTTCCCAGATTGTCCAGATTATGGAATACCATAATGTTTTCCAAAATCTTTTGTACACTCTTGAGCACTTCCTTATTGACCAACTTTGTATTAGCTCCTTCGTAGTTTTAGGGAAGACCCAAACTACTCCCCACCAAAACAAGATGTCAGCCCATAATCTCCATATCCACTTGCAGTGCACTAAGAGATGGGCAGTGGTTTATTCTTGATCTATTAAACTGTTTATTGTTTCTTCTGGACTTCTTTTCAGAAATCAAGGAAACGGAAATCGATAGAAGATGTTTCCAATGATTAGCACACTATCTCAAAAAATAAGGTTAATTTTTTTAATATTTTTACATTCATATCAGCATGTCCTTACCTAATAGATCCTTCATCTTGGCATTCTGCGCACTAAGATATTTGATGTGATGTAAAGTATTACTTTGCTATTTAGGGGATTGAAAAGCTATTATTCGAACATTAATGGTAAGAACTGTCGAATAATCATGCTCGTGAGAAAAATGATGTATTTGAGCTTTCTTTATTGAAGTGTTTTGGTGACATTATAAGTTTTAGAATTCAGATAAATAGATTCCATGAATCTGATTCTGTGATGTACTGGTTATATCATATTCTTAATAAGTTTTGATAATTATCTAATTGGCATGTCTGCTAGAAGTACTTCTTGAGAAGTGTTGATATATGATTATATATGCATCACTTTCTGCCTAATTTGGTTAGAGTATTTAATCTTCTAGAGATGTTTTTGAAGTTGTATAAACTCAACATCTTTCGCAGAAAATCTAAGCATTTCATCTTCTTGATAAATGATAGGCCTCCATATCCTTGTAAAACAGCTTCTGACTTATTAATATCTTGACACTGTTGTCCGGCTTTTTTCTCTCTCTTTTGGTTTAGTTAACACTGCATATAATTTGGAACAATTCTGCTGTTGAAGCTAATCAACTCATGTCAGCACAATAAAGACATTCTTTCTCTACTAAAAGTGTTGAAACATTCACTTGTTGACTTTGTATCTTTTTCAAGTACTTCGAATGTCAGTTACTCTATTCTATTCTTTTACGAAAATAAAAACTCCACTTACCCTGCTCATGATTATGATTATAAACATAATTATTTATGCATGCACAGCCCTTTTATCTTTGACTTTAGAGTTTATATTTAAAACTTAGTGTACATATTTTTCCAAAAACATCAACGTGGCCTTTTTTTCTAGTGCTTGGATTTAAATATGATTAATGGAAAGTACAACCATAAGGGAGAAAATGTCAACTCAATCTGCAGGAGTATAATTTCTTACAAAACAGTTTGTAATATAGGTCAAGCCTGAGTCACCGGTACAACTCATTGGGTTAATATGCATTTCATATGTGAAGGAATTATGTTCGGTGCAAATGGCGACAACACTCAAAGAGCCCACAAGTGAAAGAGTGATGCCAACAGAATTAAACTTTATGAAGCTTTTATTGAGGGTATTTTTGAGGTATGTGTATAGCTGTTATGGGATTTATGAGGGATATGCTTACACAGTTTCCTTGATAATATTAAATCTAAGAATAGGCATATTCAGGTCTAAAATCAATTTGCGAGTGCATTGCCATTGGCCTCAAGTAGCAATTAGATTGTTGCCATTTTCTATGTCTTCTTTGATAAAGTTGATTGAGCAAAATAACATTATGTCTATGGGTACTAAAGTGAGCAGACGGATTTTAATCAATTAAAGGTTGTGTAATGGGTTTCTCATACTTCTTTGTTTCTGTTCCTTTTCCCACTTTTTTTGTTTTATTTCGACCTATATAGAGGTTATTAATGTAGTACATGTAGATGAACGTGTTTATGCAATGTTGGCTCGACAGTTCAAGAAAATCTAAGAAATTCATTTTAACTTCCATGCATTAAGTGTGATACATAAGTTCACAGATGACTTTTTAAGTGTTAGGTTAATCTTAAACTTTCTGCTTCTATTAAGCTTCAAGAATGTTTTCTTAGATTTGTATATTTGATCTTTTCTTTTTTGTGGCGAAGGCTGAAAACAGGCTATGAATATTGGGAACTCTTGGAGAGCTTCATAAAGTATGATTGCTGGTGCTCTCTTTATAAAACTTTTTCACAGCATTTTTAAGGTTTGTTAAATTACTTTTTTAGTCACATGGCATTTCATCTCTCACGGTCTACCAGTAAATAATTATTTCTGGCGATTGATCATGCCTGAAAAGAGATGTCCAAAGCACTATAATCTAGTGCCTGTTTGTCTTTAAATATTATATAGTAAGCAAATTGGTGTGCAATATTACTAAGGCCCACATGTTAAATAATGTCCACAATGAACAGTTTATATGACAGAGGAAGCCCAACCATTGGCTTCTTCTTGGGCTTGCATTCAATAATCATTTGATGTGCCCCAGTGCCCCACCATTTTCATCTTTGGTGCTTCATTAAGAAGATGGAGAGCATGCAGTGAAAATTTGTTTTTAATGTAATGAGATTAGGATTCTAGATGTTCCAAAATTTGAGGAACTAAGGCAGGAATCTAGTCACTGGAAAAAATGTATTCATTAGTTCAAAACTTTGGTTTTTCTACTGATATTAACATCTGTATTCTGTGCTACTCCTGAACCATCATTAACGTTGTATCACTTTAAGTTGTTCATTCTGGAAAGGATCAAGTGTGGGTTCGCTTTCTCGTAGAGCAAGAATGAGAGGATAAAATTAGCTTCAAAAATCGTATGGTCATGATTTCTGGCTAATTATATTAATATCAACTTTACCTGATACATGTTTATCAGTTTTATAATCTTAGGAGCATTTGGGATGGTATGCGAGTCATCATGATGACGATTGAAGGTTTTCTATCCTCCCCTCTTTATTCTGTGTATCTAATCTTCAAGTTGTCCTTGGTGTTAATAACTAATAATCTAAATATTGCCATGGACATTTGTATTTGACTGAACTGTCTCTTCCTTAAGGTACAAAAGAGAATAAGATATGTGGAAAATCGAATTAAGCGGTAAGTTTTGTTGCCTTAATTTCAAGGTTCTCTCACCAAATTTTCACAAGGATAGTTAACTATGATCACATTCAAAGGTTGTCACACTTCTGCAGAAAATTAAATGGTATCCTTGTATAGGATAATTTGGGTGGTATTCTCCCTCAGGCTTCACTTTTGTTCCTGTTTGTATGCCTACACGTGTTGTAAGTCGGAGAGTCCATAAGACTAAGGGGTCATTTAATTATGCATTACGATTATATGCATGTGTTTGATTATGAATTATTTGGTGATTTGTGCATCTAACTTGCCTCACTCTCCTTAACACACTATTTTGAACTTGAACTTTAAACTTCAGCCATAAGAGTAAGTTAAGTTCAGCTTAAATCATTATTATTATGATTAAACTATGTCAAAAACTATGTATACATAGCGTATGAAATTCTACATCATTTATGCCATCATCGCCATTTATATGATTTAACAATTCATCTAATTTCTAATCTTAATTAAATTTAATTAAATTCTAACATAATTAGTTAGGTTCGATCGTAATAAATTAAGTTAAGTTGAGGCATAAGATTCGGCAATTTTCAATTCAAAAAACCAAGCTCTTACTATATAGCAATCCCTTCATTTATAAAGAGTTTAATTTAATTCATCCAACTGAACAAAAGGAATAATCATGCATACATCACCATCCTTCCTTGCTTTTAATGCAAGCAGCTAGCTGATTTATTGAGTCTCTTGTCCTCCCCATCCATCCTTGCTCCTCCCTTGATTTTCTTTTTTGTTTTTAAAAATGAAGTTAGATACAGAGAGAGAAAAAGGGAAAAAGGCTCTGCTGCCTCACTTACTGAATATATAGGAGCCTCTCTTTCCTCACTTCATAGTTTCAAAATGCTTTTCCTTCAGTATAACCCAGAACTCCTTACCGTATTCATATATTAGTTCTCCCTCCAGAATTTTGTTGTCTAACTTTCTCTCTATCTGGCCTCTTCTCTCTTGTGAAGTTTTATTCAGTTTTGAGTCACCAAGCGACTTGTTTTATTGCCAGACTAGTTTCTTACTGTTCAAATTTGCACCTCTGATGGAGTGTGCTTGGAGAGAATTACAAGGCAAAAAAGCGCATGATCCAGTTATCATCGATAAGGTAATCTGTTCTTCGGCTAGGCGAGTATATGTACCTGGACCGGTCATAGTTGGTGCTGGACCTTCTGGCCTTGCCATTTCAGCCTGCCTAAGAGAGAAAGGTGTACCAAGTATAATTCTGGAAAGATCAAATTGCATAGCATCTTTGTGGCAGTTGAAAACCTATGATCGGCTATGTCTCCATTTACCGAAGCAGTTCTGTGAGCTTCCGCTCATGTCCTTCCCCAAAAACTTCCCTACTTACCCGTCAAAGCAGCAGTTCATGAAGTACTTAGAGAATTATGCAGAGGCGTTTGACATAAAGCCTATGTTCAACGAGACGGTTAAGCGTGCTGAATTTGACCAAGCGTTGGGGATGTGGAGGGTAAGGAGTGAATCTGAATTATCATGGTTGGCCGGCGAGCCAATGGTGACAGAATACGTCTGCCGGTGGTTGGTTGTGGCAACTGGGGAAAATGCAGAGGCAATAATTCCTGAGATCGAAGGGATGGAAGAGTTTGAAAGTGCTGGTGGGAAGATAGTGCATACTAGTTCATATAGGAGTGGAGCACTGTTTAAAGGTAAGAAGGTCTTGGTGCTGGGTTGTGGAAATTCCGGAATGGAGGTGTGCTTGGATCTTTGCCATCACGGTGCTCGGCCATATCTTATTGTTCGAGATGCGGTAAGTTATCTTCAGAATATCATCTTTTCAGTTGATGGAGTAATGAAATATTACTAAACTTTGCTATGAAGAATTAAGTGCCAGTTTATCTTTTTCTTGTCTTTTAAGGATTAATGGTGTGGTTTAAGTAGTAAAGAAAGTTGCTGGTGCGGTTTGGACACATGTAGAACCTAGTCCAAGAACCCTATTAGCATTCTCTTTTTTCTACTCTTTTTTTTTTTTTTTTTGAAGTGATGGTAGCGTCTCTTCTCTGCTATATTTTCACGTTTATTTTTGTAAAATTACTATTCAGCGTGCTCTTTGTTCGATGAATATTGACCCAGGTCTTGTAATCTGGTTTCGGACTATTTATCAGTAGCCTGACTATTACAGCTTCAATGATCCATATTCTCATAAGCTGAAAGTATGTATATATTTTGATATTTGACTATCTAGGAATTCCCTACCATGCATTAGGAGTCAGGAACACATGATCGTAATGCTTATCATATAATAATGATCACTTCATCCCCTTTCTCTATCTTCTAGTAATTCTTTTGCATTAACTTCTGTTATGGCACCATCTCTCTACATCCGTCTGTCCAGGAGGCATTTAGCCCCATACAGAATTTCAACCTTTATCTTTTTCAGAGTTCCTTTACAACCTTTTATCTTTGTCTTTTTTTGTGACTCTTTTTAACATTAACTTTCTTTTTATAAATTCTTTGAATAAATTTTTTGTGTTGGTTTTGATCTAGGTACATGTTCTACCACGAGAGATGCTTGGGAGATCAACTTTTGGCCTGTCCATGTGGCTGCTGAAGTGGCTGCCCATGCGCCTAGTTGATCGGTTTTTGTTATTCATGTCTTGGCTTGCGTTCGGCGACACTTCAAACCTTGGATTGGTAAGACCCAAGTTGGGTCCACTGGAGCTCAAAAATGTGGCTGGAAAGACACCGGTGTTGGATGTTGGTACTCTTGCCAAAATAAAAAGTGGAGACATCAAGGTAGTTTGCCCTAGTTATTATATCAGGTCTAGGCATCACATTGTTTTTTGCCTTTGCCAGCCTAGTATTTAATGAAAGATCCTGGTAGCTATAATGTTTTCTTTAAGCTGAGTCAGATACTTTTATATACACATAAATACCAGTTTCACTCATTACACCAAGGCAAATTAAGCTAATACATGAAAGATGCTATCAATTAATTTCCTTATTGCTTGCGTCCTAAAACTCTTTGCATCCCCAGGTATGCCCGGCGCTACGCAGACTGAAACCTCATGTTGCGGAGTTCATAGATGGGAGGACAGAAAAGTTGGATTCAATCATCTTGGCAACAGGTTACAAAAGCAATGTTCCATCTTGGTTAAAGGTAACCATCCTCTTATTATGCAAAAACTTGTTGATCTACTCAATCATATGTTTGCCCAAATCCAAAATTTTCGTTAAACCGAATGATTATATTTTCAGGAAGGGAATATGTTTTCAGATAAAGATGGGTTCCCTAAAAAACCATTCCCTAATGGCTGGAAAGGCGACAACGGGTTATATGCAATAGGGTTCACCAAACGCGGATTGCTTGGTGCCTCGATGGATGCCAGAAGGATATCTGATGATATCTCACAGTGCTGGAAAGTTGAGTCTAAACATCATCTCACTTCATATTCTTCCTCAATGCTACTCCCACAGACGTGATAATTTCATTTGCTTAGAGGAAGGATTACAACATTGAAAATTTTGGAGGGTTTTTTTGAAGTTTTTGATGGCTAACTAGGAAGTGATCATGGGTGTCCCTCCATTAGATGCAAAGATGATTAAAGCGAGTAACGCCATGGAAGAGAGACAAGAGCTTTTCTTTCTTTTCCAAGCATGATGATTCACTAGGAGCCTATTTAGGCATATGTGCTCTGCTTGTAGGGGACCTCATCTATGCATCTGTACAGTTTAAGAGTCTTAATTCCCGTTAGGATTTAGAGAGTGAAAATATGGAGGCTTGTAGCTACTTCCGGATTTTGGGATCAGAATTTAGTGGAGAATATTTTCAAACTGAACTTCTCCAGCTGACCTGAACAAGTGTAACCTGCTCTGCTACTGATTATAAGGTATTATTATAACTTGGGTGGCCAAACCAACGCTTTTTCTGGTCCATCCATTTGTGAAGGGAGAGATAATAACAAACTTAATAGACTGATAAAGAGCCCTTTACATTATTCCAGTGGTCCAGTTAATTGAGTTGCAACTTAAATGGGTCTGATTTAAACTCTGTGGATGGACCATTTGCCTTCATTCAATGTTTTGGATTTATTAGGTTAGTGTTTTATTCAAAATTGATGACTAATTGGGGGTTTCTATCTCTGTCTGCAACACAAATTGCTGAGTCATGACAATTTCATGATAACGAAGGAAACAACATCCATTCATATATATCTCTTGTTTTGATGATTAGTTTGGTCCCTGTTCTTGGTTCATAACTTGTTTCTGTTAGAATGTTTTTTTTTTTTTTGCATACTTCTCTGAGCTTTACTTGTTGGTGGTTGGCCTTGGCCTTGGCCAGCCACTTTGTCCGGACATCATGTGATTTTGATTGCTTCCTGTGCCTCGACATACAACACAACACTCTTCTTGGCCCTTCTTCATTGCATTCTGGTTGAGCTATGGGCTCAGCACGGCGAACCAGACCTCCAGGTTACCACTTATTTTAGAAGCAATTTTTTGCCAACTGGCAGAATGAAAACCAGCTTCTTTAGATATCTCTGACCTGCCCACAAATGTATGGTTCCTGCATTATCCAGATAAAGAGATGAGAATCCATCAATGAGCTATAAAAAAAATCGAGTTTAGTGATTAAAATGGTATTGTCAATGCATTCAATCAATCTATTGTACAGTTCGTATGATTAGGATATAAGACATCTAATTTCCGAAAGTGGGAGTGAGTTCAGGTAATGAAAAGGACTAGACTGAACAACTAGTCATTACATACTGTCATAACTTGGAATTTGAACCTAAAATTGCCTATAGAGATAAAGAGGAGAAAACCAGCTCACAAAGTCGGCGTGCAAGAGTCTGAAAATGACTTAACAGTCACCGTATCAAACTTGGGAATATTATCACTATGCTATAATTGACTAGTCAGTAAGTTATTCTGTGTGATGCCCGGGACCGCCACTTTTGGTACAAGCCTAGAAAACAAATATGCAATAATTTTGACATCTCTTTAACTAGAAACTATAATCCTATGCCTCGTGTAAACTTTGAGCTCAAACAAGTGTGAATGATTGCTATAGACAGATTCCCAAGGGCTTGGAATCTTTTTGATTTTAGTGCATATCCCTGCAAAGAGATAGTGTCCGCACCATCAACGGAGTGTGCGGGTTGGGCAGGTGTGGGAACATAGGGGTCGTCTACTTTTCTTCACAACCAACAACTTGTATGCAACTATGTGCTCCTTTTTTACTTAAACATGGCCATTACACTACTTAAAAAAACATTTACTATCCATTTCACCAAACATTTAAATCACAGCAGATTTTCTTGTTCTTTGCTTGTCCTTTTGTGTTCACACATGTCTCTTGTCTATGATACAGTCTGAAGCTTGTCTCTAATTAGGGCATCATAGATCACTACCTGAGGTAGTGCTCCTAAAGGAATAGCCAAGGAACTAAAGAGAGAGTGGGAGTTAGAAATTGTACCGTACCAATGTGGTTGATGACAGACAAGACTCCATCACATACAGTTCCACTCAAATGCACTTTATTTCCCAACAAGAGCTAGCTCGATATCTTTGGCTCCAGGTTTTCAGTTAAGAATCTGTGCTCAGGCGTGCACTGCAACTGGTGGAGAATCCCTACCCTACCATTTCAAATGCATAGCATAACACCCAAGTCTGTAAAGACATCAAAAAAATCAAAGCAAGTTCAGCACAAGTAGGATTCAAGCTCAGCTGGACTACTGCATTGATCAATATAAGGCTAATTGATCGGATACTACAGAAGCCCATATGTAGAAGCACTGAGTAGAAATCTACCAGTACTAATTACTACCCTTAAACTAAATGGACTGCTGAGAATGAATAGTTGGGACATTAAGCCGCACGTCTTTCAGAGAGCACCAAAATGATGGGTCGACCTATTAACAAAGTGTTGGTGATATTAATCATAGCGGCTTAAAATGGGATGAGATGTAACTAGTGCTGTAGTTGTCCATGCATCAAGGGTACCACCCAAGTAGAAGAAAGTTTCATGGATCCAGCAAAGGCAAGCTTTCTTGCATCAGTAGAGAGCCCCATGAGACTGGAAGTTAATTTTAAGCTGAATGTAGCCCGTGACCCGAGCTGAGGTGGGGGTTCAGTGTTTGAACAGATAGCATATGCTGCTAAAATAAACATTGAACCCGTCTCCTAAATAACCAAAGATGCGTATGCTTTTGCTTACTTCACATAATACCATTTCAGCAATTTTCTGCAGAGCAAAATATTAGTCATAAGTAATTCATCAAACAAATCACTGTTCCTACAAAGACACTTGAGTAGGTGCGCCAGATAATCACACACTATCAGATCCACTATATATCACATGCAGTAGAAACTTCCATATTCCACAAGATCAAGCAATATTTCCACGGAAACTGTAAATATGCCTGATTAAAGATGCATATCACAACTACTAATAACAGCTCCCCTCTTTGGGCTAGATAGACAATCGGATACTTTCGTTACTACAAGTCATCCAAAATGCCACATTGTCCATGTATTTTTCTTGACCCGAGTTGTTCGAGCCCCCGCATGTGTTTTCACTCTTTTCAGTCAATCTAGTGCAGTCTAACTTGGTGACTTGGTCTCCTTTATTTCACCCTGAGATGAGGTTTATATTTTTTCACATTTTGGACGGGGCTACCAAATATATCCTTTTCTTTCTTTCTTTTTTATCCTTGGGCACATATCTTACACAGCAATCTCCTTCGAATGGATTCAAAAAGAGAACAAACCAAATAAAAAACCCTATACAATCGATATGGCATCTCCTTTCTCATATTGAACATGCCCTTCACAAGCATCCATCAACATTATATATAACACCACGGCCAAACATCTTCCATTCTACCATCTGAGTTTCACATACAGAATCGAGGCTTGCTTCATCACCAACACTTAACAAATTACTTGAGAAACATTTTTGATTTGAATTCAAATAATCCATTTCTTGCAGAACAGTAGAAAACTCTTCCAGAATGAATAATAATTCCACTAAAAATCCATCAAATAAAATCTAACTATCAACTTCCAGCTGATCAAATCAAACCGCATCATCCACCTAATCACCACCAAATCGACCTCAAAAATCCAATCCGCAGCACCAAAGTGCTAAATTCGAATTGCGAGTACACCGATTAACACAATTTCTAACCAAACAACCGAATGATGGAAAACGATACCTTCGCATTCGAATCGAGAGCTGACGAAGCGCGCGCCCAATGCTGCAAAATCCAGAGATAATTTCGTTCATTCGAAAAAATAAGATCGTATTTGAAGTGAACGGCTCAGATTAACGATGAAATATCCAACAGTGCAGAGAAGATGTGCGCTGCAGGAGCTGTTCAGAAGTGTAATATTAAATGGGCCGGTAAATGTGGGCCATGGCCCAATTATAATGTTTTGTTATCCTGAAAGTGGGCCGGCCCATTTAATTAATTAATTTATGTTATAATATTAAAATCAAATAATTAAGTCTTAAAAAGCAGGGGAACATTTATTTTATTTCTTTAATAAAATAAATGGGTTTATGTTCAGTATAATAGATTTATATTCGTATTTTTTATTATGAAATTATTATGAGGTTTTAGAGCACAGCAGATCAATTGATCAGTACCGAGCCACGAGACGGACTGAGATCAGGAATAAAGAACTACCATAATTCTTTCTATCGTGGAATTTTTAACTTGTTCGACAAATAAATATATATCAATTTTTAATGGAACTTCTATTTGTAATTGTATATAATTTCTTAATAATAAAAAAGAGAAAAATAAACACCAAACAAACCAGTCAAGCATTCCTCCTCGCAAGTGCAACTTCAAAAACCCTAATTTCCACTCACGCCCCCATTCCGTCCTCTTCTCTCTTTCTCCACAGTCCAGCTTTCAGGCCAAGCTTCGGACTTTCTCACCCCAATCCATGGCGAACTCTCTCGACGAGGAGACCACGAAGAAAGTCATCCGTCAGGTACTACTTTCCGCGCCAATTCACTCCTCTACCGACTTCCTCACTGCCCGTAATTTATACTGGTTTATGGAGTTTTGCGTGATTGATTGTGAAGGTCGAGTATTACTTCAGCGACAGCAATCTTCCTGGAGACAGCTTTCTGAAGAGAACGGTTGCTCAGAGTGAAGATGGATGTGAGTGTAGTATGCATGCTTCAGTTTCTGAGATTCACTTGTTTATGTTGTATGTATTTATATAATTATTTGATTTTTATGAATTGAATTGCAGTGGTTAGTTTGGCATTGATTTGTACGTTTACACGGATGCGAGGTCATCTTGGGTTGGGGGATGTGAAGGTGGACGAGGTATCAGAGAACACTGTGAAACTTGTGGCGGAAGCCCTTAAAAACTCAACTTCTCTTAAAATTTCGGAAGATGGTAATTTTTGTTTATAGTTTATCGCAATTCAAGTTTTGGTTGGTGTTGGATTGAATGGATTTGTAATGCAGTGGTGTTAAGAGGGACTTGGTGTTGAACTTTAGGTACGAAGGTTGGTAGAACAACAGAGCTTCTGAATCCGGAAGAAGTGATTGAGCAAGTAAACAGTAGGACTATCGCTGCTACACCGCTGCCATACGATGTCAAAGCTGAGGATTTGGAGTCTTATTTCAGCCAGTTGGCTAAGGTATCTGTTTCCTTACCTAATCTACATGTTTAAGATAAGTGGTTGAGGTCTGGACCAATTTGTGATAAGAATTAGGAAGAAATAGATTGTTAATTGATATGTTCTCATGTAATGAGGTGCTGGTAAAGAGACTAGTGGTGGTGATTGGACTTCTCTTTGTTCACTATATGACCATCAACCCCTAAAATGTTTTTTAGGTTAATAGCGTTAGACTTCCCAAACACATTGCTGAAAAAAAGGTATTTAGCGGAACTGCTTTGATTGAGTTCTCATTGGAGGAAGAAGCTGAAAATGTTTTGAAGCAAAGCTTGACTTTTGCTGGTGTGCAGCTGGAACTCAAACCAAAGTAAGTTATCTTCATTGTTTTTCCTGATATTTCTGTACCTTAGATTGTCATATTAAGACCTGATGTGCATGCACTTATTTCCGCTTGTTGTTTATCCAGGAAGGATTATGACGTAGAGAGGGAAAATTCTGCAGCGGAGTTTGAGAACTATCAACCACATTATAATCTTAAGGCAAAAAATAATTTAAATGCAGAAGACAAGTGAGTAGTTGCACTATACCAGTTATGAAGAATTTCATATTCTTAACATGATGACTAACTTCATCAAATTTGTTAATTGTTTCTTCAGCTACCCTAAAGGATTAATTGTCGCATTTTCATTGAAGAAGCATAATGCTGGTGAAAAGGATGGTGTTAGTGGTGATGTTGAGAAAAAGGATTTTAAAGTTGACGAAAGTGCTAAATTGAATGTTGATAGCAAAGGTGAGGGCTCAGTTGAAGAAACACACGGGGCAGAGAATGAAGGTGATGTAGAAGAAGGCAAAGATAACTCTCCTGACCGTACTGTCTGTGAAGGGGAAGAAAAGAAAAGTGAAGAGAAAACCAAAGCTGCTGATTGTGTAAATAATATGGACGTCGTTATGCGCGAAGATCTCAAAAAAGTGTTCCAAAAATATGGAACTGTCAAGGTATCTTGACAACAGAAACACTTGTTGAACCTAGGGTACAGAGACTCAATTATTCATTATTTCCGTTTCTGCTTCTGATACCTGAATCCTTTTACCATTTTGAGCAGTTCATTGATTTCAAGATTGGAGAGGAATCAGGATACATCAGATTTGAAGATCCCTCGGGGTCTCAGAAGGCTCGCGCTGCTGCAGTGTTAGCTGATGATGGAGGAATAGCTGTCAAAAATTTCATTGCAGCTTTGGAGCCTCTGACTGGTAAATGATTATATCCATCTCATTCTGATCCATTCAACTTCTCAGAATAGTTTTTCTCATATTAAATTTGCACCTTAAAGCACCTTAAATTTGCACCTTACAGAGTGAAAACAGACACCTGTATGCTACTAACCTCCCTTGTAAGCAATTGAGTTTCCTTTACTTGTACAGGTGATGCTGAGAAAGAATATTGGACTGTTCTCCGTGGGAACCAGGAAAAGGTCAGGGACAACAAGGGTGGCGGCAGGGGGAGGTATATATTTGTCTTTCCTTCTTCTTGAGTAATTTTTCCTCATTCCAGAATATCTTACCCCATTTTATTCAAAGTTACATTGCATCTGTTACTCGTTTCAGGGGTGGAAGATCCAATCGCGGTGGTAAAAACTTCCGTTCTAGAGACTATGATCACAGCAACAGCCGTCCTAACAAAGCCCAGAAACTCTGAGATGGCTTGCTTTGGCCGTCCTAACAAAAAACCAGTTCTCACCAATTTTGTGTTGTTTATCGCCAACCTTAATCTCTTGCAGTCCGTTATCAAAGTGGATTTTCAGTGTATCATCCATAATATCCTGTTTTAAACTTGAAACAGCTCTATATTTAACCAAGTTCCTTTCCATTTCTAAGGTCAGTCACCTAACTACAAACCACCAAAAACCCTTGTGTTTTTAGTTCCCATTTGGTTACCGTACTTTATTTACATAAAAATATACTCATTGATTACAAAACATAGTAATTGGATTCAAATCATCCAAATTTAATATTCTACCTTGAAGGACTCCAGATCTGATCTCTTTCTACATTCAATTTATAGCATTGTCTGGAACTGATCAAACCATCTCTGAAAAAATGTTGAAAAACTTGACTTGCCAAAATGAACACGAAATTGAAAATTCTTTTTAGTCGAGCATGAAAATGAAATCTCTTTATAAACAGACATGAAAATGAAATTAAATGCGAAAGAAAATGACAGGACAAGGATTCTCATTGACAGCCAAACCAGAGGGAAGAGAGAGAGAGAGAGAGAGAATAGAACCTTGGCAAGGTTCAAACTTGGATTTATTCTCAACTGAAAGAGAAAGAAAGTAGCATCAGCAGCAGCTACCTGTCGGTGATCTCTGGCCGACAGTATCATCAACCCATCCTTCCCATTTCATCTTCCGGATCGAGTTCGAGGCACTGCTGAAAGATGGTGAATTCTTGGGTCGACAAGGCGACTAGCGATTTGCTGATAGGTCCGGATTGGGCCATGAACATGGAAATCTCATCCCTCCTCAACTCGGATCCAACGTAAGTCTCCCGAGTCTTACATTTTCGAATTCATCGATGCTTCAGCAGATCCCCAGAAATGTGGAGATTCTTGTCTTGGTCATCGAGTTTAGGGAGCAGATTAATGCATATGCTGTGTGTTTTCGCTTCCTAACCTTAGCTGCTGTGCCTTGTTGATGTTGATGTTGATTCTTGTAGACATGTGAATTTATTAGGTTAAGACTTAATGATTTGTATGCGAGTGGGATGAAGTTTGGATCTTTGCGATGATGTTAGTTGAAATGCGACGACTTGTTGAAGTTTGATTTGCGTGGCAGTTTGTTCCTCTGTTGATTGATTCACCAGCTTGTTAAGCTTCCTTGGTTAATTTATATATATGTGTCTGTGAATCACAGGCAAGCGAAAGATGTTGTCAGGGGCTTAAAAAAACGGCTCCGGAGTAAAAATCCAAAAGTCCTCATTCTCGCCTTAACAGTAAGTCTCATGACAATTTGTTTTTCTTGAGTACTTGTAGAGCTCTTTGTCTCGTTATGAAGGATACAATTGATTTGGCATGGCTTTCAGTTGCTCGAAACCATTGTTAAGAATTGTGGAGATGTTGTACGTATACATGTGACGGAGAAGAATGTGCTTAACGAGATGTTCAAGCTAGTTAAGAAAAAGGTTTGACCCTTGAGAATTAACTGGTCTTTATTCGTTTAAATTTGCTATGTTTATTTCTGGTTTCACGTTTGTTTAGGATTTCATGTGAAATTTTCGCAATGCAGACAGACTTTCATGTGAAGGAGAAAATACTGATTCTCATTGATACTTGGCAAGAAGCTTTCGGAGGACCCATAGCTAAATATCCACAGTTCTATTCCGTCTACCAAAACTTGTTGGTATATTTTCCCTCCGAGCCTCGTTTTGCTAACTGAAATGCGTCAGTGTAACTTGTTTGTACCTGCAAGTCTCTGGCCATTGTTAGCATATAGACAACTCCAAATTCACGATATATTGATTCCTGAAAGTCTTTATTTTTACATTATTCGTAATGTTGCAGCGCGCTGGTGTAGTGTTTCCAAAGAGGCCTGAGAAGCCTGGACCTGATACTACACAGGCCGGAACTGTGACAACAAACCGTTCAAATCTGCAAAATGTGGACTCTCAGCAAGACACAGCGCAGTCCGAGGTGGACTTTCCAAGACTGAGGTATAGGCACAGTATGTACTCTTGTGGAGCAATACAATGACAATTTTTAAATGCCTTCCTATCCGCTAACTGCTGACATAGTTCGTTTTCTCGTGGTTTCAAGATTCATTAACTCTGTGTGATGTTGGTTTTGTAGCTTAACAGAGATCCAAAATGCGCGCAGCATCATGGACGTCCTCACGCAGATGTTAAATGCAATAGACCCTCAAAAAAAGGAGGTACACAAATTCAACACAGCATCTCGACGAGAAATATTCTTATATTTGTTATTTATCTCATTGTAGTTAGGCAGGATATGATGATCAATAATCACAGCGCTCACGTTATCCTACGCAACTTGTGCATCTGTCAACTATTTCTCGTGTTACTTGTTTGATATCTCTAACATTTACCTTTATATTTTTTGCAGAGTTTCAGGGAGGAAGTTGTCGTTGACCTGGTGGATCAATGCCAAACATATAAGCAGAGAGTCGTGCATCTTCTTCACACAACATCGTAGGGTCCTAAATTGCCTTCTAAGACAGTTTTCCTTCGGTTTCTTGCATTTATTGTCGACGATGGTTCGTAGCTTCAGAGATTAATATGTGGTCTATTCCCTTTTTTTTCAGTGATGAGATTCTGCTGTGTCAAGGTATAAGCCTAAATGATGAGTTGCAGCAATTGCTCGCAAAGTATCAGTCTCTAACTTCTGGAGTGCCGCATCCAAAGGAGCAACCTAAACTGGAATTCAACGGAGCACTTGTCGTTGTGGATGTTCCACTAATTGACACGGGATATGATACTTCACAGCCTGTTGCGAGGTAATTATATCCATTTTCGTGCGGTCAATAGCAGCTGTTTTCGGCAAACATTAGAACTTTTTTTTTGTTTGTTTGTTGCAGAGCTGCTGGAAGTGGTGATGCTCTGTCCGATTTATTTGCAGTTGCTGCACCTTTGGCCATGGATGGTTGGGTAACTCGCTCAATGGATCAAAATCCAAAAGTAGACCTTCTAAGTGGCGACGGCTTCAATTCCCCAAAAGTTGAAAATAGTCTGGCCCTCGTTATTTCTGAGGAACCACAACCTTCCGGTCCAACATCTCAGCAGAAGGCTCTTGTTCTTGCTGACTTTTATACTCAAATTAGTCACACGGAAACCTCTTCGGATCTCCAACACCCTTACTACCCCACAAACCAACCACAGCCCCCGATTCCAGGATTCCAGAGCTTCCAATCCCCGCAGCCTATATTTTCCTCATATGAGAGTTCAAGTGTTTCTGGATCGGTTCAGTATGAACAGTCTCTGCATACTAATGGAACATCCGCAACCAGTGATTGGAATGGTCCTATTGTCCCGCAACAGCTAACACAATCACCATACGGTACATTTCATTCCAAACTGTATTTTTTTTGCAGATGAATTTTTCAGACACATTAGATGCCTCTCAGCATTAGCTCGCGTCATGGTGACAATTTGTGTTGTCCTGCGTTGATTTGCTATGTCTGTTTTTCCAATGACCCAGTTCATGAAATATCCTTGATAGGTGCTCAAAGTGAGGAATCGCTGCCCGCGCCACCTTGGGAGTCCCAGCCTGTTCAGAGCGACGCTACAGAAGTGGAATATCCTCAAATGCAGTTTAATCAGGTAGCAGCTGCTCAGCAACCATATCAGGACACCATGCACACTCAAGTGTACTCTCAATCAGCTGGATTCGGACAAACGACCAATCAGTCAACACTGAACTACCAACACATTCAGGTATTAAATCCTATTGTTTTCTAACTGTTATTGTTTTCTAACTGTTATCGTTTTCCTTGTTTCAGAATAATATTGCTGCGTATCGAATTCCTAACAATAGCAGCTTTCAGCAAGATACCCAGATCCTAAACCAGCAAATGCACGGCCTCTCAGTAAGAAACAATGGTGGATTTAGAACCAGCAACTCTCCACAGGTAGCAACTACATGGTCATACTTACCACCCATGAAAGCTAAACCTAAGCCTGAAGACAGCTTGTTCGGGGATCTGGTTGATTTGAACAAATTCAGGCCTGGTAAACCAACTCCTATCTAGCCAGGTTTCTTCGAATCCCTAATCATGGATTTCTGAATCATTCCATGACTACCCAAAAGCTTTCAGGAGTTGTTTCTCAACTCAGGAGCCCTGTTCTTCACAGGTTGCCTGATATCCATCTGTATCCTTACCAGTTCTTTATTCATATTCATTCCTTGTAGATGACAGACATTTTGAGATCATAATAAAAGTCATCCATGTTGGGTATGTGACCTAATTTATTAGACCAATATATTTATATATACTTGCAGGTTTTTGTTTTAGGGTTTTGAGGTTTCAGAACATGTTGTAAACAAAGTATGAACTTTGTTTGTCAATTAATTGAACCTTTGTAGGGGCCATGACTTCAAGATTCTGGTGACATCTCTCACTTTAAGCCTTTAATAATACTCTCAGAATCATATAAAAAAGTTTGCTTAGGGGATTCGTAATGAAAATCCTTGTGTTCTAGAGAGATGATCATTAAGTGTAGAATATATAAGCTCTTCTGAAATTTATGTATGTAACTAACAAGCTTAAATCACTTGTCCAATAATCAAATGAATGCATAAAAGTCCCAAAACAACCAAAAGGAGCTTCTCAAACTATCTAACAAAATCCTTAAAAGGTTTTTGTTTCCTCATGATGCATGATTGATCCATGCATTATGTCATTTGAACAAATTGCTATGAAAACAAACAAAATATTTCTGGTTGGTAGAAATCTTTTGTTTCACCCAACTTTTCTCCACGTATAATCACTGTCCTTCACGTACATGGAGACAGTTGACTTATTTATAGGTGCAGATGATGATCTCATTCCAGATGGAGATGAATACAAGAAGAGAAGAACTCCAAAATATTGCACTTTCTGAGTTGTTGAAAGCCAAAGGAGGAATCCTTAAAAATTGATATCTTTTTTCCTGGAAGATGAAACATGTCAGACTTGCTTTTTGATGCTTTAACAGAAGTCTGATGGTAAATGCGTTAATCAGCCGATGCATGGAGCTCGACGAATAAAGAACCTTAGGGATGTAATCAGTAGTCTCTGAAACAAGGAATCCTGATGAGAGACTGGTTATATTTGACAAGGATTTGGTACTGAGAGACATACCCATTCTGTTATATAAGTTGTGAATTTGAATCATATTCAGCTAGAGTCGCACTTCATTACTCTAGCTCTTTTTTAAAATCAGCATTGTCAACAAATGCCTGAAAGCAAAAGATCAATCTGAGAATAGTTCAATGTAAGAAACGAACGACACCATTTTGAAGTGATGAAAATTGCAGTATGTCAAAGTCAGAAACCATACTGATTTCCAGCCATCAGGGTCCAAACAGGTTGTAATTTTGGTGTTGAGAACTGGCAAAGGTCCAGGTTCACGAACAATCTTTCCTCCGTATAGCCTTACTGCTTTTGCAGTCTTATACACATCATTTGTGCCTATTGCAATCTGGTACAAAAACAATATTCTGCAGACTCGTGAATTTAGGAGAAAGGGGTACAACATGCACATTGGTGAAGAAGCGATCAAACAAATCAATGACTTACGATAAAGAAGGTAGAAAATCACCTGAGTATAACCATTTCCTTTGTCGTATTCAGTGACTCCGTAATTATAGGTCAGCTCAACTGCTGGATTCTTTCCTTCAGGACCATAGCCCATTAGAGCTGTTGAGTTCTGAACAGTGAGCAGAGCTGTAGATTAGAACAAACATACATAAAATTATTCAGTATAAAATCTTAAACTCGTACTGATACCTTTATATCAGGATAATCTTTTCTCCGGAAAAGCTCCATGCCATATGCCTTCAGAATAAACATGAAACACCACAATTTAATGGGAGACAAGAACAACACAGCGACATAATCCACACGCAATAAAACTCACCTTTTCATAAAATCTTATGGACCGATCAAGATCTCCAACTCGAAGCATAACTTGACACAGAGGCTCCGGCGTCGGATAACTTTCAAAAAGCTTAAACAGATAGCCATCTGGGTCTTCAACATAAGCAATCACACCATCGCCTTCATTTGAAGGCCCAGGTTCTCTTCTGACTATACCGCCCTTTGCCTTTACAAGGTCTACAGTTTTCGCAACCTTTAATAAATCAATAATAACAAACAATGAATTCAGAACCTACACAGGCTTGAGATAATTGATACAGGTATTATTGTGACACTTATAACTACACCACAAAGTAACACTTCAGAAAAGAGCCAAACTGCAAACTAGAAGTAAAATAGCTTACATCCTCGACCGAGACACCAAAATGGCCAAAACCATTCCCAATGTCGTACTTGTTAAAGCCATAATCTGCCAGTAACAATGCAACATCTTAAATATAGCAAGCAAAATAAGCAAGAAAACTATGTAAACTAGTGACACAAATACGGAATACCTATACATGAGGAAGCTTACTGTATGTAAGTTCAACAGTGAAATTAGACTCTTCCGGTCCATATCCAAGAAAAGCATTCCCATATCCATCCTCCGGAATGTACCGTCTTCTCAACAACTTCATTCCTAAACATTCAGTATAAAATCTGCATCTCCAAAAAAATACAACATTTAAATGGTAGATTCACACATCCCATTATGCTCAAATTGGGTAACAAATATTTTTACTTTATAGTCTTATCCAAGTCTCCAACGTTATAAACGGCATGTAGCATTCTCCTCTGATCATTTCTGACCCACTCCCCCAAATCGTCCTGTTCAGCAATCTCACTCGCTAATGCCATTCCTCCAAGCGCTGCAGCTTCCGCCACATTGCCATCAGACTTTAACAATTTGCACAATGGTGCACCAAAATCACCAAGCGCCGGACACAGAGGGACCGCTACACAATTCCAGTAGTGAAAATTTCGAAAGCTTACCCTAATTCAATGCTGATTCAACCAATCAAGAAAAATGAACTGGATTGCGATTATGCTTACCGACGCCGAGGTGAACGAGGGCGATCCGGCGAGTCGCATTGTAGCAAGACGAGAAGGTTCCACGTGGACGCGAAGAGAATGAGGAAGAAGACGACCGTGTCGACGCCGGAGCAAATTGAAGCCACGAAACGCAACTCAACGCCATTGAATGACGCTTCTCCCTCCCTCTCTCCTCGATCCATCCGCACCAGTTGTCCACCGTGTCTTTTGAGCCGGCCTACGTGTCTCTGGGCCCATTTCTGGCCCGTGAAGGCCCAATTGTATAACGGCATCGTTTTGCCGCTGTGACACGTCATCGGGACTCGGTTGACTGAGCTACACTTCCGTCGAAACTAAAGAAGCTCAAGCCACAGCCGAGCTCTGAAAACCGACGAATCGCAGCGATGGAGGCGAACGTGTATCAGCTTCGAAGCATTAAGCTTACCAGTGATGGATTAGGTTTCCGTTCGTCCATTTCCGATTCAAATTTGCTGCAATCCAATGCGCCGCGGCGAGCTGCAAATGGCCGATTGCTACAAGTTTCTGCTGCTGCAGGTGGTAGTAGTGGTGGTGTTTCTTCTTCGGCTTCTGGTTCTATTCCAGTATACGCAGTTGAGAAGACGAATGCGCTAACCATCAAGCCCGTTTACGTCCCGACTCCGGCCAATCGACCTCTCCGCACGCCTCACAGCGGGTAATTTCGACTTCTCCTTTGTTTTCTGGTGCTTGATGCTTTCTGTGAAAATTTCTTCTTTTTAATTTCGTCGCTGCATGTAATGTTGAGTGGACTTGGTTCGGTGGATTAGATATCATTACGATGGAAGTACTAGGAAATTCTTTGAGGGATGGTACTTCAAGGTTTCTATTCCGGAAAAAAGGAAAAGTTTCTGTTTTATGTATTCTGTGGAAAACCCCGCATTTAAGAAGAGGTTAAGTCCTTTGGAAATGCTGCAACATGGGCCGCGGTTTACTGGAACTGGTGCTCAAATACTTGGAGCGGATGACAAGTATATATGTCAGTACTCTGAAGAATCCGGATCATTTTGGGGAAGTAAGTTATACATTAATGTACACACTGTAAAGCATTGTGAAATTATTGATGATATTGCCAAGCCACTGGTGCTGGTTATGCTGAATCATGATTCATTATCTTAAGAAAGTATGGTGTATGAGTTATTTCATTTTAGTGGTATTTAAAACTTCAGAAGTTTAATTTGTGTTTTATCGCATAGGCAGGCATGAGCTCAAATTGGGTAGTACTTTCTCATCGAGAGAGAACTTGAAACCTCCCGATAAAGAGGTTACTCCTCAGGTCAGTTGCTGTATTATCTACGTGATGGTTGTGTTAAGCTTAATTTAGCTTTTATGTTTTAATTTATTACGTATGTTAAGTTCCCGAATAGGAAACCTGATTTATAAATGAACAAAGGATCGATGCTCTCTGCAGGAGTTTAATAGAAGAGTTTCAGAAGGTTTCCAAGTAACTCCGCTTTGGAATCAAGGTTTCATTCGTGATGACGGAAGGTAATATTTATGATCCACTTTAGCATGTTGAGTAACAATTCTATTTTGTTTTTATGATGAATCGTATACAGTGTTCACTATTGATGTGGATTATGAAAATTCCTTAGGTTCCATTATATAAGTAAGGTTGTTTGATCTCATCTTCATTCTTTTCTGATACAGGACAAACTACACTGAAATTGTAAAGACTGCGAGGTGGGAGTATAGTACTCGTCCGGTGTATGGTTGGGGTAATGCAAAGTCCAAACAGAAGTCAACAGCAGGATGGCTAGCTGTTTTTCCTGTATTTGAACCACACTGGCAGATATGTATGGCTGGTGGATTGTCAACAGGTTTTAACATTGTTCCTACTTTTTTTTGCCATTTTACTTTGTTGGCTATTTCGCTACAGAGTCCAAAGAGTTCACAAGTAATTGTGGTATGAACGCGAACACTTGAGTAAGGCCTTGTGTTTCATTATGTCCTTGATAGATGGTTTACGATATCGAAAAAAGTAGTAGCTAAAAGAAAACATATACTGTGTTATCTAATTGCTCTGAAATAGTCATGCATGGGGGAAAATCTGGTTTTCCAATGTGATTTTCATAGAGCAAAGTCCAATCACTGTTTATCACTAATTCCATTACTGATATATTCCGGATTAAGGGCATGATAATCTGCTCTGATAGTCTGTTATCGGGTGGAAATATAGGTGATTTTGATACCATGTGCTGTTCGTTGAACTGTTGAACTGTAAGCTTCTCTCTCGCTTGATTACAATAACAATTTTCATGTGTTCATTACTTCTTTTGTGTATTTCAGGTTGGATAGAATGGGAAGGTGAAAGATATGAGTTTCGTGATGCACCATCCTATAGTGAGAAAAACTGGGGAGGAGCCTTCCCAAGAAAATGGTTCTGGGTAAATGCCTTCTCTGAAGAGAGTAATTCGCTTCGATCATTTGAATGTGAATAAGGACTGTCCTTGTCTAATGTAAAAAGTTTGAGATGCTATCTGTCATTTTTGGATTCTGAGCTGGTTTTGATACACCCTTTATTCGTAATTTTCAGGTTCAGTGTAATGTCTTTGAAGGTGCAAAAGGCGAAGTGGCTTTGACTGCAGCTGGCGGTATGCGGGAGTTACCTGTGCCAGCTGGCTACTATGAAAATGCTGCTCTGGTACGTTTCATAGTGCTCTGGTAGAGATAGATAGAGGACAGTAACAATAGTGGTGTATATTTTTATGAACAATCCGTAATAGGCGGACGCCAAAATGACTTGCTACGGATGCAACTTTGAGTATTATAGTTGATATCTTTGCCTTACCATTGTCTTCGGCTGATTGTACTGCTATTTTTCTGTAGATTCATTCTATTTTATGTATGGGTTCTGTTCATTGCAGATTGGAGTGCATTATGATGGAGTTTTCTATGAATTTGTGCCATGGAATGGAGTTGTCAATTGGGAAGTGACTCAGTGGGGTTATTGGTTTATGTCTGCCGAAAATGAAAGTCACATGGTAAGTGGTTCTTAAGATTGTAAAGTAAATAGACTGTTTCATGCAAGATGTTATACCCTTGCAATGAGAAAAAAGAATAGAACAGGGGTCAGAAAGGCCATTTTTCGGTTTACCTCTACCAAAGAAATGAAATAATAGGTCAAGTTTATGTATATATGTTCCTCGGAATGCTTCATCAAACCTGTTATCTCATCACTCGTTCGGTTGCCCAAATTACTGTATTCTGATCCTGAATATACAGGGTTCAAGTGGTACTTATCAGCCAGCTCACAAAATATATGAAAATTGCAGGTTGAACTAGAGGCAACAACAGAGGATCCTGGAACCACACTGCGAGCTCCCACTTCAGAATCTGGCCTTGCTCCAGCTTGTAAAGATACCTGTTGCGGTATCCTAAAATTGCAAATCTGGGATAAGAGGTCAGATGGAACCAAGGGCAAGGTACACCACACTCTATATGGTAGTTATCCAATGAAAGCAATGAGATTTGTTATCCCTGGATCTGCTATCTACGCATAATAATATCCATTAAAAATGCAGAGCATATTGGAAGTGACGAGCGACATGGCAGCTTTAGAAGTTGGTGGAGGACCATGGTTCACTCCATGGAAAGGCCAGGCTACAACACCGGAACTCCTGAAAAGAGCCTTTCAACTTCCATTGGATGTAGAAAGCGTATATGGTTTGGCTCCATTACTCAAGCCCCCTGGTCTGTAGATCTTTTGTAAGAATGGAATCCAGTTCATCAAAGTGACGGCTACTGTAGTCTCACATCCAGGTAAAAATGCTCTCTACACGTCATATATCATTTTTCCAGTTTCTTCGAGTAAATTCTAAACCAGGACACACTACTAATCATATTTGCTCACAAGAATAATCGAGTTAGGCCTCTCTGTCTCTCCTTACCGCTTCTAATTCCTTTGCCATCTGATTTCATTTCCTTGCAAGATAGCAAATGTTAGGCAATGACTCATGATTACAACATGCACCAATATATAATGTTATGATTGCTTGTTATATTGAAACCCAGGCTGGCTGGCTGTCTTTTGCTCAAAGATTGGAGTGGAGGAATCAATGGTTCATAAAGAGATAAAGAACAAAAGTATGTATGTACATGCACATAGCTAGTTTTTTGCTGCCAATAATTCACAAACTGATTATGCTTGCTTAAAATACTACCCAATGCATGATTGTTACATGTCTATGTATTTCTAAATCCTCCAGTACATACCAACTCTGAAACATGCTCTATAGTCTATCCCAATGGTTGACTGTGGATCACAGTGCTTGTTTTTTAAAAAAGTTTATGTGATGATGGATGCTGCCTGCTGGTGGGCTGTAACTGTAAGTGCAAAAATGGTACCAATAATAATAATGATGATGAAGTAGATGACACCACCAAGTAGTAGCTTTAATCAATTCATTTCTCATCTTGGACTTTATGGTGCTCAATAATGTCTACTTTTTGTGCCACCCATTCCAATATACAACATATTCTAGCTAAGATGCCCGCTTCACAATGCATATACTAACACGGTCTGTTCTTTTAGAATTGAACTTATATTTAATTTAATTTAATTTAGATACTTTTACAAATATATTTTTAACAAGTATTTGAGAATTAAACAAGCATATGGTGGTTGGGGTTGGGGTGGTGTGGTTGGGGTGGGGTCGTAGTTTGGGTGGTGGTGGTGGGTTGGGATTGTGGTGTTGTTGGGATGGTGGTGGTGGTGGCGCGTTTACTTTTTAAAAACATGTTCATTTTCAGTACTTAATTTGACTTAATTTAATTTAACTAAACTTAACTGAAGTGAACTTAACTTAATTACTGAAAATTTAAATTCTAAAAAACAGGACCTAAGTATTGTAAGGTGTGATCGAATGATTGAGATATGTCTGATAAATATTACATTTCAAGTTCGACTAAAGTGGTCGTGAAACGAAGGTTATAAAATAGAATAAAAACCTTATTTGAAGCGGCATGATTGATCTATATATATATATATGGTGGTAGGATTTAAAGTCGAAAATTTCGAATTCAATAATAGAGTACCTTTTATTTCACCAAATTAGTATCTTTCATGGGTTATAATATATATGTTGGAAATTTGGTGGAAAATGATAACTTTTTGTTGATAATTTATTATCAAATTATATGTATTATATAAATGCATTAATAAATTTATGATATTCTGTTTTCCAAGTTATGAATCTTTTTTACATACAAACACAGAGATGTATTTTGATCATCATTTATAACTTTAGAATCTCATGCCAGCCCAATTTCAATCATCCACTTCTTAGCTTTGATTTTTCAAGTTTTAGTTTTCCAGTGGTAGTTTCTAATTCCGTTTGAAAGAGAATTGAATTTTGTGTAAATATTGATCATAATTATTTAATGTTGTATGATTTATTATATTTTTTCCTATTCTGTTCCAAAAACCAAACCTCACCAGAATTCCTGCTCTGATCATGATATAAAATTTTAGTCGCTGAGATATTTAACATATCTTTTATCACTAGACAAGTCAACCAGCTATAATTAATATTTAATAATTTAATTTTTGTCTATTAATATATTTTCTTACAATATATATACACGCCCATGTGGGAGGACTCTTAAATGTTGAACACAGGCAAAGCTCATTAATTACACCATCAATGGCCAAAATCGCTCTAGGCAGCAGCAGAGAGGCTCTCCAGCCCGACTGCATCCAAGCCCTCGTCGTGGAATTCATCTGTACTTTCCTCTTCGTTTTCGCCGGCGTTGGATCTGCCATGGCTGCCGGTATTAACAATTCTTATGTCCAACTTGACTGTGTTTTATGTTGTCTTTTGTTTTGACCAGTTTTAGGGTTTGTCTGGTTTTGATGATGAGCAGACAAGCTGGCTGCTGATGCGATGGTGGGCTTGTTTGCTGTGGCGGTGACGCATGCACTGGTTGTTGCCACCATGATCTCAGCTGGCCTGCGCATCTCTGGCGGCCATCTCAACCCTGCTGTCACGCTTGGCCTCCTTGTTGGAGGCCACATCACCCTCGTCAGGTCCGTCTTATACTGGATTGATCAGTTGCTGGCTTCTGCAGCTGCCTGTGCTCTCCTCAAGTACCTCACCGGCGGCCTGGTACCCATTTCATTCTCTCTCTCTCTCTCTCTCTCTCTCTCTCTCTCTCTCTCTCTCTCTCATGTTCACATTGATGATAATAAATAAATAACGAAATGCTGCATAAAACAGGCGACGCCAATCCACACGCTGGGCAGTGAGGTGAGCTACCTCCAAGGAGTGATAATGGAGATAGTCCTCACCTTCTCACTCCTCTTCACAGTGTACGCCACCATAGTGGACCCCAAGAAAGGAAGCGTGGAGGGCAGTGGACCGCTGCTGACCGGGCTCGTGGTGGGTGCCAACATCATGGCAGGAGGTGCATTCTCAGGTGCATCCATGAACCCAGCCAGATCATTTGGTCCTGCTTTGGTCGCTGGTGACTGGACTGATCACTGGGTCTACTGGGTCGGACCTCTCATTGGTGGTGCCCTTGCCGGATTCATTTTCGAAAACTTTTTCATTGTCAGATCGCATGTTGCTCTTGCCAGAGATGATGAAGCAGATTATTGATGATCATTATCATTAGTACCACTTTATCAACACTCTGATAGCTCATCAAAGTTTGAATTCCATTTTCGAGTCAGATGTTATAAATGGTTGAAAGAATGTTGGGACAGACTAATTTATGGTGACCATTTTCTGATTGAATCATTGCAAATCGATGAAAGAGTAGTATGTTGTTGTATCTTGAATATCTTTATTTAACTCATCATTCAGCACTCAGGAGCCTGAGAAAGACCCAACATAAAATTAAGAGTAGTAGTCATCATTCCAACATGAAGAAACGATGGCGTTTAAAAGGATCAATTCAACAGTCCACCCAACCTTCTCTGAACCCAAGTTGGAGACAATACAGGATCGCAAGAATCACTACGTGCATATATAATGGACTTGTTCCTTCTTAGCTCATCCCCATTTTTCACAGACGAGCTCCTCAGCGGCTCATCGCTGGCCTCGTCTCGCTTATCGCCATCGTCGGCCAAAACCCTAACCCTCCAAACTTTGAAAGACCTGTCCAAGGCACCTGTGTAAACCAAGAAGCTCTTCACAGTACTCTTGTCTGAATCATTACATGCAGCTAAGCACTTCACTGGCCCTCTATGACCTTGCAACACTGCTAAATATGCATGCGTAAATCCTTCTCCTTCCTCTCTCCTCCAAACCCTAATAGTTGTGTCCTCAGAGCCACTGAGTACCAAGTTGTCTATGACCGTCAAGCAAAGAACAGCAAAGTTATGTCCTTGTAAAAACCCTCCATGGGTGTACCTGGCTGAGTCCTTGTCCTTGGTCCAAAAGTTCACTTGGCCGTCTGATGAGCCTGAGTAGAGTATTGGAGTTTTGGCCACATTTTGATGAACTGGAGTTAGAGCTAGTGCGTTCATGGAACAGCTAGGGAACTTAAGCGCCATGACAAGAGTATGAAACCGGTCTCCGTAAGCCTTGTTCCAGATCTTGATGGATCCATCAGAGGAGCAAGTGAAGATGGATCCATCACCTTGACCGATTAAGATGCCATTTACTTTACCTTCATGAGCGAAAACAGTGTCTTGACAGATCTTGTCTCGAATGTTCCAGACCCTCACTGTTTTATCCCATGAACCAGTGTACAACAGTCCATCTATAGGGTCATAAGCCATGCAAGAGATCTTGTCCTTGTGGGTGCTTTGCTGATAATTGTTAGAGAAGAAAGGGAACAAAGGGTTTCGCTTGGGCAAGGTTATGATTTTATGGAAATGGAAATTTGTTGTCTGGGACGAAAAGTTCCAGATTCTGATTTTGCAATCCTTATGAGCAGCAAAGAGCATGTTACCAGAGCACAAGAGTGATCTGATCTCACCTGACTTCACCTTGATGAACCCTAAATCGGAACAATCGTTGAGAGACCATACCCGTATCCTACGACTATCTGAGCTTGTAAACGCTACCCCTCTGGACAGTCCTATGGAGTGTACGTAACCATCAAGGCGGCGTAGAGATGCAATGCAGGTGTAGAAAAGAGAATGAGTCGGGCTGCGGAGCGGAGAAAGCGACCATGGTGATGGAGGACTTGGTGGAGGCAAGTGATCTTCACTTAGTGTTTCATGCAATTTCTTCTTCTGCTTCTCCATTAAGTTAGAGAGAGAAGATGTTTTTGGTGAATACTCCATTGGGTCTAAAGTGAGTAGCCGCAGATGAATACTGACTCCATTGTATAGAATAGCCCCATTTTTATAGTAGTGGCTAACGAACAAAATAGCTGGGACCATTTTTGTGTCATCCTCTAGCCTCTGGGGGCAGCTCTTGGCTCTACAAGCAAAAATAAACACTTTATAGCCACAATATAAACTCACGTGGAAAGAAAGAAAATGGCTGATATATAAGTCGAATCAAATCATTATAGTTTAGTTGAGGGTAACCACCCCTTTAAAGTTATATATCCTCAACTACCCAGTACATGCAATTTATTTTCACTGTCTCAGATGAACAATGGTATGATGTAGAATACCCGTACAAAGGACGGGCTAACTCCTTCCATCAGGGGTTTAATTGGTGACAGTAGGGCTTTAATTTCTATTTCCTCGTCATTATAACCTCTGAACTGTGTATTATGTATCAATATAACCTGTTCAAAGAGATCAAATGGATGCTTGTTTTGACAAATGCTATGTGTATAAAAAAGCATGATATTGTTGAAACATAAGTTATAAAACATGGCATATCCCCAAAAACAAAAAACAAAAAAGGTGTTAGACTTACATTTTGGGCACCGATGTTTCTTAGCAAAAGTGGAAGCATTGAGAATTGAGATAGGAACGCAAAGAACGAACATCCAATTCATTTTGTTTAAATAATTGTAACTCAGGATGAAACACACCTGGTTCTTATGAAAGGATATCTGCAGTAATGAGTCAACTACTTTTGTTTTTCTTTATCAAATTTTCCAGTGTATTTTTTGTAGTACTTTCTATCATCTAAGACCATAACCTAACCCTAAGGTTGCCCTACTAGACTACTTGCCCTACTAGCATTATCATTTAACAACATTTCACCCACCAAACCATAAGAGAGAGAAAAAACATACACACCAAGAAGCCCCTCTCTCTCCTCCCTTCCCTCTCCCTAACTATATCATTCTTGAACTCTTTAGTCGACCAACTCACACTATCATTTATTGATTTGAAACTCATTTATTCAAACTATAAAGATTAAATATGAATATAAAAAAATAAAAAAATACTCTCAACAATAAGAAACTACAATTCTCTTTTTGATATGTGGAAGATGTTTTCATTGAATTGATGAAATACATATATGTGTAGGGTATTTATACTAAAACCTATAACTAAAATTAGCCAAGGAAAATTAGTCCATGTGTGCATGCATAAGCATCTTTGACAAATCATCTCATTTAACCATCTTTCAATTGTATGAATCTCTAAATATAGTTTTCACCATATTTTTATTTTCTACTTTTATGGTCTTGTGCATTTGATGTGCCTTTATTTGTCCTTGAATATCAAATCAATGTGCTTGATTTCCTAGATAAGGTATTGCTCAATTCATTTCCATTCAATTTACCATTAATTCTTGCATCAAGTTTATGGTTTTCAATGTCATCAGTGTCAAAATCACATTAAAGATCAACAACCTACGCCTTAGCTTAAGAACCAGGCCCAGGTGCTTAGAATTAGAACCTATCACGATCAACATCCACAACAACAACAATTAGCAATATTTAAACCAAAGCCATTCACCCCATTCAATGTACTTTTGTACCAGTAAACGCTGAAAGAGAAAGAGAAAGAGAAAGTGAGAGCACTCACTAATTTGCAACCCCTTTAGCTTCATGGGTTACAGTAAACCACACTTCACAATTTGCATGTCTTTTAGCCTCATGGTAAATTTATCTGTATATAAATGGAAGATTTTTCGTTTAGGAATAAAATGATTTCATTCCAAATGAGACAAAATAGGTAAAGGGACTGCAAATGTGGTCATCAAATCTCACCTTTGAGCTTCAGCTCCACACAAGCTGGTGATAAGAACAGGGCAATTCTCATAAGCACAGGCATGGGCTGGTTGTTCATCCTTAATGAGATATGCCATATGCCCCAAACATATAGACTGCATGACAATTAACAAGTCATTATTATTAGAATCACCTAGGAACATATCTATAAAAATTCCAAAGCGATTATCTCTCTTTCAAAGCGAAACATATCAGGAAGAAACCTCATTATTCATTATGCATACAAAATTACAAATACTGTAATTAACAGATTGTGAAAATGATTATTCATCTTTGGTATGTACACTTACCATATACTGTTTATGGCCATTCTGAGTAAACCCTGCAACCGTATGACGTGGCTTCAGTTGAAATTGTTGGTCTAGATTGATGTCCAATTCTTAAGAATAATGAAACATGCAGATATGAGATTAGAATTATATTATATTTAATGAAATGTTTCTAATGAAGGAAATGTTAGACAAGCATCATGATTATTATATTGAATAAAATGTTATATTAATTCAATATAAAAATAGATGAAGTAATTAAATTGATTATCTAATCTCTTTAATACATTGATTTTAAATAAATTCAATTTAATAATTTGATTCAATACAATACAATTAAATCAATATAATACAAATTAAATTAATTAGATTGAAGATTATAAATTGAATAAATTGATAATCAAATAAACAAATTACTCAAAGTAAGATCATAGTAAAATACAAGCAAACCAAAATGAGTTGAGGATCGTTCGACGGTTTCTCTAAAGCTTTTATTGCCGTCTCACCGACTGCTAGGAATTGGCAAGAGTTTCTCACAACTTGTGAGTATGCCTCTTTGTACCACAAGGTAATACTTCGGCGAACCAAATTTGTGCTAGCAACTATCACCAAAGAAATACTCGAGAAAGTATGTAGAAATCAAAAGAAAAATCAACCCACGTGAGGAGTGTTGGAAATGAAAGATATTATTGTGTGACTTGTGTTCCTTCAAGCCCTCATTTTATAGAGGATGATGAGGCAGTCCATCATTATGGCATTGGGAGAG
This sequence comes from Umbilicus rupestris, assembly GCA_963678935.1. NCBI lineage: Eukaryota > Viridiplantae > Streptophyta > Magnoliopsida > Saxifragales > Crassulaceae > Umbilicus > Umbilicus rupestris. The sequence continues at coordinate 11,449,645 of OY787623.1, read as the reverse complement.
CCATAATGTCTTTTGAAGATACTAAAATGAATGTTTCTAGGGAACTATTGATCTAACAATGAGGTCTCTTCATTTCATAAGAATTAACTTTCAATACTTTTGAAAAGACTTTCATAAGTGCATAGTCATTACCAAGGCTAGCTAATCAAGTTTTCTATGCTATTAAAAAATTAATAGCCCATAAGTATATAATCAAGATAAGTCTTCATATATTCTAAGGAAAACAAATAAGACTTTTCACTTGACATATGTGAAATTTGAATGCTCTTTATAATTTTGAGCATTTTATTTCAGGCATTTTGATTTCATGTGAATAAAATATTTTGTTTTGTTCATTTATAGAAATTTAAATTCAATTAAATGCTTTCATATTGAGATATATAACATATTTAATTTTAATTATAAATATGATCATACCATGTTTTCTTTACACTTAATACACTACTTTTTTCAACATAGATCACATACCATGTTATGAAGAGATCAAATGGCCACAAGTGAATTTCTTGAAAGATATTAAGGTGTCTGTCAACAAGTGAACTCAGTAAATTATAATTATTTCAATATTAAAGTTGTGTTTTTGGGAACGCATATAAACACAATAAATAAAACAGAATAATACCTCTAAGAATCAATAGTGTTTCTTTTCTTTGTCTGGTAGATTGAAATTTGATGCATGGAGGATCTCCATGGACGAAACTCACTGAGGTCGATACCAATTGAGATATCTAATGGGCCAAATAGGCCCAATGTTTTGGGCTGATAATATTGGGCCAGATCTTAAAGTTGACTGCCGAGGTGAAATGACGCAGTTTTTACTTACATCATTGGATGTTAAAAATTGAAGAAAGCTTTTCACACTTCTCACCGTTTAACTCAAGACCTCATATTCTTAGGTACCAAGAGGGAACAAGAGAGAAAACTGGTGTACCTTCTCCATGATCTTAAGGAACTGAAATGCTTTTCGAGTGGAGAACTTGGAGCCAGCCAACTTGTTTTAGAGAGTACCTAACAAAGGAGAGAAAATGAAGTCCGATTAGGAGAGTACATGCTCTTAACATAGAATGAAAACCCACAATTCTCACAGCCCCGGTAGTGAAACATGGATTTTTATCTGATGTATCTTGCAAGGACTAAAAAAGTATAAGCATACGCAAGATCGCCCGTATGGTCATAAAATAAATTTCAAACAGTTCAAAGAAAACATTACAGGCATTTTTTTTCCTGGAACAACTAGATGCAACATGTTTACAAAGGGCAGCATGTTAAAACAGGCTTCATGACTGGATAGTAGTGCAGCTTTAACTATTTCATCACATTTATGTGACAGCACACAACAAAGTAAAGACAGTGAAGCTCATATGCAGCAATCTTTTCTATTTGGTGTAAACACTTCTAATAACATGCCAGTGATATCCTCCTAATCACAGATATCAGTAAAATGACATCTTCAGAAAATGACATCTTCAGGGTCTCCTCCATAGAAAATGATCCGTTTGAAGACATATTCAAAATTAAGGGACGACAGACTATGTTCATAGCAAATCAAACACTAAAAAATGTTAACAATTGACAAACATGATCTGGTTGACATATTTTCAATGAAACTATTAGTTTTATCACTTATCAATAGGTAGGCAGAATAACTCAACTCTCCGCCTTGACTATAAATAAAAGTGGCAACCCAATAAATATTTCCTGTAATTCCTACAAGTAATTCTTACGATTGATTGATGCCACTTACAGAAAAGGAAGGTTCAAGATCCTTTCATAGCTGCACTACCTTTCAAGTTGAAAGATAAAATACTTGACAGTTCTGGTTGTGAGTTCTGACACATAATAAAATATGTGTCGAACAGAAGAGCAGTCCTGAATCCATTTAATCATAGTCTAGTATATTGATTCCTCATTAAGACTGAATTATTCCAGAACAAAGAAGATAATAACAAAAGCATTCGAGTAAAATCAGTACAGACAAGACACAGATCAAAACGTCAGCATCAGCTCATAATTCATACTAATGATGCATAAATGGATTATAAGGTGTTGGGACCATCACCTATTAATCTCTTATAAAATATATCTGATCTTAATACTTAATCAATCAATATACCAGCATTACCCCTTAATCATTCCAGTGTACCATGTTGTGGGGAACCACAATATTGTCTGCCACCAAATAAACCATTTCTCTGATTACAAGTCTGTGGGAATCAAGCAAGGCAGGAAGGGAACATCTAGAATCACAAAATGTTCCCCATCCAATCAAATTTGATTACTCCATCTGTAGAAGCACTAACACTTAATATGCAAGTGGAGAGTGGGGACACTTATATGCTTTTTGTTCCTTAATCTTTTTTCTTTATCACTAATTACCAAATACACAGTTTTACATAATCTTTTTATGTTGCGTTTAGCATCCCAAAACTTCAAACATTAGTTGTAGATAATCAGGCTCAATTTAAAATGAGCCCAAAAGCTGGTGTTGACAATAAAAAAATCATGAAGAAGTTCAAGCTGGACCCCTACCGTAACGTAACTATACAGTAACTAATAAACACTGGTATATGCCACACTGAGTAAACTAGCCATTAAATATCAAGATTGAGGTACAAGAAATTTAAAATATGTCAAGAAATTGATAAATGCAACTACATTATAATATAACTTCACAAACATGTTTAAAATAGTCCCCAACATTTACACACGGGTATGATAAAAGTTCAGAAATATCTGTACAGGGGAAACATCTAGGAATAGGAACATGTGTTTACTGGTAATAGGCGACTTACCTTTTTCATCCAACCAAATCATCATCACTGAAGGTTAAGTTTCAAAGTGAAATTTCACTGTTGCATTGGGGCAGACCTGTGGATCCACAAATCAAAGTCAGCAACATAGCATATCATCCAGAAATAGTAAAATTTTGAAAAGGTGGATCGCTTGGCTGCTTCCAAAAGGAGAAAGGTCTAATAATGAAAATGGGCGTAGAATGATTGATGAGAGAATATGGTTCATTCCCTGATGGGAAACATCATAATTTTAGCTTTGGACCTGTAATGGAGCAACAACTTGGGCATCCTCCTATTTTGTTGTAGTTATTATATTTGAATATCTTCGTTGATACCGAAATGTTTCACTTTCACCCCGACATTTTCTGCTGAGCATCTTAAATTAATTCCCCCATACAAATATCATTTGAAATGATTTCGAAGGGTGTCCCCACAAAATAATAATGCCATATGTCAACTGTATCATCACCATAATGATCGATGACAAGAAATAAAATTAAAACAAGCTGTTCGTTTGCTTGGTATGTCTAATGTAGCACAAGCACTTTGAAGCCACGACATACTTGTACAGAATTTTCAGAAACAGGATGCAACCTCATTCTTATATCTATATGGGCTACACACTAATGTGACTCGATAGCACATCAAACTGAATTTCATTATTATGCCCAGGTGCACAACGTGTTCCATAAAGAAGTGTTAGCTATAAACGTGGAGTGAATCTAAGGCGTACATCCGAAACTTATACGGGTCCAAAAGCTCACAAGTTTTTAAATTTGTTTAGAAATATGCAGCACTTAAAACTTGTCACTTGTCAAGAGAGAAGTAACTGGAACTTGTTAATTGATGAGCATCACTATAATTGTCTTGCCCACCGTTTCTTTTAATTCTCATTTTGATCTTCATTTTCCTGTTCAGATAATTGTCGTTTTGATATTAACTGCCTTTTATAACCGAACCATTTATACTTATCAAATTTATTTTAGGCACAAATCAGTGAAAAACAGTATGACTGTAATTTCTGATGTAAATGAAGAAATTCATTTTTTTGATTCAGAATCTCATCATCCATTTAGGCTAAAACAACATTAGAAAGACCCAGAGGGAGTCCATTTTAAGCTGATCAGGAACCATGAATAAATTAGCAACTTAACTGACTTTTATATCGGTACCATTTATTCTTATCATATCTATTTAGGCAAAAATTAGTGAAAAATAGTATCAACGTAATTCTAATGTAAATGAAGAATTTCATTTTGTGATTCAAAATTTCATCCATTTTCGCACAAATGACATTAAAAAGACCCAAGGGATTCCATTTTAAGCTGATCATGAACCATGAATAAATTAGCAAATTAACTTCTTAATCCCTTACAAGTCACAACAGATTTGTGTCAGTAGAAGTGTTGGATGAGGTTATCAGTACAGCTTCTGACCAAGGGCATGGACATTGAAAGACACTGGAAAGCTTATTTAGAAGTTCCTGATCCGGCCAATGTAAATCACATTGAAAGATATTGAAAATGCAATTGAGTATGGTAGAAATGGGGTTTCTTTTTCTTTTCTTTGAAAAATAATGGAAAGGTCATGAGCGTTTAGCTAGATTAAAAAATTAAATTAAAGTTTACTTAAAGACCAATGCCTCTTGCAGTACCTTATTTGTCTAATTACCCATACTTGAAGACAGAATTACACTGTATTTTAACAGCATATTAACGAATCATTTCATGTAAGGAGAAAAGTAATTTCTTATAGCCTAACCACTGTCTTCTAGTGCAGGAATTCCACCAATCAAGATTCCATCATGGTTCCCTCTACTTTTCTTCCTCTCATGTTTCCCCTTCCAATGCTTTCTATAAATACATCCAGAGATATTACTTCATTATTATAACCTGGCCCTTTTAAGCACCGAAAATTTGCTTAATTAGTTTGTATGGCTTCCCAAGGACTCTCTGCAGCCAGTAGCTATGCAAAACCATCACTAAATGCAGCTCTTAATGCGAACGGTCATCTTCAGAAAGATGCATCTTTCCATGGGAGAGGAATTTTCAGACAAAAGAGCAAAAGGAGTGACTTAACTGTGACATGTGTGGCCACCAAAGCCCCTATCACTGTTCCTGCAAACGAAAGAGACTCGAAGAGTACCCAGGTACATACGGCATGGACAAGTATCAGGCAGGAGAGGTGGGAAGGGGAATTGGATGTTGAAGGTCAATTACCACTTTGGCTGGTATGTTAACTACACTAAATATTTGGCCTTTTGATGAATTTTAATGAAGCCCTACATAGCTAACAGGTTTATCCCATGATGGATTATTTATTGTAGTTCGATACTATCTCACCAAGCCATTTGTTCTATCGTTTATTGTTATGTGCATGTGTTTGATACAATTCAAAGAGATACATCGACAAAGTTTGAAGTTAAGGTAGTGCTTATAATGTTAGCCTATTCTTCCTCTTTCCAGTGAGCCATTCCGTTTTCATTATCTCAAATAACAAATCTTCAGTATAATAAATAATATAAATGAAAATATTTCATGCTAAGTATCCACAAACTGCAAATTACGAAATACTCATATTCAATGATAAATTATGCAGATTATTATTTTTTTAATTTTCTTTTTCACGTTAACTATGTTAAGTATATAGACTATTAAGAAATAAAGCATGGACCGATACTTGATATGAAGATGACTATAATAGTTCAATGATTATGCAGAATGGGACATACCTGAGGAATGGACCAGGGCTTTGGAACATAGGTGACTACAACTTCCGCCATTTGTTTGACGGATATGCGATGCTAGTCGGCCTCCACTTCAAGAATGGTCGACTAACTGCTGGCCATCGGCAGATTGAGTCTGATGCATATAAGGCTGCCAAAAAGAACAAAAAATTGTGTTATCGTGAGTTCTCTGAAGTACCCCATCAAGACAACTTTCTATCGTACATGGGTGATCTAGCAGGCCTATTTTCTGGTGCATCTCTGACGGACAATGCCAACACAGGAGTAGTCAAACTGGGCGATGGGCGAGTGATCTGTTTGACCGAAACTCAGAAGGGGTCTATCATAGTTGACCCTGAAACATTGGAAACGATAGGGAAGTTTGAGTACACAGACTCGCTAGGTGGGCTCATCCACTCAGCTCATCCAATAGTGACAAATAGTGAATTTTTGACTCTATTGCCAGATTTGATAAGTCCTGGTTACTTGGTAGTGAGGATGGAACCTGGGACTAATGAGAGGAAGGTAATCGGAAGGGTTAAGTGCAGGGGTGGGCCAGCTCCAGGTTGGGTACACTCTTTCCCAGTTACAGAGCATTATGTGGTTGTACCAGAAATGTCGCTGAGGTATTGTGCACAGAACCTGTTAAAGGCAAAGCCGACCCCGCTGTATAAGTTTGAGTGGCATCCTCATTCCAAAGCTTTCGTACATATCATGTGTAAAGCTAGTGGGAAAATTGTGAGCTTACATAATCCTTAACAACCTACGATTTTAACCAGTTTAAACCTTAAGCAACAACTCCTGATAATCTTTTATTTCCACTCCACAGGTGGCTAGTGTGGAAGTGCCACTATTTGTTACATTTCATTTCATAAACGCCTATGAAGAAAAAGATGACGAAGGAAGAGTTACAGCAATTATAGCTGATTGCTGCGAGCACAATGCAGACACGGCCGTGCTAGACAAGCTAAGGTTACAAGAACTTAGATCGGCTCACGGAAAAGATGTATTGCCAGATGCTAGGTACACTTTTCAATTATCATACAAATATATAGGTGTGAGCGTCTACATGAAATTTAAAGGTTAACTTATGTATTTTACAAAACTGAACGCGTATATACTAGGATTGGAAGGCTAAGAGTACCTCTAGATGGGAGTCCAAATGGGACACTGGAATCAGCAATGGATCCAAACCAGCATGGAAGAGGCTTAGATATGTGCAGCATGAACCCTGCCTACCTAGGCCAAGAGTACCGTTATGCCTACGCTTGTGGGGCTCAGCGTCCTTGCAACTTCCCTAATACCCTGACCAAGGTAAAAAAATATCTAAAAAATGTTCTTATACCACAAAAAAAATCATAATCTAATTCACATTGAAACACAAAATGAATTTTATGAATTTCAATAAATTATGCAGCTTGATTTGAAGGACAAAAATGCAAAGACATGGTGCGAGGAGGGTACAGTTCCATCGGAACCTTTCTTTGTAGCTCGGCCAGGGGCAACGGAGGAAGATGATGGTACTTTATGTACATTAATTATAGGGTTTGTTTTCCTTTCTTACTTTGACAAAATTCATATCTAATAAGTTACTGGTATAAAGGTGTGGTGATCTCCATGGTCAGTGAGAAGAATGGCAGTGGCTATGCCGTGTTGTTAGATGGATGCACATTTCAAGAGATAGCCAGGGCAAAATTTCCTTATGGGCTTCCATATGGTCTTCATGGATGTTGGGTCCCAAAAAAGTAACTTACTCAATAAGTTGAATATCCTACTCTGAACAAATACATGTGATCTCACATATTATGCACAATGTCAAGAGGAGAGATGAATGAGATAATTGTAGGTTAGCAGCTTTGCATGTCCAGTATCTAGTTGATAAACTAATGTTGTCAGTCTTAAGGGCTTCAGAGTGCGTAACTATGAAATATTGATTATAAGGTCAATTTCTTTGAAAATAATCCAAACCATGTACAGAGTACTGCATCAAACTCCTAACTCTCAATCCTGTCCTAGACTTCAAACATAAAGTATATTCCCTCATGAACATTGACACCATCCAATAGTATGATCCCCAGATGAATAACTCTGGAACAACTCCTTTGAGAAAAACTAATATGGTATGATCAACAATGCTGTATCTGAATAACTATGACAATCGTAACTGAGGAATAAAAAATGTTTGTGAGCAATCATTAAGCCGGAAAACGGATCAAGTTGGTTCAAAGTATAAAATACAAGGTCTAACTACAATGGTCATCTCAAAAGTAGAGAAAAAAAATTGCCTGAATATATTTTTGACGGCACTTGTTGTTTCTTTGCAGCAACAACCATCATATGAAGTAGTGATAAATTAAGAATGCATTTATCGTCAAATGCATGGGAATAAAGTATTGATCACAGAAAACTCAACCATGTAAACACAAATATTGATTTGCATGAGCATAATGAAGGTACCTAAATAAACTGGTCACATTCACGTTAAGTGTCATTTGATAATGTGACAAGTATATTGCCTCGTAAGAAACCTAATCCTAGACCATACCAACATTTCATTCCCTGTTGCGACATTGGCCGTGGCCCTTAGCATGGCTTAAAATCCTTCCAGCATAGCAACCAACTATACTTCAGACCCAGAGATGGAGCACATAATATTTAAAAGACAAGAACATACTTTCTAGCGTTCGAATCCAGATATGCTCCAAATTCAAAAACTGAAAATCATTCAAATGCTAGAATTTAACGAGAATGCCAAACCTGTATGTGTCCTAGCCCACCAAATGTGATATTGACAATACATATGGTCAAGTGTGCGGACCGTCACAAAACGATCTCACTTAAATTCCATCTAATTTTACCACCAAACCTGCAGATTACATAAATATCACAAGGAACAACAATTTGCAACTACTATTTAACCCCAAAGATGTCCACTATAACAAATCATCTAGCATATCTCCAAATCAGAATCTCAAAACCGATCACAATTCAAACTATATATTTCCGAAATCGTGCAGTTCTCACAAACAACAAGGACCACGGTAAACGACCCTTACCTTCTCCAAAATCACAATCTGCGTCCATTATACGAAACACATAAAAGGATAAAAGCGCTTGACGGTCTCCATCATCCGATTCCGGTCATGATTTCGCCGGCGCGCGAACCGATCGTATCGAACTAGCTAGGGTTTCGAAAGAGAGAGGATCGATTGTGCTTCAAATTGAAACGCTACAAACTACGCGCCTGATGATATATATAGTCCAATCCAAACAGCTGATGCTTGGTTACAAGCCTAACTTAATCCTCATACCGAGCAACTACACGTTCAGGAGTGTTTGGGTACAGATATATATTAATCCTTGACGAGGTTAAGAAACCAGTTTCTGGCTGGGGATTATCTCGGTCGGATGTTGGTCTGCATCTTCCCCAAGTGGGTGTCGCTCGTCTGGAAAATCCGATGCTGGGCTCGTTGGGGAGCAGCTCCGATGGCTCAAACAAGGTACGATTCGTTGGATCAGCTTACTGTTCCGGTCACTGATGTTTAGTTTAAAGTCAACAATTTGGTGGATGATTACCAGAGGCAGCATAAGCAGAATCGAGAATGGATTGGGTCTGTGAATTTTAGTCCGGAGAATTTCATTCCTGGGCTTGTGATTGGGTTTGTTCTGGGTTTGCTAATTGATTTGACGAAGCCTGGTGTGAGGAGGCTGAGAGCTGGCAAACGTGTGGATGGTTCGAGTTGCAGTGGTGAAGAGTTTAAGATGGTTTGTGTTCTTTGCTTATTTTTGTGAACTGGGTTGTTTGTGTATTTGTCAATTTATTGGATTTGGGGAAAGTAGGTAGTGTTGTGGTGGTGGATGTGGCGGAAAGTTTGGATCTTTGTTTCTATTTTGATTGATTAGAGCTTCATCTAGGTTAAATTGTGTATTGTTCCAGTGATGATTATGTGTCGTGGGCGGAACACACATTGAGGTTTGAGCGTTTTGGAGTATGAACTCGTCAAGATTTCACAAACATTGGAGAGTGGAAATATGGTTTTCTTTGCAATAATTTCGTATAATGTATCTCAGTTGTGTGTGCTGTTTAATTGTATTGACCTGCGGTTTCATAAAATGATTTTGAGCGTATGGAAATTCTTAGTTCTTCAAAAAAAAAAAAAACTATGTCTTGTTGTTTCTTGAGCTCGGTGGGTTTAGAAAATAAACGAGTGAACATGTTGATTTGGGCGCTTTTAGACTTGTGTGTTTTCGTGATATATGGTTCGAGACTTTCATAAATTTCTCTAGTTGTTACGATAAATTGCAGGTTTTGGTAGTTAGACAAGACCTTAGAATGGGAGCTGGGAAAATCGCATCTCAATGTGCACGTAAGATGGTTTGAATTTCTTTATAACACATGCCTGTTTTGATACAATTTCTTAATTAAGGACTCCTGAGTTGTAATCTGCATTGTTTATGTAGATGCTGCTACTGGCCTGTATGCGGAACTGATGCAAAGGTACACACATTGTTGTTGTGATATTTCATTATAATGGTCGAAAGTCGAAACGCTTCTAAATGCGACATTGTCACTCGATCAAATACATGTATGCCTGGATAAGATGCAGAAATTCTGAATTCTCATTTGATATTCCATCTGTGATGTATTACTTGTATTTTATTGGTATGTTTCAGTCAGCGATCGCTTTTGAGACAGTGGGAACAATGCGGGCAAGCAAAGATCGTTTTGACCTGCAAGAATCAGCAAGAAATGTAAGCAGGTGATAACGATGAATCAGTTGTCTTCTGCGTCATACATCTCGGATCATTATGTGGTTCAGTTTATGTTGACCTTATCATGCTATGGCTGTGTTATCAGGAATAGGCTCAAGCACACTGCGGAAAGCGTAGGGCTTCCAACATTTGTTGTTGCTGATGCTGGCCGCACACAGGTAACTGATCTGCACCGCCTTTAAAATCTTGTTATCATTTTAAGTGCAAAGTAATGCGGGCACCCTCGGGGGCACTAATTTCTAGCTGCTATTCATTAGAAGCATCTCAAATTCGACGAACCAAAAAACTTAGATAAATGAGATAACTAACCCTGAACCCTTGAGATGAAAAGGAAAAAGCGAATAGATCGTTGATCATACCTTAACCGCACTTGAATAAATGAAAGATTATTAATGGCTGATGCTGATCAAGAGGCAGCAAGTGAGCCTATGATACTGTCATTTTGGTGATGCCTAGAAACTATTTGGTTTTAGCTGATCAATTGTTATTACTTAAATTTTTTTTTAGCAACATTACTTGTTCCATTTATTTTTAACACGAACTGGTGACTTCACGAGCAAGTTTCTCAGAAATTATAGAGAACGGTGAAACTAATCAATGCTTGTTTTCGTACTGGGAAATAATTACGTTTGAACGGCTTGCAGGTTATTACTGGCTCAAAGACTGTACTAGCAATCGGACCAGGTACACCGGTCTCCAATTTTTTTTAAACTTGGATGTTGTTTCTGTTGTATGCTCATTCTCGAATGGACTTCTGAGTTTCGCTGTTAGTTACTTCCTCCGAATAAGTTATCAAGCACAAGTACCCCGCATTTTCATCATAACTGAAGATTATGTTTTCTTGTCGACATTTTCTTCATGCCAAGCAGGACCTAAGTCTTCATTGGATTCGGTGACGGGGAAACTCCGATTGCTCTGACAAACTGCTGCCCACATTCTCTGCAACCTCGTCGCGCAGATGACTAGTCCTGCGTCTGCCGAATATGACTGGAATCCCAAACTGCCATCTCTGCCTGCTGTTTCGCTATTTCCAGTCAGTTACTCATATTACCTAGCTATAAGCAGATGTAATCCTTTAGCTTCGCCCTCTGTAATTCATAGCTAGACAATTACATGCCCATTTTTATCTCGTTCTTTTGAACTTAAATTTAATACTTACTTCAGTAGTTTCAATTAGTTTCGTTCAATTCATATCAGTTCAATTTTAGTTCACCATAAGTATCGGTTCAGATATATTTTGAAATTAAAATTTGTATACAAAAAAGGTCACAAGTGTCGCTAATGCAATACATATTCGTCTAAAATTCTCAATTCAATTTTTTACTATTAAAATTTATTTACTCTGTAGTATAAACTAAATGTAATTTTTTAATAGGAATCGTCGGACAGAGTCTTCTACGAGACAAATGACGCCTCAAGATAAAAAGAACTACCAATAACTCTATACCTCTACTTTCGGTCCATCTTAGTGCCACGATCCAGATCAGTTAATTGATTGATCTTTACTATTAAAATTGGATGGTAAAGAAAAGTGCTCGAGAGGTTTTTCTTCAATGAGGTTGGGTTTCACGCGGAGTAGAATGAGGAGTCTGGATTTTCACGCCGCCTCGTGGGCCCAATAAATCCTGTCGGCCCACGCCAACCCAACAAAACATCCCTTTTTCTCTCTCATGGTGCGTTGTCTCTTTATCCTAAGATCCTGCCACTAAATTGGTGCGAAATAATAATTGATGAAACTCTTCGATCATTTGTAAATGAAGGGCTCAATTAATTCAACGCGCGTTCGACACGTGTCAATTTAAGTTAGAAATATATATTTAAGTTAATAGTAAGTTTTTGAACTTAGAAATCTAATTTTTAACCCACAACGTGGAAACAATAAAACTACGAGGACTGTTTCGTAAATAATGAAAAGTTGCAGGTGAGTGAAAGTGGGAGATGGGGAGTGTGGGCCGGTTTTGTGTCGGGTCACGCCCGTGGACCACTTTTCGCTGTCTGCTATCGTCAACTCTACGCTGGATTCATTTAAATAAAACGACAATGAAAAAAATTTATTTAGTTTATAAAATTTAAATTTACTTTACTTTAAACAGCAGCGTTTGAAAGAAGATACCACTGAAAATGGTCTGCCACTAGGTGCACAAAGTAACCATTTTTAACACCCACGCGGTTGACAATATTTAAATAAATTATTAATATAAATATAAATTCATCTTTTTACCGAAACAAAAGGCGCCATTTGTTGGTAAGCACAGCTAAATCATTATGCGTTGACCTCGTGCTTGGAGTCTTCTTCAACCCTCCTTATCCAAACATTAAACGGCAGCGTTTTGATTCTACGGAATACAATACGACGTCGTAGGGAGAGGATATTATATACAAGAAAAAAGAATAATAAATATGGCGTAGGAAAATGGTGAAGAGGACGACGCATGCGGGAAGCGCTCATGATGCTGCTCTGATCCTGCATGTCCCACAAGCATCTTCTCTCTCTTCTTCATCCTCTGAAACCTTATCGACTTCAAAATCCATGGCTTGTAATTTAATCGAAACTGCAGATTGGTAAGTGGAGCTCTGCTACTGCCTGCAAGAAAAATCGAATTTTTAATAAATGTTAGTGATCGGCACGCGTTTGAAAATGGTGCGTGGAGGAGAATATTTTCAGCAGCAGGCGGCAGCCGCAGCTTTACAGCAATGTGGGTCTTTTGCTTTTCCTCACTTTTTCAAGAACTGCTAGAAATTCGCCAAACCTAAAACCAACACCAGAGAATTCGACAATCATCTCCAACAACGATTTTTGTACCAGGTGAGTAAGCGAGCGAGCAGTAATGGAGTCAGAGCAGAAACCCTACGCCTATATATGCAGCAGACCTAGTTCAGAATGATTGGTGCTGATTGTTCTGTTTGCTGTTTGTAGGAGCGTATGCGTTAAGCTTGTCGTGCTTATCTGATTGATTGGTGGTTGATTGATCGATGAGGGATTGGGACGTTCGAGGGAGATTTATAGCGATTCGAGTTTAAGGCGTGGAGGGCACGGAGCTGTCGTCGATCGATGGTGCGCTCGTCTTCGCCATCTCATTTTTCCGTTTTTGAAATTTGCATTTCGTGACAACTTGGAACAAATTCTCGCGTTTTGTCACGATACAACCGAGTGTTGATTGATTACTTATGTAGCGAAAATCTGAGCTTGAGGATTGAGGTTGTGGTTGATTTTGGAGGAGTTAGGGTTTTGAAATTTGGGGGTTTTGTAAATAAATTTGCAGGGGAATCACGGAGAGCTGGAAGTGATGATGTCAATGAATTCAGGAGGGAGCAAGATGGTGATGGATAATGGAAAGTATGTGAGGTACACGCCGGAGCAGGTTGAGGCGCTTGAGAGGGTTTATCATGAGTGTCCTAAGCCAAGCTCCATCAGGAGGCAGCAGTTGATTCGTGAGTGCCCGATTTTGTCTAACATAGAGCCCAAGCAGATCAAGGTTTGGTTTCAGAACAGAAGGTAATTGAATGAGTTACCTTGATTAATCTTTGCTTTGAATTATATGATTCGATCAGGTTGAAGCCTTGGTAGAATGAAAGAAAATTTCTTTCCAAATTTGATCAATGTTGTTTGTTTGGATTCATCATATACTTGTTGTGTGCAGGATACCCGGAAAGGAATCTTCGTATTGATTGGGTTGTTTTATGTATTTGTTTGCAGATGTAGAGAGAAGCAGCGGAAAGAGTCATCGCGCCTCCAGGCGGTTAACAGGAAGCTGACTGCTATGAATAAGCTGCTGATGGAGGAAAATGATAGGCTGCAAAAGCAGGTGTCTCAGCTGGTCTATGAAAACGGCTACTTCCGCCAACAAACCCAGAACGTAAGAAAATTGAAAACTTTTTCTTCATTTATATGATTTTCATGTTTTAAGTGATGGAGGAATAATATTTGCTGCTTATGTGTTACTGTTCAGTTTTCGGATTAATTTGTTTGGATTGCAGACAACACTTGCTGCGGCTGACAATAGCTGTGAATCAGCGGTGATAAGCGGTCAACAACAGCTTGCTTCTCTTCAGCAACCACCGAGGGATGCCAGTCCTGCAGGGTTAGTGGGAACTGCCTTTCATTATTTGTGGAAGTGGTTAATTTTATATATTGGATGTTTACTGTCTGCCTGAATTTGTGATTGTATCAAATTTTGACCTTTTATTCGTTCTTTTTCAGACTTTTGTCCATTGCAGAAGAGACTTTAACAGAGTTTCTATCAAAGGCCACCGGAACTGCCGTGGAGTGGGTCCAATTGCCTGGAATGAAGGTGATTACACTTTTCTGTGTTCCATTATTTTGCAGTCCTAGTCCTAAAGTGGTACGCAAACCGGTTGAATATTGACACGTCACTATGTCTTAACATCTAAATAACAGCTGAGCCCCTTAATGTGATGTGAGATGCTTCCAGTATGACATTGCTTCATTAACTGAATTTGATCATTTCTAGCCAGTTAGATCAATCTCTATTTCCTAGTGGGCTATTTATTTTATCGCATATGCAAACTGATATATGTCTTCTTGTGCGCTTTTCACTTCAACTCCCTTACCAAGGTGTATCATACATTAATCGTACTCGGCTCTATCTTGTGTAGCCTGGTCCGGATTCCATTGGAATCATTGCTATTTCCCATAGCTGCACGGGAGTTGCAGCGCGCGCCTGTGGCCTCGTGGGTCTAGACCCTCCAAGAGTAAGTCTGTCTTTCACTTTTCTCAGAATGCCCCATTCTTACATGGTTGCATTATTGGTTTTTATAGACCAGTTTATTAATCACAGGTTGCAGACATCTTGAAGGATCGACCATCATGGTATCGCGAGTGTCGAGTGGTGGATGTTGTGAATGTGATGTCCACTGCCAATGGGGGAACCATCGAACTGCTCTATATGCAGGTGGATAATCTTATCGTTGGATGCTATGTTAATTTATTCTTTAAAAAATTGTGATGAAATGTTAATCTAGTTATCCTTACTTGCATCAGCTTTATGCACCTACTACATTAGCAGCAGCTCGTGACTTCTGGTTGCTTCGCTTCACATCTGTCATGGAGGATGGTAGTCTAGTGGTAGGCGAAGTATTTCAATTTGTTCATCTCATTGCTTGCTTTTACCTGCTTTTCTACTTCTATTGATCATGTGTGTATTGTGCGTGTCAGATCTGTGAGAGGTCGCTTAACAACACTCAAAATGGTCCAAGTATGCCACCAGTTAATCACTTTGTTAGAGCAGAAATGTTACCGAGTGGGTATCTTATTCGGCCTTGTGAAGGTGGTGGATCTATCATTCATGTTGTTGATCACATGGACTTAGAGGTACGTGAATATCATGCTAATAATTTTAAGCTTGTCCATCTATTATACTGAACCCAGCTTCGCGCCGCTTCATCAGGTGTCTAGTGTGCCAGAAGTCTTGCGCCCCCTTTATGAATCATCCACACTGCTTGCCCAGAAAATCACAATGGCGGTATGCTTGTTTTGTATTTTTGATAGTTGTATTTTATTCCAATTAGATATCGTCAATGATCTGTAAAAAAAAGACCTCAAAATTAAAAGTCTTTACCTGTTTTATGTATGCTTAGGCATTGCGGCAGTTGAGGCAGATTTCTCAAGAGATTTCTCAACCTGCCATCTCTAACTGGGGAAGAAGACCAGCAGCTTTACGGGCACTTAGCCAGAGGCTAAGCAGGTTAGTGGTTAATTTGCAAATGCATAGTGCTCCTCACTGTTAATAATCAGGCCGATGTTCATATCAAGATGGCTGTATTGCAATACAGGGGATTTAATGAAGCTGTCAATGGGTTTACTGATGAAGGGTGGGCTGTCGTCGAAACTGACGGCACAGATGATGTCACAATTCTTGTAAATTCATCTCCTAGCAAATTGGCCGGAACAAATCTTTATTATGCCACTGGACTTCCATCTTCAAGCAATGCAGTGCTCTGTGCTAGGGCATCCATGCTCCTACAGGCAAAGACCTTTTCGGTCTTTAGATCCTTTTTTGGTGTCGAAAGAGCTGATAACTGATTTCATGATTTTTGGTCTCTTTGCAGGATGTTCCTCCTGCTTTACTAATCAGATTTCTGAGGGAACATCGATCAGAATGGGCAGACAGCAGTATTGATGCTTATTCAGCCTCTGCTATTCGACCAGGTGCATGCGGTTTACCGGAAACCAGAGTTGGAAACTATGGAAGTCAAATTATTCTTCCACTAGCTCATACTATTGAGAATGAGGAGGTGAGTGGTCTCCTGAACTGATTAATCTTTTTAGTTACTGATTTAAAGGCTTGCGATGCCTAATATTTTTAATTCACTTGCCAGTTCATGGAGGTCATTAAGCTTGAAAACTACGGTCACTATCAGGATGAGATGATCATGCCGAGCGACATCTTCCTTTTACAGGTAGGCCCTTCATGTATTTTTCTACTTCTCCATTCAAACTCTAGAAATAGTTAACGAGCCTCTTTCAAATGCTCCACTCTTTCTCCATAAAGGCATGCCGTTTTCTCACGACTTCCATTGTCATTAGAAGTGTGGCTTATGAACATAACCGTGTCAGGCTAGACTGTTATAAGATTTCGCAACCATCTTTTCAAACTTCAACAAATTTACTTAATTTTGTTTTTCTTCAACGATGGCCAGCTATGCAATGGGGTTGACGAAACAGCCATGGGAACCAGTGCTGAACTCATATTTGCACCAATGGATGCTTCCTTTTCTGATGACGCGCCACTATTACCATCTGGCTTCCGCATTATTCCTCTTGGTTCAGGATCAGTAAGTTCTTGTCGTCTGGCTTAAGTTGTAATGATCTCTGAATTTATTCACAGGAAAAGATAATTTCAAAAAGTAAACTTGAAATTGATTATTTGTTACTTTGCAGGATTCATCCAGTCCAAACCGGACACTTGACCTTGCTTCTGCGCTTGAGGCTGGTTCAGTGGGAAGCAGAGTTCCTGGTGATACATCGAGCCAAGGAAAGACTAAGTCGGTGATGACAATAGCATTCCAATTTGCATTTGATTTGCATCTCCAAGATAACGTTATAGCCATGGCTCGGCAATATATTCGTAGCATTATATCCTCTGTTCAAAGGGTGGCCTTGGCACTGTCTCCTAGTGGGTTTGGCTCGCATCCTTCCATTGGTCGTCCGCCTGGGACCCCTGAAGCTCACACTCTTGCCCGTTGGATCTGCCATAGCTATAGGTATAACCCTTTCAATTATCTAATTCAATTCTTCACTTTTTCGTTGTTCAAAATTCAGTGTCCTGGCTTTATCATCGCACCTTTTTTCGAGGCATAAACACCACATAAGCCCAACCTAAAATTCAGGCCACCAGATGGTAAATCTTGTTAGAGAGTATTAAACATTCATTTTGATTCTCAGGTCATCTTTGGGCGTTGACCTGCTAAAACCAAATACTGAAGGAAGTGAACATGTTCTCAAGTCCCTATGGCATCACTCAGATGCTGTCTTGTGCTGTTCACTAAAGGTATGGTCTTCCCTTATTGTTTCTATGAGCATCCTCTAGTCTAATCTTTTGTAGCCGATGCCCTCTTATTCAACTTGGCACATATTTTATGTGATACGCAGGCTCTGCCAGTTTTCACATTCGCAAACCAGGCAGGAATGGACATGCTCGAGACAACCTTTGTCGCACTTCAAGACATTACACTAGACAAAATATTTGATGAAAATGGAAGAAAGTCCCTCTGCACCGAGTTCCCTCAGATCATGCAGCTGGTAATAATCTAAATTCACAGTCAAACTCAGCACATTCTTGTTCTATGTTGGCATAAATCATTTAGCAAAGAAATTAAGTGTATATGCATTTGTTTCGTCATAGGGTTTCATGAGTCTTGAAGGCGGCATATGCTTGTCGAGCATGGGAAGGCCAGTTTCCTACGAGAGAGCCGTGGCGTGGAAGGTTCTAGATGAAGAAGAGAATGCTCACTGCATCTGCTTCATCTTCATCAACTGGTCTTTTGTGTGACCCCCTTCAAACCAGAAACCCAAAAAAACCAGGATCCCAATAACTACTACTTATTTTGTATGTGTCAAAAGCAATCTCCATTGTTGCACATGTTTTGAGAATACACTGTTTACTGTAACAACAACACTTTAGCCTCATTTCAGATCTCATCTTCAATTTTTGAACTACACATCATCAATCCAGGCCTCTTCTACCATGTTGTCCTCCACCATGTAAATGATTCTTTTTAAAAGTTGCAATCAAACTTTGTTTAAAATGGGTTTGGTTGAAATCCTTGTGCAAACATTCCAATCATGTTTAGTGAACTTTTGGTTATAATAAGAAGCCCTTTACTCAAAGGAGTGTCTAAAGTACAGTCCTAAAGGACTTTAGAAGAATTTTAACTAGGGAAAAATGATAGTCCAGCATCATCATCATCATCTCATAGCCCTCATGGATGGTGCCCTACCCTACCTACATTGGCACTAATCCTTGTCTAGCTCCCCATTAGTTTTCTTATACCCAAAATAAGGAGATTAGTATTGTCTTGACAGCTAGTCAATCTGGCCTCCTGTTCACATTATTACTAGATGAAGATTTGGTTGCCCTACTGGTGTGTCCTGGGAGAGATTTTGATCAAGAAAGTGACCCATGCACAACATTGCAAGAGGGCTTTTGCATGGTCTTCAAGGAGATGAAAGCATCATTGAGATTTTTGAGGCTTTTGAGAGAACCCAAAAAACAAGAAGGTAACCATGCATATCCACCAAGTCTTAGAAACAATGTCTGTGGGGCTGTTTTGTGACAGTAAAAGCCTCATCAGCTAGCTGTTTATCTAGCTTGTTCCCTTTTCATCATTGAGAATCTCAGACATTCAAGATTAGTGTCATACATTTATGAACTTACTAAGTATGAATGGTGTGCCCCATGTTCTCACTAAATCCTTTCTTGACCTTAAAGTTTACAAGTGCATGCTGCCACTTAAGTGCTTAACATGCTCCCAATCTTTCCAAGTTTATACCTACTTGTTGCTGTCTCAAAGGGCACTCATCCAGTTCTTGGTACCTCATATTCATATATGCATTGAAAATAGGTGATGACCTGGTTAGAATTTGCTTTTGTCTCAGAGCAGTGGATAATTCAGACAATGGGGTCAATCCAAAAAGAAGCAAAATCATTAGGGAATTTCAGTGTGAATTTGTTTGTGACCAAGAGTAAGATATCACATATCAGCATCAGCACTGCAAGCAGTGAGGTTAACTACATTCATTCTGGTTATAAAAAAAAACCCTAATGCTTCTTCAAACCCTAATTCTTCAACAACAAATAATCTCTAGCAACCTTTTATTCATTACTAGTGCTGCTTGGACTTATGCAGCATGTCTCAAGACAATCTAGGAACTTGCAGACATCAGTTGCAGACGGCCTCTGAGTCGGATCGCCGGCCGTGCACCGGAAAGCTAGCGTCATCATATCCCTAAGCTCGTTCTGAGCTACTGGTTCCTCAATGCGACGATCGATCCAGGTAACTTGGTGGGGGTCATGGAAGCTGTCATGAGCCCATTCCACAATGGTCCTCTGGTTTGGTCCAAACTTGGAGTCAGATGGAAATTTCCCACTCAGTAAGACCATCAGAAGGACACCAAATGAGTAGATGTCCTCCCTTTTTAGGACCCCTTCTCCTCCCTCTACCAGATTTTAGCATAAACAACACCAGCCACGGTTAGTTCCTCAAAAATATTTGCATGGTGCTCTGCTCAGATTCAGTAACTAGTGAGGAAAAAATCGACAAGGGTGTGGATCAATCTAGCTAGTGTACCTGGAACAACGATGCAGAGGCGCCGATCATCGGTCGGGGCCTTATGAGCTCCGGGAAGGACTAAATGCAGGGTTGGGTCAGCGTCCTCATCCACAGTGATCATCTCTGGTGAAAGGTCAACGATGGAGAAATGAGTGCATGAGTGCAGAGCCTGTAGAGCTTTAGCCAGTCCTCTGGCTAGTTTCTTCCTAGCCTCCCAGTTCAAGCTTGGAAGAATCTCATGGAGATTCTTCCCTTCATCAGCCTCATGTAGAATCAGGCATCCATGGAGCTCCGACCGACAGATTCCGATCAGCTTCAGAGCCTTTTGATTCTGGTTTCTACCGAGTTCAGTCAGAGCAGTCCATAGAATGGTTGAAACAGAGTTGAGGCCATTCCAGTGGGTTACTATAAATTCCTTGCCACTGGCTTTGGACTTGCCCTTGTAAGATGACCAGTTTGAGCCTCTTGCAATCAAGCTTTTCTCCTTCTGATCCTGTAGAAGAATGTCATCAAATGTTATGGTTTTCGAGCTTTTCGAATCGAAAAACTGCACCTCCCACAGGCCGGCTTCACTCTCAACTCTCCTAGGCTCCAACCCATTTTGTCTTCTGACAAACCTCACAAGGAGGAAAGCTAAGATGGCCACAAGCAAGACAATCAGCCCCCCAAACCCCAAAAGCCACCATTTGGTAGGATTGTGCCCATTTTGGCATTGAGGCAAACCACTTGTTTTCTGCCTAAATCCGCAGAGATCGTTTCCTAAAACTGCACTCAACTCGATGGCCGAAAAGGGTCCTCCTAGAGGCAAACTCCCATGTAAATGATTGTGTGAAACATTCACTTTCACAAGTGAATCCATCTCTCCAAGACTAGATGGGATCTCACCGGACAACTCATTTTCCGACAAGTCCAGCTCCTCCAGGACCGGCAAGGCTGAGATACCCTCTGGGATCCGGCCGGTGAGCTGGTTATGACTGAGGTCTAAGTACACCAGCTCTCTACACAAGCTCATTTCACCAGGAATGGTCCCAGACAGGTTGTTGTCACCTAGCTTCAGCTGCACCAGCTGAGACATATTTCCAACATTTCTAGGAATGTTTCCTGATAAGTTATTGTCAGATAAATCCAAAGTCTTAAGACCCTCTGTTCCAAAACCCTCAGGCAGCCCTCCAGAAAACTTGTTCCTACTCATTTTGACCATCAAAAGGGCTGGCATGTCCCATTTCACCTCATTGATCTTCCCTGTCAACTTGTTCCCGGAGATATCAAGATAGGACAGTAATGGTAGTCTCCAGAACTCAGCCGGAACGTCACCGGATAAACTGTTGTTCTCCAGCCGGACACGCGACAAGGTCCTGCATTGGACTATACCTTTTGGTATCCTGCCGTTGAAGGAATTGGAGAACAAAATTAGCTTGGAAAGATGAGATGAGTGACAGAGATATTCTGGTAGCTTCCCTGTGAGAAAATTTGTTGAGAGGTCTAGGACACTGAGATTACTATGTTTTCCCAACTCGGCCGGAATCCGGCCGGTGAACTTGTTGTCCCAGAGCTGAAGTACCCGGAGGCGAGGCAAGCCGGCTGCGGCAAGAGGTATCTTCCCTGAAAGCTGGTTGTTAAACAACTGAAGAATCTCAAGCTCCTGCAGCTGACCCAGAAGCTCAGGGACTTCACCAGATAGAAGATTATCACTCAAGTCTAGTGAAACCAGCTTCTTTAGGCCAAAAACCGACTTGGGTATCGGCCCGGAGAGGCTGTTTTGGTACAAAAACAGGTACTGCAGATTGCTGAGGTTCCCAAATGAGGATGGGATCACTCCGGTGAGATTGTTGAACACCAAATCAAGATGATTCAGTGAGCTCAATTGGCCAATCTCCTCCGGTATCTCACCGGAGAAATTGTTGTATCCGAGGTATAAAAATCTCAGCTTCTTCATCTTGCTCAGCCCTCTAGAAACCCTGCCACTCAGCTGGTTGGACGCCAGTGTAAGAACTTCAAGAGTTGCCACATTGCTTAAACTCTCTGGTACTTCACCCACAAGCAAATTTCCACCAATGTCAATATACTTGAGCTTAGTAAACCTCCCTAAGCTCACCGGAATCTCCCCGGTGAGCGCGTTGTTCGATAAGTCCAACGTCTCCAGCTCCGCCGGCGCCGGCGCGGCCACGTTGGGAATGGATCCTGTCAGGTTATTGTTACTCATGTTGAGGTAGTTTAATGATGTGCAAGCGAAGATATCACCGGGAATGTCACCGGTGAGATTATTATCCGACAAGTCCACCGACTCGAGGAAGCTCAGCTGGCTGAAGATCTCCTTACTCACCTCCCCGGTGAGGTTGCGGCCGGAGAGGTTGATTCTGGTGACTCTAAAAGACCCATTTCCGACTTCTTTACAGGTGATCCCAATCCAGCTGCAGAGCTGATTAGATGAGCTCCAGCTGAGGAGTGCACCCTGCTGACCTGGACCGGCGACCGAGGCTTTGAAGGCGGAAAGTGCGCGTTGCTCGTCCGCACGCGGAGCGCCAATGCTGAGGTTTAGCAGAGTCACTAGTGCGAGGAGGTGTACTGAATCTGATCTCCCCATCTGTTACAAAAACTCTCTGCAGATGATAGATTCCAAAAGAGAATCTCTGTCGCACAGAATGTTCCTCTGCTGATTCCAATCTGCAGAAATAAATAAATTTCATAAAAATAGAAAACAGAGCAAGCCTGACTGACTGACTCACTGGCTTTGAATAAATAAAATATTTAATAATAAAAGAGTAGTGGGGCTGTTGAGCAGGGCATGCGCGAGAAAGGCTCCACTTTTTCACAGTGAAGAATATTTCATGGGATCATCAAGAAAGCATGGGTTCGCATCTCTAAGAAATTCTCAAATAACCTGCAAATCTATGGCTTCATGAACACCTTGATCAGCTCAGCTCAGTTCAGGCCCTCTTCGCTTCTGGGTTTTTTTTCTTCCTTTTCCTGGTGATGAAACAATGAAAAAAAGGGTCATTCCTGCACGAAAATTTCACCCCAGAATCCAAAATTCAGATGTTGAATGGAGTGGAGGAACAACAGAGGAGGTTGAGTGAGTGAGAAAGTGAGAGAATCACCAGTTGGGGATGATGGAATCTGATTAGGAGGTCTTTTGTCTGAGTTGTTACAAAGAGCGGAGGCAGCAGCAGCAGTGGCGAAGATGGAGTGAGGGTGAGAGGTGAAATGAGATCCATGAAGGAGTTTATATAGAACGGTGCAGCGAAAAATTACCAAAATGCCCTTCGTAATAATTTGAATGAATGAAGGGTAGGATGGGAAGAGAGTTGCTTGTGTTGACTGTAGAGTGTTT
The DNA here is from genome assembly GCA_963678935.1 of Umbilicus rupestris. Classification (NCBI taxonomy): domain Eukaryota; kingdom Viridiplantae; phylum Streptophyta; class Magnoliopsida; order Saxifragales; family Crassulaceae; genus Umbilicus; species Umbilicus rupestris. Next base: position 11,426,232 of record OY787623.1, on the reverse strand, counting down.
GGTCAAGGATGACTTTGTAGCAATTGGTTGGAAAAGGTGAGATTGGTTTGACTAATCTTGTACTTAACATCATATTATCCGATATAGTCCCACTAAATAAATACGGTTGATATGCAATGATATAATTTAGTTTTGATTATAAAATGATTTCAGCAGTAAAATTACTTACATCGAATTGTTAAAAGAATTAAAGTTGCGCTGTTTTATTATTGAATGTTTTTGACTTGTTTGTATCGAATCTGATTAAGTTATTGAAAAACCAAGCAAAAGAAGCACTCATGTTTGATGATGTGGTGGTGGTAATGAAAGTAATTTGAATGTCACTTTTATAAACGAATCGATATTTTATCACATTTGGACGAATGAATATGAACTTAATGAGGTCAAAGTGAGACATATTTTCTACTAGTGGGTTAGTTTGGGGCACACTATAGATATCATTCCATACCATACCACCATCTCAATCCAAGCAACAAAATTGGTTCGAAAAGGAATGATACACGCACCACCACCATCACGACCACATCATCAAATATTAGTCTCGTAAATGTGAAAGGCAAAAGGAATGAAGAGGAAGAATTTGGATTAAAGTGATGAAGCTTTAGGGTTTAAGTTTTGTTTCAGGCTGCATGCTCGTGCGCACCCAAACCTGTACATATCGATTTGGGTAGCTTTGCTTTTATTTTTTTATGTAGGGAATATGCAGTGAGTGGTCATGCTCACACCCCACCACCCTCCACCAAGCTCCTTCCCTTTTTCATCCACATTTCCTTCGATTTATACTTTTAAGTTTATCCAAACCGAATATATATATATATATATATATGGGATTGGAGACAGGATTGAAAAGTATACAGTGATGAATTTATTTTATTTGAAACCAAATCTAGCCTAAAACATGTTTTTTAATATTTCATTACTGTCAATATTGCAATTTCATTATTTTTACTACAAATAAGAAATGATGAAGGCCCATTAGGGCGTGGTCTAATAGTAAAAGGGACGTCAAACCTCTCAGCGACTAGGATTTGATTTCTGATGGGAGCAGAGTAGGGGCTCTAGTGGGGTCAGGGGTAGAATAAGAAAAATAAATAAATTTTTGTTTTTTTTTTTAAAAAAAAATGATGAAGCAATCCCTGTTGGGCCTAATATGGGCCGAATATCCAAACGGGCCTTGATGGGAGCCCATTATGGTCTTAGATGAACCGTCCCACAAGCTTAATTCGGTCCAGCCCAACTTGTAACCCAAAATTTCTCATTATTCTTGCAGTTAAATAGAGAAGGAAGAGTTGGGGACAACGACGACGTTTTATGGAATAAAACCTTCAACCTTGTGCCACGTCATCCTCCATATTCTTCACCGTTTCGCGCAGCGCTGTTTCATATTTGACCACCAGCTCCTCCAAAGTCAACCCGGCCACAGGCGCGACCTCGAACGACCACTCCACCACGCACCCATCGCCGCTCTCGACCACCTTCACCTCCGCCACGTACGCCTCAAACCCAATATTACTCTCTACAATCTCATACTTCAATCTCCTCTCCGTCGCATGCACCTCCACCAGCCTCTCCTTGGACCAGCTCACTTCATCTCCTCCTCCAGCGCTCGGGAGCGACGAGCCAGTGCAGAGCCGGACGCAACCCACTTCGCTGTTCGCGCCTAGGACGCCGCGGCTGGACGAGAGAGTCGGGAACCATTTATGGAAGCTGAAGAAGTCCTTGTACAAAGTCCATATCTGGTCCGAGGTGGCTCGCGTCACCCTCGCCGACACTCTGCCGAACCATTTCGCGTCTGGTCGTTGTTGAATCATCTTGCGTCAAATCTTCAGATCCACTTTACAGTTGTTTATATATGAAGCTTGTTGTATCTAAAATATAATTAATGTAAAAATAAGTAAATGGAAGATCGTATTTTCAGTTGGAAGAAATTTTTCTTCATATTGACGAATTCTCTCAAGTCGCTGGAAGTGAAGAGTTGTTTAAGAGATACAGTTCTACAAAAATACTGTCATAAAAGTTAATGAAGTGGACAATTTTTAGGATTTTTTTTTCGTATGTTAGGGAAAGTCTGTTTTTTTTGTGAGCTATAATCTATTTGTCAGTTTGATGCTGGTAGATGCTTTGTTGGATTTCATGGTAGCGTTTATTTAAGTCATGAGTTTGAATTTGTGTGAGAATTGGTGCAGATGGCCTGTTTGATGAAATGACTGAGAAAATAAGAGGTTGGGAAATCATAGCAAAAGGGCTGGTTTTGGTTTTGGAGTAGTTATATAAGTTTTTACGGTGTGAAACTTGGGCGAGTAAATGTGCTAGTTCTAGGCATTTTAAGGTCCGGGGAGGTTTGAATGCGCCAGATTTCTTGCTCCAAGGGATGGCTTTCAGTACATTGCGTAGCATTCAGTATTTATTATAAGCTATAGGAAGTTTGATTTGGGTACATGTAGGGAATAAGTTACTCAACCGGGGCTTCGCTGTCCTGTTTTTACTTCGTGTTACTTGATAGCAAGGATGCGAGGTTTGTACCGATCTTCTTTATTGCTTGTGAAGCCTTTTTGATATTGTAAATCTTCATATGGCTATGTCTAACGAGACTTCTTATTATATGTAATGAGTTGTTACAGATTGTTTTAGCGGACAAAGCTACATGGGCTGCGAGTAAGGAGATTTTTTCTGAGAGAGGAACTTGCATTGTGAGGAGAATCAATACTGGGTAAAAAGGTATGAAAAGGGAGCAGTTTGAAAGCAAACTCATTTCCTTTAGATGATCGACCACTGCCTGCAAACTATTTTTTTACACCTATGAGCATATTCTGAAGAGAGTATGTAGTTTTCAGAGGGGACCTGGAATGTTTTGATGCGGCTACAACTTCCCACGTCCATACAAGTGGATTATGATACTCACCTTTAACGATTGATTCTTATGGTTCTTATTCATTCTCAGTTAAGTATTTTTCTTTAACATTAACATGTTCAAGCTGGAAATGTAAAGTTATCTCGAGTACCTGAGATCCAAAAACAGCTCAAAAACAGGAAAAAAAGGTTATGGTTGTATGTTCCATGAAATAAAAATTGAGTGTGAGTGTCCAATAATCTTTGATAAGATAGTTATAGTTGTGACTTGTGAGTTCTTTTTGTTTGTTCGAGTCTGTTGACAAGATAAATCTTAGACCATTCTGTACTGACTTTAGGGTTACTACTAACGAAATTTGTAGCGATGGTTATGAATAAAATAATGCTGTAGTTTTATGAGCCTGATATCTGAAATATATCAGACAGCTTGAATGCAAACATTAACCACATTGCATCAAGTAAAAGCTGAATGTGGTAAGTTGCTGAGTTTTCTTCTTATAATTACTTTCCAAAAGATCTTCGTACATGGTTATCATTTTCAGAGTGGGCTTCTTATCATGACATATATTTTGACAGAAAGGTAGAATAATGTGCAATAAATGATAACGAAAAAATGTGCATAATTTCTTATTCTAATCCCGGTTCACTGACACTGGCACGTTACTTTCTCTTCTCTCAGAAAGGAAAAGATGTGACCAAGAATATGCAAAACCATGGGAGAGATAGAGACAGCAATGGTAACCGAAATTATTACATACTAATTTCTTTTCACCTGTTTGCCTTTTCTCTGGAGTGGGTGGCAGAGGAATATAGCTGCCGCATTTATTTTAGTTCTTTTAAGCTGATGATATTTGTGCAGAGGGATGAACAAAGGCATCAGATGAACAAAAGTAATGCCAGGTGTTAATTCTAGCATCAATTATAAGATATTTATTTTCTTTCCCTGTTTGGTGGCTTCTAATCATTTAGCAGAAATTAACTGCAAAGCAAAAGTTTTAAACTTATTAAATTTCATTCAGTTATCAATGCGCGACTATGACCATACTTCAGTTCCAATATTGCTTGTCAGCACTTAGACGCAGATGTCTTTGCTGAATATCAAATGTTTTCATCTTTTGATGGATTAGCATCTGGTTAATATCAACTTGGCTGTTGTTGTGTTATCAATTTATAGTGCTTCTTAGTTATACTAAAAGTACCTTGATCTTTAGGGTATTCTGTATCTCAATGTTATAAGGTGTCAATTTTACACTTCACTTTATCCATCCACTTGAAGTTTATTCTAACTTTATCGGGGAATCTGATAGCGAAATATATTGCATTCCAACTGAAAATGACCAAATGCTCTTCACTTGATTATGACATTCGAGGGGGTGCGGTTAAAGTTGTATTTTAGACTGTCATCATTCTTGTGGTTTACAGTTGTTTTGTTTGCTCTCACAACATGCTGTCCAGTCATGAGAAATTCTACATGGTTTTCTTTGAACATAATCACCTAATTATGTCCACTTTGTTTCAGTTTTTTCTGAGATTTAAAGCGTAGAACTTTCTTTAATAAGCAATGATGCACCTAGACCTAACACTGTTATGCTTTGTGCATTACTTGACCGAAGAAGCTGTATCAGTTTTTCAAATTACCTAAATTGCTGTTGTTGAGGCATTAGGATTCTGTGCTCATTTATTTATGAGCCATTCCTTTGGGAGGAAGGCATCTTTTGATTAGCTGGTTTTTTCTTTTAGTTCAATCAGAACCCCTAAAAGAGAATCTGCGTAAGCAGTACACATGGTTTCTGAGGTGTTAGCTTATTTTGCCACGTGCCACGATAGATGTCTCGTGTCCACTGTCCAGATCAGGTAATAGTACTTTTCAGTTTGCTCAGATTATCTCTGTTTCTTTGTTTTCTTTCAAGGAGTAAACTTGATAAGGATGCTCTATTGGCACATCACAAACACTAGGGATGAGCTAAATCAAATTTAGCATTTGTAACTAAATTCACACATGCATGAACGGTATTTGAGAATTAAGAACTTTAGGCTGGCCGAGACCTCTATGAAACAATATTGTTTGGAACATTCCTTAGGACACGTTTAAATTCCTTCTCTTTTTATGATTCTCACTATTTATGACCACATACCGACACCATTCATACACTTGTATTGAAGTGTACTTGTGTCTTTGCTTTATAATTTGGCCGTTTGAGTTTTTGTTAACTGTAAACCATGGCGTTCTTATTAGAATTAGAACCTACCCTTTTTTGGCATGGGTTAGTTCCACGAGCTTAGATTACTGGAAGCAACATAACCTACACAATGAAGTGTTGACCAGTGAACTTAACAAGTGGTAAAAAAAGTGACAGTGACCTATTGGCTCTGCAACTGTGATTTGTTACTTTCTTCCAAAGTTTAATATCTTACAATTTGGTTCATCACTGAAGCCGATAGCAAAAGTCTAGATGTAACTTACTGAATCTGGTGGTGGAGTTGAATCAGTTCCTTAATGCCACTGGAAGCTTTACCAATGATCACCCCATCTGTGATCTGGGAATTTGTTCATTTAAGTCAAGCTAAGTTTCACTACAATTTTAGGCATTAGGTTAGTCATAAATAAGTAGGCTGCAGAATCTTCAATTCTTCATGCATTCATTCTTTCATTCACATCACTGATAGGTGCACGTAAGGGAATGATATGTTCTCGACACGTTACCCTGTAATATGTCCTATCTTTGTATGTCATTCTCACTCTTATGTTGTGTCTTGGCTGGGTTGTCTATAAAACAGTGTCATTTATTACCGAAGACAACCACCGATTGTTTTCTCTAGTACCTTCACACAACCAACCTTCTTCTGTAACAATTTCGTGACTTTCTTCTTCACTGTCTTAGTGAGTTTCTTACCATCAAGATGAGCAGAAGTCAATCACAGCGCCAGGCTTTGAACATTAGGAAATCCCTCTTTGATCAGGTATGTCCTCCTTACCACGAGGTTTACTAGCTAAGGTGTGTCTTGGGTACTTTTTGATTCTATGTTTTCTAACACTCACTGATAACATGTAATGGTGAAAGTGGATGTTGGCTTATGTTTTGGATATGAAGATATATAAAATTGACCCTTTTGACCAAAAGTTACTGGATTTTGTCAAGTTAAAGTTCAATGATTTTTTTTTCTGAAGTGTTTTTAACAAGGTGTTTAAAAGAATGATTTGTGGGGCCTGTGTGTTATCACTGTATGATGCTTGATGATGGGAATCCAGTAGTTGTGGTTGTTGTTTTGGTTCTTATTCTTTCATTTCTGATGATATTTAGGTTTAAGAAACATAACATAAGACCTTAAAGCCGTCTTCTCATCTGATGAATAATGAATACTGTAACTGCAAGTAAAAGAGTACCTCCGTGTTTACTAGGTGCTTCGTGTTTCAGGGATTTCTTGATGACCAGTTTGTTCAGTTGGAAGACCTGCAAGATGAAGCCAATCCCAACTTTGTAGAGGAATGTGTAACATTGTTCTACAGTGATTCAGTCAGACTCATCCATAACATAGAACACATGCTGTAAGTTCTAGAAAATACATTTAACCAAAATAACTCCAATGCAAGTGATTCGCCTTTCTGAACTTCAAGTTCTGTGTACAGGGACAGTCGACCTGTAAACTTTAACCGGCTGGAGGATATTCTGCATCAGTTCAAGGGAAGCTGTTCAAGGTTAGTGTATTAGAAACTTAGAACTTGGAAAGTAGTATTTGAGGCAATACATGATGTGAGAACTCCGCATTATTGGCTTTCCCGAGTTTGCTGAACTTTACAGTGTGAATGTTTGCAGCATTGGGGCTAAAAAGGTGAAGAATGAGTGCAACCAACTCAGAGAATACTGCATGTGCAGAAATGCTGAAGGGTATACCTCTAGTCCCTTGCACATACCTCTTAGCCAAATCGTATATACTGAACCCACCATCTGCTTACCCTTTTTGAAGAAACACTTACAAAAGCAATATACAGAAAGTATTATATTTTGATATGTATAGTAAGCTGATGATTTGTGGCGCCATCCACTGACCAATGATTACCTTAATCCTTAAAGGCGTTCTTTGTTTTCTTCCTAGCAGACTATTTAGTATCTCACACTTCTGTTCTTCTTCTATCTAGATGCATCAGGAGTTTCCAACGCGTAAAACAAGAACTTGCAGTTTTGAGGAGGAAGCTCGAAAGTTACTTCCAGGTTCCTTTCTCACCTGCATATTCAGTTTGCAGCAACTCCTCCTCATCAATCCCTTTAGTTCATAATTTAGCTACATTTCTTTCTATTTCAGATGGCTAGACAAGCTGGAGCCTCTGCAAATGCATGATGGGCAACTGTCCTAGCTAAGGAGTCCTACGCAGCAATAACACACTGCTCTGAAGTAGCAAACCTGGATCTAGGGGGAAGAGTTTCATATTAAAGGTCTCTGTCGAGTCATATATGTCTTAGTAAGTCCTTAACCTCTCTAATACTTGACATGCTCATATATAATAATAACTTGAGATGTACCTGTGAATACAGTTTTCGATTATATTGAATGCGTCCAACTTATACTTCTGAGTTTGTAACTTTGTACCACACAGCATCAATATCAGTACAAATATCAGTGAAAACAGAATAGAAACCTCACTAGTACTCAAACTACTTGGTTTTAAAAAAAGAAAAAACATCATGGGTACCAAACTTGTTCTTGATGGCAATATATTGCTTCTTCTAGTGATTATATACTTAAGCCGCAGAGTTAATTGACTGTGTATCTGCTCAAGAAGTATCCGATTTAAGCTTATTTAAGTTTCTTTGTATATTTGCATGTTTGGAGCATTAAACAAGCAAGGTTACAGCCTTAATGTATCGTTTGGTTCGAGATACCTCACCATATTCAGACGGTATGAGATACCTGGGTATCTCACTTAAGCGAGGTTATCTGTTTTGAAAATAAGTGAGATGTACTCAGACATATTCCGGAAAGATCATTACTAACAATGTTATCGGTGCCTGGGTATATTTGTGATAGCCCCTAACTAAACACCTCATTACTGAAAATGATGGGTGTGGATGGATGTATGGTCATGAATTATGAGAGTTTATGGTTTTGAATACAACTCAGGAATATGACCTGTTGATCTGTTGAGTTATGTTGGTTGTCGCGCTAAGAAATGCTGATGTGATGCTTGTGGACTGTTGCATTTTCAGCACTGTGGGGTGCCTCAGCAACAGAATAAAAACAGTTTTACTTGTTTAATGTTTATTGTGTAGAGCTCTCAATATAGCAAAAGATCTGAAATTTCTTGTTTATTCTTGAGCTCTCATTGAATTTTGCTCGAGCTAAAATAATTCCAGTTTCACTTAATGGGTACTGAAAGGTAATGCATGATTTGGTCCTTGCGGATTGCTTTCCTGTTTCTGTTTCTCTTCTTTTGCTCGTATACTTTTTTTGTGGCAGCTTAAAATTTTTGAACTCTTTAATTTTCCTGAAGTGGTGTTTTTAAGGCTCCCTTTCAAGTTCCAGTCGAGATACATCAATGGTGACCCATTAATGGTATCCGAGCAAGGGCAGATACAGTTGTGGCTCACACAGCAATTAACGCTGTCAGTGTTTGCAGTTTCTGTAAGTGATTAATTGCATTGACTTGTAACGAGGTCTGTCACATTTTCAGTTATCATTAACTTGTGTAGTTTGACCACACTGATGGTCTGAAAGTGAGTTCATAGCTTAACTGCTAGTAACTTGAATGCAATCTGATGCAACTTTGCAGGCGTGTCATTGCAGATTCCCCAACTGCAGAAATCAGCAGCATCTGAAATGAAACTGTTAAATCCCAAATTGAACGCATTCTGTTAATTTTTGTTGATTTCTACTATTCCAAAATGTTTCAGGGTTCAATATTGAAGTGAACTTGATCCAAGCTCACTTGAGCTATTAAATGTCGGCACATGCTTGCCTGTGCCTGGCTATCAGTGGACCTAACGCTTCTTCCTGGCCCTGCTCGATTCAAGTATGTGTTAATCAAGTTTGTTCTTATCTTTTCCAATGATTGCAACGTCTAACTCGGTACTATTCCCATCCTCGCCAGATAAGGCGTCATTAAACATTCACCTATTGAATTCCATATCTTTCTTTTTCTCTTGAAACAGTTTACACTTTATACCTAAATATAGTTGATTATGAAACATATTTCCAACTGCATTCATAAATACCGAAAATGATTGGAACTTCCTGCATCTATCATACAGATGTTGCTTTTCAATGGAGGTCGATGAAACTTAACTATGGTGGGAGCATTAATATCCATGTAATGGTAGAATTACTACGATTTTACCTCTGCTGTTTTTGTTGCATTTAGAATTTCAAACATAATCTTGATGTTCTGGTAAATTTCTTTAGTTCAACTTCAGTGCTTACGAAGCTTGCCTGTATTAAATTAGGAGAGTTCTCTGACTGACCATTTCGTACTTTTTGTTTAGCAGAGAGCTGCGTGAAGCGGATTTTGTCCACAAGTTTGCTGTTAAGCTCTCATCTTACGCGTAGTTTCTTTACTATATTCTTGTAGCTACTTGACACTGCTGTCCAGATGAAATGAGTTTTTGTTGCTAGACTATTGCCGACTAAATTATCTTGAAAATTTCTGGCCTCAAAATGGGTATTTCTATTTCAGTACTTTTATCAGCCTGGAAAGAAATTGCAACAAAAAGCTCCCTACTCCTGTCGGGTATCAGAGCCAGTGTAGCATCAGACGAGCTGAAACCATCGAGCTCTAATGAAGGTTGCGAAGGAGGAGAAGGTCACTCGACGAATGGCATTTCTAGTGAACAGGTATGGGAGGGCAGTAAGCCTGCAGTTGGACAATGTGCTAAAATTCAGGATGGGTATAAATATGAAGAGAATTCAGATTCCATAAAAATGGAGAGTGAAGATATTGAAGGCTTACAGATTCCCAAGTCATCGTCAGTATTCCTTTCTCAACCGGGGAATATGATAACTCCAAGGCCGGTGAGGGAGCTTGATGCTGCAGCCACTAAGGTTCAGAAATTCTACAGAAGCTACCGGACAAGGAGAAACCTGGCAGATTGTGCAGTTGTGATTCAAGAATTATGGTTTACTTTCACTCCCTTCGGACAAATATTTTTTTCCATTCTTACTTTTTGAGTTTCATGATTGAACAAAGCTACTATGCTTATATTGCAGGTGGAAGGCTCTTGATTCTGCATCTCTCAAACAAAGCTCGGTTACATATTTTGACATTGAAAAGCAAGAAACTGCAGGGTCAAGGTGGTCGCGAGCGAAGAAAAGAGCTGCCAAGGTACCCGGGGAGTTCTTCCTTAATCATCCTCTCCTGAGAAAACTTTGTGTTGTATTTTTGGTCTCCTGTTTTCAAATTCTTGTTACATTGAGTTTTTTTTTTTTTTCACTTCTGCAGGTCGGGCAGGGTCTGTCCAAGGATGAGAAAGCGCGGAAACTTGCCCTCCAGCATTGGCTAGAAGCTGTAAGTCCATTCCTTTCAATCCTGTACAACAGCGTAGTTCTGCGAACTTGGTGTCAGACATTTTCTTATGTTTTTATGTAGATCGATCCACGCCATCGATATGGGCACAATTTACACTTCTACTATGCAGAATGGTCCAATACCCAAAGCGCGCAACCTTTTTTTTACTGGTACAAAGACTGTCTTCAGAACATTTGTTGTGATCAAATTTGTTTGTTTTAATGTTTAGTGTTTCATTTTCTGAATGAAGGCTGGATATCGGAGATGGGAAAGAGCTCAGCATCGAAGCCTGCCCGCGGACCAATCTCCAGCATCAGTGCATCAGCTATCTTGGACCTGTAAGACATAAATGAAAACTTCACAGCTACTGCATATATATTTTTTTAAGGTTTGAAATGATGTTCTGATCCTGGTTGAGCTGCTGGACAGCTCGAGAGAAAATGGTACGAGGTAATTGTTGAGGAACAGAAGCTTGTGTACAAACAAGACGGCGCGCCGGTGAACACTGAAGCCGGCTCAAAGTGGATATTTGTTCTTAGCACCTCTAGGCAGCTATATGTGGGACGTAAGAGGAAAGGCATTTTTCAGCACTCTAGTTTTCTGTCAGGCGGAGCTACCAAGGCCGCTGGTCGACTCGTCGCTCGTGATGGGATTCTTGAGGTACGTGACTTTTGACGCGCTTTTTGAAAATGTGAAGAAAATGGTAGTGCGATCGTTCCTAATAGTTACCTCTAAAGTTCCTCATTGAGTCATTTTTCCCATCAGGCAATTTGGCCTTATAGCGGCCACTATCTCCCTACGCAAGACAATTTCAAAGAGTTCCTTCTCTACTTGGAGGACCACAATGTAGACTTGACCGGTGTTGAGGTACTGGAGGATGTCATTTTAGAAACAAGAAATTGAGAAAGTGACAATGCTGCTGATCTCATTGCTGACGTCTTTATTTGTGACAGTTATGTTCTATGCATGAAAGCAATGCCTCGTTTTCGCTGCGGGCGAGATCTGACAGTTTACCTGCGGAAGGTTTTGAGACAGAACTGAATTTGGAAGCTTCCAATCCGGAATCATTAGCTGTGAAATGGACCGGTGGAACCGGTGCGCGAATCACCTATGTGAAAGATCAGCCACCCGAGTTCCGGGCACGGGCATTTGAGAAAATAACCATATTTCTATAATCCAATATAAATTAAATTATTAAGAAGGTGGATCTTGAGAGCTCAACTTCACAAGCTATCTATGTACAATAACTGAATAACGTCCCATTAGGTGTGTACATCGTACACGTGTACGGTCCGAAGACTTCCACGTCAGTCCTATAAAATAAAACTAGTCCAGGTTTATGGACCGATCTGTCGCAGTCCGAACCTTCTGAATCCAAATTAATACAAAACAAGAAGCCCACATTATGACTATGCTTACGACATCATCGCAAAACGACAGACGAAGATGACGTGGTTGTTCACGTCATCAAATACATCAAAATTATGTCTGAACTATTTACAAACTGACACTGCGCTGACATGGATTGCTTTTCGGTCCAATCCAAATCCAACCCGACAATAGAACCCGAGTTAATAATCTGCTGACTACGCTGAAGTTGTAATGCATACGTCAGCTGAGCCGGTCCACGAATTTAGTTAGAGATGCGTAATAAGTTAAAACTCCCAGGTCTTGGAAAGCGATTTATTTTCAGATAAGCCCCTACCTGTTTCTTATAATTACAATTTGGGCTCCCAAGTTTAAACTGAGTTCACTATGCATCCCAATCAGCCCTCACGATTGAAACATGTCACAATCTGGCCCCACAATTACATATTATGGTAATGATTTAAAATTATTAATTTTATTTTTAATAATTGACGGTGCAGCTGGATTGCATAGTTGTACTTCCCATACTAGTCATCTTCATTTCAATTGAATAACGTCACCAAAATCGAGACTTTAAATTTAAATATCCCCAGAAAAACTCAGAATGGTTTATGACTGAAGACACGTGTCGGAAGTCTACTGGATGGTTATTGTTATATTATTAAAGGCTCAAATTTCCAATTTCTTGAAAGTTGGGCAGAGTGAAAATGATATGAAATCTGATATTATATTCATATTTAATCAGGAACTAGTTGCAGGTTATGACGTATGTAGCCACCACTTGTGACGTTATGTACTGTTTAGAATAAACTTTTTATAATTATAGAAAGGCCCCTGACAAATCCCGTAATTATAAAAACCGCAGCGTCGTCCTCGCTCTGTTCACTTCGCTTCGCACAAACCCTCAACTCCACTTCTCTTTCTTACAGACGCGGCCTTATTTTCGTAGCTATGCAGGGCTTGAAACGGTACCATTCATCGCAAAACGACGCCGTGCGCCTCCAGCTGACGACTGCGGGAATTCCCAAGAACACCTTAGCGATCGACGTCATCGAGTCGGGCGAGAATCGGATCCGCAGGCTGATCTCGGAGCACCCGATTGTCATCTTCGCTCGCTCATCTTGCTACATGTGCCACGTCATGAAGAATTTGCTGACGACGATCGGAGCTCATCCGACCGTGATCGAGTTGGATGACGAGGAGGAGCTCAAAGCACTGCCCGCCGTAGCTGGCGGGGATGAAACGCCGACAGTTTATATCAACGGACAGCGTGTCGGAGGGCTGGAGAGCTTGGTGGCGCTGCATCTGAGCGGACAATTGGTGCCGAAGCTCGTTGAAGCTGGCGCTCTGTAAGGTCTGTGAAAAAGGAGTCAATTGCATAATATGATCAAAAACAGGTATTCTAACTGTAATGTTCCAAACATGAGGGACTGAGATTGAAATAAAGAAAAATATTGGAGTTGGGGAAATGTTAGTTTAATCTAAACTTGTTTAGCTTCTTAATTATGCTTTGTAAACCGTGTATCTGATTAAGAAGAGTTTATCTTGACGGATTCTTGACAAAACAGGATTTTGATGGTCGAATTTTTATTTATTTATAATTAGTTTTTACTGTAGAATTGAGATATTTTGACGATTTTGTTAGTTTTTTATTTAGCTATTTATTTATAATTGTTTCAAATTAATTTATAAAAATTAATACATATTTATAACAACTACACCAACCAAGTGTAAATACCGAAACTACAAGGGTCTATATTTCTTGAAAGTACACGTGGCCGAAATGTGAGAATTACTGAGAATGGGCCCAGACGATTTCATTGAGGATGGCCCATTGGGCCTTAACTCGGCTTGTTTTAGATCGATAAAACTAAAAAACCAAACCCGAAATAAACCATTTGGTCGGGTTCGGGCAAGTTCGCGACCCGCAAAACCAGAGGACTCGAGGAACCTCGAACTGGAGATTTCTTGAACAGAAATAAAAACCCAATCTTTGGAGTTTCAGTTGACTCGATTCGCGACTGTTTATCCAGTTTGTTTTTTCAATTCGACACGATTCGCTCGTTTCGACACTTCATTTCAGCCTTAGGCGATCGATTTTTCTTAAATTGAATCCGTTGATTGGGAAGATTGGTTGAACGGGCATGGCTTGGAAGCAGCTTTTGACCCAGGTACGTGTTTGTGTTCCGGTGTGTTGAATTTATAGGAAGTTGTATTATTTATAGTGAAACCTTGTGGATTTGATTTGATTGGATTAATTTGGGAAAAAGCCCTAATTTTTACATTGTGGAGTTGGGGTTTTTGAGGGTGATTGTTGAATTTGGTTTAGTGTTGTGATGTTCTGTATTTTTTTAGGTGTTTAAGTGGTTGTGGCTATTGGTAGTTAGGGTTTGGATAGAGGTGTCATGGTTAGCACTCCAGATTAGCCTAAAATGAGTTGCAGGATCATTCAGGTTGGGATGATCTCTCAGGTTGGGATTTATGTGTGGAACTACCGGTAGCTAGTTGATGCTTCTGTCGCATTTGTTAGATGATTAAGTTTAGAATGATTTCATTTATCTTCGTTTTCAGGTTTCAAGGCAACGAGCAGAGCTGGGACAAATAAGAAATATTTACATCAGGAGTTATCAAGCTTCACATAAATCCGTCGTCAGTGGAGGTGTCTCTTTGCTCTTAGCTTTTCACTGTGGACATAATACTTCAATTTGCAAGTTGTACTTATTTTATATGCCAAAATTTCATTTCAGGTTATGGGTTTGGTATGGCTCAACAGCGATATCTGTCCAGTTATCTTGGAACTATGAGCCGCAGGATGCGTGATTCTGATGAGGCAAATGAGGTCTCCCATCTTCGGGAGCTCTATCATCGAAATGATCCTGAAGCAGTGATAAGATTGTTTGAAAGCCAGCCATCTTTACACTCTAACCCATCCGCGCTGGCTGAGTATGTCAAAGCTTTAGTTAAAGTTGACAGATTGGATGGAAGTGAATTGCTGAAAACACTGCAAAAAGGTGGGTGTTGTCTCGTTGCTGTAATTGTCTTTACGAGTTACGACACAATAGTGGGTCATGATGACACAAGTTTCATACAGTGGCTAATTGTTCATGTACAATAATGTAGGTATGTCCTCTAACACAACAAGGGAGGATGAAGGTTTTGGTGGTATATCAGCATTAAAGAACGTTGGAAAGTATACGAAAAATGGTGTGCTAGGCACTTCAGCCGCTCCTATCCATATGGTGACTGCAGAAGGAGGCAATTTCAAAGAGCAGCTTTGGCGGACCTTCCGGACAGTTGCATTAGCTTTTTTGCTAATATCAGGAGTAGGGGCTTTAATTGAGGATAGAGGGATTACTAAAGGTAGTTTGATATCTTTCGATACATGTACCTCGAAAATAAAGCTGATGGCTCTTGTGTACTGATACTTTTTTTATTTCCAGGTCTGGGTCTTAATGAAGAGGTGCAACCAAGCATGGACTCCAGTACAAAATTTAATGATGTGAAAGGTGTCGACGAGGCTAAAGCTGAGTTAGAAGAGATTGTTCATTACCTTCGAGATCCCAAGGTTAGGACTTTACTTCCGTTGCATTCTCGAGCATCCTGATAAGTTGTAATATAATTAATGTATTCTTGACACTTCCAAGTGAAACTATGCAAGTATACGGTAGTCTGTTGATACTGGTTGTGGTATTGTAGCTGTTAATTAAAAAGAATGCATGTTCATCTGTCGGTTATGTATGATTAAGTTAAACGTAGATTAAAACAGATATCTGGATATTATTTCCGAAGCTTCTCCTTGAAGTTTAGTCATCTTCGTGTAAATCAAGAGGTGTATTTTTTAGCAGATAGGCTTTTTTGATGGCTTTATGTTACAACTTACAACAATGGGGGATCAAGGTTACTGTCCGCATCCTATAAACAGATATTAATGGTTCTATGGCTTTTGCCTGTACTTTGAATTCGATGCGTTGATATGTTTTTATCAAAGTCAGAAAGTTGTGGCTTGTTATTTATGGGTGGCATTGTGGTTTACTTGTCTCAGCGCTTCACGCGCTTAGGTGGAAAACTCCCGAAAGGTGTTTTGCTTGTCGGGCCTCCAGGCACGGGCAAGACTATGTTAGCCAGAGCAATCGCTGGCGAAGCTGGGGTACCATTCTTTTCATGCAGTGGCAGTGAGTTTGAAGAGATGTTTGTTGGGGTCGGTGCCCGCAGAGTTAGAGATCTTTTCTCAGCTGCTAAGAAACGATCACCCTGTATTATTTTCATTGATGAGATTGATGCAATTGGAGGAAGCCGTAATCCAAAGGACCAGCAGTACATGAAGATGACTTTAAATCAACTGCTTGTTGAATTAGACGGCTTCAAGCAGAATGAAGGAATTATTGTGATAGCTGCTACTAACTTCCCTGAATCGCTGGATAAGGCTCTTGTTAGACCTGGAAGGTTTGACCGGCACATTGTTGTTCCAAATCCAGATGTAGAGGGGCGACGACAGATCATGGAAGTGCACATGTCTAAGGTATTTTGTTGTTTGTTCGATTCTAAGAACGTTTATTGGTTTATACTTCTCCCTGCTGATTGACATAATATTTTTGAAGTTCCTGGAATATATATTCCAGTTACCCTGCCAATAAGCTCTCTTTTTTTCTTTTACATTTTATGCGTGTTTACACGATTTTCTACTTATTCATGACAGGTACTAAAGGCAGATGATGTTGACCTGAGCATAATCGCCCGAGGGACTCCCGGGTTCTCTGGTGCTGACCTGGCAAACTTGGTCAATGTTGCTGCGCTCAAGGCAGCAATGGATGGGGCCAAGGCCGTGAGCATGGCTGATTTAGAGTTTGCAAAGGACCGGATCATGATGGGCAGTGAGCGCAAGTCAGCTGTCATCTCTGACGAATCAAGGAAGTTAACAGCTTTCCACGAAGGAGGCCATGCCCTTGTGGCCATCCACACTGATGGCGCTCATCCAGTGCATAAAGCAACCATAGTTCCCCGAGGAATGTCTCTCGGCATGGTTGCTCAGTTGCCCGACAAGGATGAAACAAGCGTATCTCTTAAACAAATGCTTGCTCGGCTGGACGTGTGCATGGGTGGTCGAGTTGCGGAAGAGCTCATATTCGGAGAAAATGAAGTCACGTCCGGAGCATCCTCAGATCTACAACAGGCCACTAACCTCGCCAGAGCAATGGTAACCAAGTACGGAATGAGCAAAGAAGTAGGAGTCGTCACTCACAACTACGAGGACAACGGCAAAAGCATGAGCACTGAGACAAGGCTCCTCATCGAGAAAGAAGTCCAGAAACTTCTAGAGAAGGCTTACAACAACGCCAAAAACATCCTCGTCACGCACAGCAAAGAGCTTCACGCTCTAGCCAACTCCTTGCTGGAGAATGAAACCTTAACCGGCCTGCAGATCAAGACCTTGTTATCCCAGGTCAACTCTCAGAAACAGCCGGGTGCACTTCTCCAAAGTGGACCCCAGTCCATTCCTCTGCCACTTTCACCTCCAAACC
This sequence comes from Umbilicus rupestris, assembly GCA_963678935.1. NCBI lineage: Eukaryota > Viridiplantae > Streptophyta > Magnoliopsida > Saxifragales > Crassulaceae > Umbilicus > Umbilicus rupestris. The sequence continues at coordinate 11,409,000 of OY787623.1, read as the reverse complement.
CAGCAGCCGCTGCCGCTGCCACTGCCGCAGCTGCAGCGAAGTCCACAGGGGTCGCACCTGCCTAAAAAGACAATGTTGGTATACACTCTTAGACCCTTCAATATAAATAGCGATCCACCTGAGGAATTTACATGACTGGGCGTGAATCTGGCTCCTCTTCCTCTGGCTAGCTGCATATTGTTCCACACCTTGAGGGTCCGGTTTCCGGCACCAGTGGCATCAACTCCGAGTTGTCTGGCTGCCTAAACTGAGGTATTTAGGCATGTCACATTTTCTTTAAAAATTGCCACTTGATGTCATTGTAGGCATTCCTGCTTGATCATGCATGTCCAGGAAGAGTTTTGTAAATTGGGAACCCAATTTGATGAACTTGTTTTTGTGTCTCTATGTCTCTCTTTTGTTTCATGGGACATACATAGGACTATCTACTCCTAGTCTTTATCATGATTTTTCCAGAATCAATTGGTTGCTGCTGTGGCAAACTTCATCAACGCATCAGATGAACAAGAAGAAAATGGTAAAAGGCTCATCAACATCAACTCTGTATTAATTTTGAACCGAAACGGTGTCGTTTTAAGGTTGAACTGGCATTTTGCAATACAAATCTGCGTAGGCTTTCAATTTCTCCAATCGAAGGTTTAGGGCTCTGAAGCTGAAATCGATCGCTCCTGCGGTTGGCAGGATCTTGGGAATCCGACAATGGTTGGGCCGGAAATTCCATTCACGAGACAGATTGCCGCAGCAGGTCCGCTAAGCCATGGTTTTGACTTGAATTCTTATTCTTGAAAAATTCAACGATCGATGAATTTCTTGTCTGCGCGAGTGTGTGAAGGTCTGAGGTTTCGGCCATGCTGATAATGAATTGAAATTAGGTCAAGAACCTGGCCATCAATCAGATGTTTATACTTATCAGTGCTATTTATCCTAAGCCCTAAATTTTGTATTTAATTTGAATTAAATGTATAGTTCTGAGGTTGTGGAGTGTGCTTGGATTTTATAAGGTAATGTAGAATGTATTATAAGTTGGGTGTTGTTTCTTTTGTTTGGTACTTGCAGTTAGTGGCCGGGAGAGAGTGGAAATACTGACCCGGAATGGAGAGAAGCTAGTTGGGACATTACATGAAACGGGGTCCAAGGAGGTTGTGATTGTATGTCACGGATTCAGGTCGTCGAAGGTTGGTTTAGGAGTTATTTAGTGGCTGATGTAAGCTCTTAACGGCAAAGCCTCGTGGCCTATATATGGAGTAAATAAATATTCTTGTGTGGTTGCATTGCTTTAGTAAACAGTAGTAATATCCTTTGGTACAGATTTATTAGACTGAAATGTTCCGCAAAACAAAAATAAATTGTACTTTCTGTCACCGACCAAAGACACTTTCATTGTTGCTTTCAGCTGCAGCTGTCTTTTTTTTGTCATTATCAGTGTCCATTCTAATTCTGATTTCACAAATTTGAAATTTTGTCAACTGTAGTATCGTATTCCTATGACCAGCATCGCTGATGCTTTAGAAAAGGATGGTATCAGCGCCTTTCGCTTTGATTTTCCGGGGAACGGGTAAGACATTGGAACATGCACATTAGTCGACGACTGTAAATAAGTTGAGTTCTGATGCTTATAAGCTTTACTATCCATCAGGGAAAGTGAGGGTTTATTTCAATTTGGCAATTATCGTAGAGAAGCTGGTGATCTACGTGACGTTGTTCAGCATTTCTCGAGGAACCAGAGAGTAGTTGCTGCACTTGTCGGTCATAGTAAAGGTAAAGGCTTGCTAGACACTCACCGATGTTAGGAAAGAACAAGTATTTTAACAGCAAGATTTTGCAGGTGGTAATGTGGTGCTTCTTTATGCATCAATGTACAATGACGTCCATATAGTAATTAATATTTCTGGCCGCTTTAACCTTGAGAATGGTATTGAAGCACGGTTAGGAAAAGACTATCGGCAGAGAATCAGGCAAAACGGCTTTATTGACGTCAAGAATAAAAGAGGTGACAAAATATTCTTTATAAATTGCAATCGAGTTGTAAGGTTTTTATTGACTTTTACCTGAACGGTACTTCTTGCACTCTGAAGGAAATTTTATATACCGAGTAACTGAAGAGAGCTTGATGGATCGGCTTAACACCAATACTCGCACTTCATCTTTGTCAATTCATCCAGACTGCAGGCAAGAACAGCTCTAACCTTTGATCCAAGTGTAAAACTATGTTTGAAGTGTACTGATCGAGTCTTTTTAATTAGTCAAAAAAACACCTCGGCATCATAAATATTGTTGAATGGCCTACATTTTGATTCCATTTTGATTTTTCAGTGTGTTGGGATTTTTGTTTTCAGGGTGTTGACAGTGTATGCGTCCAAGGATGAAGTTGTGCCTCCCGAAGATGCTTTCGAGTTCTCTCAACTCATATCCAATCACTGTTTGTACGTACTCGACGATGATCACGAATACACCTCACATCAACTCGAGCTGGCTTCTGCCGTGCTCGATTTTATCAAGGAAGGCCTATGTCAAGAGAACACGATGCGGAAAGGTTCATCATTCATTTCAAGGATCTAAATCTTTCATGCTTTTGACTAATGAGGTATGAAAAGCTCCTCGTGCATATCTGTATCACAGTATTGCATTTCAGCATAAGTGGACGACTAGAGAAGTAAATAAATTTAGCTGAAAATACAAGATACCTAGAAGGAAGCTTAGGGAACATAATGTGTGGGGATACAAGATACTAATTTTGATCAAGTTTAGCTAGGCATTTGTTGTTTCATGTTGTCATTGTTGCTGTAAATAATCATGAAAGCGATCACCTTGGCAGTACATGCTCTCTCTTAATCAGGGCATGAATTGGAGCAAAAAATTGATAGAGATGCTTGTTAGATTGAATGTGTGTAATACTTATATTTGTTAGATTGCAATAGCATTTTGTATGTTTACAATTTGAACGAAAAGCTAGCTTAATTAGATATATATATTCCTTATTTGCTTGCCTGCTAATATCTTTTGGCATGAGTTTCTTAGTACAAATATCACTTTGTAAAAAAAAAAAATTTAAATTGCCAATGTACATAATTTTGTACAAAAACAAAACTCAAGTCTAGATATATTATATTCAATGTTAATTTTATTTTTGTATAGTTTTGGTGTTAAAAAATCATTTTAGTTTCATTTAAAAAAACTTAAACAATTAAGCTTTAGTTACATTTTTTTTAGATCTTGATTGCTTCTTCCAGAAGAGTAACATCTTACAAAAGATTGATCGGTCGTTGTTCAACACTCGGTTCAATTTTTATTTGGTAATTTTGCACTCCTGCGCCGGGGCTTAGGGCTCAAGGGATCATGAGTAAATTTCTTATCAATGCTAGGAATATAGTTATATATAATTCAACATTTCTCACAAGTATGATCAACGTGGAAGAATACATTTAAGTCATTTCATTCCACCCATTCATTCTACCCAGAGTCTGATAACCTAAATTTTTAATACCTTTAGCCAATTTTGAGCATCCGTTTTCATTACTCTTTATCAATTTAATCCGGAATGTCCTTCGTACCCACTATTAATCCAACACAAAGGATGCCATTATTTATATTATTCGGATGGTGGATATTTTAATTTACCGATCATCTAATTATTCAGTTTCTAATGAAATATTTGGCATTAAATTTCAACAAAGTGGTCTCAAAAAAATAACTTCATTCTCAAGAAACGCTGGTCTAGAAGATTGTAAATATCTAGAAATAATTTTGAAAAAAAACCAGCAAAAGCAAACCACGACCAAATGACAACAAACAACGTGATCCACAATCCTCGACTGGCTATTATAACGAGGGAATAATTTTTTCTACAATAATTCATCTGGAAGAATTGGCTGAGTGATTCCACGTTCATCTCGACGTTGAACCACCTATTAAATCGAAACACCTTAATCATATTAATAGTTGGTCCATGAATGTCGCCAAAGTTCGACCACCAACGACCAACGTTGAGTGTCTATCCATTGCTCTCATGGTATATTTTGATGCTTCAGTGATGCAGGTGCGTCTTGATAAAAAGGAAAGTTCCAGAGGATTTGTGTGTAACTATCATTGTGGAATGGGAATGCAAGTTTCGCCGACACTTTGTTATCTTCAGTTTGCGGTAGCAGGTTTGGATATGGCTTTTTTGACAGCCTTGGCATAGGTCTTGTGTTGATACGTCAATGTAGATTCTAATAAATCCCATAGAGATGTTTTCGGGTTCCATCCTGTGACAGGCATTCATCGACAATATTGCAATCAGATATCATATTTACTTTGAACAAAGAGTTGAATATTCTAGTGTTTGTAACAGTGTGAAATTTTTTACCGAGTTGTTTGTCGATGATTGTCATGTCAGGAATTCTCTTGTCACTGTCATCATATCCTTCCCCATAAAATTCTTTAGAACTGACATCAATTGTGGGTGTTTCTATGGATGGTTCTCCGCTCACTTTGGAGTAAACCTACATGAAGCGTGAGTGACATGATCACTTCTTCGGTTCAGATACTCCAATCAAGTACAGAAATTATGCTTAACACAAACTGCTTTACCTCAATCATTATTTCAGCTAGCTGCCTCACAGTAACTTCATTGTTGGGATTGCCCACATTGAAAATATGGCCGTTAGCCCTTGCAGGGTTTTCCTGATTTAAGGCATGGACATTAGTCAATAGTGAATTGAGAACTGAGATTTACACGAATCAATTAATCATGAGGGCAAGTAGTCGGTTCACTCACAATCATTAACAGAACAGCTTCAATTGCATCTTTTATATACACAAACGTTCGTTGAGACTCACCACCATCCACAAGCTTAAGTGGTTCACGTCGCAAGAGATTCTGCAGTAAAAAAAATAAAAAATTGAACAATGTTAAAACATTTTAATACTAAACGTTGACGTCCAAGTATCCTTAACTAACAATCACAAAATATCACTTACATTACTGAAGCAAGCAAGAACTCTTGGAACACCTTCGCTTGGGCCATCAATGCCAGGTATGAAATCCATCCGAGGACCAATCCAGTTGAAAGGTCTAACAATGGTGAACTCGAGACCGTTTTCCGCCCCCTCAGCTAGAATATTCAAATAAGGAGTGAGATTGGGATAAAAAAATCCTTGCATGTGAAATCTAGTTATTAATTCTACTCACCATAAATAAGCCTTTCAACTAACTGCTTTGCACAAGCGTAAGACCACCTCTGCTTCTCGATAGGACCAAATATACATGGAGACTCGTTTTCTTTTAGAACATAGTAGGCAGGGTCCTAATCAATGGACAAGAAATAGAGCATAGTTCATTTTGCATGAAATGGCAAGTGTTACCAACAGTATAATAAAACCAACTTTTTGTGTGGTCCATATCGACTTCTACAAAAATATTTTACAGTCCAGAGTCTCCATTTGACAGGTACTTTAATGGTGTACAAATTGCACGAATGTTAACAGTTATGTAGAACTTTCAATAAGGAAGTGCAAAACAAAAAATGTATGATCTATTTCGGAAGACTCGTGGTAACCATTATTTACAGGCAACAAACAAGGGGATACGAAACAATGATTCATCATTGCACATGTATATGCCTACTGAGAAACTCACCTGCCTGAGCGGACTGTCCTTGGGGAGAAAGCTTCCAATTGTTTTTCCGTATATTTCACAAGTAGAGAAGTGGATCAGCCGCTTATCATTCTCCGAACAGTACTTCACCTGCTCAAATCCGCATTCACTCAACTCTCACATTCTATTTGAAAACATATCCATAACACCAACAACGCCATATTAAACTAGTCCATGGTAGAGCATCATACCACTGGCAGCGCATCAATGAAATTACTGTAAATCGTGTCAAGTGGACGCGTGTTGTAATCCGCCGGGGTGCAAATTGCCGCAAGATTTATAGTCTGCAACACATCCTAACACTGTCAAGACACTAAGTAATCACCAAAAATAAGAATAAAAATTCAAGCTTATTCCGGCTCGATCTGGATCCGATAACAAGCATAAGATATATTAGCGGCTCGAATTGACAGACCTCCATGAACAGCACCAGATTTGCAATATAATATATTTTTGTAAAAAGGACAAAAGAGAGGAAATTCACCAGATCCGCCAGTTTGATGAGACCTTCAAGCCTGGAATCATGCTTGATGTTAATCCTATGAAACTCGATTCTGCCAGACCAGTGATGAGATCCGTGAGGCTCGAGAAGATGCCTGATCTTGTCGTCGTAAACATCGACAGCGAGAACAGTATGCGGCGTTTCCGACATGAGCTTCTCGCAGAGGTGAGATCCGATGAATCCTCCGGCGCCGATCATGCAGATTGTCATCGGCTTGATCAGATTACCGTCCAGATCCACTCTGGCCGCCATTCTGCAGAGAAAATCGAAGTGTCGATGGCGCTCAATCGTCGATAAAGATTCTCGCGGATGCCAGTCTTAGTGAGAGAAGAAGTGTGAGGACAGAGAGAGAGAGATGACCTGGAGAAGAAACTCGACGACGAATTCACGCTGTTCTCGGGATCCTCTTTATTATAATAAATTATTTTATTTTTTCCCTTCAACCGACATCAAGCCATCAAGGTGCTCTTTAATGGGCCTAAGGCCCCATAAAGCCCAACACCATCCATAAAAGCACAAATGGGCCAAACATTTGGCCCACAAATCACGGCCCATTAAACAAAAACTGTTCTTCCTTTGTTTATTTTTTCTATAGTGTCATGACTCATGCCGACCTACCCAAAACTTCAATAAAATAATCCTAGTTTAGTTGCACCAAATCATCAACTCACGTTGTCATTTGCACTTAATGACTCATCAATCTTCCAACATCATCAATCCAAACAAAATTTACAAATCTCACGCAAAAACTCAGATTCAGAGTAGCGTAACCAAAATTTACATGTTTTTTTAAATACATATCGTTTTTTATGAAATAATTTTTAAAATTCACGTACCATCTATTATTCAGCGATATATCAGAGATTAAATTCTTCCTTAGAATGGGACACATAAATAATGTATGTAAACTTCAGCTCGCTAGCCTATTATTTGACATAGTTTTTTATTAGTTTATACCACCACATCGAAAAAAAATTGTGCGATTTTTTTAATATGAATATATTTGATGTGATATTTTCTAAATTTAAGGGTTGCTATTTGGAGAAATAATAGTCCAAATGGGAAAATTGTAGGCGTAGTGTCGACACTATGGCGCAAACTTTGAAACAGAGTCTCGCCTATTCAATCGCCATTTGAATCTCGAACCTCCCAAATCGTCAAACATGTCGACATTTCTACACCATCTTCATCTTCTTTCTCCTTCAGTCTCACGAAGAATCTTTCCGACTCTGGTCCGCCATACGCACGATCCCACGCCGTACTTGTACTATCCACCCCCCCTGCGAAAGCCCCATTATTTTTATTGCATCGACGTCAGCGAGTTTGGACTTTAAGTGATTGAATTGTTGTCTGTATAAATATTGGCGGAGTCGCGGTTGGGTTTGGCGCACTAAGTTTAAAGCTTGCGTTTTCGTGTTGCTTGGTTTGCTTGCTGGATTTATTCATCATCCGATGGTGCTGTTCGAGGTGGGTTGTGTGGATTGTTTTGGATTAGGGTTTGGGGGTCTGTTGGAGGATTTTGATTGATGGGGTTTGGTTGTATGGATTCTGGGTTTTGCAGGGTGCGCTTCCTGCGTCTTATCGCGATCGGTTCAATTCCTCAATTCGGCTCGTCACTGGTAAGTTCCTGAATTTCTAGGTTTTGGATGGAACTGGTTGGATTGAGTGTTGATGTGATAAGTTGATTTATCCTGTATAGTGAATTTTGGATCACTTGGGTTGAGAAATTTGATGTGATTGGTTTCCAAAAAAATTTAGGGTTTTTTTGGTGGTGATCATTTTTGGGATTTATGATAACGCAGATGCTGCTATGGAAAGCATTTTGAGTTCTATATCCAGCGTCAGGTGCGGTGGAGATGATGAATTCGATATGTGCCGAGATGACTCATCTGCATTCAATCTCAAGCTTGTAGCTATGGCGTGCATTCTCATAGCTGGAGTGTGCGGCATTGCATTGCCTCTTGTTGGAAAAAATAGCCGGATACTCCGAACAGACGGGAATCTGTTCTTTTCCGCGAAAGCCTTTGCTGCTGGCGTAATTCTGGCTACCGGGTTTGTTCATATGTTACCAGACGCTACTAAAGCTTTGACCGACCCGTGTTTGCCCAGCTTTCCGTGGCGAAAATTCCCATTTTCAGGGTATTTTGCGATGATGGCTGCATTGGTGACATTGCTCGTTGACTTCATGGGGACGCAGTATTATGAGAGGAAGCAGGAGCAAGCCCAGCTGAGCCGAGTGGAGGCTTTGGAGTCTGATTCAGAAGCCGGGATTGTGGAGGTGAAGGAATTTATTGAAGGGAAGGTGTTTGGAGAGGAGGAAGGTGGTGGGATGCATATTGTTGGAATGCATGCGCACGCTGCGCATCATAGACACAGTCATCCGCATGGGAAGGAGGCTTGTGAAGGGAGTATGTTTGAGCCAGCTGGGCATGGACATTCTCACGGCCACTCTCACGGTGGCGCCGATGTGGCTGATGATGGTGTGAGACATGTTGTAGTTTCACAGGTAAAAAAATTCATCCTTTTACCACTCGCCTTATTTATCTTCGTAAGTCTTTATGAATATATTCACAAGTCCCTTGTGTTTACTTCGCTGCTGGGCGCATCTGTTCCATTCTCAGCGCATCTTATCGGCAGAGCACATGAAGGATTGATTTTTTTTTCGTGTTTGTTCAAGTTATTGAATTTTCATACTTAATTCTCAAATTTCCCGGCTTAGTGTAATATGTTTTGAAAAATATGGGTACCGCAATAGGCTAATTCCGTGTTCAAGCGCCTTCAAATGTTTGGGCATACAATTTTGACGAATTTGGAATGTCATTTGCCACAAATTTCACATAACACTTACCTGGTTAATTGCTCAATCCGGGCTACTCTCAGTTGTCGATTTAAATTAAGATGTGTATGGGAGCCTGTTACTTATGTCTCGTATTATGTTTATTTATGCAGATTTTGGAGCTCGGAATTGTATCACATTCGGTCATTATAGGACTCTCCTTAGGAGTTTCAAACAGTCCGTGCACCATCAGGCCACTGATCGCAGCCCTATCCTTCCACCAATTCTTCGAAGGATTTGCACTGGGAGGGTGCATTTCCCAGGCCCAGTTCAAAAACTTCTCGGCAACATTAATGGCTTGTTTTTTCGCCATCACAACCCCTACAGGGATTGCGATCGGCATAGGAGTATCTTCATTCTACAATGCACAAAGTGCGAGAGCATTGGTGGTGGAAGGTACTTTGGATTCTATATCTGCCGGAATTCTTGTATATATGGCTTTGGTAGATCTCATTGCAGCCGACTTCTTGAGCAAAAGGATGAGCTGTAATTTCAGACTCCAAATCATGTCCTATTTCGCGCTCTTCCTTGGAGCTGGCTTAATGTCTGCTCTTGCTATCTGGTCTTGACTTTCTGCTCGTCCAGCCCCAAGAGTTCTTTCTGGTTCGATCGAGCCTGAATGCGCCTTTCGCCCGATCATATGTTTCCGTCCTGTTGATGCGTGCTATACAAGTAAAGATTGAATTGTGTATTCATATAGGATAAATCCTATGCAATGCAGCTTCAAGCATACAACAGGTCATTGTGTATTCTTGAGACAAGATTCTGCTGAATCTTTTTCAAACAGTTTCACAAATTTGAATTTGAAAATGACCAAATTGCCCTTGTCTCAGTCGTCGCTTGTGTTGAGTTCTTATGTAAATAAAAAGGGTATAAATGTGAATGTTGCAAGATTTTGAGTTTGAGCCGGACCGAACTGCAATCGAACCGAAAGTTATGGACAGTACCAGCACAGCAAGCTTAATTGGGCTTTTGTTTGGGCCGAGGCCCAAAAAAAGGCTGTTGACCGTTGACCGAAGCGTTCTTTGTTTGACTTCCTACTTCATTACGCAAACTCAACCGCTGTTAATTTCAAGCATCCCGATACATCGAATGACGATGAAGATGACGATGATGTTGATCCATTAGGTTGAACAATCGCAGTGTTGGATTCACACCCGGAAGTGGGGAAAGTTCATGCACTTGGGCTTCTTCTCCAGCTTCCATCGGTCCTCTTTTTATTCAAGAAACGACCGTAAAGTGGGGTCCTTTTGGGGTGGAGAGAGTGATGAGTTCGTTTTTGTAGCTTATCAGGTTGTGTTGCTGCTTGATTGCCACCGATCTGGAGCTGGTTCAGTGTTTGAAGAGTTGCTGCTTGTTTGACTTGTCGTTGACTTCGTCAGCTAGAAGGTCTGTTGCCACTCGATTCAGGTACTGGATTCGTCTGCCAAGATTTGTATTGTTGAATTTGAGGTGGGATTGGGATATTGTGAAGTGGGGTTTGCTTATTGTGATAGATAGAATGCTGTTTCACGTTTGTCGGAATCTGATGGTGTGGTACTTTTTTGGGATGAGTTAGGGTTGATTTGGTTTCTGAGGTACACTTATTAGCTGATAAAAGCTATATTGGTTGCCTTAAATTGAACAAGATCGCTTGAACAAAATCCTTTTCAGTTTATGGAATTTGCGAGTTTATGTTGAATTCTCTTGGTTTAATGCAGTGGAATGCGTTTAGATCAAATGAGTGAAAGACTTGTAGTAAATGTTTCCAGTGTGACCTTTAGCTTCTTATGGATAATATATTTTTAATTAAATAGTGGGGATTCATGTCTTTGGTGTTCATTTAACTGTATAATTGAAGACTTTTGCATGTCGTTAAATAGTTATACTCATCATTCTCGCTGTGAAATAGATCGAATTTCCGGTGGATTGATATATAATGGCTTCTATATATTTCATGTAACAATAACAGCACAACTGTGTTGCTGGATTAGCTTTTCCGAATGAGATAATCTATCTGTGAAAAATGGAAGTGGATTATCAGGATCATCCTGGATTTATTTGCAGGCTATATTTGTTGGCTTATTGCACATTTCGACTTTGATAGCTGAATTTATTATGACCAAATTCAGTTACTAACCTAGCTCACCCCCATCAGACATGGTTAATGCAAATGTGCTTTCAGTAAATCTAATTGCTGCAGGGTTTGATTCACTCATTGATTATATTTCAGAGGAAGGATTTTCAGATGGCGCTAACAGTAGTTTGTGATCCTGAAAGCACAAGGGATTCGCTCAATATTCAGCATGAGTTTTGGCCACTTGGGGATATTGATCCAAAGAATGCAAAGTTTCCGTGTTGTTTGGTTTGGACTCCACTCCCCGTGGTCTCGTGGTTGGCACCTTATATTGGTCATGTTGGCATATGCCGGGAGGATGGTTCCATTTTAGATTTTTCCGGATCTTACTTTGTCAATGTCGATGATTTTGCTTTTGGATCTGTAGCAAGATACGTTCAGCTTGACAGAGAGAAGGCAAGTTTTATAGTTTATACTTTATTGTACGGATATTGTTTTCTCCCCTTCATTTTTCATTTCTGCAGTTTATATAAGCAACGCTGAATTTTTACTACAGTGCTGCTTTCCTCCAAACTTATCCGCACACAAATGCAAGCTGGGGTACAAGCATGCGGAGAACGGATCTGCACTTACCTGGGATGACGCTTTACAATCAAGTGTAAGGCACTACCAGAGCAAATCATACAACATCTTCATCTGCAACTGTCATTCATTTGTCGCAAATTGTCTAAACCGGCTTTGTTACAATGGATCAATGAATTGGAACATGGTCGAAGTAGCTGCTCTAATTCTCTACAAAGGCCGCTGGGTGGATGGCATGTCAATCATAAGGTCATTTTTTCCCTTCGCCTTGGTTATTTGTTTCGGTCTATATATAGTTGGCTGGCCGTTTCTGGTTGGATTGCTGTCCTTCTCTCTTCTACTCTTGGGATGGTATTTTATCATCAATTATTGCGTAAAAAATCTCCAAGAATGACGCTGGACTGAAATGATCTTATATGCATCATCCTTGTGATACATATTTGTAACGTCATGCTCTAGTTCCGTTTTACAGTTCTTGTCCGAGGATTTACTCTCTTATCATGTAAGTTATTCGATGTTGGATTTTGTGCGCTATGTCGATGATTTTGATAGTTGAAGAGCTGATCAAACCTGGCCTGTTTTCTTTGTTCACAGTTTATAGCAATGGTGGCTGAGATTCTCACCCAGTTATGACTTGTACATCAGTGTATTTTAAACTTCTTGTAAAAATGGTAGCTTGCAGCTCAAGACTAGTTGGTTTATGTTGTCCATGCTATGAGTTAAGCCACTGCTCCTAGAGTGAGCTTTTGCAGTTGGATTCATTGGGCTCTCTCTCAACCTTGGAGCCACTTTTGGGGATTGTTGGGTGCACCCTGAACTCAAAATCTCCCTACTTTTCAAGGTTTCTGTTTGAAAAGGATCCTAAGCTGTTCTCCTTCAACCATTATTGGGTGGCTGTTTGGAGCAGTTTTGGACAAAGATCAGACCTTATCCCTCAAAACCCATAATGTCCCCAGATGCCTACTTGAACCTAAATAACACTGTTCACACTCCCAATTATGAAGTGACTCATATCTCCAACAAGACATGAACCATCAAACACAGAAGATTGGTACAGTAAAGTGTCCCATGGTTGCTGAATGGTTAAATGGTCAATAGCCCAACTGAGATGCCAGAAAAGAAAAGTAGGTATGGACAAATAAATTGCTGAAGATCTCAACACCCAGAAGGCCAAGATCTTGCAATGCAACATGTCTTTGGCAATATGCTTGCATCAGGTCTGATCCACAAGTACACTGTTGTCACCCATAATGTGACAAAACTTGGCTCAACTCTTTCTTGGATTCTTGAATTGATTTACATGTCAAAAGCAACAAAATTTTCTTACCCCATTCACTCTTCTTTCCCAATCACACTTACATAAGCTTGTTGTCCAAAATGGACTTAAAGCATAAATCTTTTTCTGAAAAAAAAAAAACACAGCTGTTTGCTTGCAGGCTATGAACAGACCAAGTTTTACAATTTAGCTTGTACAGAGAATTCAGATATTTTGTTTCTGTGATGATGGTGAATTTGCATAAGAGAGCAGCAGCCAGGGGGATCAATCATCAATGAAAGGTGAGGATGGTGATAATTCATGGTGGCATGGGCCCTTTCAAAAGCCTGCAAAACCAATATGAGTGCCAATGCACCATCACAGTATCACATTTTTACATTTCACACTCATGAAATCAAGCTTGCAGCCCTTCAAAAATGTTGAAACTTGCAGCATGTAATCTAAAAAGCTTGTAACTTTCTGGTTGTTGAGATGAAATGGGACATGGGTATGTGTTTATATTTGGATTCTTGAGTTATTTTCATCATTGGTTTCCATACCTATCTCAGTTGGGGTATGCTTCACTGTACAGCTTTAATGGGATGGATGTCCTCTGCTTCATATCCTACTTGTTTGCTTCTTTCTTGTATATACTTCTTCAGTTTCTTGCTTGATGGACTGGAGCTTCAAAACCCTGTATGTCAAGAGAGAGATAGAGAGAGAAAAGGGTCATCATGATGGAGTCTGAAACTCTCTCTGAGCTTCCTTCTCTTGGGGTTTGAAGAAAAGTACTTATTCACTCAGTAGTCAGTACTTCTCACTCACTCTTCTTTAAACCCAGCTCACTGTTTTCTTCATGCAAAAGCACAGAAAAGTGAAAAAACTCTCATCAACTTTCTGTGCTGGATTCTACTCCTTGTTCTTTTTGTTGAAGATGGAAACACTGTCCTCTACCTCTGTGTTCCTTCTTTTATGGTAGTGTTTGTGAAACTCTTGTTCTTGTTTCATCTCACTTGCTGAATTTCAAGAGTACAAAGAAAAGATGCATTACAGTCCTTACAAGTCCCCACACCCACTGGACAATGAGCTGCAGCAAGAGAGCTCTAGAGCTTCCATGGCTGCAACAATGCTCGATGACGCCACTTCACTCACAATTTCAGGCTCCTACATTGACCATCTTCCTAGCATGTTTGACCTCAACCACCAGAACCAGATCATGTGTGGATATCCACTCTTTTCCTCTGCTCAAGGAGAGCCCATTTGTGATCTTTTTGCCAATGCCCACATCTCAACCAATCCTCTCTATCTCGATTCTCATACCTTCCTCTCCAGACCTGCCCAGATTCTCGAATCTGGGGATGTAACTCTTGCTGGGTATCGGCTTGACAATGGAGCTCAGAATGAGGAGCATTTTGGGGAAGAAGGAACACTCGTTCCCGCCACTGTCCTCGCTAGCTTACTCGCCTCCAGAAGGTCACACAGTCCCAGAAATCTGAGACCTTTCGATGACCCCAGCCCTTGTTTCGATCGAATCTATGACAATCAGATTCAGGGCGTCCTCTACCCCCCTGGGCTCGATTCCCAGGCCCCAAATTTTCAACCTTATTATCCATCTGCCACAGCTGTGTTCAGCAATGAGTTATCACTCAGCCTCGCAACATCACATTCTTGCAGAGCTTCTCAGCCCTCGCCAGAATCCTCCGGCTCAACCTATCTCTCTGCTGTTCAGCGAATCCTCGCAGACCTGTCGCGCTTCTCTCTGGAAAATGTGACATCTCTAACCTACGCAGCTTCCTCTCCGACCCATGTTCCGGCCAATTCAGGCGCATGTTCCGGCACCGATGGCAGCGAATCCTCCCAAGTTGCCGATTCTAGGAAAAAACAGCTCAAGGCCTTACTAAAAATGGTACGTTAGGTTAGGTGGGTTCAACACAAATCACTTAAATTACATACTTAATCAAGCATCGCCCAGATATGTCTGAAACTTATTGGTTATGATCATCTGAATTCAGCTCGACCAAGGTCAAGATCAATGCTCCAGAGAGGTCCGCAATGTGATGTCAGCATTTCATCCCGTAACTGGCTTGGATCCTGACCTGCATCTCCGCTTTGTGCTCCAGACAACCTCGTACATGTTCAAAACCGTCAAGGAAAGGATCAGCGCTCAGATTCTCGACATGAACGCGCGCTCTCAAACCGACGTTACGAAAGCTCGAGCTTTCGAGAGCTCATTCATTCATAAGCAGTGGGCACTTCAGCAGCTGAGACGAAAGGAGCATCAAATGTGGAGGCCGCAGAGAGGCCTGCCTGAACAATCCGTCTCCGTTCTCCGATCATGGATGTTCCAAAACTTCCTACATCCGTATGAATTTAACTTTACTTAACTTAACTTACCCGCTGTCATATTCTGATTAAACAGTTTCCGGCGGGCGCAGGTATCCTAAAGATTCGGAGAAGCATATGCTGGCCATCAAAAGCGGATTAACAAGGAGTCAGGTATCGAAATCCTCAACGCATGAAGTCCTTTGCAGATCTGTTTACTTGAAATGTAGGCTCATATTTTTGCGTTTGTGACATAATGATTAGGTTTCTAACTGGTTCATAAATGCGAGAGTGCGACTCTGGAAGCCGATGATTGAAGAAATGTACGCTGAAATCAGCAAAAGGAAAGCTCACCGGAAAGGTCATGTATCGGAGAATTACGTGAGAGGTCACTCGAGCATCGGAGATCAACCATTCCATTGCGAAAATGAGACCTTTTAGCTCCACGGATGAAAATATCCACAACTGTACACAATTTATTCCGTAGAATCGAATTGCTTCTTTCTTGATCGTAAGTCAAGAGGTTAGCCGTTGATTAGTATCATGTCGATTTACATTGCAACTTTTTCATTCCACACATTGCAAGCTCTTGTTATCGTTTGTTAGGGCGTAGTTTAAAAAAGACGTCAAAAATTTCAACGATCAGACAGAGAAAAAGGCTTGTCTATTAGGTTTAGGGTTTAAATTAAATACTTGGATAGAAAACATAAGACGGTCTGTGGGCCGGCTTGTAAAAAATTGGGCTGAAAGTTGGGCCGGCTCTATCAGGCTCATCAGATTCGCATTAGCTTTAATTTAGTTTTTTATTTTTCGGCAGATAAATAATAATAAAACCCCTTCTGTTCCGATCCACGGGAAATCGCTTCTTGAGAAGTTTAGGGTTACGAAATCGATCAATGGCGGACGAAGGGCACTACAATTCGGCTGTCGACGCTTCCGGCGGAAAGCGAAAGTACGATGACAGCCAGCAGCTACCTTCTCCCCCGCGCCGGCGCGCTACTGGCTTCTCAGCTCCGAATGCGCCTCAGGCGGAAACAGATACCCGCGCTGCAACTCCTGCGTCGTTAAGTAACGTACCTTCGCCTGTTGATGAGATCCAGCTTGCGAAGCAGCGCGCGCAGGAGATCGCTGTTCGCTTGTTCAACGCTGCTAGTGCTGGTGACGCTAAGCGAACTCGCGTTGAAAATGGCTCCGGCGGTGGATATGATTCTGGCGACGGTGGTTATGGATCTGGACCGACTGGTATTTATGCAACCTTAAGAGATATTTTCTCGGTTTTCGCTGTTGTTTGATTTTCTTTTGGATTTTCTGGATGCAGATTATGGGCAGAAGGCTTATGGTTTTGGTGCTCTGGCGCCTCCGCCAGCACAGGCTTCATATGGAGGGTACCATAGTGGGCCCAGTAAGAAGATCGAGATCCCAAATGGCAGGGTTGGAGTAATCATTGGAAAAGGAGGGGAGACAATCAAGTATCTACAGCTTCAATCCGGAGCTAAGATACAGGTTCAGAGGGATGCTGAATCGGATGTGCGTTCTACTACTAGACTGGTTGAGCTCACTGGCACACCAGACCAAGTGGAAAAAGCTGAGCAATTGATACAAGATGTTCTCAAGGAGGTAATTTATATCTATATGCAATTGCTTCTTGCCTTAACGCTATCAAGAAATCTAAGAGATATAAACTTACAGATGATTGTATGAATAAGCATTTCAGTGGTTCTTTCTTTTTTACTTTAACAATCTCATCTATTCTTTAAATGTTACATAGGCCGAGGTTGGTGGTTCTGGAACTGTTAATAGAAGGTTCAATGGAGAACCTGGCGGCGAACAGTTCGCCATGCAAATTCCAAACAACAAGGTTCATAATTTGGCCATATTGAACTAGTTCTTATTATCCTACCTGAATATCTGAAATGAATTATATTGTTTTCGATTTTGTAGGTTGGGCTGGTTATTGGTAAAGGAGGAGAGACCATTAAGAGCATGCAAGCCCAGACGGGAGCTCGTATTCAGGTTTGCCATGTTGCTTTTAACAGTTTTCAGCATTTGCCTCATATCATAATTTTTCCGCAAGTATCAAATGTTGAAAGGATAGATCAACTTCCTTTCAGTTTTCTAACCTGTATACGCTTTTAATGTCTGTAAATTTTTTTTGTTCCCACTGAGGCTGTATTCATGTTATGGCCCTGAAACCTCAGCATCTAGATTGTCTTTTATTGTCAGAGTAATTTTTATTAACAAGTGAGTTAGTTGTTTGACAGAAAGTGGTTGGTTTGTTAAGTTAGTACATGGATTTGATACTAAGGAATGTGTTTTTTCCCCAACTAATATGAACGAGTTATGCATTTGCGAGCATTGGTGTTCATCAATTCCATATTTGTTTTTTGCCTAATTTTTTTGACATATATTAGCATATGTTTCACTTATCTTTTTAGCTTCAGCTGCCTCCCTTGATGTATTAGATTAAAGATGCATCTGTTCAATAACTACATGGAGTATTTGACTTAAGACTGGTTGATTTCATATCTCCGACTTCTGCCTCATATTTTCATAAATAGATGAGTACTAGATTTAAGTAGAATCAGTCTTGATTTGAATATTATTTATAAATATGCATTAATTTGACTCATGACTGTTGCTTTAAATTGATTTAGGAATTTTATAGTTCTCTGATTAGTGATAACTTCATCAAATAATGTTGTTTTCTTGTTCAGATCATACCCTTGCATTTACCTCCTGGAGATCCAGCAACTGAAAGGAGACTTCAGATAGATGGCACCAGTGAACAGATTGAACAAGCAAAACTATTAGTTTTTGAGGTTATTAGCGAGGTATGCTTAGTTGTCAATTCACACTACAAGTTTGGCTTTCAATTTATTCACAAACTAATATGTACGAAATTAATGTACCTTTTCGCCTCAATATATTTGTCTTTCTCATTCTTTATTATGCTATCAATTAAATATTTGTACATTTTACTTGTGAATAGATTTGAGGTTATTACTCATCAGCATTGTATTGAATGCTCTTTTTATTTTTGAAATCACAGTATCGTGTATGTTATATGGTCTTAATTCAGGTACTATATTCTGCTATTACCCAATGCATGTAAATTATTATAAATAGAACCATGCATTATTCTTTATTGCCTAATTAAGTTTGTCTTATTCCCCAATCCCTGTAAACTTAAGAGTTTTGACATCCATTTCATATTTGCTTTTTATGAAACTTGTACAATTGTTATGTTTTTCTTTGTTTCCCACATATTTGGGTCAAGTTGTACATAGGACTACATATTATTTTGAAAGGATTTAAGAGAGATCACTAATTTGATAGGTCCACTAAGTTCTCATATTCACTTATAGCCATTATTTTCTTTTATTTGAGCTTCTAAGTGTAAATTTTACTTGTAGCTTCTATTCTTCAATTACTAATCGATTTTGGACGATGTGCGGTGCGGTTTTTTTATAAGATTATTAGGTTTTGTAGTTGTATGAGTTCGCATAGTTCTCCCAATTATTCTCCTATATGTAATCTTTTTCAGGCAGGCTACGCATGATCACCACCGATGAGGTTAGTAGTGGCTGCAGTAATTCATATTAGAGTCATGACCTGGCTATAAATATTATATTCCTAAGCAGCTCTTCAAGATGATATTCTAGTCTGCTGTAAATCATTTAACTGGTTCCCATGTGCCTCTTCTGTACTAGTATCCACAAATTTGCCTCCAAGACGGGATCATATATCTTCAATCTTTTCCTCCAAGAATCTACACTTCATTATTGCCTTTTGTTGTGCTACATGGCTCTGCAATGAGTAATTTAGGCATTAACTAAGTACGAACCATGCTTTCTCTCATATTCAGGCTTCTAAACATCATAATTATGGGTTTGGCACACAGAGAAACTTGCTTACTATATTCCACTAGATGCCCATTTAAGTTTTTTCTTTCTCCCTTCAAATTTTAGCAAACTATGCTAGAACTAGAAACAAGTGATTTTACAGTTTCTAACTTAACATATATCTCTCCATCAATGGTTTCTAGTTTTTACATGTGCTACATGGTGTCATAAGTTGAGTCCCCATTAGAGTGCCATGTCTATTTTTCCCTATTTATTGATTTTTGATTGTCAGTTTTGTACTGGTTGTATACTTTTTGATCATTAGTTTTATAGATTCACGTATCAGAGTTAAACAATATTATTGACTCCAAATTCTCAGCAATCTTACCTGTACTGCTTTCTCTATCAGTTGCCACTCAATTTGTTCTTATGAAATATGTTATTCACAATGTCAAAGGGCTTCATATATTGTATAGTTGTGGTTGTTTTGTACCCATTCACTTCAAATAGGAAGCGGATAGGGGCATCTGTGGGAGTAACTCAATTATTCGCAGCCATTCTGGTATGTGTGAGTTCAATCGTTTTTGACAAGTGATAGTTAATGCTGGTGCCTATGTTATTGGTTAGTTATGACACATTGCATATATGTTAGTTCTTGACTAGTTTTCTCTGCGTATATATGCTTGGAGCTTCTTTCTTTTCGGCATGAATTGCACCCACAGTTGTTTTATTTATCTATTTATACCCTGAACTGTTTTTTGCAGAACCGTTATGGAAACACAGGTATGGGTGGTGGATATTCCCAAGGATATCAGGGACGACCTCAGTCAAGTTGGGGCCACCAAGGAGGTCCTCCAGTGCAGCCCAACTATGGTGGCTATGGTCAGCCAGGGGGCTATCCTGCACCCCCTGAACAATATAACACACCTCAGGCACCCTATGGTGGGTATCCGCCACAGCCTCCATCTGGTGGATATGCTCCAAGTTGGGATCCGTCTACAGCAAGCCAGGGACAGCAAGCAACTCAGGGCGGTGTATATGATTACTACGGCCAACAGAACCAGCTGCAGTCTCAGGCTGACAACACTGGCTACAACTACAATCAGCAGCCTTCTTCTGGTTATGGTCAGCAAGGTCATGGCTATGCTCAGGATGCTTACGGCGGTGGATATCAAACCCAACCGGCATATGGACAGCCACAGACTGGGTATGAGCAGCAGCAGAGCTACAACTCGGCATCATATGGCGGCACTGCAGCCAACTCAGTCCAGGAGGGGCAGAATGCAGCATATGGCGGCACTCAAGCAGATGGAACTCAAGCGCCTCCATCCAGCCAACAGCTAACTTCTGCCAATTATGCATCTCAAGGGGCCGCTCCAGACGCAACCTACGGTGCACCACCAAATTCAGGTTATGGCACTCAGCCAGGGTCACAGTCTTCATATGGGCAGAGTTATGGAACACCTCATGGCCAGAAGCCGGTATCTACACCACCAGCTTATGGACAGCAACAGTCTCCCAATCCCCAGGGTGGCTATGTACAAGCTGGATATACCTTACCTCCCCCGCCACCCCCGCCCGCATACAGTCAAGCAGATGCAGCAGGATCTCAGAAGGGCACTGCACCTGCCTACAATACCTCGGCTGGGCAGTCAGCTTATGGATCAGCTCCGGGTACACAGCCAGCATACGGCCAGCAACCCCCGCCTTCTTACAGCGGTGCTTATGGTAGTGGCTATTCCCAGCCTGCAGCATATACTTCTGCTGAAGGGACTGCGCCAGCGCCCCAGGTTGGAGGTAAAAATGCATCACCACATGCTTGAAAGCATCTCCACCTTTTATTGTCTGAATTTGCTCCATCTTTATTCTGGATCCACATTAATATTTTCACTGATTCGAGAAAAGACAGTTTTGATGTTCGTTTCTTTTTATCCAAGTACTTTATGTATTGCGCTAGCTGGCAGATTCTGGGATAAATAACCAGCCTTTAGATGTAATGGAATGGTACCTCACATGATACAAATAGCGAAACGAGTAGCGTAACTTCACAAGCATTCAGCAGAAGCTATAAATAACAGAGCTGTTTTTTCAATCTCGTGTTGAAGGAGAAAAGAAAAGTATGACTCATTTCTTCAAGTAATTGAATTGATATTGCTGGCCGCTGTTAGGGTTCGAGAAGAAATCCTCTTCATTCATTGCTTTGGATGATGACGCTGAAGACATGGGGGGTTTTGCTGTGTAGAATTGAGGCAAGGGCTCGGCCGCTGCCCAACCATCACCAGCCAAATTCACTTTCTTGGCTGCATGTTCAGAAAAAGAAGTGGAAAACATTATTAAGTTTGAATGTGAAAGGATAGGCACATTATCAAGTAGAGAGCACAAACATTCAGACTGAAGTAAGGCCATATATGCCGCCCATGAAAGTTGGTCATCAACTACTTACTGCTCGCAAACATATACTTTGTCCTCCTCGCTGCATAAATGAACTTGAAACTAAGGGATATCTATCCAATAAGTGATACCTAGAGGCTCACAAACATACATTTTCTTATTTACTATGCCTATGAACCAATTTCACCTTGTAGTCCCCAGTACTACAGCTTCTACTCGGATGCGCAGCAAACAATGTGAGGGTATGATGCATAAAGTTACATACATATGGACAGCATGAGAGGTAATCAAATGAACAGATATCTGCAAGTTATGTAAAGCACTTGAGAAAGAGAAAGTGGACATACGAGCTGATATGTTCAGATCAATGAGGCCACGGCTCAAAGAGTCTGCCCAAATGCCTGACTTAACCTGGAATGCGTCTTTCTTATGAAAAATACTAGACTCTCGGGAAGATGTTCCAGCCAGGTTGTCCAGACTACCGCCAAGGTTTTGTGAGGAGCTCACAGACGTGGGAGGTGGAGCTGCTAGAGTACTGAATGCACTGAAAGGATCGGACCCATTAAAATCATTCATGGGAACTGAAGCAAATGGATCAACGGCATTGTAAGTGTTAGCCTCTGATTTTGGATTCTTGACTTCTGATTGGGAGATCGGTTCAGATGCACCAAAAAAATCAAATGTTGCAGAAGAGGCAGAGGTCACAGCTGGTAGAGATGAAAATAAATCAACTTGGATCTGCATAAACAATTCATAATCTGATGTTACCTCAAATACCTGGAGAAAATTCAAGTACCCAGTGAATCAGATTATCAAGTAGAGGGATCAGAGAGTTCTTTTATTATGATGTCGCAATAGAAAATAACAACTATTAGTCAGTCTTATACTGCTATTGGATTGTTTGATAAAACATATGAGTGAGAACTTCAGAAGTAAATAAATAGGAGCCAAGTAAACACGGTTCATTATCCAGAGTGACAACGAATATGATGCTTTTGACACTATGCAGAAACAACTGAGCATAATCGAATGAAGGAAAAACAGACGCAGACACATTACCTTTGGTGGAGAAGCCAGTTTTGATCCTTCACTAGAGGGTGCAGACACAAAAGTTGCATCGGCAAACAGATCAACATCAGCTGAGTCACAACTTGGGACAATGTCTTCTGTGGGAATGGGTGTTGGTGCATCCATGAGGTCCCCAAATAAGCTTTCTCCGAATAAATCCACTTGGTTGGAGTTAGTAGCAGCGGGTTCTGATACAAGATCATTGTTCATATCAAGGGGTAAAAAATATTGATCAACGTAAACCAGCCCACGAAGTGAATTTATACAATCCCATTTATCAGCAAAGCAGGATGAAAGTACAAAAAGATCAACAACTAGACTTATTTGAGGGTGCAACGGCATTCATTTAACTAATCTTTATAATTATATTAAACAATAAAAAAACTTACTGGTAGACGTTTCACGAGGATCAAAGTCATCAAATTCGTCATCATAATTATTTGATGGCACATTTGAGCTTTGGGAGGAAGCTAGATCATGTTTGCTAGACTTATTCCCATTTGATGGCAGTTTGGTGGATTTCAAGTCATCATTATTCCTGATACAAAATTTGATAAGGTCACAACATGCATCACAAGTGTACACACTAAAGAGAAGTGAATGAAAAGATGCAATGTGCAGCTAAGAAGGTTATACATATGAATGCAGGTACTAACCTTGTCATCAATGAATATGATGCATACATAATTTTTAACATAATAATCAAAAGAACGTGTAGTACAATCAACATAGAGATGCTAACTATAAGGACACTGAATGAGTTAGCAAGAGACCTGTAGCTTCAGACAAGACTTGTGCAATTAGAATCAAGTTTATCACTTATCAGTCAAGAGTCTTCTATAAATGCACATGAAACTATACACAAGAACTGAAGAACTAATGCACATGAAATCCAGTAAGTGCACCAGTATTTACTAAGGACGCTAAGCGGTCAGACCTTTGTTGTTTAGTATTCATCAAGGTCTCCTCATGTTTCTCACTCGTAGATCCTCTGTGGGACTTGGCAGAAGTGGATTTGACATACCTATCTTCTCCGAATTGGTCATCCTTAAAGTTGTCTTTGAATGAATCCCTTTCCCTTCTACTGCTTCTACCACCATTGTAATCACTACCATAGCTGCTACTGCCATAGGATGCTGAGGAAGATCCAGACTTATATGTTGAACCAGCCGATGAAACTCCAACATACCTAATGCATGTCAGGGCCACATCAAGTATTAGCTATTAACTTTATTTTTATAATCCTGGACAGTTTGGTTTCACACATATCATTACTTGTCACGATTAGCTGCAGCCTTCTTCCTCACTTCTTCGATCTTGTCCTTATTATTCAAGAGTGCAATAATATTTTCTACCTTCTTCCTCACATTAATACCCATGTCCTTTCCATTTGGCTCGACATATTCGAAACCTGAGAGTGACTACATTCATCCAGTGTGAATAACAATTATTTATGTCAAAAATCAACTAAATGTTATTGAAACTGATGTGTCTATCAAATGCTTACTGATATCCTAAAAGTATGTTCTACGATGTCATCAACTGCCTCCTCGGATCCATTTGCTACCAAATACTCTATAACAGTCAATGCCTGTAAAAAGGGGGCCACGTTATTTTGAGTAATTATACAGAGAAACACAACTTAACTATGTTCTATTTGTTACTTTGATTAATGGGTCATCAACACACAACAAACCTTGTACACATAACGCCAGTCTTTTCCAGTTTCGCCTAATCTTGTCCAGAGGACATTCATAACCATCTTGCACTCCGTGCTGTGATATACCATAAGGTAAAATCATTTTTGCATGAAGAACTAAAAAATTGTGATAGTAAAAATTAGAGTTAAGTGACCCTTTTAAGAACATTTATCCCTTCCTCTTTTTAGATGTTTCAGGGTCTTAATGGGGAAAAGGATTCCAGTATAAACATTTTTTTGGGGAACAAGGAAGTACAATTTCTTAGTGGCCTGCGCTATTTCCGCCAGAGCCGAACCATGGGGACCCCATGGCTCATCATCGGTCGCATCCAAGACCTGCAAATAGTCTTAGTTACAAAGAAGCATGAAATTCAATGATCCTTAATAACACAAACAATCTTCTAACAAATACGAAGACAGCTGTACTCGGAGCTCAATGCAATCTCTCCTTCAAATTTCAATTTGCTACAGCCACTAACTAAAACCATCAACTGTAACTCATCTGTTCAATTCATACTAATTTTGTGATCAATCCCTAGCAATTCAATCTTCAAACAAATCATGTAACTAACTGATCTACTTGTGTAGAGCACCGCCTTTCACGCAATCATCACATCACTTCAGATCTCAAAAAACACAAACAAACTTTCAAATTCAACAGCCGCCGACCACAAAAACACTCAATTCAGCTATGCATCGAACAACAAATTTACCTTCTGCTCAATCTCCGGCACCTTCAGCACCTTAAGATTCACCTCTCTCTTTCTACAAACCAATCAAACAAACATCAACAACACACAATGACACAATTCACCTCCGAATCAAAACTCAACACAATTTTTCAAAATCTCACATTTCGCGAACCGTTTGATCAAACGCTTTCATGAAATCCATCACCGGATCTGATCGATAAAAAATCTATGAACGGCTCCGGCGTGCGCAGATCCAGCGCCGATCCGGTAGCTTCTTGGATAGCTAGCGAGAGAGTTGAGAAAAGCTGCTTTGGAGGAGTCCAAAGCCAGCTTTCTTCAAGTGTTTTACACTACCACCCCCAAAGTTTCAAATATTACAAATCACACCCCGCAAATTCTAAATGGACCTGGGCCGCTTGCTTATTTAATCTCGGCCCACTTTAAAAGGCCCATTTAGGTGGGTTTTTTGTTTCAAAATTTTAGGTCGCCTTTTTTCTTCACGTATGTCCTTCAAACCACGTCGTTTGATTCGAAAGATGAACAAAACGAAGTCGTTTTGAAGACACACTGGCGTCGTATATCAGCCACCACGAGCTGCTCTCTGGCTTGAAACACCACAAATCAGCTTCATTGAATTGAAACACAACACCCGGAAAACACGTAGAGAGAGAAAACTGTAAACAACATGCAAGCAAAAAAAGATAAGAAACATCATCGTCATCGATCGGCTCACAAAACTGCAACCCAGAAAGACATCTGAGCATCATCCATCCATTCATTCCCCAGATCGATCTTGAGCCGTGTGTTGCACCGAATGTCCAAAATCCTTAGCTCTCTCCGTCACGCCCCTGGCCCGGTTGGCAACCAACATCTTGGCATAATCCAGCTTGTCGGCTCCAGGCGGGTGCTTCCCTGCCACGTAGTTATAAATCCATCCCAGAGCCGCGACGGCCGCCAGACCGAACCCGCCGGACGAGATGAAGCCTGCGAGGGTTAGAGAGAGGATGAAGGTAGCTGGGACCAGGACGGGGCTGAAGAGAACCAGCAGCGGTGTGGCCACAACCAGACCGATGACGGTGGCGGTCAGGACCAGGCCGGAGAGGATCAGGAGTGATGCTCCGGTGGTTGCGGCGGTTAGTAATTTAAGCGTCGGGTGTGATCCAGGAGCTGGGTCGTGGAGCTTCTGGGTGTAGGGTTTGTTGTGTTCCGTCGACATGACGTTGTTTGTTGAGGTTGTGACTGAGAGAGTTGGAGAGAGAGAGAGAAAGTTGCTATAAAATGGAGGAAGGGAGATGGCTGTGCAGGGTGGTGTAGTACTGTACTGTGACACGTGGCGGGCGATGATGGTAGCGCGGACAGGAGATCGAGTCTTGTGAATCTGTAAGGGTTTAGCATAGAATGCTGTGGCGTGTCGGGGGCGTCGGTGTGTCCGGATTCGTTGTCGGAGTGACACGTGGCGGCAAACATCACACGTGCGGGCAATACTAGATGAGTGAGGTGAGATTGTCGGAAAGTCACTCGCGTGATTCGATACATTTGTTAGATGAGCGGACATAGTCTATTAATTTTTCATATAATTATTATGATGTCATGAGACATCGAATTATAGTTAGGTTGGGCAAAACGGACTTTTACACTACTATAAAGAACATATTAAATATGTTCAATATAACAATAGACGTCACTTATGGTAAGATTTTAATACATATTGAATTAAGTCGAAACATGAGATGTTGCCTTATTCGAGATTCGCACAGGACATAAGATGGCGTTTATCAAAGGCAACATCTACTAGACGACCAGTGAGGTAGCATCACCTGTTAAACCCCTGGCTGAGGTCAGAGGTGGGTCAAAATCGGTCAAAATATGATTTTTCAAGATTTTGAAATGGCCTAGTTTTGTGCTAAAATCGACGATTCAAACAGAAAAATTGACAGTTTGAACCAGTAAAATCGCCGATTTGCACTAAACTAGCTCGGAATGGTTATTTCTAAATCCGCCCCAGTGGAGTTTGATATAAATAACCTAAAACCCATAGTTCAGTATCCTGATTTTGAGAGATTACGACATAGAGCTAAAAGGCACGACGGAATAATTCGAATTGAAGATTCAACATTAGTAGTGAATAATTTTTCATCTACACGGTGAATTATCTTATAATGAATTGTGAGTAATATTCTTATGGGACCATACAAATCGCGTGTTGTATGAACTCTTTTCATGCAATTAATATAGACTTTATTTTGAATTATGGGTATGCGTTTGATCTCGCATCACTAATGTTATGTTTTATGCGAATTCATCGTATGGATAATTAGGTTATAACTAAATTTATCATAGTTGATGTAACTAACCAGAATTATATAGGACTGTTATCTAACCATAGTAGTTATGTTGGTAGTATACGATTTCCTAGGGGGTTGACATTGCTTATTTAAAAAATATGTTCATAATGTGTTTCTAACATGATTAATAATCGAAAATATTGATTGATATTAATTATTAGAAATAATCGGGTGTATGTCTCCTTTACTTCCGTTTTCTCATCTTTAATTCTCTTTTACCTGTAAATCATCTAGTTCTGATATCTTATGGATCACATGTTGTATCACCTCTTTTCATGCGACTTCAATATAGAATCATGGTAAGGATACTTATGTGTTTGATAGTACATCACTTTATATCATGTTCTATGAGAATCTATCGTAAGGATACTTATTTTAAAAATAAATATTATTGTAGTTGAAGTAATTAACCGAAATTATGTGCGATTAATATATAATCGTAGTACCTATGTTTGTAGTATATGATTTGGTAGATTAGTTAATATCACTTGTTTGGAAAAACATGTTCTTATTGTGTTCCTAACGTAATTAGTAGTTACCAATGTTGATTAGAAATTAATAGTTAAGAACAATTGAATATATACCTCGCTGAATGGACTCGTAATACAAAATATGTCGCGAAAAGTAATGATACAAAATATATACCTCGCTAAACTGTCTAACTTACTTTGACCGTCCTCATCTTGGTCCATTCTTCAAAGCTCCTGTCAATACACACCAATTCGAACATCTCAACAACAATTCCAAAACATAATCCCAACAAACACAAAGACACCATTATGTTAACGCCAGCTACATCTAGCCATCAACAGAAAAAACCTATTATCATTTTTATCAAACCAATTCTCACACAACAACCTCAAAACTTAAAATTCAAATTAAGGATTCAATAATACAAAAATAACACGAAAATTGAACGGCAATAATAACAATCAAAGCTAAGGAATCTTAGAAGTAGATAATAATAAAGTAATATTATCTTTAAATTTCAAAGGTTAGAATTATTTGATTTTTGGAAAGATTCGAATCTTTGTATGATTATAAGATCTTAAGACATTATAAATCTAGAAGGAAGCTCGGAGGAAGAGGTTTTTTCTCCGAAACCGTTGCCATCGTCCTGGATGTTTTAAGCGTGCGATGGATGACGCTGGAGTTGGAAGTTTGACTAGCTTACTTCCTCGGCAAGGAACAGATGACACGCCACAGTCTAGCAGTAAAGGGAAGAATCCCATGGAATATTCACACCTCTGGAGCATGAGAGCTTCAAAGAGTCTGATGGGGGAGACTGGAGTTGGGAGTTCCAGTAGCTTCCTTGCGCCGCAAGTAACCCAAAACAAGCCAGACCACGGTCAAGGGAAGAACAAGGTCCCAGATGCTCCCACTCTATATTCAAATCTCTCGAGCATAACATCTTCAAAGCCTTTGATGTGGGACGCCATCCGTTCAATTAGGTTTCGTGCGCCGCAAGTAACTAAAGACGAGCCAGAGTCAAGCCACACGAGGAAGAGAAAGTGCCCAGAGAAGCCAAACAAAATCCAAGACCACCACGGCCAGCAGACAACACAGGCCCAGAGTCGCCTCCGGACTTGAAGCAGAGGATCGAACAAATGGGCAGCAGGGACCCAATCCTAGTCATTCAAAAGGGGCTGTTCGCTTTTTTTTATTACTACAAATATAACTTCACCATTGAACTGACAAAGACTGTAAATTCTGTTTGACTGCAACTTGACTTCTAATACATAACTGATAATATATAGCGTTAAAAATACGTGTGTCAGTTGAACATAAGGCGGCTTTTTTTCCTTGAAAAGCCGTCTTTTATTAAAATATAGATGACGCTTCATAAAAAGCATTGTCTATTGTATTTTAGTTTTATCATAGATGATACTTTTTCAGAAAGCTCTGCGAAGGCATCATTTAAAACGATGATTTATACGCATATAATAACATTAGAAGATGTATATAGGAAATAGTCGTTGCACACGATCGGTAGACGACATGAACATGTCCCTCTTATCAAATTTAAATGAAAAAAAAATTAGCCGTATGTAAGTTCAAATCCTGGCTCGATCGGTGATTTAACACTCGACTAGAACAAAGTTTGAACCGGATTTTTTTTTTAATTAGTACGAACAAAACTCTTGCATCCGACCAACACCACCTCGGGTTATCGCTAAGCTGAACCAGAATCAAAACGACGCCGTCAAACAGAGTCGACGAAATTGCTCTACGGGTGATCAACTCACAGCGTCTGTGATCTAACTACACGACAGACAAATGAAATAATTAATATAAAAATAAATTAAAGTTGTTATTGGTCAGGCCACGTAGCGTGGACAACAGCCCGTCATATAAGTAAAACTTCTTCCAACTCGATTTTTGTTCAGAAATTTATTCAGAGAAAAAAGAGAGAGAGAGAAAGCAAAGAAGGAAGATCTTTGCGGAGTTCTGGCTCGATTCAGCGTTTGATACAGCCGAGGAATCATGTCGTCTCCCGGAGAGTAATGCCTCGAAATTCTCTAATTAATGATGAGATTGTGGTTAGGGTTTTTTGTTTGGTTGGTATTTGAATTTGATTGCTGTTGACATTGCTGTGTTTTGAGCTGTTAGGTTAATTTTTAAAAAGATTGTTGTTAGGTTTGATCGAAAGAATGGGGATTAGGAAAGTGTTAGTTGTAGATGGATTGGTGGTGTTTATGATTTTCGATGCAGTCTTTTCTTTCTGAAGGCTGATGATCAGAATGGGAATTTTGAATGCTCATTTCGGTGAACTTCGTTTTTTTCTTCTTCTCAAAATTAGGGCTTTTTTTCCTAGTTTCAAATGAGAGGGTAGGTTAGTGATGGAACTATTTAGGTTGATTTTTTATGTATTCTGTGTGAGGGATAGTTTTTATAAATAATTTCACCTGATGTTTGATACTTGAGATGCTGATGAAACTGGGCTACTAAAGTATTCGTTTGAACTGAGTTCAGTTTGGCTTCGCATTGAGGACATAATTATCTTGGAAAGATGGATGATTAATAAAATGTGTATGACAAACTGAACACAGTGCATCATTTTAATTTTTACACTAAAACTTGGTGTATTTGGGGATCAAATTGCTCAAATGTGTAACCGTATAGTGATTTTTTGTTCCAATCACTTTTCCTTGGAAGAAAATAATATATAATAATATCAGCGATGTTTATGTCTTTCTTGGATCATATAATATGGTGCACTTATAGTGAAAGCATGCCCAGACGGGTATGCATGACTTTATTCCTCTCAGTTTGAAATCAGTGTTTTTGTACCCAAATTTGATTAATTGGTTTTAGTATTGTATCTGGCTAGGTTGCTTTGACATGCTGTTCCGGATAATGCTAATTTGTATCCCTTTTGTCTCCAGATTTTATAACTCTCTTCCGCCCATAAGTAAGGGATTTGCAACAGCATGTTTGGTGACTACAATAGCCGTTCAGTTAGGACTGTTTGCACCTGCCCATGTTGCTATAATATATGAAAATGTCTTCTCACATTTCCAGGTACAAATCTTGCCACCTACGATTGTTCTTTATCAATGGAGAATTCATACTCAAGGTGGTCGTATTGTGTAGGTTTGGAGACTTGTTTCATCGTTTTTTTTCCTAGGGAAGTTCTCCATAAATTTGGGAATTCGTCTATTGATGATGTAAGTTACCACCTTTAAGCTCTTTAACGATAACGGACACAGTTTTGTTTTTCACAAATGTGCATTGGCATTTGGCATAGCTGTAAATGTTATTATCCGACAGTTTGATCAAGGGATCAATACAATTTAGAAAACAAGGATAAGAGGCTGTTTGGTTTCCTGACTGTGATTATGTTCTATTTGCCATTATAGACTTAGATATGGTGTACAACTTGAGAAGGGACCATTTGAAAGGCGGACAGCTGATTTCTTATGGATGATGATTTTTGGAGCACTTACATTGTTGGTATGATGGGTTCTTTCTTGTATCACTTTTGCATCATCTCTACTGAATGGTCTTGATGTCCTTGAGTAGGCTCGCTCATGAACAAAGACTTTCTAAATGAATTTTAGAATTTCTGGATTCCGAGTTTCGAATGATAGGAAGTTCCGACTAACATGGTTCTTTTCCGCTACTTGACTTGATTGGATTTCCAGGTCCTGGCAGCCATTCCTTTCTTGTGGACTCCTTTTTTAGGCACTTCCTTGGTGTTTATGCTGGTGTATGTTTGGAGCAGAGAGTTCCCTAATGCTCAAATTAACTTGTATGGATTAGTTGCACTTAAGGTATCAAAGGCTTCATTATGTTCACGGCGAGGCATCAATTCCCTATTTTGGAAAAAACTCGGTACATACAAATAACCTTAAGATTAAACCATCTGGTAATTGCAGGCATTTTATTTCCCATGGGCAATGCTCGCACTGGACATCGTTTTTGGAGCAGAAATATTGCCGGACCTCTTGGGTATCGTTGCAGGACACTTATACTACTTCTTGACAGTTCTGTACCCACTGGCTGGTGGCAAAAACATCCTGAAGACTCCATTTTGGGTGTATCCTTTTATACTCTGATTCTTTTGGTATTTCAATAGTCGCATAAACACGTGCATTATTGCTTTTAAGCCTATGCACACTACAATTTCCTTGACTAACATGACTCAGACGTAGAATCGTCCAACGCTACCGAATCGGATTCCCAAGCCCATCCAACACGGCTGCTGCAACCCAGGGAGGGGGAGACATGAGAACCTCCTCAAGCACTAGCACCGCATTCAGAGGAAGAAGCTACAGGCTCAGCGACTGAGACTCCATAATCCTTTTCTTCTTCCCCTTCTACACATGAAAAATGTCTTCTTGTGTCTCATGGCTTCTTCAGTCTCGAGGGAGATGACATACTTGGTCACACATGGCAAACTCTATTTCAGTCTATCTCAGTATTCTAATCACTGCTGAAATTTCTGAAACATGATAATATTTTTGTACCACTATAACTCTTATCATTTGTAGCATAATACATTGACCCAGGTTGACATTTTCTGAGAATTTACTCATCTGTGGGTGATGAATACACAAGACACAAACTTTTCATCAAAAAAACTTATACCCAGTTGCTCCCTAGTCCCAAGTTGCCATGATAATGCTCAATTCGAAGAACATGAAGCTTTTCTCACTTTAATTCTATTGGATCAGTCTGCCCAACCCAGTTTGGTTTTTGTGATTTTAGCAAGTGGGCAGAACTCAAAATTAGTTCTTTTGGATAGAAGCTGAATGAAAAAGTTGAAGACAATTTGTGTCTTCTTTGGTTGTCGATATAAAGAACCAACACTGGTGTTTTTCAAGATGAAGCACACAGTAAGAATTTACAATTATCAGCAGAGAACTTGACACAGGAACAAGAAATGTTATGAACAACTGCTGCACTTAACCAAAAGGCATACCTGAATACCATTTTCTTCAATCTGCAGCCATAATCACAGATAAATGCAGTATAGAGACTGGCAGGCATATCAGGTGTTGGGATTTTGTCCGCTTGGCTGGGAAGAGGACGAGCTCTGATCGCCCTCGTTAAGATTTGTAGTTAATTCCTGAAAGCACAGGTTGCGTAAGTTTTTGAAAATGTAGGATTGATGTGTGTGTATGGAGGGAAATTATGAAGGTATACGGACCTGGGTTGGATTAGGTGGCCCTGAGTTTCGAGGATTTGGCACCTGAGCGAAAACTTGACCACCCATAAAACCATCATCAGCCCCTCCTAAATCTCTTAACCTGTTCAGCTCAGGAACTACAACAGTAGCAAGATCAGGCCTGTCCTTCTTCCTTAATTCTGCGCATTTCAGTGAAATTTTAGCAAATGCCAGTGCCTCCTCAACCGGCCAATCCTGAACAGTTGGGTCGAGCATTTCTTCAAATTTCCCTCTCTCAATAGCCTTCTCGACGTGATGTGTGAGTCCCATCGGAGGCTTGGCTGTAATGATCTGGAGGAGTAATATTCCCAACGAGTATATATCTGACTTTGTTGTCAACATGCCAGTTTGCTGATACTCAGGGTCTATGTAGCAAAATGTCCCAGCAGCGGAGGTCATGTGATATTGCGTGACACTGTCAGCCACCGATGGTGGAACCAAACGAGCTAAGCCAACGTCGCTAATTTTGCTCACGTAGTTTCTGTCTATCAGGATATTAGCTGGCTTGAGATCCCGGTGCACCAACGGCTCTGGTTTTGCCTGGTGGAGGAACAGCAGGGCAGTCGTGATTTCTGCTGCTATGCTGAACCTCTTTTTCCATGACAGTGGTCGTGTGTTCCC
The DNA here is from genome assembly GCA_963678935.1 of Umbilicus rupestris. NCBI lineage: Eukaryota > Viridiplantae > Streptophyta > Magnoliopsida > Saxifragales > Crassulaceae > Umbilicus > Umbilicus rupestris. Next base: position 11,375,483 of record OY787623.1, on the reverse strand, counting down.
TCTCCGGAGAAGCCTGTCCTCTAAGCTACCATTTTCCATATATTCGTAGACCAAGCATCCGTACTCGGGACAAGCCCCTAATAGCAGGACCATGTTTGGATGCCTCATACAGCATAAAACCTCAACCTGTCCGATAACTGTAAGTTAGAACATAAAACTAACCTACGAGAATACCAAACACACCTAAAAAAATGACGGGATACCTCTTGTTGAAATTGCTTCCTTCCTTGGGCAGCATCAGGCCGTAGGACTTTGATGGCAACCGGTGTATGATCGAGGTAGCCTTTGTAAACAGGGCCGTACCCACCTTCACCGATTTTCTTTGAATCCACAAATTTATCAGTGGCCTTCTCGATTTCCTGTATCGTGTATTTTCTATATCGTATGTCATTTTTTGCTAAGACATTTAATGCCCGATTCTTCTCTTCAGCCTCCTTCCTGGCCTTCATCTCTGCGTACCGTCTCCTTTGAGCTTCCATTTCTGCAAGCCTCTGTGCTGCTTCTGCGGCCTCAATGGCAGCTTTGCATTTGGCCTTCTCCCTTTCCACAATGGCAAGAGCTGACTCTTCGGCGTGTCTGGCTTCCCTAAACCTTCGAGCTTCCTCCATCTTCCAGTCGTGGAGCTCCTTTGCCTAAATGTTAATAAAACCCATTTCCATAACTAGTCCGCTATCGGGTTATGAACTTGCAAGTGAGAAATTACCTTCTTCTTCGCCGAGATTGCCTCTTTGCACGCGGTGCTGTACATGTCCATTGTTTGCTTCAGCTCAAGCTTTAATCTTCTCATCTCAGCTTCCATATCTCGCTGCAAACAAAAATGAGCGAAATCATTCGAGCTTCTCATCATATAAAATTTTAATGGCAGCATTGAACGATAAAATACTGGTCTGCAGTCTGCACTTACTGGTCCATTGCCATCCCTGGAAGATTCATGCATAAGGGCGAAATCGATGTTCTGAGCAGTTATATCAACTGATCCGAGAGAGAATCTTCCAGAACCTTCAGTCTCATCCAGCACTGAATCGCGGCTAGTTGAAGACCTTCCTGGAGTAACAATGTCAATACTTTCCATTGACATATTAACAGGAGCACTCCTAGGCCTCTCCCGCAATGGGGTTTTAGAGAAGTCGTTGCCCTTATCCGATACATATGCATCCGGCGTTCCCATGCTTCTGTGGCTTGTTCTTATAGCCGGTGGTCTGCGTTCATTGGTCAACGAATCAAAATGCAGGAAATAAACCACAATTCAGAACTCAAAAGGTCACTGGAAAATCTTAACAATGAGTCATTTCATCGGAAAAACATATTTCTGAACAAAACTTATTAAGAAAGAGCATCAGAAGCCATTACCTGTATGAACCTTCGAATTCTAACTGCTCTTGAGCCATATGGGGTGCCAGTACAACAGGAGTCGACGGCACCTTGGGCGGTGCAGCAGTATTGGCTGCTGGCCTTTGGGCTTGTCGGACAACAACTGCCTTGGTCTTTGCAATTACATAAACTGAGCAGAAATCCGGTGCATTTTTCGTCACTGCAGAGGATACATCTTGTTTCATCCTGCAACACAGGTGCTAATTAATCAGTTTCTTCTTTCTTCAATTCACAGTTGAGCAGGCAACATTAAGAGAAAGAATGATAACCATCTTGTTAAAGCATTTCCTCTTGAGGCGCCAACGACGATATTGTTGATGAAGTTGGCTTTGGCATAATTGAGCAGTCCTTTAGAGACATCAGTATCGTCGATAACAACCTCTTTCAATTGAATCTGACAACAGAATTACAGAACTTTTGTAAAAACAAGTTGCAGATTTTCCACACACATTTGGCTCCATCGGCCAAGAACATGATCAATAAAAGATGCCAAGTAAACATATGTTGTAGTAATCCTATCCATCACACAGAGCTCAGCTTTCTGAATTTGAAAACTTCTAATTCATCTTTTACAGAATTGAACTAGATTTATCCGAAAAATGAAAACTTTTGTTCCATCTCTTCTTAAAGCCGGTATGCGATATTAAATTATCTCAGATAAAGTAACTTGGAGAAATCAAATGAAACCCACCCCTTTGCGAGTACAGAAACCACGAAATGTTGCAAAGAGTTGCTGCAGGTCAAGTTCATGCTCTCCATCCGCCCCGCCAGACGACTCTGCACCATCCTCAACCGAGTCAGAAAATGTAGCTTCTGAAGATCTAATTACCACCAAAGTCACCATAACAATAAACAATGCAATGCCAAAAGGCAGCCCTGCGGCATCTATCAAACTATCATATGCTAAAATGCAGCAAATTTTAGGTGAGACATTTGATCAAACAGTTGGCGTGCAATGATGCAAAAAGAGAGAAGGTACCTACGATGTTGGTAATTTCCAATCCGGACATGGACGAGGATCAATGAAGGATTGGTCTCCGACAGGAGAAGATTCTCAGCTGCCCATCGGACAGAATAGTTGCTGTTTTTATCCTTATCAACTCCGACCATCACAGTCTTGATGCGCCCGCTTGGGGGTGGGTAGTTTGGAGCCATTTACACAAAAACGCACCGCCAGTGCGACGTTGTCTCCAGCTTGCGATGCGGGTCAGGTAGGCAGAAAACAAATGATGTTTGGTTTTCTTTCTTTCTTTCTTTCCTTCTTTCTTTCTGGTTGTTGTTGTTGCTAGAAAAAAAAAAAGAGACAGAAATTTTAGGGGAAAGGGAGAGATTAAAGCAGAGGGGAGGATTGGACCTCAACCTCGACCTCATGCGGTGTGATCTTGACCTTTCTATTTTTGGCAAATCCGACATTTTCTCTTTTCTGTTCTGCTTCGTTCCGGTTTTCTCTCTCATTGCCATGTTTCATGCAAATATATATAAATTAGAGTTTCAAACTTCCCTTGCATTTCAAACTTCCCTAACCGCTTAACAGGTACATTATTCAAAGTGAAAATGAAAGCACAGTTTCAAACAGCATCTTATTTCAAACCAATTTCCTGAAACACAGTGCAACACTTGAACTACATGTCGTGTAATAAAATACCTCATTTCTTCTTGAGCAGGAAATGAGCAATCATCCATTCTTCCCCATTGTTGTATCCAAAGGTCCTCCAGTAGACCGTCGGTTTCACATGCTCGTCATTGCCATATGTTGATATGATGATTGGCTTTATGGAAGCCAAATTCAGGTCCATGTTTTTAAGCCATTCTTCGCTGCAGGACAGCAAATTATTTGTTTTGCTAAATTAGAGTGTTATTTTACATGTGCCGGAGGAGGGCAGTTTCTCAGAAGAAGCAGTCCAGATATACAAGAGGGAAGAATAACAATTTCTAACCTTGTACGAGAATAATGTCTCCCATTCACATGCCAGTGATCAACTATGGAGACATCTTCCTGTGTATAATATAATTATTGTTGTAAGCACATGTAAAATGGGGCTATGCCAACAGTGAAGCAGAAAAAAATATGTTTCTTTGTTTATGTCCCTTAATGCTTCTGCGTTATGTGGCCATATTCGAGCTGTATGCAAGTGTGCTTAGTTTAGTTCTTTTTTTTTTCTGGTGCTTTGATTTTTTACTTTTCTTATAATGGCAGGCACAAGAAGCATATGGCTTGGAATGGGAGATGGATTAATTATTTACCTGGAAGTAAAGAAGTAGATTTGCAGAAGGCACTGTTCCCCCAGAGAAGAATTAACGAGTTATCAGTCATCGTCGTTGAAGTCCTGTGATTACATGGGTCAGTTAATAACTGGTGTGCTGATTCGCCCTGTTCTTGTACCGGAAATTTTAACCTATCATTTGCCTTGAAAAGTATCAGATGGTACCTCAAAGTGGTAAGCAAAAGCTTTGTGGCAAAAATAGTGGACAAACAGTAGGCCGTCTTCTTTCAGCCAGTATGAAATTTTCTTCAGAAGTTCCTTGTAATTCTTCATGTGCTGTAAAACAACCAAGATTCATGAATTAAGGTAATAATTTAGAGTAGAAGTCAAATACAACATGTACCTCAAACATTGCAATGGAGAGGATTCTGTCGTAGGAAGCCTCCATTTCAAAGGTGCTCATATCCGCGAAGATGATCTCCACATTCTCAATTTGCAGGTCCTTGTGCAATTTGGGACATGCAGTTAGTGCATTTATTTCTTTGTAATTGAAGAGGCAGTGGATGATTAGGAGAATACAGACCTGCAGATATCGTCAATATGTGCTTTCTGAGTTACAAATTCCAGTCACCCTGCAATTATACTTCTGCGCAATGTACAGCGAGAGAGAACCCCATCCACACCCCACATCAAGAACACTAAGCCCATCCTTCAATTGCGACCTCTCGCAGTAAATCTCCAACATGGCATGCTCCGCATCATCCAAAATGCTTGATTTGTCTTCAAAGTAACAACAGCTGCACAAAATCAACCTAATAAGAATTAACTCATTCCTATTTCAAAAAACATCCACATTCAGAAGAATAAAAGATTTAGAGCCTCATATCATCCAACCTGTACTTGAGATGCTTTCCAAGCACCAAATTGAAAAACGAGGTCGGCATCTCATAGTGCCGCACCTTGGCCTCATCAGTGTTTATTGCTATTGGCATCTCTCAAAGATGCAAAACCAACACAACCAACTTCAACCACCAAAGCTGCAACCCTAACAACACATCAGTCATCACATCCATGAAATTTCACTTTCATCCACATCTCAAATTCTCACTCCATAAATCCATAACCTCAAATCCAAGCCCTAATCACCACTCACTATAACACCATCACCACATCCACACCTCGAAAACTCAAATAAAACTTACATTTCACGAACTGCGCCAGATCAGACGCCTGCAACTCCGATGACAATTTATAACCAGTTCGCAGGCGGCTGGCCAACAGACACCGCTTCAGCCTCCGGCAACCAGTTGCGCTCGAGCGAGGCGAGCATCACTCAGGAGATGACGTCATACGGCACCTGGAATAACGACTCCATTTCCTTCAAATCATCCCACCTCTCGCTTTCCAGTCTCCACAACTCGCTTATATTTAAATCTCCCTCGCTTCTTCGGGCCCCACTTTTGGGCCTTTAGTGGGCCCAAATAAACCGGCTTGTTGAATGGGCCTTTCGGCCCAATTGACTATTTGTAAAGCTATGTTAATTTAGATAAATTCAAATCAGTCAATTCAAAATGTGCAGAGGAGATGAGTAAATTCTACAACAAATTTGCACCAATATTGTTCATAAGCCTGAATCTAGGAGGCTCGAAATCGTATATAAATCTCATCGATCTCGCGTCCGAGCCTGGCAATCTCCGCCTCGATTCCCCTATGCTGATTTAAATCAACTGTCCGCAGCAGGGCTTCCCTCAGGTCTGATATTTTCCTCTCAAACCCTTTCATCTGTCCAAAAAACAGAGTAACTTAGTTAACTTGGAACACAAGCAACCAATGCAGAAAACCCATTGGCGTGAAAAATGAATGGTGGAGGATCGATCCTTCCGCCACCTTCCGGTAAGGCCACCGGGGCATTCCATGTCTGCGGCAAAATCTTTTCACCACCGTCGCGCAGACTCCCAATTCCTCGGCGGCCTTGGTTAAGGTGAGATGAAAGTAGCCCGAAACTTCCTCCACTGTGAGATTTGCTGCTTTCTCCCTCTGCACTACACCAACGTAAGATTTGAGACAATTTTGAAAAAATGTTTTAACTGCAGGACTCAAAAAACTACCTGTTTCTGGTACCGGGTCTTTGGACCGGAGAGATCTGCGAGTTCTAAGTCTAAGCGAGGATTGTCCATAGGGCCTGTGGGAAGGTCAGATTCGTCGTCTGACTTGCCGTAGAAGTCACTCAAGTCTAGGCCGACGCACAAGGCCTCGTAAAAGGGCGCCATGGGATCGTACACTAGTACAAAACCAGCTTGTTTTCGACTCTCGCAGTATTGGACCAGAAACTCCTTCACACTCTCCATGCTCTTATTGGAAAGGCTTCATAAGAAACGATCAAATGTAATGAGGAAACTTGCAACCCAAGTTACTAACAAACTAAGACATTTTGAATATGAGCTACGCCATTTAAGCCATGTCGAGTAGCTTCATATCCAAGTAATCAAAAGTTCGAATTTCAAATATAAATTTACTGCACAAAGGACCACAAAAACCCTAACTTGTAATCCAAGTAACCTTGTACGAGCAAATTCAACACAAAGTAGGCTGAACATAACAAATACTAACTCGAGCATTTGGTGCGTCCGATCGCCGGAGCTGATCTGAATCGCTGAAATCGCGTGGCAGATCATCCCGACTCGTCCGTGTATCTCAAGTTTCGCTGAACAAATCCCTGCAAACGGACGAATGAATGAGTCCTGATCATCGAATTTCACAAATTCCTTGCAAGTTTTAAGTAATCAATTTATGACCCATTACCATTGGTGTGAACAATTTCCCTTAGAACGAGACAGAAGGTACAAGATATGGGAGCGGCCGGCACCGGCCATAACTCGAACCCCTCCGAAACATAAAAGCTCTCATTTTGACCCGCATTTCGGTCTTTAGACTCGGACCCAGAAGGCTTGTCGGACCCACTTCCGTCCTCGAACAGCCCTTGGATAAACGGGTCATCCATCGGGTCGATGGGGCATCCGATCACATCTGCCTGAACCTGTCGATGGTTCGTAGGGTTATATTCATCGTAGTTCAGTAACTCGTCGAGGTCAAAGCCATCAGCGTCGAAGTCGATGAATTCGTCGAGTGGCTGATCCGCCATGACGGAGTGTAACGACTCCGTCGATGGAAGCAGCGGGAGAAGATGAAAGCTTCAGCGGAGGCGGCGATTCAGAGAATTTCACAGAGAACGTTTTCGGATTTTTTTGAATTTGGGGAAGACGGTGGTAGTTAGTTACGGTTAATGACCGTTGCGAGAATGGCGGCTGGGCTTATTGGGCCTGCTGTTTCAGTCCAAATGGCCACGTCAGCAATCGCCACTTGGCAATAAGTCCACGTCGGACAGTGACGTGGAAGGTACCGGTACATGTATATATATTATGTCTCTGTACATCTTCATCATTCTTCTTCATCTTCTCAATAATTCCTGCAAGCGTGCTGCTCTGTTTCTCTCTCTCTCTGTTCTTTTTCTCAGAGATTGTTTTCCCAGAAAAGACAGAGATTCTCTGTAAACCTACAAATTACATTCCCATCGACAATCCTTCACACGGGGCCGTCGCAGACATTTTTCGACATTCTCCAGACCAACCCAACATCTCCTGACACCATCAATCACCACCTTACAAGAGCTCAACATCTCGAAACATTCAGAAAACATCATACTCTGTTTTTTGGTACGAGAGAGAGAGAGAGAAGGAGATGCACAGCAGAAACGGTTCGGTGCGGGAGAGGGAGGTGAGCTGGGATCGGAAAGGGCCGTCCTTTTCCACAACGCTGCTGGACGAGATTTACAGGTCGATTGACGGTGGAACTGCGAGAGAGGATTGTAAGAGGTCGAGGAGGAAGCAGCAGGACGAGGAGGAGGCGAAGCAGAGGGCGAGGCTGTTGGAGAAGTGGATGGAGAAGAAGAAAGTGAGCGGTGAGAATTGCAGGGTGGTCGGTGTTAGAACGGAGAAGAACGCGTCGTCGGAAAAAATGGAGCTTGGTAAGAATCTGAATCTGCACTACGTGGAAAACGATCCTCTGTTTTTCAGCTCCGGGTCCAACTCGTCCGACTCCAACTCCAGCTTGTTTTCCGAGCACGAGTCGATTCCGCTTCCGGCGGTGAAAACGAGATCTTCGTGTTTCCTCCCGCCGAAGCCGATTCGGACAAGTGTGATGCCGGAGAAGAAGACGACGACGACTGGTCCGAAAACAGAGCATGTCGACGTCCCAGCGAGCGCCAAGTCGCGAGCTTTGAAGCTCTACGCCCATCTGAAGAAGATGAAGCAGCCGATCTCGCCAGGCGTGAAGCTCACCTCGTTCATCAATTCGATTCTTCCAAACTCGAAAAAATCCTCTAACAGAACAACAACAACGACAACGACAACATCCGCAGCAGCGAAACCTACGTGTTCTTCAGCTTCATCGTTCACCAGGTCGTGTTTGAATCACCAGACCACACCCTCAACATTCAGAACCAACTCCATCAAACCCTCAGTCCCGGTCAACGGCGACCCAATCCCGACCCGGCCACTGAAGCGAGATTCACAAGAACAGCTCCGTCGCCAACTGATCGATTCATTCAGAGCATCGCCAAAACCCAGTTCAAAAATCCAGCCAAAACCGATCAACACCGATGTCACAAGATTCTCAGATGACGAGGATTACGCAGAGAGCGACTGCAGTGAGGATTTGTTCGAACTCGATCATCTGAAACTCAACAGATACTCCGGCGAGCTTCCGGTTTACCAGACCACTCGCTTAGCCCCCCAAGATTCAAACTTGTAAAACATCAAATTCAAGTCATCACATTACTGGTCTCTGTAGTAACATAACATGCTCTGTTTTCTGAATCAAAGATTCTCGACCAATTTCATACTCTGTTTTTTTTCAATTGGAAAAGCAAAACTGGGATTGAAACGAGTTAAAGTGAAAGAAAGAAAGAAGCAGATGATGATGGTGGGGGTCAGATTTAGGGCCTGGGCGGATCGATCGGGGCACGATCCAAAGCAGAGTGAGAAAACGACAGAATAAAGAAAAGCAAAGCAAAGCACAAGAAAGCAGAGTGGATGGAAGAAGAAGAAGGAGAAGATTCTTGGATTGCTGGAAACATGGGCTCTGATCATCACACTCTAGTGTTGTTGAGGTGCTGCTGGTGGTTTCGAAAACTGGGAAAGTGAAAGGGCGATGGGATCGTTGGATGGATCCGCCATGGGAGAAGAGAAAGTGGAGATTTTCGTGTCCATTTTTTTGTTTTTTTGAAATTTGGTGATGTTTTGGTGTTGCTTTGCTTTGGTCTTGTTCTTCTCTTTTTTTGTCTTTCTTGCAAACTTTGTTGCTCTTTGCTTCCACATTGAGCTTGGAATCAGCACCTCCAACATCTTTACCTTCTTTTCACTCTCTCAAATTCCGATAATCAATTTCGATTCCGATAATAAATCAGTCCGACTCGGTCTCATTTCAGTTCAGTCAATTTTAACTTATATGAAATTGCACATCGGAAGAAAAGCTAGGTGGGTTTGAGATGAGGAATATGTGGGATTTGAGGTGCACAAAAATGTATGAAAAGATCATAGTAGCTAGGGGAGACTATATATACATATTCATTCTTTTAACTTAATATGAGACGATTATAAATGAGGATTCGAAACAAAAAAGGGAATGACGGGCTAATTGTAGTCGTTTCTTAATAAAAATCCATCTGGCAAAGCCTTCTGCGAGACAAAAGATAATTTCTGCGTCAAAATGAGAATGAAGCATGCGAAAAACACAGAAATTGTGGAATTCAAAGGTGGGAGGGAATAGAGTGCATGTAGCTTGGAATAAAATCCTTGGCTTGATAGTCAATTTCTCAAAATGAGAGACCAAATGATTAGTAAAGCATATCATGCAAGAGAGCCCAAAGGCACTAAAGCAAATTAAATCAACCATATCAACAACTCAATATGATACTAAAGTGCCAATAACGAGCTAAAGTACTTCATTATGATCTCCAAGTTCATGGTTTCACACCTTCATTAAAAATACTAATCTAACTCGTCTGTATTTAATTCAGACTCCGTTACACAAACAACCATAAAATACATTATTTTCGAACGATGCATCATTTGGGTATATGAGATTATTCTAGTGGTAGGATTAGACTATTTTGGGGAGACAATTAGGGCTACTACTAGGGTTTGTTTTATGCATAACCCTTTTTATGGAACCGATTAGATTGCCAAATAGTTGGTGAAGCTTTGCAAGCTAATTAGGATGATTTAAAATGAGACAAGGAATGTAGCTCTAGCCTTTATATTTATACAAAAAATTTCCTAGCATTTGAGCTAGAAGAAGATTATATATGTCAATCAATCCAAGGTTAGTTTTACTCGCATTAGTGACATATTTATGCTAGAATGCGTTGTAAGGAAGATTCATCGTGACGAAATGACTGCATATGATCGCTAAAACCCTATTTTTTATTTGCACGGCCTCATTTCGGACGCGTTATAATTCAAATTTCTTAATGACCGATTTTTATTGTATATAAGGACATGAGCCCTTAGTGCTTACACTCTTAATATTGTTTAAGGGATGTAGTTTTTCTACCATTTGGTGAACATATTCCTCTAGCTTAGTGGTTGAGCACTAGCTAACTAATCACTTCTATGATTGCATTAAATCATGGAATTTAAAAACAATCGAACATTTAAAAATATTGATATATAGCACAATTTTGTGAAGTGCCAATCATTTGGTAGATGATCATAAGGGGCCATTTTATTCGGTTTTGTTATGTTTATCAACAAGTAAATGTTAAATAATGCGATTTAAAATGCATTTTTACATGACGAACTTGATGTCTACATGAAGATCCTCTGGTTTAAAATAACTCAAAAGTATTATGGATTCGAGCAAGCCTCATGCCAATGATTCTCCAAATTCAATATTGCATTAACACGATTTGGGTTCATAAAAAGTCTACATGACTACTCTCTTTTCGCCTTCATTTATATTACCTATTCTATAGGTCAAACCGTTCGAGAGCCATCAGGAGTGAAATTTTAGTCGCTGAAATGTTTGACGTTTCTTTTATTACTAGACTACGGTTTGGCCTGAATCGTTTCTTAAGGTGGGGAAACTCAAATGATAGATGAGATTTTGAGTCTAGTATGCTATGGAGATTGCATAAAGATCATAGATGGGTTAAATGTAGATGACATTAATGAAAACCTGCAGTCTCCAACCTAATCAATAAACTTTATTACTCGTTCAAAAACAAAAAACTGAATTCGGCTTCATTTAGGGTTTAGGGCAGATTAGGGTTTTGGAATTTCTATATTTATTCAGATGTAATAAATCATAAGATCTACACTTATCACAATCTATGGACTGCATGAAGCTAGAATCATAAACTAGGGTTAGGGTTACATTGCCATGATCTTACAGTGATCATATTGTACATTGCTGTTAACCATTGTTATGGGACTCTGTAATCCTCTGCGACTAGAGCAAATCCCCATCCATCTCTGTCCAGGAGCCAGTCCTCACCAACAAACAACGATGTCATACTTTGAAAATCAGTTGACTGACGTTGACCTTGGTCGTCACTGTTCTGCACTCTGGAAGTAGAATTATCTCCGGCAACATTATTCCGACAGGTGTCTTCAGACTCGGCATTGACGTCAATGTCAGCTAATTCTGCAAAACCCATGAGGTCCCCAAAATTGAAGTCCATACCTAACTCAAAGTCGTCCAAAGTCCATGTCCAATCCTCTTTGCTAGGGCACTCTGGGTTTGAGGTGCAGTTTTTTGTGCTCATCATGTGGCCGGTGTTTAACTGATCCTCACCGGTCCCGGTATCCGATGCTTCAGCAGCAAGATTCACTGAAGGCTGATGATGAAGCTTCTTGACGCCATTTTTTTGTAATGATCCAAGTTTTTTGGATATGGTGGCGTTCCAGTAGTTCTTGATTTCATTGTCTGTTCGGCCGGGCAGCCTTCCAGCAATCAGAGACCATCTTTTCAAATTGAAAAATCTCAATTCAGTTTCAATTTCAATTCATCATCAGAAAACAGAATGCTTGCTTGAGCTTATGCTCAATCTAGAGAGAGAAAGCTAAGGTATACCTATTGCCAAGTAGTTTGTGGAGCCTTATGATGAGATCTTCCTCATCCTGGGAAATGTTCCCTCTCTTCACATCCGGCCTTAGATAGTTCATCCACCGGAGCCGGCAACTCTTTCCGCTTCTCTTCAGTCCTGCACTCATACAAAAGCTACAACTACTTTCTTAAAATGTCATATGACCGGTAAGAAAGGTTTTCATACCTGCCGCTTTCGAGGCCTTTGCCCATCTTCCCTCCCCGTGCGCCGTCACATATTCGATCAGCTTCTTGTCCTCCCCTTCCGTCCACATCCCCTTGTTCACTCCCTCCGCAGGGCACCCCCTCCTATCAATTTTTAAAACTTTTTGTTTCTCTCCCTTCTCCCTTCTTTGCCCGAGTAGACTTTCTCTGTCCATATCTTTATCCAATACACTGATATTCTACTCTCTCTCTCTAACTGCAAATGTGTGAGTGATTCGAGAGAGATTCAACACTTTATATTCAGAACGAATTGAATGAAGAATGGTGAAGTAGATACACGCTTGCATTTATGTATACCTCAACATATACAAATTAGGGTAAAACTCATATATTCTTAATTGATGCTTTATGATATGTGAAGAGTTGTGAGAGTGTTTTATAACTCTCTAAGTGCAAATCTATGATGCATCGAGTTAGTTACTATAAATTAAATATAATTAATTTGATTATAATCTGGTGGGTCCAATCTATCTGCATGTCCCATTGACTGGACAACATTTTTAAGAATCTGAATAAGGCAAAATTTATGAGCCATGCATATTTAATGAAGTTGAAAAGGTTAATGAATCGAATGATGATCATTAGTTTTTTTAAGAATTTGTTAATGTGTTGTTACAAAATTATATTTAAGAATTTTTTTTACTTTTAACACATATATTGGGTAATTTTTGATGGGGATAGTAATTGTGGACAAGACAAAAAGATATTAAAGCACAATTAAATGCCAATAAATTCATTTCACCACAACTTGCGTTCTAGATCACATTCAAGTTTGATGAGTCTATAACTATTCTGATTCATGTATTTTAATATATTTTGTATTTTGAGTGGTACGAAAATTTCGGAATATTAAGACTGTTAGAGATAAACATTTGAAGAACTGTCCCACATCGCTAATTTGAAGGATAGTTTGCTATGATACATTAGATTAAAAAACTGTGTCTTTTATATTTTTGAGTCACATGAAAATATGATCCGATATATATCTAGCAAATTCAGAAAGAGGAACCATATAAAGTTGCCAATCCCATGGGAGTGCCCTACATGTTAAGTGCTCACCGCGATTAGTGTGCCCTATCCCCTACATCTTAAATACACAGAGTGATTACCATAGTTAACTTCTACCCTATCCTGAATAGGCAATAAATAGATTGAAAATGACTATTGATAACTCCTCAATGATTAAAACGAAACATGCAGCATGTTGCACCCATGGAATAGTCAAGTGGTAGGGCAGTCTTAGATCTTAAAATGTGCATCACGTTTTAAGACAATTGGTGATTCATCAACCAGTAAAGATAGAGTATTGGGAAGAAGTCAAGTGGATGTTCAGATAAAAACTTATTTTTAGAAGTATTCGATAGACGAATATGATAAACTTTAAACAAGTCCTACTTTTATCAGAGTCCATACTCTGATCTCATCAGAAATCGAATCCTACTCGCTGAGATGTTTCACGTCCCTTTTGCCACTAAAAAAAGTCCTACTTCGAAAGATAGTTTTTGCAATGTCTTTTAGTTTTCCCATGAGTTATGAAATGCAATGTGTCGTGTTGAGCATCAAAAATGGACGGAGAAAGATTTGGAGTATTAACTAAATTTATTGGTAGAGCAATGACAAAAAGCATGTGAAGGATCATTCCTTAATGAAGGCATGTCGAAGATTTCTCACGCATGCCAAGGATTTCTACCTAGAAGAGGTTATTTGCTCATGTAATAAAGTAATTCATTCCAATTCATCTAAGTATCATATTCATGAAGTACATTTAATGCTGTCCATTTTTAGTTCAGATTATTATCACGTATTTAAATTACTATTCATCATCTCTTTCCTATCACCAAAACACCACCATAACCACTCACCTCAACCAAACCCAACCACCATAACCACCAGCATCATTAGGTGTGGTTTTTGTTATAAACAAAATTATATCTGAATCGATGATAGAACGATTCAAGGTACATTATCACATAGCAAGCACAGCACAACACATGATATTTACCAACTCGCACATAATCGAGAATCAATATGTTTACGCAGAAAAAAACTTTTATTAAATCATGTAGGGGCGACAAGACATACTCTCACGTAGATTAGAATAAACACAGTCACCGAATGTATAAGTACATAAATAATGAAAATAGATGCCTCTAAAAGGAATCGAACACGTTTGACTCTATGAAACAACATTAAAGATTCTAAAATAAGGGTAAGGGCAAGGGCAAGGACAGGCCAATAAGTTCAGTGCTCAGAGCAATATCATCACTATCATTGAATCGAAATACGCCAGACGTCCAGGCAATGAATTCACACTACAATCAATATCATTGAAGTAAAATATTCCATTATAACTTATAAATGGAATCCAATGGGAACCAGATCTTTTCCAATTTTGGTAGGAGTTTGTGATGTTCTTGTCCATTCATTTTGGTATGTCCTACATATTAAGCACACGCACAGCTACCCTAATGGTACGTCCTACATATTAAGTACACACACCAGCATAAACATGTGCCTTGTGAATTGGAGAAAGAGCATTGATCAGTTATGAAGCAATGGAGACAGCACGAAATACATTAAAAGTACCAGATTTAGGGACACACCAACACCACATGACAACCTATTTCATGGCCATGGATCAAAAGTAGGTATTAGATTCGACCGACATGTATAGCAACAAACTTTCAAAGAACACAAGACAGCCATGCATTCTCTCACTAGAAGCGCAAGCATGTAATGTAACTACCACCTGTTTGGTTGTGTGATTTGGGGGTAGTTACATGACTGAGGATCTGAGACCATCCATAACTGCACAGCCTCATGTAAACCCCCACAGCCCCATGAGATTTTAGAGAACTCCAGACATGTTTCAGTTCATAGCTGTCCACATGAACTACTCCTTGTTGGGGTATCACACGTCAGATCAGCATTCAGTTTGGGCCGAAGTTTTTGACTTGATCCAAAAACGTAGATAATTAGGGGTTTGTATTACTATATATGTAATGTAAACCTAGTACTGTTATCACTCTTCATAAACAGAAATAAAATACCTTTCTAGTTCGGTCGTAGACGTAGCTTGATTACACTGATATAGTAAACTACGTAAATCCTTGTGTTCCTTTTTATATCTTCACATCGACCTCAATATCTAACATTAATGTCAATATAATATGGTTATGGTTAGTTAAATTGTTGTATATTCGAAGAGTGGTTTCGTTCATGAAAATCATTGTTATATGTGTCCATGAAGATACAAGTTAGGTCTAGATACAACAATACATATAACAAGAGAGATTGTCAATATGAAAGAAACAACATTCACATCAAAGCCTCTACTTATGGGTGTTGTGAGATGTTGTGAAAGAACACAAAATTCATATCAATCGTGTTTTATGTGAGTTCTTTTTATACGAGTGTTGTTACAAGTAATAATAGTATCACTATGTCTTATAAGTGATGCAATATAAGTGCTTATGCGACTGATACAATTGTCGCATTAATTATTTTATGCTGTATGTGCATATAAGGTGCATATTAACATGTCGCATAAGGTATTTGTTAGTCGCGTTAGGTAATATATACATAATATAAAACTAGTCGCTTAAACCTTTATTATTATCACATTTTAATGACGATTTTTATAATAAAAAAATAAAATGTTAATCTTGTTTTCATTCATGCTTCAAAATAATCTAGGTATAGAAATAGTTTAATCATAACATTTATTTCTGACGATGCCATCCAACAAAAGTTTAGACATACAAATCGCATAAGATGCCTTCCAATAAAAGTTATCATCACAAAAAATTTCACACAAACAGTTTACACATAGCAACCTCCTTATGCCAAATTTGCACCATTTGAGGCATTACTCTCAACATGTGACCCACCCCGCACAAAATCTTCAAGCACTCTTAACCTGTCCTCTAGTGTAGACACCTTAGCGGTTGCTTCGGCTACATCATCCTTCGCTTTTTTATGTAGCTCTGCCTTCATTTAGCTTGATTGTGCAACAATATCGCCCCACCTCTAGGGCGTGGAGGCTTCCTAATGCAATTTCCAACTTCTAATATTTGAGTACCTTTCTTTGTGCCCGCTACCTCCTCAACGATTTGAATTTGTGCGTCAGTCAGAAAAGGATCCTCTAGATGATTGAGATTCTGAGATGCTTGCTCCTCAAGTGCGCGCGCGTTTTCCTTCATTATGTCCTAGACACTAAATCAAAATCAATATGACTTCATCATATGCAGATATTAAAAATTAAAGTCACTCGTATAAATCAAAATAAGAAAACAAACTTGATTTTACTGACAAACACACAAATCATATCATTCAACATATCATAATGCGACATAAATATACTTCAAACTTAGTTCAAGCATGTTCCAAAAGACAATTGGAATCCACACAAAGGATTACAATATTCTAACATAACTCATACCAACAAAATCAAAAAAAAAAAATCAAGATAAGTTCCAACAATGTGGTGCAGCACAAGGCAACAGAAATCATACAAAAAATAACGATACATCAAAATACCTACTTATTATTTAAGAATTAACTAAATAAAATTACAAACAATAACATATTATCATGTCAACATACGTTCAACATAATATATTCACCTGAATAGCATATTATTATGTCAGATCCAAATTTATTAGTGCACAATAGATCAGTTAGTTAAAATATATTGAAAAATTAAAGAGAGGTTGAGAATAGAACCGTTATAGATGCACCCGTAGGATCAGCTGAGTAAACAAAGCTGCCACGAAAGATGCTTTATGTCCCTTGCGCATGTGCTCTTTAGCCTTGTGGTTGAATGATGGTTCATCTTGCTCGAGCTTTCCCGGCCCCCCCATTCGTTGACATTTTTTCTGTTCGAGAAAAAGCAAGTAAATCAGTTTATTCTAACATAAAATCGAATAACACAAATGTTAAAAACTGAAAACCTATTAGGAATGATCTTTAAATTGCGTGAGCATCCACTACCATAGGTGGGGACAGTCCACAAACTCCAAAGGGAATTCGTCACCATATTTTTTTCTCGTGCTTCTTGCAATCACACTTTTAGTCCTTATATCGATTAGTAATCGTTCTTATAATGAATTTTCAAATCCAAGAATCATATAACTCTACGACGAAATTAGGTTATGAAACAAATCAAAGTTACTTATCAAAATCATACTTAATCGTAAACGTAAAATTAAAATCCTACTTACAATTAGATGGTCGTACATAATTTCTCATAGATTTTCATCAAGCTCTACATAATTTTCATCACTTCAACCCACAACGTCCACCTTGTGATGCGATATTTGTTGATGTAGTGTTACTCATGTATAATTTGCAGAACATCACACACTCATGTGCAATGCACTGATCAGCTATGCATCTTTCTGGATATCGTGTGTTTCTGACATACTTTTTTATACTCACCTAGTAATCCGTAACAAATTTATTAGTATGACATCAAATATTTGACAATAGACAATATAATTTTTTACTTTCCATACATTTTCATATGAAACATCCAACTAAAATGAATAGGACCCTTGACCAGAACTTGATGAGGAAGATGAATCATGAGATAAAGCATTATGGCGAAGAAAGCTGGCTGAAAAATATGCTCCAACTTATAAATAATTTTCACTATATCCATCTTCATCTGAATAACATTCTCTCTCGTCTACTTTTTATAACATAGCTTTTGAAACCATCTGAATAACGATATAAGCAAGTCCACCATATGATATGGAAAATAAGCGAATAAAGACGAGAAGTAGTCGTTGAAGCATGACATGACAATCATGTGTCTTCAACCCATTAACCTTTTTATCATGCATATCATCTTATTTATCTTTTCATCTCTTCAAATATTTCCACCTAATGATCAGGTAACACGGTGTAAGGTGCTTAAGATACTTTATCTCTCCTTGAAAATGATCCTGTAATACTCCTCCATAGATATTTACGTACCCCCTGCTTGTTCAGACCTTCTCGAACCTTATGATCATCTTTTGTTTTTCTTCAAACCAAAGTATGGTACCAATTATACTGTCAAATACGTTATTTTCAATGTGCATGACATTATTAATGTTTACGGTGGTCTGAATATTTCCAATAAGGCAAGTCATAGAGAATATTCTTGTGTGTCCAACAAAGCTTCGTAGTCGTACCTCTAGCCTTGAACATTGAATGCAAAGTAAGTGTCAGATATTCATGACTAAATATCTCAGACAACATTTCAAAACCTGAAAGGGATGACAGGTTGTCCTTTGATTAAACTTTACCATTAAAGTTATCTGTTGCTTTTCTCCATGTGTGATTTTTGTGAAGCCATCTACAATGCCTTTGGTGCGCAGCATCAACTCCGTCAAAACATAAGTACACATTTTACAACCTTTCATCTTGAGACCTCCCAACATGCCTAAACTTGGGGAGTCGCTGAGCGACCACATTACGTCATGTGGGTCAAAAGTAACAACTCCTGTATTCTACAACATATTCAACTTCTCAATCAATGGTCTCACGAACACGTTCGAACACTTTCCAGGAGACTTAGGACCAGATATGAACATAGTGTATATATTAAATTCCCTTTTCATGCACATGGAAGGTGTTGAAGATTTCACAACGATTCAGGAACACCCATAAATAAACATCAAGATCAAACAATCCGATTTACCCTGGTTTCCTAGCCACTCGGTGGTGACTAGACTACTCCAGCAACTATGAGCTTTATTGATGATGGAAATGGACCAATCCAAATAAAACGAGTCCTAGCACTCTTCTAGCTACTCACTCATTTCTCCTCATCGGATTACGGACTCAAGATTTCTTTAGAGAAGAAGACGGCTACTCTATCTCTGCTCTACACTACTTTGTAACCCTAGTACAAGATTTTGGCCTTAGGAGAGATAAATAGAAACCCAG
The DNA here is from genome assembly GCA_963678935.1 of Umbilicus rupestris. Taxonomy (NCBI): domain Eukaryota; kingdom Viridiplantae; phylum Streptophyta; class Magnoliopsida; order Saxifragales; family Crassulaceae; genus Umbilicus; species Umbilicus rupestris. The sequence goes on along the minus strand of OY787623.1, from coordinate 11,356,602 downwards.
CTGACCCGCCTGGCCCACTGAGCCCCCTTCACTTGATCTTTGTGCAATTTGTATTTCAAATTTCAAAGCAAGTAGAATTCAGCATTGTAAATCATGTTGGCACACATAATTGACAATCTCCACCTTTGACAACACGATCATCAAGCCATTCCTCTCCATCACCTGCAAATCTCATACTTCTTCCCACTATCAACTCTTCACAACAATGCCCAGCATCTCCGAACTTGTTTCAAACTTGTCTGTTGGGATGGGCTTGGTAAAGGCTTCTGCCAAGTTCTCATCAGTTGATATCTTTTCAATCTTCACCTTTCTTGGCTCAGTAACTTCCCTCACAAAGTGCAGCTTTACCTCAATGTGTTTTGATCGATCATGAAACATTTGATGCTTGGAGAGTTGAATGGCACCTTAACTATCACAGAAAACTTTAATGCTATTCTGCTCAAAACCAAGTTCAGTTACCACTCCTCTTAACCACGGAGCTTCTTTTACTACCTCTATAATTGCCATGTGCTCAGCCTCTGTAGTAGATAGAGCCACCGCTGATTGTAAACAAGCCTTCCAACTCACTGCAGTTCCAAATATATTGAACACAAAACCAGTTTGAGATTTTCTTGTGTCTACTGCAAAATCTGAATCCACAAATCCCATTATCATTTCTTCACCTGATTTTGAGTGCCCAAACATCAGCCATTTATCACATGAGCCAGCCAAATATCTGAGTACCCATCTCACTGCTCTCCAGTGCTCTTTCCCAGGTTTAGCCATAAAACGACTCACCAAACTGACTGCATTTGCCAAATCAGGTCTAGTACAGACCATGACATACATCAAATATCCCACAATATTGGCTTAAGGAATTTTAGCCATATACTCAACTTCATCATCAGTAACTGGTGCTTGATTTGCACTTAACTTGAAATGACTAGCTAGAGGAGTACTTACAAGTTTAACATGATTAAAACCAAACTTATTCAGCACTTTCAGCAAATAATCGTACTGAGTCGAAATAATTTCTTTTGATCTCTTATCTTGGTAATTTTCATACCCAGTATTTTCTTAGCAGGACCTAAATCCTTCATCTCAAAAGAATCACTAAGCTGCATTTTTAACTTATCAATCTCCTCCTTATGCTTACTAGCAATTAGCATATCATCAACATAGAGAAGTAAATAAATAGAGCATCCATCAACAGAACCCTTGAAGTAAACACACCAATCATAACTAGACCTCTGAAATCCAACTCTAAGCATAAACTCATCAAATTTTCTATACCACTGCCTAGGAGCTTGCTTTAAACCATATAAAGCCTTTTAAGCAAACATACCTTGATTCCAGAACTTCCTTTTTCAAATCCTTCAGGTTTTTGCATGTAGATAACTTCATCCAAGTCTCCATGAAGAAAAGCAGTTTTTACATCGAGTTGCTCAAGTTCTAGGTCTTGTTCTGCCACTAAAGCCAACAAAATTATGGTTGAGCGATGTTTTACTACTGGAGAATAAATTTCATTAAAATCTACTCCTTCCTGTTGAGAGAATCCTCTGGCTACTAGTCTAGCTTTCCTTCTAGGTTCTTCGACTCCAGGTACACCCTCCTTTTTCTTGAATATCCATTTGCAGCTTATAAGTTTCTTTTGGTCTGGGTTGTCCACCAGGATCCATGTGCCATTTTTGTTCAGTGAAGTAATTTCCTCCTTCATGGCTTGAACCCATTTGTCACTATTTGCTGATTTCATGGCTTCTTCAAATGATTGAGGCTCCACCTCTTCAACATCAGTAGCAATATTGAAGGGAAATGACACCATGTCTTCAAAACCATATTCAACGGGCTTTCTATCAGCTCCAGTTCTCTTAACTCTGTCCCTTGCCAATTGATAAGTAGAAAGACCAGGGCTGTGAGATTGTTTTGGAGACATTTGTTGATTTCTTCTAACATTATTTTCCTCATCCTGATTGATTGATCCATCTTCATCAGGTATATGAACTGATTCCCCTCCAAACTCCACCTTGAGTTGAGATTTACTGCATTCCCAGTTTCATGTTCATTGGTTTCTTGAAAGGAAAATACTCCTCATTGAAAGCCACATCTCTACTGATAATTGCCCTCTTGTGATTTTCTTCCAGACACCAAAGTCTATTTCCCTTCACTCCTTCTGGATAGCCAAGAAAAATACACATGAGTGCTCTTGGTGCAAAGCTTATCCTGCCTGACATGTGCATAGGCAACACATCTAAAAATCCTGAGCTTAGAGTAATCTTTCTCATGGTCTGACCACATCTGCATAGGTGTCTTGAACTCAATAGCTGAAGAAGGATATCTGTTTATCAAGTAGCAGGCAGTCTGAACAGCTTCAGTACAAAATTTCTTTGACAAACTAGCTTGAAACAACATACACCTCATTCTTTCAAGCACAGTTCTATTGTACCTTTCAGCCAGTCCATTTTTTTGTGAGTTTCCTGGAACTGTGTGGTGTTTTAAAATACATGCACTCTTACAAAACTCCAAAAATTGTTTGTCAAGAAACTCCAGACCATTATATGTTCTTACTCTTTTAATTTTCTTATCAGTCAGATTTTCTACCAACAATTTCCAAGTTTTAAAAGTCTGCATAGCTTCACTCTTATGCCTAAGCACATATACCCACACTCTTCTAGAGTAATCATCTATGAAGTCATAAAATATGTTCTGCCACTAAATGACTCAGTTCTAGATGGTCCCCATAAGCCTGAGTGAATATAATCAAGAATACCAATAGTTTTATGTTCTACTAAATCTAACATTACTAGATTTACCAAGAACACAATTTTCACAGAACTTAACACTGCCTATAGAGTCTTTTCCTAAACATCCATGTTCAGCTAATTTCAGTAAATCCTGCTCACCCACGTGCCCAAGCCTTAGATGTCATAACAAAGTCTTATCAATAGTATTTACTAACACATGAGCCTCATCAGGTATAACTGTCTCACCAAACATAACATACAAGCCATTTGTCCTGACACCCTTTAATATCACCAATGAACCCTTAACTACTCTAATAATCCCTTTTTCTGCCTTAAATGAATAACCAAAAGCATCTAAAGTTCCAAGAGATATTAAATTTCTTTTGAGTTCAGGAATATACCTTACATCAGTAAGTACCTTAGTCAGTCCACCTTGTAATCGTATCCTCACAGTCCCTGAGCCCAATACCTTGCAAGACTTGTTATTTCCAAGCAGAATACTTCCTCCATTTTTTGGCTTGAAATCCTCAAACCAGTGTTTGTTAGGTGTCATATGAAAAGAACATTCACTATCAAGAATTCATTGCATGCTTGTATCCTTCTCTGCTGCAACCAAAACCTCAGCACTTTCATATCCATCTTCGGCTACTGAAACCTCAGCTTGCATTGGTTTCTTTCCATATTTATTTTTCTTACATTTAGGACAGTCCTTCTTGTAATGTCATTCCTTATGACAATTGGAAGCATTTGAACTTTTTGGATTCTTCATCTGTCCTTCGACCTGCAGGATTCTTGGATCTATACTGTTTTTTAAACTTCCTTCATCCCGAGTCATGCTTCTCAAACTTCCTCTGAATTGACAAGCCTTCAGCAACCAAAGGACTGAGCTTCAATTTTCTTGGACTTTAGAGCAGATAGAACCTCCTCAAGCATCAGAGATTCTCTAGAGTATTTCATTGTTTCCACAAATGTAGAGTATGATGATAGAAGAGAGTTTAAAATCATGATGGCCTGATCCTCATCCTCAACTTTCACACCTATGTTCTCAAGGTCTACAACTATCTTTGAAAACTCATCAAGATAGTCATCCAAGGATTTTTCATCACCCATCTTAAAACCGAACAACCTTCCCTTCAAATATATACTATTGGTCAGAGTTTTGGTCATATAAAGTTGTTCTAACTTCAGCCACACATCTGCTGCAGTTTTCTCCTTCGACACCTCCCATAACACCTTATCACCAAGATACAAGATAATAGTGCTATAAGCTAACTCTAGTGAGTCATCTTTCTCTTCCTTTGACATAGTAGTGGGCAAATTTTCCTCACCTTGCAAAGCCTTTACTAGCTTCATCTGAACTAGAATCGCTCTCATCCTTTGCCTCCAAAGTGAAAAATCTCCTCTACCATCAGATCTTTCTACCTCGAACTTCACTGATGTCAATCCGGTCACCGTCGGCTCTGATACCAATTGTTGGAGATTTCACAACGATTCAGGAAGACCCATAAATAAACATCAAGACCAAACAATCTGATTTACCCTGGTTTCCTAGCCACTCGGTGGCGACTAGACTACTCCAGCAACTATGAGCTTTATTGATGATGGAAATGGATCAATCCAGATACAATGAGTCCTACTCTTCTAGCTACTCACTCGTTTCTCCTCACCAGATTACGGAATCAAGATTTCTCTAGAGAAGATGGCATCTACTCTATCTCTGCTATACACTACTTTGTAATCCTAGTACAGAATTTTGGGTTTAGGAGAGATAAATAGAAACCCAGCTGACCCGCCTGGCCTACTGAGCCCCCTCAACCCTCCTTCACTTAATCTTTCTGCCCTTTGTACTCCAAATCTTCAAAACAAGTAGAATTCAGCAGCTTTGTAAATCATGTTGGCACCTAATTTACAGAAGGTGACAAATTATAGCAATGGAGGACAAGAAACTGGTAGAATATGTTGAAGCGCACCGGGAGGTGAAATGGCCAATGGCCTCAAAGGCAGCTGGTATGAACAACTTTCTTACTGTTCATATGACATTTTAAGAAAATGTATAGAGAGAGAGTGTCCCTAGTTGATATTAACAAGATGAACTTGATCTTTGATATGAGTCCAGGACTCGAGAGAAGCGGGAAGAGCTGCAGAATCCCGTGGCTGAACTATCTAAAGCCGGATATCAAGAAAGGCAACATCTCCCCGGATGAAGATGATCTTATCATAGAACTCCACAGACTACTCGGCAATAGGTCAATCATTAGATTATTCGATCAAAAGCTCATTCAAAAGATGGTCTTTGATAGAGGGAAGACTTCGTGGAGGAGCAGATAATGATATCAAGAAGTACTGGAACAGTAACTGGAGGAATAATATTGCCAGGGCTAATTCCAGCAACTCGGATCAGCAATGTAATGATTCATGTCTAATCTCACAGAGTCTCTAAGTTAAGTTATTTAGTTTAATTTAACAACTTCATGCACTATCTCCCTTCAACCCTTTGGGCAAAAAGGAAGGAAAATCCATGGACCGACCTCATCGTCTCCACCTCGTAGGAACTACGAGATCACCCCAAGGAGGCCTTCGACATCCAAGGGTCGCGGACCGACCATAGAACCCTGTTCAATAAGTGGAACGCATTAGCTGTAATCACTCATTTTTAAAACTAGCGATCAGAGAAGAGACAATCACTCATTCTTAAAACCCGCATTCTTAAGATCAAAGAGTTTCTATTTCGATCATTCCATTCAATTCAACTAATTTCAATTCTTCGAACACAGTAATCACAATGAATTTGAGGTTTGAAACAATTTGGATGAAATGTGCTCCCACTTGTTCATCTCAATCATTTTTGTAACAACAACACCTCGAGGACAAGTAGCCTAAGTTTGGGGTACCTTCCTCTTTAAATATTAAATATACAAATAAATAAATTGTGTAAAAACACAAAAATATAAAACTGGGATTCAAAAGAGTCCATTAGACCAGCTTCTGGAACAATGAAGTGTACCTTCATTCAATAGCATTTTAAGAATGTTTTACGGGTGATCGAAACATTATGGGTAGTTCTGTCACAGTTCTTACAACATTATTATTGAGCCTCGAGTGTTATCAATGTGCGTTGGTTACAGATGGAAGTGGGTTGGGCCACCGGAACTAGGGTTGCGTTAAAAAAAACGAGAAGCCGGTTGCTCGCAAATTGAGATTGAGCAGTTCAGAAGAAGAGAGGTTTTAGAGAGTTGTTGGTGTGTAAAATATGATACAAGGATGAAGTATTTATAGAATTTAGGATTGAGATCAAAATTTTAAATTTTTGATATTTTTGAACTTTCAAACGGCTATATTTTGGAATTTTAGCCCGTGGGTCGGGCAAGCTGAGTCAGGGCTGGGCTGGGTTGAATTCGGGATGGCTCGAAATTTTTTTAACGAACCCTGCCCGACCCGCGAGCTGTAACCCAGCCCAGCCTCATGCCAATGATTCTCCAAATTCATTATTGCCTTAACACAATTTGGGTTCATAAAAAATCTACATGACTACTGATCTCTTTTCGCCTTCAATTTGTATTACCTATTCTATAGGTCAAACAATTCGAGAGCCATCAATGAAACTTTAGTCGCTGAAATTTTCGACGTCTCTTTTGTCAATAGACTACTTCCTGATGGACAGAAAGATGACTTCTTAATCCTAGTAAGTTATGTAGGTGACGCTCACTAACACCTCATCTACCTTAATCTCCAAGGTAAACGTTTGGCCTGAATCATTTCTTAAGGTGGGGAAACTCAAATGATAGATGAGATTTTGAGTCTAGTATGCTATGGAGATTGCATAAAGATCATAGATGGGTTAAATGTAGATGACATTAATGAAAACCTGCAGTCTCCAACCTAATCAATAAAACTTATTACTCGTTCAAAAACAAAAAACTGAATTCGGCTTCATTTAGGGTTTAGGGCAGATTAGGGTTTTGGAATTTCTATATTTATTCAGATGTAATAAATCATAAGATCTACACTTATCACAATCTATGGACTGCATGAAGCTAGAATCATAAACTAGGGTTAGGGTTACATTGCCATGATCTTACAGTGATCATATTGTACATTGCTGTTAACCATTGTTATGGGACTCTGTAATCCTCTGCGACTAGAGCAAATCCCCATCCATCTCTGTCCAGGAGCCAGTCCTCACCAACAAACAACGATGTCATACTTTGAAAATCAGTTGACTGACGTTGACCTTGGTCGTCACTGTTCTGCACTCTGGAAGTAGAATTATCTCGGGCAACATTATTCCGATAGGTGTCTTCAGACCCGGCATTGACGTCAATGTCAGCTAATTGTGCAGAACCCATGAGGTCCCCAAAATTGAAGTCCATACCTAACTCAAAGTCGTCCAAAGTCCATGTCCAATCCTCTTTGCTAGGGCACTCTGGGTTTGAGGTGCAGTTTTTTGTGCTCATCATGTGGCTGGTGTTTAACCGATCCTCACCGGTCCCCGTATCCGGTGCTTGATGAGCATCAGGTGCTTCAGCAGCGAGATTTACTGAAGGCTGATGATGAAGCTTCTTGATGCCATTTTTGTCTAATGATCCACGTTTTTTGGAAATGGTGGCGTTCCAGTAGTTCTTGATTTCATTGTCTGTTCGGCCGGGCAGCCTTCCAGCAATCAGAGACCATCTTTTCAAATCTCAATTCAGTTTCAATTCATCATCAGAAAACAGAAAGCTTGCTTGAGCTTATGTTCAATCTAGAGAGAGAAAACTAAGGTATATATCCAAAGACCGACCAACCTATTGCCAAGTAGTTTGTGGAGCCTTATGATGAGATCTTCCTCATCCTGGGAAATGTTCCCTCTCTTGACATCCGGCCTTAGATAGTTCATCCACCGGAGCCGGCAACTCCTTCCGCATCTCTTCAGTCCTGCACTCATATAAAAGCTACAATTACTTTCTTAAAATGTCATATGACCAGCCGGTAAGAAAGTGGTTCATTCATACCGGCCGCTTTCGCCGCCTTTGGCCATCTTCCCTCCCCATGCGCCGTCACATATTCGATCAGCTTCTCGTCCTCCCCTGCCGTCCACGTCCCCTTGTTCAATCCCTCCTCAGGGCACCCCCTCCTATCCATTTTTAAATCTTTTTGTTTCTCTATCTTCTATCCAATACACTGATATTCTACTCTCTCTCTCTCTAACTGCAAATGTGTGAGTGATTCGAGAGAGATTCAACACTTTATATTCAGATTCTGAATTGAATGAAGAATGGTGAAGTAGATACACGCTTGCATTTATGTATACCTCAACATATACAAATTAGGGTAAAACTCATATATTCTTAATTGACCATTTATGATATGTGAAGAGTTGTGAGAGTGTTTTATAACTCTCTGTGCAAATCTATATATGATGCATCGAGTTAGTTACTATAAATTAAATATAATTAATTTGATTATAATCTGGTGGGTCCAATCTATCTGCATGTCCCATTGATTGGACAACATTTTTAAGAATCTTGAATAAGGCAAAATTTATGAGCCATGCATATTTAATGAAGTTGGAAACGTTAATGAATCGAATGATGATCATTAGTTTTTAAACACTTGAATGTTTAGGTGGTGTTGTTACAAAATTATATTTAAATTGATCCAATTGAATTTGTTTTTACTTTTACCACATCTATATTGGGTAATTTTTGATGGGGATAATAATTGTGGACATGACAAAGATATTAAAGCACAATAAATTCATTGGACCTTTGAATATAATTTCACCACATCTTGCGTTCTAGCTAGACCAATTCAAGTTTGGTGAGTCTCTAACTATTCTAATTCATGTATTTTAATATATTTTGTATTGTATTTTGAGTGGTATGAAAACTTTGGAATATATGAAGTTGCCAATCACATGGGAGCGTCCTACATGTTAAGCACTCACGGCGATTACTGTGCCCTACATCTTAAATAGTAGGCAATAAATCGATTGAAAAAGACCATTGACAAGTCATCAATGATCATAACAAAACATGTAGCATATTGCACCCATGAAATAGTCAAGTGGTAGGGCAGTCATAGGTCTTACAATGTGTATTACATTTTAAGACTATTGATTGATCAACTAGCATCTCTAATTTTGTGGAGAGTATAAAAAAGAAGTCAAGTGGATGTTCAAATATTTGGAAAATAAAATTAAAGTTATGCTCGAGTTTTGGTGGATAAAAACTTATTCTTAGAAGGATTCGCCAATGGAGTTCGATAGGCGAATATGATAAACTTTAAACAAGTCCTACTTTTTTTTTTTTTTTCTATTCCCAACCCCCCACCAGATCCCCTGTTTTGACCCTATATGAATCGAACTCTACTCGTTGAAATGTTTGACGTCATTTTTGCCACTAAAACAAATCGTACTTCAAAAGATAAGTTTTTGCAATGTCTTTTAGTTTTCCCATGAGTTATGAAATGCAATGTGTCGTGTTGAGCAGGGGCGGAGCCATGTGTATTGGTAAGGGGTCAATTGCACACATTATATTATAATAAATAGTCATCAATATGTATAAAATTATTCTATTGGTCCCCATATTTTTTGATATTTGATCCGGTTTGGTTTTGTAAATAAATTTATACTCATCTTTTTTTAAAACCATATCCATTTCGCCAATCTGACCATTTGAAGTTGTTGAGATGAAAGATTTTTACATATGAAGGATCTTGGTGCTCTTGGTAAAGTAATGGTTGATACGAGAAAGCATCTCACGTTTCCTTTGATATTTCGACTTTTAAGGCTAGTATTGACACTCCCCGTTGTCACTGCAACAGTTGAAAGATGTTTCTCGGCTTGAAAATTGTGAAGACAAATCTGCGCAACAGCATGGGAGCTGCTTTTTTGTCTGATTGTCTTGTTTGTTACATTGAAAAAGATTTATTTAAACTCATTGTTAAGATGATATCATTGAACTCTTATGAGAATGAAAAATCGCAAAGAATAATTGTAATATGAGTTTGTTTTATTTTATAAATTTTTTTGACCCCTATATAAAAAGTTTCTGGGTCCGCCACTGGAGTTTAGCATCAAATTTATTAACCAAATTTATTGGTAGAGCAATGACAAAAAGCATGTGAAGGATCATTCCTTAATGAAGGCATGAAGAAGATTTCTCACGCATGCCAAGAATTTCTACCTAGAAAAAGTTATTTGCCAAGTACATTAAATGCTGTCCATTTCTAATTCAGATTATTGTTTTAAATTATGAAATGAAAAAAAGGACCGCTCTATTTTTTTACATGAAATTATTTATTTAAGTACTTAACTTAATTTAGATATTTAAATTAATATTCATCATCTCTTTCCTACCATCGCAACATCATCAACAAACCACCTCAACCAAATCCAACCACCATAACCACCAGCATCATTAGGTGAAAATATATTTGAATAGATGATAGAGCGATTCAAGGTACATTATCACATAGCAAGTACAACACATGATATTTTACCAACTCACACATAAGCGAGAATTAATACGTTTACATAAAAACGAATCTTTATTAATTCGACGACAAGACATACTCTCATATAGATTACAATAAACATAAACACATTCACCGAATGAATAAGTAATAATTCGACACTAATAATGAAAATAGATACCTCTAGAAGGAATCGAACCCGTTCGACTATATGAAGCAAACTTAAAGGTTCTAAAATAAGGGCAAGGACAAGGACAAGGACATGCCAATAAATTCACTGCTCCGATCAATATCATCACTATCATTGAATTGAGGTATGCCATACCACGCAATGAATTCACACTACAATCAATATCATCATTTGTTGGATTATAATCATAATGGAAATGAATTAACAGGATCAAACACATATAAGAATAATTAGTATATCTGATTACTGTAAAATAAAACGTATCTGAATCCGTTGACTGAAAGTAACTTGCACCAAAATAGCCTGGGTTGGTGATCATGGATTTCGTCTCTCAAAGATTTCCATAATTATCTCTGGGTATCTACACAATATATTCCACTACTAAAATTATACCTGATAAGCTTCCAAAAGAATTATATCACGTTATTCAAGCTTATCACAATGATATCATATATACAATTATCTAAATTACACTTTCGGTCCAAATTAAATTAATCATAATGATCTAACATCATTATCATCGAAATAAAATACTCCATACCAAGGCAATGAATTCACTACTGCAATCGATATCATCATTAGCAATGAATTAAAATTTCCCATTATAACTTATAAATGGAATCTAATGGGAAACCAGATATTTTCCAAATAAGTTTGTGATGTTCTTGTCCATTCGTTTTGGTACGCCCTACATATTAAGCGCACGCAGCTACCCTAAGGGTATGTCCTACATATTTAAGTACACACACCAGCATCAACAGGTGCCTTGTGAATTGGAGAAATATCATTGGTCAGTAAAAGTATCAGATTTAGGGACATACCAACTCCACATGACAACCTATTTCATGGCCATGGATCAAAAGTAGGTATTAGATTCGACCGACATGTATTCAAAGGACACAAGACAGCCATGCATTCTCTCACTAGGAGCGCAAGCATGTAACTACCACCTTTTTTGTGATGTGATTTGGGGTGGGGTTAGATGACTGAGGATCACTTAACCTTAATGTCAACATAGTTGTCTTTATGATATTATGGAGTGGTTGTATAATGTGTGGTTATGGTTAGTTGAATTGTCTGTTGAAAAAATTGAAGAAAATGGGGAGTGGAAGCTAATGACATAAGGATGTCATTCTCCCACATTGTTCGGAATGGAGGGAAATGCCTAGTTGAGGGTTGCTATAAATATGTGCATTCCTAACCTCTTATAATATGTACTTAACTTATGGAAAGTTAAGAAATGTCTCTTAAGTTCAACTTTTGAACTAGAAGGAGATTAAAATTGAGGGGCTTTAAAATAAGCAACTTAATTTAAAACTTTGATTATTTCCATGGAAGTTCAGCCGAACCTCCCACACTTGGGAAGTTCCTAAGCAGTTGCGCTGCGGTTTCAAGTAGTTGCGCTGCGACATGGAAGTTCCTAGGTAGTGGTGCCACGACTTGGGAAGTTCCTAGGCAGTTGCACTGCGGTTTTAAGCAGTTGCATTGCGACATGGAAGTTCCTTGGCAGTTGCATGGCGGTTTTGGGCAGTTAGATGATGTACATGGAAGTTCTTCAAGGGGTGGGCAGTTCGTCAGTTGCGTTGCAGTTGGCTTTGAGCTCCTATAAAAGGAGGCTTCAGTACTCCATTCCAAATCATTCGAAAATTCACATCTCCTCCACTTGTTTTCTGCATAGCTCTCTTTGTTCTTTTGGTGATAGTGAAGGCAACGAGTGCCATTTCGCTTCAATTGGCTAGTGCAGCCACTTTGAGGTTTTGTTGTCGTATCCTGGGAAGCCGGTTGCCAAACCACACCCCGCACAATAGGGTGGCAATTACGCTTTAAGGAAATTGCCGAGCAAGCTTCAACACGGTTCTGGTTTTGAATTTCTGATTCTTCAGTTATTTCAAAATACACTAGTTCCTGTTTTGCTATTATTATAGCTAACAATCTTAAAGCGTAATTGGTGGTTACAAACAGGTTCTGAGTTCGTTTTTGAAGTTACTGATTTTTCTATTTCTGTGTAGAAATGGATAATGAAAACCAAACCATGGATGTTGACCAGAACATTCCAGCCAATGATTCAGTGCTCCAGATGCTGACTGAGGTGGCAATGGGAGTGGACCCGGCTCCGGTTCCTAGTGCTGCCGGAGTGCAGCCTTCTGTAGGAACAAGTGAAGTGCAGCGGACTCCTGCTGTTGCAGCTACTGGGCCTGTACCTACGGCTTCAGCAGCCGGCATGCCAAGGTTCAACCCACTGCTGGCTGCGGCCGGGAATGGACCCACGGGTCCTATTCCAAGCGGGACTGTGGCACGAGTGCACCCTGCAGCAATGCCGGCTGAAAAGCCTGAGAAGTTCAATGGGTTGAACTTCAAGAGGTGGCAACAGAAGATGCTGTTCTATCTGACCACTCTGGGTCTGGCTCGTTTCCTGACGGAGGATCCTCCTTTTGTCAGTGAACATGACACAGATACCCAGAAGCGTATGGCATACATGATGTGGAAAGATTCTGACTATATGTGCAGAAATTATGTCATGAATGGCCTGGCTGACAGTCTGTACAATGTGTACACATGTATGAAGACGGCCAAAGAATTGTGGGAATCACTGGACCACAAGTACCGAAGGGAGGATGCAGGCTCCAAGAAGTACATTGTCGGCCGATTCCTTGAATTCAAGATGACTGATTCTAAGACTGTTGTGAGTCAAATGCAGGAATTGCAGCTCATATTCCATGAGATTGCTGCGGAGGGAATGCTGCTGAGTGAGTCATTCCAAGTTGCGGCTGTGATTGAGAAGCTGCCTTCAGGCTGGAGAGAGTTCAAAAACTACCTGAAGCATAAAAGCAAGGAGATGAGTCTGGAGGACATCTATGTGAAGCTCCGGATTGAGGAGGAGAACCGAGGCTCTGACAAGAGACTGAAGGTGACAACTGAAAGGGCCAATGTGGTGGAGCATGGTGAAAGCTCAAAGAAGAAGAAATTTTCACACAAGCTGGCTCCGAAGGGTATATCCTTCAAGAGGAAGCAGCAGCCCAAGTTCCAGGGGAAGTGCTTCAATTGTGGCAAAACAGGTCACAAAGCTGATGAGTGTTCTAAGCCCAAAAGGAAGAAGAAGGAAGTCAATATTGCCGAGGCTGATGAAGACTACCTTGTAGCTGTCATTTCTGAGCTGAACCTGGTGGACTCCAATGACAGAGACTGGTGGCTGGACACTGGTGCTACCCGCCACATCTGCTCAACTGAAAGTGCTTTCTCCACTTTGAACAAGACGGGAACTGGAGATAAGGTGTACATGGGCAACTCAGCCACTTCTGAAGTGAAGGGGAAGGGCACGGTGATCCTGAAGTTCACCACTGGCAAGAAGTTGCAGCTAAATGATGTTCTGTTCGTGCCTGACGTTAAGAAGAACCTGATCTCTGGGACAGTGCTGGACAGCCATGGATTCAAGATGACCTTCCAGTCTCAGAAGGTAGTACTTGTCAAGAATGACATGTATGTTGGTAGGGGCTATGTGAAAGAAGGCTTGTGGAAGCTGAATGCTATTGATATCAAGTCTGATGTAACTGATGTCAAACCAAAAGTTATGAATAAAATTGGTTCTTCTGCTTATTTGATTGAGTCCTCTAATTTATGGCATGAACGTTTAGGACATGTGAATAATGAGTCCATCAGAAAATTAATGAATTTGGAGTATATACCCAAAGCTCAAATTAACTTCGAACATAAATGTGAAACATGTGTTGAAGCTAAATTAACGAGGACATCCTTTCATAGAGTTGAAAGAAATACTGAGCCCCTCGAATTAATACATAGTGATCTATGTGATTTGAAATTCTTGCCAAGTAAAGGTGGAAATAAATATTTTGTGACTTTCATTGATGATAGTACAAAGTATTGTTACATATATTTGCTTAAAAGCAAAGATGAAGCTGTTGAGAAATTTGCCACCTACAAATTAGAAGTTGAGACTCAACTTGACAAGAAAATAAAAAGAGTGAGAAGTGATCGTGGTGGTGAATATGTTGAACCGTTTGGGGCGTTTTGCGCACAACACGGTATTATTCATGAAGTGACCCCACCATACTCACCTCAATCTAATGGTGTTGCTGAGAGGAAAAACAGAACACTAAAAGAGATGATGAATGCAATGCTGATAAGCTCTGGATTACCCCAGCCAATGTGGGGGGAAGCCATCTTATCTGCAAATTATCTCTTAAATAGAATACCTCGCAAACGAAAGGACAAGTCTCCTTATGAAATGTTTTTAGGGCGTAAGCCCTCTTATAAACATTTGCGAGTGTGGGGGTGCCTAGCTAAGGTTTTGGCACCAGGACCTAAGAAAATGAGAATAGGACCAAAAACCATCGATTGTATTTTCATTGGTTATGCACACAACAGTAATGCATATCGATTCCTGGTTTATAAATCACAGAATCCAAATATTCATAAAAATGATATTTTGGAATCAAAGAATGTGTGGTTCTTTGAACGTGAATTTCCATACAGAGGTATGGTAAGTAATTTGGATCCTCCTAACCAGGAATCACCTCCTGAAGAAATTGGACAATCATCTCAAATTCAGAAAGATGAACCTGAGAATGAGAGTGATTTAGAAGATCTAAGACGCAGCAAGCGACTGAGAGTCGAAAAGTCTTTTGGTTCTGATTTCTTAACGTATATGCTTGAGGCAGAACCTCGAACATATAATGAGGCTGTAAACTCTGTTGAGGGTCCCTTATGGAAAGAAGCCATAAGAAGCGAGATTGACTCCATTATGCAGAATCATACATGGGAGTTAGTAAACCTTCCTCCTGGAAATAGACCACTAAGTTCTAAATGGGTATTTACTAGGAAGATGAAGGTAGATGGCACAATAGATAAATATAAAGCGAGACTTGTAGTCAAAGGGTATAGACAGAAAGAAGGTCTAGACTACTTTGATACATTCTCTCCAGTGACAAGAATCACTTCCATTAGAATGATAATTGCCATTGCAGCCTTGCGCAATTTGGAAATTCATCAAATGGATGTGAAAACTGCATTTCTCAACGGAGAATTGGAAGAAGAAATCTATATGGAACAACCTGAGGGTTGTATTGTGCCAGGCCTAGAGAGTAAAGTTTGCAGACTTGTTAAGTCTCTATATGGTCTAAAACAAGCGCCAAAACAGTGGCATGAAAAATTTGATAGTGTGATGCTGTCAAATGGTTTCAAAATCAACGAGTGTGACAAATGTGTGTACATTAAGAACACTAATCATGGATATGTGATTTTGTGTTTGTATGTTGATGATATGCTTATCGTGGGAAGCAATGAAGGCATGGTGAAGTCGACAAAAGCAATATTAAACTCTAAGTTTGATATGAAAGATTTGGGACTAGCTGATGTGATCTTGGGAATCAAGATTACACGAACAACAGATGGTCTCAAATTAAGTCAGTCACACTACGTTGACAAAATTCTAGACAAGTTTGGGAAAGAAAGTTCCGGTGTGTCTAGAACCCCAATTGATATTTCAAAACACTTGTCTAAAAACAGAAAAGAAAGTATCAATCAATTGGAATATGCCAGGGTGATAGGCAGTCTGATGTACTTAATGAATTGTACAAGACCAGACATAGCTTATACCGTAAGCACACTTGCAAGGTATACAAATAATCCAGGATCAGAACACTGGGAAGCAATCGTGAGAGTACTGAAGTATCTACGATTTACTCGGGAATATGGTTTATATTATACTCGAGATCCGAGAGTCATTGAAGGATTCAGTGATGCCAGTTGGATTTCTGATATAAAAGATTCAAAAGCCACGAGTGGTTATGTATTTACCTTAGCAGGTGCTGCTATATCTTGGAAATCCTCTAAGCAAACTGTGATAACCAGATCCACAATGGAAGCTGAGTTTGTCGCATTAGATAAATGTGGTGAAGAAGCTGAATGGTTAAGAAACTTTGTGGAGGATATTCCAGAATGGACAAAACCTGTGCCGGCAATTTGCTTACACTGCGATAATCAGTCAGCTATTGGACGAGCACAAAATGTCCTGTATAATGGTAAGTCTAGACATATTCGTCGACGACATAATACCATTAGACAGCTACTCTCTACAGGAGTCATTAGTATTGACTATGTAAGGTCCAAAGACAACATTGCGGATCCGCTAACCAAAGGGTTAAATAGGGACCTAGTAGAGAAGTCAGCTAAAGGAATGGGATTGAAGCCCTAATAAAATAAGTCAATGTAAAAGGAAAAACCCAACCATGATGACTGGAGATCCCAAGAACTTGGTTCAATGGGACAACCTCTTTGCTGAGACGAAGTGAGATCACTGTGGGGGTAAAAACCCAGACCCATTCCTTAATAATCAGTGATTCCCGTACGAGGTTAAGCTTGAAGCTTTTAATGATTCTGTGGAGTTGGAATTGAGAATTCCAAATAGGGTAATGCGGGATTACTATAATAGGAATCACCTATGCGAGAGAGAAGTGTGGCCGCTTCAAAGGAGAATTATGTGGGCTTAATTCTTTAGCAACTCTCGCAGAACCAGGCAGGGGTTTCAGGGCCATAATGAACCCAACTATGAGAAATGGACGTATGCCAGGACAATATCTGTGGAAGATGTGTACTTCATTTACACAATAAGACGAACAGTTCAAGGACATCGCGTCTACTGAATAGTCAGTAAAGAATGCATATCTTTCAAGGGAAGGTTCAAAGGTTATGCCTACCTATCTTATGCAGATATTGACCGTAGAAGCTATCACCACAATGTGTCGAGTTCGATTTTATTTTATTACTTGATTTTCTTCATGTGGGGGATTGTTGAAAAAATTGAAGAAAATGGGGAGTGGAAGCTAATGACATAAGGATGTCATTCTCCCACATTGTTCGGAATGGAGGGAAATGCCTAGTTGAGGGTTGCTATAACTATGTGCATTCCTAACCTCTTATAATATGTACTTAACTTATGGAAAGTTAAGAAATGTCTCTTAAGTTCAACTTTTGAACTAGAAGGAGATTAAAATTGAGGGGCTTTAAAATAAGCAACTTAATTTAAAACTTTGATTATTTCCATGGAAGTTCAGCCGAACCTCCCACACTTGGGAAGTTCCTAAGCAGTTGCGCTGCGGTTTCAAGTAGTTGCGCTGCGACATGGAAGTTCCTAGGTAGTGGTGCCACGACTTGGGAAGTTCCTAGGCAGTTGCACTGCGGTTTTAAGCAGTTGCATTGCGACATGGAAGTTCCTTGGCAGTTGCATGGCGGTTTTGGGCAGTTAGATGATGTACATGGAAGTTCTTCAAGGGGTGGGCAGTTCGTCAGTTGCGTTGCAGTTGGCTTTGAGCTCCTATAAAAGGAGGCTTCAGTACTCCATTCCAAATCATTCGAAAATTCACATCTCCTCCACTTGTTTTCTGCATAGCTCTCTTTGTTCTTTTGGTGATAGTGAAGGCAGCGAGTGCCATTTCGCTTCAATTGGCTAGTGCAGCCACTTTGAGGTTTTGTTGTCGTATCCTGGGAAGCCGGTTGCCAAACCACACCCCGCACAATAGGGTGGCAATTACGCTTTAAGGAAATTGCCGAGCAAGCTTCAACACGGTTCTGGTTTTGAATTTCTGATTCTTCAGTTATTTCAAAATACACTAGTTCCTGTTTTGCTATTATTATAGCTAACATTGTCGTATATTGGAAGAGTGGTTTCCTTCATGAAAATCATTCTTAGGTATGTTCCTTAGGATACAAGTTAGGTCTAGATACAACAATACATATTAGATCCGACTCAATTAACGAGTTAACTTAGAATAGAATATGATTGAGATTATTTATCACTATAATATTTTAGATTTCAAGGAAAGAAAGAACATATGGATTCTACTGTTGAAACAGTTTGATGATGTCATGGTCAAATTATAACAAGAGAGATTGTCGATGTGAAAGAAACAACATTCACATCAAACTCTCTAATTATGGGTGTTGTGAAAGAACATAAATTTCACATCAATGGTGTTTCATGTGAGTTCTTTTTATATGAGTGTTGTTACTCGTAATAATAGTATTAGTATGTCGAATAAGTGATGTTAATATAAGTGCTTATGCGATTGAACCAAATAAGCCCAATTGCTTACGTAAATCACTTATGAAAAATGATACAGTTGTCGCATTAACTACTCAAGTAATAGTGTTAGTTTGATATATAAGGTTATATATATATAATCGTTTAAACCTTTATTATTATCACATTTGAATGACGATTTTTATAATATAAAAAATAAAAAATGTAAATCTTGTTTTCATTCATGCTTCAAAATAACATAGGTATAGAAAAAGTTTAATCATAGCAACCATTCATGGCGATGTCATCCAACAAAAGGCATACAAATCGTCTAAGATGTCATCCAATAAAAGTTATCATGGCAAAAAATTTCATAAAAACAATTTATACATGGCCACCTCCTTATGCCAAAAATGCACCATGTGAGGCATTACTCCCAACATGTGACACACCCCGCACAAATTCTTCAAGCACTCTTAACCGGTCCTCTAGTGTAGACACTTTAACCGTTGCTTCTGCTACATTCTCTTTCGCTTTACGTAGTTCTTCTTTCGTTTGGCTTGATTGTGCAACAATATCGCCACACCTATAGGGCGTAGAGGCTTCCTTAAGCAATTTTCAACTCTCGATATTTGAGTACCTTTCTTTGTGCCCACTACCTCATCAATGATTTGAATTTGTGTGTCAACTAGAAAAGGATCCTCTAGATCATTGAGATTGTGAGATGCCATCTTCTCAAGTGCCCGCACTTGTTCCTTCATTATGTCCTATTGTCCTAAACACTCAATAATCAAAACCAATATGAATTCATCATATTCAGATATTAAAAATTAAAGTCACTCGTATGAATCAAAATAAGAAAACAAACTTAATCTTACTAACAAACACACAAATCATATCATACAACATATCATAATGTGACATAAATATAGTTCAAACTTAGTTCAAGCATGTTCCAAAAAACAATTGAAATCCACACAAAAGATTATAATATTCTAACATAACTCATACGAACGGAATAAAAAATATTCAAGAGTTCCAACAATGTGGTGCAGCACAAGGCAAAAGAATCATACAAAATATAATAATATGTCAAAATACCTACTTATTATTAAAGAATTAACTTAATCAACAATGACATAGGGCCTGTTCTTTAGACCTTAATTTATGCTTAACTTAACTTAACTTACCTTAACTTAACTGAACTGAACTTAACTTAACTTTAAAATAATATAATGATATCTCGTTTTCACATAATGCAATTGCACCACAAAGCATACAATTCAGAACTTTAATTTCAGAAGTATTGTATTTTGATTCGGTTGAGATTCAAACCTCTTTGGTTCAAGTGAATGAATAAAGTTGATGTTTGATGCAGCACGTGTAGGCAAAAGGATTGGATAGCTGAATACGACCCCTAGGCACGAATAAAAGAACCCTGAAATTTTATTAATTCTGTGTATAAACTTTCCATACTTTCCTGGCTCTGTTTATATAGTAAACAGAGCCCAGTAATTTGGAAACAAAAAATATATCTGGCGAAAACTAATTTTTACGGCACGAAATTCGTTCTAAAAACCATAGAAAATTAAAATAAAATTGTAAAACACTCCGGATGGGCACAGAATGCCATAGTTCATGAGCGAAGCTGATGATTTTGGACCGCATCATCGTTCTCTTCGAACCAAGATATTACACGATTCAATCAGAGTCTGTGATGCCCTCTCTCGCTAACGTGCACCGCTTGCTAACACGCACCTTATAATGATCCATTCAATTGAACCATAACACAAAACTTTCAGCCCACACCTTCCCTTTATTTTTCACCATATGCGGACAGAATCGATTTAATTTTCACCCTCCTCTTTCTGCCGACACCTTCTGCACCATCTGCACACCCTAACCCTAAACACTGCACACCCTAACCCTTAACACTGCACACATCTTCAATAATTCGTCCTTCTCTCATCAATGTCTACAGTCCTTCTCCCATCTTCCCATCTGCACACATCTTCACCATCTTTAAATCCCTCGGCCGCGATTGCTGTGATTTCCAGATCTGTGTCGCTCACACCTCCACCTTCATCCAGTCGTCTGCCAGTGGTCGTCTGCCAGTATCGAAGTCGGCCAGTATCTGCCAGAATTGGGTCGTCTGCCGCACCTTCCCCACTTCTATTTTCCTATCCAGACTTCTGCGCTTGCGAGGAAGTTGCTGGTGTCAGGGTTCATCGAACCAGAGCGCACTGAGCAACGAGCACTTGTCTCGTCTGAATCTGATCTATATTTTGGGGTGAGTCTCTGCGTCTCCGGCATAGCTATACATATTGGGACCTGACATTAGCTAATGGTAATTAATTAGTTCTGACGGCTGGTATCCTGTTCAGGTCAAGTGCAAGAAGCCCTCCTGGAAAATTGGATCGTCATTTTCCCTTAAGAAACCTACAAAAGCTCTACCCAAAATTCAGATTGATGACGAAGCGGATCTGATCGACGAGGATAGCCTCCTCACTGAAGAGGACCTCAAACCCCTAAACCCTTATACAATTCATGGGTCCAACCCGTGGGCTCAATTCGTGGGTCCAACTCGTGGGCTCAACCCGTGGATCCAACTCGTGGGCTCAACCCGTGGGTCCAACTCGTGGGCTCAACCCGTGGGTCCAACTCGTGGGCTCAACCCGTGGGCCAGCCCGACCCAGCTCGTTCGTGGCGAGCGGACTTATAACCGGTGGGTCGGGCTGGGTTCATATTTTTTTACTTGACCCGGCTCGTGGGCCAGCCCGACCCAGCCCTAGCTCGCGTGGGTTATGAAATTTCGACCCAGCTCGACCCGTGGCTCGACCCACTTCCATCTCTATGTCCTAAACACTCAATAATCAAAACCAATATGAATTCATCATATTGAGATATTAAAAATTAAAGTCACTCGTATGAATCAAAATAAGAAAACAAACTTAATCTTACTAACAAACACACAAATCATATCATACAACATATCATAATGCGACATAAATATAGTTCAAACTTAGTTCAAGCATGTTCCAAAAACAATTGAAATCCACACAAAAGATTATAATATTCTAACATAACTCATACGAACAGAATAAAAAATATTCAAGAGTTTCAACAATGTGGTGCCGCACAAGGCAAAAGAATCATACAAAATATAATAATATGTCAAATACCTACTTATTATTAAAGAATTAACTTAATCAAAACAATGACATATTATCATATCAACATACGTGCAAAATAATATCTTCACTTGAATATCATATTATTATGTCAGGTCCAAATTTATTAGTGCAAAACAGATCAGTCAGTTAAAATATACTAAAAAATATATATTCATTCTTATAATTCAATATGAGATGGTTACAAATGAGGATCTTAAACAAAGGAGAAAATGATGGATTAGAAGAACCATCTTGATTTGCGGCAATGGCTAATTGTAGTCGTTTCTTAATAAAAATACGTCCGCCAAAGCCTTCCGCGAGACAAAAGACAACTTCTGCCGCACAATAGAGAGCGCTGCCGGTGGCTCCATACCCTTGGCCTCAGCCCACCTCGCCGCCACCGTCCTGATCTGCTGGTCCGCTCTCACTCCAAAACCTTCTAGAAATTTTATGACGAAAGGCACGAACATCAGCCCATTGGCTGAACAAGAAGCCTCATACTTAGAAATCTTCCTTTCCTCTGCTCTCCTAGCTGCCTCCTCTAACGCCAGCCCCTCCTCCCACAAAGGAGAGACAAAGGATACATCCACACAAAGATCTCTACTTGCATCCCACGCAGGTACTAAACCCCCTCCTCCCACAAATGTCTGTTGGCTCCCCCATCCCCCCCCCCCCCCCCCGAGAAGGCCAGCCACCTCCAATCCCAGATTAGCCTCCCTAAAAAAGTGAATAACACATCTCTTATCGCGTTATGCGTCCGAACCCTCCTCCCACCCCCGGACAATGGGAACCATGAACCCTGGCAGCGTCAAAAGTGTGCAACCCTCTGCAGGCCGTACAAGCACGAGAAACCGTGAACACATCGTGCCCGGTACGGTACTTGAGGGCCAAGCGATACGCCGTCAGGTTCATACGAGGCCCATAGAAAGGCGTAGATATCGCTGTGGTCCAATTAAAGAGAGGTTGAGAATAGAATCGTTATAGATGCACCCGCAGGATCAGCTGAGTAAACTTCACCAAAAGCTTCCACGAAAGATGCTTTATGTCCCTTGCTCATGTGCTCTTTAGCCGTGTGGTTCAATGATAATTCATCCTGCTCGAGTTTTCTCTGGCCCGTTCATACGCTGATATTTTTTCTGTTCGAGAAAAAGCAAGTAAATCAGTTTATTCTAACACAAAATCGAATAACACAAACGTTTAAAAACTGAATATCTGTTGGGAAGGGTCTTTAAAGTGCGTGAGAATCCGCTACCATATGGGGATGACCCACAAACTCCAAAGGGAGTTCATCCCCATATTTTTTTCCCGTGCTTCTTGCAATCACACTTCTAGTCCTTATATCGATTAGTAGCCATTCTTTTAATGAATTCTCAAATCCAAGAATCATCTAACTCAATGACGAAATTAGGTTATAAAAAAAAAGAGTTAGTTATCAAAATCATACTTAATTATAAACATAATTAAAATTAATATTATACTTACAATTAGATGGTCGTACATAATCTCATAGATTTTCATCAAGCCTTCAGTAAATCTTGCTGCTGAAGCACCTGATATTCATCAAGTACTGGATACCGGGCCGCAGATGATCGTTAAACTCCAATTACATAATGTGTTAGACTTGCAGATCATGTTTGAGTGAATTATGCAGTAAATTACAACCAAAAACAAAATACTGCACATACAAGTCTACGACTAGCAAGTGCATCAACTATGCTCAATAAATGCTAGTAAACCCCACAGATGCCTACTCATGCAAACAAACATACCGCAAATATGTAACCGAATTAATCAAAGAAGGACGAGAGTAATAATAAAATTAAAGAAATAAAGGGAAGAGACACAAAACCGAATTGGGGGTTGAGGCTTGCTCGGCAATTTTCTTAAAGTCAAATTGCCTCCGTCTAGTGCTGGGTGTGGAATGACAATCGACCTCTCTGGATAAAATAACCGGACCTTCTTTCACTTGCATCGATATGAGGAATGAGAAAGTCAGGCTGACTTCGCTATCATCGAATACGCACACAAATCTAACTCACACAAGAAAACAAAAAAGGAGAGAGTTGTAGTCGTTTGCCTGATTGATCATATCATAGGAAGGAATCAACCTTCTTTTATAGAGATTATCTTCAAAATCGTCGTTCCATGAGTGAAGAAACCACCCACCTTCATTGTGGTTGGAACTGTCTTCAACGGCATGAAACTGATTCCCACGACTCGGTCAAATAAGCACGACGATGTGAAGATAGGGCTTCTAGAAGCCCAACTTCGTTTCCCACAAAACTACGTCGTTTTGTGTTAGTAGATGTTCAACTTCCTTTGTCACAAACTACGTTATTTTAGTGATGTTAAACCATCATTTTTCTTCACACCAATCAATACAATTTTTTCAACATAATAAACACACAAAACTGTCCTCAAGCCCAGACTGCTCCAGCAAAGAGGATTGGTCATGGACTATGGACGACATTGAGTTAGGGATGGACTGGGGACCTCATGGACTTTGCCAAATAATATTGCCAGGGCTCGGATCAGCAGTGTAATGATTCTTGTCTAATCTCTCATAGAGTACAATTTAGTATTGCTTGGTGACAAAGACGATGAACATCAGTCTACTGATCTCCTAAGTTTCGCGCCATTGTTTGATCCAAAGGCTGCTGATGAGGACTGGCTGCTGGATGGAGATGGATCAGGATTTCCTGAAGTCACATACCTCGCGGAGGCGGAGGCTGAGGTCATCAAAATTAATCCACATTATTCGTAACAGTGTAAACCTAATCCTAAATTATGTTCCTCATGGGGTGAAGATCGATTAATGGTCAGTTTAGAACGTTATGATGAGTGATCATAGCAATGAATGTTAGAACGTTATGATCTAGAAATTTAGTCAAATGCTTCCTTGTTTTATATAGTCGGAATATAAAAGAGAATAATCGAATTCTAGTTGTTGAGATGTTTGACGTCTCTTTTGTCACTAGACCACGTCTTGATGGGCTTCTATATCCCTATGTTGATTCTTGAAAAGGATAACTTTTCCCAAGTTCTATTACTTGATTGAATTTTGATATTCAATAGACCAAAACCCTAATATGAAGATGAATCAAGTTAAATTGAAATGAGTAGAGTGGGCTGTTTTATTGAACTTAAATTTTCAATGATTTATTTTAATTCACACTACATTTAAGATTTTAATTTATGCACTTATTTTAAGTTAAAAGTTTGATTGTAACAGAAAGGTCAAGGAAATCCATGGACCGACTTCATCGTCTCCGACGCATTAGTTGTCCGCTCTCTGATTGAGCAGTAAGGGTCGGAGAAGGGCAATCATTCATTCTTAAAACTAACGGTGGGAGAAGGGACAATCACTCATTCTTAAAATCCGCATTCTTAAGCCCAAAGAATTTCTATAAATTCAATCGTTCCATTCAATTCAACGAAGGGTCTGTTCTTTAGACCTTAACTTATGCTTAACTTAACTTAACTTAACTTAACTTACTTTAACTTAACTTAACTTAACTTAACTTAACTTAACTGAACTTAAGTACTTTTACAAACATATTTTTATGGTGGTGGTGGGTTGGTTGGGGTGGTGGGTTGGGGTTGTGGTGGGGGTGTTGGTGGTGGTGGGCGTTGTGGGTTGGGGTTGTGGTGGTGGGAGTGTTGGTGGTGCTGGGTTGTGGTTGTGGTGGTGGGTTGGTGGTGGTGGGGGTGGTGGTGGTGGGTTGGGGTGGTGGTAGTGTGGTGGTGTTGTTGGGGTGGTGGTAGTGTGGTGGTGTTGTTGGGGTGGTGGTGGTGGTGTGATGTTGTTGGGGTGGTGGTGGTGGTGTGGTGTTGTTGGGGTGGTGGTGGTGGTGTGGTGTTGTTGGGGTGGTGGTGGTGTGGGGGTGGTGTGGTTGGGGTGGTGGTGTGGGGATGGTGTAGTTGGGGTGGTGGTGGTGATGGTGGTGGTGTGGTTGGGGTGGTGGTGGGTTGGGGTGTTGGTGGGGTGGGGGTGGTGTTGGTGTTGGTGTTGGTGTGGTTGTGATGGTGGTGGTGTGGTTGGGGTGGTGGGTTGGGGTGTTGGTGGTGGGGATGGTGTGGTCGGGGTGGTGGGTTTGAGTGGTGGTGGTGGTGGTAGGTTGGAGTGGTGGTGGTGGGGTGTGATGGTGGGTTGGGATGATGGGTAGTACTTAACTTAACTTAACTGAACTTAAGTACTTTTACAAACATATTTTTACGGTGGTGGTGGGTTGGTTGGGGTGGTGGGTTGGGGTTGTGGTGGGGGTGTTGGTGGTGGTGGGCGTTGTGGGTTGGGGTTGTGGTGGTGGGAGTGTTGGTGGTGCTGGGTTGTGGTTGTGGTGGTGGGTTGGTGGTGGTGGGGGTGGTGGTGGTGGGTTGGGGTGGTGGTAGTGTGGTGGTGTTGTTGGGGTGGTGGTAGTGTGGTGGTGTTGTTGGGGTGGTGGTGGTGGTGTGATGTTGTTGGGGTGGTGGTGGTGGTGTGGTGTTGTTGGGGTGGTGGTGGTGGTGTGGTGTTGTTGGGGTGGTGGTGGTGTGGGGGTGGTGTGGTTGGGGTGGTGGTGTGGGGATGGTGTAGTTGGGGTGGTGGTGGTGATGGTGGTGGTGTGGTTGGGGTGGTGGTGGGTTGGGGTGTTGGTGGGGTGGGGGTGGTGTTGGTGTTGGTGTTGGTGTTGGTGTGGTTGTGATGGTGGTGGTGTGGTTGGGGTGGTGGGTTGGGGTGTTGGTGGTGGGGATGGTGTGGTCGGGGTGGTGGGTTTGAGTGGTGGTGGTGGTGGTAGGTTGGAGTGGTGGTGGTGGGGTGTGATGGTGGGTTGGGATGATGGGTAGTACTTAACTTAACTTAATTTAATTTATCTTAACTTATCTTAATTTAACTGAACTTACATTAACTTAACTGAATTTAACTTAACCTAACTGAACTTAGTTTAACTTAACTTAAGTACTGAAAATTTAATATCTAAAGAACAGGACCTAAGTTTAGTTCTTTAGAACAGAGTAGTCACAATGAATTTGAGATTTGAAACAATTTGGATGAAATGCGCTGCCACTTGTTCATCTCAATCATTTTTGTAACAACAACACCTCGAGGACAAGTAGCCTAAGTTTGGGCTACTTTCCTCTTTCAATATTAAATATACAAATAAATAAATTGTGTAAAAACACAGAAATATAAAACTAAGATTCAAAAGAATCCATCACACCAGCTTCTGGAACAATCACGTGTACCTTCATTCGAGAGCATCTTAGGAATGTTTTATGGTTGATTGAAACATTATGGGTGGTTCTGTCACACTTCTTACAACATTATTATCCATGTGCGTTAATAGAGAAGTCTATTGAAATGTTGCTTCTTTTGCTTTTTGAAAATCAATGATGAGGACAACCAAATGTTGCAATACCAACCTCCATATAAACATTGTTTTATAGCTTTTGGCATTTCAGTCTTACTGGAATATTTGCTTGTCCAATGGCCCAAGCATCCATCTTTCAGATCCATCTTCATAAACCCACTTAAGAAACATCTCATACTTTTTGAATCTGTGCAGACTGAGCCTGGTTTTGGTGTTTCTCAACATTTGGCATTCAAATCCATCTGGGGTTGTCTTCAGCTATCTGGGATCCAACTTGTGGCAGGTAAGAAGACCCTTAAGGAGCTCACTTCCTGTGATTGTAACTGTGTTGGTGTGTAGTTTCTTGAATTGGGTGTTTGTGAAAGTAGGGGTTTCAATCTGGGTTTGGTTGAAAGATCCAGACTTGGAAACTGGGTGTTTGGTGTTTTTGAGCTAGGGTTTTGAAGATGGCAAATTCACCCAAAATAGGAGGTGAAATTGGGATGTCTGAGAAGAAAACTACTGTAAATGGTAGTGAAGTAGTTGTGGTCATAGCAGAAGAAGTAGGAGCCTCTAAAACAATCCCAACAAAGGATTTGAGAGGTTCCAAGGAAACAACAACCTCATCAACTCCCAAGCATGTTCCTCCACTCAGTTCTTCATCTCCTGAAATGGTGTTTACTCCTTCTCATAACAGGCCTCCTAGAGCCCCTAATTTTGAGAACATTATTCGGAACAGGACCTTCAATAGGTCGCTTTATTCGAAACCCAAATCGAGGTTTGGGG
This sequence comes from Umbilicus rupestris, assembly GCA_963678935.1. Lineage (NCBI taxonomy): Eukaryota > Viridiplantae > Streptophyta > Magnoliopsida > Saxifragales > Crassulaceae > Umbilicus > Umbilicus rupestris. Next base: position 11,328,916 of record OY787623.1, on the reverse strand, counting down.
AGCAGCCTGTTGTTGATTTGAATGCCTTTGATGAGAAAATTAGCCAAGAGCAAGGAATAAGTTCCCCATTTAGACCTTCTTCAAACCGGCCATCCCCTGCCCGAAATGTCCCCATTACTCCCATGACGCCGCTAATGGCGTCTCCTGGAGGTATTGATGAGGATGAGGAGATTTACAAGAGAGTGAACAGCCAGCTGGGAGAAAAAAAATCGAAACGCGTCAAGGCGCTGGTTTTGGTGGAATGTACTGCTTTCGTTTGCCTTATAGGGTGTTTGATTGCTAGCTTGACTATCCATGAAGCTCGGCATTTCAACATATGGAGTTTGGAGATCTGGAAATGGTGCGTGCTGGTACTGGTTATATTCTGCGGCATGCTATGCACTCGCTGGTTCATGCATATCTTTGTTTTCCTGATTGAACGGAATTTCTTGTTCAAGAAGAAGGTTTTGTATTTCGTTCACGGGCTGAAGAAAAGCGTTCAGGTCTTTATATGGCTAGCCCTGGTCCTTCTCACATGGGTGTTTCTGTTTAAGCAAGGCGTGGACCGATCAGAGTTTGCTACCAAAGTTCTGAACTTCATCACTTGGTCGATGGTCACATTGCTAATCGGGTCATTCTTATGGCTTCTGAAAACATTTCTGCTGAAGCTGTTGGCGTCTTCTTTCAACGTGAATACATTTTTTGACAGGATTCAAGAATCTGTTTTTCATCAGTACGTTCTGCAGACGCTGTCTGGGCCTCCGCTTCTCGAAATGGCTGAGAAAATTGGGAGAATACCGAGCACCGGACAGCTGAGTTTTACCAGTGGTAAGAAAGGCAAGGATAAAACCAAAAAGGAGGTGATTGATATTGGAAAGCTTCATGAGATGAAAAAGGAGAAAGTTTCGGCTTGGACTATGAAGGTTTTGGTTGATATGATTTCGACTTCAGGACTTTCAACGATTTCTGATACCCTCGATTCTTTTAATAATTCGGCTGCAGAAAAGAAAGACAAGGAGATAACAGATGAGATGGAAGCAATTGCTGCGGCTTATCACATTTTCAGAAATGTTGCTCCACATAATTGCAAGTGAGAACCTGTCTCGACTTGAACTACTCGATTTTTTCTGGTTAAAATTTTATTCCATGCTCGTGCTCATTGAAGAATGCGTTATATGTTCAGGCACATCGACGAAGAAGACCTGATGAGATTCATGATCAAGGAAGAGGTTGATCTTGTGTTTCCTCTGTTTGAGGGATCAGAGACAGGCCACATTGATCGAAAGGCTCTCACTAACTGGGTGGTAAGGTGTTCTAAATTCTCTTTAAACTGTGTCGTAGCTGAAGCATTATATGATGCCGAATGCTTAATTTTAGTCTCTATTGAATTTCAAGTTGCGAACATTCTTAACGGAAGATGTCGAGAGATATGCACTTGGATTGTCCAGATCGCCGATAATGAAGAAAGGATGAAGGCTTATATTGAATTCTAATAGCGAAACTTACAATTCTAGAATTCAATAGAACCAAATCCTAACAACTGGTTATGTGAGTTATGCAGGTGAAGGTTTACCAGGGGCGCAAAGCACTGGCACATGCGTTGAACGACACCAAAACTGCTGTGAAACAATTGAACAAGCTCGTCACTGGAATTCTTTGTATTGTGATTGTTGTCTTATGGCTGGTTTTGATGGAAATCGCCACGACTAAGGTGCTCGTGCTCCTCTCATCCCAGCTCGTTGTAGCTGCATTCATGTTCGGAAACACCTGCAAAACCATCTTTGAGTCCATTATTTTCGTATTTATCATGCATCCATTCGACGTCGGTGATCGTTGCGTCATCGACGGCGTCCAGGTAATAACCAACTCCTCCTTACACATAGCCAATTTTTTTTCAAACTGGATCAGTGATTTTACTATCTTTCTTGTGAACAGATGATTGTTGAAGAGATGAATATTCTAACAACAGTTTTCTTGAGATATGACAATGAGAAGATTTATTACCCGAATTCAGTCCTGTCGACGAAGCCCATCAGTAACTTCTTCCGCAGCCCGGACATGGGGGACAACACCGAGTTCAACATTGATTTCAGGACGCCATTAGAGAAGTTCAGCTCCATGAAGGACAAAATCAAGAGGTATAACTTAAGCCGCTTCATTCACTGCTCTGCCTAAAAACCGGTCTTTTGCAGTTGTGATCCCTTCTTATATGAACTTCCATTTTTTCAGGTACTTGGAGAGAAATCCACAGCACTGGCATCCGGGATTCAACTTGGTCGTGAAGGAGATCGAAAACGTTAACAAGATAAAGGTAGCCCTGTACTTCAACCACACTATGAATTTCCAGGAGTACGGTGAGAAGGTTCGGCGAAAAACTGAGCTGATACTCGAGCTGAAAAAGATATTTGAAGAACTGGGAATCAAATATGATCTTTTGCATCAGGAAGTTCTTCTCAGCAATGTTTCATCAGTATTGCCTCTCAGCAGATGATGATCACTGGATATTTTTAGTGGCAAAATTTATACAAATTTCTCCAGAAGACTGGTGTGTGAGCTGTGTAACAATGTTGTGGTGTATTCCCAGGATGTTGAATGTTTTCTCAATCCTCATCTCATCTCTCAGTCTTCATCTCACCTATCCCTTCATAATCCGATATAAACATTACTGTTTGTATCAAAATCCTCATTTTATGCTTATATTTAAGGGTATCACTTAAAATTTAAGGGGAAGATCCAAGTTCGATTTGTGATAATGACCTTTGTTTGTGTGTCCTTTGTGAATACTAATTTTTCTCTTCTCATTCTACTTCATTTGGTTTGACAATTGATATCTGTCTGGATGGTGTCATTTTGATTGAAAGATGAGGCATACGTGTTCGAACTGCATGAATAAATGTCGCGGGCTCTTCAATCTTTTACAAGCGGTTTCCTGGGGGCGTGATGGACTAAAGCCGCAGTTGTTATTGGACATGGTTCAAGAGGTCGCAGCACGGGTGGAGAAGGTTTAGTTGCAAAGAGTTTTACAGCCCATGTCGCGCTTTTGCTCAGTAGGAGAGTTTCAGTTTGGCTCCGCTTCTTATGAGTGCTCCTGTTATTCCTCTTGCTAAACCTGAATGAGGAGTTAGGCCAGTCGCAATGGGAGAGGTTTGACGACGTCTTACGTCGAGAGTGGCTCTGAGTGCTATTAGAGCTTCAGCGATGCCTCATTTGTTGCTTTTTCAGCTGGGTGTGGGACTGAAAGGGGCAGCAGAGGCTATTACACACTCGTTAAACCACTTGGTGGTGAAGCATTCAGCCGATAAGGGGTTGGGGATTTTGAAGGTAGATCTCACATTCGTTAAACCACTTGGTGGTGAAGCATTCAGCCGATGAGGGATTGGGGATTTTGAAGGTGGATCTCACGAACACTTTAAATCTGGTCAGCAGAGAGGTTTTCATGTAAGGAGTGCAGCGCCATTTCCCATCATGGGCGCTTGGGTTGAGTATTGTTATGAATCTCAAGCGTTGCTCTTATTGGAGAGCCAGTCATTCTAAGTTGGCGTGGGGTGTAATAAGGCAATCATTTGGGGCCTTGCTTTTTAACATCTCTATGCAGCTTTTGCTTCGTCGAATTGGAAACGTATGTCCTCGCTTGATGCTCAACGCTTGGTAACTTGATGACGGTTTATTGATGAGTCATCGAGAAGATCATTTGCAGCGTTTGGGGTCATTCGGGATTCGGTTAGTTGTGAACCATAGCAAATTCTTATGGTGGTGGGCAGGTGGGTACAGGGACCGGCTTCCTGAGGTTCCAGACGGGGCTGTTTTCTCGGATTTCTCTGCTTTATCTGTCTTGGGTAACCCTATTCCAGCGGATGAGAGAGGGGCCGATGGGGTGGTTGGGCAGAGAGTTCTTGATATTCAGGTCACTCTAGTTGAGGTGCCTAAATTGGATAATCTGCAGTTGAATTATTACTTTTGCGGGTTTGCGTGGGCATGTCGAAGATGATGTATAATTTGATGAGTTCACCGCCGATTGAGGGATCGATTCGTTCATTTGAAGTAGCGGTGCATCAGAGTTTGGTGCATATATGGAACACGGATTTCGCGATGGAGCAAAGAAGGTTGGTGGGCTTACCTCTAAAGTCGGTGGGTTAGGAATTCTGATGGGGAACGATTTGGCTCTCACGGCTGCAGTGAATTCCTTGGTGCAGGCAGGGGATTTATGGGAGATGCTTACGAATGATTCATTATCTTCGTCAAGGTGCGGAGTCTTGCTTAAGAAGTGGAATTTAAGATTTCTTTCTGCCTTCCCAGAAGGATTGGAGGAGCTTAGGTCGAAGGCTTAGCCACAACAGTGGCTTACCGGTTTGGCCGCTGAAGTCATCGGAGAAGAGATCAAGGGACAAGAATGGGCCCGAGTAAATAATCTAGTGAATGTTATTTCTGCATTTGGGAGCTATATTTGGACCATAGTGATATCTACACCTTTCTCTGGGCTTCGTATGAACCAGGCGCCGTATCTCTTGGCCCTCGAGTATCGTACTGGGCACGACATATTCGCGGTTTCTCTTGCTTGTATGGCCTATAGGGGGTTGCACAATTTTAAGTCGGTCGTAAATCACGATTCCTATTGTCCGGGGGTGGGAGGAGGATTCGGAGGCATAACGCGGTAAGAGATGCGTTATTCACCTTTTTTAGGGAGGCTAATCTAGAACATAGACTGGAGATTACTGACCTTCTCGCTGGGGAAAGAAGGCAGCAGACATTTTAGTACATGCATGAGATGCATGTAGAGATCCTTGTGTGGATGTGTCTATTGTCTCTCCGTTTGTGGGAGGAGAGGCATGTCTAGGGTTAGGGGAGGCAGCTAGAAGAGCAGAGAAAATGAAGATCTCTAAGTATGATGCTGGTTGTGCAGCTAATGAGCGTATGTTCGTACCTTTCATCATGGAATATTTAGGATGTTCTAGAATGAGAGCGGATCAGCTGATCAAGACGACAGCGGCAAGGTGGGCTGAGGCTAAGGTATGGAGCCACCGGCATCACTCTCTTTTTTGGGAAAAAATTGTCTTTTATCTCGCTTTGGCGGACGGATTTTTATTAAGAAACGACTACAATTAGCCTCTTCCGCAAATCGAAATGGTTCGGTTAGTCCGTCATTTCCTCTTTGATTTGGAATCCTCATTTATAATTATCTCATATTGAATTATAAGAATGAATATACATAACTTTCAAATGAATTGCAAAGTACAAAGTGTGCTCGATCAAAATGACATATGAAATTGACCCCAAAGGGGTGACATGACCTCAAGTGAAGAGATAAGAGAGAGTCGAAGCCACACCTATGAAGATGGTAAAGAGTAAGGCCCTATTTTTAACAATTTAAATTTTCAGTACTTAAATTAAATTAAGTACCATCACTATTCATCACCGCCATAAAAATACCACCAATACTATTCGTCATCTCTTTCATCCACACACCACCACCCTCCAAACCATAACAGTATCACCACACTATTACATCACCACACCACCATCACACTACTACACCACCACTCTAACATAACACTACTACACCACCACCACCACAACATCACCACTCAAAGCACCGCCATCACTACACCATTACACCACCACTACACCATCACACCACCACAACACCACCACTCCAACCATACTACTACTACACTACCACAAAATTATATTATTTAACTTAAATAAAATTCGGTTAAATTAAATATAAATTCTCTAAAGAACGGACCCTAACTTGTGTTCCAAGTCAGACGTTATATGACATAACTTCATAATTACAAAACTGTAGAATGCACTGAGGGGGTAGGGCGTACACAGTTAAGTGAGTCCGAAGTATTTATAGTTTTATGGACGTGTATGCCTTTCGCCCATCCATGTGAGTTTACCTCATATTTTGTGCGTAGCAAATTGAAAGACCACTCAATCATCTATTCATGGAAACAAACTTGTACCTTCTTACCACGTTTTTCATTTCATAACCGTTTATCAAAAAGATAAAACTAGTAAGGTGTAGTGGGTTTAGGGTTGTCCGTGTAGAGAGAGAGAGAGAGAGAGCAACCAACTTTCAAAGCACACAGGAAGCCACGACTGACAGTTAGCTCAAAAACACAACACACTCTCTCACTACAAAGTTAAACGATGATAATCGTACCGTGCACGGACGACTGAAACTTAAGGTTTTAGGGTTGTTAAATTTGTCGCATGTTGCCTGGAGATTGGAGACTGTATTATTGTCGACTTGTTGTTTTTATGGTACATGCATACATACATAGATGTATGTGTATGAATACTTGATTGTTGTTTATCATCTTATTTAGGGTTTTTTTCATTTGGTATGTACATTTATAGGAGGTGCATGTGGGATGATCACTCACACTAACACATCGAGAGAGTGTATTGGATATAGAAGATCGAGGAGTCGGAGAAGATGGGTTGGAGCTTGCGGCCAAACGTCCCAAAAGCAGCCGGTATAAATGAACAACTTGTTGGAATAATCTGATTAATGGTTGAAGAAAATGGTGGTGTGAGTGATTCAGATTTGAAAATTTCATCAGGAGTAAGAAATCGATCATCGATATTCCAAAATTGGATATGTATAATGAGAAATAAACTAAAGTTCGACTAAAAATTTGTTATAAAACTTTTAAAGGAATGGATATGTGGGATGGAATGACTCTTAAGTGTCATTCTCCCACATTCGTCGATTAGAGAAAAATTTTGAGTTTATATATAACTTTATTTCTATCATTAATAAATAATCAAACGAAGCTTTCTCGTGAGCCCCTCATGAAATCGTAGTTTTCTCTAATGATTTTGCACCTTTTCAAAATTTAGTTATTTCCCTTTTTAGTAACTTTCTTTTTTGGCAATATTCTAGTTTTAATATTTATATAAATAGGATCTTGGTACAAGAGAAAATATATTTTAATTAATATATTTTATAAATTTATGAACTCACGTGCTTCCGCAACGACACTAAGGTTTAGATTTTTGATAGACCAAAAACACTAATGAGCTGTTTAGGAAACAAAGGCACGTGGCTATGAAACTGATGTGTGTCCTCCCTCATCTTTAAATATAAACGACAACCATTGATGTGAATGTGAAGGTTAGACTTGAGAAGTGAATGTGTGCATGCATTAATGTTAGGTTCCAAGAAACCCTAGAAAGTGGGGTATGATTTATGAAACAAAATATTTATTTTTATTCAAACCCCCTAATAAATCACCCATGTGTAAACTATTAATACACACAAATTAACTTATATTAGTTAGCAGATAATTTATGCTTAACTTTTATAATTGGGATTGTAATGAGAAATAGACAGTAACAAAATCTACTTTTACTCTTTTTTTCTTCACTAATGTGAGTTTAAGGGTGCATTTTATTAAAGTAAAATAAAACCGTCACAAATTGGTAGTAATTTAAAGGGGTCAAATAAGCAACCCAAAAGCAGAGATGGATGGACGGTGGAGATTGGATGAAGCTCCAATGCACAGTAACTAATTACTAATTAATGACTCTGAATTGGTTCGAGAATTATGTTTCCTTGATTATTAAATTAATCTGCATTTGCAATTATCGGCTTCTATTCCCACAACATAATCCATTTATTTATCTATTTATTTTTATTCTTAAATAAGCTTTCAGTGCCTTAATTAATGTTTATTTATAAAGTGTGGTGAGCCAAATTAATGTGCATTAAATTCATAAGATGTTACATAAATAGTTCCACTTCCCTATAGCTACTTCTTTTTACTTACCAAGACATTGATTTTGAATCCACAAGAGTTTCTATTCTTCTATAGATACCTTTGTTCTACTATTTATATGATAAATGTGTCTTTGGTAAATCCATGATTTCCCAGGATTACGGATGATGATTACTTTTTATGATCCAACAGACAATTAGGAATGAAATATCGCTAAAAAACTGATACATAACTACTTTGTCGCTGAAGCTAAATGTAATCATCTCTTAACAGAAATCTGTCCGACAAAGACAAATTGACCTCATGTTTTCGAGTATTAATTTAAAGATTCACTTTTTAACAAAAGTTTTGTTACTTTAAATGGGGTTTAGGGTTTCTTCTTTGATATATGTAACTAATTCTACCTAGTTGTAGTTGGTGGTTAAATCGAACTCTTGTTTGTTAAGGCAGATTAGGGTTAATTAATCAGGTGGGAGAATTTAGGGCTAGGCTGTGCACTGAAATCAAGGGTTTGACCGACCGGACTGCCGGTTTTTCTGCACTGTGTCCGTTGACATACAAACATGTTCAAGCTTGTCATTGAGGTTGAGATTTCATCTTCATAATCCAAACCCTAAGACAAACTAGTTAGTGTAAACCAACAAAGTGGTGACTTAATGGAATGAGTTAATGCTACATACACTTAAAATTGAAGTCAATTATTTGAAAGCGTTCCAGGTGATTCAAAATCAGATAAAGGGATAATTACTCTCGAAATTAGAGCATTTTCATAAGAAAACTCTAGAAACTTTTCCTCTAATCGTTCCTCTTCATCCACAACAAAAAGCATTTTTTTAAGAAATTAAATAAACCAAGACATCATTTTCGAGTACAAGTTAAAGAGCTTCATTAATCACTACAAGAGGAAGTACACACATCAATGATCATTGAAATTTTAGAAACCAAAGGAGCAAATACTTCAAAGTACAACAATCAAACCCTAATGCATACATCTACCAACAATTTGAAGGTATCAATTTCTCTAATTTTATAAGTGTGATGGACGAGCATGAATCAGTAGATAAAATGGTCCCAATCCATGACAAACAAAAAAACCATCACACTTATAAACTTGAGGATTATAGATTTCCTAGCTAGTTATGAAAGAGAATTTATTCATGTGAAATAATTCAAGAACCAGCTCTGATCATCATCATCCATGTCAACAAGAAACTGGCTGACCCATTCCATATTCAAACCAGCGTCCTCTTTGCCGTTTTGGTTTTGCTCTTCTATTCTTGATTTGGTATTAGAGCAAGACGGAACCTTTTCATTGCCCACCTCATGCTTTATCACGACCGTACGGTCAGCAGAATTTTGAGTCAACTGTTCCGTTTCCTCGTCCAATGTTTTTGCAACTGTAGCAGTGCTACCTTGTTTAGTACTCGCGAGGTTGTTGAGCTGGAATTGCTTCGCTCTTTTGCTCAAATGAGAGTTCCAGTAGTTCTTGATCTCGTTATCCGTCCGACCAGGCAGCCTCCCAGCAATCAAAGACCACCTAAATTTGTGTCCAACAAAAAATTCAAATTCAAGGAACAAAATCCAAACCCATTGAATCTTTCAGAAAAACATGTATGAGCATATATATATATATATATACCTGTTGCCGAGCAGCTTATGGAGTCTGAGGATCAAATCCTCTTCCTGGGCGGAAATGTTGCCTCTTTTGATATTAGGCCTCAAGTAATTCATCCACCTCAATCTGCAGCTCTTGCCACATCTGTTGAGTCCAGCTTTGGTTGCAATGGATCTCCATCTTCTGGGGCCTTGGGTTTCGATAACTTGACCTAGTCTCTGGTCCTCTTCCTGCGTCCATGCGCCTCTATTATTCGCCATTGTTGCTCTCAAGCTTTTTCGGTGGATTCCGTCAACCAGCAAGAGAATGAGTGTAGAGAGAGAGAGAGAGTTAATTTAAATGGTGTTGGAGAGTGATAGTGAGAGATCAGAACTCAAGAAGTGAGTGCTTGAGATCAGTGTGTTAATGTGCTGCTTCTGTGAGATGTGGCAGAGAAGACTGGCATGTGCTTGAGTATTTATTAAATCTTAAAAGAAAAAAGAAATGCATGAAAATCCACCAGTCTTATATTTCCATTTATTACCCTAGAGAATAAATTTTGATAGTTTTTCTCCATTGTTTTTATTTACTTTCATAAGCTTTAAGACATCTGCACCGTGCACAACTTTCAACAACTGCTATTGATGTGGCGCAACTGCTGAGTGTTCAATCTTGTCAGCCGAATGTGCTTCTTCAGCAGCTGCTGGATGATTTATAAAACTGAGAATTCTGTAAGACGAGCATGGCTAAGAGGTGTTAAGGTGCAGATGCTCTAAATCAGTACTTTCTCTATTCTAAGAAATGTTGGGGTGCAGATGCTCTAATTGCTCGTCTAATTTACATGAAACAATGAAAAAAACATGTCCATAGGACAATCACTTAAAATCCAAATCTTCACAACACAAACAAATACAAACGTCACCTACACCCAACAAGTTCCAATTAAGATATGGACAAAATTATTGAGTAGTCCAACCACTCCTTGTGAAGAATCTATACAAAATTGGTCTTCAATTTGTTTTACATTCCAACCCCTCATGAGTTTTGAATGAGAAAAAACCATTGCAAAGATTAAGAGAATTGTTTGGCAATTAGTAGTTTGATTATTGGTTGTGGGATACACGTTGTCTTTTGTTGTGTCTTTGTTCAAGCTTGTTGTCATTATGTCTGTAATAATGTTTAAAATATTGTCATAAAGTGACACTAGGGATTTTGTTTCGACTGCCGGGTGCACCACATGGGACATATTCCCCTTTTCAAGTTTGAGACTTATTTTCTAGGATCAAAGTCTTATTTTATAGTGTTAAGCCCAGCTTGGTTAACTAGGGTTTTGTATGTTTGTAGGTAACCCAACTCCTAAACCCTAATTGCCACTAGTTACTATTTCTAAATGATTAAATAAAGTTTAAATCAGACTAAAACACTCTACACTATAAACTCTCATGGTTTCCTCCTTTAAATTACACGCTCATCTATGATGTCATAGAATGACTTTGATGGGTTTGTGATATGATTTTTATCTATTATGAACTTTAATCGGTATATTCGGTGTTTAAGAAATCGATCGCGTAGACGGTCTGTTTTTAGAATTCAATATGATTTTGTCACAAGCAATTTGTAAAATCAACCGCCCGATATTTGGCTGTTTGGACGGCTTCGAGACGGCCTTGGCGGTGGTCGGATAAATTAATTTAGGAATTAAAAAAAACTAAAATGTTTAGAAGAATTAAAGATTTGTTTGAGCAGTTGCTACTAGGCAAAGAAAAATCATTCACTAAGAACCGATCTTCAATCTCTTGTAATGTTGAGCCGTCTTTCTTCTCTTCAAGAATTATGTTTAATTTTTTCCAAGTTCAGAATCATATTTTTAGGTATTTTGGTTCCTATTTATAAAAGCAAATTTGGTTTTCAAAGTCTCACATCCGTATCGGACCAGTAGGGCAGTACAATATGCCGATAAGGCCGTACAGCTCTTCGAAGCGGTACAGGGTCTTAGCCCCCGAGTTTGGTCTCAATGTAATCTGGAGAGCTGTAGTGCTTTGAACTAGCTTTGGAATGATAAATAGCTTGTTCCAATATGACATTCCATATACGCTCGACATGCCTTTGAATGCAAGAAGGTCAGTTTACCCTAATATTTGACATGTTTTAGCCCAGATCTTCACATATTGTCTAGTTTTAATCACTCAAATATTCTATATAATGAAATTTGACCTAAAACAACAATAACGTGGTAAAATGACAGTAAAATCCCAGAAAACGATCAAAATCCATTATAAATGAGTGAATATTCAGTCGATAAATCGACCGATCAGTCACTTTCCAAGCAATGTGAATACTTGCACAATTGCCTTTATTTCTACTCCACAAGGGTTAGTATTTTATTTTTAATAGACTCACATATCGTTATTTTATATCACTCTTTGAACATCAATATCTCATGCAGTTTAAATTAGAATTTGACTTATGAATAATCAATTTTATACGTCTTATCTCAATATATTTTCTTGACACTTATTACACATTTTTCCAACACTTTCGAGTTTTCCTATAAAATATTGTGACATTTAAGGATATATATGTAAGGTAGTATAGTATTATAATACATATATTTTAAAAATAACTTTTTATTAATAAATAAAAATACAAAATCAATTAATTTTGAGGAACTTCTTTCCTTTCCATCCCACTTGCGCCTAATGTCGTGCATCTATGTGTTTGGCTGTATTAGGGTTGAAAATTGCATGACAAAATGATCACTTGGCCTACAACCCTAGCAATAACATGCACTCACTGAAATGTACAAAAGTTAATGTCATAACATCATGAGATTTTTGAACCAAGTTATGTTGCAACAATCATTGAAATGTAGAAAGCTCAAAAAAGCCAATAATGAATAACCTAATCGCCATATAATAACATGGAAAGAATCTTGCCCGATCATGCATGATGATCTTTTATCGCTTCATATTTCATGATGAGCTCAAAGGCTATGAGATTCGCCACGTGCAAATTACCAAGGTCAAATATAACTCCATTGCATCTGCAAGGTGTAATGAGTAGTGAGAGCATCGCTGCATCAACCAGTTTGAGTTAGGGTTCCTCAAACCCTAGATCCAACTTGGTGTGGCCTAACGAGTCATGAAAATTGAAGTGTGCTCAAACACATCACATATAGCTAGCCCACTTTGTAGCCACCAAGGCCACACATGTTTGGGCCAAAACTTCCCATGTGCTCAGGCTCAAATTTGTTTGAGAACGCCAAAAGTATCTTTACCCAAGTACATATACGTGCGTGTCGCTCCAGAGCAGTTGTAGTTCGAATTATTGATTCTCGATGAGTTAGAATTTTCGATACACAAACTATATACGTATACAATATTGCGATAAGTAATATTCGAAATAATACCCGGATAACAAATATTCCTTTAAAATATTTTCTGAACCAGACCAAAGATATATTTGCTGACGTCTGAATCTAGCACACGGGTATAACCTATTCGTTTCTCAAAATGTGCCCAATCCCCTCCTCAACAAGTAGCAATCATGTTGATGTCCTTGGATCACCAAATCAAAGAATATATCCCATCGAACGAGTTTATTTTGAGATATCCAATAATTATTCGGATGGCCTTAGCAAAAAAGGACTATAGAGCTCAGACAAGAGAATCTAGATCGAAGCCTCTAGCTATTCAAATTGAAGTCTAAACAGTTGATGAAACCTAACTTGAGATCTTCATATCAATACTCTTTAAAGACTTGGTACCCCATACACTAAAATGCTAAGGAAAATAGACATTTAACAATATCGAATTAGAATTCCACATGTTTTTCATGTTCCTTATCGAACTGAACAGAACTGAATCGAGCCTCAAAATTATATAACTTTCATATCATCTAGCAAAGTAGTTGAATGAGAGTGTAAATTATTTGTGGCAACTTGGTCCTTGTGTGCTTAAAATGGTGAAACAATCTCAAGGAATTGAAAGCTTCACAGAACTCATGCATGGCTTCAATGAGAAAAGATCTTACCCTTAGATTTGATTCTCTAACTTATATAGATATATTTGTTAGACCTAGATTCTATAAGATTTATTATTCAAAAACTATTCTTACAAAATCCATTGAGTTTGCTCTTCATTAAATGCATACATTTACTCATCAGCACAGAAAATTTACCAGGCATGGCTGACATCATGGGGCATATTTCTCAAAGATCATTAGAATTCATTACAAGGGTATGTATGAATCAATGATATAGATATTTGTAAGGGTCTGTTTCGTTGAACTTAAAAGTTGATCATTCAGTTCGGTACAATATTTTATTTAAATACTTACATTCAAAACTTATTTAAGTTCAATGTGTGCTTTTTTAACTTAAAAATTAAGTACTTAAACTAAATTTCTAAGTTTAGTTCAATTCAATTATTTTACGCTAAGAAATAAGAAGATTCAGAGCTGATGTAATCATGCTCAAAATACATCGATAATAAAATGGTATAATTTTGACATTAATATATTGAAGTATTATTTAAAAGAAATTTTTTAAAAATAAAAAACTATGTCATGTCGTGAATAAGCAAATGATCAAATATTAATAGTTAATTAAATTGCCGACCCTGGTTTTTTTACTACATTGTCACACTGACTCATTCATTAAATTAATTACATGGCGACTCAATGATTAATTATTTATGTGATGATTCGATTTATATAAATTTATGCGAATAATTCAAAGAACAAATAAATATGGAGGACTCAAGAACTCCTTATCAGAAAATGGGAGCAAGTATATTTCACTTTATTATTATTTAACGCAAAGAAAATAGGATTTTTTTTATAACTAGAAATTACCAAATTTGTTGGTATAATTTCAAAAACATGTATGGGTGCTATAAATTAAGATTCGTAAGCAGGAGCATGAAATCGGCACAAGCAACGCAACCACTCTCTACCCCATCGATCTGAATTTTCGTTTCAATTTTCTTAAGCTGTATCTACCCAGAAAGAGAGAGACGGAGAGCAGCAGTGGCAGCCACAATTAAGTTCAGTGACTGAAACAAGATGATGGCAGAGCTGAAACAAAGCGAGAAGATCATAGCTTGAAGGTTTAGAAATTCACGGCGAGGTCTCCGGCAACTGGAAAGGAATCCGGTCGAGGCTGAGGAACATCCGGAGATGATAGCGTATTTGGAGAGATTCGTGCAAGGAGGGGACGCGGATGTGAGAGAAAACGGCGACATTTCGACACTGTCTGAGGCTCTGGAGCTCGACGGCACCATAGATTCCGGCGGGTCGTTTTGTTTAGCAAGCAAGGATTTTGGCGGCATGGTCGCCATCAAACCCCTTGCTTTCATCCGACCCTCGACCACAAACGACGTCGTGAGAGTCGTGAAAGAAGCTTCGCGCTGGTCTCACCTCACCGTCGCTGCTAGAGGCAACGGCCACTCCATCAACGGCCAAGCTATGGCCGACGGCGGACTCGTCATCGACATGCGGTCCTTGAGCCAGACCGTGTTTCAGATTTCCGAAATCGACGGGTCCTTCTTCGTCGATGTGTCTGGCGGAGCATTGTGGGAGGATGTGCTGCTTCGCTGCCTGTCGGAAACTGGTCTGGCGCCGAGATCGTGGACGGATTATCTCGGTTTGACAGTCGGCGGGACGCTGTCGAACGCTGGAGTCAGCGGCCAGAGCTTCCGTTTCGGACCTCAGACCTCCAACGTCTCCGAGCTCGAAGTCGTCACCGGCAACGGCGACGTCGTCGTCTGCTCCGAAATCATAAACTCTGATTTGTTCTTTAGCGTTTTAGGCGGTCTGGGTCAGTTCGGAATCGTGACCAGAGCTCGGATTCTCCTCCAGGAAGCTCCCGACAAGGTCAGGCCCATCTCCAATCCCTCAATTCCGCTTCAATTTCCTCCCTAATCTCGAATTTGCAGGTCCGGTGGTTAAGATTGGTGTACAACGACTTCACCGAGTTCACTCGCGACGCTGAGTTTCTCGTAACCCGACCCCATCCCGACTCGTTTGACTACGTCGAAGGTTTCGTCTTCGTCAACAGCGACGACCCGGTCAACGGCTGGCCTTCCGTCCCGCTCGGTCCCGACCAGCGGTTCGACCATGCTCGCCTCCCGCGCAGCGCCGGCTCCGTTCTCTACTGCCTCGAACTGGCTCTGCATTTCAACCGCACCTGTCCCTCTTCGGTAAGCTTTCCTCTAACAACGACGTCGCATTGCGTACTTTACACTGTCGTTTTGCTCCTTCACCCCACTCTTCGCTCTCTTTGCGTTGACCAAAACCGGGTCCGGCGTGAGCTGTTGACCATCAACGAGCTCATGGGGCCTTTAAATGTATTTAACACGTGTCGGGTTTTGGAGTGTGGTGACCGGGTCGGATCAGCTCAGCAATCGACACAGTAGCAAATGGCTTGATTCTGACCATACGGTGGGTTGATGGATCTTCCATTGGATCTTCTGACACGGTTGCGTTTAAACGACACATTAATTCTGCGTTTTATAACCAAACTCGCAGCGTACTTTCTAGCTAGTTCAGATACTGTTTTTGTGCTATGTTCGTTCATCTGGGGGCCCACGTGTCATTTAATGTTAATTCAGGGACTAAATCATAATCCGGGATTCTCCCCCCGCTGACCTCCCACTTCCTCAAAATTGCTTTCTGGTCCCCATATTTTTACCATATTTGCCTCACCTTTCCCCGAATATTTTTGCTTCATATTTGCATTTCCGCCCCTAAACTTTTTCTTTGTACCGAGTTTAATCATTTTATGTGCTGATTTTAAATTTTGGTCCTTTAGGTTGTGAGTAAGATGATCGGACGGCTAGGATTCATCGAGGGCCTGCGGTTCGAGATAGAAGTGAGCTACGTGGACTTCTTGTTACGCGTGAAGCGAGTCGAGCAGCAAGCCATGGCTAACGGGATCTGGGACGCGCCGCACCCCTGGCTCAACCTGTTCATTTCGCAAAACGACATCGTTGAGTTCGACAAGCTCGTCTTCAAAAACATCCTCAGAGATGGAGTAGGTGGGCCCATGCTCGTCTATCCACTGAATCGCTGCAAGTAAGCCCACATCGGTCTTTTCACAATTCCGTCTTTTTATTTAAAAATTAAATATTTAACTTAACGTGGGCCCGACGCATCATCTGACCAGTGAGATTTCAGCATTTAGCCTTTAGTTGCCACGTCATCAAGTTCGTTCGTGTGTCTGAAAACCGACATGTCACATTTAATATTGAAATGAAATGAGAACACTTTGTCTGCAAGGGTAATTTCGTAATTTTCCTATACTAAAAATCTGAATTCAATTCAAATTTTATCTCTCTTTTTGTGAAGTGATGTAACGCTCATGTTCAGTGTCCCTGGCCGTTTCGAACACGACAAGTTGATAGTTAATTTTAATAAGTATTATGGTTTTGTAAAAATGACGAATTTACCCCTGAAGTTAGGTTTTTTGTCGTGGTGCACATGCTTCACTACAAGAACATGATCGTGAAGGTGCACCACTGCACTTTGGCATATGGGTGTGATTTGTTCCTTTTGATTCTAACAGTGATGTTGCCTAACATGTCTTTTGTCCCATTTAATGTTTTCCACAACTTGGGTGATAAGATATGTCGACCTAATTACGGTATGGTGATTTGATTTCCGAGTTTGCTACGCATACATGTGCAAAATATGTCGTGTCGCCCTTGTTACCTTTCGATTTGTTGCGCTGGATTTAAGGTAGAATTGGTCAGTGATTTGTGAATTTATGAAGGTGTATTTTTTTGTTCAGGTGGGATATGAGGTCATCGGCGGTGCTGCCCAAGTCAGAGATTTTCTACCTAGTGGCTCTATTAAGATCGAATCCTCCGCACCCGGCTGGCCCGGCCGTGGAGATCCTGGCGGCGCAGAATGAAGAAGTGATCGAATGCTGCGTAGCGAACGGATTTGATTTCAAGTTGTACTTCCCACATTACAAATCGGACGAGGATTGGAAGAGGCATTTTGGGCACAAGTGGTCGTGTTTCGCAGAGCGAAAGGCTAGGTATGATCCAAAGGCGATTCTTGCGCCAGGGCAGAATATTTTCAGGAGGAATAATAATCAAACTAGTGGCCAGTAAAACGACACACATTAATATCTCTCTGGCTTTTGCCTTATTCTTTTCCTCTTCTCTCTCTCTCTCTCTCTTTTTTCTTCGATTTGGATTGGTAGGGTCCATATGAAATGAATTGATATTGTTTCTTCTTAATTTTGTTCATACAGGAGTTAGCAACTTAAAATGGAAATAGTTTCAGCCGATTTTTTTTATTATTTTATAAAAAGAAAACCCTAGAAAAAAAATTGATAAAACTGAAAAAGGGGATTGGGTTGAATATGGAATCAGATTCTCTGATTCAAAATGTCGGATCCATTGAAAATTACCCTTTTTAATTTCTCATTTATTAAATTATAATTAAATATATTTTAGTACGGTAACTGAAATTTTATTCGATTGTTGCACCTTTTGATGAGATAATATAAGGACAAAATAGTTTCATTTATCGTAAAGCCCCCCAAGCAAATCAAAGCTCACTTAATCCCATGCAAAATTCAGTCTACGTGTCTTAATTTACGTGTCAACTTTTGCATGGAAATTAATTACCATGCACATGTTTTCCAATAACCACGTTGTACTTTATTGCTTATTAATTTGTAAAATATAAATATTTCGTAAGATAAAATTTAGGTTTTTGTGTTAGTTTCAGTGACTTAAAATGAAACACTTGTTTCAGTTAGTTTTAGTTTATGCGAACAAAATCCACAACAACGTTGTTAAATCAAGCGACTTAAAATATTTTATAGTGTTTAGACGACATGATTGTGTGCTTGTCCTAAGCAGACAATCAATTTAATGATGTGCTAATATCGTACTTAATTAATTTATAGACTTTATGTGTATTAAGTTAATCGGGTCGTTAGTAATGTTATGTCTCCATTGTAGATGACAAATTAACATTGTCGGTCCACCTAATGGTGACATCATAATGTTGCACTTGCTTGATCGAAATATTTAAATGAAATGTCTTTATGTTTTTGTATGAGTGTGTCCCCTAAGAAAATAAAATCCAAGGGGTAATGGCCTTTCATGCAATTTGTGTCACATTCAATAATTGAGAAACCTCTTCTGTTTTTTCTTTACATAAATCTAAGTGCAACACATTAAATTAGAGTTCAGGATAAGATTCGTTTATGGTCGCGAACGACTTATTTATAGACTTTTTAATATACCTGATAAAACAATTTGAATAGATATTAATCACAAATCGTTACTGCAAGTAATATTTTGTTGATAGCGAATAAATCGCTACATTTTGTAGATAGCGAATAAATCGCTACTGGCAATAGAGATTCGGTACGAAGCCCGTAGATTTGTTATTTAAGTGGGGCGGGCGGAAGCTAGCTTGGCCAAGGGACCAACGGCTAGGGAGTTGATGTAAGTGCAAGGTTCAGTCATGACAGACATGGAACGGCTGTCGATGAATTGATCTCTTCTGTCGGGACCACCGACTATGGCTCCTGTGAGCTCATTAGGGTTTGGTGTGCTCACATCTTTCCACTTGACAAAGCTCAAAGGGCAGCTTGGTTGATGGTTTCCCGGCAAGAATGGGACTGAGGAGCCCCTGTGGTGCGGCTGCTGTGGCGATTTGTTTCCGAATCCAACCATGTATGATCTGTGTAAAGGATTGTTCCCTAGTAGATAGTCCATCTGCATAGTCATGCACACACCATCTTAAGTCAATACGCCACGTCAGCGCCAAATCATCATTAGACACTGTCAGAAACATGGTTCATATTTTTATAAACTAGAATAATAAGAAAAGGAAGCTTTTTCTTAATTTTATTTATTTATTTTTCATATTCTATCCAAAACTCCCTCCAGAATCTCTGCTCTGTAGCTCTATCAGAAATCAAATACTAGTCACTGAGATATTTGATGTCTCTTTTGTCGTTAGAGCACCACCTTTGAAAAAATGATTTCTTAGGGTATACCTGTTGCTTGGAAAATGCCATGAGGTGACGAGGTCCAAAATGCGCATCACCACAAGAAACTGTCTGATTATGTTTCGCCAAAATATCACCATAAGCGCTGAACAGGAAAGCGGCGCCAGTGACATACTGCGTATTTGCTCCATCTCTCACATAAAGCATTCCACCTGGTGATCGGCGATCGATCATGAACGATTCGCTGTCAAGTCTAATTCAAAACAATACGACAAACCTGGGGAAAGGAAGGCCTGATGGAACGGACTTTCCGGAAGAATGGAGCAAATGAAACTATCGGCCAAGTTCTTATAATTCACCAAACTCTTCTCTCCTTGGAAGAAAAACTAGACATGAGAAAAACATCATATGACTTGATCCTCACGTTGTCCTTTTGGGGATGTTTTGTGAAATGTACCTTGGAGAGTAGGATTTGAGAGCCGGCAGATTTCAGATCCCAGCTGAATTCGTTAACCGGTCCGCTGACAGCTTCCTCTGTTATGTACCGCAGGTATACTGGCTTCCTGGTGGCCTTGTACAGCCATGTCGCCGCCCATAGGAGCTCATCCTGCGCCGGAAAGTTTGAGAGTTTGTAAATATATACATTCTTATAACTTAATATGAGAGTTTGTAAAAGGGAAGGGAGGTTGCTTACATTGTAACCGGAAAATGAGCAGTAAAATGGGCATTCGCCTTCATAAGTTCCTCTGAAGGAATTGGCAAAGTTGAACAGCTGCAGAAAGATGCGGAGAAAATGAGATTTAGGGTTTGAAAATTTGTGCTGGTTGCGGAGGAGATGATAATGAATCATGTACGATTTTGGCCTTGTTGAGAAGTCGTCGAGAGTATGAATGATCGATATGTCTGAACACCATGGCTGAAGCGGCTAGCGCAGCTGAGGTTTCTGCTGCGATTTCTGACCCTGGATTCCTCTCATCAATCTTCAGAACTGTTCTTGGCGTCTGCATGTTTTCAGGCCTCATCCAGCAACTATGGTCCGCCACTGGATCTCCCACCTTTCAAAAAAAACCCAAGTAAAATAGAGGAGCGATATATGTTACACTATTATAATTAATCTAATTTGAATATAATTTAAATAATTTAAATAATCGTATATATTGTTATTGTATAGAAGATATAAATATAGTTATGGTTCCGATCTATCGTATCGTTTTTTTTTGATCCAACAATATATATACCTGAACGTAGAGCTGATTCTTTCTCGCGGCGGCTTTGAGGAAGTAATCGGTGCCCCAACGGATGGCTGATCGGACATGAGCCAGCTCGCCGGAGGCTCGCAGCTCGTGCTTATAAAAGAAAGCGGCCCAAGAAAGAGTTGTGACGGTGAAAGCCATTGGCAAGCCAAACTTGACATTGTCTCCGGCATCATAGTACCCTCCGACCAAGTCCACCTGCGACAACCACAAAAATCAGACACTTGTTGAAACCAGCGTTGCTGAAAAAGCTGAGCTCGTTTCTCACATTGGCGAGCCTGCCATCGTCGAGACCGGAGTCTCCGCGCCACGAGGGTCTGTGGCGCGGCGGGAGCTTCCCCGACCTCTGAGCTTCCAAGAAAATAATCGACTTTTTAAGAGCTTCTCGGTAGTTGAAATGCGCGTCGACGGATGAAAACACCAGGCCGGAATAGGTAAGCCAGGCAATGAAAACTGTCGTTGAGAAACCCATGAATTGAGAAAGCTAGCCTCGTGATTTGAGTTGAGGAGGAGGAAGAAGGAAAAGACGTGATTATATAGGGGTTTTTTGTGCCTGCAGAAATTGGAGAACAGCAAGTTGGTTTTGCAGTTACTAACTGAGGTTTGTTTTAAGGAATCTCGCTGGTTGGCTCTGTTTGCTGTTGGTTATTCTTCCATGGCGGAATCTCTTTTTTCAACCTGCTCCAGCTATGGTTTTGTTTGAGAATCAGTTATTGCCTTCTCAAATATGATCAAGATTCAACGCTCTCGGTTTTCATTCAGTTTCTATTCTTGCCGCCCCACTCTTTATCTCCTTCCAGAATTCTAATCGCAATCAAAACCTAATCACTTACGGCATCTGTATCGGGCATAACTTTCAGCAATTACCGCTGATGTGGCGCAGCTGCTGTATTATCAGTCGAAGGTGCTTCTTCAACAGTTGATGAATGATTTATAAAGTTAAAAACTCTGTCAGAAACTGCTGTTTATTTATTGCTGTTTATTTATTGAGCACCGTCTCCATTCCAGAAGGTGACTCGATATAAATGCTCTTAGTTTTCGGATCCTTGAGGTAAGAGAAGAGCACATTTGGGATAAAATAGAACAACCTTACAAAATGGGCTCTTTGCTACTCAGCATAAACAGGCATACAAAGTAAAAACAACCTGAACAGCTTCCTTGTACTGTAAGCAGCTATTACATGTAACAAATTGATGAGGTCACTGAACAGGAAGCTATTATGTACTTATCCGCCCCTCGGGATTTGCCAAACTCTATATTCATCGGTGTTGGCGGTGAACTTGATATTACTGAGACTGACTTTGGCGTAAAAAGGTCACATTTACTAGGCTGTGTGCTTGCTTATCTTCACATTTGCCGAAGGAGACGCATTCTTAACATCTTGAAATGATACTAGCCACATTAGTGCCTATCTCCTCTTTACTTTGCTCCGACACCGGGGAGTCCCCTATATACATTCCAAAGAAGGCGCCTGAAATCAAAAGTGAACGAACGAATGACGCCGGTGATTTTTGAGAAACTTGTATCTTAAGAGAAGAGCGAGTTATGTACTTACGGCAAAGATCTCTGCTCTGGACTGCTCCGACGTGCTTACCTCCAACTGCAGCATTCCAGTTTAGTTATAAGCTATCAGATAAGTAAGATGAAATGTAGATTTATTTTCACATAAAGTTATATGCTTACTCTCTGTGGTTAACCGTCCATCTGCTGTCCGATGAAAATTTATGACGGTCCCCTGCAGGGATGGATTAGAGTTAGACTCAAAAAGTGTATTTTTTGCCGGTGGGAAAAAACGGTTTGTGAAAATTAAAATTGAAATTACCACGGGTATAGGGATATCCTGTTGGAAGTAAGACCCGAATGTGCTCAAGCAGATGAAATCAGTGTCTGGGTTCGTCTTTATCAAGCGATCTCGAAGAGATTTCTCGAATGCACTGTAAAAAATTGCGAAACTAAATGTTAGCAGAGATCTTCCCTCATCTTCCCTCGTAAGATGTGTCACGAAAGATTACACCCGACTAGAAACAAACTTACATTCTGACTGTGTTGATCTTCATCCCGTTACAGTTGACTACGAGCCTCACTGTCATGTCGATATCTTCCCTGAATAAAACTTCAGATGTGAAAATTGACGAAATACTGAGTTCATGGGGTCAACATAGCAACCTCCATGTTTCAAAAGAACAAGAAAACAACGACAACATGAAAGACAACAAAAATCAAGGATATAAGATCATGTGCGAGGATATGCGAACAGGCTGGATTGAAAAAGCGAAATGAGGAAACCTGCTTTCGATTTATTAGATACAAGCAACGACACTGCAATTGTTTTCAATTATAACAATGATAAACACGCGTCTAACCTCAAGAGATCTCTATAGAATTCTTGGTGTTTACTTAGTTCATCTGCTGCGGCTGAAGCATACTTTGCACCCAATTTCTCACATAGGGCATGAGGATGGACGTCTGCCGAAAGTAACAAAACATTACCACGTAGAGGCCGTTAGCTTGTAGTCAAGGAAAATAATCTGATTTAGGAGAAGAAGAAAGCTATGATACAGAACTCACAAAAACCATATGCGTAAATCTTCAGTGACTTTATTTTGATTATTTTCATCGTTTTTGAACCAGTCCCGACCAGTACCTATGAAACACAACGAAGAATTGGTATAAAGACACAACATGCAACTGACCACATGTGATTTTACTAAACCCGAACTCGGTTAACACCGGAACATTTATATTCCTATCAGTGAGGGACCTGCGTACGATAATCGAAAGCTAGCTGAATTGTAAACATAAACTATGATTAAAACTTGGGAACCAACCTCAGACGTCACTGTAGAGCTATTGGTCCCTGATGAAATATTGTCCAAAATCACAGGAAACTCAATGCCGGTTTTAGGCTCAACAGCATGTCTTTTCCTGTAGACGTCCGGGAAACAAAGCCCCCCGCATCCCTGACGCTGAATTTCACTAAGTGGCGATTCCATGTATCCATGCATTTGAACATGAGTGTTTTCCAAAGGCATGCCAATCGATGTTCTGTGAAGCACAAATAGAAAAGTCAAGGGAATTGGTACAAAATCGCAGACAGTACAAAACGAAGGCAGCTTACAAATTTTCAAATGGAGGAACTAGGGCAGCGGCCAAAGAGAGCATAGGTAGCGCCTGCAGCTGGTTAACATCTCTAAGCAAGTTTCTGAAAATGGAACCCAGAGTCTTACTAAAAACAACCGAACCCAGACTTTTTAATTTAAGACTATTACTGAATCCTGGAACATTTTTTCCGACCGAATGCTTCAACTGTGATGAATGTCTACAATCAGCTGACTCAACAGTTCCCCCTGTTAACTTATGCTTAGACCTAGAATTCGATCCAGTTGAGAACCAGAACACCAATCCAGCGGCAAACTTTGATAAGCTAAGGGCTTCTCTCAAAGCCTCGCCACCATGCATATTTCCAGATTGGTACAAAGAATTGTCCACAAATGACGTAATCTGAGAAAGTAAATGAATAACAAATCCATTGGCAACGAGGGGGTCAGCTGGAAGAAAGTGCGGTGAACCACCATCAAAATCCATGAGAAACAACCAATTGCTGCGCATACTCCACCGCACCAACTTCAGTACACCCCCTAACAAATCACTTCAGCAACCGAAAAATCTAGATCTCCAACAATCTAAAACCTGCAAAGCACAAAAACAACCTCATCAAAACCATCAAATTCAATTAACAAGCAGACCAACACCAAGGTTTCAAATTACAGTGATCATCAATCACCATCATCTCTAACCTAAATCACATATCCTTCAAAATGCATACGAAAACCTATGATAACTGACATCAAAAGGGTCTGTGGAAAACCTAAAAAGAACTCATCTTTCGAAATCCCTAATATCTCCTCTACACGATACCTATAAAGCTTAATCCAACATCAAACCTTTTTTCCCAGAAAAAAAAAATATTTTCCAATAAATTCATAAATCCGCCATACCCACAGTCGAATCCGATAAACCCATAAACGACACCTGTTCAGGAAACCAACCACGTTCACCAAAAAACAAAACGTCTTTCGATGATACCCAAGTTCCCATTTGATGACACTAAGTCCAGGAACCAAACCGACAAACCCAATGAAAAATTAAATTCTAAAAATCAACAGCATCAAAAGAGAGGTACCTGGATCGCGATGATCATGCAATGAACACCACACCAATACGAGTCACAGATCTGGACCAACAATAAGAAAGGGTAGGGTTTAAGCGGAAGGATGATACGCGCGAATTTAGGGTCTTTGGTTGTTGTTGTGGGCCATGTCGGAGCTCAACGCTTTGTCGTCGTCCTCCTTCGGGCTGGCGAGAGAGAATTGAGAATTGAAGAAGAGGCGAAATCGGAGAAGAAACGGAAGGAGAGAGAAAGATCTTTCTGGGTGGGCCGTCGGGTGGGCTCTCCTACGGCCTACCCTTTTAGGGGTATTTTCGTCATTTCGCGGTCCGCTCAAATTAAACTAAATAAACGCATACGAAATTTAATTGGTATAAATTAGTGTGTAAAAATAAGTAGTCAAATTATTAAAATTTAAATGGCGCATTTTTTATATAATTAAGATAAATACGACACATTTCCAATATTTCGATAATACTCGCACGTAATCGAAAATAGCACGCCCACCTTAATCATTCGGAAAGAATCAAATAACTTTCCTCTTGTTTGTAGACCAAGAACTCAATCAGTTGATCACTCACGAATATAAAATACAGTTACGATAAAAGACTGAAGAAAAAACATAAAAATTAAAAAGTTATATTGATTATTAAATACAAATATAAAACTAAGTAATATTATTTGTTTAAGACCATTTCACCATCGTCCCCATCTTACTTAAATAAAAAAAAAGTCAATTTGAGCACCGTCCCTATCTTGGCATTCACATGTAATGGTATTAGTTTTGTTGTGACCAACAAAAGCGTCTAAGGTGGCCTGGTCTATGATGTTACATGTCCCACCCCATTTTGCTGGAAGTTTCCAACAAAAAAAATAAAATATGGAGAACGTCAAATGAAAAGCAGTATCCCTGGTGTAACAAGTAAGACTAAAATAATGGCAAAAGAAGGTGATGAAATGAGTGAGCCCCACACCCTGGCATCCACACAAAGCACAAAATAAAGTGCAGCAAAGCATATTCCTCTATATAATTATACCAGATTCTTCATTTTAACTGATTTTGATTTTCATGTAAAAATTGATGAAGGAAAGTAGCCTGTGAGAGAACAATCTAGTAAGTTCTGTTAGGAGGAATTGGAAAATAACTGTGAGAAAATAGGAGTTGTCTTGACCTGTGAATATATGTCTGAGCTGAGCTTCTTTTTTTCTTTTACTTTCTTTCATAATAGGCCGGCTTCAAACAGATTTCGCCTCCTCAAACTCTCGTCTACCAGCTTGAAGGTTTTCTTCATGAGTTTAGGATCAAGGGCGGTGGTTCTGTAGATCTTAAATACACGATCCATACGGTCCGGTGCAGTGCTTTGGAAATACAACTCCTCAAATTTCTTCTTCACGTACCTGTAGTATATACACCAGAGACTCAACATCTAGATCACTTAAATGAACAGTTTCGCTATGATTGGTGTTTGTTCTTACTCGTATGCATGCTCAATTTCTTGTTTTCCATTTGAAACAGGCTCATAATCTTTGAACCATTCGCAAACATTCAGTGGCACCTGTGAAGCACACAGCAGCAGATTTAAAATGGAGCTAATTGCCATTGGAGAAGAAATATACCTGATAATTTCCTCAACACTTACATTTAAAACCTTTTTCTCGAAAATATCAAACTTGTTTAGGAACAGCATGAATGAAGTTTTCTGCAAAAGAGATATATAAACTCATGTTATTTCCGATGCCAACCTTAGTTCGTACTTCATTGCTAGATCAGCAACAAGAGAAAAGGGTGAAAATCTTTTACTAGTGTTTATTTGTGACATCCGGGAACAGTCTTTGATACAAAACAAACTTGAATAAGCAAATAAAATAGGAAACCTCAAAACACGGCTGCTTGAGGACCCAGTCAAAGAGGTCCTTCGTCTCTATCATTCGATTCTTGTTTTCATCCTCATAGAGCGTTTGATCGTATCTGCCCAGAAGTTTTGTCAAGTAAAGATTGTTACAAAGCCAACACCAAAGTCAAAAAATAATATGAATGTTGAGACGATGGAATTAAAAGTGCGCTTACTCGCTTATAGAAACACAGAATATAACAGCTGACACCCCCTCAAATAGATGAATCCACTTTCTTCTCTCATTTCTTTGGCCTGCAACATCAAAGAGTCTATATACTTCTCCACTTCTCTTGTTCTCCCCGACTGGGCTGCAAGAAATCGAAGCCATTTGACTTGCACAGATATGTAGGTAACTAGTACGGATGCTTACTTCTAACTTGAAAACATTTTGTCATAGCAAGAGTATGAAAGCAGACAATTAATTTTTTTTAAAAGACCATGTGGATGAAGCCATGAAGGTGCACAACTCAACAACGTAACTAGCATTATCCAGTAAACACAAAGTTTGTAGAAACTCGTGGCCATAAACTGACCTACTCATATTAGCATTGAGGTATTGTCAAAGCAGAGTACATATAACAGACACAGACTAAACACAGAGATAGATCTGGACACGTCTTAGGGGAGTTCGATAATTGCTTGTTTTCCTAAAGTGGGATAGATTACCTGAACTGAATCTCTACCACGCCAGTTGTTCGAACTCGTGCATGAAGAACATCCTCCTGCAGTGACTGAAGTTAGTAAGGACACTTCTGGAAAAAAAACATTTCACTTGCTTGGAGAGCAACCACTATGGACTCGGGTGTTCTTTTCGGTAAAGATAAAGTTGAACTTATTTGAGATGATTAGAACTAAATTGAACTTAAGATTTTTGTGAGGCAAAAATGTTTGAACATTAAGTCAGCCGAACTAATATCACTGTATAAAAAAGAGTAGAATTGTGGTGAGGTGAAATGAAGATTAAAATTTAATACGGATTCAAATCGAAAAGAACACACTTTCAACAAATACGATAAACAATTGAATGTCAGAGTCGTTGAGTATTCTCCTCTAATCTCATAATTGAAGAGGATTGGCACATAAAAGGATCCACTTAGGGAGTTTTGTGTTGGTTATATATACACATACAGTATGATTAAAATCTAACCAACTAACAAAGAGTTTACCTTTGTTGGAACATAATTTACGTCTGCCAGTCTTTGCAAATTTTCCATAAAATAGTTGGTGCAGTCCGGAATTTGAAGCTCATTTCCGTGCAATAAGGTCTCCTGGATTTATAGTGCTTCTTGAAGACATTTAAACAATAGGCAAGTATGTAAAGAACGACTTACAGAAAATATTAAGATAGTGAACTACCTGAATTGCAGCATCTTTCCACAAAGTTCCTATTTCATCGGCAAGTTCCTTAGTCAAACATGGATAGTCCAACCTGGCCCCTATTTTAGAAAGTTCATCCCCAGTTTTCTGTCACATTAAATGACGCCTCATTATCTTCTAAATACAAATTTCTCTCAAAAACATATTCTGGAATCACTTTCTTTGATCTTAAGCATGTGTACTCTATGGCATTCAGAAAAATTAATGAAATGACCAGGAGAAGGGAACAGAGATCACGACTTTGAGAAGACCAAACCTTACTCTCACTTGACACTAAAAACTTTGTAGAGTCAGCTTCATTTTGAGACATTTCCACAGAGCCATCATAAAGTATCTGCACAGAAACATCAAACACATCTCACGTAAGATTTTTAATTCTAAATTCTTAGCTGAGTGGACAGACTATAGCTTAGTTCATCAGCCAATTCCAGATAATGCTTTGATACTTCATTATTATGACAAGGGAAATAACCAACACACCCTTTGGAATATTGCATACTTTTATTGCATGATACACGTTAGCATGGATGACTGAAATATAGCTCTTTAGTTCTTCCTGATCAAACCCAGTTTGAAACAAAAGTTTTATCTGCACCAGTATGAGGAGACATTATCAGGGTGGGCGACACGGTATGCTATCAACACTCAGATATGAAAGTGCCACAGAGATGCAAAACTTGCCTGCTTAAAAATTGTAGATTTTCCAGATTCTCCAGCCCCTTAAATTACATTTCATAACAATTTAGCTATTTTGCAAATAATGCATCACATAAAAAGATTGCATTAAAGGAGACAAATTATCTAGGGAGGAAAAGAAGATCATTGGCTATACTACAGTGTTCAGACAAGGGCTGGTCTGATGCCTTCATAAAATTATCAATTTTATATAATAAAGAAAAGAATAGACGAGTAAAGAAGCTAATCCATTAGGTCAATGGCAATTACCAAGTAGCAGCAACTTCTGAATATGCTTTTCAGCCTTTGTTTCTTGTTCAATGCGCCTTTCGATTTCAGCAGTCTAAAGTGCACATTTCAAGGGTACGTGTTAATCGGATTTACTCACAACCACGATTTGGAAGCGAAATGTTTTGCAAGGATCCACCCCAGAACCAATCATTAAAAAACAATATGTCCAAGTGATAAGCAACCTCAAAGCATGGATTACCTGAACATTTTCTTCACCATATGCTTCATTGTAATGCTGGTGGCTGCTACAACATGATCCCATACTCTATAGACTATATAGCAAAAAACCAAAACCAACCACACCCTGTTGCAAATTGATGGAGTAAAACTTTAAACCACCAACCATTAATCTGGGTAAGAAGTAATCTTGAATTCTAATGCATATTGAAATGCCTAAACACCCAATCAAATTGTGCTAACCACTAACACTAAACTCATAAAAATGAACACAAACTCATTGCAAATATAATGCTGGATTCTGCACCTAACTAAAATCAGCAATCCAAAAGCTAGAAATGTTGATTCCCATCCTACAACAGAATGAAAACTCAAAGAGTATCCACCTCGACTTAGATAATTGTGCCATTTCATACTCAACCTAAAGTGCATTTTACATTCAGGTTCTTCTCTACTTTTTTCTACACATCCAAACAGACTACTGACAGAGAAATCCACATACTCCTACATCCAGCAGAACACTAGAAACCAACAGTCTTACTTACTACACACTATCCCTAATCTAGCCCAAACACTACCGATCAATCAAAACCAGCAGACACCACTTCGATCCAACAGCACAACAACATTCTACACAATCCCAAATCATCTTCCAACAAATCCAAACCCAACTAAAACACATTCTACCATAAACACACAACTAAATTGAAGCCACAAAACGCATACCTGATCGGAACTTGAACTCAAAATGTCACCAATCTCCCACCACACAAACTCCTCTACACCTATCAATCACTCGCATCTCCGTTACCGATTTTGAAAATTAAATACATAAAATTCACAGCAGCAAAAAAAAGTAACGGATCGACTCGTGATGAGATTTGTTTAAGGCGAGAAAACCGAGAGGCGGAAATCTCTGGACGGAGTGCCGCGAGACAGAGCGCCGAAAGCCGCTAAGCTACAAATCTTCTCTCTCTCCATCTCGTCTCCCTCTCCTTTCTCCCTTTTTCTAATTTTTAATTTCAGTCAAAGCCCTCAGATTTTGACCCAGACTGACAATTTTTCATCCCCATTTTTTAAAAAAACATTTTTCTGTTGCTGGCCGTAAGTAGGCCACGCGAGCCGATCCCCCCTCGTATAAACATGATATTGAGATTCGTTTGCCAAATAAACCGGTATCGATTAGTTTAGAGTTTATCGTTCGATTAAAACTCGTATAAATATTCATTTACATAATATTTTACTACATTTATTTACTTTAAGATCATTCTAAAATAAAATTTAAATTTTTCGGGGTAAAACTATAATTTTTTTTTTTTGTAATTGTGTAGCTTCGTAGAAGGCACTGTAAGTAGCATATAATTTAACAGATTTTTTTTTTTTTGAGTTGAGAGCGAGCTAACAAACGACTACCTTAATTATAATTCGAGCATAATAAATTTCGAGCGAATACTTAAAAATATTAACGAACAGAATTTGCACATGAATCATTTAAACATGAAGAATTCGAGTTAAGTGTGATTGTAGACGAATTATTTTGCAAAGTACAAAATAACGGAACAAATGATCTTATTGCTCATCAGAAAGTTTATGTGTACAATCTATAGAATCCCTCTGATTCTACTACGTAATAGTTCTGATTTGAGTTGCGTAAGCAAGGGTCGCGATGACTTGATTTCACTTGATGCTTGACACTTCCTGAAGAAAGTTCGGCAACGGTACAATTTGCGTACTTGTTGTTTGCAATGTTGCTTTCCTCAGAAAAGTCTTCTTATATAGGGTTTCTGGATGGCTCGAATACTGGGCCTCCTTTGTGAGTTTTTAGTAAGTTTTGGCCCATTAGTCACTTATGACCCAAATGATTATTTAATTTGTCAGGTCCGGCCCATACTTCATTTAAAATAAACTAAATTGAATTAAAAAAATTATATTAATTCAAAATAATCATTTTAAACTAGCTTTAAGCATTTTAATAAATTTTAATGCCTACAAATTGCCCCCTCAGGACCAGGTCACGCGCACCATTTGAATGTGTGCTTTCGCGTGGTGCGGTTCTGATTCATTGTGGGTTGATTTGGAATTCAGCGAACATCGAACTTGTCGTATGAATACTCGATTTCATTTGAGTCAACCTGTTGTTATCCAACTTGTTGGTTGCCTCAGAGTTATGAGAGTGTTAAACTTGTCATAAGAACTCCACATGATTTGTCTTTTAAGTCACATGTCGTTATCGAACTTGGCGGTTGACTTGAATTTGTGTGAGCACTCGCTAGTTATGGGATCGCCCACATCATTTTTTTTTTTTTTGAGTCAACCTGTCGTTAACCGATTTGACGGTTGACCTGAAATTATTTGAACTGAGAGTTGCCAAACTTGTTGTAACAACACTTCTCTCTTTGTCAATCCGTTTTTTTTTTATATAATAATCACAGATTTAAGTATCTCCTGATTTGATTATATTTTTTCAATTTTGAATATTTCAGTCAAACTAGGAAACCTCAACTCATATAAATAGTTGGGCTTGCGCTAGGGTTCCCAAGTTGATATATCTCCCGAGCAATGCGTGTATCCCAGAAGTCCAGCTTTTCAATCTGGGAATTACAACAGCCTTGGCCCTTGAAATTCGATCACAGAGGACTGAGACAACACTTGCCGTTGAAGCGAAGAACACGAGCAGACGAGTTTTGATCGGTAAAGGTTTCAACTTGTTGTGATTGGGTTGCTTGAATTCATCTGGGTCTCCTGCTGCATTGAATTTTTGTTTCTTAAATTCATTCCTTGCGTTTGTTTGAGCTCAGTTGAGGTTTGATTGGTACTGAAGTAACATGTTTTAGTGGTTAATTGGGTGTTTTCTTAATTGGGCGAATTTGGGGTTAAGGAATTGATTGGGAAGAGATGGATTAGGGCTGGCAGTGAAGGTTGAATTTTGAAATTTGGGCTTGATTGGTTGCGGTTGTTCATGAGGGTTCCAGTGGTTTTGAGAGTTTATGTTAAAAGGTTGAAGCTTTGTTCTGGAGCTGCCGCGAATTGGAGGACTTGGTGAGCGTGTGACCAAACTTGAAGACGTCTCAAGCAATAACCAAGTTCTGCCGCTTAAGATTGGTTATTTTGCTCTTTCAGTCCCTTCAGGGTTGAGCCTTTATTGGTAAGTTGCGCTTGAATCCACTTGCTTTTTTTTTTTTTTTTTGAAGTGTCTCGTTTCAGTTTCCTCATGATATCTACATCTAGATTCTTCCAATCCTGTGCGTCACTAAACACCTTTGAACTTATGTTCAACTTTAGTACCTCCAAAAGGCCAGAGAACATTGTAGACGAGGTTCTTATCCATCCGATTCAAACTGGACTCTAGATCTTATATGCTTCTGTGTTTCATGGTAAAGTTCTTTGTGAACTCTTTTTCTAATTTCACTACAACTTTCTGCTAGTTGTCTGAATATTTTTATCCATCGTTATATGAGACATGAAATCAGATGGTGTGCTGAGTTGTTTGACTCCTAAGTACCCATCATCTTCTTGGTGATAAGTCAGCGGGATTTGGTTGACATCATCGTTCAGTAGCTTATTTAGATCTTTAAATGTGTGATCACCTTTATGATAAATATTATGTTTGTATCGGTATGCTTTGCTTTTGTTTGTGTTGGGCAGAAAGGTGATCTTGAAGCAGCGACAATCACACTGGGACGGTCAGGAACCCAGCTGCTGTTATAGGGGCGGTAATCCCAACAGTAGTTTCAATGGGGTTGTTGTCCGATGATAATCATACTGGGACGGTTGGGAACCCAGCTGCTGTTACAGCGGTGGTAATCCCAACAGTAGTTTCAGCGTTGGTTATCGTCCGATGATAACCATACTTGGACGGTTCGGAACCCAGTTGCTTTTACAGCGACGGTAATCCCAACAGTAGTCTGAGCGGAGATTGTTGTCCAAACCTAATGATGGCAAAATGATGACAATCACACATCTATTTTTTTTCCATAGTGGGTATGCCTGTACCTTCTTATATGTTATATTATTTGTTTTCTCAAGTGCAAATTATGGTGTACTTTAAAGACTTTCCGGAAGATGGAAATTGGTATCTTTGCGTCATGGATACCCCTACAGGTAGAACATCTAAGGCTAGACATAAGTTTCCTGTACGCAGATCAATGCTACGTCCAGAGACTCCGCTGGATTTAACTGAGATGACCCGAAGGTTTCATGCGAGGATGACAGTACGCCACACTATCAAAAGGGGTGAGGAGGACACGTATGTCCTTAAGAGTCTTTCAAAGGAAGATGATCCTGTAGACCATCAATTTCCTATGCTCGGACGTATAATCGTTTATAACTCCTCAAAGTGGGGTAGTAGTTATCTGAAGATCCCTGGTGCATTCTCTTACATACCGTTATACTGGAAATGGGTAGATGATGTCATTGCTCGTTATGCCTCTGAGCTGGATACTTGCCGCATTTTAGCTGCCGTTTACGCTTCTCAATATCCATATGACCATGATAACAACATTTTATGTTCTTTTTGTGAGAGTTGGTGTCTGGAAACCAATACTCTACATACCCAAACAGGCGAGTGGTCAATTTCTCTTTGGGATCTTTTTAAGCTCGGCGGGTTGCCCGTGGTAGGTCATATCTATGACGAAGCAGTTCCCAGTTATAGTGCTATGGAAGCACGCGGACCAGATGGCAAGAGGCTGATCTCTCGGGCATGTGGGCACTTGTTTAGCGCGTATTGTCGTCTCGACGATCAACCTGAAGTTAAAAATAAAGTTCGTGCCACCCAATGGATAAATTTCTGGTGTAAACGGAAGCTTCATTATGAAAAGCCGCACAAGAAACGAGTTCTTGAATCAGAGGCTCGTCCGAAACAAACGTTTAATCCTAGTGGGGAAGTTCTTGCTAAATCTTCTACTTGGGCTCCCAAGGAATTAGAGATATTTTCTGTACTCGGCATCGTTGACGAAGAAGAGAGAAAAGACGACCTATCTGGCAGCCTTCATATCATGTTGGTTATGTGTATTCGTGCTACCTCATCACGTGGATAGGTTAATTAGGCCAGGTACGTTTGAGGTGGCTACTCAGATGGCAAGCGGTGCCCGTTTTAGTTTAGCAGCACCGGTACTGGCTAACATCTATCATGGTCTAAACGCAATGATGGTTGCCCCGAAACCTGCTTTGTCTAACTCCTTTTTTTCGGCTCATTACTTGTACGGGTGGTTGGCTCATTATTTTGGCACTCACTTTAAATCTGATCATCCTCCCCCGGGTCCCTTAATGGTTCTTTACGGAGGTCACCAATGTGCTAGGAGTTATACGAGTGCTATTGCTGCTCGTGAGTTGATCCATGAGGGTCATTCCCTTAAAGCTTTGAGCCTCAAGTTTTCAAACAATAAACGTGAGTCTATTCTTGACAATAATGCACTCGACGTCAATAGAATGAGTTACGTCATCTCACTTCGCACGACTTTCCTTTCGCTATGTCGCGGCAATTCCTTTGTCTTGGAACCCTACAGTCCGACTCGCTTTAGCAGGCAGTTTGGTTATTTTCAGACAGTTCGGGGTGTGTTCAAGCTTGATATAGAGGGTACTACACGATACTCTGTGGCTCTGTTTTATCTTAGAATGCTTTTATTTGAGGGTAGTCATAGTGAAGTGATTATACCGGGTTATTCGTCGAGTCGGGAAGCCTTGACTACCAATGAGTTCAAAGAACGGTGTAGTAGAGCGAATGTGAGTGATTTAAGAAGGGAAGTCCAGCTCCTTGTATCGGGTGTTGAGTGCACGAAAAAGGATAAAGCTAACATCCGAGAAGTTGTGAGTTATCCACAAACTGTGGATATTGGAACCCCAGCCCTCTTGTGACGCAAGTGATGGAAGCACATGTACTTTCGGCTAACAAACGAACTGTCGATGAGCTTAGCAGTGATGTCGCTAGTTAGACTAACTTCAAGCATCGTCGTGGAAGGAAGAAGAAGAAAACACTTGTGACGCCTACTATGCTTGACAGTTTGCGCACTGCCTCCGATGCCCCTGCTACGTGTGCCGCCTTGGTATTTCGCTTTCCCCATTTATTTTAATAATTTCTATTTCAGTGACTCCTGTTTGATTCTAATATATATAGATACATTTTTTCAGGAGGGTCTTGATTTAGCAACAGAAGTTCCAAACCTTATTAATGAACCTCTACTTGGAGCCGACAAAAAACATTTCATGGGAAAGGAAAGCCTCCTCCACCGAAACCACAACAGGTTCCGCAGGTTTCTGATTCGTCATCTTCCACTGGTGAACATTTGCCAAGAAATTTGCATGCTTCTAGCCCTCATGACGGCTCTTCCCGTATTAGTGGACGGATGGATGCTCGCTCAACACCCTCCTTTTCTACATTTCAACCTGCTCGTATGAGCAGTAATATTACAGATGAGGCCGTGTTAATCATGAAGAGACGTTTGCTCCAACTCTTGAAGACGGTCAGTTTTGAAAAAGTCCAGAATGTCGTAGCAGGTGCCGTTAATGTTTATGAGAGCATTCGAAAGTTGGATGGTGATCCTTCTGACGTTCAAGCCGTGGTTGACGGATACTCAAGAGATGTTGAAGCATTTCTTATGGTGAAGCAGGTCACTACTGAAGAAGTGTTACGGTGAACCTCGAATCAGCTAAAATGACTCTTGAGGAAGTGTTACGGGTTGGAGATAGTCAAGAGGTGGAGATGTCTATAATAACCCAGGAGAAAGCTGCTTTAGAGGCTAGAGAAATAAATTTAAGAAAGCAACATCGTCAGCAGCTTGAAGTAATTTCAGCGGCCAAATCAGAAGTCGAGTCACTTCAGCTGAAGTTAGAGAATTTGATTTCTATGCAGAGTACTTCTCAGGAGGAGATTGCCAGTCTGAAAAGGATGGAGGACATGCTCGAAGAGAGGAGAGAGAGTCTCGATGTCGCGATACGTTAAATTCCACATGCTTTTATTTGTGACTTCATTCGATAAATTTTTTTTTGAAATTTTTTATATTTTATTTTAGCCGTTCACAGTTTAAATTCTTGCGGACCAGGAGTTACACTTTTTTTTTGGTTGTTGCTGCACTTGTTTCATTTTCAAGCTGCCTACGTACTTGCATTACATTTTGCAAGATCAAGTGCACGTAGTTCCTTATTACGCAGTTTATACTCTTGCTTAGGAGTTGCATTTATATTGTGTAGATTCAGGCATAGTACCGCTTCAAAAACTTTCCGTTGATCGGGCCAATACACAATCCATCTTGATCTACAATCTTGTAGGCACCGTTTGTGTAGACTTCTTTCACTACATATGGACCATCCCATTTTGACTTGAATTTACTTCCTGTCTTGTGCGAGGTGATGATTGGTCTTCTGACTGCCAAAACTAAGTCATCTACTTGAAAAGAGCGCGGACGCACTTTTTTATTAAATGCGCGTGAGAGTCTTGCTTGATAACATTGTAAACTTTGTTGTGCTTGTAGTCTTTTTTCGTCAAGAGCTTCCAACTCTGCTAACCGTAGTTGGTCATTTTCATCACAGGTCAGTCCTTCTTGAATAACGATGCGCATGGATGGAATTTGAAGCTCCAAGGGCAACACAGCTTTTACTCCGTACACCAAAGCATACGGGGTTGCTTGAGTAGGTGTCTTGTACGTTGTTCGGTATGCCCATAGTGCTTCACCAATTTTTTCGTGCCAATCACGTTTTGACTTTGTCATTACTTTTCTCAACAGGTTGCACAATGTCTTGTTAAAAGCTTCAGCCAAACCATTTGCGGGCGCGTTATACATTGATGATTTGTACTGTTTAAATGTGAACTTTTCGCATAAACTTGTCACTAGCTTGTTGAAGAAAGGTTTTCCATTGTCTGTTATGATTCGTTGTGGCACGACATACCGGTAGATGATTTGTGTCCTGATAAAGTCAGTGACATTTTCTTTCTTAATTTCGCGTAGTGTAATTGCTTCTGCCCATTTAGAGAAGTAGTCTGTAGCAGCCAGAATGTATGCATGTCCATTAGAGGCTTTTGGAGTAATTGGTCCTACTACATCAAGTCCCCATGCTTCGAATGGCCATGATGAAATTGTAGGGTGTAATGGCTCTGGTGGTTGGTGTATAAAGTTCGCATTAAATTGACATGCATCACATTTCTTCGCAAAGTCCATGCAATCTTGCACCATGCTAGGCCAGTAGTATCTCATTCTTTTTATGCGATCATAAAGTTTTGGACCTGACTGATGAGCACCGCAGACTCCAACGTGAGCTTCCTGCATAGCCTCCGTCGCCCCTTCTTCTCCTAGGCACCTTAGCCATTGTCCAAGAAAAGACCGTCTGTAGAGCGTTTCTTTGTAATGTATAAACTTGGGAGCGCGTCGACGTATCTCTATCTTGTGTTTTGGATCATCGGGCAATATCTGATTATCCAAGAAGTTAATAATAGGTTGGCGCCGATTGTCTTTGTTTACTTCATAAGCACAGACCATATTAGTCGTCTCTAAATCGTCTCATTCTTCGAATGGTGGTACGACCCAGCGATTGCAAACTGGAATGGACATGGTCTCCTCTGCCCCCGGTGCCAAGTTGGCTGCAAGATTTGCAAGCGTGTCGGCCAACTTATTGGCACTCCTCTGAACATGTCCTAAGTTGATTGAATCGAACATGTTAAGCATCCGGGTCGCATTTTTGTGGAAAGGGATTAAGTCTTCCTTTTTTACTTCGTAGTCATTGAGAATTTGATTAATCACGAGTTGTGAGTCCCCATAGATATCCATGTCTTTGATGCCTATCTCACATGTCATTTGGAGTTCCATAAGAGAGCTTGATATTCTGCCGCATTATTTGAACACAACCGAGTTAGTGTAAATGAGTATGGGAGAAGATGATTTCCTGGACATATGAAAACAACTCCCGCTCCTACTCCATCACGTCTCGCAGCCCCATCAAAATACATTTGCCATGGTGGTAGAATATCAATGTAGAACACTCCTTCACCAGGAAGGTCAACGGAGAGCTCCTATTCAGCTGGAACAAGATGATCGGCAAAGAAATCTGCTATTGCTTGGCCTTTGGTTGCTTTTTGAGGAACAAATATTAAATCATACTGCTTGAGGAGCATTGCTCATTTTGCCAATCGACCGGAGAGGACAGGCTTCGAAAGTATGTATTTAATTGGGTCAGCCCTAGAAACCACGTGTACGGTATGTGCTTGCATGTAGTGTCTCAACTTCTGAACAGCAAATACTAGCGCAAGACATATCTTTTCAATGGAGGAATAATTCAGCTCAGCTCCAATTAGAGTTCGACTCAAATAATACAAAGCCATTTCTTTACGCTTGGCATTCTCTTGAGCACACATTGCCCCCAATGATCGTTCTTGTGCAGCGATATAAAGAATTAGAGGCTTTCCCAGAATTGGTGCCCCCAGCACTGGTGCAGATGACAAGTACTTCTTTATGCTATCAAAAGCCTTGCGACACTTATCATCCTAATGAAATAGAGCATCCTTTTTCATTAAGTGACTAAAGGGTTGACAACGTCCTGCGAGGTTAGAGATGAACCTTCGAATGTAAGCAAGACGCCCTTGCAAGCCGCGCAGTTCTTTCAAATTTTTTGGTGCGGGCATTTCTTGGATGGCTTTGATTTTTGTTTGGTCGATTTCAATGCCTCTGTGTGTAACCACGAATCCTAAGAATTTTCCGGAAGTTACGCCAAATGCACATTTAAGTGGATTCATCTTTAGTTCATATTTTCGGAGTCTTTCGAACACTAGACGAAGGTCTCCAATGTGATTTTTCCTTTCTTTTGATTTAACGACCACATCATCAACGTAACACTCTATCATCTTGTGCATCATATCTTCGAACATTCTTTGCATTGCACGTTGATATGTGGCACCATCATTTTTTTAATCCAAAAGGCATAACTTTATAGCAAAAGATCCCTTTTGGAGTGCAGAAAGCAGTTGCTTCTTGATCTTCAGGTGCCATGTGTATTTATCCTGTCGTACAATCCATGAAAGAAAGTGCTTCATGTCCGGATGTGGCATCAATCATGAGTTCTGTGACAGGCAATGGGAAATCATCCTTTGGACATGCTTCATTGAGATCTCGAAAGTCAACACATACACGCAATTGTCCGTTCTTCTTTCTGACAGGGACAATGTTTGCAATCCATGTTGGATATTTAACTTCACAAATAAAACCAGCATCAATGAGTTTGTTAACTTCCTTTTCAATTTCAGGAATTAACTCTGGCCTGAATCGTCGTTGAGATTGTTTCTTAGGATTAGTGCCCTTCTTAATCGCTAGCCGATGGATTGCTACATTCGGATTAAGCCCCGACATCTCTGTGTAGTTCCACGCAAACACATCTTTATACTCAGCTAGTAGCGCGTGATATTCGTGTTCTTCCTGCTCAGTAAGCAAGGCACGCACGTAGATGGGTCGTGGATCTTCTGAAGTTCCAAGATTTAACTCTTTTAGGTCATCTACTGTGGACTGCCCCCCGTCTTCAAGTGTGTTCGGAGCTTGATCAGCCTCTATTTCTTTATTGTCATCATCTACTTCTTCAACTGTAATGTGATAGATTGTTACTACTTCACCTTCATCACTATCTTGTTTTTCGGCCCATTCTTCTGGCGTTCTCAAGCGGTTGAATACCGAACTCGTGGAGCTAAGTAATCGTTTAAAAACTGTCCGCTCGTGATCATGAAGAGCATCAGATGGGTCGCTATTGGTTCCTGTACTCTGTTCACCTAATCTGTTGAAAACGGAAGAGTGATTTCTTATAAGAGTATCTTGTCGACTTCTTCTGCGATCTGGTGTATTCATTCTGTCAAAAACAGAAGGTCGTGCTCTGGTGACAGGTGGCCTTATTCTATCAAAGACAGAACTTGCATGTGGTCGCAAGTTGGTTTCCTCATTCTCATCAATTTCTTTTGTCGTAATGTACAGAGCTGAAGATGTGCCTTTCCCGCGGCGAGCAGAAATCTTCACAGGCGGTGGAAGTTCGTACCCCAGACCGGTCTGTTTAGGAGTTGTTCCTTGTATTTGACAGATTGTGTAAGTATGAGGTTTGATCACGTTTCCAAGTGGAGGCGGATTTTTGAAATCGTATCCGGACTTCTTCATTAATTTGTATACGTTGGAATCAAATCTACCTTCCAACTTTTGCTCTCTTTCCAATGATTCGTTAGATGAAAAAACAAATCCGGTTGGCGGAGGATTTACAAATTGTGCTTGACCTGAGCTGGGTAAAGGGATCACAACTTTTTCCACCCACTTCTGCTTCACATTCTTGTTAATTTTCTTATCCTCCACGGGCTTGGTTGTAGAACTTTGGCATTCCGCGAAAGGACTCTCTCCTTTCTTACGTCGAGATTGCGGAATGTAACGCAAGACTAGAGGTGTAGTCTTGGGCGTTAAATCTTATTTGTTAACAACTGTTGAGGGATTTAACTTTCTAGTTGTCTCTGGTTGATCTGTTTGTACAACTTTTAGCTGTGCGTCGACTGTGGACGCATTAGGTTTGAAGACACTCTCCTTCTTCAAAGAATTTGGCGTCTGCATAGAATGAGTCGGCTTTAGTGAATGGTCTGACATCTCCATTTATTTTTCTCTCACCTCCGCGATAGTACTTCAAACACTGGTGCAAGGTTGAAGCAACAATTCCGTTTTCATGCATCCACGGGCGACCGAGTAACAATTTGAATGATGTTCTTGATTCTATGACATGAAATAAAGTATCCGAAGATAATTCGTGCATAGTGAGGTTCACGCGGATCATCCCAATCGCGCGCTCGCCATTCAGGTTGAAGCCATGAATCACCGTGCGACTATTTGAGAGTTCATCGGTTGTGATTCCCAATTCATTCATTGTTGCTTTTGGCATAAAATTTACACCAGAGCCTCCATCTACAAGGATTCTGCTTATCCTTCGTTCTCTGATGTATAAAGGTCTGTTATGGGATTTGGACCCGAGGAAAAGATCTTCATCAGAGAATGTCAAAGCAGTATGACATGAAATGCATTTGATCAAATTCTCCACTGATTCCTCTCCGTCTTTGACCTCATCCTCACATTCTTTGGAGTTTCGGCTCGTATCCACCTGTTGTTGTGTCTTGTCAGGTAGTTGGAGGATTTGTTCACCGAGTTTAGATTGTGGTGGTGTCATGATGGTTGAAGTCT
The DNA here is from genome assembly GCA_963678935.1 of Umbilicus rupestris. Taxonomy (NCBI): domain Eukaryota; kingdom Viridiplantae; phylum Streptophyta; class Magnoliopsida; order Saxifragales; family Crassulaceae; genus Umbilicus; species Umbilicus rupestris. The sequence goes on along the minus strand of OY787623.1, from coordinate 11,287,631 downwards.
GACTCTCTCGTACTTCATTTTCCTTGTCACCTCCATCGATTGTCATAGAAGTAGTGTTGACGATAACTTTTTCTAAGAAACCTTCTGGAAAGAAATCTTTCAAAATAATAGGGGTTGGTGGATTTTGCTTCAGAAGATCCGTCGGTAGGATATCTTGTTTTACTACTTTCTTTGGTTTCTTCTTTCCTTTTTGATGATACAACCTCTTTCTGGTATTCTGCTTTCTTTTATGGAGATCAGGTTGCGACTGAATGTTTACCCGCTTCTTTGATTTTTTTCGCATTACAACGGTCCATCCTTCGTCATCCTCGTTTGTGCTTTGCACATTTTGCGGTGCATTATCACAAACCTTCTTTTCTGATTCTGACAACATTGGTTGCCTTTATCCATACTTCTGTCGGTTTGAAGCTTCCAAACCGAATGTTGCTTTTATACCAAAACTGTGATTCCTGAAGAGGCTTTTTGCATGTAGTCACTGCTGTATGATTTGTTTCCACAGCTTCATCGACATCTAGCAGTATTTTCCCTTCCTTAGCTAGCCTCATTATCAACTCTTTCAGTGTTATGCAATTTTAGATATTGTGACTTACCAATCTGTGATAACGGAAATACTTAGGATTATTAGTTTGGTTTCCTTCATCAGGCCGCTTTGGTTCAGGCAACTGGATCACATTATTCGCTAGCAGATCATCTAGCATTCCTGACAAGTCCGAATCAGGAAAGGGGTATTTCTTAGCCTGCAACTCTTTTAGTGTCGGCTTGTCGCGCCTAAGGTCATTTGTAACAAATCTCTTCTTATCTTCTTTAGGTTTCCCTGATATCTTTATTGGAGTGTTGCTACTGTTGATAGCCATGGCCTCTTTAGAAGTGCTTTTCACAGTCTTGTCCATCTTCTTAAATTCCTTCTTTTCGACAGGCGGCTTAGAATAGGATGCACGACTCTTTCCGTGTCCTTTCACTGTAATTTCCATGTCATGGGCTCGTGTAGCTAGCTCTTGGAAACTTCTGGGTTTGATGCCTTTAAGAATGTACAGAAGCTCCCAACTCATCCCATCTATACACATCTCCACAGCGGAAGTTTCACTTATGCGATCTTTGCATTCAAGACTCAACCCGCGCCAACGGTTGATATAGTCCACCACAGATTCATCTTCCCACTGCTTAGGGTTCGTCAGCTCACTCATGCTGACGATCCGTCTGGTACTGTAGAAACGATTTAAGAATTCATCTTCCATATGATCCCAGCTATCAATGGATTCTGCCTGTAGATCAGTATACCAATCAAAGGCAAGACTCTTTAGAGAACGGACAAATTGTTTCACCAACAAGTCTCCTTCTGTACTAGCATTGCTGCAAGTTTTTATGAAATGAGCTATATGCTGTTTTGGGTTACCCTTCCCATCAAATTGTTGGAACTTAGGAGGTTGATAACCAAGTGGCATCCGCAACGCATCAATCCTTCTGGTATACGGTTTGCTATAGCGCGAACTACCGGAAGACTCTCCGCCCATTTGACACTGCACTACATTCGTTATCAGCGTTTGTAGTTGTTTCTCATTAAAAATGACACCTTCATTCTTAACAGTGTCGTCCACCACGATCATGTCGGCATTATTGTTATCCAATACGACATTCGGCTCGACTTCTTTGGGTTTCTCCTTTTCAATCAGTCCACTCACCTCTTTCTGAAGTTCTGCTATTTTTTGGTTCTTTTCTTCATTGTCTTTCAAGACTTGTTGGAGCATCTCCTTCATTTCAGCCATTTGTTCCTCTACAGATTTAGCTTCGATTGTCATGACAGTAGCCACATCAAGTTTGCAGACTTCAGCATTCCTTTGCAGAACCATCCTCATGTTTGGTGAAGATGTAGTGTTAGCTTTGTCGCCTTCCCTCTTCTTTTGATGTGGAGAGTGAGAGGCAATTATCGCTTTAGCTGCAGCAACAATAGAGGCAGTAGTGTACGTACGCTCACGTGTTGGAACATTTGCAGCGCGTAAGCTGGCAGCAGCTGCGTTGACAGCAATCTTTCTTGCCATGCCTCTGGTGCAGACACCAACATGTTGCATGTTTGCAGAAGGAGAGTTGTTGAGGAGAGCTGCAGCGTAAGTCTGACCTGGAGAGCGTGGACTTGTTGGTTGAGCAGACATTGCAGCAGTGGACTTATTTGGTTACGATGTAGAGATGAGAGGTAGAGATGTTTTTCACGTCGGATTCACCAAAAATTTGTAGACGAATTATTTTGCAAAGCACAAAATAACGGAACAAATGATCTTATTACTCTTCAGAAAGTTCATGTGTACAATCTCTAGAATCCCTTTGATTCTACTACGTAACAGTTCTGATTTGAGTTGCGTAAGCAAGGGTCGCGATGACTTGATCTCATTTGATGCTTGACACTTCTTGAAAAAAGTTCGGCAAACGGTACAATTTGCGTACTTGTTGTTTGCAATGTTGCTTTCCTCAGAGAAGTTTTCTTATCTAGGGTTTCTGGATGCCTCAAATGAATCATGAACTCTCTATTTATAGAGAATTTACTGGGCTAGAATACTGGACCTCCTTTGTGGGCTTTTAGTAAGTTTTGGCTCATTAGTCACTTATGACCCCAAATGATTATTTAATTTGTCGGGTCCGGCCCATACTTCATTTAAAATAACTAAATTGAATAAAAAAAATTATATTAATTCAAAATAATTATTTTAAATTAGCTTTAAGCATTTTAATGCCTACAAGTGATTTTGTTAACTTTATAATACTGGCTCCTCGTTTGCAGCCGCAACGTCACTTCGTCTTGGGCCTATTGGGCTGACTAGTGAAGCGAGCCTCTTCAGCCCGGCCCAGTTGAGATTCAATCCATATAAACCATGTAAATAAATTTGGTCAACGCGCCAACAATCTCGGTCAACTTGAAAATTTTGACTTTCCCGCCAAAATGGGAGTTCAAGATTGTTCGAAATGTGAGCTCGCTTCGCAGGTCGATAACGCTCGAATTCGGAATGCCTCGGCCGATCGGATTCGATGGCGTCGGGGAAGAAGACGATGATTTTCAGAGCCTGAATCAGATTTCGTACTTAACACAGACGGCGGTACGGGGCAAGTCGTTGAGGAAGAACGGCAACAGCAGTTCGCAGCCTCCGCCGTTGAAATCTTGCAACCGCCCTCCGAAGAGACGAAAACGAGTTCTGAATAGCTTTTCGGGTAAGGAGAATGAGATTATGAGTGACGGTAGGTTTATGGATTCTCAAAGAGCCGCAGATTTTGTGGATTTTGGTGAGGATTGTCCTGATGAGGAAATCAGGTTAGATTCTGATGAAAATTGTAGTCTAAGTTTTGTGAAGTCAAGTTTGGACTATCCATCTTCTGTTTATGATAGAGATGATGACTCTTATGGCAAGATAGAAAAATCTGAGATAAGCAGTGACATGAATTCAATTGAGCCCACACTGTTGAAATCTAGGCCTGTTGATAGTTGTAGCTTAAGCCTTGTTGAGTCCAGTTTAAATCGTGATGATTCAATTTTCGAGGAGGAAGTTGAGCATCAGAAGCAGGGTATGAAATTTGAGGAAATCCATTTGTTTAATACAACAAAATCAAGGGCCTTGAGTTTGGAAGCGATAGAAGACAGTAGTCTAGGCTTTGTAGAGTCAAGTTTAGGTTATGATACTGTGTGTGAGGAAAAGACAAAGGTGCTAGAGAAGGATCTTTTGAAATGTAAGCAAAGTTATTTGTGTAAATCAATAGAGTCTAGGCTGTTGAATTCTGGAAAGGACTGCAAAATTGGGATCAGCGGTGAAAATTTTGATGAGGGAGAGTTTGAGGAATTTGAACCGGGCACACAACTTAATGAGCTGTTGCAGTTATGTTCTGATGAAGATCAGCGGCACTCTAATGTTTGGGCTGCTTCTAAGTTTAGCCAACTGGGAGGGGCAGATGTGAATGTTGATGATCTGGTATATTGTCCGTTGTGTGGTTGTGATTTTTCAAAGCTCAATGAGGAAGGACGTCTAGTCCATACAAATGAATGTCTGGACAAAATGGAGACAGAAAATGTAAGTATCCAATATCATCACTTTCACAATGCATATGCGCATATGGTACATGATGTTAATTTGGTGGTGTTCTAATTAACATTTCTGATGTAGACACATCCTTTACTGATATGATGGGGATATGAATTGATGAAATTAAATAACAATGATGTATGTAGTAGACCTAATTGGACGGGTCATCGTGTAGGTTGATTTCCAGCCCGAGATGGATTCTGGAGACAACAAAGGTGACGAAGTTGTTGGTGGTTCTTTGGGTGACAGCCATCATGAAAAGGTTGATGTTTCACCTGTTCTTAATTGGCTACACTATCTTGGTCTAGATAAGTATGCAGAAGTGTTTATTCAGCAAGAGATCGATTGGGACACTTTGCAATGGCTGACAGAAGAGGTATTTTACATATGAATCTTCAAATAGTCAGCTCAGGTTATATTCAGAGCAGCCACGAGCTCTAAGTATCTTATGCTATTTATTCTATATAATTTATATACTTGCTCCAATTATATATCACTAACCTCATGGATTCAATATGATGTACTGTTGCGCTACATTTAATGTATCACCTTGTGTAGGATATGTTCAGCATTGGTGTTACAGCATTGGGCCCCAGAAAGAAAATTATCCATGCCCTTAATGAACTTAGAAGAGAGTCTCTCCACTCAGGAGAGACGCAAACAAATAGGAATATGTCCAGTGGCTCAGAAAAACAAAGAGCAAATAACATACAGGCTAATGTTCAAGGTTCTACAGAGAGTCCTGATGATACTAATAAATCAAATTCGAACAAGCTGATAACAGACTACTTTCCTGCTCCTAACGTTCATAGAAGTTTGAACATCACCTCATCTGGTGGACAGCCGGTGCTAGAAAGGAACTCATCAAGACAGGTCTCTCATCATGTAAATACCTCAGGCTCTAAGGCAAAATGTGATGCTGTTAAAAATAATAAGAAGAGTGGAAAACTCAAGGATGTTCCTCTTTGGTGTGGCATTCCCGGGACGCCATTTAGAGTGGTATATACATTTCCAATACTATGCTTATATATTCTTGCAATTGTTGGTAGTTTGATCTGATTAGGATGGTTATCTGGAAAGTTCACTTTAATGTGCTATCGTAAGTCAGTTAATTGCTTACATAAATGATTAGTTTTGTGGTTTATATTCTTGCAGTTGTTTATTTTTGTAAATTCACCCATTCAAAATAATTGTAGTTACTTTACAATCCAACTCAGTTGTATGGTCTTATCTTGCCTTTGTTTAGTTCTCATGATACATTATGTGATCTGAAAACAAAATGTTTACGTTCTACTTGAAAAATAAACTTTGATGAGTTTTTGTGGCTTTTGTTTACAGGATGCTTTTCGGTACTTAAGAAGAGATTGCTCTCATTGGTTTCTTACCCACTTTCATATAGATCGTAAGTCAACTAATTTGAAACTTGGTACTTTTCCCATCAAATAGTTTTTATGATATTGAAGTTGAGGAAGTTTCATTTACTTAAAAATCTAATCACGTTACTTTGAATTGACTGAGAATTACTACCCCTGGTTTTGATTATAGGCCAGTTCAAACTTTCAATTTATATGCATATTATTTAGGAAAAGCCATGATTTGCTGCCTCTGCGTATAATAGAATATCATGTAACTGTAAGTTTAGTCAAGTATATGTTTGACAACTGTTAACATTACATTATTGCTTAGGTACATGATGAAAACGCTCTTATTTTTGCAATTGATCTGGTTCTGCAGATTATCAAGGTCTCACAAAGTCTTTCTGCCATGGAAATATTTATTGCTCCTTGATCACAGCCAAACTGATCAACCTAAAGATTGGGATCCCATTTGAGAAAATAGAAATTTTACCCCTTAACCAGAAGATTACCATTGACGGCATCGAAGTAACATGCCTGGATGCAAACCACTGCCCGGGTTCCATAATAATACTCTTTAAGCCTCCAAATGGCAAGGTGAGGTATATTTATTCTTTCATCTTTGCAACCCAAATATGGTTGGTAATTTAAGCAAGTTTGTTTGTGTTTGTGAAATTGACGGCTTTTTGTCTGCTGAATTTAGGTTGTTCTACATACAGGTGATTTTCGATTTAATGAAGGAATGGCCAACTTGCCCGCACTGCTATCATCCCCTATCCACACTCTCATCCTTGATACCACCTACTGTAACCCTCAGGTCAGTCAAAATGTATCTGTAGCTCATCACAGCAGTTTTAGCCTATACACGAATAGCGACAGGCTTATTTTACATGATGTTTCGAGTCCGAATCATTTTTGAGATATCTGGAGATAAAAATATATGGTAGGCAGTATTCATCCCTTCTGTATTTCTTCGTGATTTAGTACATGTGATGGTCATCCTTGCAGTATGACTTCCCAAAGCAAGTGACCGTAATCCAGTTTGTCATTGAGGCCATTCAAGCTGAAGACTTTAATCCGAAGACTCTTTTCCTGATCGGTAGCTATACCATAGGGAAGGAGCGACTTTTTTTGGAAGTCGCACGTGCTCTGCAAAAAAAAGTATATGTGAATGCAGCAAAAATGCGTCTTCTTCAATGTTTGGGACTCAAAGATGAAGACATGTGCTGGATTACTTCAAATGAGAACGAAAGTCAGATTCATGTGGTACCCATGTGGACACTGGCTACCATAAAGCGACTGAAACAGATTTCCAATCAATATATGGTAAGTTATTCAAGATGTATTTTTTACTCATAGTTTTCTTTCCTACCTGTTCAGATTTGAATCCTGCAACAGGATCCGTTTTCAACTTACTGATACACATCCCCAGATCCTACACATTAAAACTCTCTGAATATGAATCTCGGAGTTCCTTTCATTATTGTTATTTGACTTGTATATTGATGCAACTGCGCTGCATGCAGCGGCGTTTCAATCTGATAGTAGCATTTTCTCCCACCGGTTGGTCTTTTGGAAAAGGGAAGAATAAATCTCCTGGGAAAAGGTGGAAGCAGGGTACACTTATCAGGTTATTTACATCTGGAATCTGATAACAGGCGCTCTTGAATATGACCACTGCTTGCATAATTACTACTGACAGTTTTTTTTTTTCAAATGTCAGGTATGAAGTTCCATATAGTGAACACAGCAGTTTCACAGAGCTCAAAGAGTTTGTCAAGCTTATATCCCCGGCCAACATCATCCCGAGTGTCAACAATGATGGCCCAGAGTCAGCTGCCCAAATGATATCACTTTTGTCATCTTGATCAACCAGCAACTCCAACTATGCACAAGTACGCTGCCAACCCTCTGATATATGATTTTATATTGATGCTTCGTTATGCATAAATCACACCTGGAAATGATATTTCAATAGTGTTTTTATTTATACAATCGAAAGACCACATATTCTGAATTATGAACTGTATTATCAGGAACCTGTTTGATTCGACTCCTGGTTTTTGTAAACAATATCTATGTGTCTTAGAAAGAATCAATGATTATATTGTGTAGAATTATAGATTGTCGTGCTTTCATGTCACTTCCTTTTTCTCATCATAATACTAATGGGCAGCCTGTTTTCATTTTGTTCCTAAATAAAGGCAGTATTCACAGAGTAAACTGAATATATATTGATGATAAGATTCTCATTTGGCCACAAATTTCCCTCTGGAAAGTCAAATGGAAAAAACATTCAGTTTATATGTTTCCCAGCATGAAAGGGTCGCCTGGTATTGTCTTTTGAAATATTATACCTTTGCTATATATCGATTGACCTCTGAAACACTCCTTGGTACTGGATAATTATATTTCTTAGTAATTGACTTATGCTTTTACTATACTATCTTTGTAGAACGCAGTGTCATGCATATTTAACGAAATATGGGTTTGCATGGTTCTCATCTGCGGCTTAAAAGTTCCAGAGACTCAAATTTTGGTGGATACCTTCATCTCCACCACCCATATCATTGCCACTGTCATAACCCATTTGACCGAAGCTGTGGTACTGATCAGGCTGATACTGTAAAAAATTGTTGTGATCAGCTGATGGAAGGCTGTAATCTATAACATTATCCAGCAAGTTCCACAGTGGCCAGTCTATTTGAGCCTCATTGCCACTCCACATGCTACTGTAGCTATTGCTACTATTATTATGATCCAAATTGAGCTCTTCGAACTGGGAAGATGAGGATTGACGCAGCTGCTCCACTGCACCATTCCCCGGCACCTCATTGGCATAATTAGTGGCTATTTCCTGAATCTCAGCATGGGTCAGCGGCCTTGTAATCCTCATCTCAGGCGGGCTATTGGGGAAGTTGAACTTGGCCCCCGGGCCTCTCAGGCAGAATAGTGCTGCATCAAATGCTCTAGCCGCCTTCTCCGCAGAGTCATGTGATCCCAGCCAAATCCGCTCCCGGCTATTCGGCAGCCGGATCTCACACACCCACTTTCCCCATTTCCTCTTCCTTACCCCCTTATATAGCTTGGATGAAGAAGAATCCTCATGATGACTCGACGAAGAATCTGATTCGCCACGCCCAGCCATGTAAGTTTCTTCTAGTAGTATCTAAGCTCAGGCTTACTGCTGCTGGATGTTTCTAATTTTTGCGTGTTGAGTGCAGGGTTTTATACGTGTGCAAGATTAATTATTGGCGGCTCACAACTGCATTTAATATAAATCCATGTGGAGAAGGTGTAGTTGTGGAAATCAGCTCAATTCACTTGAAAATAACCTAAGCGTGTTGATCAACTGACATCTTACTCGTATGTGTTTACTAAATGTAGCGCGGATAGCTCTGTATACGCCACGTGGCTATAACTGCAGCGTCGACGCGGTATGTTCCCAATCTGCACGTGTTTATTTAGCATGTTTTGTTTTTTTGTTGGCTTAGTGTAACATGGGTCTGACCCTCTTGTCGTTTTCGGTCACTACCATTTCTCTTTGTCCTTTTTTTTTATGGGTATGGTAATGTTTTGATGGTCCACGAAAGTTCCCCCCGGCAGAGAATCCCAAATTTGTGTACGTTTCACTTTGGTGTGATCATAGGATTCATATATAAGGTTGACTCAATTGGAAAGATGTGGTCCTTATTGTTTCTTGCAACGGTCTTCTAAATGATTTCATTCATGATTTCATTTTCGCGAGGATGCTGTTGTAAAATAATATCTGAATCAATAGAGGTCAAATTGTTGTATTTAAATTTTTCAATAAATAAGTTAATTAAATAAAATAAAATTATTATTATATTGTATTGTTTCATATTGATTTGTGATTGATAGTAAGGGATGATGTTGGTAAGTGAGTGGGTGGATGATAGTGGGATGAGTGGTGGGATTGGGGGTGGTTGTGGTGGTGAAATTATGATAGGTGGTAATAGTGAGGTTGGGGGTGGTTGTGGAACTTTGATAGGACGGTTGTGGTGGTGAGAGAAAAGATAAAAAAGAGATGATGAATAATATTTTAAATATTTAAATTAAATTAAATATTTTAGTAAATAAATGTAATGAAAAAAATTGACCATGAATACTAATATTAGTAAATTTACTTTTTAAGCTCGACAGGAATTGGGGTGTTAATGTTTTTTTTTTTATTTTTAGGACAAAATGTTATAATTTTGCTTATAAAATAGTTTAGCAAGTTGTAAGTTTCATTTGTCTACCTAAAATATTTCTTGCAATGACTATTAGGTAGCACTTTTTGGTTAGTAAGATCGTAGATGTCCTAATTTGACCATGCAATTTTAATATGCTAAAAACTGTTTTTGGTATTGATTGTTGAATTTTCTAGAATCTTTCTGATTCAATCTCTATATAAGATTATTCAAAATTGTGTGTATTATGTGTGATTGTCGCTATGTGCAAGTATGCAAGTGGTCCTATATGTGTAGAAAGCTACTCATAAATATACAAGTTTTGCTTTCAAATTTGGATCGCACTCAATTTACACTTGTATTCTTACTAGTGATATGAGATTATTTATTTTCTCAATCATTGACGTGTGATAATTTTCTTCAACCGGACCTCACTCGACTCTACTCGTTTTAGAAACATAAGGCTTCAGAAGTGCTTAATTCAAGTCAAAACGACATTTCATCTCGTCGTTTTAAGAAACGAACTTCATCTCCGGTCCAGCTAGCGACCAGCCGAGTCAGAGCTGAGTCAAGACTCGTTCCTTGCTCACTCCTTTCCTTGTTCTGCAAACAAAAACCTCAACAAGCGCGATACGCTCTTCTCAAACCGCGACTCACTCCGTCAACAACTGCAGGTGCGTATCAGCTATATTCTTTTCGATCATCGCTGTTTTTCCGATTTCGATTTGTTCAATTTTGGGTGAGATGAGCAGATTTGTTTGAGCATTTTGCTGTCTGCATTTCATGTTTTGGAACGCCGTGTATGGATTTTGGTTGAGGCGGTTGAGCTCTTTGTAATTTATGTTAAATAGATATTGCTGTAAATGTGGTTGAAATTGAGTTGACCTGATGAGGCTATATCCTATCCCATTTGAGGTTGAATTTAGGGTTTGTCACTGTGAGTTTAGGATGCTGAAATTGTGGAGTGTTGCAGGTGTTAGGTTTTTTATTTTGATGAGTTGGAATGAAATTGTAGTGTAATGCTATGAATTTAGATAGGCAAGAAATTCACACCTGTTGACTTCATTGGTAATAAAATTTTGCGATTTTTAGGGTCTTGAGACTTTTATTGCTGCGGTACAAATTGGCTGTTCGTGTGATGGCTGGATTTGGGATATCTATGTCGAAGTCACTTTCGAAAGTCAGTGGCGTCTCTTCAAGAGGACAATCATTTCATTCTCTTGGTGCTCGCACAACTTTTTTGAGTGCTTTGCATGGAAGCTTTGTAGAGAAACCTTTTCTTCGTATGCTTGGGAGTTCTTCAATGTACATTCATGGTTTAGAAAGTCGAGTGAGAGGTCCATGTCAAGCCTTGCGCACCGATTCTGATCTGAAGTTTCATTTTGAGAAGATTGCTGCTCTTAAAGCAGTTTTACCCATGAGATCATTGAAGTTTCGTACTGATCTCTCGATGAGCACTTTTGCATCTCACAGATCGTATTCATCGAATTCTGGCTCTTTAGGAAGTGGTTCAAGGAATCAAGATAGTACACCCATTTCTGCAACTAGTGATTCAAATGCAAGTGATTTCGGAACTGATTTGATTGAGAAAGCTAAGAGTGCATGGCAATCTACAGCAGATGTACTGACATACACGGGGGAAAAGGCTCAAGAAGCCTCTAATGAATTAACTCCACATGTTCAGCAGCTGTTCAAATCATACCCTTATCTGAAAGAGGTTGTTGTTCCAACTGGATGTACACTCATTGGAACTATTTTAGCATGGGCAGTCCTGCCCACCATATTAAGGAAGTTTCACAGTTTTTCTATGCAAAGTAAAAGTACTGCTGCAAAACTGTACGGGAACAACGAGCCGGAGCGAATTCCATATGAAAAAAGTTTTTGGGGTGCACTTGAAGATCCAGTGAGATATTTGGTGACCTTTATTTCACTATCCCAAATGTTAGTTAATGTTTTAATACCTTTTACAAACTACATTTTAATTGATATTACCTCTGATCTTAATTTATGCTTCCTAATGAGTGTATCTTAATTCACAGAGGTCTGATGGTCGCACCTAATGTTATCGGGACAGAATACATTATTCAGGCATGGAGGGGAGCAGCTATCATTTCGGCTGTCTGGTTTATGCATAGGTGGAAAACTAGTGCTTTTGGTCGTGCCCTGGCTTCTCAGAATTTAACAGGACTTGCTCGCAACCAGATGCAAACTTTAGATAAGGTTTCTTCTGTAGGGTTAGTGGTCATTGGAGTAATGGCTCTAGGTGAAGCATGTGGAGTGTCAGTAAAATCTATTTTAACAGTGGGTGGTGTAGGAGGTAAGTTTTGGGCTCATCTTGTTCCACTGCTCTACATTTACTTGCAGTTTTGCCATATTTGGACTGCATTACCACATTGGTATGATTACTAGGAGTTTATGTTTCCTTTGTTTCTTCTTTTTTAGCATGGCTAGGAGCCTAGAAGTGAATGTTATCATGCTGTGTCAGTTTCAGTTCAGTACTGTTACACCTCTCAAATTATAGTAATGCTGACTTTAATCATAAGGTACTTTTTGTTGTTGTTAATCAGTGTAATCTGAAAAAAAGAAAATGATACATTACATTTGAAGGTTGGTTTAAGGAGGTGCAAAGTCACTATTCACTAAAGTAGTGCAAAAACACTGCTGTGGTATTGTATTTGCTTCTAAACTGCTATGGTTCTTTATTTGCTTCTAAACTGCTAAATCACTGGCAGATCTATGTCATATGACATATAACTGCTAGGGGGTTTATAAATTACTTGTACTAAAGTTTTAGTAATCCTGTTCGGAACTCATATCTTGTGTATTTTTCCAGGAGTGGCCACTGCTTTTGCATCCAAAGACATACTTGGCAATTTCCTTAGTGGGTTGTCTATGCAGTTGACACAACCATTTTCTATTGGTGATACGATCAAGGTATCCAGACCAGTTACTGATTCCATCAGTTCTTTTCATCCCGGGCTGTAGCTAGTTTGGTTCTGTTGTTTGTTCTTGCTTTCAAATAAATGAAAGTCTCTTAGTCCTAGTGTATCAACTATTTTAACAGAAATGTATGATTTTCATCGGAGTGCTTCTTAATGTGAAATGTTTAGTTTACCTTTTGACAGACAGAACTTTTATGTGACAGGCAGGATCTGTAGAAGGCCAGGTAGTGGATATGGGGCTTACAAATACATCATTGCTAAGTGCAGAAAAGTTCCCCATAACAGTACCGAACTCAATGTTTTCTAGTCAGGCAAGTTTGTATTTCAATATAACTTTTGTAACTCATCAGGTCATTACTAACACATTGGAGTACCAAGCTTTCTTGCCAACTAAAAAAATGAGAATAAACTCGAGCTGGCATATTGAATCTTAACTGCATAGACAGATGCAACTAATTACGGTAGCTCAGAAAGTGGCATCTATGTTCCAGGTGATTGTGAACAAATCTCGTGCGCAGTGGCGCGCAGTGGTGACAAAAATTCCTATGCAAGTCGACAATCTAGACAAAATTCCTGAGATATCAAATGACATCAAGTCGATGTTAAAATCAAGTTCGTATGTTTTCTTGGACAATGAAGCTCCTTACTGCTTCTTGTCTCGTATAGAAAGTGCACATGCAGAACTGACTATTGGCTGCAATCTGAAGCACATGGTATGTTCTCTTTTCACAAACAAAATTACGAAGCTCTTGTTGGCTTGTATCCGTGTTGGTTTGCAAATTGCAATGCCTTTGCAACAATTCTTAACCCTGCTGTGCATATCTGATATATGGTCTTTAATTGTCATGAATCCTTTGCTTAGTTAAAACTTCTTTTTTCTCTCATCCCACAACATCAATGAGATAATTTGCTGATATTTTTCAGTTTATCAACATGAAATACCCTCTTGAAACATATTGTAGGATTTTTGTCTAATTTCAGTATGCTTCTCTTTGCTTGTGTAGGGAAAGGAACAGTTCTATTCTACACAAGATGACATAATTCTGAAGTCGGTGAACATAATCAAACAACACGGCGGTTCCCTTGCATCGGCATTCGGGACATGATAAACTTTCCAATGACATGGGAGACGATGAAAAACTAAAAATGGCTTCCTTCCTCTTGTTGAAAATATTACAGTTTTCCCTGCTTGGAGCTGGCTCATAAATATAACCAAATTGTTCGTGATTCTTCTTTTATCTCCCCCTTGGTGTGGTTTTGGATACTTGGGATTATCTACTGATATTTGTTCCTTTAGAAAATGGTTAACAATGGGGGGAGCAAACACAGTTTCATTATGGGGGATTGGCATGGCCTGCTTCAGGGGACTTGTGAGATTGGGTTGGGTCGCAGTGCCAGTGCGCGTAAACTGAAGCTCACAAAAAGACTTCAGAACTAACTATACAAATGCAAGTACAATCAGCAATTTCAGACCAGTACTCAGAAAATAAACTGGGTTCATCAAATTTATGTATATATTTCTGCCCTCACTGTGGCATGCTGCATTCTATAGCAACTGAGCCTAACATGGTGAGGGCCTTCTGATGTGGAGATCACAACAATTCTTGACAAAATGGAGGGTGCCACAAAAAAAAGTGGAGGCCTGAAGAAAAAGGCATACTCAAATTATGATCTCAGGCCAACCAAGCTCCATCCATGCCTTCAATCTCTCCAATGTCCATGCTGCATTGGTATAAACCAAATTATAAAGATGTGTGTCATCCAAAGCAATGGTATCTATCTATGTATCAATTTAGATACTGATGTTTAAGTAACTAGCAGCTGCAGCACATTGGAGTAATTTGGACTTAAAGGAGGGAAAAAGAAAAGAGATTTTTTCTACCAGGGCAAGGCTGGATCTGGAGAGGAATCCTCAGGGCAGGCAATGTTGAGATGTTGCTGCAAGTAGCAATCAGTGGGATTCAACCAAGACGGAAGTTCCATCAATTCAGTAAACAGATGATCATCCTCTCCATCCTTCAACTCTTGATGAGGACTGGTTTCTGTTGCTTTAGAGAACTTGAAAGCAGATGTCACCGTATTCATGGTATCATTCCAGACCATGTCATGACAGTCTGCCATTGAGTTGATCTCCTTCATCGCATCGCTGTCTATTGCCGGATATGGTGACATTCCTCCAGCTCCTCCCATGTTGTTTAACTGAGATTCCAGGAATCCCCGGTTTTGTAAATCTTCAGCTGTTGAAATTAGTATTTCCTCTGTGGAAGGGGATGACAGGGCTGCAGATGAAGAGGATGAGGAAGTTGATGTGAATAATGATGGATTTGCTTGGAATGCAGAGGTGCTCAAATTGCTGAAATCTTGAAAGTTGAGATTAAGGCCCAAGGTCTGGCTGGGTAGAGGGAAGCTGAAATTTTGACAACTTGGAACTGAAGGAACAGTGGCATTAGAATACAGCTTATGATACAATGAATCACATGTAAAAGAAGGCGACTGGTGAATTTTGTCTCCAGAGCTACTGAATATTGGGCCACCATCTGATGGATAGATGGCAGGAGTCATCACCTCCACTTTTGCCTCCGATTCAGGAGATGCATTGGATAGAATCTGCTGCAGAGGCTGTTCTTGCTGCTGCTGTTTCATAGATGCTCTGTGAAACTTGAGAGCTGTTACAATTTCTCTCCGGGCTTCAGCCATATTAAGAAGCTTCTCCTGATAAGGTCTGCTGGTATGCAACCTCCTGACTTTTTTCTTGTGCTGATTCTGAGGAATATTAACATGAGAAGAACCTTGGCCGACTTTAACCAGACCTTCTTCACCTTGATTGAACCCATTTACAGCCTCCGGGTTTCTGCCTTTTGATGAAGACATCTTCTTCTTCTTCACAGAGCTACCCATGTAAACCCCAGAGAGATCCGGCCGCTTCTCTTCTCTATCCGTTACACCTTCTGTGGAAGATCTAACATATCTCAGCATTCCTCCACTGAAACCTGAAAAAAGGATCCACTTGAGGCGATGAAGTTAAGCAAAGAGAAGGATAGCTATGGACTTGGATAAGAAGAGTGAATAACCTATTCAGTTCGCATCTTCAACTTTCATGGAAGACGAGCTGTAAATATCAGTTTGAGTTGGTGAGAAAGGGTCAGTGAATGGCCACAAAAGAAGGGCATGCAAGCATAGAACTTTTACCGTCTGAAAATCTAGCTACCGGAAACTACAGAGAAAGTCAATCCGCCACGTGTGGCTCTCTGATACGCCAATGGATAGGCAGCACACGTGCACTGTCCATGAGGTAAAAAAAGACTGCTCCTCCAATTTTACAAAATATTTTAGGGTTTATTTATTTATTCATAAACTTATATGTATATATAGTTGGTCATAATTGGGACTATCTCAAATTACAATAGTACAACACTTTCCAAGTTGAAGATAGATTGCAACATACCCTAAACTAGCATTAGAAGCTTCTTCTTTAAAGCATGTGATCTGAGGTCAATAAGATGCCCAGTAGCTGTCTAGATCCATGCATTGATCCATGTTGTTCACATATCTAGTGTTATTAGGATTCTGATTAGCATCATTTGCGCCCATCTCCACCCCATACCCACCTTCTTGATGATGTTGTTGTTGATGATGATGATGATCTCCATAGTTTGAATCTGCAGCAGTGTTGAGAGACTCAGTATTCATCATCAAACCGACATCTTGCTGATTCATCAAGCCACTGGATGCAGCAGCCTGTCGTCCACTGAGGTTCAGGTTGAGTCCTGAGATGGTGAAAAGCCCTCCTCCTGCAGCAGCAGCATTTGGGTAGTTGTGGAGCTGCTGGTGTGGTGGAGGGATGATGGGGAGGTGGTTCATCATGGTGGCTGAGGCCGCGTTGGATCGGAAGGCTCTGGTAAGCTCCGCTAGCTGATCCACGTTGTTGATCATGTAGTTTGTCGCAGCTCTCCCAATTGGGAAATGGAGAGCGTTATTGTTGTCTTGTTGGAGCATTTGCGGTATTAGGGCTGACGACATGTCCATGTTGTATGGATTGATTGATCTTGATGACGATTGTTGGGTTGCTGATGATGATGGGTATTGCTTCTTGATCCCAGCACTCTTCTGGAACACCCGACAAACCACCCATTCATCCTGCAAAACATGTTTCAGACATGTTTAAGGTTTAGATAGATAGCAACACTAGAGAGAGAAGAAGATCTGAAGTCAGATTTGGCAATGTGTGAAATCTGAACAAGTTCTTGCCTTGGCTGATCTGAAGGGAGCTTTGGAGTGGTTCCGGTACTCATGCATGACCCAGTTAGTCTTCTCTCCTCTCGGAGCTCTACCTCTGTAAAACACCAATGTTTTCTTCATCCCAATCAGCTCCGCCGAGACACTGTTGAAAATCTCCTTGTCTTTGCCGGTGGTCTTCCAGTATCCGGTGTTCGTGGCCCGGTTCGTCCTCACTCCGGTTGGGTATTTTCTATCCCTCAGGCTGAAAAAGTACCACTCTTTCTCCCCCATTTTCGCCTTGCCTGACCACAACATCCATACTAGGTTATCAAAAACATCAATATTATAATTGACTGTATTTTGAAATAAGTTGTTAATTTACCTGGAAGATCCCAGGGCTCGCTTTTGTTGAGATCCACGTCGGCGATGGCCCGTCCGGTGAAACTTGCATCTGCAATCTTGTTAAGCAAATAGAAGGTGATGAGCTCTTCATCCGTCGGGTGAAACCTAAACCCCGGTGGCAAGGTCTCCATCGCCGCGGCGGCTGCAGCCTCCGTCTGTGGCACGTGTTCTCCTCCTCCTCCTTCCATGATGATCTTCAGACCTCAATAGCAAATTTTATCTTCTATCTAAGCCAAAGGCCACAAAGTCTCAAAAAGCGTCTACCTAATAAAATTAACCCTAACACAAACCTCTCTCTAAGCTCCAAAAACCACAAGCCCAGATCACAGAAAATAGAACAAGTCCCAACAATCCAAGCTTGTAAGAGCTTCGAGAAACACAAACCCACAATATATATCCGCATGAGATTGCATGAAAGTCAAGAGAGTGTGTGCATGAAGCCCTCACCAACTTTTCATCTTGAAAATGAAGTCAGTTGTTTGTTCAAGCTATATCCAAATTTGATGATGTTTGATTAGCTAAACAAGAAGCTTAATCTTAGGATATTGACACGAGAATCCCCACCTGTCGAGCCTCCGTAAAATTTAGCCGAATGAGTGATGCACATGACCATTTTGCCCTTCCTCGGATCAGGGTTTGGTTTTTGCATGGTGTTAGAAGTTTCTTCATTTGTGTCTTCCGTACAAGTCACTGCAGGTTAAGTTGGATGAGAAACTCCTTGTTTTCTTTTGCTCTCTCTCTCTCTTTACTGACATTTACTCAACACTCTTCCCCAGTAAAAAAACCTCTGCAACTTCAAACCCTAATTAAGCTATTGATCAACATGCACCTGGGTAACCCTAACCACATAGATCAAGCTACATAACTTTCTTTGATGATTCATCCATAAAATACAAAGTGGTTATCGATATATATCTTTTGAGTACGCAGGATGGAGTTTTAGGGTTTCATATTTCCCGGCAATGCTTCAGACTCTCATTACAACACTTCATTGACTCTGATATTTAACGAATCCTTCAACTTTCATCTTCATTAACTTTGTCGACTTCTGCCATGGAGGTGAAGTAGTTGAAAAGCAAGTTTCGCAGTATCTTTCCAAAACCCTAATCCAACCCTAATCAATAATCTCGTTAATGATTCATCTTCTTTTCCCAATCAGACTACTTGTCAAACACTTCACTTATAATTTAGGGTTCTTGTTGTTTCACCTCTTCCTTGAACTTCCTCCTGAACCATAACAGGACGCAATGATTATCATTAATTAAAGACCACTCGATCAGCTCCATATCAATCAGTTCTTGCCCAGTTTTGTTTCCAAGGTTTGCTGGACCTGCATGTGTGTAATTCAAAAGATTAGGTTTTATTGTGTCACCACATTTTACGCCTTATTGTTGTGTGTCATTTTATTTACCTATCTCAGATATTTCATCTTCCTGCGAGAGAGATTTACTGTGCAGAGGAAGTTATGTCAGTTAGTCTCTCCAGTAGCTAGCTAGCTGCAGTTTTCCTCACAAACACACACTTCAATCAATTTCTTTTAATGCCTTTGAAAATTTATTTCCATCTTTTAGAAGTTCGTTTCCGAAATGATACAATTTTGATAATTTTAATTTTCGTAGGACACAACAGCGCTAATTTCAGTACCGATTTGTAGCTTTACAGAACTCGAGCTTTCTCACAAAGCCGCTATTGGGAGTAGCGGTTTGACCATATCTACAGTCAATCGCTACTCCCAGTAGCGATTTGTGGAAAAAATGACACATCAATGCTGATGTCGACAACGGAATTTAAAATGAGGAGCAAACCGCTACTGAGAGTAGCAATTTGTTAAAATTGTAGCATTTCGAAAACAAACTTTATAAATATGACAGATAAAAAATAAATTTTCAAATTGGTTGCATGCAAAAAAAAATTTCCACTTCAAATGTGTATATATATCTACTCGGTCAAGTATGAAAAACAATGTAATTGTGCATATCTGAAATATCTGGTTGGTGAGACTCGAGTGTCTCAGATTTGATAGAGAAGTGAACAAGTAATCAAAAGTGGTTTAGACTTAGAGCAACTGTCAGCCTAAACTTGCGCTCATTATATGACCTAGCTTCTAGCTCTAGGTGCTGATTGCAAAGGTCATACTTGTCATTCTGAACAGATTTCAGATATTGCTGGGGAGTGAGAAAGCTTTCCCAGTAAACTTTCCAAGACATTTTTGTTGCTTATCATCTTGTTTAACCTAGGACACAGTAGGATTGTTCCGTCGAATGTGATCAAAAGTTCCATTTCATCCACACGTGCACACAACAACACGTGTTTAATAAATAGCACGTGGATTAATTAGGTAGAATTATTGCTTCATGTTGGTCAACATGTTCACATACAACACTTAAATTTTATTCTCATGGGTTTTGATTGATTGTCCTAAAAAGTTATGATTGAATAAGGAACAGTCCTAAGCTAGCTGTTTCTACTAAATAGTGATTAAGGTAGCTAAGGACACTGAGATAAATTCCACGCATAAGATGAACTTGTAGGTTTTAAAATGAGTTTGTCCGATGAAGACTTTTCTATCCCAAATCCTCTACCAGAGCCTCTGTTCTGGCCCTCATTAAAAATCGAACTCTAATCGTTGAGATTTGACGTCTTTTTTGATACTAGACCACGCCCTGATGAAAATTCGTTATAGTGGTCATGACATTTTGAGCAGAAAAATAATTTCTGATCATCGTGAAATTGGAGGGAGTAAAGAAACAAGATCTCATTGATCCTCTTGCCAAAAATGGAACATTGTAATCACATATTATTTCCTGTTTGGGGCTTGTTAGTCACTTTTGTTCAGGTTCAATAGTAAATGGGCTCAACGCACGACAGACTTGGGCCGATGAGAAAGCCCAACAAGGCCCAATTGGACCAGAATGTTGGGTGCCACGTGTCATCATACGAATTCTTGATTACTCTGTCCATGGCCATTCTGAACTTTCTTGTTCCTCACAAACACAATGTCGAGATTGTAAAGCAGAGGCACCAAGCAGACACTGCTCAGGAACACCAGCACCGGCCCAAAGATCCACAAAAGAAGCGGCAACGCCGCGTAAAAAATCCGGTTACCGATCGTGTTGAGCACAAATCCTCTCTCTAGCAGCTCGCCCACATACTCCGCCGTGACGGCGAAGCAACGGCCGGTAGGATCTGCCGGAGCGTTGATGAGGAAGTTGACCTGGTTGATGAAGCGGATGCCGAGAGTGTGGGATGAAAATGAGAGGAGGAAGAAGATTAGGAGGGTTGTGTACTTGACTGAGATCATGAGCTCGCCGTGGCCGCCGATCACCGAGTCGTTGAGCGGCTTCTTGACGCTGTAGGTGCTGCTGATGACGGCGGCCAGACCGCAGCAGAGGAGGATGGAGGTCGTCGCCATCAGCGTTGACCCCATTATCATGTTACGTAGGGTTTGCACCGCCAAGATGTTCTTCTTGTCATTGTCCTAAAATGTCACAATAATAATTACAAAACCCTAAACCCTAAAAAACCCTTGACAGGGATTCAAGGGTTACTTGTAACGGACTTAAGATGAGTAAAATTTGGTAAAGAGAGGGTTTAGGGTATATCATACCTTCATGATGGAGGAGACCCAGAAAGATCGGCCGGAGGAGTTGGTGCCGATGATGGTGGCGAGGGGCTGAGTCCGGACCTTGTGCCATAGCCAAATGTGATAAGCTATAGTTACGGCTAGCCCTAATGGTACTAACGTGACATCCAAGTAACACTTCCTCCACTCCATCTTCCCTTCAAGTATGAATCAGCTCCTTCTAGAGAGATGTTGGAAGATGATGGAATTGCCAATATACCCATTAGCTATATGTATATATATATATAGAGAGAGAGAGAGATGTTAATCTTGGCCATTTTGGAGAATGAGATAGAGTTAGCTTCACTTTATAAACCTGGAGCCATCACAGTTCAATTGATTTTAAAGATTACCAGTAGTGCAAGTATGACTTGAGCATTTGGAGAATGTGGTCTTTGGTGTGATTATCTCAATGGAAAGTTTGATCATGTCATTTAAGTTGTTCATGTTTTGAACAAAAGGCAAGCATGCTTGAGGAAAAAGTGGAACACAAAACATTTCACGTAAAATGCATACATCACAATTATCTGAAAAAAGATTAGAATTGCCTTGTTTTGCTAAGTTTGTTTTGATATACGACACTTTCAGAAAACGTTTTTGATTTGCCCAGTTTTTTAAGCGATCGGTTTTGTTAAGACCGGCCAGTTTGATTTACTCATGCGGCCTGTCTTAACAAGACCGGCCGGTTTTAACAAAATCGGTTTGATTTTTCAACTGATCGATCTTAACAAAACGATAAACTTTTAAAAAACAAAACAAATCAAAAATATTTTCTGGAAGTGTCGTATATCAAAAACAAACTTAGCAAAACAAGACAGTTCTAAAAATTATTTGAATTATCTTCATTGAACTAGTGTCAAAACTTACAATGATGAAAAAAATTCACCATATCTCAAAAGGGGTCTTTTTACTTTGTGAATTCAAAAAAAGTAAGCTGAAATTCAACTACCATTCTACTTATAAAATCTTTTTAAGTAGTTGGAAAGGTCTAAGAATTCCACTAGCTCAAGAAGTTGGAGGTTGCCCAGAAGTGGAACGCGAGAGAGACCTTGCATTAGAAGACTATGGAAGAAATGAAGTCATTTTGGTATGGTCATAAACAGACACTTAAAATATCATAAATGCAGACAAAAAAAGATGGCTAAGAGTGATGATGATGTTAATGTTAGGCTTCATGAGATCCACATAGGACCTCAACTCAAATCCACCACTGCCTTATTTAACAATGTAATCTGAAGTGTTTTCAAGCTCTAGAAAACTACGCATTGGGACGCGTGTCTTGCGTCCATTTGTATCCTCAAGGGGCAGCATCACCAAGGGCTCCCATTGAGATTTACATGGGTGTGGTCAAATAGGTTCAGCCACACAACATTCAAGTTTAAAATGCCAAAAGCAAGAAAATGGTGATGCGAGCCCAACACTTTCTATGTCTGAGTTTTTGGGTCGGAACTTATTAATAAGTTCGAGTTTTTGAATCAGAACTGAATTTAAAGGTCCGAGTTTCTCTGAAAATTATGCATGGGACACTGGTAAAGTCTCAAATCTGAAATGTGATATATGAAGCCACTGATGGACAGAAAATTTGTTTGGCTAGTAGAACATTATGAGATTGCAGAAAGCTAAGAGCATAAAAATAAGTTTTGGAATGAATCTTTTCATCCAAATGATAATAACCAGACAGGTCAATTATGTGCATCTTGTTCGTAGAATTGTTCGTAGGTAGCCACTCTTGGTTTCGATCCAGATTCGTGTCGTTCCTTCATAAATTGCTTGGTCATGGCAACAAAGTCTTCCAAATGCGCTTGTTTCCATACCTTGTACAGCAAGCAGTAAACAAGACTCAGTAGAAGGCAATATTATGATCCTCGATGGAAATGGTAGTGGCCATTTACAATGTGGATATAAAAAGATGGGATCAAGTGTTGGACAATTTCTTGTTTTACAACCTTATTTGAAATTTTGCTACGAAGATGCTGAGGTAAGAGTTTCAGGTAAAGAAAGGAGAAACATTTCACCTCGAAATCCCAGCCCTCGTACAAGTTTGGATCATTTCTGTTTTCCCAGAGATAGGTGTATGCTTGTAACTTCTCAGAACTGTCCTGCAACAACCAGAAACGTGACCCGGTAAAACTCAACAGCATCAGAAATCTCAAAATTCCAAACATGTTCAACTAAGCAACTAATTAGCGAAAACTAGAGGTAATTCAAACATGCGAGCTTTTGTTGCATGCACTGTAAATGTATACAGAGTAGGCCGGCATCATGTTTTGATTGGTAGTTACTGTTTGAAACATAATAAAATCATCAATTTCAGCTATCAGGGAGGTCCTGGTAAAAATTCTCACGGCTAAAGAGATCTCAACGTCTCTCCTTTCATACTCGAAATCTTCAAATTCATCCAAAACTTGAAGCTCAGGAGGCGTAACATCCAACAACACCTGAAATGAAAATTATCTTAATCGCATCAAACCAGCCATAGACAAGAAGAGGTTAGCAGCTAAGAGAATTAAATTGATTGTGTTTTAGAATCCAATTCATCTGCATAAAGAAGGTTGCTGGATGGAGAGAGAAAGGGCAGAAAAACAAACCCTTCCAGGAACTTGCTTGGTATCTACTGGAAGAATAGCTGGATAAACCCTTCCATGGATGCTGAACCTGAGGCTGAATTCAAGCAAGAATATTCAAAAACATGGGAGCCAGACGAGACGAGACGAGACGAGAGACTGACTAGTTGTGGAGGATGGCTGGAGAAGAGTCAGGGATGCGATTGAGCAGAACGACGACGACCTCATCCGCGAGCAGGCTGCCGTACACGAACACGTTTCGGAGGTCTGCTGACCTTACGTCGATCGACGCCATTGCGATTTTCGATTTGTGTCCCCAACATGCCGCGACCAGATCAACAATGCGGGCGATCCGTCGGCCCATGGGTTCAAAGTCCGACCCGACCGGGTTCGTACAGTATTTTTTTTTGTTACCGGACCCTTCCATATTAGGGCCGGGCTAGAGCCGAGTTGGAGCGCCCCGTAAAATGCAAAGCTACATTCTCAGAACTAAGCGTTGACTAAAAGCTGTTTCAAGGAGTATTTCTTTGAAGAAATATAAATTAAACATGGCTGAGCTGCTGAGCTTAAATTTGGTGGGTCTGGTTGGAATAATCCCAGTGCCTGAGATAAGTGAATAAGTATATTTGGTGCAGTCTTAAATGTGCATGGGCTCAGGGCTAGCAGCGCTCAGTATGTCGAGAAGCGAGGTTTGACCCTCCAACTCCTCGTGCCAAAGGGGAAGCTTGTCGCCTGGGTAAAAGTTTCTTGTCACTCCCTCAGAATTAATCTGCATGAGTTGACAAGTTATCATCAGCTGATTTGTTATTCTCTGTAGAGTTTAGTAGAGATCAGGCCGTCTGTGACGTCCCGATGAATCTTACAGTGATAGTGCGAACGACACCTCCACTGGCACCATCTCTGGCAATGGCAAGAGAGACCGCTTTAACCACTAGTTCCTGTAATGGAGAGAATTACCGGCAGCATTCAATGATAGCTAAAGAGTTCACGTATGGAAATTTGTCCCAGCGAGGGTAAACATAGACATAGGAGGAGTAAGATTGCAAGAGCACGTAGATGAACAAGTACCTCAGCTTCTTCTTTTGTCATTCCTTCCCTCCAGGCTTGATCAAAGAACCCATACAAGTAACTAGAACCGGATCCTGGTAGATGAACACATTGATCATGAACCAGATAATATATGGCTAACACATCTTCTGTGTCTTCCATTTTGCTCTCGGACATTGGATTAAACAGTAATACAAATAAGCATACTAACTTCAATAGACAATTTTCCAGGAATTTAGCGGACCAGAAATAAAATAGCAATTAACTAGCACTTGGAAAGTCAGGCATCTAAATATTTTCAACCATCATTTAATTCTTCTAATGCTATTACCAAATATGTGCGCCAATCATAAGCACCTCAATTCCCAATGTAAAATAAAAAGACTGCTGTATTTCAACTAGTTGGTTAGCAAGCGACTAAGGGCGTGTTTTTCAATTACAACTGAAACTGAATGAACATTGCATGTGAGACAATTCAGATCTGACCGAACTGAATAAAATTAGGAATAGCTGTTTAAGTCTATATTTTTCTTGGTAGGATACTAAATTGTAAAGATTCCCAACATGTTAGACAATGTAGCACTGATAGCTTCGCATCGCCAACATCACATACAATCCTATCACAGTAACATCTGATTGTGGCTTTTTCATACTCATTATTTCAAGTTCACTGTCTATGACATGGAGCACCGGTGCAATCACTTGAGGGACCATATTCAAGGATAATTTTAATTAACAGGGGAAGAAAAATATATAAATATTCTTCAAAGAAACTTTTATGGAGGAAACACATACCACCAATAGAAAAAGGTTGTTCAATGAGTGTGCCACCTAGAGGAACACCAAAAATTTTGCCTCCTTCGTACTTATCCCATCCACCAACAATCATCCCAGTTTGAAGCATATTCTGCAATTAACAACCAAACATATCAGAGGCACAGGTAAAAATGATGCTTAAAGATGATACTATGATGGAGAGAAGAGTGTCCTTGCAACAGAAGCACCAACTCTGTTAAAACAAAATGTACAAGAACTACATAACCTGAACCCTCACTTTTGTACACATCAAGTGCTTAAAAGCAAAATTTTGTCAGACTAGAAACTCATATATGAGCATTTATAATAACCATGGAAAGACAGAATCAAACCTTGTTACTATATGAAAGCAATCTGACGAGGTTAGCAGCAGCTTTGACAGTTGCAGGTTGCCCCAGCTGTATCCTATATAATACGTAGAAAGAAATTCAATCCACTTACGAATAAGGAACCATAAATGTCCACTTCATCATCGACTTAAAACTGTATTTTCTCTACCCAAGCATGTTACAAGACCATTACTTTTCAGGTATATATGTAATTATCATCAATCTAAACATATCGTATCCAAGAACATGAAGCATGCATCTATAAAAGATAATTACTCACGTGTGTTGATGAAGAAAGTATCGCACATAATCAGAGACCACTTGGGAGTCTGCAGCCTACAAAAAAGACAGAACAACTGAAGCCACTGAGTCACTGACCAAGATGCTCCCAAATTTCTGCAACAATACCATCAGATTCTTCAAGGCCAGAAGCATACCGATCCAGAGCGACAAACGTAAACATTTTCCGTCAATTTCGTAATCTTATCAGAAGCCCTATTCGCCACATACACCCCTGTAACCACCAATCACAAATCAAAACCCTAAACAACATTTTTTAAAACCTCGTGACATTTCTCGACTGTTTAAGCTGTTTCCATCACAACTCAACATCAATACAAGTGAAAAAGTGCACTAGGATTTGGATGAACGGTAAGTTACCGGTGCTGGTCCTGGAATCGGCGCCGAGAACGACACCTCCGTTGTAGGTAACTCCGATGATGGTGGTTCCCATCGAGTGAGGCGCGTCGAGATTCAAGTCCATGTCCATCTCGGGATTCAGAATGGCGAGCACTGTAGAGGAAATTCAACTGATTTGGAGAGAGACGAGCAGATGAAGATCGGTAGAGTGGAGAGGAGTTGGCTTGGTGCTCAAGGCGGAGAACAAAGCTTAAACGAAGAAGATGATATTGGGCTCATCTTGGGCCAATTCATTTGTGGGCCCAAAGCCAGAAGCTCGGCCCAGTTTTGAAAAGGCGTGGTTTTTTGTTTTTAACCGACGTCGTTCTGATGGGCTTGTTGTTCTACGCTGTTGCTGTTTCAGGAGGGAGAGATGGATGGACTGATCGGCGTCGGAGCCGGTTGATCGTTGCTGATGTTAAAAACTGTTTGAATCTAATAAGCTAGATGCTGAGTTTGTTTACGTATTGTGTGTTAGTGTTACTCGACTCAAGTGGTTGCTGAAATTAGGGTTTACTAAAAACGGAATCAATGCTTCCCGCCGTTGATGGAAGGTCGCGAGCTTCAAAATCGGAACGTTTCTCGGCTCCGAGAAATATCCGAGGAGGAGTCAAATTTTTGCTAATTATAGGCCCGTTCATGGAAATCCATGGTGCGGTGAATATTCTGGTAGAAGAAGAGAAGCATGCGAAGAGGAAGCTGGTCGTCATGTTTCGATGAATCTCTCAAGATTGGGTAAAAATTGATCGGAATTTTCCAGGAGGAGAAGGATTTATTTGAAGGATTGCTGTGAAATTTGGTCGGGGAGGGGCAAGGTAGAGAGATGTATCTTCCGAAGCCGCCAGCGCGAGAATCGCCGAAGGCTGGAGAAGGGAGTAGCAAGGGATTGGTTGCGGTTTGTATAGACAAGGATAAAGGAAGCCAGCACGCCATGAAGTGGGCGGTTGAGAATCTGCTGCAAAGAGGCCAGACTGTGATCCTCCTTCATGTCAAAGTCAAGTCCTCTTCTCATTCCCTACCTTCGATTCCCAGTAAGTTTCACTTTTTCATCTTGCTTTCCCAATTTTAATCTTTTAAGAGGTAACAAAGGTGGATGATGGTTTGTGAAATGTGATATCAGGGGGGATTAACTTCTCGGATGGGAGATATGAGAATGGTGGGAAGCAATTTGATCAGCAGACTAAGGAGCTTTTCCTTCCGTTTCGGTGCTTCTGCACACGAAAAGATGTAAGGTTCATACTATAAAATTCTTGCAGAAAAGGGTCTTATTGAAGCTACATTGTGGTGTGTGCTAGCTTGTTGTTGAGAAGATGGATGGAAATTATCTATTGTTGGTTGAGATTAAGGTAGGCATTCTAATGTAAATCATGATGTTGATGATGTGCTTCTATATGTCAGATACAGTGCAGGGATGTGATCTTAGAGGATCCAGATGTAGCCAAAATCATTGCTAAATATGTCAGTTTAGCAGCAATAGAACACTTGGTTGTCGGAGCTTCATCTAGATATGGGTTATTCAGGTAAATGTGTTTGTTGAATGTTTTATTCGTGTATAGTTCGATAGTAAAACTAGAGATCGAATGGGATGAGCAGATTTAAAGAGAAAGACACACCGGGAGCCATAAGTAGAGCTACACCAGACTTCTGTAGTGTTTATGTCATATATAAAGGAAAGGTTCAATCTACGCGATCTGCCTGCCGCCCAGCCCCAGCTGTTCCTTTGATCCAACACCAAATAAATAATCAGACTGTCTCCCGGAGTGATCCTACTGGTAGAATGTTGCCTCCACAAACTCCTCCTAGAGGTTAGTTTTCACACATTTTGATAGGTTGTTGTGTTTTACCCTTGATTCACAAATCCTGACATTGACTTCATAACAACAGATCGACCAATGATGGAACCAAGGCTTTCAGTTGATGATGAAACGAGCTTCAGGTCTGGTAGATTAATCTAACTTGGAAAGTAATGGTCCTTAAGGTCGTTGTTGCGAGTTTCAGTTCCTTTAGCAACATATATAATTAGTAATAGAGCGCTATATTGTGGACAGGTCACCATTTACAAGACAGGGATACGATACCAAATCCTATACAGAGTTTTCCACACCAGATAGTGATATATCTTTTGTCAGCACTGGAAGGCCTAGTGTTGATCGTTTATTTCCATCACTCTATGAAAGCAATGATGGGGGAAGGAGCCCAGGTCCAAGGTTTTCAAATTCCTCTGAGATGGATTTGCGTGGATTCGAATCTAATCGCAGGTCACTGGATGTCAATTCCCTCCAGGACTTTTCCTCTTTTTCACAGGATGTTGATAGGCTCTCATCCGCATCAAATGGAATGGTAAGGAGCATTAATTCCTTCTCCTCATGTTATAAAAGTTAATACATTTACCTTTACGACTACAAAAGCTCTGAGAGCATAATGAGGCTTACAGATGCTGCTTGATGCTCTGATATGATTTTTGCCTTCTGAATGTTGTCCTGGAAATATTAAGGCACTGATACTAATGTTGAAACAACACACAGGATGATCTAGAATCTGAAATGAGAAGGTTAAAGATGGAGCTTAAACAAACGATGGACATGTACAGCTCAGCTTGCAAAGAAGCACTGACAGCCAAGCAGAAGGTACACAAATTGCAAGCATGTATTTCTCAAGCATCCATGACTTGTAAGTTATAATGAGATTGCATATTTCTTTTCTTGCTTTTATTGTTGAAGGCACAAGAGCTACAACGATGGAAGTTAGATGAAGAGAGGAGACTTGAGGAGGCACGTTTGGCTGAGGAAGCTGCCATGGAAATTGTAGAAAGAGAAAGGGCCAAATCCAGGGCAGCCCTCGAGCATGCTGAAGCAGCTCAAAAGATTGCTGAAATCGAAGCGCAAAAGAGAGTAAGCGCTGAAATGAGAGCAGTTAAAGAAGCTGAAGAGAAGAGGAAGGTGTTGGATGTTCTTTCACAGTCAGATGTTAGATACAGAAGGTACACAATTGACGAGATTGAAACTGCAACTGAGCGATTTTCTGAATCGCGTAAGATTGGGGAAGGAGGTTATGGTCCTGTTTATAAGTGTACTCTTGACCACACACCTGTGGCTATTAAGGTCTTACGTCCAGATGCTGCCCAAGGGAGGTCACAGTTCCAGCAGGAGGTAGATATCTCACAGTCTCAGTTTAATTAATTATCTGTCTGTTTTGTTATACAAAAGACTCAGGTGTATTTTTTTTTTTTTTTTTATAAAAAAAATTGTGATACAGGTTGAAATACTGAGTTGCATCAGGCATCCAAATATGGTTCTCCTACTCGGAGCTTGCCCTGAGTATGGGTGTTTAGTATATGAATATATGGCTAATGGGAGCTTAGATGACAGACTCTTCTGTCGTGGAAACACTCCACCTCTGTCATGGCAAGCAAGATTCCGAATTGCAGCTGAAATAGGCACTGGCCTTCTTTTCCTCCACCAGACAAAACCAGAGCCCTTGGTGCACCGTGATCTTAAACCCGGAAATATTTTGCTTGACCGCAATTTCGTTAGCAAGATCAGTGATGTTGGCTTGGCTAGGCTAGTTCCACCATCAGTTGCTGACAGCGTAACGCAATACAGAATGACATCAACTGCCGGAACTTTCTGCTATATCGATCCAGAGTACCAGCAGACGGGCATGTTAGGGATAAAATCTGATGTGTACTCGTTGGGAATTATGCTTCTTCAGATAATCACATGTAAGCCTCCAATGGGATTAAGTCACCACATCAACAGAGAAATTGAGAAGGGAACATTTGCAGAAATGTTGGACAGTGCTGTGCCTGATTGGCCTGTTGAAGAGGCTCTATCTTTTGCAAAAGTGGCACTCAAGTGCGCGGAGTTAAGAAAGAAAGACAGACCAGACCTTGGTAACGATGTTTTGCCAGAATTAAACAGACTGAGGACACTTGCTGAGGAGGCAAGCTTGAAGCAGTTATCTGGCCCAGAGGACGTCCAGTCATAGTTATATGGTTGAAGTTTCAGTAAAATAATCAGACTGATTACGTCATAATGATAAACCTGGCATATGAACTGGAGCACTTTATACTCAGACAAGCATCCGGTTTTCTGGATCGAGTAGTTATAAAATCTTGTAAATCACGGCACAGTTACATCTTGTAAATCACAGTTATGGTTGGCTTCCTGTACATGTTTCCACGGAGCTAAATACTATTCAGAAAGATGGTGTCCATAAAAGGTGACAAGAACATGGTTCATCTTTACACTATAAGAGCATCTCTCGATTAGCTAAACTGATTGGTTAAAATATAATATTATATTAGTTATGTATAATTTAGATGAAGAAAAATAATTTGTGCTCCAATAAGATTATGTATAATGGTTATGTATATTTAGAAATCAAATTTTAATGGTTATAATTCAATTACTTATATATTTATCATCGCCCTCTCCAAAAACATATTTAGACATTTGATTCAGCAATCATTTATCTCAAAAAAAAATTCCAAATCACAACAACAAAAAGATTGGAAAGGCTTGAATCCATTGTCCAATCTATCATGATGTAGTCACATAATGGCATTTGCCCTGCTGACTACCAATCTACATAGTTCCAGTCTACATGTGAAGATGAACCCCAGAAAGCCAGTGCAGCATTGCCATTTATCACTCTATTTTTAAAAAAAATTGGCATGACTTAACTGATTTGATAAATGTATGACTTTTCACAAAACAAAAAGCAAACCTGTAATCATTACTAACCACAGATTATATGGCTACAAGAATCTATCAAAATTGGATAGGGAGGGGACACTGGGTATAAAAAGTATAAATACAAAACTAGAAGCCATCGCCTTCATCGCTGCTTCCGAATGACTCGTCGTCGTCAGATTCACTATCCATATCATCCTCACCGCCGGAAGATATTATCTCCAATAGTCCATCCACATCAGCTGCGTCTTCTTCTTCTTCTTCTTCAATATCACTCATAACATCATCATCATCGCTGTCCTGACCAGCATCTAAAAGGGAAGGATCCAGACTCGGGTCTTCATTATCTAGGTCTTCATCGCTGTCACTTTCTTCTTCATCAGTGTCAGCATCATCATCGGGGTCTGAGTCATCATCCATGGGTCTCCTGCGACCAATCTCATAAACACGGGCAGAAGAAAACATCTCGTCTTGGTCATCCATAGTGACTAACCCAACAACCAAGTCAGTTGGCTCAACTGCAAAGTCTAAAACGCAGCGGTCTACTGGGACGGTGGCTATATCTGAGTAGTTCACCGCATCTACTGTGCGAAAAGCTGCAAATAGAGGATCTTTCACTCTGCGATTGTTCATAGCAGATGTTATGTCCTCGAGATTCCTCCGTAGGATTGCATAGATCACGTTTCCCGAAGGACTAAATGTTATAACTGTTTGATCCAAGGATGGAACACTTCTCAGCAGCTTGAAATTTCGGATATCCCATACCTCTGAGTTAATAATCACCTGTCAGGAAATCATCTTAGTTAGCCAAGATAAGAGAACCAGGTAGATCATGTTTTCTAAAAAGTAAAATACATACTTAAAATTGCAAGCCCTTAATTTAACTTCAAAAATTCCACGGTGGCGAAATCCATAAAAATAAATTAATTAAGGGTTTTAAAAAATTCTTACAGCCAAACATGGAACAACATTGTGGTACTCTCGTCCCAAATACACTAAAACTCATATAACGACCCAAAAAAATTAGGTACGAGTGAGAAGAAAAATGACCACAAAGAACCCATAGGAGCTTAGGGAAGGGAAAGGGAACCACGCCAGAGCACAAAAACAAGAACGCAAAAAGAGAAAATCTGTCATTTGCTTCCATAAATGTATATAATGATTTGAATGTTAAGTAAAACATTATAAAAGGATATAGAATGGTGACGACATACCTCATTCCCGCCTGGATGAAAACCACCACCTCCATAATCAGACAATTGTTCAAAACGCTTGACAACACCGGGAGCTCGTAGGTCCCACAAAGATCCATTCCAGAGGAGCATTGAGTCGTCCGGATTGAAGTGTATAAAAGAATGTCCATGCCTCTTATTTGATAAGCTAACAAGCGTGTCCACAAAATTCTGTCTCACTTCACTAGTTTGGATATCATATAAGAGAATTTCTCGCCTTGATTGGTCAGTTGAAAGAGCTGCGAAAATGGAGCCCGAATTGCTAAACCTTGCAGCCTTGCACCCTCCAAATTGTTGCTTCGGCTCGGTGATGGAAGAGGCATCCCATAAGCAAACATCACGTGGTGTCGAAGATAGGACCAGCTGTGTCTCATTGTGCAGATGTGACTCGAGATGTGTCAAGTTAGCCTGGTGGTGCGTACTGCTGTCAATAACATTGCTGCTACTGGTGTCAAAAATCTTCAGCTCTCCATTATGAGTGCCAACAGCGAATCTGTGTGAATCTCCAAGGAAGGTTATGCAAGTTAAAAGATCTCCCAGATCATCCCGACATGTTCTCCATGGCCTAAATCTGCTGTAAATGAATTGGCGATCCCTACGATTTCCATAAAAATCACCATAAGTGCCTTGAAACTCCCTTCGCTCAAGTCGAGCAGTAACATTCGATGGAGCATCAAGACTTTGCCTTGGCTCAGGACAAACATGAGGGTGTAAGAGAGAAAGAGGTGGCAGGGTAGTGATAGGAGCAGAACATTGCCGATGCTGGTTTTTCAAATGCTGCACCATGATAGAATCTAAAGTAAACCGCTCGCTATTAACCAAATGTAAGTCTCCAGGATGTCGGGATGGGAAGGGTGTCCACTGGCCAGTAATAGACTGGTTATCATCAGAAGTATAAAGAGCTCCACCACTTCTCATATGATATCTGGAATTAGGACCTGGGGAACTCAACCCATTCACATGACTCGAGAACCCACTTTTGCGAGCCGTGTTAGGTGTCGCAAAAATTGGAGGATGAATTCCACGGTCCCCAGTATTCAGTCGCTTCCCTACACTGCCAAAACCACTTCCACCAGACTCTGAAAACTTTCTTTTCACTGGCAGCGCCAGTGGGGTCTTGAACTGGGAATCTGTGTCCTCGTTATGTTTCTTTGATGCAGATGGGGACTCTGGTGTTATTTCAGGTTTTGGAGGGTGTCTTGAAGAGCATAAGGTGTTGCTATCCAATTGAAGATTATCAGGATGTGATCTTGGCTGATTTTTCCTAAAACTCAGAGACGATGAAAAGACAAGAGATCTCTTCTTGCAAGATACTGTTGAGTCATGCTTCACGCTTGAGTCATCATCTTCAGTTGCCTTTGATTTGTCAGCTAAAAATCCAGAAACAGAGCGTCCACACGGCCAATGTAACTGCACTGGTAACGTATCAAAAGTGCAGTTGTGATGGGGAAGAGATGGGGATGCTGCTAATGAAGGCAAAGGTCTTAGTTGGGCCTCTTTCAGCAGTGCAGCAGCTGTTGCATCTAGCCCATATGCCGCTAGGTGCTCATGCATTAGAAGTAAAAGCTCCCTGTTAAAAAAAAAAAAATACATGAATTATTATGTATTCTTTTCGGATGAAATTTAACTGAACTAAACTGAACCAAAATAGACATAAACTGTGAGACATTAAAGACCTGAACTGAGCTGAAAATAAGAATCATTGTCAAGTAAATTTTAAAAGAAAAAACATTTAACATAGAGCTACACAAAGAAACAAACTAGAGATAATGAGTCGCATATGACTGCAAAGGGAAGGCAACCAATACCTGTGATCATATGAAATTGGGGTGGCAGCAGCTATAGCAGCCCTTTCAATGCGTCTCAAAGTAGGAGTAGCAGCATCACTAGCGACCAAAGTGCTTGAACGCCCGGAATTTGTTACAATCTAGAAGCAGAAAATTAAAGCAATAAAATGACTGAATTAGCATAATTCTTCTATTAATATAGCTGCATTGCAAGCACTTTTTGTGAAAGGCAGCTATGGTTGTGAGAAAAATCACTCAGCAATTTTGAAATATTCTTAATAAAATGACAAGGGTTGCAAGCAGCCATATTTTCAACTCTGCGTTCACCTACAGCATCTAGTAATCTACCACTACAAGAATGTTTTACTCTTGGCAACAGTGAACAACTAGTACAATAACTATGGCCATACCCCAGCATAGAGGTCAATGTATTATAGTGAAGATGACTAGTGACCTAAAATCAAAGAAGCTTACTGTTATAAGCTCGATTGCTGCTTTGGTGAGTTCAGCTTGCCATCTGCCCTGTTCAGTTCCAGGAGTCTGGTTACCAATATCTCGAATTAGCTCAGAAAGCTTCTTCCCCACCTGCAAAAGCACCTTATTATTAGATCTATAAGCCACTTTCATATTAGATTTTTCTACCATGATTAGAAGCATATTAAATAACTTCAGTTAGATGTTTAACTTCCAGTTGGATTATCATTGCAATGTTTAGCTGAACGAAACAAACAGTTGTACTTAACAAACAAATACTAATTCTAATAACAGTAAATAAGTAAAACAAACAAAGTTGTAAACAAACAAACATAGACTTTAAATTGAACAGCACCTACCTGAAGTTTGGTTAATATATGTGCAATTGCATCATCTCTAGCCAGCCCCAGAAGCACTCTGCATGCAAGAGCACGCACACAATCTAAAGAAGCAGGTGGAACCACTGTACGTGCTTGAAGCAGAATCAGCAGAACTTTAATTCCGTTGTTAGCTCGAACAGATTCTCTAGCCTGGCGATATCCTTGCTCAAGTTGAGCAGCAAGGCCAGCACCACCGGCACCAGAACCTAATGATATTCTACGATCTCCAACTAGCCCTGATGCAGTAGGCGTTTGCGGAGCGCCACGATCTACAAAAATATCAGTATTCCTTTCACGCGCTTCATGCTGACTGGGGACGTTTTTTTCTGCATTTCTTTCTCTACTGTCCACGGCACCAGCACTCGAAGAAGACACAGAGGTTGGCTGCTGGAGTGCAGGTTTATTGCTGATTGAAGGTGGAGGACATACAAGATTGACCAACACACATAGTGCTGACTCAATAATCTGGAAAATAAATGAAACTCAAATTGCATACCATGGAATGAAATATTTAGCCGACCATGAGAAAGTTCTTAACAAATAGGGATGCTACAACCAATACCTCAGGCTCCACCCAATTGCCAATATTTGCAGCATCAAGAATAACAGCAATACCAACACGATCGTTACTTAATGTCGCATTCACAATTAGTTTTCGGCTGTAGGGCACCAGTGTAACAATATGCAGAACTCCCAAAACATATTGAACCAAGTCACGTAGATATCGCTCATCAGAAGGCGCCTATAAAGGTACCATTACAATCAATAATGATATATGACACCTATACATTAACATAATATATGTATAAAAAAGCATACCTGACACAACTCCAGCATGATATTATGACCACCAAAACTGAGAAATTTTTCCACAGCCGCCCATTTAGCTCTAACAAATGCAGATCCAAGTTTTCGATCCTTTTGCAAATGAACAAACACTGCGTCCATAGCCTCATTGCTGATATCTAGAGGTTTGTTGGGTGCTCTAATATTATGAGCAGTACGGACAGTGGCACGATTGATCTTACTTGGCCGAACAGATTCCACCAGCAACAATAAATGAGCTCTAAAATATTGTCGCAACGCTACACTGGCATGAAATGCTATCTGCTTCTCTGATGATGTAAGAACTTCAGAAGGGGAGCGGTCATTTCTGAAAGCTCCAGAAAGTCCTAGAGATCCAGAATTTGAACCTGATCTAACAGAAGCAGCATCGTGTAGAAGGCCCAGAAGCTTCTGCAAGCCATCTTGAGAGTCAAACGAGTCAAGAATTGCTTGGAAGACAAAAGCGGCATTTAAAAATAATGCTGCATTTTTTCGAGCTTGATCCTGTGAGCATTCTAGTAATTGAAGAGCCATTCTAACAACTTGGTGAACAACCTCGCTGGGGAGAGCACACACACGCTCCATTATTCCCTGCCAGATAAATGAAGTCCGTAAATTGTGCAAGGGTAGATAAAATACAAAAAGACAACTTCACGGCAAAACCATATCCAATAAGCCAATGGCTAACTAGCCTGATGTTTTAAACACATGTCATGTCTTTTTACAATGACATTACATGTGTTTTTAGAAGCTCTAACTAACCTGCTATTTCAAAGAATATTTGTTTGAGAAAAAAAGTTATATGGAAAGCTGATCATTTATATAGCATACCTGAAGCGAACCGATAGTAAATAAGCAGGAAGACAGATCAACTACAGTCTGGTCCAGCCTTGAAACAGCAAGAAGCTTTTGTATACCATCCCTATCGACGAACATGGCCGCAAATTTGCGGTGGGCGCACAAGGCACAAATGAGTTTCAACACATCAGGTAACATCCCCGAGTATGTTGCTGCCTCATTTGGCACAGAGCATCTAAGCAGTAATTCAATGCACACATCCACACCTTTCTCATGAACAACAGGACCGAGAACTTCAACATACTCACCAAGTACTTCAAGGCACTGAATACAGAACTTTTCCCTCAACTTTGCCAAGTCGTCTGGGTTCCTAATGAAGAGGTCTTCTATAAGTTCTCGTATGTCAGGTTCTGAAACTTTGGTGTCCGAAGTTTCCGAAGAATTTGAAAGCCTGTCATCAGTTGGTTGTTAAATAACAATACGAAATCAACAAATGAAACAGTGCCTTGATGTACCACAGCCCATATTATTCATCAGAAAATTATGCTACAATACTTACCTTGAGACAACAACAACATTAGCTGCATCAATTATTGTAAATGCTGCTTCGGAAGCAGCTTTAACTGCAGCTTCTTCATCATTACTCCTTCCAAACTCCTGAATTACCACAATGAACGAAGAGAAATATGTAACGTAAGTAAACAAAAATAAACTTAGTAATACTTTCATTTAGACGAAATCATTCGCAGTGATGGACGACTACAATAGAAAACAAAACCGCATTAACCTCCAACGCAGCAGTTTTAACAACTTCAGCCACTGCATCAACAGCTGCTCTCACGTCTTCTTCAGGAGCGTTGGCAGCCCTAGCTTCAGCAGCCGCAGATTTTACAGCTTTTATTACCATATCAGATATATCCCGGGAGCCAACTTTGCAATCTCGGAAGCAGTCATAGTTGTCCTTATCTCCTATGTCAGGATTTACATCTTTATTATCTTTCTTCGTGAAACCCAAATTTGGTGGGAATTTCCTCTCTCTGTTATTTTTCACATGTCCTACATATGTAGTGGCCGTGGAGGAGCTTAAAGCGTGCTCGATAGCCTTCGACTCTTCTTTCATCCTTCCCTTCTCCATAGACTCTCCAGGAACAAATTTTGTGTTGTACCTTGAGTACTGACCCTTTCCAAAGCGTTGACTGTCTTTATCCATATTTACCTCGGAGGTCTCCGCTCCGACATTGCACCTATCACGTAGTTGGCTTCCACGACTATCGATTGTCTTCCCACTGCTGGTTCTTGCATGCTGTTCATCTTTTATGTGACTGGCAGTTTTCAAAACATCTTTACCCGAGAGGTTATCATCTTCTAGCACTTTTGAATTCGAATTTGAATCTCTCAACACACGAGTTCGGAGATAGTGCATTAGCTTTGCTGGAATTCCAGATGTCAACACATCTTCAATTGTTTGACCGCCATCACTATCAA
Source organism: Umbilicus rupestris (assembly GCA_963678935.1). NCBI lineage: Eukaryota > Viridiplantae > Streptophyta > Magnoliopsida > Saxifragales > Crassulaceae > Umbilicus > Umbilicus rupestris. The sequence goes on along the minus strand of OY787623.1, from coordinate 11,249,732 downwards.
AATTCAATGACTATCAGCTACAGTACGCATAAATAACTCCAGCAGTCAACTAGTCATATCCTACTAGGTGATTTGTTGAAAACTATTATGTAGTGCTGTGAGATGAATTGCTTTTTGAGAATAGAAAAACACCAGGTCAATTCTTTCCTTCAAGTTGGTTTTCGACGATTGGAATCATGATGACTAGATTATATATAACAGAGAGTGAAGGAACAAAAAGGTTAAAGCAGCTACTGAAAGTGTTTCGTAACCTATCAGAATGTGGCAACCCATAAAATGTAAGATCAAAAGCACGTACCCGGCCAAGCATACTACAAGGAGACCAGTTGAATAAGTCTTCAGTATCTCAGTATCTGTGGGCATCTTTCTTCCAAAAAATTCGGTCCAGTTGCAATCATCATCGCATGATCTGTCACTATCATCCATAACCCAGCCTTTAATATTCTCTACAAGAGAATCCTCAAAAATATGGGGGAACTGCACATAATTTGAATATCACAACAAGTATTATTCGACTTGCAATTGATTTTTTTTTTCAATTAATACAAAACTAGCATACCATCCAAGTCTGTGAACAGCTGATTAAAAGCCTCACAGAAGCTGCTTTCACAGAACTTGAATATTGTCTTTCCGCCACAAACTTGGATGATATCAACTCAAAGAACTCATCATTATCCTGCAAAATTTGTACTAGAAAATAAAATACATATTTTAACATTGTATGCACATCAATGAGTCAATCTGTTATGAGCCTCATAGTATCACACACATGTTCAGTTAAAACTGATTAATTGAATACCCGTAGCAAAGCTCCAAGCTGGCCAATATTATGGGAAAAAGGTGCAGTAGCTATTGACGCCTGGCCAGTCTCTTCCATGTATCTGCAACAAGTAAACCACATATATAGAATGAGAAAAAATACAAAGAAATGGTGTGCGGATAGCTAGCTATAAGCTGCATGATACAGAACTACTTAATCTCCTAGCACTTTACTGTCCTTATATGTCAAGAAGGCATGTCCTATGCTAAGTTATACCCCCAATGAGATGTTGAATAAAGTAGCATGCTGTCAAACGAATCATACAACTATGACTAGGAAACTATTAATTCGTCCAGAGCATACCCAACATCAGATAATTCACATTCACAGAAAAAGAAACTCTTGACATAAACATTCATATCTTGAATTTTGAATTCCAGCAAGTAAGAATTCTTTATTCAGTACTCAATCTCCATTACATAACCCCTCTACCAACACACGCATCAAAACCGCAATCCGCATGACCAAAAAAGAAAACAACTTAAAACTTACTTGGCTTCTTCTTTTTCAAGAATTGAAGCAAGCGCGTGAATAACCTTAGCATTAGGAAGGTCAGGCGCCGACGTAATCATATCAACCAGCTTCTGCGCCTTCTCCACCACTAAATTACGAACACCCTCACCTCCTCCTCCTCCTCCTCCCTCCCTCCTATCCTCAACTCCTCGCTGCTCCCCCACCTGCGACGTCTCCGCTTCCCCACCAGCCGCCGCTCCGGCGTTCACACCGTCATCCATCCCCAAAAAATAATCAAAAACACAAACTCAATTACACACCGAAATCGTCGAAGAAAACAATCAACTCAGTGCCGGCAGCAGCGGCGGCGATAGTTGCAGAACGAGCGGCGGATGCGGCAGCGGCAGCGGCTGCGAGTAATACGTGCCGTGTCGTTTGTGTGTTTGCGCTTCAGCAGTCGACAGAGAAGCTGGAAATTTCGAAAGGCGCGATGGTTCGCAGTGTGCTTATGGAACTTTCGAGCCCTAGCTAGTGTTCGTTTCTTCCCGGGTCGGATCATGAAAGGATCCGGATCTCTCTGGAATCATTACCCAAGTCCATATTTCGATTATTTTCACTTAAGCCCTTGGACTGTCCTAAATTACATTCAACGCTCGGCCCAATACTAGCCCATTTAGATCGGCCCAATTCCCAAAGGATCCGGATCTCTCCGAATCAGTGTTTCAATTATTTCCACTTAAGCCCTTGTACTTTCCTAAATTACATCCAACGTCCGGCCCAATATGAGCCCGTTAATATCGGCCCGTCAGAGTTTGAGGCGCGCAAGTTGCTGTAACAGCTAAGAGAGAGAGCAACAAGTTCGTTGACCGTTGACTCATTGATACCAACGGCAAGCTGTCAAATCGGGAGCCATAAAATCTGCGCCAAAAAAGTCTAAAAAAAGATTCTGAATCTGACTGCTAATCGGGCGTGATTCGTTCCAAAAGACCATTCATTTACCAACGGCCTTGATTCCATCGGTTTCGTGATAAGAGTTCCTATAAAAAACCGCATCTTGCTAGGGCTCCCGGCCGTGGACGGTCGCAAGTAGCGTATTCGGTTTCCAGGGGAGAGATAGCGAAAAGGGTAAGATGTTTTTGTGATTTTCGGGTTGTGAATCGATTGAATTGAAATGGGGTTTGGCTGAATTTCGTGGTGGGTTTTTGTGTTGGTTTGATTTGTGGAGTTGGGATTGGATTGTGGGATGAGGGCCGATTTGGTGGTTTTTGTGGGGGTTGAATTGAGTTGGGTTTGTGTAAAGTTGTTTGCCGGATGCGTTATCTGTGAATTGCTCTTTAGGGTTCCTGTTTGATTTGGCTAAATGGGTTCTGAAATGGTAACCTAGGGCTCAGATCTGAGGCTTGAATTGAGTTGGGTTTCTGTAAAGTTGCTTGCTTGATTCGTTTTATGCTGATTGGTTTTGAGGGCTCATGTTTATTTGGCTAGGTGGGTCTGAAATGTCTATCTAGGGCTCCTAGGGCTCAGATCTGAGATTGAATTCAGTTGGGTTTGTGTAAAGCTTCATTCTTGATTTTTTTTATGCTGATCTGTTGATCTCTCATGAATTCTGTAATGGAATTGTATCCTTGGATTGATGTATTTTAATTGGAATCTCATGTTGTGTTCATTGATCCCAGGCTTCAGCTACTGTAAGCGCCATGGCTGTTACCATCAAGCAGATGTCTCTCCTTGTATCGGTGTTTGGCGTCGCATCGTTTATTCTTGGAGTGATTGCTGAGAACAAGAAGGTATATATATATATATGCATTCCAACTCTTGTTATAGTCGTTTTATCTACAACAAGCTTGGTCGACCAGAGCCTCTAATAAATGAGTGTTGTTTTGAATGATATCCAGCCTGCTGCTGGAACTCCCGTTGCAGGAAAGGGCATGACGATCTGCAAGTACCCATCTGACCCATCAGTCGCTTTGGGATACCTCTCCATTGTGTTTCTCCTCGCATCCACAGTTTGCGGCTACCTATCTCTATTCTACCCGTACAAAGGAAAGTCAATCCCTCAGAAGCAGCTCTTCAGTAGCACCAACTTCGTCGTGTTCTTCAACGTTGCGTTGTAAGAAGTTACACTTGCACTGCTGGGTCTATCTTGTTGCTTCCTATCTGATTACTTGCTGATGTTGGGTTAAAATTTTACAGGTTTGTTGCGGGGCTGGCCTTGACCTTCCTCCTATGGCCGACGATTCAGGAACAACTTCACCTGACCAAAAACGTCCACCACAGCGAAACAGATTGCCCGACAGCCAAAACAGGGCTGCTGGGGGGCGGTGCATTCTTGTCCCTCGACGCATCCCTTCTATGGCTGATTGCTCTGATGCTGGCTGATAACGTCCGCGAGGACTACTTTGAAGAAATCGATGCTGGCGGGAAAGGCGCCGTACATGCTTAAATAAAATTCATGCTTTATGTCTTACAGTACTTTCTTCTAATCTTTGAAGAAAAAAACAGCAAGGATGCATCATTCCTGTAAATAGGTGGTCTTATTAGTGCTCTCCTTTTCCATTTGATCAAATAAAAATATACCTCTCAGATGGTCCTGCACGAGAAGATACAAAAATGGGGATCCAAAAAGGAACCGACTTTAGGAATCCTGAAAACATTCTAAGCGGTACCCAGAAGCTGAATTTCATCGATTGGAGGAAGGAGAGAGAAATAAAGCTAATTGTATGAGGTGCTGGTTTTGGTGGAGGTGTGGTGAAGCTATGTGAACAGAGAGTCGAAGAAGCAGAGGAAGAGGAAGACGATGAGGGATTGAGAGAGCAATAAGCTCCAAATCAGAGCCATTTACGTCTCTGGTATGCGATGAGTTGAAGGTTGCCATTTTTTGAATATGAGTTTGGGTATGGAGGAGGGAGGGCCAGGTTTCAAATTTGAATTGGGAACCGCGGTTACAACAAGTGTTACGGCCCAGGATTCTCATCCATCCAGGTGGAACTACAAAATAATACCAACAAATATATCCTCATTTTGAGAAAAAAAATTTAAGAAAGATTCTATCTTTTAATATGAGTTTCAGATTTGTCATATATAGGAAAAACATTTCATTTTGCATACTAATCTGATTTTAGTGAATAGATGTATATCGGTTGGTCGGAAAAGATAGCAAACTGATTATAACAGAGACTGCTCTGATTAGAAAACATGACAGACATATCTTGTTGAGATCGATTTTATAAAAAAATAGAACAAAACTGACACGTTTTCCTAGATAGGGAAAATCTGAACACACCCAAATCATCACTATCAAATCCCAGCTCCCATTATCCCTATTTCCAATGGGAGGGATCCAATCTAATCTTCCAGTTCGGTCTCATCATCTGCCAGAAACTGGATGTATACCATCAGACTGTATTTTTATACACTAAAAACGCATATAAAACCCAACACTCATGTTTCCTCTAGCAATTAGTCATGAATGAAATTATTCATTTGCCAAAGATGTTTTCATCCCTTTTGTAATGGTTCAGTAAAATTCCTTCTGCTGGAAAACTGCTTCCCACAAAATGAAGGCTGGATCCAAGTTTCATATTTTAACTTTGTATCTTCTCCGTCCGGCACACAGGAGGAGGAGGGACACGAGCATTGCAACGCTGCATATGGATATCAACACCACCACCCACGACAGGGTGTCAGTTGGGGCATATAATGTACCTGTCTGTGTCTCCTGCAAATATCAGTTGCGTAAGCCATAGTTTTAATAGAGAAAGATATTGCAATCTAGAAGTGAATTGTTATCATTTAGAAAGGTTCTTACAGAAATGTTTATCTTCTGTGTTGTCAGTTTGTGTTGTTTTGCAAAAAGTTTCTGTGCGTGCTTGTAAAGCTCTACATCAAGGCTGTTAAGGTCTTCTATTTGCTTGAGAATCGCTTCTGGAACCTGACGACGTGCCTGCCAAGTAAACAAGCTTCTGAAGTCATCAACTTCCAGTGAACCCACGATATGAGAACAACTAGTTTGGAACAATTTATGTTTTGATACTTGAATTTGCAGGACTACATTTTCCGATTAGGATGGCTTTTACTGATATAACTAGAGCTTAAATAGTACCTCTTTTGAAAAGTTCACAGGGGCGATCTTCTTTAACGAAGCTGTGCGTCTCCCAGCTTGGTTTTTTCTTAGATCATGAATACAACTTTCATATGCTTGCATAAGCTTTCCCACTGTCATCTAATTAAGCGATTTGTTTAAAGATTCAGTCGCTGTGTTACCCACATAACATTCTAATGAAAGTAGAAACACGTAACTAGGAAATTGAACTCACATCTTCCTTTTGACCATCAACATTTTCAGAGGTAGCTTCACTGTTTGTTTTTTCCATGGAGCTATTCTGTCAAGCAGTAACACTAAACTATAAATCCAAATATTAATAATTAATCATCAAGCCATGGACAGTACTAAATCAAATCTTATGATGCTTCATCAACGTACCAGATGTATGCTTGAGGGCCAAGAATTAGAACTCTCGGAGTTCTGTCCTGTTGACAAGCGAGATTATTGCACGGTAAGTCCATAGCAATTGCAAAACATTGAACATAGCAATTACACAGTTATGACCTGTTTTTTTATGGAACGCGGGTTGTTTCTCAGATTTTTCCATCAACTGAGATATCACTTGTGAACCGACCACATTTCCAAACATAGTAGCAGATTCTTTATGATCCTCTGTGAGTCCAACATACAGCATATCATCCAACCGCCTCTGCAATATAAGCGAAGTCAAAACTAGAGAGGATAAAAAGTAACGTTGGAAATGGTAATAAAATCAGAATCATTCAGTCTTTAGAGAACATTTTTCTCTCACCTTAGCAACTTCAAGCACATGAGTGCCAAGACCATTATACTTCTGTACACAATGACGGACTTGGTGAGATCCCTCGTGATATGAGTTGTTTGTCAGTCCTGCAACCTGGTAAACAGGTGAGAAGTTTTAGCTACCACATGGTTCGATTTGGTAAACAACGAACCTGTCACAAAGATAATTAATATCTAGGAAATTTCTCAGATGCGACACTCCAACAGTCTTATACATCCAGAGTTATAGAAAAACTAGTGCAAAATTATAGGACAATTAAACCACCTGGAATGTGGCTCCATTGTGAATTATATCTCGAGCAACGGGGTCCTTAATGTACTTATGTAAAGGCATAGCCAAGTCTTCCAGGTTGTACGAGTCACTACTCTTAGTAATGTTTTGCGCTCTGAACTTTCTATCATCCCTCTGTAATCCAACTTGAAATGCAGTCATATTAAAAAGGTATATATTCAGCTGTTTGCATACATACACAACACGTATATGCTCTAATCAATAAAAGGTAACTTATCCAAATTGTAGAAAAATACCCGACCAAACAAGTCATCTCTCATCCATGGAACCAAATATTTCCAAGGCCAAATATCCAGGGTGCTTATAGCATTACTCTTTTTACGTATGCGTGAAGCCATTCGTGTGACGGAAGTGAGATTTGGGTGAACCAAGAATCTCGCAGCTACTTCAATAGAAAATTCGTATGTGCTAAAGACACGATCAATTGGATTCCTAAGTATTGTCACTACAGACGTTTTGCTCCTTGGCAGTTTACTCATCATGCTATAGTCATCATGAGTAACCAAGAGCCTGCAATTTGGCTTCCTGAAGGCCAATAAGGAAAAAGAAATTAGTGACATTCAATTCCATTTACTAGAGGATTGGCTGTTATACTAACAAATGAAAATGATTGTGCTCTATATGGCTCGAGGGATTGCCTACGCGCTCTCCGTTTTTCATTTTACCTTATGTAAGTGTAGAGTCAAAATCAAATGCGAGACCAGAGTACCTTTCCTACCCAGAAAATGAAAGTACTGAACTGATACTATCTACTAAGTGGAATCCTGAACAAAGTAAGTTAGATTGAGCCTTGAGAATATCAAGTGGTAATCAAGATCAGCACCTAGGATCAAATCGCAGCTTATCATAGGAGCGGGGACATTCCAGATCGTTGGGGTACAGCTTTTTTAGAAAACTGCAAGCATGATTCAAACCAAGAAATGAGCTTCCAGATAAAAAGGCGTGACTGATAGAAAATATTTTAACGACATAAATATTTTACAAATTACCAATGAAAATATGTGCGGCCTCCTGTTCTTGGGACATGAAGGAAAAACAGAAGCTCCTGAAGTCTGTGTTTGTCTTCTTTGACGTCCACATCAAGAGAAGCAGACTTCCATTCCATGACAACCCTTTCACACATCGGGTAATCATCTTGGCTAAGTGTAACAGCAACTGAAAAATCAACAGAGAGAGCTCCCTTTGAGACCGCAATGAAGACAAGATGAAAACTGTTTGAAATGAACTTAATCGCGACTAATTAGAAGCCTTGACTTACAGAAATCTCGTGAACCTTGGCATCATACCTTTTCCCCATTTGCAATAGTATAAATGATTCCAAGGAAAAATATATGAGGAAAAGAGAAAGTGAGGGTGATCAGCACTAACCGAATTCCAGCAACAACAGCGACAGAAAGAATTTTACAGCAAGATCCATGCACTCTAACCTGAAGGAACCAGTACACAGTCAACATTAAGTGTCATAATACAAGCTCCATGTCATAATGACACAAAAAGCAAATCAAGCATATCCAGTCACTCATAAAATTCCAATGGCAAAACCCAGATAAATCCAAAATCAAAGCTCAGCATTCTAAAACCCTAAACTTGCCAACTACAGCATATCCAGCATAATGATAGGAGCTTCTTCACCTGTCATTTTCATATAAAAGTTTCATACGGAAAAAACATGAATCAACAGACTGCAAAATCACCCACAGGAACCAAGTCAAGTTATTCACCTTCTCACTTCAAATTCTAAATCTAAGAAGCTGAGATGAAAACCCTAATCACCAAAAAATGACTCAATATATCCAATCGCGCAACAAAAAAGCAATCAATCATAAAGCACATGAATTCCAACACCTCGTGCTCATCAATTACCTCAAACGACGACCGTTCTTGAAAACGCGACAAAAATCTCACGATCGCAGAGGCCCCAAAACCAAAACCCCTCAAATTTCCCCCCACCTTTCTCAGCTTCGGGAACCTCCCAAAACCCTAATCGTACCTTTCCCTCACTTCATCCACGCACCATTTCACGCGTAAATAACGGCCATCGATAAATTACTCAAAATGCCTTCCCTCTCCCACCGCTTCAAGATCGGCCATAGAGAGAGGAGAGGTGCGTTGCCGATTGGGGAAGCCGATGCCGCAAGCAATAGGATATTGAGAGTCGTGAAAGGCGGAAGCTTTGTCGACCTTTTGATTTCTGGATCCGCGGTGGAGGAAAGGGGCTTGTTTGTAAATAACATATATTTTGGGGTTAGATTTTTATTAACTCCTTCTCTTTTTCCCGGGTGCGTTGGTTGGGTTTGGACCAGTTGGGGCGGTGATTCGAGTCCGGGTTGAACCGCGGCTCGGCCGCCGTCTCCCATGGGCTTCCATCGTTTACCGAATCACAACCCAACCCTAAACCCTCCATTTTCCAAAATGACTATTTTACCCTCCCTACAAATTTACATATTATAAAATTATTTTTTTATTAACCATTTATAAAATATAAAACAATTATAAATTAAGATCGTTAAAAAATTAACAGAAACTAAATATAATCCTCCTTTATAAAATGAATATTTAAATCAAGTAAATTTCAATTAATTATTATATTCTCCTATCATTCAAAGAGGAGAGACGAATTATTATTTAAATTGAAAAAGAAAATATTAAATTAAGTTAAATATTTGTGTAAAATAAAATTTAACTGGAAATCTGTATCAACAGCTTATCAACACCATTACATCACATTTCTACTTATTAATTTCTCTGAGAAAGAAGAAAAAATAAAAATGGATGGATTACCGGACAGCCCTCAAAACGCAGCGCAGCGTTCAGGCAGTCCAGTCTGGTGATCGACCGCAACAATCTCAGTCCTGTTGTTGCACGCAAGCACATCTTGACCGAGCTTAGCTCCGGCGGCTTTGAGCCCCTTGAGCGACACAGCTTGGTTGAAGAGATTGATCGACGGCAGGCGCGAAGCCGGCGGCAACTTCATCCCCGGCAAAAGTGGCCTAAAGTCCTGTTTCATCAGAGGAACCTCAAAGTCCGATATATCATGCTTCACAACGTTGTCCTTGGCGCTTATATGCGCGCCTGGCTCCATGTGGTTCGTCGAGAAGCTTTGCTGGTTTGGGAAATTGGGGTAGAGGGTTACGTAGCCTCTAAGGTACATCATGTCGATTAGGAACTTTTTCCATGACGCTTGCCACCCATTCGTCCGCGACTTGGGGATCTGCACCGGGTTCGACTTGGCGTCCTGAGTGAACCTCATGTTCATGTAGACGTAGAATTCTCGCCATTGCTTGGGGAAGAACACCGCGCCCCAGCTGCAGGGGAGCTGGTGCAAGTAAGGTGTGTTGGGATGAATGTGCTTGAAAAACTCAGTCCCGTTCCACTTCGGCCGCTCCTTGACCACTTCGACCAGCCGCGGCGTGTACAGGGAGATCGACGAGAGCTCCGGGAGCGAGATTTGGGGATCGTAGTGGTATGCGAGTAGCGCGTATTTGATCCAGAGGTAATAGTAAGGTGAAACCTCAATATCGTCTTCGAGGAGGAGCCCGAAGTCGTTGTCGGAGGCCGGATACCAACTCTCGCTCACCGCTCGGATCAGGCCTCCTTGGATGATCCGTCTGCGGAGCGTCTTGGGTCCGTGCGGCCACTCGAATGTGCTCACTAGCCTGATCGTCGCCTCGTCCACTTTGCTGTCCATGTTGAAGCTTATAGGAATCTCGTCGCTTAAATAGTATGCGTCCGTCAGCGATTTGAGCAGCCTCGTCAGCGACTCCACCCGGTTCTGCGTCACTATGTTGATCGATAGACGCATTTTGTTCCAATCTGCGCTCAAACAAAATTTTGACTCATCAGTTCCGACCACGAAACTTTATTTTGTAAGCTCCGATACTCAACATATAGATGATAAACTTACTGGGCAATGCGGTGGGTCTGAGGTCGGCCATCCAGAGGACGTTGGTGATGGAAGGCCTAGGCAAGGAAACAAGGGCTGCGGCGGCGGTGCCGTTGGAGGCGGCCTCGACCGCCATCTTCAAAGCCTTTTTCACATGGGGATCGATGTCGGCGACGGTGATGACCACGCTCGGGTTATGCATCTTGATCAGCCCCTTCATGCTCGCATAAACAGCTTGCACCACGGGAACTTCAGAATCCGATACGCCAGACATGGCCCCGACATTGATATCAAAAATCTTAAACCTCCTCTCCCGGCAAACTGACTTAGGCCAGCCCAAGGCGGCCGTAGCCTGTTCGCAAGGGCAGAAGTTTCCTCCGGACACGACAATGTACGCCTTCCTCCCGACCGTCGTCCTAAACTTCTCCAAAAGCGGCGCCAGAGCCTTAACTTCCGACACCGAATGCGCATAGAACATGGCATCGATTTTCTGAGGATTCATCGCTGCCCATTGCGTCACGTAGCCCGTCGAAAGAGCCTTCCACCATTGATCATCTCGCACCTGCACAACATCCTTAAAAATCACTGTTGTTTCGGACACGTAAGCCAGCCTATGCTCACTGTCCCCCCAAGTCTCCTTGTCATCCGCGTCCACCGGCAGCACATACGACCCCGCATTCCGATACTTCTGAAGCGTATAGCTGCATAATCCAATCCAAAAAAAATATCAGAAAGTTTTAACTAAACGTCGCACGAGTAGAAAGAATGGAATTAAAGTGCACGCACCTGAGATGAAGATCTTCCCCGGTGGTGAACGTCATCGGGGCTTCAATGAACAAAGTCCGGACAAGCTCGGCAGACAGGAACCAGGAACTGGACAAGAAATCGACCTGCACCATCTTGTCAACGATGATGTCATAAGCAGGGTCCGGCAAGTAAAGCCCGGCCTCCTTGGATCGAAACTTTCTGTAGCTCGGAAACGTGAAGTCCTTCTGTCGAAACGGCAAGATCCGGCCAATGCTCCCCAGGACGGAGTTTTGGTACTTTTGAGTCCCGGCCACATGAGACAAAATCTGCAACATTTTCCTACCAGGAATCATATCATCGTCTACTATGTAAACAAGGTCAGCTTCGGTCTGCAGCGCCATCTGAAACCGGCCGTAGTACTTGAAATCGTATTTAGAGTTGATGAAGCTGATGCGAGAGTCGTTGTAGCTCTGGACGATGCGGCCGAGTGCGTCCGCATTGGGGCTGCCGAATGCGAGGACCCAAACGTGGTGAAATTCTAGAGTTTGGTGCAGTAACGAGTCGAGCTGCGCGCAAAGGGTCTTCCGCTTGAAGTGGTTTAAAATGACTGTGATTTTCGGCTTGTTGTTGGGGCCTTTGAGGTCCCATTTCGAGCTCATCTTCATCAGCTCATCCAGCGTCTCTGTTCCGAAACTCCCGCTCTGGAACTCCCTCACCTCTTTGTACAGCTCTGTTTTCAGCTTGATCATTCCCGAGTCGGTCGACTTCTTCTGCTCGAAATCGATTTTTTCAGTCTCGCACACGTCGGCCGGAAGCTCGGCCTGACCCATGGCCCGGCCGACGACATGGTGGTTGTTGTTGGCCGGGATTATGTAGGATTTCCAGTGCTGGGCGAGCCGGCTGGCCCAGCCTACGTCGGCCTTGCTGCTCAAGTCAATGCTCGGGCTCATGTAGTAAAGCAGGAACGTGGCGTAGACCGCGAAGGCGAACTGGAGGCACGTCAGAAATGTGACGAGCCTCCCCGAGCCCCCATTCTGCTTACTGTGGGGACGCGCGGCCTTCGCCTTCGCGTTCTGGTAGTCGCTGAAAGCAAACATGTTGTCAAAGTAATCGTTCCCTCTAAACGACGTGTTTCTAGCCGATCCCATCACACCAAGTTTCAAACAAAAAATCCGACCAAGGCGCCCTCTCCGGCGAGGTCCTCCGGCGAGAGGAAAGGGTGTTGGAATTGGGAGAGAAAGGGGAAGAAGAGGGTGTTTGTGAGGAGACTTTAGGACCTCATGGCTTATATATATATATTTGTGTGCTTAGGAAGTAGGGCCTTGTGGGGTTGGTTTGGGCACAATGCACACACATAGAATAATAAGTGCCTATACACACAAACATGTATATATATATATATATAAGTATATATATATATGTGTATGAGCATTCAAGGAAGGTCACATGGGGTGTTAAAATGGACATTAGGGTGTTGAAAAAGAAATGTGTGGGGTTGGAAAAAGGTGGTGGTGGAGAGGAGAGGAAGGCATGAGCTTGGAATTGCATAAGCATCACACTAAAATATTTTTCACCACCCCCATTTTTGAAAGCCGCTTTTGATGCCGTAGGACAGGCCCCCCTAACCTCCTTTTCTTCTCATTTTCTTACTTTCTTTTTCTCCCATCTCTAACTGATTTTGGTTAACATGATCCAAGGAATCGCATTACGGGAGTTTTCTAGAAATCGAAGCTCCTACGATGTGGATGAACTTTGCAGATTCCTAATCGAATCTAATTAACTCGAGTATCTCTAAACATGACACATTTGACCTTAATAGGATCCGCACAAAAAGGATCATAAGAATTCTAATGTATGACTTTCATGTAAATGTCTTTCCTTATATTTTCATTTTGTTAGGTCTTATGTAAAATAGTATCATCGAGTTTGTCCCAATCGTGTCGATTCTAAATTTTAAAGAATCGAAGCTCTGAAAACGGGGAAGAAGAACTTTGCAGATTCCTCATGGAGCCTGATTAATTGGCTGGTCTCCCAAGATGAAACATTTGACCTTGAGCCTTCCGATCCGGCCACCAAGGATCGATCACTTGCCACAGTTCTCATTAGCCACATTTTCTTCCATGTTGCAAAAATACTGATCTGATCGATTTAATGTTGAAGTAAATGTGGTGCGATAATTCCAACCGTTTTATGCAGTAATATCGGAAAGGATGACTCGATACAGTTGATTCGCACTGGATGTATATACATACGTATATTTGTTGGCTTGTAGAAAATAGAGAAGTAATGGGGTTTGGAAATGGTTGACTTTTTTGTGTATGTATGTAAGTAGAATGGTGCATTGTTATAGGTAGACTCTGTGTAACATCATTTTCAAAATCTTTATAATGCTACTTTGCCAAACTTAATTATTGTGCAAGATACAAAAGAGTATAAATCTATCCAACCCCATTCACTTGACATCATTTGACTCTTCCATTTACTTTTTCTCAAAATAAATTTAAAATAAAATCTGTTGGCCATATATGGGAAAAAAAAATTATCAATCTACCATCTTTCTTTGATGTGTTCATTTCGTGACGGTAGCGTTTTGTTGGATTTTGTAAGAAACTGAATCATTGTTTAAGTGACATCATACATAGTAAAATCAGACAAACATGTCAAATCGTTACTGGCAAAAGCGATTAGCGGAGAAAATAATATTAAAAAAAATCTCTGAATTTTTAGCATGAAATTAGAAAAATCGCTACTTACATGAGCGATTTTTCCAGTGTTGCCATATAAGATGACGTATACACGGGTGCCTAAGCTTGAAAAAAGTTCAATAAGCTGTTACTAACAGTAGCAATTTGTTTACGATATGGGATAAATAAAAGATACGAAAAGAAACAAATAGAAGAGATATGTCAAATTGTAAACAAAAAAATTCCTATGTATGTAAATGACCTAAACATTGCAAAATCTTTATATTTGAATCAGTTATCTGATATGAGGTTCGATAAATTTCACGACCCGAAACACTCAAAAAAATATCAATCATTCTAAATCCAAGCATTTTTGGGTATTCCTCATTGTCTACGACTTTACAATGACCTTGAGATGCACCAAGTCTTCCTTTCTTGAGTGTTTTTTCTATTCAAAGTTTATGCGGTCCGAATTCAATTTGTGCAAAATTGAAAATTTATCAATTCGTAAATATTCCAAAAATGTCAAATATGTTCAGCAAAACAAATCAAAATCCCAACTCGATTTCTATTTCGAGTTGATAAAATTTATACAGGCAAGTAAGCACTAAGGACCAGCTCACAACCCTACAAAGGAAATGTACCTGAAATTATTGTTCAAAAAAAGTCATAGCCTAAAATTCATGCATCTAACTTCCCAACCTTAAAATATTTTATCTGAAATTCTAATTAATTACTTAAAGCGGAGATTATTATCCTTAAACGCGTCTCGAAGTTACACAATGTCACTTATATTTTACTCATACAAACTTGTTGATTACATTTTACTCCAAGTCAACTCCTCAAAATTTAAATAATATTTTGATCAAGCATTTGTTAATGCAACTAAGATAATAATTGATTAATGTAAAATAATTGTCCTTGATTAATTATTATACAAGTTGGTATGTGAATTTGTTTTTGAGAAGAGTTCGGTTTCAAAAATGTCATCATTTCAAAATTTATTTTCAACTTTCGATAGAAACCCATTAGCCCAAAGCGGAAATATTTCGATCAGCACCCTGTCATTTATCGCAAACTTTGGATTACGAGGAATTTTTTTAACCGAATCTTATTTATTGAAGACGGCTTATATAAAAAAAATAGAAAAACCGAAAATGGCCTTGAATTTCATTTGGTGGCAAAAAATGGTGATAGGTTGGATGATAATTTTATTATTTAATTTGTTATGGGGAAGAAATTAAATAAATTGATTTATTGTTAAAATATAATTGGCGGCAAGTTGAGGGAATGACCACTTTCCGCAACACGGCCATACGGTCAAAGAGGTGTGAGGTTTGACTTTCTCCACTAATCGCGAGCCACGTGGCGAATTCGGACAGGCACTCACGGAAGCGTTGACTACATGTGATCAGATCTGGTGGCGTCCACGTAAGCCCAATCCCATGTTTACGAAATAAATTAAATGCACAAAATTAAATAATTTTCATAACTATTTGCCCCGGTGCATTATTTTAAGCTGAAATTAAACTCCACTAACTGAAATAAATGTTAAATATAAGTAACTGAAACATATTAAATAGAACTGATTGACTGAAAATTTAAATTTATAAATTTTTTTGGAGTAGTATTTTGTTACCTAACAAAAGTAACATAATTAATTTGAAATGGGTACTAAAAAATCGGATCAAAACATGTGAAAGTGCAAGTCAAGTTGCGTAATGGATAAATATTTTAATAATATTATTGTGATGATAGTTTGTGCTTCTAAAGCTAACTATCACACGCTCCTTTTGGTCAATCTAAGGAACTTAAATTTGGCATTTTATTGGGTTTTCATAGTGGAAAAGTATCTACTAAAATGAGAAATTAATGATGATAATGGACGTGTTTCAAGAAGCCACATGGTGTTATTACTTGTCTTGATTCCATTTTAATCACTAGGTTTTCTAGGTCACGTTGCCTAATTAATTGAGTACACAATATGCACCTCACTTATAAGTTATAATCTATCTATCGAAAGTGTGACATCTTTTGTATTCGAAACAGACGTCATCAATATGAGATAATTATAAATGAGAAATCAAATATAAAAAAATTCATATAGTAGTTGGAACATCTCGATAACTACTAGAATATATTAGGTATATCGCAAGAATAATAATCCGTACTACTCTCATCCATACACGGCTCTCAAAAATATTATACCGGGCATCTAATACTAATCTGATCCAAATACGCTTCTAATCCGTTACTAGGCTCGTCGAGGCACGCTTAACTGCATAGTTGTGATGAAGTAAAGTTGAAAGAATAATGCAGTGACATATACAAGAGGGTGACAACAGGCTTGAACATATTACAAGGCCTAGGGCAATATACATCAGATGAATCAATGGCGCTCGTGATCCCCAACTAACTGATGAGCTGCTGCTTGAATATGTCAGGACACCAATAATTTGAAGTTAAAGCTGTTACGGTGCAAGGAGAAGGCTACCTGTTTTCATTTCACTCGTCATCCGATAAACAAACCACCGCGGCCGAGGCTGAGCTGGCGGCAAAAGGTATTTTTTGGATGCTTCCGTTTAGTGTGGCTGAATTTGCAGACTGAGGGGCAGGTGGTCTGTGGTATGGGGTATAGTGATGGGCGGTGGCGGAGGGTGCGGATAAGGCGACATTGGAATAGTGAGGATGGGAGGACGAGCCAGGCGGGGAGGCAGCGAAAGGGGCGGTTGGAGCTATAAGTTGAGAGACTCTGGAGCGTAAATGGGGCGGCGGAGCACGAATGCCACTTACAGAATGAAGGTTCAGTGTGGGAGGTGTGGTGGAAGTGCTGCTCACTGCTGGTCTAGCTGAATTACTAGAGAACAGTGCTGAGGGGCGGTTGACGACCTGAACTAGGCGTGACATTGTTGCTTGAGCTCCAGGAGAGGAAGGACGCAAGGGATTGTGGGAAGCCTGTAAATTTCCACAAGTTCGGGCAGGAGGAAACTGACGTAACGAATTCTGTGAAGTTGCAGCAGAAGGGCCACCATGGCGAAAAGGATTCTGCGTGGCCTGCAGATTTCTCACAATCGGTGCAGCTGAAGATGCACTAGGAACAGTAGGGCGTCTTGAAGGAATTAAACTATGAGTGGTCGGCAAATTTCCTGAGGTTTGGACTGCTGAAGATGTGCCCGGAATGATAGGAAGTCCTGGTGCAGATTCAGGTGGAAGTCTAGGTAGTTGATGTTGCAAATTATCTGCACAAAAATTAGAGGAACTTCAGAATCCCCCACCAGACAACAAAAACAAGTCCAGAAAATAGTAACATACAGATGCATGGGCGTTATGGCTTAAAGTTTCTCATTTACGAGTCCAATGTAGACCTCCCTTTTACTGACATAATTTCTTTCAACTGTTAGTGAAGATCCTAACCCCATTTGGATATTGGAAAATTTGAAAACAAAATTTGTCGGAAAGTTGAAGAAATTGATTTTCCTTTGGATTCTATGAATAATTTTGTTTTTGGCTAACCATCAAAACATAGAAGAAAATAACAGAAAACAATACAAAACTTCTCTCAATACCTACTGAAGACATCTTTATGTTGTTCTCTAAAATATTTCTATCATTCAAGTGGAGAAAATTATACTAGGAAGCAAGGATACTTCAAAATATCAAGACAGATAAGTATCAGTACGTATCCAAATAAGGAATCTCCATGAATACTCCAGCGCGAGTATCAAATATGCCAACAAATATTCAGTACATAATTTAACTTTCTATTTCAAATGCTTCTTGAGTACAGTTATTTAGATCTTCCTAGGCGAAGTATTATTTCTTATTCGTAACAGCGTTCTTAGCTTGATTAAGTCTTTTTTATTCATTTGGCATTCTTATGAAATATTTTGATTTGTACTAGTGTTTTTTTACACAAATTAGTACCTAGGGTGCAAAAACTGGAAAATAAAATAAAATGGACGCATCCCCCACTCATCCACAGCCCTTATTTATGAAAATGTTGTATCTAAGTATACATGCCATACTCCTTATTTTTTGAAATTACAGCATTCAAGTATCATATCTGCATCTTACTAAGTGGTTCATAGAAATCATGTCAATAGTTAAAATCAGATCCTTGAAGAATTACAGATTTAAATATAGCACAGCTAGAATCCATCACTGCATGCTGAATACACGGCATATATTCAGTTACTAGTTACTTCAGATCATTTGTATAATAACCCACGATGTTAGACCGTTCTTGAGCTACCGACCTCAAGTACAAATGCTTCTCAAGTTCAATCTATCAGCTACACTGCCAGTGGAAAACTTTTATCACATTCAGATGCAAGAACTTACAGAGAAAAAAAAACATAACTGACCTTGTGGCATTCCAGGGGGTACAGAACCCTTCAGTTCCATGCATTTATTCCTGAAAACCTCAGCCAACATCCTGTTCATGTAAACTTTGCTGTGGTACGCATCCAATCCATCTTTCTTATATCTAAACGCTGCATCAAGCTCCACATTTTTCATCTCATACTTCTTACGTATTTGGGCGACTATCTCCTCAATCTCCTTCTCAGATTCAGTATTCAACTGTTGTTTCTGATCAAAAGCAAAATTAAATCTTAGAAATAATCACATAACACAATTTTGCAACGAAGGAAGAAAAGTCATGCCCTAACCATCTCGTCATATATCTTGATGGAATGATCTGCTTCTTTCTGTATTCTTTCTAATTCACTTTGAAGTGGGTCCAAATACGAAAACATTGGTATACGTGAGGACACAGTGGAGGCATTTGTTATGCCAGGGAACAAACTGGTCGCGAAGTCAGACATGTCATGTGTGGCTCTTGGTCCAGGGATTGATGTGGACTGGCTTATTGGAATACTGGTTGGTGAAATACAAGAGACGCTAACAGAGGGTGATGGGGAAGGGTTTGGAGCATCTGCATTGGGAGTGGAGCAAGTTCCTCCGCTTGGTTGCTCTTTTAACAAAGGCAGACTTGAATTACGCTGGCTAGAAGATGAGTCGACAAGTGGTAACTGGTGCATTTCTTCTGCAGCTGAAGTTTCATCTTTAGAGTGGTCAGTTGCAGTGTGAACCAACGGCTGATCAAGTTGTTGCATGCCAGAGTCAGATTGTTCAGATCCGGGTGTAATAGTAGATGATGGTAACTCAGGCTGTCCTTCTGTGGCTGGAAACTGATGTACTGTTTCTGCAGCTGAAGGTTCATCATTAGAGTGGTCAGTTGCAGTGTTAACCAACGGCTGATCAAGTTGCATGTCGGAGTCAGATTGTTCAGATCTGGGTGTCATAGTTGATGATGGCAACTCAGGCTGCCTCTCTGTGGATGGAAACTGGTGCACTGCTTCTGCAGCTGAAGTTTCATCTTTAGAGTGGTCAGTTGCAGTGTGAACCAATGTCTGATCAAGTTGTTGCATGCCAGAGTCAGATTGTTCAGATCCGGGTGTAATAGTAGATGATGGTAACTCAGGCTGTCCTTCTGTGGCTGGATACTGATGTATTGTTTCTGCAGCTGAAGGTTCATCATTAGAGCGGTCAGTTGCAGTGTGAACCAATGGCTGATCAAGTTGCATGTCGGAGTCAGATCGTTCAGATCTGGATGTCATAGTTGAAGATGGCAACTCAGGCTGCCACTCTGTGGATGGAAACTGGTGCACTGCTTCTGCAGCTGAAGCTTCATCATTAGAGTGGTCAGTTGCGGTGTGAACCGATGGCTGATCAAGTTGAATGTCAGAGTCAGATTGCACTTCAACATTAAGCAGACTGGGTGGCAAGCCATTGTGTGGGTGTAATAACGGAACTAGTGATGAGTTATCAACTTTGTAATCAGGGGCTGCAAGAGACTGATGAAGAGGCACAATAAGATCTGTTGACGGAGCTTCAGAATCATGTCGAACACTGACTTCCTTGTCACTAGAGTGTGACTGAGGTACATCTATAGTTAGAGGATTCAGTGACAGCTGCTGGGAAGGAATTGGGAAGTCCAACGTTTTTCCAGCACTAGGCCTATCTGTTAATGCCGAATTAATCAAATGAAGGGGCAAGACATCAACTGAAAAGGATTCTGGCACCTCCGTATCAAGGGTTAAATCCACACAACTTGCTGCCTGCAACTGAAAAACATGCTTAGTTACGTCGCCTCTTCCGGAGAAGACCATTTCAATAATGAGTAGAGAGCAGAGATACAATTGCAACAAAGCAAAAGAAAAAAACTGTGGCAGGAATCAGATTCTCAGTAGATTTAAATTACACCTACAAAGGATAGAGATAGACAACATATGTTTTTGATACAAGTATGAAACAACTGGTGCCTAACATTTATCATCTTATACATAAATGTTATACTTCTTCTTTTAGAACATTCTGCACCTGTTTTCCATTTGTGTTTATGAACAGAATTTATCTGTCACTCGGAGCTGTACGACCGAATAAGAAGGCTATAATAATAATTGATCAAATTTCAATAAAGATGCATAATATACCTGACTGCATGTCACCTGACAACTTTCAGCATTCACGCTGGCTGAATTCTCCAGCAGCACTTTAGGTGAAGTTGAGACCATAAACTCCATAACAATAGAATTATTGGCAGCTTCAGAAGCAGCAGGGGGCAAAGCTGAAGGCTTGTCAGGGACTACCAATTGACAATTCTCAACTCTCCCAGCTAACACGCCAGTATGTTTTTTCAGAATTTCCGGATTTTCTAACAAGGAACAATCTTTATGAACATCGAGAACGTCAAGTTGATCGTTGCTGTTAAAGTTTCTTATGCTATCTTCCGAGTCACTATGAGGTAATTTACGTAATAACTCAACTTGTTCCTTGACAATGTCCTCCTTCCAACTAGATGTTAGCTCATTTTCCTTATCTCTATCAGATGAATGCTTGTCTTCAAGACTTTTAAATCTGATGTTCAGATTATTTCTATGCTCCTCCAGCCTCTTAGAGTATTGATCTTCCAATGCTTTGAGTTTATCTGCTGCCATTGAAGGGTTATAAGCATGAATAGTGCGCACCACAGCAACCTCCACTTTATATAGTTGCTCCAACCGAGCCTTCTCCTCATCATTGTACTTTCGAAGCTCCTCAATCTCTTCACGTTGGTTCTGAATAAGAATTGTCATCCTTTCACGGCATTTCTTTTTTATATGTCTAATGACTTTGACCAGTAGTTTCTCAGCATTGAAAACTCTGGGAGACTTACTCTCAGAAGTCACCGGGTTGAGTCCAACTAGGGAGTCCTCCGAAGCATCTCCAACTGGTAAAACAGTATTATATGCATGGTCATGGGCCTTATCATTCACAGTACTCTGTATGAACAATTCCTTCAATAAACCCATTTTTAAGTACACATAATCTGTGTCTTCTTCACTGCAATAGAAGTCCAAATGCTTTTTGGCGAGAGCAAGAGACTTCTGACCATTGATCTTTTTTTTTCGTAAAGAAGCTGCAATCCAGCACTACGAAGAAGTATGAAGACATGGTTAGTTTTACAACCCATGCATATCAAGTCCATAAAATTCTATAGCAACTTGGACAATTCAATATGATGCCAAGGCAGAAGCCAAAGCTTTTACCTTCTGGAAACTGACATTGACGTTTAAATGTTGCTTGTTAATAAATACAAAATGTTTTCAGACTCATCCCCTCTACACAGCCTGTACTGATTCGAATACTTACAAAGTTTAGCAGCAGAACACAAAAAACTCTAGTTCTTGTTCTTATATCAACATAATTTTGTCTCACAAAAAAACCACCAAAAGGGAGGCATCAGAATTCAGAACAAAAAAAAAAAAAAACAGATAAAGTGGACAACGAAAGATAAGTTACTAACCACAGACAATTGAAAAGCCTGTAACAGGGTCACCGGTTCTCTGGTAACATGGTGATTCTCCATTATATATTCAAGAAACTGCATAGCCATTTTCTTGACATCTTCCTGAACAAACAGTAAAAAATGAGTATCATCATACAGTCATTTATAATATAATACCGAAATATAGCAGCCCAGCGCAAACCATTAAGATATCTGTAAAGGCTAGAGGACACAACTTCAGAACAAGAACTGCAGCAATTTAAGAGTATGAAGCATAAGTATAATCTCTAAGCTGCCCACAATCAGGTAAACACTTTTATGGTTCTCCGTAAAAGGAAAAAAAAAACTTTATATGTGCGAGTTTTCAACCTCCTGAAGACAAAATCCAATACAAACACCAAAACAATTTAAATTGGTATCGAGTATTCAATTCGGCTCATGTCATTTCTCTCTCACTTGTAACGATCATTATGTTTCAAAATGCATGATGTTAATTTCATTCAAAAAAGAATACAACCTTACCTCGGTCATAAGTTAAACTAAAGGATCGCGTATTCATACTTAGCTTCAAAAACCAGACAAAGATTCTTGAGAAGAAAATTTTAGAAAAAGGTGCCAAGGAAAATGAGAGACCTACAGACAAATTTTGGAGTTCACAAAGTTTTTGTAACTCCGGTTTCAGCATAAGATGAAGATTCTTCTGTGTATCATGTAATTTTTTGCCTTCCTCGAGCATATTACCAGATTCTAATGCGACGTTATGCAAGTCAGATGGGATGTGTACATCTTCTGCAATGGCTGTTCTGTTGGAAGGATATGAACTCTGTGATAGATGTTTGCCACATCCTGATCCTGTAGATGCATACCAAATCATTAGACAATCCTACAGTAAATGTTACACAAGGTTCAGTATATAAAGAGAACATGCCACATATAAGGTGTAAACAGCCTGCCTAACCTTTATCAGATGTAACTACTTCCTGATTCTCAACTACAGATGTCACATCCATGCTATCATGAACAACCTTTCTTAGCTTATTCTCACGTGGATGCTCGTCTTCAGATTCTCTTTCAACAGCAAGACAGTTACTTTGAGCCGCCTTCCCCAACAGCTTAGGCTTCTCATTAGGTTCTAAGACAACAATAATTAAATTAAGTCACATACAGAATATATAGCTTCCAAGATCATGCAAAGGCAGACAATAGCTGATATACTTTTCTATGGTAGAGCAGCATTCATCTATCTCAGTGCTTGTAAACAAGAATCGTAGACCATAAACAGGGGTAGAAAATGCATTTTCTTTGTCATAGAAACCTCTATGTTATATCTCATTTGAGTTAAAGGGGATAACCGCCTCAATTATGTTCTTTCTCATAAAGATGAAAGCTTGGTATATCAGGCCCCTACATAGAGAGCACACACATAAAGGAAAGTCACACTTACCGGGAGAAGCATACTTGTACTTTTGTCGAACGAACAAAGCCTTGAAACATTTAGAATCCAATCTCCTTCGTTTAGTTCCCACATCTTCAGAATTTCTAGCCTCGACTCCTTCATTTCTAAATTTTGCATCAGACATGCCTGCGCTCTTTTCAGACTTTTCATTCGAATTTGAGGAAGACTGATTTTTCCCCCTTTCCGACCTCCTTAACGGACTCGGACTGCTCTGGCTCTCAACTCTCTCAGTTTTCAGTTGACTTGAAGAAGAAGCTTCCGGCGAATTCTTCTTCAGTCTCTCAGACTTACGTACCACTGTCATATTCTGAGCCACACTGCTCTTCACAGGCGTTTCACTCTTCTTCCCCAACGTCTCTCTAGCAGATCTTCTCAAACCAGGTGACCCCGCTGTCTCGGAAGACCCAACACCGGGTGATTCCTTCCTGGTGCTTCTCTGACTCATCTTCGTGTCAACAGAGAACCCCTAATCACATTCACATTCAAAAAAGCACAGCAAAACTTCCACAACTAAGCCCCAAATTCACCATGATCGGACTAAAATCAACCAACGCACATTTTTCAAACCCAACAAAACCCTAATTTCACAAATTCGTAACACAAGAAGCAACGCAAGTACCAAATTGGGTCGCGTAAAAGCGTGACTAAACAGTGTCGTATGTTCTGGAGTGGTTGGTTACCTGAAGCGAAGATGAGGAGACGACCGGCGACGCAGCGAGCGATTGGAGGAACGGTGTCACATGCACAAGAGGCGCAATTGGTACAAGTGAGATTCGTTGTGGGGCAAAGCTGCAAATTTCTGAGATCCAATTTTTATGTTTTTTTTTTTACTCGAAATTTAAGAAACACAATTTTTACGACACATTTCTCTACAATATTACAAATACATCATTTTTATCATGGTTTGACCTAAAAACATGATTGAAGTTTACTATTTACTTTTAAACTATCACTTACGCGTCCCTCACCGTTAAGTTTAGGCGGTGTTCTTTAAATCTTAAATTTAGAATGATTTTAGTTAAATTAAGTTAAGTTAAATTTAATTAAATAAAATAAAATAAATTTAGTTAAGTTAAAGTAAATTAAGAATAAATTAAATTAAATACTGAAAAAATAAATCCACCGCCACATCACCTCAACTCACCACACTATCACCCCAACCACCACAACCACACCACCCAGACCCACAACCACCACCCTAACCCACCACCACCATCACCCTAACCACATCACCACCACCATCTCAACCACACCCCACCACCATCACCCTAACCATATCACCAATACCACCACCCCCACCCGCACCACCACCACAGCTCAACCCACTACTCCAGCCACACCACCACCACCCCTAACCCACCATCACAACCCCTACCACACCACCACCACCATATACTTAAAGTTAAAAATATGTTTGTAAAAGTACTTAAATTAAATTAAGTTAAGATAAATTAAGTTAAATTAAGATAAGATAAGTTAAATTAAGTATAAATTCAGCTCTAAAAAACAGACTCTAAATTCAAGATAATTCGTGACTTTCAGTAATGTTTTATTTTGTTCTCAAAATTCAATCATTCAACCACTTATTACACATAATAAGCTAATGGTGGAAATAGATGCTTTGAATGGAATCGAAATCTTTTATCTCGCGATTGGAAGACAAAAATATACTTTTAATTTTCATCGAAATTCATAAAGTCTAAATACAAACTTTCCAAACTCCCATTTCATTTCTTCATCATTATTCTTAAATTTTGTTTTCAAAACCCTAAATCATAAACCCTAATCCTAACATATATCTGAACACTTGCCCTAATTCTCATACACATCGCAGGCGTCTGTCGCCTTAAACCAAACCTGTATTTCCTAGGCCCCAAGAATCATCCAGAAGACAGACCTGTAAATATGTCATTGGATTCCTAACAATGCAACAGCTTCCTCCATTACTGCCCATAATGCTTTGACTTATATGATCTCTCACTAGCATCATATATACACTCGAATAAGACATATATGCGCAATCAACTTGTGGATGATTCTTGCTTCTAGTGCTGAGGAAACAATAATGACAATTTGCACTACATTTTGTCGACACTGTTTAGGTTTTGTTGCAGTGAAAATTACAGCAAAGAAAAACCCTAAAGTACGAGAAGACTTATCATCAAGGTTCATCATTTTTCTTCTTATCCTTCTGTCAAGATTCGAATCCATTTTCGAGCGTTGACGTCCCTTTTGTTACTAGACCATGTCTTGATGGGCCAATCAACTAATTCTCAATCTGTCTTTGGTCTTCTTTATATAGACCACCCCAAGCTTCACCTCCTTCCACACTCCTCCAAGCCATTTTGAGAACATTCTAAGTGGTAACAAACTTGTGTTCCTAGTTGTGAAACATAAGGATGATGAGGAAGTTTGCAGCTGTCGTTGTTGGTTTTGTAGTGATTGCAGCCATGTGGCTGACCACCTGCTCGGCCACTTCCAGAATGTTCCATGACGAGACTCGCCGTGGCGTGGAAGAGGATCAGAGCGGAGCTGGGTATTACAATGGAGCTGGAGCTTCTGGGCATGGCCGTGGCGGCTCTTCTTCAGTGAACAACCACCATTACATACCAAGGCAGGATTTCAATAACTATTCGAGCAGTGGAGGACCTGCTAGAGGATCTGGTGACGACAGTGGCGAGACAGGAAGTGGCCAAACCTTGGATTAAATCAAATCACTCCAACCATCTGCGTGATGCATGTAACAGAATTACTAAGCAGCTGTGTCTTTACAGTTACAAAAAGCTTTCTTGTTGAAGCTTAACTATTTATGATGAAGACATTGTTAAATAAACCTGTCAATGCAATCAGATCATCTAAGTTTTCATTTACGGGCTTCAACTGCCTACTTTTGTCGTCTTCGAGTGAGATCGGGCATTGATTAGCTCAACACCTGACTAGGAGGGGATTCCAGGGATTTGAAGCAAAAGGGCCATTTTTGTACTTCTGATTATGGAGTAATAGCACACAAAAGCAGACGAGGATTAGTAACTTCATTATTAAATCAACCTCATTCCTGCTCGGTAACTGTAAGCTTCATGCCTTGAGGAGATTTCTCCACTTGTCCTGAAATTCAGAGAGAACTGGGCTAGGATTAATTGAGCTCTGATAAAATCTTGTTAAGGTTTTATGGGGTACCTTTAGATCAACAGCCGTGCCACGAGAGGTTGATGGAAATAAGCCTCTTCTTGTCTCCTTTCGAAGATCATTATACCTTTCATCTTGTGATGGGGCTAGAATAAGCTCTGCATTAGTATATTTACTTTGTTGTGTCAATGGAGTCTCCGTCCTGCAAACACAAATTGAAACTACAGTTCAGAATATACCATGTAGGGACGGTTGCAGCAGAGAAGATTACATTTACCAAGACAGGCCTACACAAAAAGATCATTTTAAAGGATCCTTTCTCACAAGTGGTATTAGGACGGATCTATTACAAGTGACTGCATACTCCCGACCAGAAATAATGTTTAGTTCTACTCCTTTAAATAAAGAAGGGACACTGGACTCTTACCGGGGGCAAAGATACCTTTTTCTTAGAGCACTCCTGCAACATTGAAGGCCTAAATAGAACTTGAATAGCTTCTGTTATAAACTCATTATGGTGTGCACATTTTTTTCCTCTGACATCCTCAATGTGATCCTGGTAATGCGATTTAGTATCTGAAGTCTTCTCTTTCTAATTCTTGGAAAGACCTCTGAACCTTCTGTTGGTATGGCATAGTGATATTTTGAGTACTCATCTATGTATCTGGTTGGTTGCTCACTTGCTTGCATGTTCTCTTTTGAGTGAAACATGGACCATTACCTCTCCAATGTCGGGTACCATCATCAACTACGGATGATAATTTTACTACTGAAACACAAAGAAGTGACTCTTTGCCATGGGATAAAACTTCTTCAGTTTTCTTATTTGACAAGTTTGCAGAAGATTGGCAGTCTCTTCCAGCTCCAGCTGCTAGATTAAGACACATTTTCATCGACTTGTTCGCCTCTCTCCGTTGCGATAATTTCATCCTGATGCTGAAAGAAATCCGGGAAAATTTGAGCCATATTTAATTTGTCAAAATTCTGTGCCAAATAAAAAATGGCATTTCAGCCACAGCCAATCAGCCACTAATGCCACCTTACCAAACATATCATTGAAAGCCTCGTGTCATTATTCGATTCTCATCTTATCAATCATATTAGTGTTCCGATGGATTCAGCTGAGGGGAGCTTTGCAATGGACAAGTCCAATATACCATCACGTACTTTTCCATTGTCACTTATGGGCACACTCGGGTCACAAAGTTCACCATAGAGTTTATAATCTAAGACATAAGCATTAGACATGCAATAATCACAGGCAGTTCAAATATATACATTTTTTTTGGCTTTACCGAACAGATAATCTTCATATATGCTAGGAAGATTGTTCATTTCTTGAAGAATTCCCTCACCAGTGTGCTGCACTTGTTCATCGTTATCCTAGAAAATAGATCGGATAATTTAGCATCAACCATGTGGATCAAATGAACACACATATGCATACAATGTTAAGAAATTAGAATTATTAACCTCTATAATAGTATCTAACCATATAGTTTCAGGATTGGCCTAGTGGGTTCAAGACACAAATCTACTGGTGCTATCCCTCAGTTGGCAGAGTAATTGAAACCAAATTTGAAATCAATGCTCCTCCCGTCTCCAGGTCACATTAGAGGTTTGGGTCCCTAAAGCAACATTGCACAATCTTTTATAGAATCTAAAAAGCAATGGAGAAACAAGATTGATAAATCTGTAATCAGACAAAATGAGGGAGTTGATAAATACTCGAGGAGTCGCAACAGTACCATTATATAGTTAATGTGGTCAGACTTGTCTTCAGTTGCAAAACACTTCTGTGAACTGGCCGAACTCACTCCTAAAAAAGGTTCGACCAAAACATCATTACAATTGGGTTCCACCAATAATAATCCCAACCCCATCATTTCATCTTCATGGGTGGGAAAGAAGGCGTTACACGCCTTGAACTGGAAACGACAATAAATTTTTCAGAGAATAACTTAGTGTGCTTACTGCTACATTCTATGTCCATAAGCCATCAATATCACAATGCAGTAAAATTACAAACTTTTGATGATCTCTAACACCATGGTTTCCAAAGTGAGCCAAATGAAAACAATAATCCTCTTGAAAGACAACGGTAATCATCAAGTTACAGCATCTTCTAGTATTTAGCTAAAAGAGAACAGAATGCCAATAACCTCCAAAAGTTCAGAAGTGTATTTCTTCTCTATCGTTAGCTCTGTAATAAAATATCATTTTACTAATCAACCATCTATCCAAACTATACTGCTTTCCCAGATAATGAAAAGTTTTCATGAGAAGATTCCTAAAATAGTTTACTACAACATTCTACATTCGACACATCACCTCGTTAAATTCAAAACTCTTCCCTATCAGACATTAAATACAAACAAAATCCAAATCAGACCTCTATCATCCTGAATGCATGTGCCTTTCGATTCCAGTCACTCCAAAATAATACTCCAAAACCATTGAGCTTTTCTTTGCTTCATATTGCACTGATCACACTTGAAACTGTACCAACCATCATTTCTAACTGCAAGCTCACACACTGCCACCATCGCAATTAACCCTGAAGAATCAAACATACAAATCAACAAACATACTTCATATCCAACAAACGTTGCACTTCATCGCAAAATGAATATCAATTCAATAATGTCCCCAAAATTTTAGGGCTCCAAAAAACATCAAAGCTAAAACTCCATTTCAATCTCTACAAAAAGATTAATCAATCAATCCAACTACACGCACCGAATTCAGCTCCGGTTGATGATCCGCACTTGCTCTCCTCTCCATAATCGCTGATCAAAACCGGAGCAAGCACATCTCCACACCAGCATAAATCCCCATTGCCCTTTTTTTTGTTGTTATCAAATTTTCCATCAACCCAATCAATCGAACCGGTTCAATTTACTGATCAAACCCAAAGCTACCCGGTTCTATTTCCATTGGGCCGAAATCGAACAGGTTCGATTGGGGTTGAGATTGGAATATTCTGGAGTCAAAACCCAGCGTGGTGTTTACTAAAGCCCTAATCCGAAGCAGTAAATCTCTCGTCATCCTTACTCCTTATCCACAAAGCCAGCAACGGTCGCCGAGGAGCGATTTCAACTTTCCGGCCATGGCCTCCGCAAGTGCACTGTTCACCGCCTATGCCTTCAGCTCATCCAAGCAGGTTCCGAAATCTTCCATTTTTCTCAATTTCACCTATATTTTCTTTTGTTGGAATTGGTGGATGTGGAATTGAATCGGTGTTAATGCAGACGATATTGCAGCGGAATACCGGCCAGCAGGGGAAGAGATTGAGTTACAGGCCGTCAGGCAGTCGATTTACTGTTAGAGCTGCTGCCAAGGAGATTGCGTTTGACCAGAAGTCAAGAGCCGCTCTTCAGGCTGGTATTGATAAGCTTGCTGATGCGGTTGGGCTCACGCTTGGACCTAGAGGTAGCTACTTTTGTCAATTTGTAGTCTTGTTGATTTTTTTTGAATGGTTAAACAAAATGTGTACATGTATTGATCAACTCAGCAGTTGTGAGTTGAACCATACTTGAGGATTTGATATGTAGTTGATACGGGAGATCCATTAGCGCTTCTTGTACCTGAGATGTAATTTTTTTTGAGATTGTGGTGGAAGGGTTTTTGACCATATTGTACTGTCTTTGGTAGGGAGAAATGTGGTGTTGGATGAATTTGGGAGCCCTAAAGTAGTGAATGATGGTGTGACGATTGCCAGGGCGATTGAGCTACCTGATGCAATGGAAAATGCAGGTGCTGCTCTCATTAGGGAGGTAAGACGATCCATATTTGAGCACGGTTGTTGAGATAGTGTAGCAATTTCGGTGGTTGTGATGTTATGTTTGTGGCAGTGATGTTACGTATGATTGGCTTGTGTGTTATTCATTCTGGTGTAATGTGAGTTATGGCATGCATTTTTTGTTTATGCAAAGTTTTTGTACAATTTTTTTTCAAAGGTTGCAAGTAAAACGAATGACTCAGCTGGTGATGGGACCACAACTGCATCAGTTTTAGCGCGTGAAATTATTAAGCTTGGTCTGTTGAGCGTGACATCAGGTGCCAACCCTGTATCAATTAAGAAGGGAATAGACAAAACTGTTGCTGCATTGATAGTGGAGCTTGAAAAAAAAGCAAGGCCCGTCAAAGGTGGCGATGATATCAAAGGTGGTGCTCCTCTAGCTACTGTTTTTTTTTTTTTTTCCATTCTAAAGTTGGTATCAAAACAACTCACATGCTTGTTCTGGGAACAATTGTATTAATCTGATTCAGCTGTGGCCACAATATCTGCTGGGAATGATGAACTTATCGGGGCAATGATTGCTGATGCTATTGATAAAGTCGGGCCTGATGGGGTTTTGTCTATTGAATCATCCTCGTCCTTTGAAACCACCGTTGATGTGGAAGAAGGAATGGAGGTATGCATCATTCTAATATTGTTTTTATTTTTCGAGTCTCGTTGAAGTAGTATGTTTCTCATTATGCATTGCACATTGATTCCAGATAGACAGGGGATATATCTCCCCTCAATTTGTGACAAATCCTGAGAAGTTGATTGCTGAATTCGAGAATGCCAGGGTTTTAGTCACTGACCAGAAAATCTCATCGATTAAAGATATAATTCCTTTGTTGGAAAAGACTACTCAATTAAGGGCTCCATTGCTTATTATCGCTGAAGACGTTACTGGAGAGGCTTTGGCTACTTTGGTGGTGAACAAGCTAAGAGGAATTCTGAACGTTGCAGCCATTAAAGCACCTGGTTTTGGTGAGAGGAGAAAGGCTTTGCTGCAAGATATTGCCATAATGACAGGTATGTTCACCATTCACCACGATATCAATCTTAGATTGGTCCTTTATTACCGTATTAAGAGTAGTTATAATTGTATGGCTTTCACTGTCTTCCAGGTGCTGAGTTCCAGGCCAATGATCTTGGTTTGCTCATTGAGAACACGACCGTTGATCAGCTTGGAACAGCAAGGAAAATAACCATCAGCAAGGATACCACCACCATCATTGCCGATGCTGCATCCAAGGATGAAATTCAAGCCAGAATCGCACAGATTAAAAGGGAACTTGCTGAAACAGATTCCGTCTATGACTCGGAAAAATTGGCTGAAAGAATTGCCAAACTGTCTGGTGGAGTTGCTATCATAAAGGTTGGAGCAGCCACTGAAACTGAGCTCGAGGACCGCAAGCTCCGCATCGAGGATGCCAAGAATGCTACCTTTGCTGCCATCGAGGAGGGTATTGTTCCTGGAGGGGGAGCTGCTCTTGTTCATCTGTCTACCTATGTCCCTGCTATCAAGGATACGATTGATGACCCAGAAGAGAAATTAGGAGCTGATATCATCCAAAAGGTAAAAACGTACACCGCCTGCAAATTTTCTTGCTCGACTTACACGAGGCAAATGATCTTCATCATTTGTT
This sequence comes from Umbilicus rupestris, assembly GCA_963678935.1. NCBI lineage: Eukaryota > Viridiplantae > Streptophyta > Magnoliopsida > Saxifragales > Crassulaceae > Umbilicus > Umbilicus rupestris. Next base: position 11,218,146 of record OY787623.1, on the reverse strand, counting down.
TCTGTCATCCCATGAACTAATTTTAAATGCATCATACAGGCACTGGTAGCACCAGCAGCATTGATAGCACAGAATGCGGGTATTGAAGGAGAGGTAGTAGTCGAGAAGGTAAAAGCTGCAGAATGGGAAATTGGGTACAACGCAATGACGGATAAATACGAGAATCTAGTTGAATCAGGTGTTATCGACCCTGCCAAAGTCACAAGGTGCGCACTCCAAAATGCCGCATCAGTTGCAGGAATGGTTTTGACCACGCAAGCCATCGTAGTGGAGAAGGCCAAACCCAGGGCACCAGTCGCAGGATCCCCACAAGGTCTAACCGTGTAATAGCAAGTAAACATGATTTTGTCTCCGACCATCTTTTGGCCAGTGAGGAAATTTTGGCTTTAACTTCCATATATATATTTGCCAAATGTTTCAACTAGTAACTTTCTCATTCCTGGGTTGGTTTTGGCCAAATGTCCCATTTTTTCCCAAATGGACTCTGACACGGATTTAGCAATGCCATCTTGAAACTTGATGACCAAATCTTACTAGCAAGAGTTCTCCGAAGATACTTGGGAACAAAATTCATCCACTTCATGTCAAACTCAGGTAGTTTTGATATCGATCCATTTGCTTGATTGCACCGGATCTGAATTCATTCTTTTAGCAATAAATTCGGCGCCCGCATGGATGCAACACTCAGCCGCAGCTGGGAGCGCGCTAGAAGTAATGAGAATGTGGATGGAGCTTCTTCATCAGGACAAAAACATGTGGCCATCAGTAGCAGAAAGCAATGCTGCATGTCATGAATTTATTGCTTGTATCTTCATGATTTGAAATATGGCGATTCCTCTGGCGTCTAGCTTCTCTGAAACGGCTCCAAGTTCCTGCTTATAGACGACAAGTTCAGTGTACGCAGAATCAATCTACAAAATCAAATGGCCGTTTCACGACAAGAAGATGGTCCTCACTGACAACGTTGTCTGTGCATTTTGAATCTAAAATGGGTAAAGATGATGCCTGTTTCCTGAAAGATGCCAAATCTTGAAAATAGACAACATGGCATCAGACAAACCCTAAATGCTCTAGCTAGCTAGGGTTTTCTTTGTTCAGTAAGAAACAACTCCTTGCAGCAAGCCAGTGAAAAATGGAAGTTCCAAGATTAAAAGAAGCGTTCACATGCTGTTTGCTCCTGTCTTAAAACATAAGTTTTCACATGAAGCGCTGATCATTAGGGTTAGGGTTAGGGTTAGGGTTAGGGTTAGGGTTTAGGAATCTTTACATACATGCACCCCAAGTAAATGTCAGTTTTTTATGGAACATGGCTTGTCAATTTATTTCAAAAAGTCGGCCTCCCATGTGAAATCGCGCTATCATGGACCTCTAGTTAACCTGGACCACTCTGCAATGTATTCTTTTTCTTGCGATGCTAACTTGTTTGTTCTTGCTTCCTTCTTTAAAAAGTGTATGATGAATAATCTGAGCTATCTGACCACAACAGCATATTTTCATAACAGCTTCCTGGATTTAGCTGATGTCTGAGGTCCCCCATCTGAGTGACAAACCCTAAACCCAACTAGGTCTAATCTGAAGTTGGATCCTTAAGCAGGTGGATTTGTTCTGTACCTGAACCAGAGTCAAAAGGAGCAACATGCCATATATGGATGGATGTAATCCTGTGCCCTAGGGTAAGTTCATTGAGTTCACAAGAATGGTAATTTCAGTAATATTGAAGTTGAGAAAAGGGTTAAGAAGGCAAGCCTGCTATAAATGGATACATGTTGGTCCACACTTGTACGAACCATAATGATAAAAATAGTAATAATTATGCCCAGTGTACACTGATAAATGATAAAAGGAGAAAGAAACATAAAGCTCCATGGCCACTGATAATGAAAACCATGATGATGACTGGTTGGGTTTATGTTCAAAGGATTCCCACCATGGTTTCACAACCATTGTATCCATGTTTCTTCTTCTCTACTTTTTTTCTCAAGCTTCTCGAATGGTTTCATCTGCAAAAATATGAGACAATTACAAATGAGAGATCGTCAAGAAATTGTTACATATTTACCGTACCGCATAAGCTAAATGTAATCCTTTCTTAATAGGAATCCGTCCGCCAGAACCTTCTGCTTTCTAATCCTCCCCTCCCGAAAGGAAGAACGTGAAATTCTTTTTCCTTTCCGCAAGGTGATTCGATTGGTAGGATTTGATATGATACTTATGAGATCGATGAGATTGATATTGAAAGTAGCAACACTTCTTTTGCGTCTGTGAGGAGGAACTGTAATGAATCCGGGTATTCGGAGTTACGAAGGAGTGGCCGGAGCACATATTATGTCTTCGGGATTGTGTTTCTTGGCAGCTATTCAGTTGATCTGCTCGCCCTTCAAAACATCTTAAATTTCATAATAAGATGCACAAACATAAATACGTTAGCTGAACAACCACCACCGTCAAATTGCTTCATGTATTTTAAACTCTGCTTGCACTACACAAAGCCAGTTGGAGCTGTACAATTGTACCTTCATACTCACAAAGTGTACAAATCACACTACATGATTAGCTAGATAGGTAGCTCTTGAGAGATTCTAGAATGTAGTTGCACAGTTTGAAAACATAAAGCCTGGTAATCTATAAGGTGAAGAATGTTACCCATTACCAGATGATATCTCAGCTTTGCCACACTGAGCAGCTTTAGGGCTGGTTCCTCACCTACTAAAACCTCTACTAACACACTCAGAAAAGTATAAACTGACACAAGTTTTGAACATCAAATAGAAGTTTGTATACATACCCTTGCAGAGGAAACAGCTAGGGTTGCAAAATAGTCATTTATTGCTGATGCAGCATCATCAAGATTCCCAGGAGCACATCGGAAAACACCACTACATATATGCAGTGATGGATCTGGATTCTGGATGATGATGAAGACAAGTATTTCTGAAGTGATATATACTCACTCCTTCTTGCATCGATCATCATGCGTGCTTGTGAATCTTGATGATGCTACATCTGCAAACAACAACAGTGTCTTTCTGCAGATTCATGAAGCTACAAAGATGACAGAGAGACGGAGAAGAAAGTAGAGAGAGAATATGAAGATTAAAAGCAGCAAGAGATTTTTTATAGGTGTTGTGATCAGAAAAAAACAGCAGAATAGTACATATCTCTCACTCCTTAAGAAATGTTAATGTGCTGGACTTATAAAGTTTAGTTTTGAAAGTCTAAAACTAGGATTTAAGAATATCATCTCTCCACTAGTTGATGTGTGATATTTTGTCAAATGAATTTTCGATCCACTTTTATAATTTATTTTCTATTTTGAAATATATTTTTCATCGACGTCCAACTCGTGCCGACTTCCTTTTATGTTAAATTTTCTATTTCAGTTCAATTCGATTCGGTTCGTTCATGAATGAGCCTATCACTACTCGTCTACATCACTTGACAAGTTGCACTACATTTGTTTTGCCTTATTTTCATTTAATTTAAATAAGACCCGATTTTCCAAACCCTCATTTAAATGATGGCCTTGCCACTACATGTGACAACTTAGTTAGTAGGAATATTGCTAGGGACAAAACATGACTTATTGGGTATCCCAAGTCTTTCTTTACTGAATCGTAAGTCATATGTTCCTCCAAATTTAGGGTACCTCGTAGGAGCATCTAATTTGCCTCATTACCAGTAAATTAGTTATTCAATTATACTCTGACAAGTTGGTTATATTTGGAATCTCAATCATACTAACTAAATAAACAATGAATAATGTTTTGAGGGGTGTCTTTGTAAGAATTGAAAGTTGAGTGGTAATTTTGAAAATAATGAAAAGTTGGATGAAAGCTGCGACCCGAAGCAGACAAGATTCTTGCGTGGCCTGGACTAGTATTGGGCCCACAAATCACGTGACTGGACTCATGCGTTGGACCCACTGACATCTGACCACAGGCCCAATTGCAGCTTTTGGTAATTAATTCAACACCTATGTAATAGACTTTTCACATATATTCGCAATTTATTTAAATATTATTTCCATCTCACAAAATAGCATTAGTATTTTTTATTGAAACTTTTTTAAATTTTTTTAATATGATATTTTAAATAATATCTAATTTCCATACAAATATATATTGAGATAATTTATAGTTTGAGCAAGATTACCAAATGGGAAGTTTTACATCAATTTTAAGGATTCAAAGCAGTTTAATCAAGACATATACAGGGAACGTGTATGACTGTACGTAAATAATCGTTTTTTAAAAAAATTTATGAGAAATACGAACACAAAACTGAATCATTTTATTACTAATTATTTTTTACTTATAAGGAATACGATACTAAATTAATCTTCACCTTACATTGTGTGAGGTTGCCTAACCTCTACAACCATTTCGCTTTGCACTTGTGGCCTTAATGGTGTGCCGACGTCATCCATATAGTTTTTATGACGCACTATTTAAAAATACTTCATAATAATAAATATCTACTCCCTATTAACTATGCCGTTTTAAATCATACAGTTTATAAGAGCACCATTAAATGTTTATTTCTTCTCAAATTCAATTTCTTCTTATTACGAAAGACTTAAATAATCTTGAAAGGATTATAAATGAATCGAACCGAAGATTATTAAGATAAAAGATAAACCAAAAAATAATTGAACCAAAAGATGAGTCAAAGCAAGAGTTGAATGAGAAACAAATTTCGATCGAACCAAATTAACCATACGATTGAGCCGACATCGGCCCATTTTACCCGAAACCCGGCCCAATATCGATCGAGGGCCATTGGTGTCGTCGTCCTCGTATAGAAGGAGAGCAGAAAGTTCTAGAAAAAGCGGCGAGAGTCACTCCGCAGTCCGCACCGACTACGAAACTCAGCACACTTGTCGTCAGGTTCGCTCACCGCATTCTCTTGTCCTCTCGTTTTTCCGATTCAATTTTTCGCTTTCCAGTCCGATTTCTGATGCCGATGTCGGTGTCGATGTCGAATTCGTGAATTTTCGTTGGTAACCGATTGAATGATTTGGGTATTTTTGGACGCCGATGTGATGCGGTTGGTTTCGATTTAATGATTTGGTTTATTTATTCGGTGTTGAATTGAAGTAGCGTGGAGCTGTGGATTCATTTGATTTACTTGTTGACAGTTGTTGTTGTAATGCTTTTCTGCAGATAAAATTGTGGTGAGGGGACTCACTTCGATTGGGTTTGGTCACTTTTTTTTTTGTGTGGCTTAATTTAATGCCTTCACTGGAAATGGTCCTGATAGGGTTTTCAAGTGTGTGTTTTTATATGCATTTAGTAGCTGTTGTTTATTTGCGTGTTATTGGCAATGTAGAAGCACAATGGATTTCAGTGAGTTGAATGTTGATGCACAATACATTCGTAAATGTCAATGGTGTTACTTCTGTTTTCATTTCGAACGTCTATTCAGGAGTTAGATTTAGAGGTGTCTCATTTTAGGGTTTCAAACTAGTATTTTTGAACATAGTAGCTCATAGGTAATGATGTTGGTAAACATCCTGTCACAGATTGGCGTATTCAAAATTCATGCTGTTTTTTTTCACCACATAAAAAAGCTATTAAGAACTTTGATTTTTCAGATCGGGCAAGTCCTAATCATTACACCCTCGGAGAGTTAGAGGGTTCCAAATACATGATCCATCTCCTTTGAAAAGGAAAATTCATGAGATTTACTTGCTACCCTGACAATGCAGTTTATCTTATATATCTTTTGTACAATCATTACCATATCCAGCATTTATGCTCACTTGTATGTATGTTTAGCTCTTTGGTCATACTATAAATTTCATTTAAAAGCATCTGGATCTCAGCTTGTTGACATCTGAAGCTCTGGTCACTTTATTACCAAATATATTTTGATGTTTAAGTATCCCTATAATGAACCACTATGAACATCAGATCTGGTTTGATTGATTAATTTATTTTTTTGTCCATACATTGGTGATTTTTATACATAACTCAGAACTCTGATCCAATTTACACTTTTTTGTCGAATATAATCAGCTAGTTCGTTCGGTATATATTCGGTGTCATGATCACAGTTATCGAATATTTTAACCTTGCAGAATTTATTTCCTTTGCTCTAAACATCTACTCTCTAAGTCGACAAATGGGCTGTCTAATCTTTTTTCCACCATGTTGCTGAAAGGTCCCCGTTTTTTTACAGTGTTTATACTGCATTGTCTTCAGCTTCTGCTCCTTTGTCAGGATGAACAACCACCATGGTAATCTTCATGTAAGGCAAGAAACCTTCATTTTTGTCAGTATGTATAGTTTGCAAGATAACTGAATAAAATCATTGGCCAGGATGAAGCAACTGTCCCAGGATTTGAACTACCAAAATCCCCCGATTCAAGTTACAGCAACATATACCCTGGAACCGAAGATCTAGCAAAGGAGCCACCTCTTTTACCTCCACAACTGCAGCGGACTTTATTAAGCAACCCTGTGGATATCGATACTGAATCACCACTCCCCCAGCCTCATGACGCAACTATCAACCACCTCTACATTGAAAACAGGGATGCCCCACGATCAGTACTCGCCCTTGGTGTCACTCATCGGTTCTGCTCCAAATTCGTCACAGTTGTGCTGTACAAACCTATTCAGAGACGAGGAAACTAGGTTGGGAACTATAATTCATCTCCCAAATTAAGTCCACATCTTGCATATACTCTTGACGTATTTTGAGTTGGGAGGCATATGATGGCTCGACATTTTCAGCAATTGACTAGAAGTAAATACATGCGTGCTAGTTTATCATGTTGGCTACGTTATTATGTTTTCCATTAGAGGTCTTGGTTGAATTCCAAAGATCCTTGTTAATTTAATCTTAGTGCTGATGTTGTCGGGACATCACCATGTTTGGTGATTTGTATATTAACTGCAGTTTTGAAATTGTTATGATTTGGTTAGTGAATTATATCCTCCAGGAGACCCATTTGCAAAAACACCGTTTTTCCTCCATGAAACTTGAGTTGTCCGGTCATGGTTAACTTGAAAGATGTAAATGGACAGTGAAGGGTCTGGGTACATAAAATGAGATCCCAGGAGATCAGAAGCAGGGCATCAAAATACAGTCAATTATAATGTGACATCATCAAAATACAATTAATTATAATGTGATTAATATGACTGTATTTGATTGAATTGAATCTAAATCCGAGTGGGGTAGGGTTGTAGAATGCAAGTGACAATATGATGAAGGAAGCTCACGAGGATCCTATCAGTCAAAACTCAAAAGGGCCACTTCACTCTCCCAATCCCATGATCACATTCACCTCAAAGTAACCCAAGAATCTCTCAACACATTTGCCTGCCTAGCAATGAGCTGTATGTATGTAGTTCCTCCCTACCTGGCAAGTCCCCCATTTAAACCCCATCTTCTCCTCTTCCAAATATTTAAGAAGCATCTCTTCATTCCCAAGCAAAATCTATCAAGCATGTCATCATCAGCCAAAACACTCTTCTCATGCACTCTCTTATTGATCTTGGCCTTGCTCCCATTACTCCATGCTGCAAGAGATTTAGCTTCATTGTCAGTACCCGCTTCGGAGACGAAAACATTGGCGTTAGGCCGGAGGAGGAGGCAAGGGTGGCTCTTTCATGACAAGGAAGTGAGGGGCTGTCTGCCTAAGGGGTTCAGGCGTGCCTCTGCACCAAGCCGGTTCGCCAACTATCATACTTTTGGATGGACTGGTTGCAGTGCTGGTAGATCCTCAGAGAAGCCTTAGATAGAGCATGTAACTCTTGATGTGTTGCACATGAAACATCTCATCTTAAAATGTAACTGAATTCTATATATTGAATAAAACCTCTGATGAAATGATACAATAGAAATCCTGTTGTTTTTCATCTCACTTGGTCATTGCCAAGTTGCAGAAAATAAATATCAACCAGAGAAGAAATTGCTGGCCTAAACTGATTGTAAGAGGTCTTCAATCTCTCACCATTCTCACTACTTCTACTTCTGCCTTGACGCCGAGCCTGGGATATCACATATAAGATGGAGCAACATGAAACTAGTCGCTAGCAACGAGCTCTTACATGGATTCGGACAACCAGCAATGGGAGTAAATTGAATGGTGTACCTTAGCTAGACAAGCCAGCCTTATTTTTCAAATGTCTCTTGAAGTCCATGATGTCACCCTGCCATTTGGTTACTGCCTGATTTTCACACACCCAAATTTCATGAGCCACCTGGTTGATGAGCCTGAAGTCGTGACTCACGAGAACAAGACCACCATCCCATTCATTCAAGGCCTCAGCAAGTGAATCAATTGTCTCAATATCCAAATGGTTAGTAGGCTCGTCAAGGAGCAACATATGAGGTTGTCTGAATGCCAGCCATGCAAAAATTACCCTAGCCTTCTGTCCGTCAGACAAATTTTTCATGGGCATCACCTGAGCTTTACCAGAAAGCCCAAACCTTCCAACAGATGCCCGCATCTTCTCTTCTTCATTTCCTGGATACTCCTTGATCATAAAGGCTAGAGCAGACAGTTCCATGTCAAGCTTCTCAGTGAGATGCTGATGGAATTGTGCAATTTTCAGGTGATTATGTCTCCTAACCATGCCTTCCGTGGGATGCAAATCCCCTGTCATCAGCTTCAACAATGTACTCTTCCCTGCCCCGTTAGGACCCACGAGAGCTACTCTTGAATCCAGATCCACCCCGAATTCAATATTCTTATAAATGAGCAGATCAGGTGTGTAACCAAATGATACCTCCACAAACTGAAGTACTGGAGGCGGGAGTTTCCCCACATCTGTGAAGCGGAATGTCAGAACCCTGTCCCTTGAAACCTTTTCAGTGAGTCCACCTCTCTCCATTTTTGCTAAAGTCTTCTCTTTACTCTGAGCCTGCCTAGCCAACTTTGCAGACCCATGACCGAATCGAGCAATGTATTCCTTCATATTCGCAATCTGCTCCTGCTCCCACTTGTATTGTTTCATTTGATTTTCTTCAAGTTCACCACGAGTTTGAACATACTGGTCATAATTACCGGTATAAATCTTTATTTTCTTGTTCTGCATGTGTATGATGTTTGTGCAAACTCCATTAAGAAAGTCCTGAGAGTGGGATATAACCACCAAGATCCGCTCGAATTTCTTCAGAATTTCTTCCAACCAAACGCAAGCTTCCAAGTCTGTTGCAAATTACAATAGTATGTCAGTCACATTTTTCAAAAGTACATCACACCAGACAAGTTAAATAAAACACACATTAAAAGATCTAAATTCGGGAATATTATAATAAATAGTCGAGAAAGGGCAAACAAAAGGACAAACCAAGATGATTTGTGGGCTCGTCTAGCAACAGAATAGTTGGGTTCATAAACAAAGCGCGTGCAAGTGCAATCCTCATTCTCCAACCTCCAGAAAAGTCCCTTGTTTTCTTTGCTTGCATCTTTTTATCAAAGCCAAGGCCAAACAAAATCTCAGCCGCACGCTTTTCTGCTGTTGCTGTATCTAGGGCTTCCAGGCGCTCATAAACTCGTTCAAGGGCTTCTCCACCACCACCTTCCTAAATAAAAAACCAGAACCAATGCACACGTATGTGAGAAAACAAGCAACATATCTAATAATCAGCGAATAGATTCCAACAAAATTAATCACCAAACCTGAGCTCCCAAAATTTCAGCTTCTTTTTCTAATTGTAGCCTCTCCTCGTCACAGCAGATAACAGCCTCAAGAGACGACATATCAGATGCTTCAATCTCCCTTGTAAGATGATAGATGTCCATGTGCTCTGGAATAGGAATCTCCCGAAGACCTATTGCAGTAAGCAGAGTTGATTTTCCACACCCATTCAATCCCAACAAACCATAACGCCTGCAGCATTAAGTGAGTAGCATAAGTAACGGATCAAATACATTGTATAAGTAAGAATAGTCCAAATTAACGAAATGTGATTTCACACTGCCACGCAACTACGCGAGGGGCACATAAGATTACAAAATAAAGAATACCTTCCATAATTGAGTTCCAATTCGGAATCAACTATAAGATCGTGTCCATGGAATGTAACTGATAGGGATTCAATCTGCACCATGAAACAAAAGGCGCGTGAGGTAAGTTCCATTCCGAAAAACACGAATACCACCATAAACATATCCACCTTCTTCTAGAATTGCAACAAGATGAGTTATCAGGTTTAAACACATGCATCACATAACTTGAAGTAAATTAATCTAGGATAATTATTGTTAATTTTTTGGTTACAAACTTAAGTAAGTAGTACAAAAACTACAGATTCGCATGCCTAAGAACTTATAAAAACATGCATGAAATAGCCAACAGAATAGATATACAAAAAAGCTAATTACTAAGTTTAACAATTTTCTCCATAAAGCAAAAAGCTGACTGATATTTTGACAATAATTTGAAAGAAGCAAACCACAGATAAAGAAAAATCCATCCAACATATAAAAATCATACCCGAATATCTCTAGATAGAGGATGCGAGCACAGGACGCCTGTACACGTCCGATCCGAAATTTGAAGAGCCGCAATCGAATCCGCTACCTTGCCGGCTCCGTTCTGCGATTCGGACGCCGCCTTTGAAGATCCAGCAGTCGCCTTACCGCCTCTCTTTGCAGCGGCCGCTGCCTTCTTCTGCGCAGCCTTCTTCTTACTCGCGTCGGAAACCATATCGACCTACAAAATCAAATGAAGCCAATCCCAATCCATAAGCTGCCCAATTCATCTCATAGGCCTAAATAAAATCGTAAATATTCAAATCGGAACAAAATTCACCTGAAATCGGATGTCCCACAGAATCAGAATCGGAAAAATCGACCCGCGCACCGGATCTGAAATGCAAGCTCGGCCAACGTTGTTGTCGTCGTTGTCGGCGTCAGCAGCGGCGGCGTCTTTTTGCCGATTGTGAGAGAAGAGATTGCGGAGCGGAATAGGAAAAGGTTACGCTTATATAAGGTTTGTGTCCGACACGTGTCGTATTGTAATTGGTACAAATATTGAAACGAGAAGCGGTTCAGCCTGGGCACGAAAGGTGTCGAAACGCAGCACGTTTTCTTTTGTTCACAATGACACGGCGTCGTTGCATTTGTATAATCATCAGTCACAATAAATATTTCAATACGACACCGTCTTTAGTGTGTTACAAATCTTAAAACGGCGGATTCCTCGTATCCACTCACTTCGTCATTTTGTGGTCTCTTCACTCGCCGAATCCTCATCGCTCGGCAACTCTATCAGTGCACCGGAAATCCAAGGTATGATTCTTTCCGTTTCCGATTTCTGAATTTTGGATTGAGGTCGTTCAGTTCTTGTTGCATCGATTGCGCTTAGTGTAGATTTATTTATTTATTTATTTGGTTTGAATCTTAGGGTTTAGGTCAATTTCGAGTATTTCGTCATCCATGGCATCGGAATCGAAAGAGTCTCCGGCGAACAACCCTGGGCTATACGCGACTCCTGTTGAGGCTACCAAAGGATACACTATGCAGCAGACTGTGAATAATCACAGACACAAATTTTTATTTTTATTTAGTTATTAGTTTTTGTTCATTGGATTTATTTGATTGCAGATGTTTAGGATAAAGGATCCTAAAGTGAGCCTGGACTTCTATTCTCGAGTGCTCGGCATGTCGTAAGTAGAAACTACTTTTTCGTTGCATAAATACTAAAGTCTATTGTTGCTGCAGTCCATTTTATTCAAACTGTTGATGAGTGGAGGTTCTGAGAATTTATGATAGATTCGGTATTTGGTGAAGTGCTTTCTGATGGTATTTGGGTTGCAGGCTGCTGAAGAGGCTGGACTTCCCTGAAATGAAGTTTAGTCTCTACTTTATGGGCTATGAGGTAACTTGTCGTAATTGTGGACGTGTATTGAAAATGTGTAATATTGCTTGCCCAGAGTGATTTGATAAATCATTCTGGCTTAACCATATATTTCATGGGCATATTTCTTTGCATGATAGAGAAAGAAAACCCGTCACTTAAGAAGATGGACAACTGTGACCATTGAGCTATTTAAATTGCCTGTTCAAATTCTGTTTCACCAGGAATGCAATGAGGGATGACTGTGAAGAATTAAGTCTTATTCATTGAGCTATTTAAACTGTATTTAATGAGAAAATGCAATGTAGAAACATTCTCATGCGTTCTGTGATTTTGGAAAATTTTAAGGCATTTAGTATTGTAGAGAGGAAATTGAAAATTTTAAGCTTGATTGCAATGTGAAATTTGCGCACCAAAAATCTTGGAGATAAATGTAGGGAAACATTTGTATTTTTCTCTTTCACTTTGTTCTTTGTTTCCCGTGGTTAACCAAGGACTAAAAATGTCGTAGATTGCATTTTTTCCTTACAACATTCCATTGCATTTCGTTCCCTCAATTTAATCCAAGATCCAAATGAGGCGTTAGGAGATGAGGACCATATTTTATAGTATTACACATAAGATAGAGGATAATGTTATCTTCTGCTCGAAGTTTCACTGTTTCCGCCCACTGACGTGGGAACATAACGTATAATTATACATTGTGGTGCAGGATGTTGAATCAGCCCCTGACCACCCTATGGAAAAAACTGTTTGGACGTTTAGTCAGAAAGCGACAATTGAGCTCACACAGTAAGAGTTACCATTACGATCTTACGTCATATTCATTGGCCTCCCTATAGATACCTGACCCGTGTTCCTTATAGTAATTGGGGCACAGAAAGTGATCCTGATTTCAAGGGCTACCACAACGGAAACACTGAACCTCGTGGTTTTGGTAAGTGAATTCCTCGGTGAACTGAATCTGTATAAGAGTAACTTTACAGTGTACCTACATCTCATTTACATGCGATAAAATTACGATGAAGGTAAAGCATGTTGAATTGTTTCAGAGAGCATGTATGAGAGTGGTTTTTTAAAGAAGGGTGATTTCATTCAAAAAAGTTGTACACAAGATGTACTTTAGCTTCTCAGATAAATGCTACAAATTGAAAATAATATTTCACTGCCTTGAACTTATCCTGGCCTTCACTTATAAAACTCATCCGGGGAGTATGATTTTACACCAGCTTTAAAAAGCTTCACCCAAATTTATACAAACATTTACTTTGAGTGGTTGGCCTATATGGCTGCCAGAAAGGGTTCTAAGCCATGAACCAAAAATGGAATTCAGTTTTACGCTGTACTCAAGTCGTGATTTGGGACATTTTTTTTTCTAATTAGCTTTTCTCCTCTCCAATTGAATGCCCAGATGCTGACTTAATTTGAGCTGATGTATAGTATCATGATTTAACCAACCCATTTTTATGTCGGACATGCTATCAGAATACCTTTTCTTAGCTTCTTTCACACATTAAATTCTGCTCGTTGAGCTATTTCACTTAACTTTCATACTTGTAGTATATTGATTTTTTTTCTCTTATGATTATTATTAACAGGACACATTGGTATAACAGTTGATGACACATACAAAGCATGCGAGAGATTTAAAAGCTTGGGGGTGGAGTTTGTGAAAACACCTGACAGTGGTATTGTATTGATTTTATGTTTCATGTCTGGCCATAAATCATTAAGTAACCATCACTAGAGATATGATCGTATATATTAAATGTCTTTTTGGCACCACATGAATTCATAAAGTTAATTTTAACTTCCATATGATTGATGCTTTTTGCGAAATCTGTATTGCATGTCACACATTATGAATCATATTCAAAGGCCAATAGTTCCACAATAAGGTGCTTTTTTTGATAGTCAATAACGAAGCTCTTGCTTTTTTTTGAAACATCTGTTAACCTTATCAAGGATTTTAGTTGTTCTACTGGGTAGTAGGCACAATGCATGCTCTTTACCTGGTCATGATCGATGGTTGCCAAAATCTTCTCATGTTCTATGTGGTGAGTTTTTCCATTGTTAACTGCTCCGTTGTGACATGTTCTTCGGGTTTCAGGAAAAATGAAGGGAGTAGCGTTCATCAAAGATCCCGATGGTTATTGGATTGAGCTTTTTGACCTTAAAAGTATCGCAGATGTTACTGTTGGTGCTGTTTGATAAGATGTTGCCTGATTTACAGGTATAATTCCCTTTTCTTATTTTACCTGTCACCAACTGATTTCGTATCCAGCTTTGCACTCCCATCACAATGTTCTTACTTGTTTTATCTCATAGTATTAGAATGCAAGTCGAAGTATGATAACTTCATCTCGACCATATTGTCTTTGCTTTAAACCTCATTTAGCTTGCATGCACCTCATAAATGTAATAGTTCCAGTCTTCTGAATGTCGCTGCGTCGTTTTGCAATTGATTTATCATCTTTCTCTGGATGAATCAACTATATTTATAAGTTCAATGTCTCATATATCGCAGGGAACTGTAGCATCCAATCCTCAGTCTGGTGTTGGAAGAAATCTCAGATTCTGCCAACAGTATGTTCTTTTGGAAATTTCTTTAAATGAAGATAAAAATTAAGCCTGTATCAGGTTTGGTATTTCCTCTTCCAATAGTAGAAAACTTTATTGTTCTACCACTTGGTTGCATATGAATATCAAATCCCCAATTTTTCTATGGGTAATAGAATTTGAATTATTTTTGACACTGGACACAGAATTTGAGCGAGTAACAACAGACAGAACATTAATCCTAAACATGGGATTTAGCTCCCTTAAAGACTGAATGTCTGGTCTTGAAACCTGTCAGAGTTTAAGATTTCAAATTGGAAATCAATCCCAACTAACTCATATGGACTTCCGAGTTCCATATTGAATTCCTCAAAAGTGTGTCCTCTTTTTATAACAAAAAGTTGCATTTGCATTGACAAACTGTTTGATGAAAACTAAGTAGTATATATTATTATACTCTTTGATGTTTCATGTCTCTCAGTGGACTCTGTCCTGTCAGTAGGCCCCATACCATTTTGACCTTTAACACTGGACACGGCATGCATCTTCTCATGGCTACATTTTTACAAGATAATGTTTCCTTTCTTTCTATGAACTTTGATTTTACAACCCTAAACTAATGAAGTTTGCAGGAGTGAAATCCTTAATTAATGGCAATTAGAATGAGATTGATCAACCACTAATCCAATCGTTTCTTGTTTTTGCTTTTGAATGAGTTGGGTTTGAATTTAGTGATGAGGTCTTTTGTCTTTTGTTTGGAAGTTTAAAGAATTGATGAACAAACATCTTGTCCCTCTTACACAACATCTCAAGATAGACCGAGTGGTAATATTAAGGGGCTCAAGAAAGAAGGACTTGCAGGGACATCATCAGAGGATGTGATTGAGAATATGCACACACTCTACTCTACTGACATATGTACAATATATCTCTATCCAGCAGTGAATCATATAATTTTGGGGATTGCCCATTGTCATTTTGTGATTGGTTTTATCTGTGTTTTTGAATGACTGATGTCACACCCATTTTCCAACAAACTAACTCAAGTCCCAAGTCCCAACCCTCCTTTGTTTCAAGAAATTGAGGTTCAGGGTCTGAATCCCAAAATGTTGTAATACATATATGTGAGATGTCTTGAACTCTTGATGGGTTTAAGCTTCTAAGATGTGTCTCTGATTGATGATTTGAATGAGAAGTGTCAATCCAATCAGTGACTGTCAAGTAAACTTGGTCATGAATAGGTCTTATAAAACTTCAACTTGCAGAAAAACAAAGACTACAACTCTGAGTCTTTTTGTCCTTGATGAGCTTACAGAAAGCAAGTTTATCCTAAATGCAATGGTGGTACATTTAGGGTATAGATTATAGGACAGTATTTTATGTGGGTTCATATATTTTATACCTGCAACTTCTTATAATCTTTGTTAATTACATTATAAATACTTCATGTATACCTCCCCAAGTACATGTAAATTGATGGCTCAACCTCCCCAAGTGACAACTTCATCTTCACATATGTTTGAAGCACGTGGACACTTTGTCAAATCACAAACTCAATCAGTCCCTGCCTGGTTTCTTTTGCTTATGATGTACCAGAAAACCCTAACTGGAGACTGGTTCTTCTTCAGAATGATATCAAAACACGGACCATTCAAGGTCATGTCAATAGTTTTTCATCCTAACTTTTGCAGACAAAACCAATTATTATGTCTAAACACCAACCACTTATTGAGCAAAAGTATTGTTGTTATTGCAATAATCACTGCACCTGTTGCTGACCTTTGTTGCAAGATTAATATCCTTACGGCCTGTTCTTTAGCCATTAAATTTTCAGCACTTATTATATTCTTTTTTTTCTATTCAGCACCAACAAATCATACAAACCTCAACCTGATCAATCAGTACCAAAGACATCATCCTTTGAAAATATAAAAAGAATAATGAGAAGGGGACGCATACATGTATTCTAGTATCAAAAGAGATGTCAAACATCTCAACGATTAGAATTCGATTTCTGATAGCGCCAGAGCCGGAATTCAGGTGAGAGGTTTGGGATAGATTAGGATCAACAAAAAATATAACAAAATAAAGAACATATTAATGCACAAACTTAAAAAGAGTTTCAGCATTTGGTGCTTCTAAAACTGTCTCTCTCAAAATGTGAAGTACTAGAAACCCACATGGTAAAACCTCATCTCATGAAATGAAACCCTGAACATGTTAACCTTGTTGACTTGTTTCTATTGATTATCTCCCTTTTTCCTTGTCTTATTCACCAAGCCCTGTAAGCATGTAGGATGATGATCTGTGACATCAGCAGTGGTTGCTGTTGAAATAGTACATCACCATCCTCTGATCCGTCTCCTTCATAATGGGCTGATCCTGTGACGTGATCTTGCTGTTCTGGTTATCACCAATGTGGATGAGGCTTACGTCACCGATGTTGGTGTTAAGCTGCTTATCACCACCCTCAATGTCATAGAAGTCCATCAGCGCAGGCGCATCAGTCGATGAGTTCAAGTTGCCAAACTGGCTCAGGAAAACATTGCTTTCCTCGTACCCATCAAGCATGAAACCCTTGTTCTCATCAAACCCATTTGGAACAACTACATTGTTACTGCTGCTGTTGAGAAAGTTCTGGAAGCTTCTCAAATCTTGTTTGTTCCCTCCATTGTCAGAATTGTTGGAGCTGCAGCAGCTCGTCTGTTGATCACTACTCCCAAACACAAGCAGAGGCTGATAATACTGCTGGTTTTGGAACAGAGATAAACTTGTCTCCAAACAACTTGCAGAGGTATTGCTGCTGCTACTTGTCATCTGGTGGCAAGCAAAGGGTTGTTGCTGATCCATGAGAGGCTTTGTAGTGTTTGAATTTAAGGTGGGGTTGGGTGTAAAATTGTAACTGTAGAGAGATCTGAGCTGTGAATGAGATGAAGAAAACATGGAAGGAGGTTTGCTAGTTGATCTCTGAAATGAGGAACCATGAAAAGTAGGTGTTGTGGATGATGCAGCAGCAAAGGCCATAAGCTTCTTCTTGAGCTTTGTGTTCCAGTAGTTCTTGATGTCATTATCAGTCCTGCCTGGTAATTGAGCCGCAATTATCGACCACCTGCCGACCAAAACAATCAGAGGATAAAAAAACACACACATACATGCGTAGCTGTTCCATGAAAAATGGTTCTACTGAAAACCAGGACCTGTGTCTGGTGGACTTAGATCTAAACATGGGTTTCATGCACCACTTAAATCCAACAAACAAAAGGAATCTCTTACTTCTAAACCATAAAAGGACAAACAGAGGAGGTGTGCCCATTTCATGTTTTCTTTTGTTCCTAGTTTTGTAACAAGAAGAAGAACATGATGGTTCAAAAAGCAGATGATAATTACAAAAAAAAGTGATGATGATGATGATGAAGGTTGTTGGTCAACATGTACCTGCTTCCAATGGTGGCATAAAGACTGCATATGACTCCATCCTCCTCTTCAGAAAACTCACCATGTCTGATGTTGGGCCTCAAATAGTTAAGCCACCTCAATCTGCAGCTCTTACCACACCTCCTCAAACCTAAGAAAGATGACAACTTTTTGAAAAGGGTGTGGGAATAAAGGATCACAAAAAGATTACAAATCCAATTTCTTTTGTCTGAATTTGTGACTAAAAACTAACCAGCTTTCTGTGGCAAAGCAATCCAATTCCCACCAGTCCCATTTTTTTCAATGTACTCTTTGAGCTTTAAATCCTCTTCTTGTGACCAAGGACCCTTCTTCACATTGGCTTTGTCACAGCAAGGAGCTCTGCCCATCTTCCCTGTCCCAAAATCTCAGACCCCAAATCTTACCCTAAACCTACCTACTTCCTCATGTAAAAATGAACCCAAACTAGAGGAAGAAGCTATACATCTCTCTAGAACTCTCCCTATCTTGCTGCTTCCCCTGCTTCTCTCTAAACAAGCTTCCTGCTTCCTCGAGCAACTTGTTTTGTTGTGGATGCTACTGAGGCGGCCTTTTATTTGTAAAAATAATGAATTTTTATTCCAGTAGAATACACAACTCTCAAGTCAACATATATACATGTCTGAAATGTGTGTTCTTAGGAATTAAGAGGATCAGCTTTTTCATTGTCATCATTACAAAATCAAATGTTGCTTTTAAGGACATGGAAAAGGTCATAAATCTTGAGTTGCAATTCAACAGCACATCTTTCAATTTCCACTACTTTCTAAAACCAAACCCCATTGAGCTAATTTATTTATACATTTACATTTTATTTGAAATGGATTATTAATCATGAATTTCTGCATAATTTATTTCCTGAAAAGTGCACATTCACATGCAAATGATGACTCTTATTATTCAATAAGAAAAACAATAATTGTATTTCCTTTTCTATTTGTTTGACCAATAAAGTATTAGAGCATATCCATATTATTGTATTGTAGAGCTTTACATGATGCTCCTCCATTTATCTTTCTTTCAATTTTTACTAACATCCGCACCGACTTCAGCAGCTGTTGAATGATTTAAAGCTCAGTCAGCAACTTCTTCAGCACTTCTCAGCTTCTTTATAAAATTTGCAACTTTAAATCATCCAACAGCTACTGAAGCCGGTGCAGATGCTCTTATATCGTACCCATTGATCCTTGTAACGCCAATAATGGATATGTGGGATTATATATATATATATATATATATATATACTAGTATGGTGTGTATATATATGGTAAAAGTGAGTTTATTAAAACCCTAGGCTGGCAAGGGTTTGTGAGTGTGATTGATGAGAATGATCATGTATAGTTGATGGGTTCAGATTATAAGAGGAAGGAATCTATGTGATGGATCATCTGTAGAAATGATGGTGTCTGTGCTTATATGAGATTTCAATTCTCACAACACATGACACACTGCCTAAGACTGATCAGCTAGCAAACAGTAGTGCAATTATTTCACTACAAATCTCACTGCATGTCTAGTAGCCTCACATCTTGTCATCATCATCATCATCATCATCATCATCATCATCATCATCATCATCATCATCATCATCATCATCATCGCATTTAACATGAACAGTTGTTGACATTTGCTTAGCACTTTTTTAAGCAAACCATGTCCCAGGTACAGGTCTGGCTTCATGCCAACATTTCCCAATGTGATCACTAGTTCATCTGATCTACATTTCCTGAGATTTTCATGTTCCTCAATTTGAGCTCAAACCCTAAATAACCTATTGCTTAGGGCTGTTTAATACGCTTGTGTGTCCTCTACAAAGTCAGCAGAGAGACTGGCATGCCTTAATACAAGGGTTAATCCCACAAACCAGTGGACAAGCTTACAAGAGAAACCTTATTCAACCCTCTTTCCAACTACTGACTATTTACTTCATTTTCACTCAAATGCAAGTCAACATAGTTTTAAGTTGATGACCTACTATTTAACCAAGTGTCAACTTATTCATAACTCTCAACGATTAGATTTCGATTCCTGATGGGGCCAGAGCAGGGCTCTAGTGGGATTTACGATAAAATAGAAAAAAATTAAAAAAAAGTTATCGATAAGATTTGGTTCGATTCTAAATGTGAGCATATTCATTATGTATTATGCAATGTAATCTTCGAGTCTCATTTTTTAAGGTTTATCTATGGACTAAACTATGATCCCATTAGTTAATTAATATACTATTTAATACTAATTAAATAATCGTTAATCCCATGCATGACGACAAAGATCATCGCAAATACTATACAAAGATCTTTCAAGGCGATCATTGACCACAAAATGCATATTTCCTAAATATATGCAAAGTAGCCGCCTTAGTATAGTTTTTTATATAAGTGTGAGCATAGTGACTATAAAATTTAATTTTTTATCACGAAATTATGTGACGGTATTATGACGGACGATGGTTGTGACACGATTTAATTTTTTTTGGCGGTTTATGATGTGTTTACGATGGCGTTGTGATATATTCATTGCTTCGGTACATTTTGTCGTATTATGCGACGGTAAATTACGTTGTATTATAAGACGGATTTATGATGGATGTTCAATGCCCCTTCCTTCGTACGCCCGGTACAAGATGTGTGCTTACGACGGTAGGGTTTGCGATTGTTTTCACCATCGTAATATACAACCGCTTTACGATGCTTATTATTTCCGTCATAAGTATTGTTACGCTACAAACTAATGCTCACGTTATAACCGTCGCATATCTACGATATTTTTGTCTTATGCAATTACGTAAATGAATATTTGAGTGTATATGAGTTCGTATAAATGGATCGTAACAGAGGCCGTGATCCAATTATAGAGAGGGGAAATGGTAGAGGAGGCAGTCAAGATGCGGTGTTGGGATCACGATCGAAAAGCCATCGCGTGATTCAGCGCCACCGACCAGGAGCATGGACTTACAGATGCACGACACAGAGTATGATGCGGGTCACGCGTGTCGCAAACTCGTCAATTTGTTGTGTGGTTACCATCGCTCAAACCATTATATTATCGTCGTATTATATGTCGTGATTTTATTTGTTTTACTATTGTCATAAACCATAACTCCATTTTCTTTGAATAATCATCGTATTATCACTAAATTTTTTTAACACATATATGTCGTATTTATGTCGCAAATTTTATGCGATTGTTCTTTATATGACGATATTTTTTCGATGGTTTAGGCATCGAAAAACCGTCAAAAGGTTGAGTTTATGATACAAAACTAAATCGCAGCATATTAATTCTTAATTTGTAGTGAGTTTTAGTTTAATCGAATGTATCAAATAGAATATTAGACACTACTAATCTTGCTGTGGTCCCTTAATTGGCCCAACAACAATATTAATATCATTAAGTTTGGATAATCTTAATCCAGTAATGTTTTCTTTGGGTTATTGCCAACGCAAAGTGATGTTCACAGCTGTGTAAACCAACAACCTTATAACACTAATAAGAATCCTTAATTTAGAAACTCAACAAGCTCACCATTTTGTCTACCTAATTTTTATTTTTATTTTTATTTTCAATAAATCTCTGCATGCATTGAACTTTAGTCATTATATATAAAATGTAGAGCCCGCATTCGAAAATAATCTAAATTTTTCTGTATAGTTTTATGTATGCCATATGTAAAACGTCGTAGTTTTGTAACGCATTTTTGATTATTTAGTAGTTATTAAATCATTGTCAAGAAGACAATACAATGTATCATATGTTGTACACTAAAGCTAATAAATTTAGGGTTTGGAATTTAGAAGAGGACAAGAGTCTTCAAATGTATTGACTCGACTCTTGGAGAAGACATAGAGATAGCATCACACGTGCTCATGATCTCACTTATCAACGGTTGCCAAGCTAAGTAGAAAAAACTTAAAAGTTACATCTTACCTAAGATATTTTATTTCATTATTTTGTATCACTTTACTTTTTTTGACTACCCATTTACCCAAAATGGATATTCAATTTCATATCATATTTCTCTTTAAATAAATTTAAAAACCCATTAAAGCAATAATAGCATATAGTTATAGTAACATGAATTGACATTAAACTAAAATTTCTAGAACCTCTATTTGCATGCATGGTGATGGAAGTGTCATCCATATTCCTAACAAGTCAAACTTATAGTTGAACCTAACAACTTCAATTATCCAACTCCATTCTTATAAATTCATTTCATCCATCTCTTTTACAATTCATGCTTGCACACTCACTGACCACTTTTTGATACACAATCTTATTCAGACGAACAGATTTCGAAAAAAAAAAAAAAAAGTCATTGTAGTCGTAACGATGACGACGACGAGGGCAACTCTTGATTTTTTGATACCTTGTTAAATTTCAAATACGTAGTAAATCGAGATGAATAAGTGTAACCACTCTAGTGACTTTGATCCGAATCTCATGAAGTTGTATCTGAGCTTATTTGATATAGACCAAGTTATTTTCTTCTTATTGATATGCATGATGATGGGTAATTTGACTTGTGGGCTTCTCAGAGATAAATGGGCCATCCAAGCTAGTTTTGTTGACGGCCCAATTAGGCCCAAGTATTATCTTATTCTTCAACAGTTGACTCGGTCAAAACGTAACCCTGTAACAATCTCTACCTCGTACATACTTCAGTGTAGCAGGATTTAGTAACAACGCACATCTGAATTTGCGGATTCAATTGTAAAAAGACACCTGAAGGGATTTATGTCAAGCAGAGTAGCCATTGTCTCAAGATATCTTCACATCCTTTAATAGTCGTGCAGCCATGGATCCGTATCGTCTGGTTTCCCAATCACTTAGCTGTCCATGACGAAGTTTTTCCAAAATGCTATCGTCTGAAACAGTATCTGCCCCTAAACTTTCTGTATTCAGCTCATAGCAGGTTTCTTCGTCATCATTTGGAGGAGTTACGCCTAGGTTGGTCTCATCAGTTTGCTGACCAGTTTCTACTTTCGTTGTTGAAGCCTTGGGGTTCACAATATAAAGCTGGATACTAGGATGTTGGTACTTGATGTCCATCTTTCCCAAAGTGATTTATATCAGCTTAACGGCAAAAATAAGTGTACTATATAGTTCTGCATCGATTTAAAAAAAAGTGTTACCTTCGATCTGGGAACTGATTTCACTTCAAAGTGTTTCTTCCAGAGATCAAGCAATTGCTCATGAACCGCTGTAGACCGAATCTCATGCCCCAACTGTTGGTTCCATGAACTAAATGTTTATGGTTCGATGATTACATTGGCAAGTTGATGGTAAGTATAGTTTAAAAAACACTTGCCAGAATTGTTGTTTTAGGTCCTGACAGGGCAAATATTGTCTTCAGTAACGGCTCCAAAAGATGCTCCGCATAAACCTTGTTACAACAAGTTAAAGATGAGATATGCATGAACTAGTACTAGAGAGAAGCTATAGAAGTACTCATAACTAAGTTTTTCCGTGAAGAGTTAAACACTTTAATCATGGTTTTTAAAGTTTGAAAAAGAGCACAAGAGTTGTGTATAAGTATGAAAGTCCAGAAACTGTCGGTGACTTTGATCTCATTATAAAATATTAAATATTAGATGCATTTTAGGGATCAAATAAACTTACAACATCGGTACCGACGATGTAATCAAATGGTGGACCAACTGCCCTTATATGATCTTCATTTGCCCAGTCCAATTCTGCCACTTTTATGGAACCAAAGCAACCTGCAAGGAAACTCCCAGTAAGAATGAAAGTGAATACCGAGGTACATAGACACTTTATGGCCCGACACCGATCAGGCTCACCCAGCAGAGAAGGTTATAAAACAACTTGAGACGTGTAAACGTCATAACAACGAGACTAAAGTAACCAGATATGTTGAACGAAAAAAATGCGGAGTTTTCACCATTTTGCGGGGAAGAAACTACATGAATAATATTGAGAAGTGGTAGAAAATAAAGAGGAGGATAAATGAAACGAAATAAATAACACAAGAAAACACCTGAACTGGAATCTCCCTGCACAATCCTTGAAATGTTCCGCTCAACATTTCTACTCAATAATGGCAAAACCTCCTTTTGATCTGTTGTAACAACATCACACCCAAGCAATGCCAGCCCTGCAAAACAAAAGCAACGATGCATGGCCTGATTAACAAAATAACTAGACCAACCGCATAAGAGCGAGATTAAAATAAAGCCAACATCATCAAGGGCCGGTGACACTGACCAAATCCAGCTACGCCACAACCTGCGCCAAGTTCAATGACACGTTTGCCTCTCAGTTTCGATGGGGAAAATCGACCTTTTCTGCAATTTCTCTCCTGCAAAATTAATCAAACAAGGCAGCCAGTATGACAAGTGACAATCTTGACAAAAAGTATGACAATAACAACCCAAGCCAGTCTGAATCCAATCCCGAATATGCGGAGCAGAAAAACAATAGGAAGGTTCAACGCAATAAACCGATATCCACATACTTAACATTTAAAAACATGACGAGATGAGCTTAAATTTAAACAAATCACCAGATACTTAGCAAGCACCATTGATGCATCCCAAACTGTAGTCCCCAGATGCTGAGAATTGGGATCCTGCAACAGTAGCAATTCAGCAGATACCCAACTACATAACTTTACAAACAAGAACAGATTATTTCACAAACCAAGAATTCTACAAGGCGTCTGTCACACATTGGCAATCAACTCAAGAAAAATAAATATGAAAAATAAAGAAATATAAAACCTGGGAGAAGTGCAAATGGTGTCCCATCACATCCAACTTAATAACTGAGGTGCTTGGCGAATTAAGCCTGTTTGATACATCACAACAAGTTAGAAGACAAATCTGATACAAAAAATCATAATGAAATAAGAATCAAACATTGAGTTTTTATAAACCCTAATTCAATCATTCCTAAAATACATAAAGTCCAACGAGCAGAAGAAGATGAAGCAAGAGCGACGTACCGATCATGCTCCATTGCTTGAAGCTTCTTCTCCGAGCAAGGGATTCGATGATCTTACGAAAACCAGGTCGACTACTTTACTGCTAAAACTGAGAAAGTAGCAGAGCGTCGTCGACTTCGTTTTCCATCGCATACATTTACGAAGCCGTTTTGTTATTGGGCTGGTCAGATTGTTGGGCCTTCTTCTGTCAGAATCCTGTTGGGCCTTCTTCTATTAGAATCCTGTTGGGCTGTTCGGCCCACAGATCCAACTTTTTTCCATTTCTCTTGCAATCGGATCACCAAAGTATCCTTATATAGACATTGAGGGAGAAATAAGATGCCCAAGGACAAAGAGAAAACGGCGTCGTTCCCAAAGTGACGTCGTTTCAGTCATCTTCGCTGATCACATATAACGGCTAATATTTAGGAATTAGGGCACGACGATAAAAAGAAGAAGAATCAAAGCAGAGGAGAAACGGAAGACGCGGGAGATATCGCAGAGGAAGGAGAAGTCGCCGGAGCCCTGTAGTGTGGCTAGTCGGAAGTCTTCTGTTCGACAGCTGGTCGCCAACTGAAAGTGTGGTGAGGGTTGCTGGTCTTCGACTTCACTCGGGATTCTCTTATCGCCTGAGCAACAATCTGGATTCGGCTGAACAGGGAAGCTTCCAACTCTTGCTGTTCTTCTTCTACTCTGTTGTCTTATTGTTAATTAGTGAAATTGTAGTTGTGTATCATTTTAGCTAATCGGTTAGGGTTCTTGATGTAGACTAGAGTCGCTTTTGAACCATGTAAAAAGTCCTGGTGAGTTAGAGCATATGCATCCAGCAACTGCTGGGAGGTGCTGATAGGATTTTGGCTTTTCAGTCTTAAATCCTTTCAGCACCTGCTGCTGCTAGTTTAGCACCTGCTGGGTGCATATGCTCTTAGGTAAATCTTGAGAGTAAGTTGCAGTAACGCTGTGTTAAATTAACACTTGGAATTGTCTGAATTACGCTCAACACTTCCTAGAATACCAAATGCGCATTATTGAGCAAATTATGCTTCTCGCGAGGATTAAAGGTAAAACACATGCGAGGAGGAGAAGGAACACATTGTTTATAAATGCCATCATTGTTAAATTTGATGGGAGGTATTTTTAACATTGAAATCAGAAGCAATCAAATACAATCAATTGTGATTGATATATTCATAGTTGTGATAAAATTAAAACTGAAAAAACATTTATTTGTTCAATTAATAATCAAACAAAGGTAGAACAAGTTACACTTCTATTAGTTGAATTAAGTGGCTAGCTTATTGTGTATCTTAATTTAACCTTAGAAATTTAATATTGTATGTCAAATTGTTTGCACTATTTTTTATTGTTATTCAATCTCACTGCACCAAGCCACACCCATCAAGAATCGAACTGTAGCTCGAAATTTCAATAATAAATGATACTAATGAGCATACTGTGTCGGATTCATTTTTTGACAACCAATTTTTTTCTTTCTTATTCAACCTATAGAACTCGGTTTCTGGGGCAATCAGGAATAGGAATGGAGCAGACACAAGTGGGGAGATAAATAGTGCTCAAATTGAGGAGGAATGAACAGTGTCCTTTATTTATTCCTTGCTATAACATTGAGCAGTAGTTGGGCATCTCATGTAAAGAGGGATTTATTTACCTGTAATTATATATCATCGTGGCCTGGAGCCTGGAAATGGTCCGAGGACAGAATCTATGGAAGCAGTTTGCGCTTTGATGAGTTGATCCATCTATTGATCATATGTAATGAAACTTTTGGCTGATCCATTGGAACCAAGTGTCCTGCGTCATATACCTAGTCAGGAAGCAGAAAATGGCATCAGTCCTCCGTGTTCTTGAATCACAGCTCAGATTGAGAGTAAGGAGAGTGAGATACCTTTAAGAAAGTTAAGGGTCCGGAGGACTTGACCAAACCGGCTTCTTTGCCATCAACTATGTATGAAGTCATGTTGGCTGCCACAAACCTCTGCTGCCCACTCCATTTCATGGCATTCATCCATCTTGAATTTCCTAAAACAATTTATAGTGAAGTTGAGTGCTAGCTAGTCCTGAGTTCCATTTTCTGATCAAAATTAGAGTATAACTGAGAAATTTATAGTACATACCGAGCCAATTGCATAATAAATCAAACTCTCCTGCATAAATCAGAAAATTAATTCCGTTCTCGAGGAGTGGCGGGATGATTGCGTCATAGCTCTTCATAAAGTCACCCTTCATATCATCATAAACACGCGAACTGCACGAAACAAAATTCATAAGTCCAACTCCTAAAGCCTCTTGGATCGAATCCAAGTTCAAGAACTTCTCCACATTTGACAAATCATAGCACATTTCTCCCACGCACTTCTTTCTTATGTCGTGGTACTGCAAAAAAGCAAAAGAAACAACTGAAATGTGAGCTAACTCTTCTTCCGTGTTAAATTTTGTCATTCTATTGATTAAAACTTTTAGGATATAAATACGTTTATGTTGCCAGAAACATCCACGATTTCCATAATGATGATATCACAATAGCCCAATGCAGCAACACACGCATCATCTTCAGATTCTGTCATAAATTCACAAACATACAAAAAATTTAGCAGATTACAGGAAAAAAATAAGGGTTAATAAAACATAATCTTTAAGTGGCCAATAGCAACTTACGGCATTGTTGTATATCCTGCATACAGTAAGGAATAAAGTTTTGGATTTCTTTGTAATCGGCTTTTGAGATCAGCTTGTTAGCCAATGCATAGTCTGGGTATGATGGGTACTGATACTCCGAATTTGTGAGTCCATTTCCGATTGCACATCCCTGTATTTATGATGCAATTTTAAGTAAGCAACCATGGCATTTTGTAAGAATAAAAATTCAGGGAGAGGAATTATTGTCCAAGTATTTTGGAATTGTGAAACATGCTCTGTAGTAAATGAACCTTAAGATTAATATGAATGCCTTTTTTCTTCTTGTTTTGTTTGTAAATTTTGGAAGCCAAAACTGGAATGTAATGGCCAGCAAAGGATTCTCCAGTGATGTAGAAATCATTCTTTGCATATTCAGGGTGCCCTTTGAAGAATGCCTGACAATGAATGTAAGAAAATGTTTCCATGTTTAACACTGGTTATTTTTTCTACTAAATCTGGAAGATTATTGTGTCATAAATTACCTGTAAGAAGTCATACAGATCATTACTGACTCCGGTTTCATTGTAACGCATGTCACGTTCATCTGTGGTATAACTAAAACCGGTTCCAGTGGGTTGATCAACGTATAAAAGATTTGAAACCTGCACATTGTATTTAAGTATTCTGTAACATGATTTGAACCAAGTAAATCAAATTTTCAATAAATAAACATTATTAAGTTAGATAACAGGCACCTTGTCCCAACCAAAATCATTCCGCTCAAGAGTCAGATCATCCTTAATCTTAAATGGTCCATTTTCATAAAATAAAGCTAGTGAACTGCTGCATCCTGGCCCTCCCGCCAACCAAAGCACGACAGGATCTTCTTTACTACCTCTTGACTCAAAGAAAAAATAAAACATCCTGCAAAATGGGTGTATAGTATTAACACCAGATGCTTCAATGAATGAGAGTGAAAAAGAGCCATATGTCTACACTCTCCATGGTTTGGTTTTATAAATGTATTAACACGATAAAGGACAACATGGTCTGTTGTGGCTATGAAAGAACTCGTTGTTGGTCTAATGGTGCAATAAATTTGATTTCACTTAAAACAAAAAATAGATCAAATTTTCAGAGTTAAGCGGGAAATAAAATTATGATAAACTACTTACATGGCTCCATAAGAGTGTTTAATCGGATAATAACCAGCATGGTGGCCCAAATCATCAGCTGAGGCACCAGAAGTATCAGCAAAACCCGGACACTTTAATGGCTTCTCAACTAATCCTGCAGGTTTTACAGACTTATCATGAAGAAAATTAAAGGACTCCTTCGGGGACAGGTTAAAGTTTCTTAGCAGCCTCTGAGCTTGTTGAATAGCAATGTCTGCATTAGAAGATGTCCTAGCACAACACAAAATGACTGTGGCAGAAATTAAGATAAGAAGAAGAAATCTAGAGACGAATATGGTGGATGCCATTGATGAGGTATACAATTAGTGCGAGTTATATGATGTATGCATCTGGTATTTATAGATGAGACCAAGACAAAAAATCTGCATTTAAGTGTCAAGTCATATTCTAAGTTGAGAAAAACTAAAAAAGACCACACGAAGCTCAAAGTTTCTACATGAAAACCTAACACCAGGTCTTTTTTCCTTTTTCGAACCCAAGCCCAATATAAATTCCTACTCCACTTTCTTTACATATTTTAGCACCTACTTTCCCCTTATTGAAAAACTAACCTGGGTGTTCTCATCTAAAAGAAATCTAAAAGTGGAGAAAATTTCTGTTTTCCTTTTCTATGACAGATACCCCCACAAAAATTCGTACTCAATGTCCATATTTTAGTCCCACGAATCTGATATACGTAACGTCTCTAGCATTGTTTGATGTTGTAACCTCTGGACAGCATTTGCTATTATGACAATTAAACAAGATGATCGTAATGACAAGTATTCATAGCAAGTGTTACTTATGCAGGTAATTTTTGCGTAGGATCTATTAAGATTATCTATTTAGACAAGTATTTATACCAATGTGACAGGTTTTTTGATGCAAAGACAAAATAAATACTTATTAGTTACAAAGAGGACAAGACAGACCTCCTTCTCGGGAGGCTGCAATCTGCATCACAGAACACTTATCTTGCAAAGAGCGTGAGAAGTTGGTGTGGAAATTCCAGATATGAACCTCAGCTGAAATGGAGAGCATGAATGCTTTGTACTCTAGCACATCAGTAATTAAGAGCATGAATAAATTAGAATTACAGAAAACAGGTGTAATACAACTGCTTGACATGGTACTTGGAGAAACCAGTACTTACTATAATTAGCTGCAAGTGCACAAAGCTAGAGAAAGTTACAGATACTGCAGCTGAGCTGCCAGTGTGTAATAAAAATTACATTTTTTTTCACATAATAACATACATATCATGTTGGGTTTAGGACCTAACTCTGGCAAGTCGGGCTCTAATCTCTTCTAACTCTTCCTCATCGTCAGCTCCTTCTGCAATTGCTTCTTCCTGGAACATTAAAATTTGTGGTGAGTCGCCTTCATGGTTCCTTAAGCTTGAGAGACACAGATGGTGATGAAATTGATAAAATTGAAGGATGGAAGTATACCTGTTGTGTAGCTTGAGCATTTTGATTCACTCTCTCCTTTCGAACTGCTTCAGGGAGCTGAGATGCAGTCTCACCAGCTATGGCAGCCAGTACCTTTTCAATTTCTTCTTCGGTCTCCTCTTCTATGTCCTCTGAATCCATAGCTGAGTCAATTGCTTCAGTCACAAACTCCTCAATCACCCCTGCCTGTAGATCATAAACAAAGTGTGCTTAGACTATGAATATGGCTAGTTACATTCATAAATCTCAATTTGAGAAATAGTCAAGCATCCTTGAGTCTTACTTTAACAATATTAGCATAGTACTTCTGCTGCATGTAATATTACAATAGAAGCACTTTTGATAAGAGACGCATAAACAATAACAACGCTAGTCGTGCCTCATAACAGATGAAGCAGAATGTATTATGTGATAAATACCGACCAAGTGGACGGTGTTGGTACCTTGGTCATTTCTTTGGTGAATTCCTGCATTGTGGCAGCAACTTCAGGTGCCTTCATGAGATTATTGACAAGTTTTATAACTTCAGCAGTCTTGGATAGATGCCCCATAGTGCGTGCAATGGCTGCGAAAGAGAAACAATTGGACAAGCGAAGGGTGCATGTTAGCTTCAATATCGTTCAATATCACGATCACGATCAAGACAAGTCATCTGAAAGCCTGATATCAGTTATTTTAACAATGAGTAGCAACTTACCAACGCTTTCTCCTAAGTGCATAGAAATCGAGTTCAGCTGAGCCTTATTCTCATGAAGCCGATTCACTGTTTTCCTAGACATCACAATTTCCTTGGCAAGTGCCTGAAGAAAACAAAATAAGATATAATCGTCTACCACCACATTTGTTTAAAACACACTGTATAACATCAACAGAATCTCCTCATCCTTGTTCTGCTGGCCTGTTTTATTTTGTCACCTAGACTATCAGCATTTTTATTCAGTTCAGGTTTTTTCTTTCTTTCTTAAGCACTAATTTCTTGCCTCCTGTTTGTTTCCTTCCATCTACATCCACATATTCGGAACAGAAAAGGTTATAATAAAAATTGTAAACGAAACATGGCAAGATGTGCACAATATGCTAAAACGCAATCGACCCAACATGGAACTAAACCCAAAATCATAATTGGCATATCAAACCCATCTTTACAAAATGGGAACTTATTTACTAGCCATACCTTTGCAGTCCCCATATCATTCCTCTTGGCCGCATCTCTTATTTCCTTCTGCACATTTTTCTCTTCCTTCTGTATATCTACAAAAAAATAAAATTCACCAGAAAACTTATATTCAGACAAAAGTATGAGCCCTAATTTGAGAAATGTCAAATGAAGCAACGATCATAATTCATAAAAAGCGGGAGTCGAATCCCACCTCTGATCTGGCGATCGATGTTGCGACTCTCCTGTCGCAGCTTCCGCTGCCAATCTCTCAACACTTCCTGCGGCTTCGGCTTCGGCTTCACCTTCACCAGCTTCATCATCTTCTCCATACACTCACAAGTTCAACTAAAATCACCCAAATCACAACAAGGAAGATCCGATTGGCGAGATTATTCCGGTTCGTATGGATTCTACTGGTGATCAAACTGACGCAGAAACTGAAGAAAGTCTTCGTGGGATATTCAACGCGCTTAATTTCGAAGAAGAGGAAGATGACGTGGATGCCATGATTCGGGCCGCTCAGGTATCTGATGGGCTTTATGAGATTAATTAGTCAAATTGAGGCCCACAATGAAACTCGGCCCAGCCCACGACAGACGACCACTTTACTTTTCCACTGTTCGAGTGAGTAAACACTGTAAATATTACCTTTGCAACCTTAACCGCATGTCTCTAAAAAAAAATGACACAATTCTTCTGCATTCATTCTGTCCCTGAGATGAGACCAAGCTTCTGTTGGAGAAGTTGAGCCACCAGAATTGCCAACTTCCACCAGAGCAGCAAGAGCCATAGTTTAAGGACCAACTGTGAAGCATAGCTGACAACAGCAAAATAATCGTCGTGAGAATTCAGCTTTTCTATAAAACTTCCTGTTCCTAGGACTTTCCCATAATGAAGAACTACTTTAGTTTTGTAACTTCATTTCAGTTTAGTCAACATTAAAGCAATAAAAAGACGAGGTGATGATGGAACACTGAACCCCTTACTCAAAAAGCTCAGGACGCTAAAAAAATAAGCTTCAGCTGTTTCATATCTAAGCAACAACCAGACCTTTACATCCGGATTTCACCAGCAAATCAGCATAACCGGTGAACATGATGTTTTAAAGGAACGCATGCGCCCCCATATTGTTCCAGCACAAGGACATCCATGACCTTTAATGAAGAAAATTACCTGAGGAATCAAAAGCTTCTCTCAATCATCTTCCTCTTCCTGTAGCTTGTTTGTTGCATGATTTTGCTTTTGGGCATTAAACATATCTGCAACCTGAAACACAATTGAAACAAGTTTCGGTGTGTTGAAAGGAAATTTTATGAAGGTGTGAGACTGAAAAGGTCGATGAAGGTTTCACTAGGAGGAACGAGCGTCACAACAAAATCTGGACAGGAAACATTTATCCTCTACCTGTGTAGACGATGTTGCTTGTTCGGGATTCTTATCTTCTCGAATACGCAGTAGACGAGGGAACCTGAGAGAGATGCCCTGTTGCAAATTCATAAAGAAACAGTAACACCATATTAGGAAAAGAAGAGAATTCATTTCGTATACTTGCAAAGGACACACACAGCATATGCAATTTAAGCATAAAAGTAGTTTCAAAATTAACTATACTTGCCTTTGCAGGATCCACAATGCCAACTGCAGCCTGATAGGCTGGGCTAATAGTTAAATCTGCAGCTTTCACTTCCCATACCTGCAAGCAACCCAATGGAAAGGTGATGAATTACTGAAGCTTCTGATTTATTTAAGGAGATTCTATCTCATATTATCATGGTCCAGATTTGGGATGATGACCTAATACCTACAAGTAAACATAAGAAATCATTTATCGACAAAATTTAGGATACACAGGAAAGGGTTTCCGCTGCTCTAATGCAGGAGTTAGGTGGACATACACATATCGGGAAGTCCGTGTACTATTTAAGGACAACTGCTAATTTGATCATGTTTATTGTCAGGTGTAGAACTGGAGGAAAACCTACAAAGAAGAGGTTGACCTAGTAATATATACCTCAGTGGACTCGAACCATACATCTGGATTTATCGTTTCCCCACATCTATAATAAGACTGGCAACAAAAAAATGTCAAGCTCCACTCAAAAATGCAAAGATTACTTTATAGCAGCAATTTAACAAAAGTAAAGTTCCATCAAACGAATCTAAGACAGTAACCTTTGGCTTCGGTATGACTTTTGAGCGCAAACTGGCAGAACGCTCTTCTAATACTACCTCAGAAAATCCAGTCCCTGGGGTGACAGAAAATCCAGACCGCATGACACTGCGTTTACTAAAACCAACAACTAAATCTTTACATAGACTGAAACATGAATCTGCCAACCTATTTTACAGATGCTCTGAAATTCTTCATTGTCAGGGTCATAGCAAGCAAGGAGGAATGCACCATAAACACCTATACAGAAAGAAGATATCCAGTCATACTAAAAACAAGGACAATATCTATTTAGATGACGGCACGACTGATATGGCCGAAGACCATAGATACAACATCGTTCGACTAGTTTCACCAAAATTGGATCTGAAATACCTGTACGCTTCCCACGGCCATGAAAAGCTCCAATGGGAACTAAATCTAGTGAATCCCCAACACTAAGAAAAGACAGAGAAGATCAGAAATGTTGAAACTAATCATCTTACGAACAAAATGTACATTTCTATGAGAAGAAATTAAATAGCTGCGCTACCCATCCATGTAATCTTTTTTGAGTTTCAGCCAGTTGTTTGATCTCTTTGATGGCTCATATGTAGCATCGGTGTCCAGTGTTTTGATTATCAACCCTTCACAGCTGCATATTAACATGGTGTTGTATGTTATTATGTTACAGCTGAAAACCTTAGTTGCATGCGGTCTCAGTATAGGATTTCTGTTGTTTCTGTGACTGTTTAAATTGGCATCCCCATTACCCACAGCAAGCCTACTGTAACTTACCTACCATCAACAGCAGCTTCAAGGAATTTCTGTATTTCCTCAAGATCATTGGACGTAATGGATGTCGCAAACTGGAAATACCCTGGTTCTTCTTCAAATGAGTCGTAAAGATGCTGAGAATCCATAAAGTTTTTATATTTATTAATTATTATACAGATAACAATATGAAGAGATCTCATCAAGCACGTTCCAAAGGAGAGGGCATACAAAAGCACTTCTAACCAACTAGATCAGTGGAAAATTAAGATTCAAGATGCATACACATATTTAAGCAAAAGAAAATATGAATAACCAGAAATTGGGAGCAGCTAGATGAATATCATATTTGGAGATTTTATAAATGAGACTAGATAAGTCAGGATAGAGGGAGTGTTAATATCATTAAGCAATTATGTAATACCTGTCTTCGCACATTCAGCTGCTCCTTAATAAGTGATTGTCCATTGCAAAACAATATGTCGAAGGCAAATATGCAAACATCCACTTTGATATCACTTACGACCACATTTTTGCGAGCTCGAGTACTGAGGATCTGCAACAAGAAATTACTTGATATAACAAATGCAGTTAAAGGAAATTGCTAAAGGAATATTGTTCTTCAAGAGATGAGGTATGAGATTCATTTGCCGCTTTTTAATATGTAAAGACAGATGACAGAAAGCAGAAGCTCATGTTAAAATCTGATGACACAGAATAACCAGAAAATAAATTACATGCCACTCAACTAATAGGTACAAGTGATACCGTTGGTCAATGATATGCCCAACAAGCCTACTGATATCGGATTTAGGCCAAACACAAATACTAAATACATTTGTTTTTCTCTATATTAGTCATCCAAAACAAACTGTTTGACTTTAATAATATGGAAATGGCATCTCATTTACTCCCGGATAAGTATACTTTTAGTACACTAATCAGAAGTTGTAATTTGATGAATGATGATAACCTTCGGCATTTATTACCTGGAATGGCAGTATTCTCTTTTTCTCTCGGTCATAAGCAACAATCTCACAATCCAATACAAATGATGTCACAGATGGCTTCTTTAATCTGCACATGAAGAAAAAACAAACTATTCACTGCCATATTTACTGTATTGAAAACTATATCAGTTTCTCCATCTACAATAATTCACTAAGCATGAAAGCATGGTTCTCAATTACACCAAAAATAGTAATAATAAGTAATAGTTATGCACTCTGTCTGTGACAAGATATGACATTTTCCAATGAGATGATTAATATTAGTTTTGGAGATATTAGAAATCTCAGAGCTTGAAATTATCATTCGTGAAGGCTGAGCAAATGATTGTTATCTACTGAAAATCGAGAGTAAGATTCAATTTCTTACGGTAACACTCTAGGCAGTTGGCTCCATTACACATGCACAACAATTTCAAAACAAATAACCAATTCTAATTACTCAACATACTATGTAAAAGTACTTTTTACTGGAACCAAAAACCAACATTTTGACATGGCAAGTGGTTCGCTCCGTATTTCAACCACAAAAACTAAAAGATATCGAAGTTTACATTTTAAGATGGTTATGGGTCAATTATTTCCTCAGATGATATTTACTTGCTTAACTTCAGCATATTTGCATGTAAGTAAAGATGATAGTCATCAAATCATCATGATTCTAGAGTGATTTTATAAATGTTAACCTTGATACAGCTACAGCCACATCAGGATACTTGCCAGTGTTCCTTTCGGCGTTGCGACTATATATCTCTATAGAGCCATCCTCCATGTAATGTATCTGCACGAAAACTATCAGCCAAATAGTATGAAAGGCTTAAAAAACTTCAAAGAGTCCAACTGCATGCCACTGTACCTGGGCACGTTCTCCATCATACTTGTATTCACATGTGTAGACCATATCCTGAAACTTTTCTATAATCTCAGACACTCCTTTCGTTGGTTTTGCAAGCATGGGTCCAACTGGGATGCCTATTGTGAAGCTACACGTCTTTGTAAGATTCCATATGCCATCCTTAAGAAGAGCAGCAATAATTTTATCGTAGACAGGAATGACAGAATACACTTGTTTGACAATCTTCGCAGCCTGAGACATGTATATAGATAATATGGTACTTAATTATCAAGAGAAGACAGCCGAAAGAACATTAAATGGACGAAGAAATTACATTTCTACCCTACTAAAAGATACAACGCAAACACTCAAGGAATAAAGCTATGGATATAGACGAAACCCCCAAAATAAAACAGTGAAACCCGAGAAGATGCTAATTCTGCTAAAAAAAACCAACAATGGAACATGTTGAAACTTGGAAATCCAGACCAAAACTCTACTTTCAGTGGACTAATGATGTTTAAAAACAAATGGCTCAACATTCAACAGGACTGAGGAACCACTTCCTTGAATCAATTAAATGAGTCATAATATGAACAAAAACATGCGACCACATTGCCCATGTCTACCTCTTCCAGAGGAGAAGAGACGGTTGGAGGTGGCTTGGAATGATTTTCAGTATACACTGCAGCTTGTCCTAATGCAGCCAAGAGAGTCTGCTCTGCATAACCTATTCTCAGCTTTGCCTGCATGAGCAATTCAGTTGAATATTCACGGTATATCATGAAGCGGAAACCTACATAAACAAAACACAATTAATAAATTATTACCTGGAGCAGGCGAATCAAATATTGCGGCTCACAATCAGTCGCAGCTACAAGAAGTGACTTAATATGATTTTTCTTCTTCTCTTGGCTGTCCTTTCCAGATTCCTAGACCATACAATAGACCTGTTAGATCTAAACTTCAGCATATGTAGTCCCCTTGATATTAGAGGCACTTCATTTTTTACACGTTGGATTGCAAGCTAATAGGAAAAGATGCAAATCCTACAAAACTAACAGAATTGCAAATGAAGGTTTAAATATACTTTCCACCTTGGCAATAATTCGAAAAGTGTCGAAGACCTTGACAACAGTCAGTGGAGTTGGTTTGCGCATCATACTTTGTGAAGAACGACATTCTTTGGCAACAAGACCCAAGTCTCCCTTCTCCTACAAAATATACAAATAGAGAAAAGCCATCCACGTTCAATATGCTTTGTGCTAATTCTCCACCTAAAATAACATACATATTTTGATTTTCAACATAAGAAGACAAGATAACCTTATACTGATTTTTAATATGTGCTTCCTTTCCTCCACAGGCTTCAGCCAATGCCTTTATAATCGAAGCATCTCCTATCCCCAGCTCCACTCCCTCATGAGCAGGAGCCACTCTATTAGCAGCAAGATACACAGCAGCAACCAAATCATCCGGCGTAGTCTTTATTATAGTCCTCAACATATTGCACACAATATCCGTCATCACAATCCTCCCAGACTCATTGGAAATCATATCAAATGCCAGACACAGAAACAGAAATGGCACTCTCTCACCATCCTCCCAGGACGTCACGGACCTCGGATCAAAATCCGCCGGCTTCTTCTTCAAATTCCCAATCTTGCCCTTCAACTCCACCCTCCTCTCCTCCACAGTCAAAGCTCTCAGCTTTTTCCCACCAGGCTCCTCCCCCGCTCCACTTTTACTGATATCCACTTCATTACATTGCTTCACATCACTCAACGGCGCATCACCACCACCATTTCCAATTCTAGGGTTTTCCTGTTCCGCTCCCGGCTTCACAGCCGAACTTTTCTCACCTTTAGTCAACACCGCTGGCTTCGCCTCGGGCGCGTCGGTGGTCTTCCGCTTCTTAGAAGGTGATGCTCCCGGCTTAGCTTTCTTCTGCGCCGCCGCGCGCGCTCCGGACATGAGAGCGTCGAACGCAGAGGGACGGCCGGCCATTCTGAGGCTAGGGTTTGCGCGATACGAGGAGAAGAAGATAGCCAAGCGGTTGAAGGAGAGAGGTCTGAGTAGTTTGAGGCGGAGAGAGTTTAGGGTTGAGTGAGCTACGACGCTGCTACATGAACGGAGCGTTATCATTCGAGTGAGCAAATCGCCGGCGGAAGAAAGTTGCCGGGGACGTCGTGAGGAGGTTCACTCTTCTGTTCGGTTTGATTTTAACGAACCGAACCGGCTCAATTTCAATTAGACCGCTACATTGTCATGAACTACAACGATATTTATCCAGAGCTGTAGGAAAGATCAAACCTTAAACCAGCAAGAGTTGCTCCTGGTGGTAAACTGGTGCAACAATCTACCCTCTCGTCTCATGTCCTCCTCGATAAAGAGATTGGAAGTGCGCCAGAGCTGACGCTGACCGCAATCATCTTCGTCGTAAAAGGTTAGGATTTTTGTTAACTGATGAATGGTTTTGCTATTGGGAGTGGAACAAACCTGCAACCTGAAAAAGGCCTGAAGAAACAGTTTTCAGAACACTGATAAGGTAATCTAAATATGTAAACACCTGAAATGAAAACATAAAGCTAGAGATGTGGAGACTTTTTCTTAGAATTTCTGCATGTGTTTTTATCAGAAAACAAATATGACCGAAGATGCTACGAATTTCAAAAAGAAGACAATATATGCTGCTTAGCAAGAGAAGAGCCAATACGAGGGAAACAAGAGATGAACATCCAATCTAATAGAATATCTAGATTATCCGAAAGGTAAGAGTAGTGGCATCAAAGCATAGAAAAAGACTATAGGGTACTGTTGGAGTATGTTCATTTCATGTGTTTCATGAGACAAACACCTAATTAATATGTTACTTGAGTGTGCAGAGAACGATTCCTGGAACGGACGTCACAACACGAAATCAGAAGCTGATAGAATTTTTGAGACTACGATCTCTAGCTAGATTTTCGGAGCAAAACAGAAGCTAATAGAATCTTTGAGTTACGATCTCTAACTAGATTTTCTAAGCAAAATAAGGATCAAGATTGAGAAGATCCGGTCAAAGATTGTCAAGATTATTATGGAATAATCCTTGACAATCTAAGAGATTTAATTTCCAAATTTGGAAGGTAAATCTGAGATTTGTTGCCCAACAAATCAGGGATTTGCGGTTGAGCAAATCTAGAGGTTTTTTCCAAGGAGAATAAGATAAAAGAGAAGGCAGAGCTTTCGACCTAGGCAGCGAATTAGAAAAGATCCTTGACATCCATCAGCGTAACAGCTAAGGTTCGGAAGACTACACCGCAAAGAAGTTGAGAAAGGAGAAGCTTGATACTCCAGAAGGAACTTAAGACGGCTCTGTGGTCTGTGTCAAAAGGGAAGTGCTACTTGTGGTGCGGCTGCCTCTTGGAGAATACCCCAATGTGGGTGCGGAGGAGCCTCGGGTTCGTCGGGCAAGTAAGAGAGATGGAGATCCGTCGCGTTTGGGCCTCGAAGTTCATATCATTTAAACGACGGCCTTAAGAAGGCCATCGACATGGAAGGCCCGGTTGACCGTGCCTACGGCCCTGTTGAGGCCGTTCTCTTGAAAATTCCTAAGAGAACGGCCACAATATGGTCGTTCTCTTGATAAATATAAGATAACGATTGTATAACAATCGTTTTTTAAGGAGAACGGCTGTGATAAGGCCGTTCTCTTTAAAAACATAGTAAAACTGAAACTGAGTTTCAGAGAATGGATATATGAAATCCAAAGAAGAAACTAGGACAACTCTTAATTTTTTTCGAAGGGGAATGACGTTTATCCGCTGCGTTGACCAACTAACTTTTGCAACCAGACTCAAATCGCATTGCTCCTATAAAAACACAATAAACATATGAACATCCTACATTGCAACACAATCAAACTCTAATAAAAATGGATATTCACCTCCTATGTGATTCAAAACTTTGATAAATGTGCTTGATTTCTTCCATAGGCTTCAACCAATACTTTAATAATGGACTCAATCTTCTCATGGGACGCAGCCACTTTATTTGCCGAAAGATAAACTATAGCCATAAATTATATGGCGCCTGATAAACACATTACACACAATTTTAGTAATCACAATTTTCCCAGGCTCATTTGATATCAAATCTGAAAATGCTAAATGTTTGATGATAGGAACTTATCAATTTGTCGGTAGTATAATTTTTTGGACAAGCTGCGGAGTATGATGAGATAACAGATAATAATCAATCTTACGTACTAAGTGCACAAGACAGATTACCTTCTATAAACCAGCCTACGTCTGGGGCTTATCCCAAGCCCGTGGGAACCAATTCATTATATCACGATCGAGTACAATGATGTTACAGAACAGCAGACTCTCTATCTCTATCCTAACCTCTACTCATCGACTGGCACTCAGACTCCCCTAAATGTGAGACCTCACATCTCTACCCACTGTCCAAGTCCTTTTCTCGAAGTGACTTTCTTCACCCTTGTGATGTCCATTGATAGCTCAAGATCATATGCTTTCTAGATTGGCTTTGATGCTTGAGTAATCTTTCAAGATCAGCTCACGATTCTCTCCCTCAACCATACCTTCATAGGTTGTGAGTCCTTCATATTTATATTGAGTTATAGCCTTTGTCGGTGATTCCCTGCAATCTTTCATTTCAAAATGTTTGTTGGAGATTATCTTCTATTCCAAATAGATTGTTTTAGTAGAAGATCTTTTGATATTTGTTTGCCTTAATGGTCACGATCCGTTGCATCTTGGAATATACTCAGTATTAATATGAAGATTGCATCTTCAAATCTTGTTACGGATTTTACGTTGATAGATGATCTTCTTTCGAGGTTATCCGCAACGGTCGCCTATACAACATCTTATACAGTTTTGTTCAACATGTCAATTTATAGCCACAAAATCAAACACCATAACCAAAAGCAAGAACGGCACTCCAAAGCCCTCAAAGATTTAACCCTTTTCACATCAAACTCCTCCACCCATTTCCCTCTATCACTACTCTCGCTCTCAGCTTCAACAAATTGCATGTTTTCACCCAAAGGAAACGAATTTCCACCTTTAGGGTTTTACCACAAAACTCCCAATCCGATCGAACCCATCACATTGCACTGAGCCGCCGCGCGCGCTCCAGACATGAGAGCTTCAAACGCCGACATTCTCTGCCTAGGATTCAGACATCAAACTAAAGACGAGGAGTCGAGGAGAGTTCGAGGATCCGACTTGTTGATCTCCGGAGGGAAGCAGTGAAGACTTGAGAAAGAAGAAACCTTTAAACCGCGCAGAATCTTCATCTAACGGTCTGATAATTTGCTTAAATTAAACCGAACCGGTCTGATTTAACGGTTCAATACGTGACCAATAACCGACAGCTGGGACCGGGCGAACGAGTCATCGGGTCCGTATCTGAACCAAACCGGTCCGTATCTTTTTCCTGTTTCAATTTTCCATTTTTATATGTGTGAAAATTGAAATGAAGCGTCTGGTGACAAACGGCACTCATCCCGCTCTCGGCGCCGTCTTCGCCGGTCAACGCCGGAGCTCCGTTCGCCGATGAGCCATCATTTCCTCTCCTGCTTCGCTGTGAGTTTCATCCCGAGCTTATTTTAATATTTGGAGGTGAAAAGTTATGGATTTATGCTTTGTGGTCGTTGTGTTGTTTGGGAGTGAGAAGAGGGAATATCTTATTCAAAAAAGGCTGACTGACTGATTGATTGCATTTTCTTCTCTTTTTAGGGTTATACTTTATGCAGTCTGGATCTCTATTTTGTTGGCGGTGAGCTGTCTCGGATTTGGAATCGTGATCTTTCTAGGGAGGTAAGTGGTCGAGTATGTGTTTGGAGTTGACATTTTGAGTTGACGATGAGTCCTCAGGTTGTGTGGAAATGGATCAATGTATGAGGATTTGGGTTAATGTTACAGCTCAATGGTTTCATAATTGATGGTTTTATGTTTGGATGATTGAGGATTGGGTTTTTGATGTGCCCTAGTTGTGAAGAAGTTTGTGAATGAGTAGCCACAGATCTGATTTTTGGTGTTTTCAGTTTACTGATCGAATTGAGGAGTGGAAGTTGGGATAGTAATGGAGGAGAGGATGAGGAGGTATAGGCAGACCAGTCCCGAGAGGACCAGAGTGTGGACTGAGAAGTCGCCCAAGTACCACCAGAACAGGAAGGTGCCAGTGGTTTACTATCTATGTAAAAATCGGCATTTGGAGCATCCCCATTTCATAGAAGTTCAATTTTCGTCTCCTGAAGGGCTTTACTTGAGAGGTAAATTGTGAATTTCGGAGCTTATAGGTTGAGATCCTAACAGTTTCGAGTTATTTCAAGCTTGAGTTTTTCTGTTTTTTTTTTTAAGATGTGGTTAACAGGCTAGATGATCTGAGAGGGAGAGGCCTGCATTTGAAGTACTCCTGGTCATCAAAGAGGTTATTTTATTTCATCTATGCTGCATAGTGAGGATTAGGTGTCCAATCACATACATGTTATGCACATGTTCAAGCCATAATTCTGATTATGGGCAACTTAACCGTTAGAAACAAATTCTTTCGAGCTACTCCACGTATAAAATTGCCAGTTTTATTCAGTTTTGTTTATAGCGTGGTTTTAATGTATTTCTGTATGTCACTTATGTCTGCCGCTCGATTTGTAGGAGCTATAAGACTGGATATGTTTGGCATGACCTGTCTGAAGATGACCTTATCATCCCAGTAAATGGACATGAGTATATTCTCAAAGGTTCCGAGCTCTTTCAGGATAATACTTCTGGTAGGTCAGATGCTCCTTTTCTTCTAATGTTGAATACCATGCTTACTCCAACAATTCACATAATGATTTACCTTGGGTTGGTAGAAACTTACACAGGCAAACACCAGTTTTCTAAAAATAAGGAAACTCACCTTTCAGGTTGTGTTGGTCCAACTGGAAGCATTATTGTGCAGGATCTTAAACAGTTACCTGAACCGGACTCTGCCAATAGTCGAGATGATTCGTCATCATCGTCAAGCAGGAATGTGAAAGGGGATAAAGCTTTTCAGGAAGATGAATACTATCTCTCGGATCAACATCCAGATTCTGGTGGCATATCTTCCGAGTCTAGACTAGATGGGACTTCTGGCTCGGGTGACGCCCTAAGCTTGATAGGATATAAGGATGGGAAAAATAGAAACGCGGCTGATGCGTCAACACAAACCGAAGAAAGTACCATTATTCCAAGGGGTGAAGATAATGATATGCAGAGTGATTCAAAAGATGCTCTTGGATCTTCAAAACACAATTCCAGTAATATT
The DNA here is from genome assembly GCA_963678935.1 of Umbilicus rupestris. Classification (NCBI taxonomy): domain Eukaryota; kingdom Viridiplantae; phylum Streptophyta; class Magnoliopsida; order Saxifragales; family Crassulaceae; genus Umbilicus; species Umbilicus rupestris. The sequence continues at coordinate 11,174,877 of OY787623.1, read as the reverse complement.
TTGCAAAATCATATTGCACTTGAGAGACAGAACTCTGCCACTTCAATTGGGCATAGTCTCATCCCTTCTTCACCCTCTTCCAGCAAGTCTTCAGCTCGTAGAAAATCTGGTGTTGCTGAATTTCTTAACAAAGCTGATGCAAAAGTAATAAACAGCTTTAGGATACATGAAAAGGATAGTCCTAGGCTATCTAGGCTCCAGGCCAGGATTCTTGAAGAAGAAGATGTTCAAATGCCATCCAGTGCTAGGCTCAAGGTCACTGACATGTTGATACAACTAATCTCTTGCGGGTCAATCCCCGTTAAAGGACATAGTTTCGGGGTTTCTGACACCAACAGACCCAGATTTGCCAACTTGAATTCCCCTTCCTCCTGGTATTCTAATTCGATTATGCCTGAAGAGTTCAACTGCTTATCAGATAATACGAGATTGATGGGCTTGCGTTTAGAAGAAAAAGAGCACCTTTCTGCAAGGATAACTGAAAGAAAAACACTCAAAGGAAATCAAAGTGCTCGACTCAAAAAACCAGCCATCAACAATGGCAGGTAAGATTATTTGCAGGTTCCAAATTTACATTCTGAAACAACTTTATTTACATTCCTTTAAGATCTAATATTGCTTCAGTGCACAAATTATATTATTGAGGATATCAATAACAGTTACATAACGGCTAACGGTCACTAGAAGATTAGAATAAAAGAGGGCGTTGATGATTATTCGTATCACTTGTAATGTTTTTATATTCATCTCTTGAAAATGTTGGAAGAGTCTGTCTTACTTAGCTCGCTTCAATTTTAAAAAAAAGTTCAGTTTGGCTAACCAGGAATGAGTTGAGCCAATGTGGTCATTCGGTCTGTGAATTGTAAACTTCATTCATGGACCGATTTAATGGTTGAGTTTCATCCTGTAAATACAGGAGCTTCGGGCAGTTGGAGGTTCCAGTTGGCCCCAAAAATGAGATAGCTTCTCAACATGGGAGCTCACTTTCGGAATCTATGAGATCTGCCCTCTCGGTCAGATCAAGAATATCATCAGACAAAGACGACACTTCACAAAAATCTCCACGCCCATCCAATAACAGCTGTAAAAGAATCACAAACTCTCCTGCTCAAATGATACAATCCTGTGCAGAACATGGCGATGTGATGACAACTGAAGAAAGGTATGTCCTTGGCTCGCAGTACATATCATTCTTTACAGGCACTCCTGTGCTTTATTGACCTTCCTGATCAAGAAATATTTGTCCGATTTTCTCCAAAACAGGCTTCCGTCCGGAGCACGTGTGATAATCCATTCTAGAGCATCTTTAGACATCACTGGATATAGTCCTTCGAAGCCAGACTCGTGAAAATTTCCAGTATACCAAGGGCTTCTCTGCTGATCTTTGCCACTGGAAAAGTGGATCATGAGTTTATTCGTCCAATCCAATTTTGTCAATGACTATTCAGTTACTCAAACTTCCAAGAGACCTAATGACACTTCAAAAAATTATTGAGAAATCACCCATTTCTTTGAGATGATTGAAGCCTTTGAGACTCTGATAAGTTTAAACACAGCAGTTCTGAAGTTTTTATTACAGCAGATGAACCAGAGGCCATTGATTGGTGAATTTGAGCTGTATTGCAAAATCACTGCTGTGCTTTTTGAGAAAAGACTAAATGTTGATCCCATCACAATAATGAGAATGGAAGCAAGTGTCTGATATGCAGGGAAGTGATAAAACTTTCAAAAGGGTGAGAATGCCAAGCAGAGCAGAGATGCAACTTCATGCATCAGCTTTACGCCGTCCAACTCTAGCAACAAACCCAGCTTTGATTGGGGCCACAGACCGGTTTGAGCCACACTACAAAATGATGTTATATAAAGGCATCACAAAAACAAAATAAAAATCTTCTCATCATGACACATAATAAATTATGAGAGGCATACCTGCTCGCATCTGAGAAAGAAGAGTCGATTCTCTTTTGAAAGGATGGTATCTGGACTCTTGCAACCATTACATATGACATACTCATCTGCAACATTTAGTTAACTGGGACTTAGAAAATACTAAGCAAAAAGTAACACAGAGGACGACTTCAAATATTATGTATGTTTCACACTTGGCGATCCGCTTTAGCTAATATCAGATCCAATTTAAAAATGGTATTGGACGATTTGAACCACGGCGTTAAATACATTCACACATTACGCTTATGATTTACATCATGTCAAACCAAGTGCGAACGCGTATTTTTCTAAGTTTCAAGAGGGGGTAAATACGAGAGGTCATGGATATTATGATATGCATTTGCAATAGAACAGGTATCTTACTGATGTATCTTCGCAAGATCCCTTCAAAATTTTTTGGAGCAAATCTACCCTTCACAACCAACCGTTGCTGCCCATCAAGTGACCCACTTGTTCCCATTTCAGCAAGCAAAAAATTCATGACATGCTCAGGCTGTCTATGCATTCTGCAATGTCACATGCATTACAAAGTTTAAATGCTAACACTTGAACAAGAGAGGATACCATATTTAAAAATTCTTGTCCGCTTCCTATATTTAAAAAATTAAAATACATAACTCTTTCAAAACCTAAGATATTTAGTTAGTGAAATTGCTAGAATTATAAATATTAAGAACAGGTCACAACTCACAAGACCGCACATAGAAGCTATAAGTTAGGAAGGCATGGGAAAGTGACAGCAGCTTGACAATGTTCTACACACATCAATGAGAATAGGCCAAGAACAAAGACACAACATACGTCTTGCAGAGATCCATGAAGTTCACAAACACAGTTTTCTTAGTGCCTTCCCGAAGAACTTGTGGAGGTCTCATAACAGTCCTACGCCTATCTCCGGCAAGCTCGGGATTATTCTCACGAAGAATGTTAAACACTCTACTAAGAAGCTGCATAAAACAAAAGTGATGATCAACTCGCAGATGGTTGATGCACAAAGACGATTATATTATGAAAAAGGAGTTTTATATGTTCAGGTAACATCATATGATGCTGGAGACCCTACTAAGAAGTCTTAAGTGAAACAAACAGAGGAGACTAATCATATATCACATAATCACACATTGATCTACAAAATCAAAATGATACGTTGATATGAGCTATGAGGGAATGCAAATGTGAGGATTCCATGATGCAAGCTTATCTAGCATACCTCTTCATAATGATATTCTCGCTCAGTTCCCTCCCAAGGGTATTGTGTAGGAGCAGGCCCCTCGCTCTCTTCAATCTCACCTGCAACCAACAACAAAAACCGATTCTGCATTCGAATCAAAGAAGTTTTGCAGTTAGTTTTTAACAGATATTATATACCATCCAACTCATCCACTGGGTCAGACTCTTCATCGAGTGCGTCAGCTCCCACCTACAAGGAATATCAATCAGTACAGCAGACCGCCATGCTATCACCTTCGTGCAAAATATCAGCCAGCTTCAAAACACTTACGAGTTTCTTCTTCTTCTTTTTCAAACCAATAAAAGCATTATCAGCACCATCAGCAACTGTAAGTAGAAAACAAGAGCTATAAGAAGGCTACAAAAATATGATATTGAAATATTTATCAGTACAAATAGTGCAAATTTCTTTATTTGTACATACTAGCTAGGTTCTCCATCTTCTCTGTCACATTGCTTGACGATTCGCCGAGGGAATCCAAATTAGCTGGCTTCTTCTTTTTCTTCTTCTTAGTCGCATCAAATGGTACTATCTGCAACATGATACCAACTGACAAGTCACATAAATTCCCATTGTAATATAATTGGTAGCAGTGATAAACATAAAAATATTCAGAACTAGAAATCCAAAACTTGATGTTAGTTAAATGATTAAATCGTCCAGAAGATTTACAAACTCACATCTCCCAAGTCTTCCTTCCCTTCCATTGTAGCTTCTTCCGCATCTTTTCCGTCCACCAAGGCTTCTTCTTTAGTCATTGCTCAAAATCCTGCATTTCACATTCAACATGTATTCATTTCCCAAAGCTAGCAAAAACCTACAATCTACAGTTCAACAGTGTACACAAAAACCAAAGTCAATTCACTGCTGAGTCTCCTGAATTACCGAAACCATAAAACTTGAAAATGGAACACTATCCAACAATCGACACCTTAATTTCACCAATTCTCACATACGGCTCTTGAAACAAATTCGATATGAAAAATTGTAGATATTTCAAAAAGCTGGTAAATTCACCGGAAAACGGCAGCCTAGAAGAGATCGCAACGAACGTGAACGAGCACGATCAGAGGTGAAAGACAACAACGATTACTGCAGAAAATTTCTAGGGCTTTTTGTTGTAAATTAGGGTTTCCAGATCAAAAATTGTATCTACCCAACCAACATGGACAGCCTCCACCTCTCAACGAACCTGGACCCTTATTCAGCATTATATTCATAAGGCCCAATAAAAGCCCAAGTTTCGGCCCATGAAGGCCCAAACTCGACGTCGCTGTCCCACCGAGGAACTAGACAAACAACAGAGGAGTCCAGAAGATAGAGTATCCTCTACTTCATCATTTATACTGTAAATGTGATTTAAGAGACGAAACGGCGTCGTTAGGTATCTATCAGTTACTGAACGCTGTCGTTTTGATGAAGAGACATTTTTATAGAGTAGGTTTGCTGCACGGGATTAGACTCACTCCCGTCGAGCATACGATGGATTTTGAGGAAGCCGAAGAAGCAGCGCAGTTCCACTCCATCGTTATCCGATTCCAATCCGCGAATCTCATCTGGCCGAATGCAAGCAGCGATGGCGGCTCAACCTGTCATTTTCTCAGACATTCATACCAATCCGGCGACGCTCTACTTGTTCCAAAACCCTAGCCACGGCGGCATTGGTCACTCGTCGTTTTTCGGCGTGTCGGTCAAGCAGACGGCGCGACAGTCGTTCAGTCTTGCGGCGGTTGCGCCGAGGTCGATGACTGTTGTGGTGGCGGCGAAGAAGGCGGTTGCTGTGCTGAAGGGGAACTCGGCTGTTGAGGGGGTCGTCGCGTTGACTCAGGAAGATGATGGTGCGTTTGATTGTAATCATTTTATATATTTTTTGTACGTGTGTGTTTTTTAGGTTATAATGTGGATATCTAGATGATGAAGGGTTTGACAAATTTGGGGATTTATAGCTAGAGTGTTGTAGAGTTGCGTATCTGGTGTTTGAGGAAATGCGTAAATGAATTACTGAGTTAATTTTATGCGCATTGAATTGCATACATTTTGAGTTTGGCTTTTTTGAATCATGAATGAGAAATTGAGCTGGATGCACTTCCATGTGTGAAAATACTGAACTTCTTAGGATGGGTTGTTTGAGCAGGTCCGACAACTGTGAATGTGCGGATCACTGGACTTAAGCCAGGGCATCATGGGTTTCATCTGGTGAGTTATTATGATCATATTTATGGTTCATGTGGACTCCTGGTCTGGAGAAAATACTGATTTTGGTGTTTTTTATGACTTACTCTTGCAGCATGAGTTTGGCGACACAACAAATGGTTGCATCTCAACAGGTATGTACTTGGTTTCTGTCGTATATTTGAAAGGCTTTTCTAGAGTAATATTTTGCATGACCAAGAATCGTTGAAGTGATTATCATTTGCAGTATGTTACTATGTTTGCATTGAAATTGGGTTTTTTCCAAACAGGGCCACATTTCAATCCAAAGGGATTGACACATGGTGCTCCTGAAGATGAAATCCGTCATGCGGGTGACCTGGGAAACATAGTTGCTAATGCCGATGGTATTCTATATGTGTCCCGTACTTTGATTTTGTCTTAGATTTTTGTGGTCTATAGTTTCAATATCTAGTTTTAGTTAATGATTTTCCTAGTTCAGGTGTGGCTGAGGTGACAATCGTGGACAATCAGGTAATTGTAAATGAATCTATTGATATGATTCGCTCTCTCGTTTCTCTATAATCGTAGGTGGTATTATTCGATTAGCATGTGATTGGAATTGGTTTTGCAGATACCACTTACTGGTCCAAATGCTGTTGTTGGGCGAGCTTTTGTAGTTCATGAGCTTGCAGATGACCTTGGAAAGGGTAAAAACCCCTGTTACACTCTCTAATCCTTTCAACTTGTTTTGCATTTTACATTATGTTATTTGTTATTTCAGTGGTTTTATGATCACGAGTTTTCTGGTAGGCTATAATAATCGAACTCCAATTCATGTATTGTAGGTGGACATGAACTCAGCCTTTCAACTGGTAATGCCGGTGGAAGATTGGCCTGTGGTATGTAATGTAACTTAATGAACTCAATCTTCTTCTTTTTTGGTATTTATACACTTTGGTCGTTGGAATAAGTAAACTGCTATTATCTTTGGCCAAATTGACATTTTAGTTACACTCAAACTCGTACATAGCATAATGCTTTAGGGATTAACTCGCATTTTACAGTCTTTCTAGAGCATTTAAAGCTCTATACATTTTCCCTTTACTATCAATCTACTTTTGGACAACTATTAGTAGCATGGTACAATGATGTACTTGTAGCTTAGGCAATAATTGAGATGTAAACTTAGTGCTAAATAAATCATCTATTGACTTCATTCTAGTCATCCACTTTTTCTTGTCAATTTTTTCATTAATGATGTCTTACTTTTGGTAATGAAGTCTAGTTAATGCAGTCGGTAAATGACTGTTTGATTGTTCTTTGAAAATGTTGGTGTTTGGGATAGAGGATTTCACAATATTGAATCCTGAAGGGAAAATTAGTCTTTTTTAGAATACTTGTTTGAATCATGAAACTGTTATTTATCTAAGATTGTTAGGAATTTTTGATACTGACATCTTTTAAGTTTTATTTGCTCCTGATTATATTGCACTTATGATTCAGTGCCATTCCTACTCTTGCAGGTGTGATAGGTTTGACTCCCAATTGAGGCCAACACATCACTTCTAGCTCCAGCGCACTATAATAGCCGCTGCAAAAAGTTATCAATGTGCAAGTACTTGGGTGAAATCTTAAACTGGTAGAGAAGCAAGTGATGCTACAGGGCAGTCTTGGTCTTGCCTGCTCTACAACCACGAGCTTGTTTGTCTGCTTGTTTATACATCCAAGATCACCGACCCTTTGAGTGCAAGAACATGTTATATTGCCTTCTCCAGATTGGAATCCTTGCAAATAATAATAACCATTGCTCTGCATGACTCACCAGTTTGTGGATTTATTTATTATAGACACTGAGATTTGCCACTACTGGAACAGACTTTGAGCTGCTCTGCATAGGATGATGGACCAGAGTTACACGTGTACACATGATATCACCAAGGCGTCGTCTCCATCAGAGCAGGTACACCCATTTCCTCCCTAACAATCATTTAGGTTTGTTTAACAGAATGCACCGGTAGCATTTGCTTACGTTTTGAGAACTCATCTCTAGGCAGTGTGTTTCAGTCATATCTAGGCAGAGTGTTTCAGCTATTTTAAGCTTCAAATCTGGAGGTTGTGTTAGCAAAGACCAACCATAGTAAAGAAATGTGAGGGAGGGTTGGCATGAAGTTAGCTGTCAGCCAACACTTTAGGCTTCCTTTCCCTATAATCTTTTCTTGTTACAACTTACCACTTTTACTTTACTTTCAGAGTGGTTCTCCTACTCTTCCACATCCATCACCAATCCCACCTTCACTGAGAATACCCTCCAACCCTAAACCCATCTAACTCCCCTTTTTTCCATCTCTGCTTCGATTTTCATCATCCTTTGAGCGCTGAATCTATTCAAGTTTTTAATATATATATATAGCACATTGCCTAATAAGTGTGGTTGTAAAAAGCCATAGTTGTCCGCTCTTTGGGGATGACCTAGAGACCAAGGGGTCATTTAGTTCAACCATAAGGTATATAGATAATCTCTGTCTCTCACTCACTCTCTTTTTGAGTGTAGTTAGTCCACTTAAAGAGCATGTAACACCTAATACTTTTTCAATCACAAGTCTCAATTATCACCTAAGCAAGCCTCTCCACCATCTCCAAAGTCTCAACCCTCTTTTTTTTCCTCCTAGCTTTCATTCATTGTGTTTAGCTAGCGCCCATGAAGATGTAATTTTGTGATAAAAAATGTCAAATATTGACTAGTATTATATTTCTGATGGCTCCTGTGCTATGGTAGGATTTAGGATAGGATATGTATAAAAAACATTTTTTTAAAAAAAAATGACTTAAGGTAAGCATCACTCTCTAGCCTCACACAAATCTCACGTTTGCAGTTTCTTTGCTAACTTACGGTTTCTAAATAAGGTTAAGTTAAAACTAAATCTTTCTCACAGTTAATTAATTAACGAGTCTAATCATAAACCCTCCTGATGCAATGCATCAATAACTCTCCTCAAAGTTAAAACGTGCATCGCTCAACGACCCAAAGTCTGTTTTGTTGACATATAAAACGGCGCCGTTTTACGTACCATGAAACGCCCACACAAGTTTCTTTCCAGTAACCGTCTTCAATTTCTTTATCCATTTTATCTTTTGAAAAAATAATAATTAAGTATATATAAATACAGACAGTAAGGTGCTGTCTCTCACAGCTATTCCTCTCTTTCTCCAGCTTAGGAGCGAGCTCAGATCGATTTCATCACTGCGATCGATCGTCGTTGTCTCCATCTTCTTCTTCTTCAGCGTTGTTGTGGAGTTTGGAATTGGTGAGTGAGAGATGAAGTTTGAGGAGGTGGTGGAGAGTGCGGAAGTGGAGTCATCGGAGGAGTTTGAAGGAACGAGTCAGCAGATTGCTACGCGGAAGAGGACGAAGAGGCTGAGGCTCGGCGTGTCCGTTTCGTGTAATGGCCGAGTGGATGATAAAGGATGTGTTCTATCGGAGGAGGAGGATCGGCACTACGAGAGCACTGTGACGACAACGACGGAGGAGGAGGAGGAGGAAGAGAACATGGCGAACTGCTTGATTCTTCTGGCTCGAAGCGGTGGGGATGAAAATTTAGGAGCTGTGAAAACAGAGAGGAAGCGGAAGCGAATCTGCAGCCGGAAACCTGCTGAGATTCCTGATGGCAGCAGCGGCGGCATGGAGAATATGTACGGGTGCAGGACTTGCGACAAGGCGTTCCATTCATTTCAGGCACTCGGCGGACACCGCGCCAGCCACCACAAGAAGGCGAAGCTGGCTGCAGCGGAGGAGGAGAGTAGCTTCAACAACACCACAAACTCAGCCATCATCATCAAGCCATCATCTGCCAAAGTGCACGAGTGCTCCATATGCGGATCTGCATTCTACTCCGGTCAGGCGCTGGGGGGACACATGAGGAGACACAGAGCCGGTAACCAAATGACACCCGCAGCTGCAGCTCCTGCTGACTTTGTTGCTGTTGAGAAGCACAGTATGGCATTGCTGGATCTCAACCTGCCGGCGCCGGCAGAGGAAGACGACCCGATAAATCAGAGCGGAATTACGTTTATCCATCAGCAGCTGGGCGTTGGACAGAATATCAGTAACCATTCAACTAGTGCTGCTTCCGCTCTGGTTGGCTGTTGCTTGTGACTTCGCTGCAATTTTCAATATATTTATTGTATTTTTTGAAAACAAAAAAATATTCATGTATTTGTTATGGAAGATATTAAAGTTCATTACCATTTCTACAGCTTCCAATTTGATCCATCAATGCTTTAAAATTGAATTGAATATCTTTTAGGGGCAGAACTTGGAAGAAGAATGTGATGGTTTTGGCTTTAGATTCACGAAAAGTGAGTTGAGTGTGATGGACTTACTAGTATCTTTTAGGTGGTTGCATAATCATTTTTTGTACTTGAATATTTGAAAGGAGACATCATAGAAACGGACGATGAGGCGTAGCAAGGGAAAGAAGATTCTTACTAGGTTACAAAAAGGGGACCTAAGTGGTAGGGGGAAGTTAGTTGGGGATAAGGTGAAGAGTGTGATATGGAAGCAACTAGGTAGTAAATAATTAATAATGTGGCCTGGCTACTAGCAGCATATAACCAACCCTTTTGGGTTGGAAGTGGTGGATCACTTCTCTTCACTACCACTATACCTTTTTTGTCAGTGATAGTTATGTACACGTCTAGTGCAGGTGTGGGTGTGATGGATGATCCAACAATGTGGAATCTCTCATCCCTTCCTTCACATTTCAGTACATACTTGTGACACTTGATCATTCTATTTATCTATTCATGAATGACCTAATGTAGCAGCAATGTGTATTATATAATTGAAGTAGAGAGAAAATGAGCGTACCCTTTTTTGATATGGATTCACACCCAGCTCCCAAAACACAAACTTATTTCGGATACAATCAAAAGGGCATTGCCTTAGAACACCATCCTCAATTTAGTGACCTACAATTTAAATGCGCTTAACAAGAGAATGAGACATATATGAATCAAATAAAATTTTGCAATAATTTGAAGAAGCAAAGAGTAATAAAATATATAGACAAAGTATATGTTCAACATGCCCAAATGTCAATGGCAACTTAGTCCAGCGCAAAACAACACATTAAACAAAGGCAAACCCTTATAAAATATCACACATTAATGGCCAAGTCATACTAACTAAAACTACTAATCTGGCGTCGTAACAGGGAAGCATTAGGTCAATGGTGTATTTTTAGGAAGCAATAAATGGCAAGGTGAAACAAAAATGAGGAAAATTTATAGGATAAACCAAGTGGCGTGTTACAACAACTCCATATGTATGGCTGGCATTGTATTTTTTATGTACTATACTCAGTAGATAAACGGACTCTACATCGAAGGTTCTGAGTGGGCACAGTTTAAAGGGTGGATGGAGAGTGTTATAAAGTAGAAATATCATGCTTTGTTTTGAATTACTACTGCCCTGCTTCACTGTGTTCTAAGTGGCATGAAATGTCAGCTGTCTTCTAATGCTATCTTCCTAGAGACTCTAATGAGTATGTATTAGACTATCTACAATGCAAAAAACATTCAACATCCTACTTTATCACTTTTTAACATTCCACGTCATCTTCTCTATCTTCCACCTAATCATTCAACACACATTCAACTTATACCCTCTACAATGATCTTATTTAATAAAATTCAACACCCTATCCCACAACTTTTATTTATCTTCTTTTATTTTCTTCATAATTTAATTTTTATAATTACAATTCAATAAATTTATCATTTTGCATTACAAAAAATTAATAGTAAAATAAATTATATATATTATTTTTTATTTTTAATATTTTTATTTCATCAATTTTAAATTTTATATCATTGCATATTGCAAGAAATAAAGACAATAAATATAGATAGACATTATTAAAACAAATACACACCCATAGATTGAGATGAATATGACATCATTGATCCATAATATGACTATAATTTGGAGCAGAAGAAGGCATGATGAAATTTGGTGTAAACCCATAGTTTGGAGTGTTTTGAGTATTTTGTTGGCTAGATTGTTGATTTTGAAACTTATAATTGTGGAGATTTGGGTAGACAAAGGAATTATTGTTGGAATCCATTTGGCTAAAAGAAAGGTTTAAAATGGAGAAGAAAGACGTTTTTTTTTCGGTGTCCAAATCAAATGAAGCGAGTATGTACTTATAGAGCATAAAAAAATATGAATTTTGGTATAAAAATTAAAATCTAAAAAAATCAGTCAACCAATAAACAAGACGTATATTGGTATGTCACACATGGTCCCCACCACATCTTCATTCAACATGTTTAATTAATTCAACACCGAATAATCCAAATCATATTCAACATCATATTCAACTCTCTCATTAAACCTATTCAATTACTTAATCCCCATATTCAACTACCCCATTGGAAATAACCTCAATTCAATACCAAATAATCCTCATATTCAACATCCTATTCAACTACCTCATTAAACCTATTCAACTACTTAATCCTCAATTCAACAACCCCATTGTACATAGTGTTAGTTGTTTGCTAGCCTGTAAAAGATGATCTTTTACTTTTACTTTTTGTCTAACTGCAATTTGACTGTACAAATGGAATCCTCTGAAGTAGGCCCACAACCTCACTAGAAGGACACTTAAATATTGGGCTGGGCAGCATTCTGAAGGACAAAATCACCCATATACAAAAATAACAGGACGTGTAAGAAGCTACTGAAAAAGTACATTTGATGGGAAGTTATTTTACATGGAATCAGACCTGATCATCTCTATTTATGTAAAATTAAATCGCACCTTAGTGGGCTAAGAAGGGTCTTGCTATTGAACATTATGTGCTTCACCTGCAACAAGATGAGTTGAAAATGTTTCATTTTATGATTGTTTGTAATCATGGAACCAAATTAGCCACTTTGATGCTAAGAAGATTTTAGTCAAGGAAGCTTTATATAGTTGTATTATAAGTCATGCATATTGACATATTTGGGAATCAATGCTGAATGGCGATGGTGGTTACCTTCATGCGTACGCAAGTCCCATACAAACATGATCTCTCCCAGACTGGAGACAAGGATTTTGCCCTTAATTGGCGAACACATTCAATCTCACCCGAGCAGTAACTTCAGGATGCAGCTTCAGTTCAGCAACATACTCTCCTGTCTCACGGATCTCAGGAAGGATAACAATTCTCTTGTCGATATCCCTACAAAGTAATGTAAAACCCTCAGTTTTCATGAAAGGCCAAAATATATAGCTATTCAAATTAATCTTTTTGCAAGAGCAGTATCTTTTAATGAAAATAAGGTATCAGTATGGCTTCATAATTTTGTATTCTAAACTCCTTATATGGTTTGAAAATTCTGTTTTCCGCTAGAACTGTTTTGATCTGCATATCAGGTTTCCAGTCCTCTAATCTTAAAACTATGACTACCACACTGAAGTTGAATAGTCAACAAAATAGCATCCTGATCCACATGTATTTGACCGATAGTCCAACATAATTTTTTTTATTTCACAACATATATTCTCAACAAAACGTTTTAATTATTCTCATTAGAGGCGGACCAATATGCAATAGTAAGTAATCAATCATCGAGAATGCAGCAATGGAAATTTGAAGTCACGATTACAAGATTTCATGTTGCTCAATAGTTTATGGACAAGGGAGCCTGAGTAAGCTTAGATGTTGGGTATATCTAAGCAGTAAAACTTTACACCAATAACTAAAGACTTTATCATGTCAAACAACTAAAGAAGAGACAAGTGTAAAGGATAAGTAGACTAATTGAGTTGATACCTCGAAAGTTGAGCCTTGATAATGTCAACAAGATCTTGGGCAGTAACCCTGCAAATATTGGCAAGCGACATATTTAACATGCACTAATAACCTAAAGAAATTGACACTCTAAGATGAAATCAGAGCTACTCACGTTCCAAATATCAACTTTCCTTTCCCACCTCCCTTGCGCTTAACCTTAAAAGCTCCAACAGTTTCAAACATCACTGCCAGTTGTTGAGCCTCCTCTTTGGCCTGTATAAGCATTCCATTGCATTTAAGATTCAATGAATTTTCTTATTCATGATTGACCTAGTTCAAATAACTGCTAATAAATTGACTACATATGCAAGCACTAGAGCAGCATAGACAATAACAAAGCAATGAGGGTCGAAACAGAGCTTTTACATGCTGCCTTGGCCTCTGAACTAATCAAAGTTCTCAGAATGTTGAGGAGTACTCATTTACTCTAGCTGATATTGTCAAATGGCGTAACTCAAGTCACTGAAGCAACGAACTCGCGACTTACCCTCTTTTTCTCAGCCTCAATTCGCTCGTCTTCCATTTTCATTTCCCTGCAAAATCAAATTGAACATTCAAGCCACTCCTGAATGACCGCTAAATTTGCTCTCACCTACCATTTAAAATCATTGCTAATATAATACTACTTTCAGTTCAAACGAATTAATAGCTAAGTATCCTGCACACCACTTTCTTATATCAATCCAAAAATCAACCCATTCACAATTCACAACTTATGTATCATGGGTCACTCTTACCTAACACACCAACAATAACAAAAGTAAATAAACACTCTCAGTTCCAATTCAGACTCACTTGATCAATGTCGGCGTCACAATCATCGCCTTCCCCGTCGGAAGCAAGAAATTCCTATAATATCCTGCCTTCACGTCCATCAGATCCCCTTTCTTCCCCAACTCCGTCACATCCTCCTTCAATATTATCTGCCGCAAAAATCAACCAAAATCCACCACACATTCAACTCAATCAAACTACACAACTAAAAGTCACAATCAACTTCAGAACTCAAAACCAGCCGTTATCTGCTACCATTACCTTTCGAAGCTTCTTCGCCTTCTTCTGCGCCACGACCGAGAATCCAATCCTCTTGTCCGCCATTCTCGCCGGCTCGCTCACACTCGCGCCGAAGCTCTGAAGAAACGACGACGAGCTCCATGATAAGACCGTCGCTGCTGAAGACGCCATTGCTACAGACTTTCTCCTTACTCTGCTTCTACCTTCTGCTTACCGTCCTCGCCACACTTGTCCCTTGCCTTATCCGATTTGCAGATGGGCTCGTCGCTAATGGGCCTATACGTATGGCCCAATAAAATAAAAGCCCAACACCGGTTTAAAAACTGGGTCCTTTAAATGGATAGTAAGCCGTCGATTAGTTGTGTAAACGACGGTTGAGATTGTCGATTCGCAACAACAATATTCAACCAATCGGAGGGAAGATCTAGAGGCTATATAGACCCTTCTCATCGGAGACTAGGTTCCCCCATCACTCACAAAGCTCCGATCTTTCTGAATTTGTTGTGTTGAAATTCCTTTCGGAGGTCGAAAATGGCAGGCAAGGCAATGAAGAAGCCGGCGGAGAAGGCCCCAGCGGAGAAAGCACCGGCGGAGAAGAAGCCGAAGGCGGAGAAGAAGGTGCCCAAGGAGGCGTCGTCGTCGGACAAGAAGAAGAAGAAGGCGAAGAAGAGCGTCGAGACTTACAAGATCTACATCTTCAAGGTGCTGAAGCAGGTTCATCCCGACATCGGGATTTCGAGCAAGGCGATGGGGATTATGAACAGCTTCATCAATGATATATTCGAGAAGCTCGCCCAGGAGGCGTCGAGACTGGCAAGGTACAACAAGAAGCCGACGATTACGTCTCGGGAGATTCAGACAGCTGTCAGATTGGTGTTGCCTGGTGAGCTTGCTAAGCATGCTGTTTCTGAAGGTACCAAGGCTGTTACCAAGTTTACCAGCTCCTAGGGTTTTGTTAATTGTAAAAATTGAAATTCGATGGTATGTGTGTTGAATTGAAGCTAGTTTCTGTTATCTTGCAACTAACTTTGAATTCAGAATTTCTGCGTATCAATTGCATTAGACATTCTTGACTAAGTTTAGGATTTGTGAAGCCAATTTGCTGGTTGGTTCATCAGTTAAT
The DNA here is from genome assembly GCA_963678935.1 of Umbilicus rupestris. Classification (NCBI taxonomy): domain Eukaryota; kingdom Viridiplantae; phylum Streptophyta; class Magnoliopsida; order Saxifragales; family Crassulaceae; genus Umbilicus; species Umbilicus rupestris. Next base: position 11,159,560 of record OY787623.1, on the reverse strand, counting down.
CTCTGTTGGGTCTCCTGGAATTATATTCTGTACTGGAAATTACTAGAATGACAATAGATGCATGCTTCAGTGATAGTGAAACTGAATGTTATTGGTAATGTTGGAACATGTTGTGTTAATGAGATGATGTTGAAGATGGTTGCTTACAAATGTTGGAAGCTGAAAGTCTTGTGAACTGAACCGAGAAGTTTGATTTTGAGACCATGGTGACACTAGAATCTCTCAATTTCTGTCTACTGGTTATTGTAGATCCAATTTGTAGTAGTACATTTGATAGAAAATTACTAGTGAATGATGCCAAAGGAACGGAGTTGCCCTGTGATTGCTTACCATGTTGGTGACCTTGCCAAGCTTGATGCTGATGTTTTTGAACTCATCTTGCTGCCATTTTATGCTTAAGCAACTTTGTTCTCGGCCACCTCCACCTGTTTATGAACAGCCCTGGCTAATACGTCAAGCTACGGTGGAGGTGGCCGCGCTGAGCTCAGCCAAGACTTGTGGAGTGGATTGTTGGGTAATGTGACTATGTTTAAGCCATTACACAAGGTTTGGATTTCTTCCTTGTGTGTGTTCAGGGTGGCCTATAAATAGTGTCTTCTGTGGAGTTTGTGGTGTTTTTCAAGTTCAATAGTGTTTCCAAATGAGCATCTTTTATAAGCATATGCGAGGAACAATACATTTGGTGACCGAATTTTTGACGTACTACTGTCTCTATTTTTATGCTAAGATGGTCGCGACCTTTTTCGGTTTCATGTGATTATTGCCCTCCTCATTAGATGCTAAGCAGCTTTGATTAGTATATTCATGTTGGTGGAATATACCTTTTATTCCGAAAAAGAGTGAAATGAAGCTGGGTCATTAGGTCAGCTTATTGTTCATGTGCCATGCTTTCCGGTAGTTGCTTTTTGTGCATCTGACCAGGAAATGCTTTATTTATTTTTTTCACAAGGGTTTTTCACTTGCATACAATTTGACATTTTACATAACGTGTAATTACTTTGAGGATAGTGAATCTATTAACTTAGAGCTTTACAATCGAGAAATACATATGGAGACATTAAACCGTCGAGCACATAAAAACTGAAACAGTCGTACGTAATAAACTGGGTTAAGTAAATCCTAAAATCGAGCGGATTAGTTGTCACGAGCCTATCGGATTATTATTACTGCTGGTCGTGTTCGACGTTGTCGTCGAGCTTTCTCGGTTTCTAAAACTACGTCGTTTCGACCTCTCGAAGAACGCCTCCACCTCCTCCCGCGCGGGGTCCTCAAACCTCAACTTCCTCTTGCGCACCATCGGCAACGGCCTCGGCTTCCTCGGCGCCGGCGGGCAGCTCTTCGATCTCGGAATCCTCTGATCTCTGGACGTCGGCGTCCGGAACTCAATCTCCTCCGACACATACCCGTTAGTGTCCGCCCCAGCCACTCCTCCCTCCTCCACCTCATCGATCACCTCCGTCGTGTTGGACACCATTGAAGCTGCTCCTGGATAAAGCTTGCTTGATTATCTTTTCGCTTCACTGAATTTAATAACGAACTTTGGTTTTGTGGGATCAGATCAAATCTCTCTCTCACTGTCTCTGTTCATGTGTCCACCAGAGCTTGAATAAGAGCAAGAGTTTTGCATAGGATTCCATTTCCCTCACTCATCCAATCCTAATTTTTCTATATTTTATTTAAACTGGGCCGAGTTGGGCCTTGGACGACCACGGTGAGAGAAGGTGGTGGTCTCGCGTCGCAGGGGATTGAGAACTGAGGTGTAGGGAAGCAACGTGGACGACTGGCGACCCTGCCTGCTTCGTCATCTACTGTGTCGTCGTCTCAAATTCGTTTTACCGGAAACCGAGTCTCCCATGGCGTGTCCTGTTCCGGGTTGAGACATTCGCATTTCGATTTTCGATAGACGTTCGTCATTGTCGGGATCATCGGTCTGTGTATTTGTTGAGTAGATTTTGTTTTACTTTACGACCAAGCGAATGAGATTTTGCGCTGCAGATGTCGGCGATTGCGCAGGGGGACGGAGGGTATGATGGAGGGGGAGAGGCTGAGGACGTGGAGGAGGAGATGGTGGAAGATGAGGATGAGCCAAGGCTGAAGTATCAGAGGATGGGAGGGAGTATTCCTTCGCTGCTGACGACTGATGCAGCATCGTGTGTTGAGGTTACCGAGCGGATGATCGCGCTCGGGACGCATGATGGGATCGTTCATATTCTTGATTTTCTTGGTAACCAGGTGATATTTTGTTTCCCTTTGATTTGGTCTTGTTTTGCTAAGTTTTTAGTGTGAATCTGAACTCTGAAGAGTAGATTTTGTTATTTTTCGCTGGTTCTTGTCCCTGTTATGATTTTCTTGTTTTTGTTCTAGTCTTGTGAGAAAACCTATGCCTAATTCTTGCGCGCCGCTTAGTTGTAAACATTCAGTGGGTGTCAGTTAGGTATATATTTTTAGTTCACGTGCCCAGTGCTAGTCAGAAGCTATGGAATGAATCTACCTTCTGGGTGTCAGTTAGACTTATTCTTAGCGTTAGCACTTTTGCAGTGCAATGTATAGCCTTCATGAGCCAATCCCTAGTCAGAAGCTACCAATTGAAGGCTGTGGCTAGTGAATATTTATGTGACTTAATCCAATATGTTTTTTAATAGTGATATCTGACAGGTTAAGGCGTTCCCTTCCCACACTTCTGTTGTGAATGATCTCAGTTTTGATATAGATGGTGAATATGTTGCAAGTTGTTCGGATGATGGGTATGTAGTGATAAACAGTCTTTATTCTGATGAGAAAATGAGGTTTGAATATCATAGACCCATGAAAGCTGTGGCCATTGATCCTGAATATGCAAGGAAGGGATTTAAAAGATTTGTCGCAGGTGGTTTAGCTGGCAACTTGTGCATAAACTCAAAGAAATGGCTGGGTTTCAGAGACCAGGTTTGAATATTCCTGATTCGCTTCCCATTTTGGCTCACTGAGTACAGTATCACAACTTATGTCTGAAGTTATGGAAATTTGTATAGGTTCTTCACTCAGGCGAAGGTCCAATACATGCAATAAAGTGGAGGGCAAGTCTCGTTGCTTGGGCCAATGATATAGGAGTGAAAGTTTATGATGCTGCCAATGATCAACGCGTCACATTTATAGAGAAATCACACTCGACACCTAGCCCTGGCATTCAGCAACCTCATCTGGTTTGGCAGGTTATTGAAATTCAAACTAATACATGCTCACACGCATATCCCAGGTTATATGGTATTTGTTGCTCCGTAGGATATATTCATTGTTTATTTTCTCTTTCATTGGTTTAGGATGATACTCTTTTAGTAATTGCTTGGGGAACATCTGTCAAAATTGCCTCTATTCGAAGGAATGGGAATGCAGAAACCAATGGGACGTACAAGCATGTTCCATTATCTAGCATGAACCAGGTGGATATTGTGGCATCTTTTCGAACTACTTACGTCATTTCAGGGATTGCTCCTCTCGGTGAAGCACTAGTTGTCTTGGCCTATATTCCCGGGTCAGAGGATGAAGAGAAACACTTCGACAGCCTAGTTCCATTGCAACAGGTAATACTCAATCTGAAGCTGCGCTAGTCAAATATTTCTGCTGTTCATAGTCAGTTCCATGAATCGTGTATTAGTTAGAACAAATGAAAACTTTACGAAATATCAAATTGGGTGATAAAGTGAATTTCATTAATATCTGCTTATATGCTTTAGTTAACTGTGTGCATTGTCCTTCAAATTGTGTAACATTATATTTTACTGGAGCATGTGAACCCTGTCGAAGATGAACTTGCATGATTTTTATCTGAAACTTGCGAATGAAATATACTCTGCAGTGCCAGCTAGCTATTTACGAGTTAAATTTTTTAGCTCCTTGGATTTGAATGAACCTTTATGTGACTAAACGAGTTAGTATAAACCAGTTTCATCTTGTAGATTTGTGGATCAAGTCCATTGTCATGCAACCAGTCATTTGGAAACAGTATAATCTGATGCAAGCTAGAGTTGATGTAGTAGGATGGTATTTTGTTTTTGTTCTTGTTTGATTTTGTCTCTCTGATTTTAATCCCTTTTTTTGTCTGATTTGTTTTAGCTATTAGAACATGACATCATATTTTAAAAGTTTCATATCATTACGATATGTCTGAAATTAAGAATCTACTTTCAAATAAGCCCAACTTCTTTGCTGACTTTTAAATCCATATGAAATCCCAAATGCTCTACGTCATATAGGGAAAATAATACTTGCTGAAATGTGAAAAATCTTCATGCAGGGAACTGCTAAAAGACCAGAAGTACATGTAGTCACATGGACTAATGATGAGCTTGCAACAGATGAATTACCCATGCTCGGATTTGAGCATTACAAGGCAAACGACTACTCTTTGGCACATGCCCCGTTCATAGGTCAGCAAGCAATCGTGTTTTACCTCTTGAGCATTTTATTATGAATTCTGGCAAACTATCTCATCAACTATGATCGTTAGTACCCTTATAATGCAGGTAGCAGCTATGCTGGCGGCCAGTGGGCTGCCAGTGATGAACCGTTCTACTATATTGTCTCTCCAAAAGATGTGGTTATTGCAAAACCCAGGTCAGCTCATATATTAAATTAGGCATTCTTAAACGTGGTTTTTATATAGAAAATAATACTGAGTATCGAAAAAAATGGTGTCTCTGCCGAATTAGAAATTCCTAGGTTAGCATAGCTTGTAGTTATTTGTGTTATGAATAAAGCCTTATTGCTTGGATGACATGTTTGGTACATTATGCACGAATATGTGTTGAATATCCCTATAGAACATTCTGTATATGATATTTCTCTATTAGCCCACACAAACTCATAGTGGGTGAACAAGCATAAGGCTGAAGAAACATAGGTTGTGCCAGAGCGGTTTTTTTATTTATATAAGAGCCGAGTTAATTTGGTGACTCGAGCGGTCCAGCGGGAGCTGCCGGCTGAGTGCCAGCACTGGCGAAGGAGAGGCAGGCAAGCAGGTTCGGCACAAAGCAGATCAGTGGTTGGCTGTTGGCGGACGTCCGCCAGGCTCGGGCGGCTTGCTCTGGTGGTTGCTCGGGCAGCAGTTCGGACTGCGGCGGTGGTAGCCGGTGAGAATAGATCGAATCAGCTAAAGAAAATAGTAAATAAACGATCGAAAAAAATGAGGATCGAGTAACAAAATCTTAAACCTCAGCTTCTTGATACCATGTTATGAATTGAGCATTATTGTTGATATAACCCATTATATAGGGTGCGTGGATGACATGTATGGTAATAAAATAGGCACGAATATGTGTTGAATAACCCTACAGAATATCATGTACTTTGAATATTCCTCAAGTATGTATCTTTACTTTGATTTTAGGGATGCTGCAGATCATATTAACTGGCTTCTTCAGCATGGAAGGCATGAAAAGGCTTTAGCAGCAGTTGAAGCTGGCAGTGGAAAGAGCGAGCTTCTTGATGAGGCATGCTTTTCATTTTCTTTAAAAGTTTGCGTTCTTTATGAAAAGGAATTATATTGCTAATCGTTTGTAAATAACTAAATGTTGAATTTATAAAAAATATTATGTAGGTGGGATCAAAATTCCTTGACCATTTGATTGTAGAAAAGAGATATGCGGAAGCGGCATCTCTGTGTCCCAAATTATTACGAGGTTCTGCTTCAGCATGGGAAAGGTATAAGAAGCTCTAGTTTTAGCTTATCCATAAATTGCTTATGATAAAATCAAACTGTTTTGGCAGATGGGTTTTCCACTTTGCTCATCTGCGTCAACTTCCCATATTAGTTCCATATATGCCAACAGAAAGGCCTACGCTGCGTGACACTGCTTACGAGGTAAGTAGATGATTTCATGTTCTATTCTTGTTTTAGTTTTTCAGATTCTTCTTTTTCCAATACCATTGATGTTACTAGATTCATTAGTACTCTAACAACACCCTTGTCTCATCTTGTAGATCGCTCTTGTAGCTTTAGCAACCAATCCATCATTTCACAAGGATCTTGTTTCAACTGTTAAATCTTGGTCGCCTGAGATTTATTCCACGTTGCCTGTTATCTTGGCTATTGAGACTCAGATTAATTCTGGAACCGACTCTCTCAAAGAGGTTGCGTGAAATATTTTCTTGAGCATATTTCTCTCTCTCTGAGCAGCCACATGGCTCCTCACATTTTTCTGGTTGATTACTTCAGGCATTGGCAGAGTTATATATCATCAATGGACAGTATGAAAAAGCATTTTCAATGTATGCTGATGTAAGTTGAGACTCATAAATTTATGCTTGCATGTCTTGATCAACTTTGCATCCTCTGACATACTTTGGAAAGTTATTTTGTAGCTTTTGAATCCAGAAGTGTTTGATTTCATTGAGAAACATAACTTGCAAGATGCTATCCACGAGAAGGTATTAATATCCTTAGCCCAATGTATTCGCATCCCTTTGTGACTGCCATACCCCAACTATGTGATAACCTCTTCAGAAATGCTTTTTTCAACTTTGAGAAATACATAGTATGTTGATGCATCTCTCAGTCCATGCTATATTTTTTTATTGCTGCATCTTACATTCTTTGAGTAAAAATTTTAATATTTGTATCGTTGTCATATATTTTCAGGTTGTCCAGTTAATGATGCTAGATTGCAAACGGGCAGTTTATCTATTGATTCAACAGAGGGACATTATAACTCCTCCTAAAGTTGTGTCGCAACTACTACATGCGAAATATAAGTGTGATTCCAGATACTTTTTGAATTTGTATCTGCATTCACTGTTTGAAGTTAGTCCTCATGCAGGCAAAGATTTTCATGACATGCAGGTACTTCTTATATATCTTCTTCTCTTTCCTTGTGTTCCCACTTTGTATGCAGTGGTTAACTGGACCTCATCCCTCCTTTTTACACTAGGTAGAGCTATATGCGGAGCTTGATCCGGAGATGTTACTTCCATTTCTTCGCAGTAGTCAGCATTATACCCTAGAGAAGGTTCTGACAGCTTCTACCTGGTTTACTTGTTAATTACTTCAGATGGTAAGTGCTAATATTACAAGTGCATGTACTTGAACCCAGGCATATGAAATTTGTTCCAAACGGGACCTTGTTCGAGAGCAAGTCTTTATCTATGGGAGAATGGGCAATCGAAAACAAGCACTTTCTATCATTATCAACAAATTAGGGGATATAGAAGAGGTATTTATTTTCTAGATCAAAGCTTAAAAATATGGCAGTTGTTTTTTCTTCCTTCTGCATCAGAGGTATTTTTGTAATATATTAATGGATTTTTTACAGGCTATACACTTTGTGAGTGCTGAGCAAGACGATGAACTTTGGGAAGAGTTGGTCAACCAATGCCTCAATCAACCCGAGATGGTACAACTGACACAGTTCTTCTATAGCTACAAACATTCTCACATCATTATCTTGAAATGATCTTAGATTGAATACATTCCCTTAACTGTGTAGGTTGGAGTCCTGCTGGAACACACGGTCGGTAACCTCGACCCCCTCCATATTGTGAGCATGGTCCCTAATGGCGTGGAGATACCTCGGTTAGTGTCATTGTAACACTTTGGTCTTGTGATTGGTAGCATGCTTCCCAGTAATGTAACATAAATCATTGTGTTATTTCCAGGCTTAGGAATCGGCTTGTCAAAATTATAACAGACTACAGAACTGAAACATCTCTGAGACATGGGTGTAATGACATTCTTAAGGTAAATCTTTTCCTTTACAATTTATCAATGATAAAACTGACCGGGCCGTGTACAATGAAACTGAAAAATGGAATCTCTGTCAGGCAGATTGCATTAACTTATTGATCAAGTATTACAAGGAAGCAAAGCACGGAGTTCTTCTGACTGATGAAGAAGATGAGAAAAGAGAAACCAGGAGAACATCTCATTCACACGACAAGATTCCAAACATCCGAAGAACTATGGTAATGAAAATCAAAACGCGAGGCGGTGGAAAGTGTTGCATGTGCTTCGACCCCCTACCCGTACAAGAAGCAGCCATCATCATGTTCTTCTGCTGTCATGCCTACCACATGACATGTCTCCTGGAATCCACAAGCTCAATCAGCCACAATGGCTTGGCTGATTCCAAAAAAGATACATCATCTTATGATGACAATGGCTACGACGAAGAAGAGAGCTCCCCAGCCGGACCGCGGTTACGTTGCATCCTATGCACCACGGCTGCTGCCGGTTAATAATTGCTCCCCATCGCTCTCATTCGCAGGTCATTTTTGAAGTTCATTGAGTACTTGTGTTGTATGTTTGTCTTTGCTTCCTTCTGTAATCCTGACTGAAGCAGCTGTACCTGGATTGGGCCTTGAGACTGATTATCGGCCCAATCAAAGTGGGCCCATATATAAACCAATCTCATCCATTTCAGGAAGACTTTGCGGCTTAGCTTCAGCGTAGCTGCTCTCTCCGTACAAAAATGGCGGCGACGGCTTCGATATTCTGGCATCTGACCGCTCAATGCAGCAGCATAAAATCCACCGCACGCATTCGATCGTTTCGAGTCCAAGCTAACCACAATCTCCCTGTCGGACGACGGATCGGAACAATCGCAACACTCGGTTTTCTGGCACTGTCGATTTCTGGCGCGAAGCCGCCGGCGCGCGCGTTCGACTTTGGATTGGTGGCGCCGGACCAGACGCTGGAGGAAGCTCTGAGCGGAATCAGAGACCACGCGCGCGGGCTTTTGGAAATCAAGGAGTACATCGACTCCGATTCGTGGAAAGATGCGCAGCAGGAGCTGCGAACGAACGCTGGCTACTTGAAGCAGGACATTTACACGATTATTCAGAACAAGCCTGGGAAGGAGCGGCCTGTGTTGAGGAAGATCTACTCCGATTTGTTCAACGATGTTACTCGACTGGATTATGCTGCTAGAGATATGGATAAGGTACGTGTTTTGGAGCTTTATGAGAAAATTGTTACGAGCCTCGATGCTATCTTGTCCAGAGTATGATTATCACCTGCTGGAATCTGCTTCTGCTTTTACTATTATAAAATTTAGCTGTGGATGAATTTTGATTGCTTATGTTTCATTGGTCTCCTGACTCTTCTGTGTGCTTCACTGATTTTTTGCTGCAGATTGCGGTTTAGTTTTGTGCTTTAGTAGAAGCTGAAACTGAGCAGGTAGTTTCTTGTAGTTTGATAAATTGTTACTCTCGATTAGGTGCATTATACTAGAGTATTGTTAGAATGATTTTCTTTTAGAACCAGTAACTAGTTGGAGTATGGGAATCTGTGGCCATCAATGTGGAGAAAAAAACTTGAGTTTCACTTTCTCAAATGTCCTACTTGAGTTTGAAATTTTATCTATTCAGTATTTTTAAAAGATCAGTATTTGTAAGATTGGTCAATTGGCTTTTATGTAAAATTGGACAGTTTTGTCTAATGAAGATGCCGAGGTACAGATCTGTCAAAAGGCTAAGAGACCTGACCGGTCTCTTAAAAATAGGACATAGACGAAATGTCAAACTCAAGTATGTCATTCGAGAAAGTGACACTTAAAAATATGGCAACGTGGAAAGAGGGTACCTCACTTAGAGCACATAGGTCTTGTTTGCGCTATATGTATCACTCCATTTTTCAAGATTGGGGTACTACGCTACTGGAAGCCAATGTATCCGCTATGTACTTAATTTGCTAGTGATAAATTGGGTGCTTGTTTGAAGTCTTATATGATTTCTCTAGTTGTTCGCACAGCACATGAGGGTATGTCAACCTTGTCGTTGACATTCTTCTTCAATTCTATGTAACATCTGACCATAGAAAATATTGCTCTCAGCCCACCTCCAGGTAAATTCAATTATTTCTACCCAATTTGATTTCTATCAAATGGGCACTTTCAGTTTCACTTCAGCTTGACTGACTGTCCAGAGATGGTTGGACACAAAGTTTGGAACATTCTAGAAACTTGGTACATAAGTTGTTCTTCATTGCCCTATTTATGCTGTCTGTCACTCTTGTCTCCAAAACACAACACTTACATTCCAAACTTAATTGCAGCATTACAGCATGAAAAGACATTTTATCTTCAAGCAGACATCTGCAGGTTTTATCCGAGACAGAACATAATTATACCCGAGCCTGCAGATTCGGATTCCATCTGTGCGGCACGGAATCCGAGTAGTGGCTTGTGGTTTTACAAGTCTAGAAGCTTCCATTTCAACAATGACTACTCGCAATCTTCAGTGCAGCAGAATTTGCAAAGCCTCGTTGTTCATCTCAAAAACGTAATCATATCCGAGCCGGTCTGCCATGGCTTGGAAGTCGCCTAGTTCACAAGTCGAAACTTGGAATCCCACCAAGATATTTGCACCAGAGTCACCCTGCAACAAATAGAAAGACATTTTCTTAAAAATCACTGCCTTACCTTACCTATGTCAGTCATCTTGATTTACTCGTGTAGGAATCAACTATCAAAACCTGCGCACGGTAGTGGAGTAGGCTAATGTTCCATCGAGGACTGAATGTGTCTATAAATTTGGCAAAACATCCGGGTCTTTCTGGAATTATGAACCGACACAGAAGCTCATCCGCTACATCAGATCTCCCACCCACCTGCCAAACAATGGCATCTTGATATCATAAGAATGAAATATGAAGTTGAAGGAGCATCCTAAACTAAAGTACTCTACCAGATGCTGCAGATGCTCCTTTACAAGCTCGTTCTTTGTAAGATCTAAAGTGCGAAGCTGAGTATCTTTCATTCGATCCATCATGTCATTCAGCTCCTGAGGTTTCTGAAACCCCACACTGCACACAAACACCACCAGTAACCCCCCAACATTCTACCATCATGCGAAATGAGATTAATGGAACAGGAGTAGAGCTTGCAATTGCAACCTGTAGAAAACAAGGGCTTCCTTTCTAGATGCATCATAACGGTACTTGAGTTCAGTAATGTTCACAGGTTGAATCTGTAATCCCAACAAAGATATTATCATCAAAACTTATCATAAAACAAATGAATCATTCTTCTCCAAGGACGCTTAATTACCAGTTCCCGCAGTCTCCTCAAACTGCCGTGACTCTCGGGGATGAAGGTAGCAAGAACTGCTTCCTTTTTACGACCAACATCAGCTAGCTGGCTAACCAGCCGCAGATTGTCAAAATTCATGTTCGCTCCGCTCGCAATGGCTACCACATTTTCACCTTTCAGTCCATAATATTTGCAGTAAGCTTCAGCCCCGGCAAGCGCCAGCGCCCCCGCAGGCTCCAAAATGCTCCTCTTCTCCTCAAACATGTCCTGCAAAGCAACCATTGCTTGAATTTTTACACATCAACTCAAAATCAAAGCAAATCCTGAGATTTAGGGTTTTTACTTTGATTGAAGCACAGATGGAATCGCGATTGACCAACACGACCCCATCAATCAATTCCCTGCACAAATTAAACGGCTCTTCACCCACAGCCTTCACCGCCACTCCTCCTGCAAAACCCCCAACCTTATCCAGCACGATCCTCCTCCCATGGTGCAGCGACAACGCCATCGCGTTCGCATCGTACGGCTCCACCCCAATAATCTTAACCTAAAAATCCAACCCGATCAACAAAATCAATCCACCAAACCGCCATCACAAATATCAAATCTCCATCCACAATCCAATCAATTCCAACCTCTGGACGGACGCGCTTGACGTAAGCGGCAATGCCGGCGATTAACCCGCCGCCTCCGACGGGGACGAAAATTGCTGCGATGGATTTCGGCATCTGGCGCATGATCTCCATCCCGATGGTGCCTTGTCCGACTATGACATCTGAGTGGTCGAACGGAGGCACGAACGTCAAGTTTTCATCTCTGGCTCGTCTCTTCGCGTACGCTTGAGCTTCGTCGTACGACTCTCCCACCAGCACCACCTCTCCTCCCAGCCTCTCCACTGCCTTCCACTGCAAGTTTCCAAATTCAAATTCAAAATTTATTTTATATATATTTTCCACAAATAAATATATAATTTTTTAAAATTAAATTTAGTTTTTTTTCAGTCATGTAAAATTTTGAGGCGAGCAATTGAAATGGGGCTGACTTTGATCTCGGGGGTGGAGACGGGCATGACGATGACGGCATGGCAGCCGAGGCGTCGCGCCGAAAGCGCGACGCCTTGGGCGTGGTTGCCGGCGGAGGAGCAAATGACACCCTTGTAAAGTTGATCGATGGGGAGGTTGGCCATCATGTTGTATGCTCCTCTCAACTTGAATGAAAAAACCTGCATGCATGCACGCATCCATTATCAGTTTAATATTTGATATTCGCACATATAATATAGAAATTTATATCTATCCGTTATACATTTCATAATTGTTCGAACAATCCATCCACAAAAACATGTTTGTTGATGCTTCATTTATCGGTATATGTTCATGTGGCCTATAATGAGATTGCCATGAGAGCATTATTGAAGGTCCCCTATGTGCCCTAATAATTATTGAAGTGTGCAACAAATATATTGTCCTTAATTATTAATGTTGTCCTTTTTAAAAAAATATTATTTAAATTCATATTATAATAAATATCTGACAACTTGTTCATCAATCATTACAATAGTTATAATAATAATAATATAATAATAATAATAATAATAATAATAATAATCTGTGGAGGGGTGGTGAAGCATTTACCGGCTGCAGGTCCTCGCGTTTGATCCAGATGTTTGCACCAACCCGCTCGGAGAGCTTCGGAGCGTACTCCAATGGCGACTCGACGGCCACATCGTACACCTTGGACGACAATATCCTCGTCAAATAACTCATTGCACTGTGCACTCCCCTCATCTCTCCTCCCATCTTCATCTTCTCCGCCGGCACAGCCCCCAGAAACCCGCTCTCATACTTCAAACTCTCCGGCGACACTATCATCGCCGGCTCCTCCTCCTCCTCCGCCGCATCCTCGTACGGCGGCGGAGGAGGAGAGGGGTGCAGAATTCCTCCCTTGCGCAGGAGGATGTTCTTCACTGAAGGATTCACGAGAGTGCATGAAATGGACGACACTCCCTTCGATTTTGAAAACCCTTTGACCGGTTTTTCTTGAAATGGAGCGCTGACCGGCCGACAGCGACCGTGGTGGTGGTGGTGAGTGGTGGGTGTGAAGCTGCTCAGGGCCTCCATTATTCGATATCAGTTAGAGACAAGTGTGGAGACCACTGCGTATGCAGCTGAGTGTGAATTGTGATGCTCAAAATAGTCACTGAATTTGCTTAGTATATATAGAAAAGAAACAACTGCATATGATTTATTGTTTAAATAAGTTGATACCGAAAAATGAATAATATTTACAATAAATTCATACATTTGGATTGTTATGTATTATTAAGAGTAATAATAATCGAGTTTTACTATTTCAGTTCGTCCATATCAGCACCTACTTCAATTATTGGGACAAGATCGTTTTAATTCGTCACATGACGACACTAGAAAATTGGTATGTCGTTTTGGAACATTTGTATTATTACTCATTCATATGCGTCCATATGATTCACGTGACTCGTGCATCATTGTTGGGAGCAAGGCAAATAATGCGGTCCATTTCGCTAGATCCGGCACTGCATTGGAGTGCGTGTTCAATAAATATTTCAATGAGAATAAATGTTCATTATATTAAATATAAATAATTAAATCGAAAGAAGAAGATACAATGCGACCAAAATTGATAATTGTACTGGGTCGGGTCGGGTCGGTCGGGCCACATAAATGAACGCGTTGGTAGCTCCAACCGACTACCAGCTGTCCCATGCTCTTCTATCATCATCATCATCACATGCAGCGTTATGCTGCCCATGCCATGGCATAATAAAATACACGAATTCAGTTAAACTATTGTAGCACGTGCTTAAAATCCCATGTGTCAATTTGAATAATGTAGAGAGCTTAATGAGTGTACATCTCAATCATGAGAAATTTGAATCGCGATTGTAGCCTAAGATCCGCATTACTTTTAGTAAGTTGAGTGCGGATATGACAATGATTTGATATTTCAATACTTTTTACTCACATGTGTTTTTGTTTATGATGAGTAAGCTATGTTCTTTTGTATTTATAAAGTACTTATTTAAGTACATATAAATAAATATAAATAAATATCAGTAAATATAAATACATATATAGTACATATAAGTAAATATAATTATTCATCATTTTTTTCATCAACAACCCACCACCACCATAACAACAACACCACAACCACAATCATTACTATTCATCATTTATTTCATCAACACACCACCACCCTTATTCATCACCACCACCACTACAATAACAACACCATCATCACTATTCATCAACATATCACCACCACTATTCATCATCAACATCACAACCACCACCACTATTCATCATCTCTTTCATCAACACACCATCATTATTCATAATCTCTTTCATTATTTTAAGTTAAGTTAAGTTAATTTGAATTAAATTAAGTTAAATTATTTTTTTTTTTTTAGTGATGTGTTATTTTTGTGTTGTTGGGTTGTTGTGATTTTGGAAGTGTGATGGTAATGGTGGTAGTAGTCAGTGGCGGTTCGCGAGAGTCGAGAGAGTGGAGTCACAAAATAAAATTGTACGGATTTATTAATATTTATTAAAAAATAATTTTTTATAAAATTTTAGTGTGGAGGGGGGCACGGGACCCCTCCTATATCCCCTGGTTCAGCCACTGGTGGTAGTGGTGTGGTGGTAATAATGTTGTGGTGGTGGTGGGTTGTTATTGTTGTGGTGGTCAGGGACGGATCCAGGGGGAAATTTGATAAAAAAATAATTTTTATTTAAATTTTTATTAAATACTAAATTTTTATTAATAAATACGATAAATTTTTTGTGACCCCCCTCCGTCGAAGCTCTGGATCCGCCACTGGTGGTGGTGATAATGATGTTGTGGTGGTGTGATGGTGGTGGGTTGTTGTTGTTGTTGTAATGGTGGTGGTAGTGGTATTGTGATGGTGGTGGTGGTGGTGGTGTTGTGTTGTGGTAATGGTGGTGGTAGTGGAGTGATGGTGTTGTTGGTGGAGTTAACTTAAGTTTACTTAAGTCAAATCAAGTTAAATTAACTCAAGTTAAGTTAAGTTTAGTTAAACTAAATGAAGTTAAATTAAGCTATGCTAGGCTTATATAAGTTAAGTTAAATTATTATTATTTTTATTGGTGGTGTGTGTTTTTGTGATGATGGTGATGATGAATAGTACATATAAGTATGTATAAGTAATTATAAGTACATATAAAAAAATATAAGTAAATATAAATATATATAAGTAAATATAAGTACATATAAATAAATATAAGTAAAGTAATAAGTTTAAGTACAAAATATAAGCTCAAAAGAACACACCATAAATAAAATCGACGGGGGGTCAAAGAATTTATGGGAGTTTGAATTTGAGTGGTGCTAAATGAATTAAAGCGCGCACATAGCCAAATCAATCATAAAATTTATATTCATGCTTATAACTTAATTTGAGTGGTATTTAAGTTAAATTATTTTTTTTTATTGGTGGTGTGTGTTTTTGTGGTGATGATGAATAGTACATATAAGTACGTATAAGTAAATATAAGTACATATAAATAAATATAAGTAAATATAAATACATATAAATAAATATAAGTAAAGTAATAAGTTTAAGTACAAAATATAAGTTCAAAAGAACACACCCTAAATAAAACTGGCGGGGGGTCAAAGAATTTATGGGAGTTTGAATTTGAGTGGTGCTAAATGAATTAAAGCCCGCACATAGCCAAATCAATCATAAAAATTATATTCATGCTTATAACTTAATATGAGACAATTACAAATGAAGATATCAAACAAAAGAGGAAATGACGGACTAGTCGGATCATCTCGATACGCAACAGGGTTAATTAAAGTTATTTTTCTTAATCAAAATTTGTCCGCCAAAATCTTATGCGAAATAAAAGACAATGTCTACATCAAAATGGAGAGTGTGCCGGTGGCTCCATACGTTTGGCATTAACCCACCTCGCCGTCATTGTACTAATCCACTCTCACTAAGAAACCTCCTAAAGATTCCATGATGAAATGCACGAGCATAAGCTCATTGGTTAAACAATCAACTTCATACTTAGATATATTACTCTCCTCAGCTCTCCTAAATGCCTCCCCTGACTCCAGCCATGCCCCTTCACCCACAAAAGAAGAGACAACGGATACATCCATACAAAAATCTCTATCTGCATCCCATGCAGGTACTAAAATGTCCATTAGCTTCTTTCCTCTCTTCCCAAACGAGAAGGCCAGCCACCTACAGTTTATGCCCCAAAGTAGCCTCACTAAAAAAGGTGAATAACGCATCTATTACGGCGCTACGTCTCCGAATCCTCCTTCCAGATATGCACCAAATTTTGATGCACCAATGCGGCAAAAGAATGAATTGACCCCCAACCAAATCGGGAGGTGAACTCCTCAATATACATCATCTTCGACATGCCTACGCAAGCCGGTAAAAGTAATAACTGCAACTGCGGATTATCCAATTTAGACACCTCACCTAGGATGACATGAATACAAGAACTCTCTGCCCACCACCCCATCGGCCTCCCCATCCGCTGAAATAGGATTACTTATGTTGAAATGTAATCAAGCTGGGTTAGGCTTTGGTCAATATTGTATTGACTATTTAGAAGTTAATTTGTGACTTTGTAAAAGCTTATTAGCTTTGGACCAAAACGACAGTGTCTTGCTTTAGGTTAGTTGAGTTTTAGCTCAAGTGAAATGCAGTGTTTAGAGGCTATATATATAGCTTTGGGGCTGAGTTTTTAGGGCACGAGAAATTGAGAACAACAATTTGGGGGAAAGAGAATCGAGCACAAGAAGAAAGAAAATCGCAGAGAGCTTTTCGTACGACTCGTGAAGCTTTGGTGTGGTTCTTTGGGTCTGTGCTGCCGAAGCTTGAGGCTGAGTGGTGGCTGGACGCTGTGGCAGAGGAGAGCAAGCTGCATTGTGTCCTGTGCATCTCGCTGGGGTGCTCGGCTGTTTGGTGCGAAGGCGACCGAAGAGGGCTGAGGCTGCCTCGCAACTTCAGGGAAGTTTCATCTTCGTTGTTGTTGTAGTCTGCTGTGTTTGATGTTGATTAGAGCTGTGTAGCTTGTAATCGTCTTGGACTGAACTGGTGATTTTGTTCTTGGGTGATTCTTGATAGTGGATTGAGTTGAGTCTCCTCGAACCCGAGGCTCCGCAGATGTAGGGCATTGCCTGAACTGCGTAAACAATTCCGTGTGTGTTGTGGTTGTTTTGGTTCTTTTGGTGCTTGATTGCACTAGGACAAACTGAGTTAATTGTTCTGGCATAAAACTGAGGTCATTAGCATAAAAGAACAATTTCAACTTAAGACACAGGAACTGAGATAACAAGCGTGTCTGGCACATCAAGAAACGGTCCCTGTCACCACCATAAGGATTTGCTATTATTCACAACTGAACCAAGCTGTGTCCCCGAGTCCCGAATAACCCAAACGGCTGCCAATATATCCTCTCGATGGCCCATCAATAAATCGTTGTCAAGGTACCAAGCGTTGAACAGCAAACGAGGACATAACTCTCCAATCCGACGAAGCAAAGGCTGCATAGCGATCACAAAAGCAAGGGTCCCAAAGGATCGCCTTGTTGCACCCCATAACAACTAAGAATGACCGACTCCTCAACAAAGAGCAACGCTTGAGATCCATAACAATACTGAGCCCAAACGCTAAGTGATGGGATATGGCGCGCACTCCTTCCATGAAAATCTCTATGCTGATCAGATTAAAAGAGTTCATGAGATCCATCTTCAAAACCCTCAACTCCTCATTGGTTGAATGTTTCGCCACCAAGTGGTTTAACGAATGTGTAATAGCCTATGCTGCCCTTTTCACTCCCACACCCAACTGAAAAGGCAAGAAATGAGCCATCGCTGAAGCTCTAACAACACTCAGAGCTACTCTCGACGTAAGACGTCGTCAAACCTCTCCCATTATGACTGACATAACTCCTCTCTCATGTTTAACAAGAGAAATAACATGACCACTCATAAGAAGCGGAGGCAAACTAAGAAGCGTTCTCCCACTGAGCAAAAGCGTGACATTGGTTATAAACACCCCCTGCAACTGCACCTCCTCCACTCGAGTTGCAACCTAATCCATGTATAATAACAACTGCCGCTTTAGATGAACTTAGTTTGTGAATAATATATTTTTCTTATTATTATTATTATGTTTTTCATAATTTTAAAAGCAAATCTGTTAGAACTCAACTTATCTAAATTTTACGAGCGCAAATAAATAGTTTTGTTTTATTTATTTCTTCTTTAAATTTCCAAAAATTCAAACTCTCAATCCAAGATTTATTATATATATTACTTAATAAAACAATTTCAATTCATATAATTATTAAAGAATAACGATTTTCCTCCATATATGGGGGAGTAGGACCATTCCTCTATCGTGCGCCACTTGTCGAATAAAGGGATGGGGGCAAAACTTTGTGGGACGCGAGGATGGGGAAAATGACTTTTCATGACACCAAAAATTGTTATGTATTTATAAGTCCATGTTTGATATGTCTTCCTTTTCATTGGAAAAATCTTTCATGTCGAAAATAAATATTATTTTTAAACACCCACTTGTTCTGGATTTGTAATCAATTTTATTTCATTGAAAAAATGCCAATCAAAAATAGCTATTTTTTCGGGTCCAAAAAAGCTGATCATTATTAGATATTTTAATTTTTAACTATATATAATTCAAAAAATATGTTAGCATGTCTTCCATTTATAAACAACGTTGGATAAATTCTCAAATACTTATACTAAACGTACCCAAAACTTTTCGAATTATTTTTAGACATATGAGGCGCAGCTATTTGGGCCCTTTATGGATTTCTCGTACACCGAGCCCAGCCCATTAAACAAGACACTCCCCCAACAAACTCGGGCCGAAATCGGTTCTGCTCCACGTGCTGTCTTCTGTTATCTGGTTTTACAGCCGGAGGTTAATCCTCTCAGACATTCTCAATATGTCAGAATGAATCTTGTCGGCTCCGATTTGAGCTCCGGCAGCGACTCGTAAAACATCCTCAATCAGCGCGACATTTCCCATGATGTCGACATGGGAGCCGCTCTCGGCTCCTCTTCCTTCCAGCAGACTCGCAGGTGGCTTGTGCCGATACTCTCTTATATAACTCTTGCTGCCTGATGGGTTGAACCTCGTCTTACCTCTCCAGCCTCTGGCGCACATAAACCCTGCGCTTAACGCCGGGACAGTCTCGTCGCCGTCCACGAAATGAATCCCGCTTCTCGAGCAAACACTGCCGGAAGAAGATTTAGCATCATTGCCGGCCGACATGTCTATCCGGAAGGGAATGCTCTTGCATCTGTCCGAGGATGACGTCTTGTACACGTAAGATCGCTCGGTGGGGAGACCCACCCCGTTTAAGCAGTATATTTCCATTTCAGGCGCATCCGGCAATCTGATGATCCAATAAGAAATCTCAGTCAGTATCAAAATAAAGTATTTTTTGAGAGTTCGGACTTTCTAAGGTCGAATTCAAAACGGAACGAAACCATTTTGGAAACGATTTTGAAACGCTTTTGAGAAAACTAAAATTAAGAACAGGACAATTCTAAACAAAATTTCCATTTTTTCAATCTCTGCCAATTTGCTAAATTAGAGATGTTGGATGAAAACTTACTTTGTTTCCAGCGGATTCGACCAGTGTTTGTAATGGGAGTATTTCGGGTCATCCAGGTTATCAGCAATGCCGTGGGAAAAATGGGATTCGGCGCGCTGCATCATCTTTGGCGCTACGAAGCGGAGCAGATCGAGGATGGTTTTGGCAGTGTATGCTTTATTATCCGCGATTTCAAGGATGCTGTCCCTGCTCATTTCATCATATTCAGTCCAAACTTCTCCGCAAGCTCGGCTGGATGCACTTGAGAAATTTTTGCCACCGGCTTCCTGCGAGCAAGAACAACATGTCGGTTTTTAGCAAAATGTTCGCTAAGCCAATATAATATGATGTTTACTGGACGAGGAATTACTTACCTTGGAGGGATGAAGGGAGAGCTGTGGCAAAAATGTTTTTGATGCATCCTTGCCGAAAGAAATCATCCGTCCATATTTCACCAAATCGTCAACTATGTGAAACTCTTGTAGCCCACCTGGGTTTTTAGTATCGTTTTCTCTGGGTTTTGAACGGAGGAGTCTATTCGGCAAATGACACTGGTAGCCTTCCTCAGGAGCCCAATCCATGTTTCCCCAAATGACCTCGCCTCCCTTTGGAAGCAATGAAACGAGCGAATCCCAAGTCCTGGAAACCCTCATAATGTGCTCGAGTGTTTGCAGTCCAAGTATCTTCGAGTCCAGAACTCCAGGATCCATAGCTCTGAACCGACAAAAACAAAATTAAGAATAATTCCTTCAGAGATAGGCGTTCGTGGCGGATATGCAATAAGAAAAAATGACAGCAAAAGCTCACCTGACATTGGCAACATCCTTCCCCTCGGCAGAAAATATGTTACTAACTACTTTTGGAACACCAAGAAAGGCGGGAGCAATATTCATGACTGATTTAATGTGCTTGGCGCACCAACCTGGACCTCCGCCGCCGCCAATTGGGGGAGGAGCTTCCACCCATTTCATGAAATGGAGGAAGTAAATAGCACCCATTGAATGAGGCACTACCACCACTTTCTTGCAGTGGTTGGTTTCATACAGAAGCTCGATTTTGCTCTTCAGTCTACTTAGAGACTGGTCTCTGGTCTGCCCAATTCGGAAAAAAAATTCAACTCAATCCAAGGATCCAACTAATGTCAAGATTCAAGCACAACGACAATGCGGGTACTTAGCAATTCATGTGTGATCCATAAATTTTTCGTCGGCACATAAACGCATTCAAGGAGAAATGCGGTGTCAATAATTAAGGACTATGAAGATGAAAAAGCGAAGAAGAAAGAATAGAACTTGCCTCAGTGTTCTGAAACGAGAGCCTCCAGTCATACGCAGCCATGTACAAATTCTTACCCTCATATCCAATTTTCGCCAAATTTTCAATGAGAATGGCCCAAACAAAATATCCAGGAGCGAAATAGTCTGCTGCAACAAGACCTGGGACTGCTCGGACACGAATCCCTTCAGGGTCGAGCCCCGTTTCGTTGTGCAAAGACAAGTGCTCCAACCAACATAAAGGCCTGCGACAAAAACACATTGTATGTTTAAGTCCCTTCTAAAGCATGCATCTACTAAATTATGCGAGAGACGCCACATTACAGTTTAAACAATGCAGGGATGCAGCATTATACCTCTTAACGATTTCAGTGAAGCTACCGCCCCAAAGGCGTTTTCGAAACAATCCCTCAGAGCAAGGCTTCCCTTCCCAAAGCTCTAACCCGCCGGTTACAATGCCGGGCACCAAAATCACAGGGTGAACAGCAGTCAGGCCTTCGCGCTTCAGCCTCGTACCGGGCGGCTCAGGAGCTTGAAACACACTACAAGGCAAGCAATTATACAAAAACAAAAGCAGCCACCAAATGGTGCAAATGTAGCCAATTGCCCAACAACAGTAATCAATGCATCTCCATTCCCTGGCCTGCCGCCTGGATCTCCTCTTCACAGGCTTATTCTCCGCAACTTTCGAAACCACCGCATCATCCTTCTTCTGTGGCTCTAAACTCTGTGAAGATAACTTCACCAGCGCCACATACCAGAGTTTGCGAAATCTAATCATGGACGCCATTGTGAAGAGAAGAAGAGGCTTCAGCTGCAATTTCACCTGATGAATGCAAGAATCAGAATCAACAATCAAGAACAAAACAAGGCCTTACAGCACTGAGAGAATCATTACCATTCAACAGTGCATGTTGGAAACATTGGAGAGAGGAACCAAGGAGCATTTATACAGAGAAAAACAAGAAAGATCATAAGCAACAAGACATGTGACACATTGGAAGATAGCCAAAATGATGGACAAAGCCAGTGTAAAAGATAAAAAAAGATGATAGTATGGGAAGCTTTGCTGATGCAATCACCAGAAAATAAGGAGAAAATAGAAGAAGGGGGGTCTAGCTGTTATCAAAGCCAAGTAGCTTGAAGCTCAATGAACTCCTAAACCTAAAAAAAGTTGGTGGTTTTGAATAAACCTGCTGCTGCTGCTGCTGCTGCTGCTCCTGGGTCTGGACTGTGCCCTCTGTTGTGATTTTTTTTCTTATGTGGGGGAGCTGCTAAGGAGAGCTCAGAACTGTGCAAGCAAGGCTGAGCTAACACAGATGCTCTTGCTTGACACTTGTCTTAATCCCTACATGCAATCTGGTATCAGCTGTCATCACCATGGCGCCCCAACAAGGTTTAAGCTTTTCTATATTGTTGGGTTTTTTTGGTCTCTTCTGGATCCATCACGTGGAAATCCCCACCTCGAAGAAACAACCAGTCCCCCAAAAGAGGGCAGATCAGGATAAACAAATTAGGGCTTTTTTAAGGACCATTTTCGGACTGTAAAATTGGATGAATACCAAAATTGGGAATCCTATGATAAACCCAAATCAACGCACGCAGTACGAGGAAGCACATGAGGGTTTAATCGTATGTGGTCTACAGTTGGAGACCTCCGATTTGCAAATTGATGAATATGAGGAGGCACAGTGTTCGAGGAGATGAAGCGCCAGGTGTGTCGAGCTCAGTGGCTGAAGTCAGAGAAGCTTGGCAGGAAGCATAAGGGTTTCAATTTCAAGAAACGATGAAACCAATCCAGCAACCATCTATTAAAAAACGTTTCAGATTCTCAAAACAACAACAAACAAAGTGATAGCGCAATCAAACGGACCTGTGAAACGTGGTGTTTTTTTCTCACGCCATTGTTGACCTGCTGCTCAAAGCTTCGAAGCTATCGCCGGAAGGTTGGATTTTGAACTAAAGAAAAGGGTTTCGCATTTACCGAACCGGCGGCTATTTGGAGCAAACCCTTTTGCTGTCTGGCCGAGATGGATGATGGGTGTTGGTTAGTTTTGAAGAGCGTGACGCCATTGACGGTGGAAAGAGGTTGTGAGCGGAAACGAGCTGGTTCGGCGTCATCTTCATGCTGATCATGGTGTGCTGCTAATAAAGTTTGAAATTTTTTATTTGTTTAATTTTAATTAAAAGGTTATAAAAAATATGCAAAAATGCAGGATTGAGAGATTTTTTTAAAAATTTTATTTATTTTTTTTATTCTACCCAAAATTCCATCAGAAATCGAACCATAATTACTGAAATGTTCAGTAAGTTCCGCTTATCAAAAATTAATATTTATTTTATTTAGTTTCAGTGCTAGTTTAACAAAAAAAACACTTACACAAACCAAATTAAATTATGTAACTATAAAATGACGTAGCTTTAAGAAGAGTACAGTTAACTTTTAATTGAATAATATGTTTGAAAATGAAATGATGTGATGGGATGTGGTTTTTGGGATTTGGAGTGAAGTGGAATAATGATAGAGAAATTTAGGAGCTTGAATTTGATGGATTTTAGAAGTCGTGTGGGAATTCGATTGTTGGTTTTTGGGTAGTTTTGTGGAGCGAATTTGGAAATTTGTGTGCCAAGATTGAAATTGAGAAACAATGCATCTACAAAAAATTTCATATATGATATAACGAACTTTTGAAATTGAAATTGTATTAAATTAAAATTGAAATGAATATTGACGTCGGTGAATTAAACCGAACATTTTAGTCTAAAGGAATAAACTCTATATATATGACTCGTTTTGTGGTTAAGTATTAAAATGTTCAAGTTCGATTTATTAATGTAGTTTTGCGGTGTCGGGCACAGATGCTTTCTGGGCATCTCAATGATAGATGATGGGAGTGAGCATTGAATTCATGTAGTACAAGTATTTGAATGTTGAGGATTCATCTACCAAAATCGGTTTTAAAGATGGAGGTTGGAACATTTTTGCAATGGTTCCACTTTGCATTAAAATCATCGTGTCACCAACTTCAAAGGATTTTTGGAATTCACCATTGTTCACCTGCCCGCCCGACACGAATCAGAGGAACATTTTTTTGCGGCCTGATTAACTGAATTTGGACCGACATCCCAAGATGATGTTGGCCCGACCAAAAGGCATACCTGGTTTAAAGAATTGAACCAAAGGTTTGTTCCGAAGAATTTAAACGGTAAGTTGCACCGCATGCATCATACCCTCTCCTATCGAAATATAACGTAGTTTAGAAGATGCAGTGTCGATGGAATAACATGTAAAGATATTATTCCCTTGAAAACACAAGGCTATAAATACCAACCTTTCCCTCCCTCTCTCATTTCCCGCTGAAAAGCCACACCACTCTCTCTCTTTATCTCTCTCGTTCGTTCACACTAACTCGCCTCCACGGGATTCATCAACGATTCAGCATCATCATCAACCTACCGGAAATCGACATCTCAATCGAAAAACCAGAAATGGCGGGGAGAGTAGATCTGGATGGCAATCTGATAAATCCGATGAAGATTTGCATGATCGG
Source organism: Umbilicus rupestris (assembly GCA_963678935.1). Lineage (NCBI taxonomy): Eukaryota > Viridiplantae > Streptophyta > Magnoliopsida > Saxifragales > Crassulaceae > Umbilicus > Umbilicus rupestris. Next base: position 11,135,072 of record OY787623.1, on the reverse strand, counting down.
CGCTGGGGGATTCATCGGATCTCACCTCTGCGAGAAGCTTATGTCCGAAACGCCTCACACTGTTCTCGCCGTCGACGTTTATGATGACAAGATCAGGCATCTTCTAGAGCCACAGGGATCGCATCATTGGTGTGGCAGAATCGAGTTTCACAGGATAAACATCAAGCACGATTCCAGGCTCGAAGGTCTCATCAAAATGTCAGATCTGGTGCGTCGCTTACTTATTCCTTTACTCTTTCGGGTTTGAAAATGTTGTTCAAAAATGTTTATCTGCTGCGGCCTGCCGTACATTAGGATTTTCCAATGTGAGGAGTTATTAGGTTGGTAGTTACTGTACCAGATCGCAGTTTAGGATCTGGATAGAGCAGGAATCGGCTTGGAAGCTTGGATTTTTTATTGATGATCTTGTAGTTAATTTTATACTCATGGATGTGTTGCAGACTGTAAATCTTGCCGCAATTTGCACACCAGCTGATTACAACACTCGTCCCCTTGACACGATATACAGCAATTTCATTGATGCGCTCCCAGTGGTACGCTATTTTAAGGAGATTAGTCTGATTTGGATGTTCTAGTGTACATCAGTGCTCTGAAATGGAAATTCAAGGTTTACGCGTGTCAATGTGGATTTAATCAGGTTAAGTACTGTTCGGAGAATAGCAAGCGGCTTATTCACTTCTCAACTTGTGAGATCTATGGAAAAACAATTGGATGCTTTCTTCCCAAGGACAGTCCTCTGAGACAGGTGAGTGCCGTGGGATAGAATTTAAGTGCAGAAAAGGATTTGTTGTTTCTTAGACTAATGCCTGTTGACTATTAATTTGCTTAGTTCATTTTTTACTACAAAATATACTATGGATGAATTTGTTCATTGATGCTTCAGTTCTCCGTATATGACGCTCTGTGATTATTTGTAATGTACTCTGAATATGAGCCTAAATGTGGGCAAGGAAGTACAAAAATGGTGTTTTTGTCCGATTCCCAGAACTTGTTTTCTTTGTTTTATTATTCAGTGTTCGATGGATAATTTAGGTTTTCCATACATTAAATAATATGATTTTATTTGATTGTTAGAGCCTAGCCCGCCATTCGTGAATGAACTATGCTAATTTTACTATCCATTGACCAGGACCCTGCTTATTTTGTCCTTAAAGAAGATGAGTCTCCCTGTATCTTTGGCCCTATTGAGAAGCAAAGGTGGTCGTATGCATGTGCGAAGCAGTTGATTGAAAGGCTTATTTATGGTGAGCCAAATTCTTAACTAGCTTTTCCATGTAAATATATTCTGTAACGCCAATTTAATACCTTGTTTTAATGATCTAGCGGAGGGGGCAGAAAATGGTCTAGAGTTTACCATTGTTAGACCTTTTAACTGGATTGGTCCTCGGATGGATTTCATTCCTGGCATTGATGGCCCAAGCGAAGGTGTTCCAAGAGTTCTGGCTTGCTTCAGTAATGTAAGCGGTCTTTTGTGTTTGGAAGTAATCAATGCTTGACCTCAACCTCCAGTGCTCAAATGTTTTATTTTTAACTCTTTTGGCTGCAGAATCTGTTGCGCCGCGAGCCACTTAAGCTTGTTGACGGGGGTCTGTCTCAACGTACATTTGTGTACATAAAAGATGCAATTGAAGCTGTTCTATTAATGATTGTAAGTTAGCCGACTTTCTCTTCATGGATAATTGGTTTCTGTCAACCTCAGCTCACCCATGTTCATGCCTCCCATCAGGAAAACCCTGCAAGGGCTAATGGCCAGATTTTCAACGTGGGCAATCCCAACAATGAAGTTACAGTGAGGCAGCTTGCTGAAATGATGACTCAGGTAAATCAGTCTGTAAAATATCGGCTGACCTGAGCTAGCGAACTAATCACGTCATTCACCATTCATGTAGGTTTACTCCAAAGTGAGCAGAGAACCATCCGTAGAAACTCCCACAATTGACGTCAGTTCTAAAGAATTTTACGGGGAAGGATACGACGATAGTGATAAAAGAATTCCTGACATGACAATCATCAACAAACAACTTGGTAACACGCCTTTTTTCACTTTGTTAAATCACACGACAGTAAACCACTCTATGTTTTTGAAAGGATAATATCTGATTGCTATGTACTTCTTCTTCGTCAGGATGGAACCCGAAGACTTCTCTATGGGATTTACTCGAATCCACCTTGACATATCAACACAAAACCTACGCCGAAGCTATCAAAAAGGCCATTTCTAAACCGGCCACAACAAGCTGAAGATAACAAAATGTCGTGGCAGCACTTTTGAGAAGGATTTATCAACACTTTACATTCCAATTCATTCATGCGGATCATCATTTACCATTCCTTCTTCAGCAACCCATTACACAGCTTGTAACTGCATTTTTTAGTAAAGAGCCTTTTCATCTTGCACAGCTCATCATCCGTTTCAGATCCCGTCCAACTAGGCCAACTATAATGATATTTAAACCATAAATTATTATGTGAATAACAAAAAATTAAAAGTTAAAAACTGTCACAAATTTACTCTTATAGTGGTTGCTTTTAAATTGATTGAAAATAATTTTACTTAATTAAATACTACCTAGGGTGAACCTCATATAAAAAAATTAATGGGATATAAATAATAGTCAAGTGAGAACAGTATCAAACTAATCATAATACTGGAATCCAATATTACACATAACATATATAAAGTAATGGATTATAAGGAAAATAGTTTTAAAACTCGGATTTTCAGACGAATCATAAAATTCATACATGATTATTCAAAATTGATTAATTGTATTACAGACTCAGCCCTAAACGTCAACACCTTCACACGACTTAAAAAGAAAAGCGAACTTCCTTATATGATAATCATATTTGAAGATTAAACCAAGATGTTTACAATGATTTTGTCCGATTTTTATCCACTACTATGTCAATCCAAATACATGTGAATCTTTTATCTACTATTTTGATTAATAAGATACTCTTCTCACATCATAAATGTCCGGATACCTGAAAACCTTTGGTCTGCTAAATCAAATAAGAATTACTCGAGTATCATCGTAACATGATCGACCCATAATCAAAATCTATACACTGATATTGATAACGATTCATCACACAAAATTGTTTAGCCTATAAAGTTGTGTTCCATATTAAGGCAAAGAAAAATAAAATAGTAGAAGAATACAATACTGAAATTAAAATAATAGTAATTATAATTTTTGTTCTCTACTTTTTTTGTTTTATTCTTCAAAATTATTTTACAAGGGAGAGAGAGAGTTCTATCTCAGTTCTTTATGAAAGTTGAGGAAAATAGTAAAGTAAATGGTTTTGTGAAATCATGAGCTAAAATCATGGGGCCGATTTTGCTAAATTATGTACAAAAACAGTGTGATGGTTTTATTAAAATCATGGGCAAACATAACTTTTTTTCTAGTTATTTATTAAAGAAGATTCGTCTTTATCTTTGAATCTTTCTAGGAGAGTCTCTTTAATGGCCCTAAAAGTGTCGTCATTGATGATGTCATCTTAGGGTCTTGAGCAAGGTGGAGCTCTTGGTGGCTGGATATAGCCATTGAGGTATCAGACATGTGGAACATCCCCTCTTCATCAAATCGAGATAATAGGTCATTCATTTCATCCATGTAGACTCCTATAAATTCTTATTTGGACAAACTATTAGTTTGTTTCTTCATTTTTTCAACTATGAGTTGAGAATATGTTTCATTTTCCTTTAAATTGTTCTTCATATTGGAGAAACTTAACTTTTATAAAGCAAATGGTATCATGATCATAAGGTAACTTGTTTCTGGATCAGTTTTTAACAACTTATCCCAAAATTTAGAAAATATCTTCGTATTGAGACACAAAATTAGCTCTTCAGTATAATATTTGGAGACCAAGTTCAAATTCATGGGATGGAGAATTCTATGAAAAAGAATAAGGAAGTTATTCCTTCCATAAAACATTCTTTCTTTTCATTTTCAGTGAAGCCAAAATATTGCCACTATCTTATAAACCAAAGAGGGATCTCGGAATTATAACATTGGAACAGATTTTTATAAACCATGAGTATTGCTTTTTCAAGTTCTCATATAAAAGAACTTTATCGAATGCATCTATATAATCCCAAAAATTATATCTCATGGGGTTAATTACGTGGCTAACATAATTCCTTATTTGAAAGGAGTGAAATTCCCCAGTTTTCAATTGTCGTAACCCTTTTAATAATGATATTATTAAAGTTATAAACCTCTAACTGACCACTACAAAAGTGTTGGTCATCGCAGTCATTTTGTACAATAATATTCTCATAATACCGGCGGGCTTGATAAGTCCTTGAAGAAACTTGTTAAATAGCCCTCGAAGGAACTTATTAAATAGGAAGAAGAAGCGGACATAAGGAAATCTGAAATATCTTATGAAAGTTGGGGAAATAAACAATAAAGTAAATGATTTTATAAAATCATGAGATAAGATCATGGGCTGATTTTGCTAAATTGTGGGCAAAAATCGTGTGCTGGTTTTATTAAAACCATACATAAATATAATTTTGTATTAGTTATTTGTTGTAGAAGATTCGTTTCTCTTTGATGACATCAAAAATATCATCATTGATGATGTTATCATTATGATATTGAGCAAATTGGAGCTTTTAGTGATTAGGTGTAGCCATGCGAGGCATAGACTTGTGGAACATCTTCTCTTCATCAAATGGGGATAATATTTCATGTAGACTGGTATAAATCATCTATTAGTTTTCTTTTTCAAAAAAAATTTTGGGCTCGAGAAGATATTTCCTTTTTTTTTCCTTTTTCTGACCCTAGTTTTTATTAAGGAATTAGAACCTGTTCTTTTGAACTACAATTTATAGTACTTAAGTTAAGTTAAGTTAATTACATTTAAGTTAAGTTAAGGTGAGTTAAGTACATTCCTGCATGTCTTTCATTACCACCACCACCATTATTCATCACCATCATCACCACCACCACCACTATTCATCACAAAGACCACTATTCATCATCACTACTATTCACCACCACCACCAGTATTCACCACCACCGCATCACCGCCACTATTCATCATAGTCACTATTCACCATCACCGCCACTATTCATCACAATCACTATTCACCACCACCACTATTCATCATCACCACCACTATTCACTAAGAGGTTGTTGTGGGTTTAGGGTTGTGAGTTGTGGCGGTGGTGGTTGTGGGTTATTGTGGTGGTGGTGATGGTGTTGGGTTGTGGTGTGATGGTGGTGGTGTTGGATTGCGGTGAGTTGTTGTTGTGATGGTGGTGGTGTTGGGTTGTGGTGGTGGTGGTGAGTTGTTGTGATGGCGGTGGTGTTGAGTTGTGGTAGTGATGATGAGTTGTGGTGGTGGTGAGTTGTTGTAGTGGGTTGTGATGGTGGTGGTGGTGATGGGTTGCGGTGGGTGGTGGTGGATTGTTGTTGTGATGGTGGTTGTGGTGGTGTTGGGTTGTGGTGGTGGTGGTGAGTTGTGGTGGTGGTGGCGATGGGTTATGGTGGTGGTGGTGATGGATTTTGGTGGGTTGCGGTGGGTGTGGTGGGTTGTGGCGTTGGCGATGGTAGGTTATTTGGTTGTGGGTTATGTGGTGGTGGTGGTGGGTGTGGTGATGATGGTGGTGGTCGATTAATGTGGTGGTGGTGGTGTGTTTTTGTGGTGGCTGATTGTGGTGATGAATAGTAATTTAATTACTTAAATTAAATTAAATTAAATTCAGTATTTAAGTAACTTACTCAAATTCAAAAGAATAGACCCTTGCTATAAACTTGTGTAAATTTGCACTTAAGAAAAACATAAAGCCTTGGAATTTACGGTAATTAAATATTAAAAATAAATTATTATTATAGTAAATGCTCGACTGGATTCCTCCTTGCATCACCGACCACCAGCTGAATTTTCTCTCGGTTCTGTTTCCAGCGAGGCTTCCGCGCACGCAGTCTGATCGCTCTGAAATCCGCAACCGATCGGCGGCGGCCGACATCTCTCGAAACCGATCTGATTGCAGGCTTTGAAGGAATTGATTCAATTTTAAGCGGATTTTGAACGCGCTCGGAGCCGGAATATAGTTGTTCCGGCTGGATCTGCGGACGCAATGGCGCTTTCCGGGATGAGAGGGCTTTCAGTTTTCATAAGTGATGTTCGTAATTGCCCTAATAAGGAGCAGGAGCGGATTCGGGTTGATAAGGAGCTCGGGAAAGTCAGGACTAGGTTTAAAAATGAAAAGGTTAGGGTTTGGTTTTGTTAGTCAATGCCGTTGTGTGTAGTTTTGGTGATTGAGGGTTTTGATCTTTGTGTATCTGCTCTGCTGGTTGTTGAAATGTGATGCTGAGTGTTGAGGCTATGAAATTGATTCTGGGAACAAATTTGAAGTATTTAGTTTCATTTACCCTGTTACTGTAGTTTAGTTTCATTCCATAAGGATTTGAGTATATGATGAACCCAATGAAAAAGAATCACTGTAATTTGGAAGGACAATTGGTCGATGCCATCTTCAGGGAAATGAAATGAAGACAGTTTTCTTTAGCTCTAATTTTATTCTGCTCTTTATACCTAAACTTCTAGTATCAGTTGTAGTAATAGGTTAGTATATTTTTAGCTACATTGCCAATACCATTCAGATTCTAGATGAGGTGCAAAGACTCTTTGTTGGTTTATCTACATATGTGATCACTGAATATTATTTGAATTTTTTTAAGAGATGTACTTATGCACTATTTTGACTATGCGATCTTCTTTATCTGTGATCATGTTTTCATTCTTACATTACTTGCATTTCAAAGTATTCTCATCTATGAAAGTTACGGCCAGATTATTGTGTAATGCAAATTGTACCACTGTCCACTGACATTCTGTCCAAGCTAGGTCTAAATTTTACTCTTAAGCATACATGATATTTGTGAGATCATAATTTAATTGTTTTTTTTTTTACTGTCATGAAACTTGATCCAATGTATAAAATGGGTTTTTATTTTCTCAGGGTTTGTCACACTATGAAAAGAAGAAATATGTCTGGAAAATGCTTTACATTTACATGTTAGGTTATGATGTAGATTTTGGCCACATGGAAGCAGTTTCCTTAATATCTGCACCCAAATATCCAGAAAAACAGGTAAAACTTATTGTTTTCAATCTCTTTCAAATTTTTTCGTTTTATAACTACCTTCACAAACAAATGGGTGTGTTGCAGTAATGCTGAATTAAATGTCAGTTCTTCAAAATTGTTATCCAAATGCAGGTTGGGTATATTGTTACATCTTGTTTGCTCAACGAGAACCATGAGTTTCTCAGACTGGCAATAAATACCGTACGCAATGACATTATTGGCCGCAATGAAACATTCCAATGTCTTGCCCTTACTTTGGTATGGTAACAACAACAATGTGCAGATTTATTTATTACTGCTGTCTTTCAGGACTGATGCTTGTCCTGGGTTGTTTATACTTCTTGTTTGTCTTATGATCTGAACAAAATGAAACAGTAGACATACCAGCATAGATTGTTTGACTGATGGCCAGTGCCAAAGCCTCATGGAGGATTCATCTTTATGATTAAGTTTGAATTTGTAATCTTGTGAATTTTGCAGGTGGGTAATATTGGTGGAAGAGAGTTTGCGGAATCTTTAGCTCCTGATGTGCAGAAGCTTCTTGTGAGCATAATAATCAACGATATAACCAAGTTGTGTTTTCTATATATCTACCAATGATAATAAAAAAGTAATTTGTTGTTGGTCCAGCTTTCTAGTAGCTGCCGACCGCTTGTTAGAAAGAAGGCAGCGTTATGTCTTTTGCGCATGTATAGGAAGAATCCTGATGTCGTGAATGTGGATGGCTGGTATTTGTTGAAACTTCTGCTTGTGAATGTCAAATTAGTCAATTGGTTTACAATGTTTGTTTTACAATGCCTTTTAGGTCAGACCGGATGACTCAACTCTTAGATGAACGTGATTTTGGGGTTTTGACGTCGTCTATGAGCCTTCTTGTTGCTTTGGTATCAAATAACCACGACGCATACTGGAGCTGTCTTCCAAAGTGTGTAAAAATTCTGGAGAGGCTTGCTAGGAACCAGGATATTCCACAAGAGTATACTTACTATGGTATCCCATCTCCCTGGCTTCAGGTTTGGACCATTTCATTACTGTTCGCCTTGTACACTCTATAATATAAGTTCTCAACTTTTTGTAAACAACTTTACCATTTCGTTTTATATGAATGGTTATCTGAGTTGCTTTCATTATAAATTTCCTCTCATGTACTACAATCTATCTAGTCTCTGATAATATTCTAGTAATCAGTAATAACTTCTTCTGGGTTAGTTGATAAAAGTTATAACTCTTGAAGATCATGCTCAATCTAATACATTCTAAGAGGTCTTTAGCATACATGTTACAGTTCACTAGAGAATTAAGAAAAAGATGTCAGTAGGTTTACATTTTAATTTGTAAAAAAACAATAACTTTTTAATGACAAATAAAACTACTAATCTGGATGCAGGTCAAAACAATGAGGGTCCTTCAGTATTTCCCCACCATTGAAGACCCCGGTACTAGAAGATCATTGTTCGAGGTTCTTATTGTTGGTGCATAGAACTATTACTCTCTGTAGGAGGGCTTCTGATGAACTTTGACACACAATTCAGGTTTTGCAACGAATACTGATGGGGACTGATGTTGTGAAAAATGTGAACAAGAACAACGCGTCACATGCTGTTCTATTTGAAGCTCTTGCCCTTGTAAGTTGAAGCTTTTGCATCCTGTTTTGAAACTGAACATACTGACAAAGAGAAGCGAATGTCAGTGTGGTCTCATCTAATACTCACCTGATTTCATTCTCTATTTTGGGCTCGTTTAGGTCATGCATCTTGACGCTGAAAAGGAGATGATGTCTCAATGTGTGGCCCTGTTGGGAAAATTTATTGCCGTTCGCGAACCCAACATCAGATATCTTGGTCTGGTAAGATTGAAATTGATGATAGTCTGGCATTTGTTCTTCTGTGTCAGATGTGTAGAAGGCATCAACTTCAGTAATATGATGCTACTTCCTTGCAGGAAAATATGACAAGGATGCTGATGGTGACAGATGTCCAGGACATCATCAAAAGACATCAAGCCCAAATCATTACTTCTCTGAAGGATCCTGATATTAGGTTCACCGTCTGTTTTCTAGTTATTTCTATTGCTCTTACTTTCCAGATTGTGCCGAACATAATTTTTTCACATTTCTACTCTTCAGTCCTGCTTCTCATGGAAACAACATTAAGAAATTGTTGAGACCTGTGTGATTTTTGTTATGTACTGAATTGGCATTACAATTGTCTCTGAATAATCTCTTGAAAGAAGTAAGTATGTCGGCGTCGACTACTTTTTCTTGTTTTATTTTCTGAAACACAAATGTGAACATAAAAACTTGGTTTTTGGATGAAGCTTGGTTGATCAAATATGGACAGTTATTTGACTGGTAAAAAAATCATCTTTACAATCATATTTCTTTGATCAGGGACAAGTTTGCGCTTTCAAAAGATATTGGATACATGTGACTTTTTTTTATTCATGGCTTCTTCACGAAGATGTCTATGAAAGTTAGGCACAATTCTCTACAGCATTGATGCCACTTCCACCTTATACAATTTTCACTATGCAGTATAAGAAGGCGTGCTCTTGATTTGCTCTATGGTATGTGTGATGTAACAAATGCAAAAGATATTGTTGATGAACTACTGCAGGTACTTCTATTTTTCTGGCAATGAAAACACACACACACCTTTAAAGTTAGCATTTTGTTCCCAACATGTTTCTAGTCACAAGAGCTGATACTTCTCTTCTTTTGCTTTATAGTATCTTAGCACGGCTGAGTTTGCAATGCGAGAGGAGTTGTCTCTGAAAGCTGCTATTTTGGCCGAAAAATTTGCACCAGATCTTTCATGGTTGGTACAATATGCAGCAAAAGAAAGGGCATCATTTTGTTGTTGGATTATCATGTTAGATAGAATATAATTTGCGGTGGTTTAATGCCCTACTATGCCTTGGTTGTATTCTGACTAGGATTGCCTAAGCTAATAAACACATTGACAACTACATCATCCATTCTTAAGTTTCACTCCAAGTAGTCGAGCAGTGTTCAGAGCCTAAATTAACATGTATTTCGTCATCAGTTGTGTCCGCGTCTCTTTTCAACTGTAGCATAGCAAGTTAGTTCCCGTGGGTATTCAAAAATCATTTCATATATTGATTGGTCATTTGGCCATGATGTGCAAGTTATAAGCTTGTTATGTGTTATACTAGGTATGTAGATGTGATTCTTCAGTTGATTGACAAAGCTGGAGATTTTGTTAGTGATGATATATGGTTTCGGGTTGTTCAACACGTTACTAACAATGAAGATCTCCAGGTGATATTTCAGTTTACGTGTTTCTTCCTGTGATAATCCAAGTATCTATTTATTGAACTTGCATGCTTTTGTTTCTCAGCCTTATGCAGCTCTGAAAGCTAAAGAGTACCTCGATAAGCCTGCTGTACACGAGACGATGGTCAAGGTGAGCATCTCTGGTACCATATTGCTCTGCCATTTTATTCTATCATTGGGCATAGTGGTCTCTGTACTGTATGATTTCTTCATCAACCGCTGTTTTGGGCATAATGATTGTAGTTTATCCATCCTCAAAAATACCATGCACAAACAGGTCACTTCTTATATTCTTGGAGAGCATGGCCATCTCTTAGCTAGGCGGCCTGGTTGTAGTCCCAAAGAAATATTCCAAATAATACAGGAAAAGCTACCCACTGTTTCGTAAGGGCGCAAAAACACTTGAATAGTTTTCATTTACTGTTTACTAGCACTTGTTTTTGCAGATTCAGTTTCTTACCGAACTATTTTTTCTGCAGAACTTCTACTATTCCTATTATTCTTTCAACGTATGCTAAAATCTTTATGCATACTCAACCTCCTGACCCGGAACTTCAGAAGCTCATTTGGGCAGTATTCAGCAAGTAATATCTTGGCTCTAATGCTGCCTTTCCATTGACTTTATCCTTTCCCGTGGTTCTATAATTTGATATTTAATCTTGCAGATATGAGAGTTGCATAGATATGGAAATACAGCAACGAGCTGTTGAATATTTTGCTCTAAGTCAGAAAGGTGCAGCTTATATGGACATACTGGCTGAAATGCCCAAGTTCCCTGAACGCGAAGTATGTTTTGTTATTTGCATATATATGATCTTGAGATGTATTACAAGCATTTATTGTATCCACATTTGAATTTGTTTAATTTCTTTTAATTTAAATAATTTGGATCACCATCTCAAAGTAATTAGCTTTTTGTAGTGACTGGATGAAATCACTGACCTCTTTTCTATATGTCATACTGGGCCCATTTTTGCAGTCTGCGTTGATAAAGAAGGCTGAAGATACTGAGGTTGATGTAGCCGAGCAAAGTGCTATCAAGTTACGATCTCAGTTACAGACTTCTAATGCATTGGTAGTGAGCGAACAACGTCACGAAAACGGAACTTCACCTGCATTCCAGCTTGGACCTGTGAAAGTGCCAACTTCCGCTACACAGGTTAACTCTTATACATAGTAGTGTAGTTATTTATGTTTTAAGTTTCAACAATACAAATATCAACTGGTGTGATAACTATACTACAAATAATTTTACAGGATTACAACTCACCACATGCAGGATCTCTCCAACCAAATGGGATTCCGGTCGAAGCAGATCATCAACCTGGACCTTCAGCAGACCTTCTTGGTGATTTATTGAGTCCACTAGCTATCGAAGGCCCCCCCAGTAGGACAACATATGAGCAAAATACATCCTCAGGAGTGGATGATATTTCAGGTTTGGTGGATGCAACTGCAATTGTGCCTGTTGATGGGCCAACAGGCTCCGTTCAGGTACCGACTGAAAGGAATATATGGAGTGATCACGTCTCAAACACGAGGATACAATGGCCGTCTGCTTTCATAATTTATCCAGACATTTTGACTCACCTTCTAAGAGACATCAAAGCTTAGTTTCAGTTGCTTATTAAATAAATTATTGCCTAGCATCCCTTGTCTTTCAGAGAAAACTGCGATGCACCATGCTAAAAAACTTCCTAAAAAAATCCGTCTCACCAACTTCCATATTAGTTCCAATCCCTTACTCAAATAATCTGTGTGCCTCTGGATTTATATTTTGACCCACCTTGATTGCAGCCAATTGGAAATACTGCTGAAAGGTTTCTTTTGTTATGCCTGAAAGATAGTGGTATCCTGTATGAAGATCTGAACATTCAGGTAATGAAATCATTTTGGAAATTTCTCACTGGCTGCATCCTGCTTAGATATCTTTAAAGTAAAGACTTTCACTTTATTGTCTTTGTAGATTGGCGTTAAAGCCGAATGGAGAGCTCATCAAGGTCGACTGACACTTTTCCTTGGCAATAAAAATACTTCTCCACTAGTTTCTGTTCAGGCTGTAATTTTGGCACCGTCCCATCTAAAAATAGAGCAGTCTGTTGTACCTGAAACAATTCCTCCACGAGCTCAGGTGATAATAGTTTGGTCTTTTCTATAATGTTCAATTCTGTATCCTATCTTTTGTTTCATTGTATGTACATTTTAAAAGCTGTGATCCTATAGGTACAATGTCCCCTTGAGTTTGTAAATCTCCGTGCCAGCAGGGATGTTGCTGTTCTTGACTTCTCTTACATGTTTGCGTCCAATATGGTAAAAATCCTTTACATAGATCATCAGTACGATGTTGTGGGTAAACACTAAACCACATACCATGAAAGAATTTGTCTTTTCCCTCAGGTGAATGTTAAACTTCGTCTTCCAGCTGTATTGAATAAGTTTTTGCAGCCTATACCAGTATCTGCTGAAGAGTTTTTTCCTCAATGGAGATCACTCTCAGGGCCTCCTTTGAAGCTTCAAGAAGTGGTATGATGTTACTTTATTACTCGAACCTCATTAGTTGATGGTAGAGATTGTTAAAAACAATTTTCCTTCCTGCTTATTTAGATGATGGTTCGGTTAAGTGCTTTAATTCCATAATGAAAAGGATTTCCCATAAATCAGTTTGATAAAGACATCACTTACATGAAATGAGATATTCAGAAATCTTCAGTATTCATTGCAGCATCTTATTTCTGTTTAAAGTCTCTGATTGGCATTTCTTGCAGTATTTGCATACAGAGGTAGTACTAAGTTTTGCTCGTTAAGTGGACGATTTAGATATAATTTTAAATAATTAAATAAAAGCATAGACAACTGAAAATATTGCATGTTGGTTACTTTCTAACTTTGATGAAAATTTAATGAACAGGTGAGAGGTGTCCGTCCACTGGCTCTCCAGGAACTGGCAAACTTGTTGAATGGCTTCCAATTGATGGTCTGCCCAGGACTTGTAAGTGACTCTTTATTGAATTTTTTTAATCATTAAGCCCTACGGTAGTGCCCCTATAATTCGTCTTCATAAACTGTGTTTCAGGATCCAAATCCTAATAATCTTGTTGCAAGCACAACTTTCCATTCGGAAAGTACAAGACCTATGTTGTGTTTGGTATGAATATTTTCTCTTGATTGCTATTTTACAGCTATCCACCTCTCACACTCATTTGTGTAGCCTTATGGTGCTTAACTTCTTTCCTGCGACTTGTATTACAGATAAGATTAGAAACAGACCCGGCAGACAGGACCCAGCTGCGCATGACAGTTGCCTCTGGAGACCCAACATTGACACTCGAGTAAGTTTGATCCCTTAAAGATGTACACTGCATGTGTCTGGATAATTCTCGACCATTCTATTCTAACCCATCTCTGAGCAGGTTGATGGAGTTCATCAAGGAACAACTGATCAGCATTCCCACAACTCCAGCCTCTACTGCAAGAACTCCTCAACCTGTACCAACTGCATTGGCAGATCCTGGCGCCATGTTGGCCGGCCTATTGTGATCAACCTGTTTTTCTCCAAACTTCATCAGTCCGGCAACCCACCCCATTGTACAAGAGCTGGTGGGACCGTCGGATGCTCGGAACCTCCTACATTATACTGAGGTTTGAAAATTCTTATTTGAATGGTAAAGACCATCTAGAAGATCAAACTTATTGTCCCAGAGTGGTGGTTCCTCTGACACAGATGAGTTTATATTTGTTGATATGAGAATGTGATACGCCAGATGGCCATCATCAGGTTTCAGCCCAGGATTATTTATATAGCGCACACTCCAAACGAGGGTATTTTTTTCTAACGGTGTCGTTTCCGACTAGTCATTTTTTCTACATTCAAGCCAAGTCTCGGTTTTTATATGCAGTGTGATGTGTTAAGAGCATTTTTGCATTCGCTCTGATTATGCTATTTTTCATCATTTTGTTCTTGTGATGAAATCAAACAGAACTTCATTTTGTTCGGCTCAAATAAAGAATTTTTAATTAAAAAAATATAAAACTTTCTAAATCAAAGGGCATATTTCTTCACGCTCTCTCATAACGTCCATCGCTTATATAATCATAATTCATATAAATTCATTGCGATATTCCATTAAATAACATTAATCCCCAACCCACGCCAAGAGACTTTCAATATTTTTATTTTAAATTATTACCAAAATTAAAATAAATTGCGATCTCATTTTTTATTGAAAAATTAAAAATGATCAAACTATAAGTAATATCATACAAGTTTGATTTTTAAATACATTTGGAAGTAAATATCTTTAAATATTAATCAAAAACGAAAAATCACTATATTAATTATCTATTAATAATATAATTCATACAAAAGCAAAAAAAATCCTTCCCACCAATATCAAATATATTTATTATTTAAATCTTCTATAAAAAGAATATCATATTCAATTCCCAAAATATTTATTATTAAAAATTCTATTTTATTTCCTTTCTTTCCTCTCCAATTTCGTATAAATATTTATATTTAATTAATAAAAAAACTCTTCGAGGAAAAATAACCGAACCCGAAGGCAACTCCTCTCTCGTCGTAGCCCGCGCCGGCGCCGGCCGCTCAGTTCCGTAATCTTCATCGCCCCCTCGGATTTTCTTTCTCTATATTTTTTTCACAAGAATGTTTACGTTGTGATTTCTGCATCACGCAGTTGAAGGCGAAAAGCTTCTAGAGGTTTCGGAATGGAAGACGGAGCGTATAATACTGTTACTAATAATCCAGAGCTCGCCGCGGGCGGCGGAGGAGGATCTGGAGAAGTAAGTGATAACAACAACAACAACGACGCGAATAGATCGATTGAGATGAAGAGGAAGCGAGGAAGGCCCAGGAAGCTTCCTGCCGAAGCCCAGCCCGTTATGGTGAAATCCTCTCCTCTGGTGGGCTTTCCGAGCCCAACCACGGCCCATCCGCCGCCCAAGCGCGGCCGTGGACGCCCGCGCGGCTCTGGAAAACCCCGCCTCGCCCCCGCCTCTCCTCCAGGTTTCTTTCTTTTTCAATAAGATTTTATGCGTGAAGTATTGACATATGTGTAACCCTTAACCTAGAATTGTTATGCTTTTGAACTTAAAATTTAAGTTAAGCTGCTTTAAGTTACTTAAAAGTCAATTTAAGTCGACCAAACTATTAGAGTAGATAAAATAACATCCTCAGCATACCTATGAATCTTGATGAGCTTCAGACTTATACATAAATCAACCTACAAGGATATGTAATACATTCCTGATTCTGCAAGTTCAAGAATTGTAGAGCAGGATCATCAACTTGACCGAATCGATTAACTTGGAATTCAGACAACTTAGGGAGTTTGGGAGAACTGAGGTAATTAGAACATTTACCTGAGAATGAGCATGTAGGACTGATATTCTCCGATTTCTGACCATACTAATATTTCTCCATTTATGTTATGTTTTTTCTTTCTTTCTATGGTTGTAATGTGTTACTGTTTTTGCTAAGAGCAGGATCTGCAGAAGAAAGCTATGGCTATGGTGTAGACCTGATGCCACATATCCTGGCAATTTACCAAGGAGAGGTAACTATTTTGGTTATCCAAGTTTATGCAGCTGATTTTCGATGAAATCTGAATTTAAATTTGCTAATGCAGGATGTTCATGAGAGGATTCTGTCATTTGCCCAGAGTGGAAGCCGCGGTATTAGTGTTCTTTCCTGCAACGGGCCTGTGTCCCGCGTCAGTATCTGCTCGCCTGGATCCGCCGGTGGCATGATCTATCAGGCATGTTTAGGATTCAGAGAAAAATTGGAGTAACTTTTGCAGTGTATTTTTACAGGAACTAAAATTGCAGATGATGTTTTTAAATTTTATCTGTAAGAAAACATTTCAGTAATTTTTTAGGATTGTGCAGGGCTGGTTTGAGATTCTGACCCTGAATGGAACTTTCACATGTGTCGAAAATGAAGGTTCTTACCACAGAAGGGGCATGCTCACTGTGTCCCTAGCTAAGCCAAATGGTGAAGTATTCGGAGGCTGCGTCTCCGGTCCTATAATCGCTGCCGGTCCGATCCAAGTAAGTCTGCAAAAATCTGAACTTCATCCAAGTCACAGAAACTTCATAGTCAAGTCTGAGTGCAATTTCTTTTTTTGTGTTCATCAGCTCATCTTATGTAGCTTTGATCAACTGAGAAGGGTATGTGAAACTCAGTTCAGAAACTGCCCGGTCCCAAATTTCACCGACGCGACGCCTCCATCAGCTGTTGGGCAGGTTACAGCTGCTAAGGCAAGTGGTCAGTTTCAGGAGGCTAGTCAGGATCAGGACAACTCACCTTTGAAATCAGACCCAGTTAGCATCAATGCTCCAATTTTCAGTGACCCAGAACCTGATCCAGCTTCTGCTCCATCCCTTTTGACTACCGGTGCAGAGCAGCCTCAGGCCGACGCAGAAGACCAGGTCAATGCGGCTTCTGTTGATCAGTAACTCAAATTTTTTCTCACCCTGGCAAATCATATTTGGTCCACAGTGGTGTCCAATTCAGATCTGTTCAGCCCTAGCTCCATAGTTTCTGTAGATGTTTTGGATTTTTCAGTCTGGGACAATCCTTAAATTCTGCATCAGTTGTTCCAGGTAGGTATATTTCCATGAAATGGTCTGGACTCTCTCTTTATATATATTTCCTCATATGTTACATATCTCTGGTTTCTTGAGTATCAATCTACACTACACATTGGCAAACAGTTTATAGTACTTTGCGTCGAGGCCAATTTGCCTGACCGCGGCGATGGTGGCGATGACTGCCAGCGCTGCAAAAACCGCAGCAATGGCAGCATTCAGCAGAAACACCAGGCTTCGTTTACTTGGCTTGAAAGTCAAGTTATAGAAAACTGCAGGCAGCATGAAGTCCAGAGGCAAGAAACCAAAAGCTCCAGTTAAAGCAACAATATCTCCAATGAAAGGAAGCATTGCAGCTATGATTGTGGCCAAAATGACTGACAAGGATCTTGAGGCCACTCTTGGGACCAAGTTACGCGCTGAGAATTGCTTCCTCTCCGGATCCCCGAAAGTCCTTTCCAAGATCTCATTCGTCGGTTGCAGGTACACCTGAGGTCAGTAAAGTTAGAATTTCATGGAACACTTGCAACAAGTTACCTCAAATTTCACAAACTGCTGATGTTCTAATTCTAACCACTGTGACTGCGGAGAGCTGCGCGATGACGAGGACGTTGGACAGGTAGATTAAGGATTTAGGGACCAGAGGGGTGCCATGAGAGTCCATGAAATTGTTGAGGATCAGTCCTCTGGCCTGGTTACCAAATGCCCAATAACCAGCAATTGCAGTGCTGAAAAATGTCAGCACAAGGATTGTGTAACACAAGCACAGCCCTTTGAACATCTTGCCCTTGGTCGGAGGAGCCACCGTGGCCTGCATCGATGATTTTCGTACAAATCAAGCTCTGGAAAATAGCTACAATTTTCTTAAAATTCAAAAACTGAAAAGGGTTGCTCAAGGACTCTCACCTGAATCTCAGGAATGATGCCATTGCCAAAAGAAGTGGCGATGATCCCCATCGCGTTAAATGCCCCAAACACTCGAGTCTGCTCATCGCCTTTGAGCGAGTAGTCCTTATTCGGTCCCTTGGATGAACTCCCTGGAAGAAAAAAAATACCCACGTTCTTAAAACCAAGAATAAATGCAGGATAGATGGATATAAACCTGAAATGGCCAAACTCAAAATCTCATATTTTAGGCCTTTTTACCTATGTAAATGCATCCGGCTACGGCGCAGGCGGTGTAAGCAAGCGAAAGGGCCACAGATACGAGGTTGATGTGCCTCAAAGAGTGGAATGAAGGGAGCTGAGCTAGAATCAGCATGAAAGCTCCAAAGATGCTCACAAATGCATACAACTTCAACCCTGATCCGCCCGGATTCGACAGTGTATAAATCGTCTGCATCGAATCCAAGTACCCCGATTAGACCCTTGTTGCAGGCTCATTTTGAGATCAGTACGAGGTCAATTTTGCACAAGAAAAAAAATGTATGTAGAAGCATGAAACAGAGATTGTAATGGAAGTGTTGAGGAGTACCTTCATGCATTGTCCTCCTAGGAGACTGCTCCCTATCACTGCCAAGTAGCACACCAGAAACTGGACTGGGCCGACATAATACCGAGCCCATTTTGGGCCTGCAGGATCAAAAATTTTATATTTTTAAAATATATATTCGTTCTTATAATTCAATACGAAATAATTATAAAGTATTTTCAAAATGAATGATCAAAGAACTGATTGAATATTTTTCGGACGAGCTATGAAATTGCTCTGAATTATGTGTAGCTTATAAACTTGATCGTACACGAGTTTTTTGCGACCGTAAACGGATGAAGCATTTTTGTCTCACCTAGTATATGGTGAGCCATGTCGCGGAAGCGGAGGAGGCGGTGGCCGGCGGCGGCATGGTGGTCAAGGACGGCGGAAAGAAGGTTGTAGGAGTAAAATGACACGGCGGCTCCGACCACTAATGATATGAGTCCGGCAGTCCACCCCAAGAACATGAACGCGTAAGGAAGACTCAGTAGTGGTGGGGCGACGATGGAAGTTGTCAAGTGGTATCCGCAATGAATCCAAGATCCTGTCAATACAAAAATTCAGATTACAGTCAACTTAAATAAATACTGTCAATCATTTTATAATATAATTATATATTCATATTTGATAAGTTAAAGTAGTGTTAACATCAACAAAATATGTTATTTTAAAATGACTGTATTGGATTTGAATGCACCGAATTAAATTCGAAAATTAGCGAAATTCAATATAATAATAGAAATATCGATGTCAAGCGTAAGAACACCAACCTTGACATTCCAAAACAAATTGACAACTAATCCAAGGGTGGAGTGGGTTACTCTTAAGCAGCCCCAACTAAAGCAACTCAAATTTGACTAATTACCTTGTGTTGGTTGATTCGAAGAAGATTTGTTTCGTTTAAATATTCAAATATATTTATTAATTATCATTTTGCGTACTTGGGCATCTCGAAGTGATCGGAGAACCGACAAATAAGATTGCGACATAGGGGGACGAATAAGAATAAAACTAGACCATTTCGAAAAGCAACGTTACCTTTTGATTCTAGGACAAAGAGGGCGCCGGCATCAAGCTCTTTACTCAGAAGCTCATGATCCGAGTTGTGGTAACTTGGAGGATGAATAGGATGGATTAAGTTTTCGCTCACTCTCGATCCCATTGCTTCTCTTTTGGTTGAAAAGTTCGGTTATATCGGCCGTATCAGATATCGAGACAGAAGGATTCTGACAAGGAAAGAGTGGAGAAATGAGCTCAGGAGTTTGTCCGCGACATGTGTTTATTTATAGGCGAATTTAAGGTGATTGTGATGATTGTTGTTTACTCAATTTAGTTAGATGGTCAACGAGGTTCTGCTGATCATCTTTGACTGCTTTCTGCTAAATGGGCCCTACGGCCCACTACACATTAGTGCAAGTTTCATTCCTGCTTTAAGTGTCGGCCCTTTTTTGATGGGCCGTGTTTGGCGCAGGGCACAATCTAATTAAATTGAATTATTTATTATTATTATATTTGACTTAATTCTGGAGGTCAAACATACACACGATATAGTTATAATGGGCTTTGGGCTAAGATATTTTATTGGGCTTATCGAAGAAGCCCATCAAGACCAAGCCCAACTTTTACAGTACTTGGAGGCGAATAATTTCCATCGCGCTTCCCTCCATTTTCGTTTGATTCATTTCGCTCTGACTTTTCCGATCTTCTTCCACCTTCTGGAAATCCTTCTGCTGCAAGGGATCCGGCATCGTGATTTTGTTCTTTCAGGTAACCTTATCCTGATTGCAGACGGTATCCGTTGCTGCTTTTGCGCTTATGAACGTTTTAGGAATTGAGTGAAGAGATGATGTGGTTTTGTT
The DNA here is from genome assembly GCA_963678935.1 of Umbilicus rupestris. Lineage (NCBI taxonomy): Eukaryota > Viridiplantae > Streptophyta > Magnoliopsida > Saxifragales > Crassulaceae > Umbilicus > Umbilicus rupestris. Next base: position 11,114,723 of record OY787623.1, on the reverse strand, counting down.
TAGCTTTGTTAGGGTTTCGATACTATTACGGGATGAAAATTTGGAGCGTTCGGTTGTGAGTATATTCGTTTCTGAATGCGTCGTTTGTAGTTGGGTTTAGGTAGGGTTTTAAATGTTAGTGATTCAGTTGATTGCTTTCAGTACAATGTAGGAGGCTCATGAACTTTCTAACAAATGCTTCGCAATTTGAAAGTCTGTTCATGCAGTCTTGTTTTAACGGCATAACCAGGTGGGAGATATTGGGGTTGGTCATATGATATGCTCTGTGCATTTTTGTACCGATTGAGGTTGTGGAATAGCTAATCTAAAAACATTATTACTTGTTTAGAATTTTTAAGTACGCAACACCATTCCGCTCAACCAAGCAGTTTTTATCACACATGTTTGCATATTGTTTGTAATGCTAGCAGATAGATCTACCAGACATTGGTGTATGTCTGTCTCCCATGTATGACATTTTTGTGAACTTGGTATGAGATATAATCCGAATTTGATGTTTGTCACTGGAATAAAGATACAAGACCACTTTGTCAAAAAAAAAAGGGCTTTGGAGTAGCTTTGTGTATTCCAATGAGTAGTGTATTGTTTTCTGACTTGATATAGTTAATTCAACTAGCTGAAAGATTAGGAATAAAATTACTGAGCAGTACCATAAATAGGTGCAATAACTATGATCGTGGATGGTGCACTAATCAAAATGAAGAGAAACTTTATGATGGGAACAAAGGTTACTGATAATTATTATTGGCAGAGAATGAATGCAGAGTCTGCAAGTGTGATTGTAAATATGGATGTCTTGCCTTGATGAAAATATTAGGCGGAACCCTACTGGTTACACTTCTGAGGTTGTAAGTAATACTAGTTTGGTTATATTTAAGTTGTATGCAAAGATAGGAATGCTTTAATTGATAAGCCATTATTGTAGTATGATGGATCCTTAATGAAACATAGACATGTTAGTTAATCAGTCTCAATCACATGGCGCAAGTATATCAAAAAAAATGGCTCTTGCACGAAGTAATTATAAGTTTTGAATTCGGTCATCTACTGCATCAAGCAATCAATGGTCGACTCTCTCCGTTCAAACTTTTATTTAGAGTGCACAATATGAGAGTATAATTACAAGTAGTCCTAGTGCAAGTATAGGTTCCCACCAGCCATTGTTGTCACTGTTGTTGCACATGAAGGTTGCTTTTTGGACTTCTCACTCATATTCCATTCCATTTTACAGGAAGGGTTTGAAACATTACATGTCCCTGGCAAAAAGTGCTCGGCCTTACCAAATTTGACAGGTTCCATTATTTAAATCCCAATCAGCTTTAGGTAGATCTCATGAATTTTTTAAAGGTGAGTCATTTTTTTCGTATTGTTGATGCATTTATGAAAGACATGATTTTACACCGACAAATTAGTTGCCTTGATTCTCTCATGTGTTATTGTTGATCTTTCTTCTTGGTGAAATAGAACTTCCAAACCATATACTTAAGTACTCCCTTCAACTGGCATTCCTAATACGAGCATGCTGTTGGATATCTATTAGATGCCAATATAGGCAGCCTTTAAATATAAAACTTGAAAATCTTATTCCTTTAAGATTCTCAACACACTGTATTACAATCATATATACTGGAACACTCTTATACTAGAATGTTCTAGCTCTAGGCTTCTAAAGACTTTCTAGTTGAAGCCAGTTAGGAAACCTCAGAGGGCTTGACTTCTTGCTCTTGCTATGACTACACAGTTTCTTCTGGCAGGCGATAACATCATTAAAACATTGAACCAGTATTACTAGCTGACATAAAGTGATATTCCAAAGATCAAGTTAAACAGAATAGTTGTGCTAGTTGTATTGTCTAGTATTTAGAGAAATTTCTTCAGATAAGTAGGATCCTTCAGAATCAAGTGATCTCTCAAGGTTTATGGTGCTGAGTGTAAATGTAGTCCAAATGTGCCTCAGCAATCATTCTTCTCGCCAAACATTCTTCATCTTTGCTGTGGCAGGCTTCCATTCCCATTAGTTCCTGTGCAAATATTCCGGAACAGACAAATCTTCAGTGCTCATTTCAAGGTGAACTTAAAATTAAGAGACAGTGATGTCAAGTAGAATTCAATACATTAACTATCTCATACGTTCCCATCTCTGAAACTAAAATAGCTCCCCCCTCAATTCGATTAAGCTCCGCCTTCCCTTTCCCTACAATTCAACATGGAAAGTGATCTAATCGCCATTTGTATTAAAAAATAATGTACATGTCTGAAGTGAGCCATTTGTTACCTTGATGTGTAGTTAACTGTTGGATTGATGTAGCTGGGAAGTAAGCGAAGAATAGAAGCAAAGTAAGGAAAGCACAAGAGTAAAACTTTGTCTTCATAGCTCTAGATGTAGAGAAATAGTTGCAGTTTCAGGACTTGAGAAATAGGGAGATGAGATGAAATGGAAGAGTTTATCTTCATCTGCATAAGTACATCTAAAGAAAACAAGCAAGTAGAATCACATGATGAAAGAAAAGGTAGGAACTACAATTGCAATACATTACATCATAAAGTGGGGCCATTCCACCACTTGCGATATTCCATTCATACTCATGTGATAACACTTCTTCTTGAAATGGGTCTTTGGTCATTGTCAAGATGGCATTCTAGTAATTGTTTGGACAGAGTCTGGCAAGTCAACCTTTCCTGGTCATGGTGACAGCTGTTGTCATTATATGGTTTTTCATACCTGTAGTGTTTTCCCTATGTGGCTGCATTCCTTGTGTGTCTGGCTACAAAATAGGAAAGGAAGCACTAATGTAGATAAATAAAAAAATGGGATGACCGTGACCCCATCACTAAAATTGCATCCCACATGTAAGCAATGGTAGGATTACCAAAATTTAATTATTACCTTACTTTTGAGAGTCCAAAGTGATTCAAACATTTTTCATATGTAATAAGACATAAAAGGCTAAAGAATTGTATCACTGTTTTCGAACATTGATCACACATGTGATTGCAGATTGGGGTTTCACTAGTTCAATTGAATTATAGCTTTATTATGACCTAAAAGCCTAATCTTGTGAGTCATACAGTAATCCAATATAATCTATAGCTCGTTCCTCTTCACTAACCAATATGAGACAATTTCACAAAGTGCTCGTATTAATAGATTTGCTGCAGATTTTGTTGACGGAAATTTAGTTCCTTTGTCTTTCCTATTAAATATCAGGTTATGTTAGTTAGTGGATTCCCACTTGTTTCTAAGCTGAGTTTATCTTAATAAGAAATAGAAACTATACTTCTCTTTTCGGAGCAGTGTATCTGTGAGTGATGTACGTTAGGGACAAACTATTACGATGTTGGAGGGTGTGATGCTTTATAGAGAGTCCTCTTTAGGACCTTCTGAATTGGAATGGAATATTACATGAAGTGCAACACTTAAATTTTTGTCTGTAAATACGTAGCTAATGTGGTGCAGGCCTTCATGTAATACCGGGTTCTCAATTTACTTATATGCATTGTATTTTATGTTGGTGTATACTTGCATCATTCTTAATAATTCGGCTTCTGGCTAGCATACCAGTCTGCTGATGCAAAATAGACCATTTGTTAACTGTTAAATTGTGAAGTATGATGAACTGAGGAGTTTTATTTTTATATCTGCAGTGGTTGGAGGACAAGAGTTAATTTTGTTTTTGGTTAACAAAATTCTGCAAATGTTTGATTCGGGTCCCATTTTCTTTCACACCTATTTAACTTACAATCTGCTTCTAAAATAGGTCACTCCTTCACATATGGAGATTTGGGTTGGCATTGTGTTGAGGTTGTAGACTATAACCAAATGGGTCTTGAGCTTCAATTCAATCCGGTAAGTGGAGGTTCATATGGCGAGCATATACACTTGGTAAGAGCATATACTGTTTGATCAGGTAAATGTTCTACTTACAACTGGTACTTTTCAGTCAAGTGCATCATTTATTTGCACCCTACAAGGATTGATGCAAAATAATTTCCAAAGGGATTGGGTTTGTTTTTGAATAGTTTTCTTCTGCTGTTGATACATAAAGAGGTATCAAAAGTTCAGTCCAATTAAACAACTTGAACTCTACCTAGTTTTTCAGATAAGTTTGGGTTAATTTTGGTGCATCCACAACTCTTTTTTCCATTTAGCAAGCCTTGATTAAGATTTGAAAATTGATTTTTTTTTTTTAAAATAGCCATCTACCAGCTAGAGAACCTTGTGTATTGATTATTAACAGCTATGCTTGATTTTTAGTCCTTTGAAAATAATTTGAAGCTTTTTTTATGCGTATTCATGTTCAATTAGACATTTTTGTTTGAGTTTGATGTAATTTTCAGACAATTACTATAATTATTTAGTTATTTACATGTATCCATGTTTTGTTTAAAAAATGTTTAAGAAAAAACACTGAATGTAAATATTTTTAGTTTTCTTGAAAAGATGTTAATTTTTGGAAGCATTGAGAAATAAGGAAATGCAAAATTTTGATGGTATTTAGATCAAAGATATCGTGACGTATTCTCAAATAAGGTTTTATTTAGTAAATCATCAATCATGAGTTGAGATGGCCGAGTTGGTCTAAGGCGCCAGATTAAGGTTCTGGTCCGAAAGGGCGTGGGTTCAAATCCCACTCTCAACAAATGTATTTTTGATTGGTATTTGTCCATTTCCAACTCCACTAACTCGATGTCTTGAAGTTTGGTGATGTTGAATGGAGTGAAATGTACAAGGTTTGTAGTCTTCTTTTAAGAAAGAGTGTTGTGTTTGCGAGGAAAGTGGCGACATGCATACACCCACCCACCCATCACTTGAATTGGATTTGATTATTTGTTAAAGACATAATAGAAAAGTTATAATCATTAACCTTATCATCTGCTAATCTTCTCTATTATGTCCTGCTAAAAATCATTTCGTCTGTCTGCTGCTCGCCTCTGTTGACTCTTTCCTATGTAAGTTAATAATGCTCAAAAATCTAATTAGGGGAAATCCCATCATGCTTTTAAATATTATATTTTTTAACTTTTAATATAAATGAGACTAAAAGGAGGATATATGTGGCTTGCCTTGTCAAATAATTATTAATAATTCCAATTTGATTTCAGATAACAGGCCCGGTGTAATGGCTTGTCTTATTTGGGCCGTTCCAGTCGGTTACTGGCCCACTCTACGGGCTTTGGAAAGCCTATTGGGCCTAGAACCATCTCAATTCCTCCGCAGCTGCCAGCAATCCATGGATGGGGGAGGTCGAAGCTCCTCTCCGGCAGATTCCTCTCATTTTCTACGGAAATTGCATGCGTGGAAGTGGAGTCTGTGCTCGATTTTTGAGTACCGAGGAATCTGCTATTCTGAGCTCTCTAGGAATATAAGTCATGTGTTCCGAGCGTACTGGTTAATTGATGCGTCATTTAAAGCCAATCCTGACACAGCCTTGATGTGTGTAAAACTTTAAAGTACTGGTAAGCACATTTGACTGGATTTACTAGTTCCTCTTCTTTATGGACCTTTTTATTTTATGGGAATTTAATGGAGGCATGTGATTAGGAGTTGAGATGTCTCCTTCCTAGTAGCAATTGTAAGTTAAGCGTCTGGAGAAAGTATTAAAATTGACAACACTAGAATCATGTTTATTCATTAAATGAGACGTGAATAGGACAACACACTGAAGGGGGGCTGGAGGAAGGAGCTTTGAAGGTGTATTGGTGCGTATTGTTTATGTTAGGAGGGGTGTGGTGTGTGTGTGCTTGGAAGCTACTTCATTGAGGATGTATGACTTCTAATGGGTACTAAAATATTTTGCTTACAGTAGGGTTGAACTGTGAGGTTGTTGTGTGCAAGTCATAGTTTTATTTGTATATGGCCAAACGTGGGATTACGGGTTTGTGTTAGACGTTAGAGTTACATGGTGGATTCGGTTTTCCGTTTCATTTACTGTGATAGTTGTGTTTATGGAGAATGGGTGTTTGTGACTTTCAGTTACTCCCCATGACAGCTTTCATCGGGCAGTAATGATGGTGATACTGGCTGTACTGAAATAGTAGAATTATACACAGGTAACTGTTAGGATGATAGATGATTTTTGTTTATGATGTCAACCTGTTATAAAAACAAAAGTCATTTTCGAGTGATACATTTATCAGATTGATCTTTTTCTAAGTTTTCCATTGAAGCATTGCTGAGTTGTTTGGTCCATTCGTTGTAAAGTAAAGCTGGTGATAAAATAAATATTACATGTTCCAGAGCAGTCGAACATTTTTAAATATATGCACATTCTCTAAACTTGGTTGCTAGTAAAGATTTTCTCAGTAGCCGGCTGTTTGTTAACCCCATCATCATTTTCAACATACTTGTTGGCTTGTGGCCACTGCAGGAAACTGTTGGCATCGGTTGTGTACTGTGTTTTTCAACCAGTCAAGCTTGCAACTTGTAACTGAATTGAATATTCATCTAAGCAAGGTACTTCTGCTGGATCCTTCATGAGCACTAAAGTACATGGCTTTCTGTAGAACGGATTTACCAAATGATAACTCATACTTGATAGCCTTTTTTGCTCGACCCTTTATTATACCTAATTCTGGAAAAGCATCATTCATTATACTCGTTTGATGGATGTGAGAAGCAAATTACATCTTCAAGCTATAAAATGCAATGAGAATGATTTCAATGGTTGGTGTTGGGGCTTTGCATACATAATCCCATAACAAAAGCATAGAATTTTCCTTTCTGATTGGGTTAGATGTTTTATAAGATTATTGCCTCCATGTTACATTGTCTGCTTTAGGTACTCATTGCTGGCAACATATATTTATTATTAATTGTTGTGCTGAATTAGTGGTTGGTTTATAACCCAACAGAAAACAAAAGGTTTGGCATGCTTCTAATATGCTATAGCACAAGCTTAGTGTATTAATAAACTATTACATAACAATAGTTAAATTACCGATAAAAGCGATGGATCCCTACTTAAATTTTATAGCAACACGTTATGGACTCATAAATGTCTAAAACCAGATGGGCAGCACATCACTAGTTTTTAGACATGCTATGTTGTGGAAAATGCTCTTTGATACAAGCAGGACAAGGGAAAATATTTTAGTGATGAGGAGTAATGAGAATTGGGTCAGCAGCGACAATTGTGTCGACAACCTAATTGGGTGTGAACAGCATTTTCTGTCTCCAAATTATGAGCGTAACCACCTTTTGGAAGTTTGTATACAAGGGCTTGTTCTACCTCTAATGTCAGATTCAGATCAGATGGTTCAGTAGAATGTGATATCATTGGTTTATAATTTTCAATCATTTGTAAAAGCTATAGAACTTAGGTTCATCAATGTCGTCCACCTAGGAAAAGCTGAATGGAGTTTCTCATGTGTTTGGAAGGAGTAAATTGCGGTTAATCAAACTCCAGAACTTTTATTGAATTTAAGATATAAGGGAATGGGTTTCATGATATGTGGGAACATGGCAGTTGGGAGTAAAAAAAATTCTCACATTTTGTCCATAACTGGTTTGGGGTTCACATTTGTGAATCTTTTTCTGGACACCATATTATTTGGCTCCGATTCCATGGCCATATCATGAAACCCTCTACCTCACATGACTATGCTTATGTGTTCAAAATTATTTTCTGGTCTCTTTACTTTGCAGCCAGCTCCTTCATTTGTGCATTGACGAGGAGTGTGTTAACGCTGCTAATGATGGCTAAGCTCTAATCTGAAAATAGAATTTGTAGAAGCATAAATGAAAAGAGGCCCATCCAAGAGGCTGCAGTTTCAAGCTACTTGTGTTTTGTTATATGTACTTTTAACAGTTTTAGGTTGCTGTATATTTTAGAAATCTACTAAGCATATTAAGGGGTGCATGACCCTGGGGCAGGACCATCTTTGGGGTCCAGTACCCTATAGGTCTAAATAAAATGCCCACACTCTTACACTCGAAGGGAAGTTATGATCCCGCCGTTGCACTTAATTGTGTTGTGTTCTAACACTTGATTTACTGCCCCTCCTCACTTTCCATTTCATTCAGATGTTAACATATTAAATATCATTTTTTTCACAACATTTTGTTATTGTTAACTCTGATGTGTATTTTATTCCCATTTATCTAGATTCAATTTTATTTATATAGTAATTATGGCTTCTCTCGCACGCTCTCTCCCTTAGCCCTTTCTCTTCTTCCCGTCTGTACCCATTGTGTTTTAATATTTATAAAGACGACATGTATCTTAATATCCTCTCTTTTTTTGTCTGGACAGGGGATATGATTTAAATGGCCAGCTGAAAAAGCTCATGGGAGGCTATGCATCCATTGATTGTTTCTTCTTCCCAACTGCAACCACATGATATCTAGCAAGCATTGTAAAGGAGATACGTCTATTATTCATAGATGCTGAATCACTTGTCCTAAGATCGTAAGTAATTTTCTACCATCTTACCGGCACCATTCCCAGGTTTATGGATCATATGGAGGTATAAACGCAACTCGTTACGCCACATCTACTCTAGTTTTATCTCTACTAGGTTAGATATCGAAATTAACGTCCCTCAGGAAAGTTTCATGGGTCACATTATTCCTTGCTCTAAATTATAGGTGTATTGGGACTAGTAGTTGGTAAGGGTCCTACAGACTATTTAATTCGTGGGACTAGTTAACTACCGAATAGCTAATACTATTGTCTATACCAAGAGTATTTACTTCCATTTCAGTTTCTTAATGTATCTTTTACAATCTTTCAATACTTTATTAACTTTAACTCACGCATTCTTCAATACATCTAACATTACTCCTGTACGGTGCACTTCAGTTTCCTAAATCGATGAAGTAATTAACCCCTCATCAGCTTCAGCTCCTTATTACAGTTGCACTTTTAAAGTATCATTACACAAACCTTGAGCATCAAAAGGAACTTTGATCATGCCGTTAAAGTTTAGAATGAGTGCAACTTTTTCTTATGCTATTAATCGATTTAAATGAAATATAATTGTTTATTTCTGTGTGCGTTCTGTCAGGATTTTATAAATCTCAGATGAACTGGCAGTACAGAAAGGAAGGAAACACTTGAAGGTTTGTTATTCTGTCTTTCTTTTTAGATGCTGATATTGAGCTAAACTCTCAAAAAAATTATATTTATGTCCAACTGATATCCTTGCCTGGAACCTGGCTTTTTCTTTCCTTTCATTCATCGTCTCAGCTCTAGCAAAAGTGTATTAAATTTCGGGCGGTTCAAAAGGAACTTATCCTCTCTTGGTCATCTCCTCATCCTGTGAAGCCAAACAGCTGATAGAAACCCCATTTCTCTAGACGGAGGATTTCTCTCCCAGTTTGCTCAAATGAGAGATTTTGTTTCGTGTTTCAGCGAGTATGCTGTAAATGTAGCAGATACGTCGTGTTCCAGCTATGGAAGCAGTGCTTGCATTTCTCCAAGCCTTGTTCCTTCTGTGCTGAATGGGATCACTAGCCTGTATAAGGTCGCCCTCTCTAATCAAAAGCAGCTGATGATCACAGTGGCCTGGTGCAAAACCCAGATGAGCCAAGGACTGAGTATCAGCTTCAGCGACACCAAGCTCTCTTCGTTCAAGCTCAACGTTAATTATGGCTTGTTCAGGAAAACAAAAGGGTCCAAGGCTATCGAGTCTGAGAATTGGAAAATTGAAATTTTCTGGGATCTTTCTGCTGCCAGGTACCAATCCGGTCCGGAACCAGTTGATGGATATTATATTCTGGTCATGGTTGATTCTGAGCTGGGCCTAGTCTTGGGAGACCTTACCACGGAGGCAACAGCCAAGAAAATGAAAAGCGCCTCCCATGTGGCCAAAGTCTCATTAGTCACACGCAGGGAGCACTGTTCTGGCAGCACTATGTACACGACCAAGGCCAAGTTCTGCGACGCTGGTTCTCAGCACGATATTCTGATCAGGTGCGGCGGGGAAGAGGAAGGGCTGAAATACCCAGTTCTATCAGTCAGTATTGACAAGAAGACGGTGATCAGAGTCAAGAGACTTCAATGGAACTTTCGAGGTAACCAAAGCTTATTCATCGATGGGTTGCTGATTGATCTGATGTGGGATGTTCATGACTGGCTATTCAACCCCTCCTCATCTGGGTATGCTGTGTTCATGTTCCGGACGCGAAATGGGTATGATAGCAGGCTGTGGCTGGAAGAGAAGATGCTGCTGCAGGACAAAGTGGAGTTCTCATTGTTGATCCAAGCCAGTAAGAACTCATAACAACACATTGCTACAATCCAAGTATCTTTCTTTCTTCTTTTTCTTTGGAAGCTCTCTGTACACAGCATTCTTTGGATTTTTAGAGGAACCATATGCTTTAATCTCCTCTTCATGCAAATGTATCTCTTCTCCAAGGTTCTCAACCTTGTTTTACCATTTGAGTGCACCTTACATAATCAACAAAATTGCTTCTTCTTTTTTTGAGAAAGAGCACATTTCTCAGTAATATCAATCTTCAAGTTCAAATTTGCTACCATCTCCTCCTCCCTCAGCCAAACTCTAAGCTGGGTTTAATGATCATAACAAAAACCTTGGCCATAAAAACTAAGCCATGCATGTGTTTGTTGTTAAAGAGGGACCTCATCATCATCAATTTGTGGATTTGAAATCCATCATGAGACCAAGTGGGTAGATATACCTTCATTCTTCAATTGGGGCCTTGCCTTAACTCAAATCATGTGTTCCAAGGCAGGACAGCCTAGGCTGTGGAAGGTTACAGGTTCGAGTCCGTTGCTAAATGCTTTGAAATTTTCTATAATGATTTGATCGCATTCGGTTGACACATCTAGTTTTCTGAAAATAATCATTGGGAGACATTAAACACCTAAGTGGCCACACATTGAAGCCCAATTTCAAAATCATGTCCCTCCCCACCATGCATGTATTCATAATTACACAACCATTTGCTCCCTTTCCCTTCAAAAATGAATTTTGAAGAGTTTTACTTTTCCGTTACAAAAATAATAATGACCCTTGATCATCGGAAAGGAAGCATACGGCCCCAACGTATTCGCAACAACTTTTTGGGCCTCTTTCCCAAGCACGGTAAATAGCTTCGGCCTGTTTTGGGCCCAGCCCACTTAATTCGAGGCCCAAATGATGCCCGGCTAAACAAAACAAACAAATGGACCACATGATGCTAATAATGTATAGCGCATCTACTATTGATTTGGGGAACATGCATAATTTCTTATGTGATCGGAGATTTTTGAACATGTACTTTATATTTAAAATTATATGATTTTTTTCTATTATATTTTAAATTACAGTGACCCATCAATCACCACTTTAGCCGCTCACGGATACTTTATTATGTGTTATTTAATTCATACTTTAACATATATGATTTGTGCTTCTTCCAAGTTAAAGGCATGTATGTGGTACACGTACAATTAAGAGATACTAATCATACAACCAATCAGTAGAAGCCACATATATGTACTCCTCCACAATATTTTACTTACTATTTTAAATAATCAAGTAACATAATATGTTAATGTTTTATACCTTTTGGTTTAGTGTCTAGTTGCTCAGAGCACATGCCACGTAACTAGGGTTTGTGGCGGTGGGAATGGAATATCAATTGGATCTGTCAGCTCAAGCCGCAACCGCCCTCTACACTAGTTAATTTATTTAAATAGTAATTGCACTTTGATAAACTACACGGCTGCATACACGTACGAAATTCTAAATAAATCAATAAATTACATCATTCAATACGATCCCATCAGGATATGATATAATAGTAGAAAATAAGGTCAAACATTTCAACAATTAAAATTTAATTCTGATGAATGAAAGCAGAAATTCGGTTGGAAGAATTTGAAATAAATATAAAAAATCGATTTTCCATTCTGACTGACGATTAATGAAAATTGAATTCTCATTCTCACAAATTGGTTAACGGGTGGGTTAAAAATAGAATAGAAAAACAAATAATGCCATTAGCAACTGGCCAAAGGTCAATTTGAGTATGACAGGCCACTAGATATGCATTAATTAGGGATTATGAAACCATAACCACATCTCTGGTTTCCTTAAACAGCACATGTTTGGGATTTTGCCTCACATTATCCCCATGTCGCCAAACCTCAAAGATTAGAGAGACATTACGCATCTTGTGATGTTTGAAAATGACAAGTTGCTTACCTTATATATTAAGAAATCATTAAGCAACACCCAATTACACCCAATTATGATCAGGAAATGTGTAGATTACGATCCTTGCTTGTAAAGATAAGATTTCATCAAACCATTAACATCATTAGGGTTTCATATTCTACATGCATTTACATGTTTTTTAAGGTACTATGAATCGTTTTTGGTGCGGATTCTGACAGGTAAACCACCTCGAAAGGTGGCGGTCAGGCCTGGGGCGAACACGGCTTTCTGACTCGGGTCCGTGGCCTGGATATCGAACAGCCGGATGAGAGCAAGGGCCACGCTTTTGGAGATCATGATGGCTAGCTCCTTCCCTAAGCACAATCTTGGCCCGGCATGGAAAACCGGGTACTTAAACGGGTTAACGGGTTTAAAAACGCCGTCGTTTTGAAGCCATCTGTCGGGTTTAAACTCCAGCGCGTCGGAGCCCCATAAATTCTCCATCCGACCCATCGCGTACGGGTGATACGTCACTCTCGTGCCTTTCCTCACGAATGTCGCGTCAGGTAAAACGTCGTCGTTTAGGACGAATTTTGAATCGAATTGCACCGGTGGGAGTAAGCGCATGGTCTCGTAAATGGAGGCTTGCAGGTAATGCATATCACGCATCTGCTCGAACGTGGCTGACTCTGAGTTTGACTTTCCGAGGACTCGGTCGGATTCCGATCGTATCCTCTGCACCACTTCCGGGCTGGTCGAGAGGAGATGAAAGAAAGCTGTCAGGACGGACGCCACCGTGTCTCGTCCGGCCAACATGAAGCTCACAACTATGTCGTGGAGGTAGCGGTCGTCATCGACCGACGACATGAACCTCGACAGAAGATCATTCTGCGAGTTCGATCCGACGGACCGCCGCTTTTGCTTGATCACTTCCTCGGCCACAGTTTTCACCACTTTGATCGCTCTGCTCAGCTCCTTCTCCGATCCCAAACCGAACATTCTCTTGATTTTCCAGATCACCGGCGACGGCGTCATCGCCCGCTGAGCCGACAACCTCGACGCGAGATCAAAAGCTGTCGCGAAACCCGAGTCCGGTAGCGACATCTCGAGGCACCCAGGATCGAGCCCGAATGAGAATCTACAGATGTTATCGAACGAGAATCGCCTGAACACGTCCTGCAGATCCAAAACAGCACCGGAGCTGATTTTATCCGACAGAAGAGGCACGAGCCGTGTGTTGATCTCCGAGGTCACAACCTCAAACGCATAGGATCTGATCGACACGCTCCCCAGCTCCAAGCTCGCCATCTTCCTCTGAAACCTCCACCCTTCGCCGTCGACGTTGAAAATCCCTTTGCCGAGGAGATCGCCGAGGATGGCTCTGAAAGGCTCGCCCTTGGGATAGTTGTCGAAGTTCGTTTTGACCATGTACTCGATGTTGTCCGGATTGGCTGTGATGGTGTTGTTCAAGACGTGGATGTGGATAGTGCCGGTGGGGGAGTTTTTGATCAAGTGGGTGTACCAGTCGCAGAGATTCGGAAAGTCCGAGGTCCAGGTGGAGTGAAGGTAGGCTCTGCAAGTCTCGCAGTTACACCATGGCTTGGTCAACCGGATAAGATAGAGAATCAGAGAAAACAAGGAGAAAAAAACAGTGAAGGAGTAGAAGGAGTACGCCAAAACGGCTCCGTACGATAAAACATCCACCACTCCAAACTCCGTCACCATGACTAATCAACTTTCTCTCTCCTACCCCTTCTTACTACAACCAGCTCTCTCTCTCTATATCTTGTTACAGTCGCCAAAACCCAGATCAGAAAGATGGATCATGACGGAGACGATGTGGTTGAATTTATAAGAACATGGTGTGGGATTTGAGAGGGATGGATGGAAATTAATTAATTAATTAAAGGATTAAAACAGCGTGCGCGAAATGAGATGGGAACAGATGGAGAAGGACAATTTTTTCCCATATTTTCTCAATTCGTTTCTTTTGAGATTCGATTTGAAAACATTCCCCAAATCAATCATAATCGGTATAAAATATTTTTACATAATTTTAACGTACTCAAAATATATATATATATATATATATATATATTTTTTATGCTTTTCATTTTTGCTGATGTTGATCTTGAATTTATCACTGCGACCAGCTAAACACGTTTAGTTATATGTCGTCTCATGTCATCATCTTGTTGTTATCTTGTCATTTTCAGAAAACCTAATAGTAAAAAAAGAACATATATTCCTTGCATGTAATTTAACAGGTGAAAAAAGATGGATAAATGAGCTGCTGGTTGGTGATGAAAAACCAGACAATGTCTAAAATCTACCCCTACACATCTTATTACGTTGTTAGGCTTGTCATGGTTGCTGGGTCCTCATTACTTTATCTCAATGCATTTGTTGCATGTTTGATGTAAGATGAGCATTTAGGTTGTCTAGATCAATGTGGAAACATGCATGTGGTAGATACATGTCCTCGAATAATTATTGGACCCATCAGAATTTGAACGTTAATCGTTTTGATATTTAATATTTTTCGATACACATGCGGAAATAATTGAGTGACGAAAGAGCTTACTTACACTGCAAGGCACACCCAAATCTCAATTTTAAAGCAGAAGCCGACAGCATATTGTGTCTCGTGAAACTTAGCACAATGAAAGAGAGCACGTTTTAAATATGTCTCAAACCGTAGAGAAGTAAACCCTCTAGGCAAGGCGGAAGTTCAGCAGCCCTACGAGCAGTTGTCAAGTTGCATTTGGATTGGCATGAGTGGGGAACTGGTTTAAAGTCCGCAGGTATTGTCATTGAAAACTGTGGACAGTTGGAATTCGGGCTAATGGATGGATCTACTTGGCCTATTGGACCGACATAAAACAGTCCACATGTTTCTCGATTCTTTTCTTAATTTTATATTTGTTTTCAGAAGAATTATATATCGGAATAAAAAATTTGACATCAAGTTGAATTTATTACTAATTTAATATATTTTTATTTACCATTTCACTTTATTTTCTCTGGATTATTTTAATTTATTAATACATTTTTTTGATTGATTAAAGTGCATCGATATATTTTATAGTAAAGAACTTTATTTGTAAATAATGCACTTTTAATTAAATTTATTTTATAGGTAAATCACTTGCTATGAACAATTTTTATTTTAATCTTAATTACATTTTGTTTATAAATTAAAGTGGACCACGTACTTATTATTTATCTATTAAATAATTTTTTTTTATTTTGAATACACTTAGATTTTTTTTTATATTATTGCACTTTAGCAAATTATATTAAAGTGCAAGAACGTGTCTAATATTTTTAATGCAATTCAAAATTTCAGATAATGCACTTTAGATTTAAAATATATTATTTATAAATTAGCATGTTTTATACATAATGATTTATATAGTGTATTTTATGGAAAGATTAAACATAAATAATTCTGCTGTGCACTATTCTATTTTTCAGAATGAAACTTAACAAGATATTTTTATTTAATATCAAGGTTTACCTGCTTTAAAATTCCTCCATAACCTATATCAGAGGCATCAGTCAAGGCATTAGGATTCTTTTTAAGATTAGCATAACAATTTTATCCCAATTGGGATTGGCAAGCATCAAACAAGGCAAAAATTTAATATTTTCCTTAATCTTTCTAACTGCATTAGTATGATCATCAGTCCAGGCATTAGGATTCTTTTTAAGTTTATCATACAATGGAGCAGCATCCTCTGCTAAATTTCTATAATAAGTTGAAATATAATTCAGACTACCAAGAAATCTCTGCAATTGAGTCTTATCAGTCATAACATCAGAAAATTTACTTGCAAATTCAATGCAACGATTAATAGAAACAATTTTTCCTTTATCAATATTATGCCCTAAGAATCTTACAACAGTCCGAAATAGAGAAATTTTAGGCTTAGAAGGCTTAGATATAACCAAACCATTTTTAATAACAACCTGTTTGAATATTCTTAGGTGCTTCAAATGCAATTCTAAAGTCTTCGAATAAACAAGAATATCGTCAATATAGACAATTATAAAGTCAGGATATTGACAAATTGATAACTAAGATGCTTATAAAATAGCTTTTAATGTACCATTTGAATTCGGACAGTATGAATGAAATGTTATGCCTTTTAGTTTAAAAAATGCACCGTCTGAATTTCACAAAATGTACCATTTGGCCTTAATTGGTTTGATTTCGAATATATCTATTTTCAGAATATATAATTTTTAATTAAATTTGAATTTATAAAAAAATAAAAATTCACCTTTTTTAATTTATTAGATTAGTAAATAATATTTATATACAAAATAATTACAATCATTGATTAAATTTGATCAAACGGTTAGATTGATTGTCTCACAGATTTGGCCGTCTCATTTGATCCGCCCTCTATTTTTTACTTTATAAAAAAATTCATACTTAAATATAAATAGGAAAAATCTTGTTGTAAGTAGGATAATATAGAATTATTCATGCAATCATTTATTTTATTTCACTTCATGGTACTTTTTTTGTATATATTCTAAATTGTTAAATCGGTTCTATACATATATTTATTAATTTTATTTCTCACATTAATCCGGTACTTAATTTTTGATAAATTTGATGCTTTGATTAACTAATCAATAAATTTTATGAAAAAGAATTTTAAAAAACATAGAAGTATAGAAATTGAATTAATGACATACTAAGCGATAAAAATTATTTTATTTACAATAATATCCTCGTAAATGTAACTAATTACAAGTTTCCCCTAAACTTTTGGCCAACATTGTCATCTTATTTTCCACATTAAGGCCATAAAATGGGCCAGGCCCAATTTCAGGCCCAAGAGTTTAACCTTAGCCCAAAATTGTGCATGATAAATTGGGCTCAGTCCAATAGAAAGCTCATACTCCCGGGAGCCCGGATCGCTGTAAGAGCTCTGTTCTGTTCCCTATCAACGCGAAGCAGTCCGCTAAACATCTCACCGGCGGCGACGTTTCCGATCGAGCCAGTGGCCAACCCGGTAACGGCTGCCGGTCGGTCGTACGAAGGCGATGTTCAGATCAGTTGAACATTCAACGGAGTTTTCCATTTCGTTCGTTTGAAAAACTGCATATTGTATTAGATTTTGTGAAGTAGGGTTTTAGCTGGATTGAATCTCATGGAAGCCGAAAATCGATCAGGAAAGAAGCAGAGGAAGAAGAATCAGACACTGGAAGCTAAGTTCCGGTTGGAGCTGGAGCTTTGTTCCAAGCGGAAGGACTTGAACGGCGCTATTGCGCTCTACGAGTCTGCAACCGCTGAGAACATTCGGCTTAATTTATACCTGTTTAATGCTCTGCTTTTCTTGTGTTCGAATTCTGTTTCGGATTTGGAGTTGAAGGAGTTAGCGGTTGAGTTCGGTTTTCGAGTATTTGATAAGTTAAAGGGGGATGGTGTGGATCCGAATGAGGCTACGATGACTTCTGTTGCTAGGCTGGCTGCGGCGAAGGGGGATGGGGAGTTAGCGTTTAGTTTGGTGAAGGAGATTGGTAAGCTTGGGCTAGTGCCTAAGCTGAGATCTTATGATCCTGCTTTGTATTATTTTTGTGAGAATATGAAGACGGAGAGTGCTTATGCGGTTGAGGAACATATGAGGTTGGTGGGGGTTAGTTTGGAAGAGCAGGAGATTCGTGCATTATTGAAAGTGAGTGCGGGTGCAGGGATAGGTGATAGAGTGTATAATTACCTTCACAAGCTTAGGAAGTCGGTGAGGTGTGTGAGTTTTGAAACAGCTAATGTTATGGAGGATTGGTTTAAGAGTAAGGCAGCTACGGAGGTTGAGGGTTTGTATATGGATGAGACTGAGATCAAAGAGGCAGTTTTGAAAAATGGGGGAGGGTGTCATGGGCTCGGTTGGATTGGAAAGGGGAATTGGATAGTGTCCAGAACAGAAATTTATACAGATGCGCTGTGTAAAACATGTGGGTTAAAGTTAGTTTGTGTTGACATTGATACGATGGAGACTGAAAAGTTTGCTCAGTCTCTGGCTTCGTTGGCCATAGGGAGGGAAACCAAGACCAATTTCAGGCAGTTTATGGTAAGACTGGCTTTGATTGCCTTTGATCTTCATCTCCTTTGCGTCGAGCCTTTTCTCAACCTCCATAACTTTTGACTTGACATTCATCCTGCGATTGTTGATTTAACTGACAGCATTCATTTTTCTGAACACGGTAAATGTTGTATGGTAGTGGTGCAACAACTTACTGCAACTTATTTTCCCGCGTAAATCACCCCTTGACTACTTTGAATTATAGAATTGGCTGGACCACCATGCTGACTATGATGCTATAGTGGATGGGGCTAATATCGGGCTATATCAGCAGAACTTCAAAGATGGTGGTTTCAGTATCCCACAGGTTGTACGTGTTAAATTTAAGGTGTCTTGTTGCATATTTTATTGAACTTAGCGTTTATATTTCCCACTTCGTGTTCTTTGCGAGCATACTTCTTTTGATTATCACTTGCTAAGCATTTTTTCAATGTCGCATAAAGCAGCTTGAAGCTGTCGTGAAGGAACTATGTAGTGAGAAACAGAAGAAAAGACCTCTAGTCATCTTACATACTAAACGCTTACGAGAGTTTATGGGAAATCTTTCTAATAGAAAATTGCTGGAGGAATGGCAATCTCAAAATATCCTTTATGCTACACCTCATGGATCAAATGATGATTGGTATGCTAAATTATTGCTTATACATATATGTGGTTGTATCAGCTGGTTAATTATTTTCAATGTAATTTGCTCTAAATATGAATTTACGTTCATTTAAGGTCTTTGGTTGCTATTGGCTCTGGTTATCTAAAACACCATTTTGAAGACTTGCCTTCCATTGCTTCATCCATTTATGATTAATATCAACAATTTTTTCTTGAGCATCAGTATATGCTAATGTCCCTGTTATCTTGTAGGTATTTGCTCTATGCTGCAGTCAAGCTTAAGTGCTTGGTTGTGACAAATGATGAATTGCGTGATCACATATTTGAGCTACTTGGTCGAACCTTTATAACACAGTGGAAAGAGAGACATCAAGTAAGTTTCATGATTTAATTTGACGAAAGTAATCCTTTTGCTCTCTAGAAACTTAAAACTTCCTTTAGTCAAAATGGAGTTTTAACTTATAGTTCTGTCCTTGCATAGATATTTTATCTGTATGTATGTAAAGTGTATCAAGTGAAGATTTATCAGGCGGCACCTTGATTCCATTTCAGTTATACTCATGCACTAGTAGTCACCTCTGAGATGTCATTGTACACCTTACTCAACATTTGATATTATATTGTCAATTATGCTTCAGTATCTACAAGCTTATCAAAGTTTAGGATGTTTTATTCAGGAATATCATTATGTGTGATTTATCGGCTTTTATCTTCCTGTTACTGAGTCTAGTATCAATAACTTGAGTCAATTGCCTCATAATCGTCAAAAACTACATAGAAGCACGGTATTATTTCCACTTGTGTTGATAAGGTATCATTTCATTTCAGGTCCGTTATACTTTTGCTAAAGGCAGCCCAAGGCTTCAAATGCCACCGCCTTACTCAACTATCATCCAGGTATAATTTTTTCCTTCTGTTCTCACTAGTCGGATTATATATCTAATATATCAGGAATAGAGGCTTTACTTTAGATTCCCATTAGTGTAGCAGAAATCATCCTGTGAACCCTATAGTATTGAGGAATTCTTTATGAAAAAAGTAATAATTTAGAACAGATTAACTATAAGAGTTAATATATGCGAACCTTCAGATTAGCAGTTCAAGTGAGAAAGGTGGCTTAAAATGTCACGAGTTTGATTTGAAGGTGTACAGAAGTTTCTGTGACGAGATCAGCGTCTCACTACATGTTCTAGTGTCATATCAAGCCGAATACCCGAATTTTTAAGTTCAGTCCAGTAAGTTTTATTCATGTTGCAGGAATCAGAAAAAGGGGCATGGCATGTCCCATTAGCTGCAGAAGAGAGCGATGGCGAGATTAGAACTTGGCTTTGTGTTACTCGTCCTGGTACAATGGAGGTACCCCTGTCAAAAGAAGAGAATTCTAAAACAAGCCTCAGTATTGACAGCTATTCAGAATCACTAAGCCCTTGCAGCTCTAATCACATCTCAAAGAGCAATGGCTCCATACTGGACAACGGAGCTTCATTAATAGGGATCAAAAGAAAGCAGAGATCCCCATCTCCACAGTCACAACAGCCACAACCACTCGATTAGCAATTTAATACAATCACAACACAATCAAGTTCAACTAAGGGCGTCCTCCATTTTTCCAGCTTGAGTAATGATCGCCATGGTGTACGGGTATGCTACTGTTTGCAGTAATGTAACTTATTCGAGATTGTTTTCAACCATAACTACTCTTCTGTTTGTTTCTTACAACCTCAAGCCGTCAGTACCATATTTTTACCCCGTTCTCTCGCCTTCATGGTGAGTCCCCGTGGAGGATTTTGGTACCAACAAGGTATTGATGGCTTCCTCTTAATAAAACAATGCATATGTTTCCAGCTTTGTGCACCCTACAGCATTGCTTTCTTTCTGTCCTTGAAGTTCCTTTTTTTAGTTGCACTGCTCACTAATGTTATTATTTTTATCTTAATAGACAGAGCGGTAAAATGTTATAATTTTAACTTTGTGGATTGACTTGGCGAATACTTAAAAATTAATATTGTATTGTTGACTGTGTGAAATCTAATATCATTGTAAACTGTATTTCTCCAATATCTTTCATAAATTGATACAACTTTGAACTTCACAGTTGATGGATTTTAACTTGTGGGGATCATTTGAACAGGTGTTTGACAGCACCAGGAAAGTGTAGATTCATCATGTAATCCTCCCAATTGATGGTCGTGGGATCAAATTGGAAGTGAAATACATCACCAGAATCCACAAAAGTGAAATACATCAAATTGATGGTCGTGGCATTACTGTTTCTTGCTGCCACTCTCAATTTTTCCGTGTTCTTGTCCTCAAATCTTCATCCACAAAAAAACTCAGAAAAGTTCAATCAATTTTACAAAATATATATTCATTCTTATAACTCAACATAAGATAATTATAAATGAAGTCTCACAAAAAAAGAAGAAGAGAAAGACGGATTAATTGTAGCGGTTTTTTAATGATTTAAGTGTTGTAACTTGTAATGCACGTACACTGCCTTGAAGAACAAGTAGGGCCTGTAAAGCTCAACCAATCTCATCACAACATCAATCTTCGGCTTGGCGTTTGTATAGAATGCAATGTTTGTCAGCTCCAGCATCTGATTCAAGAACCCTATGTCAGCAAGAATCGACAAAAGAGTGTTACTTAATTAGGGTTTCGCATCCTTCAGCCGCAAGATAATTATTTTTTAAATGTTAATAAATATTAAAGTCTCGTCCAAACCAGTCCAAATCCACCTGCCTCTTACTCTCAAGCCCCGAGTAAGTGACTGAGTCCCCAACAAGCCAAGAGCAACAATCCAACATCAAAACGAACACGAGTACACGACAAGGCGACAACACCCGTCTGACCGCCTGTTCGAACAACATCAATAAGGACTCAATCACAATCCCAGATTCCCAGTTTCCGCTATTGGCACCGTCGTTTTCTGAGGTAAGGTCCCCAGTCTTGGTGCTTCATTTGACTGTATATGTTGTCCGAATCACTTCCCTTTCGATTTGACTCGCCTGAATCACTTCCCTTTCAATTGACTCGCCCGAATCACTTGTCAAAGCTTGCACGAATCACTTGATGGAGTAGAGGGAAAATGGATGGAAGGATATTTTACAATCCGTGAATGACTTTGTGCCAAATATCATATTGACATTCTCAATATGAAAAATGAAGTCAAAAGTCGCTTTCGCTGTACAAAAAATGACTCCCACTTTCGATTGGTATATATTATCAGGTATTTTTTTAATATTCTACTTTTTGTGTTGAAGTTTTTTTTATAGTTGTACGTAAATATTATAAATATATTTTATAGGTGATCGATGACATTAGTCAAGAGATGGAGAATCACTTTTGTGAGTCAAACACAAAATTACTCACTTGTATCGGATGTCTTAATCCTAAGAATTCATTCTCCAACTTCAAAGCGTCAAACATAATTCAACATGTGGAGCTTTATCCACATGAGTTCTCCAAGTGTGCTTTGATGGAGTTGGAAGAAGAACTTAAAGGTTGGATTTATGAGATGAGAAATGATACATTTTAAAAGATACCAGACATTAAAGATGTGGTCAGAAAGATGGTTGAGGTCGGTTATCATACTGCATTTTCCTTGGTATATCACATTATTGAGTTGATTTTGGTGTTACCGATTGCGACGCTATAGTTGAAAGAGCTTTTTCTGCAATGAAGATTGTTAATACCAATTTACGTAACAAAATTGGAGATGAGTTTCTCAATGATTGTATGTTGTGTTATATTGAGAGAGATGTGTTTAAGAGCATCGACAATGAAGTTATAATGCGCTATTTTCAGGACATGAAGGCTCGCAAACAAATTCTACATTCTTTATCGCCTTCGGCAGCAAAGTGACATAGTCGCTATTTAGATATAACATCTTTTTGATGATTACTTAAATTGAATATTGATATTTCATTGTCATTTTTTATGAAGTACAATAATTCAAACTCTCATCTTTTTTATAACTACTTAAAATTCAATTTTTACCCTCGATTGTGCCTCTATAGGTACATGGTGGTGAATTCCCATAAATGTTGCAATAGCCGCGCTTGCGAATCCATCTCTACCAAGTTGGGTCCTCCCCCACGAACCCTTTGAAATATTCATCCATCCCGCTGTAGGGTCTGTCACATTTACTTCTCCCAGAATCCTTAGATCAGTAGAGATGGAAAGAAAGTCAACGTTGACAAGATTAAGATTTTGACATAATGGAGAGCTTCCTTCCATAGTTACATAGCTCTTTTCAACTTATTAGTAATGGGGTCCGATTCCAAGCCCTAACTAATAACCTTTGTTTTTTTTTTTTTATAGATATTGTCCGGTTCTGATCATTTAGGGTTCTTGAATCAGATGACAAGAACTCTCACTCCAGTGACTAATGAAACAGAAAACGACTCCAGTGATAAGAACTCTGATTAGAATTTTAGTCATATTACTATATATATATATATATATATATACTTGTAACCCCTACTATAAAAATAGATTCCTCCCAGACTAAAATCTGTCTTTTGCTTGTAGAATAACAACATACTATTGGTGAACCACGTTAAATCTTTGTATCTGTCTATTCCTCTACTATTTAATTTTCAATTATCCATTAGATGGCATCCATTACAACTTGACTTTTCATAAGGCATATAGTTGTTAAAAAACGTTAAGATACCATTGATTGAGCAGCAGTGCGTAGCAAAGTGGAGTGTCAGTCACATAGTTGACCCGCTTTGGCTAACTGTTTGCGGCTCCAACAATGACACATGAATCATACAAAATTTAATGAAAATAAAATAAAATTTATTTTAAAATTTTCTATTTTCATCATAACCAAACATAATTTCAAGAGGTACTTAATAGCCTAAAGTTTGCCTCAATCTTATTTGGCATACTTGATAAGTAGATGTCAAATGTGACATGAAAATAGAACACATTGACATTCAAAACATGTATCATAATTCAACCCACAAAATAACCTTTGTTCACAGGATCATAGGTGAATTCTGTGGACTCAAAAAGATAAATATTTTTATTGATCATTGCAGAATCTAACATCACACAAGATTAAGAAGATGCTGAAACTCTTTCTTGTTCAAAAATCAGTGCAAGAAGATAGACCCTTTAAATGATCAATCCTTTCTTGAACCCAACATGTTCCATCCCCAAACCATTCACCATGAAATCGGACACAATGTCATTGTTCTTCTTCTCCAACCTCCGACCAAAGTTGAGTATAGTCTTACGAAGATGACTCTCCCGATTCATGGAAAACTTCCCATCCTAGCAGGTTTGGATGCGTTGAACCTCTCAACCACCGCCTTCGCCGCCGCCTCCGATGGCCATGCTTCCATCTTACCGTCCAAAGGATTCTTGACCACCGCACATGCATCGATGCCACAAAGCTTCTTTATCTCATCTAGCTTCTTGAACATGCTCTTCTTCCTCTTCCTAAAAGTGGCCATTCTTGTGGAGAGGCTAGGAATTAGCTCTAACTTCACTCTCCTTGGACCCATGTTTTTCAATGGTTTCAACATGAAGAAATATAGTTTACAACATTCAAATTTATATTTTTTTATCAAAGGGTAACAATGAAAAATACTAAATGAATTTTTTCAATACATGATTTTTTTTGTACTAATCTATTTTGAATGATTTAAAAAGTAGTTTTCAAAGGTACCTTTTAATTTTACAAAGCACAACTTTAGTACTTTATTGATAGGGAGAAATATGATGATAAATTATAATAATTTGCTTTGTAATTATTGCTGTCAATTTTATATAAACTTAATTGTTAATTGGAGGATTTAGGGTTGGATCAAAAAAGTATTGATTTTAAAACAAGAAGATGGCGTTTCGAATTTCTTAAAAGGGCTTCAGTTCTAGCAAAATTGACTTTATTCTATTTGGATTTCTGCACAAATCATATAAATTAGCATTATAATTTTCAATATAGTAAACATAACCTTTTCTGCAATTGCCCTCAAATTTCTATTTTTGTGTTGTAGTTGACTTTCTTTTTAAAAACTTTCTATTTTAATATTCACATGCTTTGATTCACAATTGTAAAAAATTAATTTCACACTCAGACTCAAAAGTAGACAATAATGTAAAATATAAAAGGAAAATAAATAAAATTGATGCTAAAAATTTAAGTGTGAAAATGTGCTTTTGATTTGATGGTTGAGTAAATTGCACATAAATTTATTCAATGCAAAGGATTCATAAAAAGGGATGCAAAGGCAAAGATGCAAAATGTTGGAACATTAAATTACAAAAAATTGTTATATCAAAAGTGGAGTTGTTTTTATTTTAGGGTTTCCCAATCTAATTTAATTTCAATAAAAGCAACACTTATTTGAATATTTACTCTTGAAGTGACATCTTTTACTTTCTCAATTTGCATCAACTTCCATCCAACCAATCATCTTTTATGTGAAAGAATATTTGCTATTAAAGTATGGGCTCTTTTCAAAGTGCATATTTTTGTCTTCTTTCATTATTTAAAGTTGAGAGTGTTTTTTTGGTTAAAATTGAAATCATTTTATTTCTTATGCCAAATTGAAAAAAAATAGTGATTTTCGCAAAAGTGTTCTCTTTTATCTTGACCATGTTTCTAAAAATAATGAAAATAAGAAAGACAATTTTCGTGAAAAGTAAATTATAAAGTCGTCTTCAGAAAGGTATATTTTGTCTAATTCAGTATTAAAAAATTTCTCTCAGCTTTCGACAATATTTTCTTGGGAAAATATCATTTTAAAAGGGTAGTCTTAATCAACACTACTTCTAAGAAATATTGTCTAAAATGGTAGATACTTTTTACACAATAAAGGTCATATTTTGAGGTATAAATTATGGGCACACTAAGTACATAACAATTGGCTTAAAGAGCATGATGAGAATTCAAACTTGATAATATTCATTACCCTTTATTACTAGCATCAATGTCAATCAACTTAGAAGATGCCAGGGCTTATAGTTCATCTGGCAATCTTCTATTCACTCAGATTATTAGCTAGAGTAGACTAGTTAGGGTTTTGAGTTATCAGTTGCATGGACAATGCATATGAATATATAATGTTCCCACAGCTCAGCTCAAATTAGGTCAAATTCGAGTAACACATAATACTAAAATAATGCATATATCAAAATAGTCATAGGGTTTACTATAGGTTCAATTAAAAAGTAGATGTGAAATGTAAAGATTGAATTGGGTGAATACATAAACCTCTGATTCCCACCACATGAAAATGTTTAATAAAATTGTAAAAAGAAGAAGCTTCCATTAACTTATTCCCCCAGCCTTTTTCATCTGTTTAATATTAAAGGAAAAGACATATGGTATATAATCTAATACATTAAACTAGTACAAGCAATGGCATCATATGTTGTATAAATACAATTGATTCAGTCTTCAACAACAATAACAAAGACAGATTAGAGAGAGAGAGAGAGAGATCTACTCGGTCTATCCGATTTTATGGCCGGCAGAATGTCAGACCCTCTGGTGATCGGAAGAGTAATCGGAGATGTCATCGACAATTTTTGCCCGACGGTGAAGATGAGTGTGACCTACTCTCCAAGCAAGCAAGTTTACAATGGGCATGAGCTGTTTCCTTCTGCAGTTACTTACAGACCTAGGGTTGATATTCATGGTGGTGATCTCAGATCTTTTTTCACACTGGTACATACATACTTTACATATTAACATCTCTCTCTCTCTCTCTACAACATATTCATTCTGTACATTTCAATTTGTTTAGGTGATGACAGATCCAGATGTTCCAGGCCCTAGTGATCCTTATCTGAAAGAGCACTTGCACTGGTATTAATTGCATGTTGATGTTTTTGAGCAGGCAGGATTTGGTTTGGTTTTCAGCAGGCTATTATTAACTGATTGAAATGTCCACTCCAGGATAGTTACAGATATTCCAGGCACAACAGACAACACATTTGGTAAAGCTCTCTCTCTCTTTGCACCATTGGAAACCCTAATGAATTAACTGGTTTTTGGCATTTGAATGATAATGGTAGGAAAGGAGATAGTGAACTATGATATGCCGAGGCCGAACATAGGCATACACAGATTCGTGTTCGTGTTGTTCAGGCAGAAGAGTAGGCAGGCAGTGTTGGCCGTGCCGACTTCTAGGGATGGATTCTGCACCAGAGAATTTGCGGAAGAGAATGAGCTTGGCCTTCCTGTCGCTGCTCTGTATTTTAATTGTCAGAGAGAGACTGCTGCAAGAAGACGCTGATACTTTTTAAGTACCTGGATTTCAATAACCCAATGCATCATCTCATATGCTGCTACTTGTTGGATCATCTAAGCTATGGAATAAACCTTTTGTCCTATGCCATATTTTGAGAAGAAAAGCCTCATAAACAATTCTCCAATATTTCAAATTTCTATCTAAGGTGCATGCTGTCTATCCTCAAACAATTACAATCAGAACAACATTGCTCATGGCTATTTTTTTGTTGTGAGAGAGAGAGAGAGAGAGAGAGAGAGAGAGAGAGAGAGAGAGAGAGAGAGAGAGAGAGAGAGAGAGAGAGAGAGAGAGAGAGAGAGAGAGAAAGAGAAAGAGAGAGAGATGTATTAATTAGTTTATGTTTTGTACGGACATTTATGTGTTACATAATATTGAATTGTGAATATGAAGAGAGCTTGTAGAAAGTAATACTTTTGTATGGAGGGATTGCGAGGCCGAGGGATAGAGATGTGTGAGCCGGTACCATATGATTCGTTTGAGGCATGATATCAGGTTGCTAGTTAATATTGGATTGCAAAATTATGATTTTGAGCCCGAGTAAAGTTATAATTTATTGGACTAGCAAAATTCAACGTTTTATCAGAGGCTATGGTAGGATTTGGGCCAAATATGAGTGATATAAAAAACGTAACGGACGATGAATACATGAGAAATGGTACTTCAATTTTGAAGAAAAAGCCACAAGGCACTTAGAAGGACTCGCAGGGTATGAGGGGTTAGCCGGACTAGCAAGAGTCTCTGGGCGACAAAGTTTCATAGGTGAAGACCTCGGGTGAGGGGGAGTCGCAAGGAACACCTATGAAGAAATGCGACACTAAGAAGAGGAGTAGCAAAGTATTAATCGAGGGGACCATGCAGAAATTGTCCAAGTGTTAGAGAGATTCATGAGTACATGTCATTTGAATTATTTGTCTCACATCTTCTCATCAAAAATAAGTTATTAGCTTATATTCAGAGGCGGATGCAGTTAGTGGGCTACTCGGGACAATTTTTTTTTTAATTCGAAACTAAAATTACAAAAAAAAAACCTAAAAACCATCAGTGTGGCTTTGATGAATGCGGCAGGCCTTATTGATATCAGTATATCACCTTCGCCAAAATCCATCCCAAAATTGGCAGTATACAACGGGGAATCTGTGATTGTATTATCCTGGCGAAGCTGGAGGCCCTGAAATCATCTTCGGTGAGACGGCGACCACAATCCAGTTGCGTAAGGCCGTAGCTGTAGTCTTGTAGACTGTTGATGTTTCCCGTGAGGCATTGATTTGTGATTTGTGCTGTTGTGATTTGTGAATGCCGTTGTGATCCACAATTTGTAAATTCTGATTTGTGATCATTGTGCTTCTTTTATTCTCATGGATGCTATTGTGATTTGTGAACATTCTGCTGCTTTTATTCTCATTCCAGTATGATTGTTCTTTAGATCCGTAATCTGTTTGCTTAGAATTTGGATGGATGCTGTTGTGTATTTGAATGGATCATGTGTCCTTTAATTAATCAAAACATTAGGAGACAGGGATACAAATGGCTCATTTCTCTGAAAAATCTGAAAGGGCAATATTTGGATGGATGTTGAACAACTGTTGTGAAGTACGAAGATTAGTTCTTTCCTTGCATTTTGTAGCATGAAACATTGGTTTATTATGCATCCAAATAAGTGTTACTAGCTCACAACTCCTGGATAATAACTATATATTCACTTAATGTTTGTGTGGCTATTACTTGGGACATCACAATTTGATTAATTTTTTTCAATGTTTATTTTTGCAGCTATTTCAATGAGGGGATGAGTCTCCCTATTTGTTCGTATAGCAAAATTTTATTTGGCCCACAAGATTTGGATTCCTGGCTCCGCTCCTACTTATACTGGATTTTAGAATTATAATCCACACGACTAAAATTTTTGGGTTAGAATGGAAAAATAATTCAGTGCTAGCAAAACTTAACAACAAAACCCTAGCAATTATTAACTTCCTGATAATTAATATTTAATTAATGTATACCTTACTTAGAAATTTGTAGCCTTTTAGAGTTTATTTTTTTGATGAATAATGACCCTTTCACGTATTCAATATCTCGGGCGTACTTATAAGTACAAATGAAAGTGATGAATAATTGGTCATATTATTATTATCTTATCTCATGTAATTGTTTTCCGAGAAACAAAAATGTGTGATACAATAAGTAAAAACAAAAATGTTTATCACAAATATCTAAAGTCCAATTGTCCCCATAACAATCTAAACTTCTAAATGTTTATCTATTCTTCTACATGTTTATCTATTGTTGACCCATTTCTACTTCATTTTTGATTAGGGTTTTTTAATTGTAATAAGAGTGTATCATGTAACTAGCCTGATTTCTTGAAGTCAGGGCATGCAGGGTGCCATGTTGTAAAATTTGTGAAAACAATGTGGTTGAGGCAGAAGCTCTTTTTTGTTTCGCAGAATGTTCTGATATACGTTATTAAGGAATGATTATATTTAACTTCTGCGACAAAATAAATTTTTTTGACAATCTCTCATTTAGAAATTGTTTCATATTAATGTATAAGAAGTTATTTCAATTTTTAGGAAGACTCTCTCGCATGCGGGGAGGAATGAGGTTGAATACCACTCTAGCCTAGCTAAAGATTTAATCCAGTTTGGGAACCACTGTTTGACTTTAGGCCCTCCAAGTCAATTTTTCCAAACATGAAGAGTCAAAGTTAAACATATTCATGATTAGGGGTCAAAATAATAATAAAGAAACTTACTGGGCAGAAATGTAAATATGAAAAAATATACTGAGGCGAAGACGATTAGATATACGAGGTGCTTCTAGGGTTTTGAATCCTCAGTCCCACCGCCGCGATTTGCGAAACCCTAATCAAGGTAACACCTTTCATTCCCTCTCCAGGTTGTATCTCATTTTTTCAATTCAGCCTCCAATTGTTATCGCAATCGTGTTAGATTAGTCGATTGGTGAAAATCTCGACGGGAAGTGTTGAGCTTGGTCGATGAGATTGGTATCCATGAATGGCTGGCTGAATTGTTGAGTTGGAGTTTAGGAGCATAGGGTATCGGTTGTGCTGAATTTATGGTGAAAGATTGTGGCTTTTTGCGTTTGTGATTTATTGGTGTCCTCTGGCTGTTTTTTCAGGGGGTGTCAGTTGGAGAGGTTCTCTCGAACAGAGAAGGTTTTCAGGATGAGGTATTTGAGATCTCATTGTGAAGCTTTCATATTGGCTTGTATGATTCTGTATTTTTTGCATTTGATTTTTTCAGTTGGGGCTCAATTGATGTGCAATTTTATATTATTGTGGAAGAAAAATCTTGGCTTGTCGTTAGTATTTTTTGATATCGAGTTTGTGCGACAGGGAGGTGCTATGATGCAAGAGTAATAGTCAGAAGTTTGATAATATGGAATGTTTTTATGTAGTGTAGTTGCGCTAAATCATTGTGCCCTTAAGAGAAGAAAGGGTTGGTTTAACTGGTATTTGATTCTGTCTGATGGGGTCGTGATTATTATCTTCCAGTAAGCTTCAGAGTGATGCAGTCAGAGAGGCGATCTCAGGTATCATGACTGATGCCAAGGAGAAGCAGCGCAAGTTCACTGAAACCATTGAACTTCAAATTGGATTGAAGAATTATGACCCACAAAAGGATAAGCGTTTCAGTGGTTCTGTGAAGCTGCCCCACATTCCCCGCCCCAAAATGAAGATTTGCATGCTTGGTGATGCTCAGCATGTGGAAGAGGTGCATTCAAGAGTCTCGCATCAGGCTTTGTCCACGAAGTGGCTCAGCTGACATTCATTGGATAAACTATAATGTTGCTTTCACCTAAGTATTTGCATTTGATATGACCAAATTGGGAAGATTTCTATATATCAGAACATAGAGAGAGTAAGCTGGTTTCCATATCTCACATCATTACATCTTAATATCCAGGCAGAGAAGATTGGTCTGGAGTACATGGATGTTGAAAGTTTGAAGAAACTGAACAAGAACAAGAAGCTAGTGAAGAAACTTGCAAAGAAGTACCATGCCTTTTTGGCATCCGAAGCTGTGATTAAGCAGATCCCTCGTCTTTTGGGTCCCGGTCTTAACAAGGCAGGCAAGTAATTGTTGTGTATTCAAATTCATCCAATCTTTACTTTTATTGTGATTAAACGTTAAAGCTACATTTATGAATATATGAATGGTAATTTCATGTATATAATCTTGATGCTGATTTAGAACTACTCAAATATGTTTTGTGTCTTTTTGATACCATCGTGTATCCCATTTCTTGTATTTTGGTAAACTACTAGCTTGCTGATGTAGAATTGTCATGCCATCAGTGTCCCTTATGCATATAAGCGTATGAATTTCAGGAAA
The DNA here is from genome assembly GCA_963678935.1 of Umbilicus rupestris. Classification (NCBI taxonomy): domain Eukaryota; kingdom Viridiplantae; phylum Streptophyta; class Magnoliopsida; order Saxifragales; family Crassulaceae; genus Umbilicus; species Umbilicus rupestris. The sequence goes on along the minus strand of OY787623.1, from coordinate 11,083,283 downwards.
GTTCCCAGCTCTTGTGTCTCACCAGGAATCACTCGAGGCCAAAGTGAATGAGACCAAGGCCATGGTGAAGTTCCAGCTGAAGAAAGTGCTTTGCATGGGAGTTGCTATTGGCAACTGCAGCATGGAGGAGAAGCAAATCTTTCAAAACGTGCAGCTCAGTGTCAACTTCCTCGTCTCGCTACTGAAGAAAAACTGGCAAAATGTAAGACCTCCAACCTGACTTCTAATGATCATCAACCACTATTTCTCTGCTCCTGACTTTCATAACTCTGACCCTATTTCGTGTCGATGTGTTCCAACCAGGTGAGGTGCCTGTACCTCAAGAGCACAATGGGGAAGCCATACCGCGTCTTCTAACCGATCTCAGTATTTTTTGTCTTGTTTTTTTCCATCTTTTTCAAACGACTCGGTTTTTATGTTTGAGAATTCGCTCACATACTCTGGTCTCATGTTTTTGCTTAATGTTATCTCTAGACTTGCATTTATAGTATCTGCGACCGACGTCTTACAAAATCGTATTTGGCTGAAACGACGTAGTCTGATCGTTATTCATATTTAATAATATCATTATATTTTTAAATTTAATTTAAAATGAATAGAAGGTTATGGTGGAGGTTAGCCTAAGCCAAGGGCCTAATAACTCTATCAAGGGTTGGCCCATTCACCAACAGGCCCATTGATGGTGAGGCCCAGGTATAAATAGCAGATGGAGGAACGTTGGCCTCCCGTCGAGGTATTGATTCATTAGAGCAGAAGTCTCTGCCGGTGGCTCGTCTAGCGAAGTGCCGATTCGAAGGTGAGATTGGGATCTGATTGTTGAAGATGCGATCGTTTGTAGGGTTGAGAGTCGGTTTTGGAGTATGCGAATGTGATTACTAACCGTTGATTTTTTTTTGTTCCGTTTTTGCGGTTGGAATTTTCGTAATTTGAATGTGTGATCGGGTGAAGAAGAGTGTGGAGTGGTTGCCGAAGAGGTAGAATTAGGTTTCAGTTTGCTCATGTGTTTATGTTGTGTAATTTGGTCGGTTTGGGTTTGGTTTGGAACTTAATGTGTAAGAAGCTATGTTTGCCTGTTAGTGTTTTGTCTGTGTAATTGGTGAGAAAATGATGATGAGCTTGTTCAATATGTTTTTGATTTTCAAGATTCTTGTACACAAGAAACATACTTTTCTGCTAACGGATATTATGAAAGATTGAGTAGGGACTTTCTTGATGTTCGCAATTGGAATCTTTAAATGCTTTTTTGAGTGTTACACGAAGATTTATCCGTATATTAAAGAGTGTGATAGCATTTGCTTCATTAGTTTCTGAAAACATGGAATTTATGCTTATCAAAAGAGTACAGTAGTGTGTGTGCGTGTAATGTATGTTATTTGGTTGCAATCTGTGTTGACATGATAGCTTCCGCTGCTTTTCAGGAAGCATGGCCAGTAGGATTGCAGCAAGGTACATTTCCAGAAGGCTTTCAAGCGGTGGCAAGATTCTCAGTGAGGAAGAAAAGGCTGTGGAAAATGTGTATATTAAGGTAGTAAATGATTTGGATGTCTGTTGATGGGTTTTCTTTCACATAGGCATCCATACGCAGTGTCATGTAGCTATTTGTATGTCATTAGGTAAGCAGCTTTTGCTGAAACCAATTGTTTTGCTCAATTTTCTCTTGGGTAGCATAATTGTATCATGAAGTCATTACCATCTACATGGTTTAGTAATTGTTCACTATTGCATGAAGTGGAACCATTCCGGGTCTATTTGTTTTGTTCTCTCATTCTGTCAATAAGTATTCGCATTTCACAGTTAATATGAACCATATGAATTTTTTTTGCTCTTAAATGGGTATAAGATGCCTTCCTTGACTTCTTCAGTAAAACTCTTGCAGAAAATGGAAAAAGAGAAACTAGAGAAGCTTGCACAGAAGGTAAGACTCTGATTGCATGCTTGTATTTTACAATCAGCTGCATTGTTATTGCTTCTAGTTTGTCGGCTGCATTGTTTCAAAAATTAATGGAACTATTCATACTAGGAAAATGATGTATGTGCATTCTAAATGATATGAGTGTTTGAAGCTAGCTAGTAATATGTTTCAGGCTCCTAAGCTTTCTCGTTATGTTTGTGTTTTGTAGGCTAGGTTCTAAAACAATCCAATTGTAATTGTTTTATGGTAACTGAGAACAATTTGATCTCAGACATCCGCATCTGCTCTGCCTGTTTAATCAAATGTGTGCTGATGTCTATTAAGCATTGTTGATTTTGGGAACTAATTTTCCATTCTAAATAAAGAACAATGTGTATGATCTCTCATATGCATCCAGAATAACACTATTGAAATATTTTTAATCTGGAGTGGACATTCCAGGGACCTAAAGCTGAAGAGAAACCAGCTACAGGCTCTGGGGGTTCCAGTGCACCAACTGATGCCAAACCAAGTGCCTCTACATCATCCACATCTGGCGCATCAGCTGATAAGAACCGCAACTATGCAGTCATAGCAGGTGTAGTTGCTGTTTTTGGCGCTCTTGGATGGTATCTAAAGGGTTCAAAGAAGACAGAAGATGTTCAGAACTGATGTTCACTTGTGACCGTCTATGCCTCTGTGAAGAAAAAACCATCAACCTTTTGTACCTTGATTTTCTGATGGATATCTGATGAAAATAAATCAGACCTCTTAATGTTGCATCACTATTAAACTCGCATAGACATAATAAAATTGCAAATTTGCAATCACCTCTGCAGGATTGAAACAACCTAATTGCAAGAGTGTGCTGCACTGATCTACTCTTTGCAAAACCTAGGTTTGTGGACCACGGACTTCTATTATTGATTTAACTTTTATATGCTTTACACATTACTTTCTTTACTGTCATGGATCCTCACATTCATGCCACACACTTGTCAGCTGACTACTCAAGCTCAAAGGTTATAATCTCTTCAATGGTTGCTGAGTCATTTTTCTCTGTAGAAACTAATTTGTATTTTCTTCTCTTCTGTCCATTTCAGGTACGTGAGTGCATATACCAGCTCATGGAAATCCAGAAGATGGGGTTCCTTTCTTAGTCTGCCATGTCATAATCACAACCAACCCTCAAAATCACTGGCATTTTAGGCCGCCCAGATCCCTTCCTTCTACCACTTGGGTCCCAGAATATTTCCACCTTCAACTCCTGCTGGCCATTAAAGGGAAAAGGTTTGCTTGCATATCATCTCAACTACTCTTTAACGTGTAACTCTTTCTTAATCGCAAGTATCTTTAGCAACATGCTATTCAAGCTGTCATTGTTTTTTTCCAAGTGTTCATAGGTTCATTTGATATGTTTTGCAGATCAGACTGAGCCTTCATCAGCCTGATCGACTTGGTAAAAAAAAAAAAAAACCGTTAAAAAAATTCATCATACTTACAGATTAGGAACATACATCAATAAGGCCCCTATTGATGCAGTTTTATACTTTTATGTCATAATCTTGATTAGTATAGTGTTATCAAAAGGGGTAGCAGAGTAATCAAAATCAAATGTATAGCTTTTAAAGATCAATGCACAATTAAGTTCCCCATCAAACTCATAGCTGTAGCCTCAGTGAGCCTACTTCTTTTTTTCTGGGAATTTTTAGCTTCTGAAATATGAACTTGGAATATAAGAGTCTTGTAATATAATTGGTTACATTTCCAGAACTTTCCAAGTTCGGAAAAAGGCGCTTTAAGCTCATAATTCCCTTGTCCCAGTAAACAGTTTCGAGTAAAGAAGTTTCAGAGATGGTTTGGCGGCCAGTATGTATGTCTAATATTCTCCTTGCATATTTTCAGACTCTTTTCTGCATGAAACCCAACCATGGAATCGTGGAAACTGGACTGTAAAGGAAATGATCTTGAGGCTTGAAACAAACTATTTGCAGAGGAGATTATATTTCAGATATTCTTAACAGGAAATAGCTGGATTTTCCCTTATGAATTTCCACTATTATTTCCAGCTTTGTTTGTTTGCCGATTTCTTGATCAACACTCACTTCTCCTCTCTTGTTGCCTCCCCTTCACCCATGTTTCCATCTTCTTTTTCTTGATCCTCAAACACTGTGGAATAATCACAGTCATCATCTTTGTGAACAAAATGCAATTTCAGACGCCCATCTTCTCTTCTGGCATGCAAACACTCCTGATTTGGAATCAGTATCTCCTTGAGAACAAACCTTCCATCCTGCTTGTAAGATTTGAAGCAGACCAATGGCTTCCCAGTTTTTCCTATACAAGAAATAGGAGGAGGGAATGGTCCTCTCCTCACTCTTGGTCTTCTAATTTCCCCACTTGTAATAACCATAGTTGAATGTTTCGCAGCTTTGCTTCTGTTCAGGTCCTGCCAATAATCCCGGGCTTCAAGATCATCTGAATTATCAGAGCTCTCAAAACCAAGGCCTTCTGTACACAGCTGCAGGCTTTCAGAGCTCATTGAGGAGAAGCTGTCACTAATTTTGTGACCCCCAGTGTAATATTTACTCGAAAAGGGCATCGATTTTCTGGTCTCTTCACCGCCATGTTTTTCAGGCTCATGATCCTGATTCACATCTGTGGAAGACACTGGTGGCGATGATGAAGAGGAGGAAGAGGAAGAAGACACTGAAGAAGCTGTGGATGATGGTGAATCCGATACCTCCTTAAAGTAAAGCTCACCAAAGATTTCAGTAAAGGATGATTCATGCACATGGGTGTTGTTGGAGTTGATATGGTTCCATGAAAGGCATTCCATCAGAGTTGGATTACCTGGTAAGGGCTTGTCAAACATATGCTGGAGATTCCCACATGCTGCTGCCATTCTTGTAAAAACTAATAACTGCCTTCCTTTCTCTCAAGGTGGGTGGCTATGTGCTTAAATGTGGATGGATGGGTCTGGTCTGAGAAAGAAGAGAGAGATGTTGAACGATGAAGAGAGAGATGAGGTTTTGTTGGTGTGTGATGGAGTTGAATCATCACGGGATGCTTAACATGGTGTTGAAGCATTCAAAGAGGTTGCTATTAAGTAGGGAGAACAGATTGGGGTGAGTTTTATGGCTTATCACTTATTTGTATGGTGTCAGCCAGCCAGCCAGGTAACCACCCACTGTCTATATTTGGAACTTACCATGATACACCTGTTTTTTATGTTATAAAGGAAATAATCTATTTTGAATAGAAATTCTGGTAAATAGTCAACTCTCTGCTGTAGGGTAGATGGACAGAACTCAGAACCTGCCAGCTAGATGCAGCTTGATTTACATACTTTCAAAACGAAGGTGCCTGATGGTGATGGGTAGCCGCCAGCCAGGTTGATATCATTTTAGCTTTTAGGTAATGCAAGCATATTTCAACCTGGAGAGGTCATTTGCTAGATGATTGGAATGATTGGCTGTTTTTAATGGCATAATTCTTTACTGCCCTGGTGTGAATTTCTGATGAAACTTGGTTCTTCAAATGCTGATTATAGATAGATTTGCTTGAGACTAGGGAGTTCAGTCGATTTTCATGATGCGGTCATTTGATGTTTTCTCAAGTTGCTTTGGGAAGAAAGCCATAGAGTAATGAGGGGAGTACCTAGCTAGCTTATCTACAAGTTTTAGTTCGTCCTAGCCTTAGATCAATTCGGGCAAGGTTGCTGCTCCTAGTTCATCCAGTTTTTCATTAAAAGTTGTTCAGTATGAATTGTCTGGGAAGTTTTGCGTGTTCCAATTCTCTCTTGTATTCTTTGACCACAGAATAAATACCTTCCAGTACAAGATACTCGTGTCATGCATTTTAAACAAAATTGGATAACAGCCAGTGCTGATATCTTCAAGCTGTGAATAACGCAGGAGTCCATGCATCAAGCCCCAGGATGAAAGCTTGAAGTTAAACTCGGGAAATGTAATCCAAAAACCGTTTAACACATTAATTGAAAAAAAAACATGGAAAATGTCGACAAAGACTGTAATGTGAGAACATAAGGTAAATTCCACAACATCGAAATGAAGAACCGATCGTGGAGGAATAAGCAACAGCTCACAGACGTCTTCCCCTTCGTCCACCCTTTCTTCTGGTGCTGTCAGTTGGAATAGGAGTCACATCCTCTGAAACAAGGTTTAAGCAAAATCAGTCAGTTGGAAAGTAACTTTTACTAATCAATTTAAGCAAGATCAGTCACAAGGAACGTGGCAAGTGTTATGAACTGAAAAATTAAACGGATCACATTGGTTCAAATTCAAGACTGGGATTTTCAACTGCAATTTAACAAGAGCTGATTATTATGCCTAGCATTCAAACCCCTAACAAAGCTTGACCAGCAGGCTGCAGAAATTCTCAATTATGTTTTATAATCAAAGTGTGTGTTATTACATTAGTACTTCAGTAGGAAAGTCTTACCTATGCGGCCAATTTTCATGCCAGAACGAGCAAGAGCTCTAAGTGCAGATTGGGCACCAGGACCAGGTGTCTTTGTCTTATTACCCCCAGTAGCACGAAGCTTGATGTGGAGAGCAGTAATGCCAAGCTCCTGAAAGTTATGAGAGAGACTGTTTTGTTAAAGTATAGATAACAAGGAGTTAGAAGCGACAGTCGATCATTTCTAATAATAAATCATGTCAACACAGTGAATTATAAGGTATAAAAGTGCTCATGACATCAAGAATCTTCAGAACAGCTCAATCTAAAAAAAAAAAAGCAAGCACCTTGCATCGCTGAGAAACATCTTGAGCTGCAAGCATAGCAGCGTATGGGGAAGACTCATCCCTATCAGCTTTAACCTTCATCCCACCTGTAAAATTATAAAGGATATGTTAAATCACATCAATCACTCATATTGTACACAACTACAACTAACGAAACCCGAGACAAGAAAATTTTAGAAAATTGGACTCATACCGGTTATGCGAACCAAAGTTTCTTTCCCAGAGAGATCAGTGACATGCTGCAAATTAACAGAATGTCACTCAATAGTCAAATAACTATCTACACAATTGGCATACTCACAAAATGCTGTGGAGTATATAAACTTACAATAAATGTGTCGTTGAAAGAAGCAAAGATGTGCGCAACCCCAAACACGTGCTCTCCATCCCGAACTGCCGGCCCAAGGGTCACAGTCTCTTCCTTTGGCTCTCTAACCTTCCTCCTCGACTATATGCCACAAGCCACACACAACGTTAAAATCACTTTCTACCACAAACTATCTCATACCAAAAGCATCAAACCATCCACACCGACATCTAATCCCTAAAATCTACACAATAACAGAAATCCATCCCTTTCCGAAATTTCACCATAACTTCACCAACTTGTAGGTTCACAACCCACCTCACATTCATCAACTAAACTCCAAAAATCCACAAACCCATCAACACATATACCGTATACACACAAACTCAAGATCTCAACTTTCATTCATCTAGCTAACAAATTCGTATCCAAACTTGAACCAAGCAACGTTCATCACATACCATCTATTCGATTGCATAACAAATAACACTAACAAATTCACTCACCATGATTTCACACTTGGATTCCTGACTCGCACCTCTCTCTCTCCTCCGGCTATCGAGCTCTCCTGTAACTGGCGGCAGCGTAGTGTCGAAGCCCTTTGAGAAAGCTAGGGTTTTATTTCACCTCATCCAGCGAGTGAGACCAAAATAAATAATCACAAACCCCCCATTCAAGTTTAACATATTTATAATTTGACCCCTTAACTTTTGGATTGGATGATTGAGCCCCTAACTTTTTGTGGGTTATGATCGTCGGTGGGGTGTGCGCCACGTGTCCTGGTGAGGCGGGACAGAGTCAAAACTCCTAAACCTGGTAAATTTTGATGCGTGAATCCACACTTGCATCATACTCCATTAAGCCACTACATTTCGACAGGTACGATCTCAATCGGCCCCATTCTTGCTTTTGGGATCTTCTTGCTCATCTGAAGGTGATGTTGTAAAAAATATTCGATTTTTTTAGCAATCCATGGTCTAGTTTTCTGCTGTAGTTTGGTGGTTGCTGCATATTGATAAACTGTAATTTGTTCTATTTAGCGTTTCTGGAGTTGTATTAGGGCTAGGATCGATTGGGATAGAACAGCATTGTGGATGGATCTGGGTTTTGTTGTGTCATTTAGTGATTGATGATTAGGGCTTTTATGTTTGATTTGTGTGCAATATTGCACAGTTTTGTTTGATTAATTGCTGTTGAAAACCTTGTTACAGGGATGCTTGATGTCTGAGATCATGTGGGTTTGGGTGTTTTGATGATTTTGGTGCTTATAAACTAGTTTTGTTGATTTGTCGGTGGTGTTCGATTTCACCGTTTTTGTTTTCTTAATTTTTGTGTTGGAAAGTGGTTGGCCGATTTTCTGGAATAAATGAATGGTTTTATGTATAAATACTAAGGAGAAAATTGGAACTGGGTTTCGCATGTATCTGGATGCTCATGCCCAAACTGGATCGTGAAATTGTGGTTTTCATTTGACTCCAAGGTATTTCATCGTTTGTCAGGTTAGGATCGGTTCGAGTCTGATTCATCAGTGTTTACCAAAAATCATTTGGATAGAACAAAGAATGTTGTACTCTATGAGAGGAACTTGAGATCGTTTCACCATGTGCTGATCTGCGCATGCCCTAATTATTGAATCAAAACTGTGTGTTTTTCATGAATTTCTACTGTTCTTTTTTATAATCGATGGCTTCGCCAGTTTCTTGAAATTGTTTTCAGGTGATGATCTGCGCATGCCCTGACATTTTTATATTTTAATTCGATGGGAATGATAGCGAAGAATCTAAAATCCCTAGACAAAAGAACGAGTCGATTTTGATATGATGTTGGTTGTTTTTGTGGTTTCCTGTAATCGAATTGAGGTCTTTTATCTCCTTTGGTGATTATTAATTTCCTCAGCTTTTATGGCATGGATTGTTTTGATTTTGGCTCTCCCGTGTTATCGATAATGGGGGTCAGAAACTGGCTGAATTGAATTGAGTGTTGTGCTTACCTCAATTGTCATTGTATAGATCGAGATTCAGTTTCATAAAATCTATTTCCAATTTTCACAGCTAACAGAAAAAATCTTGCTTGCATAAATTTTGGAATTTTATTTCAGTGCTTGCGATTCAGATCTCATGCGAATTTCTTGTTGGGTGCAGATAATTATTTGCCTGGATCGGAAGACAAACTTTGGAAAACACCATTCAGCCAAGGTAGCAGCAACAGAAAAATTAAGGCTATCGATTGTAACAAATCCAAATCTTTTATTTTTGATTTGTGGATGTTTGATCCTGGAAATGATTTTTCAGGAGAATAAGGTTTAGCGCAATGAGTTGGATTGTTGTTCCGCGTTGGTCAAGCACCGAGTCCAATTTATTCGACTCTTCACTGACTTCAACGGAGCCTGTGGTTATTCCTCGGGTTCTTCCTATTTCTGGAGTGGAGGAAATTTCACATGAGGACCTTTTCAACCTTGTTATACAAGATGATGAGGATTCAGACTATTGCATAGTTAATAATGACATGAACGGAATAAGGGATGGAACTGATGGTATGAAAGCTATCAGTAACAATTTTAATGGAGCTGAATCCTACAATGCGTCCTTCAAAACTGTCTCTGATGGACCAGCTACCAACAAGTCTCCTTTGCGCGCCCTCGAATTGGGTCAACCCAATTTGAACTCGGCAGGGACTGTTTTAGTCGGTCCGAATGTTTCTCTGGCGGAGTCATCAAAAGGAGCAGCTGTTGAGCCTAAGCATCACTGCTTCATGCCATTTGACTTCAGTCATAGTGAAAAACATGTCGCTGCGCATGGTACAAACTACTACGATCAGTCTGTCAAGGATGATATGGTAAGCCGCTGGCCTTGGATATTAAAATTTACCTTAGCTAGCTAATTCGTTGTTCTTTTTTTATTTTCTCATAGCGAGATGAAAATCATATTCCCTATTTGAACATGTCGAATCTTGCAAATTTTTCAGCAAGCTTCGACATGATTTATCATTTCGGTGTGACAGCTTCATTTTGGCATGTTTTATAGGCTGAACTTCACTATGAGATTGATCTCAGACTAGCAAACAATTTTGAAATGAAGCATATGAAGACCGATGGCAACTGCCTATTTCGTGCTGTTGCTAGTCAAGTATATGGTAACTCTGAGTTGTATAACTTGACGAGACAGACTTGCGTATCTTTTATGGTATGATAAATCTACTCCGACATTTTTACGACTGCCGAGTTTCTCTTGTTCTTGTTGAGCCTCTTTGTTATTATCTTTTCAAATTTTGAGTTTATGTAAATCGAGTTTCTTTAATCTAATTAAACGGGCGTTGTTTATTCTCTTGGTCCAAGTGTGTTTCGTAAAAGTCGAAAGGTTGATCATTATTGTTATCTTTTGGTCGGCTTCAGGCTTTCGTGATGTCCATTGTATAAGTATTATAGAGCCCTATTGTATGATCGGCAACCTTGATAATTATAAAGTTATCGTAACCCTGAGCTTGCTGATCATTATAACTTCTGTTTGCACTCAGGTATGCAATCATGAGCACTTTTCTCCGTTTGTCAACGAAAATTTTGTGTCTTACTGCATGAGGAAGAGAAATGACAAGGTGTGTCGAACAAGTCTGGGGTCTGAATTGTATTGTTTATTGTTACAATCCGTCTCCTTCGAACACACAAACCAAGCGTACTTCTTTTATATTCCCATCATCCATTAATCACACTTTTTTTCTTAACTAATCGATTCATTTGGTATATAACATTTATAGTGTACGGCTATATACATGAGTGTTTGTTAATTTGTTCTGTGTCGCAGGTTTATGGAGAGCTTTTAGAACTCCAAGCTTTAGCTCATGCTTACAATCGTCCTGTCCATATTTACTCCTACAGCACTGGTGAGCGATTAGCACCCGATTTTAATTTTTTTGACCTTCTAATCTTTTGTTCTGCGTATAACGCTTCTGTTTTTTTTTTTTTTTCAGAACCTGTTAAAGTTGTTCATCCACCGTGTGCTGGCAATTCAACCCCGATAAGACTTAGTTATCATATCGGTAGTCACTATAACTCACTGGTTGAGCTGCAAAATGAATTTCCGATTGGAGGAGGACTTCAGGCTGGCAATCCTGCTAAAGTGAGTTTACTTCTTGAATATGCAATGTTCCGAGTATTTGGTCGAAGATATCAAGTCGAGGCACATTACTCGTAGCCTATTTTAGTTGACGGATATGGATATGGCGCCAGAACTGTCACTTTGATTTTCACTCGATTAGTAGATGATAGAAATAGAACTAAGACGCCTGGAAATAATTTTTATGGGAGTTATTCATTGCATAGGTCACTGAAAACGCTTCGATGAATTCATCTGAAGCGCAACATGACGCAGATGAGCAGTGGATCCATAATTTCAGGCCAGGCTCCTCGACTGGAAATCTTATTGCTGCTTTGTTGGCCTGGGAAGCTGGTGAGTCCACCATTAATCTCCAATGCAACTAATAAATTTTTCTACCTCAGGAAATAAATTAGTTTAACATTTTGGTCAGGGGCCGAGCTGAACTTAGGAGGGACCATCAGCATGGGTCCTGGTGTCCGCTTCAACAGCATAGAACTCGCCCTGTGTTTGGGCTTCGAATTTCAGCAAGTAGCTGCAGCTTACAGAAAATTCGGTAACGATGGCACGTCCATGCTCTATCATCTCGTCGAGAATGACACCTATGAAGTCGCTCCAATCTAGTCCTAGACATCATCCTCTTCCATCTATAACTTCAAGTGTTCGCATAAACCTTTCTGAATGCGGATGTTATGCCGCTGTCTGTGACAACCTCAGATCCTATGCCTGCGTTTGTACAGCTTTGTGTTATAAAAATAAGACAGGTTTTTTAGGCATGAATTTGCCTCTCTTTTTTTTGGTCTGCCCTTATTTGAAAAACATATATCAAATTTACGCTATTTTATTAAATTAAAATGTGTGAATTTAATCATCGAAATTTAGTTCAAAAGAACATACTTTAATCATCAAAATGCTCTCTTTTTTCTTAAGCTTAGTTCAACTAATGCTATCATAATCGGAATGAAATTCTGAATGATGTATATTATTTATTTGTTATCTAAAAAAAATTTAATTTTTTAAAATAAAAATAAAAAATTATTTTAATCACTAAATTCATTATAATCAACAGTAGCAACCGAATAAGCATCGGGTGGAATTTATATTATTACTAATTTAAATAAAAATAAAATTTTAATAGATTTAAATATTCATATCAAGTTTTAAAAAATAAAGAAAAATTAGAAGGCTGAAATGAGAACAAAATAAGAAAATAAAATTTATTAATATAATATCGGTGGCTTGGTGATCTTCGACGTCGCATCCTCTTCTAGCGAATCTCCAATTCATCGCCACACTCGCTCGCCGTTGCGTAATCGGAGTGTAGCAGGAGAAGAGAGGATGTCGCAGAACGGGAAGCTGATGCCGAATCTGGACCAGAACAGTACGAAGCTGTTGAATCTCACCGTTCTTCAGCGAATCGATCCGTTTGTTGAGGAGATCCTCATCACCGCCGCTCATGTCGCGTTTTACGAGTTCAACATCGATCTCAGCCAGTGGGTATGTCGAAAGTTTTCAACTTTTGTATAAATGGATTCGATTGGTCGATGGGGTCGTGATCGATCCGATTGCTTGTTGTTTCAGAGTCGCAAGGATGTTGAAGGATCTCTTTTTGTGGTCAAGAGGTGGTTGATTTTATCGATTTCCAGTATTTCTTCTTCTGAGCTTCAGTGTATGATTTCTAAAATCTGACTGTTGTGTGATTCAGGAATGCACAGCCCAGGTTCCAGTTTATTGTGATGAACAGACGCAACACAGGTTGGTGTTTTGTTGATTGGTTTGCCGGTTTTGCGTTGATTGTGTCCAGTGATTTAAGAATCGGCTCTTTATTAAGTTCCTGAAAGATGTATGTTATTTGAATAAATCAGATAACTTGGTGGAAAATCTGCTGGGGGACTTTGAGTTTGAAGTTCAGGTGCCGTATCTGCTGTACCGGAATTCAGCTCAGGAAGTGAGTGGGATATGGTTTTACAATGCGCAGGAATGCGAAGAAGTGGCAAACCTCTTTAACAGGTCAAATTTTGAAATCCATTCAATAAGCGTATGTGGTGTTGTTATTAGCGTGTGTTCTTTTGCTTTTTTCTGTTTCAATGTTTCGGCGAGTGTGACTTTGTATAAGTAAAATTGTTGAGTTTTGGCATATTCAGGATTCTAAACGCATATGCCAAAGTGCCTCCGGTTCCAAAAGTATCTTCAGCAAAGAGGTAATCTTGCAACACTTATATTTAACGAGGTTGATTTTTTTCTTGCAATATTATAAAAAAAATAAAGATTATTATAGTCATAAGAAGACAATGAAAAGATGTTTGTTAATGAACAGTAACTGTTAACTGCTCAGGTGTATTGGAACTTTGAGGTTTTTATGTTTCTCAATTCATATCCCGATGAGATATGATGTAGTGCGTATACGAACAACCCCATTTATGTTCTTCCTCGTTTGAAGGTTAATTGTTCTTTGTTTTAAAAAATTTAGTGAATTTGAAGAGCTGGAACCTGCGCCAACCATGGCAGCAGTAGATGGACCTTTGGAGCCTCCATCATCAACAACTTCAAATAACGCAGAGGTCCCAGATGACAACTCATTTGTGAACTTCTTCAGCGTATGTATTTTCATCTCCACAACTAGTTATTTGGAATTGGTTATCAGATGAGAAAATTCAAGGTTAACTTGTGGCTATCCGTAGATAAAAATTGTGGTACCTTCGTTTATGTTTTATACAGTATTCACTTCAAGTATAAGTGAACACTCTCTTTTTCTTATATTCTTGTTTACATGTTGTGTCAGTGTCCAGTTTTTTCTTCTTGTTTATAGTTGTACGCATACTAGACGCTTTTGCGGGTCTAATTTGATGAGGCATAGCAAAATGTTTTTCACTTCATTAAATAAAAACGGGCGTCTGTTGTCTCGCACGATATGGATATATAAGTTGGGAAAAAAACAGAAGCAGAAATTTTCGGAGATTCTTAGCATCGGAGATATATTTAGTGAACCTTCAAAGGATGGTAGGAATAAGAAACGAACCATTACTTTTTGTAAGTTATTGAAGTTGAAGAAATTCGTCATTTAACGCTGATTGGTCAGTCATTTGTCAATTTTATGGCAACATACTTATAATTATAAGTTGTTTTTGTGCGTTGCAGAATGCTCTATCAATGGGAAATGCTCCAAATGCATCGATGACAGGGCAGCATTACAATCCGTCCCCAGCTAATCTCCCACCTTACCATCCATCCAACCCGGTCCAGCATCCCATTCCGAGCCAGCAAGTGCCATCTGTTCCAATGAACTTTCCAAAACCTGTAATGCCTTTGCGAGACAATTCTGACAGAGGCGTCAATAGTAATAGAGCCGCCAATCTTGTAAAGCCCTCAACATTTTTCACTCCGACCTCCTCCTCATCACTGATGGCTCCATCAATTACTCCATCCATGCCTACCGCCCCTCCAAACCATCCACCTGTTAGTCTGCAACGTCATTATGGGACACCTTTGCTTCAACCATTCCCACCGCCAACACCTCCTCCATCCTTGACTCCTACATCTGCTGCCCCGGGTCTGAATTATGGACCAGTTATCAATAGGGATAAAGTCCGTGAAGCCGTTTTGAATCTCGTGCAGGTAACATTTGTGTTCCGTCTCTTAACTAGGAATTGTCATGACATTGTTAAAGAAAACAAGGATTTAATAGATGGTATTATATTTATTTATGTTCCTGCCATTAGGAAATTTGAGGGAGAACACAAAAATCTTAAGAATTTTCTCTACGCAAATTTGAATTTCCCATCGCTTCTTTTTCTCAAATTTGCCATTTTCAAAAGTGATGTAGAAAATAGAGGTCTTTATGCTTGTGTCCGTTGACATATATGAAAGAAAGCATCGGACCAAATGCTGTTATTTTTTTGGTGAATTGGTTTAATGTTGTTAGCCTTGATACTGATGTTCATACATGTTCGCGACAGGACAACCAGTTCATCGACATGGTGTACCAAGCCCTGCAGAATTCCCATCATACATGATGGACGAGAAGATGCGTGTTAACTAATTAAGGAAGTGTTTATCTGCCTCGATTGTGTTTTTTTGAACTTTGATGAGCAACATCTTCTCACTGGACTCCATCAGTTGTTTGTAATGGAAGCCTATCTTCTACGTGCATATAGTTTTAACCTTATTTTACCATGCCAGAGTCCTGATCAGCTCGGGACTAAACATCCTGTCGTTTTGTAGTAAATGAGGCATGAAACGCAGATGGAATCGGATCGAGCCAGTTTGTTAGAAACATTAGACTCTGTATTTTTTGAAATTAAATTTCAGACGTTCAGTTCAAATTTAGTTTTAATTATTTGAAATTAACATTTATTTAATTTAGTTTTAATTCAATTTCAATTCAAAAGAACGTCTCGGAACGAACTAATTATAAGAGTCTCTAATCATCGGATGCCCGTGGAATTGGCTAAGCATAGAACCGTGCATATTGTAGGCATGATTGAGAAGAGGCCAATCCAAAGCGACATCTAGTCTAGCATTTGATTATTCTATACATGAAGAAGATGAGGGCAATGATTCGATCCCATGTGCTCTAGCAACTACCTACCTAGCAAAAGTCTCTTCCATGCTACATGACCTAAAACTAAAGGCCATGTGCAAGATCCAAAATAGATACCCTTAGGTTTGGTTGAAGTTCATGCTCATGTCCATGCACTTTTGCTTCTTCAACTAAACTATCTTGTCACCAAAAAGGAGTCTTTAATATGGAAGGTTGCCTTGTTATTGAGGGTTAATTTGCCCAAGGGACATGAGATAAAGTAAGCCAAATGATTGGTTCCAATGGGGAAACAACAAAGGCTAAAATGGGAAGGCTTTTCCTTCCCCTATACATTTATCTTATTCTTCAATCTCAATACTAAATCATCATATATTACATCAGTATAAATCATTAGAACTGGTTCAGATGTTAGTATATCTTGGATTACATCACCATGATTCATAAATCAAAACTTTTGAATCATATAGAAGAATAAATCAAAATAAACGTGAATCCAACTGACCATGCCGTATCGGGCAACAAGATTTATTATTATATATGGTATGCTATACATAAAAATCATAAAACCAAGGGGCATATGTCTCTTATTGTCTACATGTCTTCTACTATTTATAGTTATAGTCAACCAAACCATCTTTGGTACTATTAACAACATGACACATACATGAGACCTTAATATAATGCATTAATTTGAAGTGTTCCTCACATAATCCAAAATAGGGTAATGTCCTACCTTGCTAGCCCTTCTTGGGTCCCAAACCCTCGTGCCCTGATGACCTCTCTTCCCCTCTATTTTCTGCAAATTCAAATTCGTGCCAAGTACTCTCATATATACCTATGGCAATAGAGGAGAAGCGTCACCAAATTCGGTGAAAATAAGTTTCATTCATATCGTAAGTCCTTTTGTTTTAGCTTCGATGAGAATTAAGAGGTTCTTATCTGCAGCGTCTATAAGTTAGGGGCATTTTTGTAATTTAAGGAAACTTCATTGGACGGTTACTTATAGATATGAGTAAAAGAGTAACATGCAATTGAGGGCAGTCGAACAAGCCCGAGATCCGTGGAACGACGGGCAGCCCAGATTAGCCGACCCGTTTCCTGAATCCGATAACCCGATTCAACGAACCTGGTCCGCAGAGACATTTTCTTGGGGACATGAGCACGTCGCTGATGGAATAAACACATGCTGACGTCATCATCTCGTCTTTTGTTATCCGATCTTCACTTCCACCTGTTGTCTTCTCCACTTTCTTTTTCTGAGAACCCAAAGCTCTGTTCTTTCTCTCTCTCATCGCAGTCACATGAATCCGGTTCACCAATCTGAAAGCTCTTCACTTTGTCCCTTATGCTTCTTCCCCTTTAATTGATTCACACGTAAACATCTCACAGTCAAATTTGATATTTTCACAGTTTGCAGCAGAGGGATACAGACACTCTGTTTCAGACACCGTTTTTAATTCTCTGTTTATTCGTCGATTCCCAGTTCAGAGGACCCGAGCAGCATCGCATGCTCTGAGGACCGAAATTCGCAGACATATCGGAATGGAGGAGGGTAGGGATGAGGATGAGGATGAGAATCAGGGAAAGATCCGGAAGCGACGATGTTCGTCAAACTCGTCGTCTTCGCTTGCGCGGAAGTACAGATTCAAGCGGGCGATTTTGGTCGGGAGGAGGGTCAGGGGTTTAGGGACGCCGGTCCCGACGCCGAAAATGGCGATGTCGAGATCCTCTGTTTCCGGGAAAGGAACTGAATTCTTAAAGTTTCCGACTTCGTCAGCGAGCAACGCTAGGGACGGCGTTGTTTCGGCGCGGAGGTTGGCCGCGACGCTGTGGGAGATGAATGACCTTTCGTCGACGCATGCGAAGAAGAAATCGGGTCGCGCGGAGGATGGGACGAAGAGGGAGATCGGCAAAATGTCTCCGGTAGGTTCTTCAGATCCGGCTCTTGACACGGTTCCCGAGGTAGGCTTTTTCGTCTTAATATTCTCGCGAAGCGTCTGCAGAACTCCGCATTTGAATTTTGAAAGAGGGAAAGTGGCTGTTCTGAGAAATTTAACGGGTTTTCGCAGGTGATTGGATTTGGATTCGACCGCTGCCGGAGAAGAAAGTCGGCGCCGGAATCTCAGAAGCTGCAAGGAGAAGTTAATGACTCGTTCAGCAGCAATGGCAGCTTATTAGAGGTAAAAGAATCAGCTCCCGATTCGACTGAGCAAGATTGGATTTTGAGGTTTCAGGGTTTTGAATTTTGCAGATGGAGACCAAAAAAACCAGACCGCAATTTAAGGATGTTTGTAAAGCGCTGATCACAGCGAAGGAGCTGCTGAAGGTGTTGAGTCACATTTGGCGTCTGGAGGAGAAGCATTCCTCGTCAGCCAAGTGGCTCGTATCAGCGCTCCGGGCCGAGCTGGATCGAGCCATTGTCCAGGTTGATGAGCTGGCTCATGAACAGCGCGAGATGAAGTACGCGATGCGGCATTGGGCGGAGGAGAGGGCTGAGCTGGAGGGCGAGAGGAAGGAGCTGGCGGAGGAGAAGGATAAGGCGGTGAGGGAGCTGGAGAGAGCGTGGGAGGAGGTGGGGAAGGAGCGGGAGATGTTACAGTTTGCGGATGTTTTGAGGGAGGAGAGATTTCAGATGAAGATGGCCGAAGCTAAGTTTCATTTCGAGGAGAAGAATGCGGATTTCGAGAAGCTGAAATGCGAGCTCGAGGCTTACACCAACACCAACCGAGATGAGCCTGAGGCCGAGACTCGTCCAGGCTCGGGCAGCAGCCATGAGGAGCTGAGGGCCTTCCTGCGGAAAACATTAGGAAAAGCGTGTCAGAACCCGAACATGGAAGCTGAAGATGAAAATGTAGAAGGGGATGATTCCGGGGAGAGTGATCTGCATTCTATCCAACTGGAACCCGATGGGAGAAGGAGGAGCTTGAAATGGGGGGGCTACTCAGACTCGCCTCCGGGCAGCGGGCAGGATGATTCGAAAAGATCATCCGTGGAAGTTTTCAAGGGAAGGAAATCCCTGTCCGAGAAGATCCAGTGGGCAACTATATCCCTTCTCAAGGGCAGCTCAGCCCTAAACAAGGCCGACACTGCCGCGCAGGATGGTAACATAAAACTAAGGTCCCAATGCCGAAAGAAAGAGGCGGAGGAGGATGAGATGAAGAAGCACAGATCAGTAAAGAGTCTGAAAAAACAGATAATGTCGAGTTTCAAATTGGGATCAAGTCGTCAAGGATTCTCAAACTCCAGTCCGGCAAACCAATGGGGTCTCGCTATTGAGAGATCATGATCACACCAATCCTATAATTATGTAAATCGAGATGGTCCACTAATCAACCATTTTCTTTTTTATTCGTAATTTATTTCATATTAAATTATAAAAATAGATATATAAAATATTCATGAAATATTCTTACTCTTTAATATAATTTAATTATACTTTCAATATCAATTAATTTTTAACTTATTAAATAGCCGTGGCCCAATCATTAACAAAGCCCAAAATGTTAAACAATAATTTGGGCTGTGTAGTTGAGCCGAGCCCAATTCTCTGGCCCATTATTGCATTCTGAGCTGCTCTAGCTGCAGGGAGCGGAGAGGAGGAGAGAAAGAGAGTGGTCTGAGATTTCGCCATCAACGAACGATCTCGTCGAAACCAAGCTGCGACCTTTCCTCCAAAATCGCGACGTCTTGAAATCCGGATTCCGATTCGAACTACGCTGTCCATTGTCTGGTCAACGAAATTGTGGCGAGGTGTTTCGGAAACTCGATGGGTTGGGGAATTAGGGTTTACGCGTAGTGTTAATCAGTCGCTGTAAGTTCCGGTTCTATGATCTCCTGCTGCATCTCTCCATCTCTTCGTTTAATCGAGCTTAGCCATAAGCTTGAATAGATTGGAATTCGTGAAATGGGTCGAGAAGATGTATAAATTCAACAGCTTGCTTTTTTTGCAGTAAGATTTTTTGAAGGGCGTAGTGTTGACGCTTTTTGAAAGGTTCCTGTGTAGGGTGTTGTGATTTGGTTGGTGCTGGGTTGATCGAGTTGTGAAGTTGTGCTGAATTGTGAAAGTTGTGGACAGTCATTGATTGAGGTTTCTGATGTGATAATGTCGAGACCTATGCTGCTTGTGTTCCTTTTAATTGTGCTCATCATTACGTCGCAATTCGAGTGGAAGCAGCCTCTTGTTATTGATCAAGATACCACGCCAAATGCATCGGAGAAGCTGTTGCGGATATCTGAGAGGCAGGAGTCTGTTAAAGAAAAGGTAATACTCGAGCCGATGAAAGTGTTTTGATATTAAACTTTTCACCTTATTTATAAGTGATTTTGGTATTCATAATGGTTAAGACTTGTGTGCTATTACTACCAAGTGCAAAGTCAAAGTCCTAGACTTTTTGTAAAGGTACACTTTTGCAAAAATTTGTCTGATCATTGCATTTACTGATTTGGCGATTTGGTAAAGAGGGTAGGTCGAGATTGGAAATGGTCGTGACTTAGTAAGGTTTATATTTGCATTTGAAAAGGAAAAATGGTATTTATAAAATAAGTACATTACGTAGGGATGTAGTTATACAGTCAGATATACAGTTTCAGTGAGATTGTTGGCATTATTACTACTGCTTGCGACATAAAGCTAACATCAAAAGTCACAAAAAAACTACCCTGTCTACGTTGCGGGTTACTTTTCTTGGTTGATTCTTAGTACTCTTGATATCGTATCATGTCTTTTATATATATATATATATGCAGCTCCGAGATGTTTCCTCGATTTGAATTTTAGATGCCTAGCTGGATTTAATAGTTGCGTCAAAGTTTAGAAAATCAGCATCGTGAAATTTTACATTACGAGAACCTTGAGAGTTTATGTTGAATCGGTGACTTTGTGTCTAATGATGCTTTTGAATATCCTTCATCTTATACAGATCATTTTGTCACAAGAGAAAAACATCCAGGATCTTAAAAACATAGTCCGAGATCTTCAAGAGCAGTTAAAGCTCTGCCGAAGCAGCCAGGAAACATCAAACGCCACGTCACACTCCTTAGTGGACAACAACGTCTTTGAACTAGAACGAACTGACACCATGCATGACTAAATCAATCCCCCAATCAGCTGTTTCCCTCCAGCGTATATCAATGTAACTCAACGCCTCCGCCCCAACAGCTGCTCCGGTCAGTCATTCTCCAAGTCTCCTTATGTATGTAATATTTAAATCCCATTTGAACCATAGATGTCGCAGTTTCGTGTGAATGTTAAATAAATTTTAATCTATGTTGGATTCTTCGTTCAACGACGTCTTAAATTCACATTCCTGTCAATAAAAACAGTGACAAGTTGTTCCAAAATTGATATCCAGGAATCTCATTGTACAGCAGTGGTGCATTAAGTGGTCAGAATGACTCTGGAGGATGCGTGTGTTGATTTTGCATTTCCTCCATTAATACACAGTGATGAATTTATGCACGCTTGTCAAAGTTGTAGCTCAACTTCAACACAGGGATGTAAAGTATCTGATAAACATTTATGGGTCAAATTGCTGTGGAATTCTATTCAAAAATCATGTCGTTTTAAACGTTAAATTAAATGTATTTGTTTTGTAATGTCCTACACAAGTATGCAATAGTATGAGTTTAATATTTAAAATGACATGATTAGTTTAACTAATAGTCCTTTCCAAGAAATATTTGGAGTAGTTTGGTTGATATAAAAAGTTAGTAGTTAGTCACATCCTTGAATATGCAAACCGCCCATAGATAAATTAGATGAACAAATTGACTAATCACAAAGTTGTGTACCCTGCTATATATATTGCCTGCTATTTCTTGCAGATAAACTCATTGTAAGAACTTGGCATATAAAGGTCTGAAGCCATACCTGAAGAGAGAAAAACATGGGCAGGAGAGGAAAGGGGAGCAGCCACAATCTCGACTTGATGCTGAATTTGTCAGTGTCACCACCATCAGAAGCATACTATGATGATGATGAAGGTCTTGCTGGATCCATGTCATCTTCAGAGATATCGGCAATAGCTGCAGTGGGCTCGTTGTGCATATCCTCGCCGGAGAGCCATGCTAGCAGTATCAGCAGCACGGCGCAGCTGATGGCAGAAGCAGATACTGATCATACCCAGGTGATGGTGGGGATGGTGCTGGTGGGATGCCAAACATGTTTGATGTACTTCATGTTGTCTGAGTTGGACCTTAAATGCCCCAAATGTAAGAGCAACTCACTGCTTTGTTTCAAAAATCGGAACAGATGAGTACTGGCTCTTTGTAGCATCCAGGTCCCTTGGATCCAACTGAATGTCAAATACCACGTGAGTCTGTCTGTGCCTTATTTGATGCAGCTCTTATCCCGAATCGACTGCGTCAACCTTTGCATGATGATACCTTACTACAGGGTTTGTGTGATCCGTTTCAAAATTTGATGAGCCTAATTTTTGAAATCACAACAACCCTTTTGACTTGAATTCAAATGAAATGGCAGTTGACATTTGTTGAACCACCACCATAAGAATCTTCACACATAGCTAGCTAGTAGCTGGTTGTTATTTTTGCCTCTCATTTACAATACTCAAGGGGAGTTCCTGGAGCTGGAGTTATGTTCCCCTGGTGGCAACCTGTTCCATTTACGGCTGGATATCAGTTTTCAATTTTCATGCAACAAGAAATGAACCCAGAGAAGATTAATCACAGTAACAAGATAGGAAAAGGTACAGCTTTTATACTTGGGGTTTAGTAGTGTTGGTTGGCGACCGCAGCTGAATTACCAGTAGATGAACAATGTTGAATTTTCTATGGAGACTTGAAGTCATCTTGACGGCCCATTATATAGTGCACTCGAATCGATCATCTGAAGCGCCAAGTGGAGCTGATTTGCTAAGCATATGAAGTCGTCTGGCTATTCCAGCAGTTGAGATTGAGATAGTCTTACTTGAATAAATGAGCCAGATCAGGATAATCCAGATTTAGATTCAGCTACCTTGGAGGCACACGAATTCAACGTAATGATCTGGTGGCTGCACTGGTTGAGGATTTTTTGGTGTGAATCTGTTGATGCGTTCAAGATCACGAGTCAGCCAATACACGTAGGCACGGTCTAATTGAGGAACAATTCTCCCCAGAATTTCTTTTTTCTTCCTTTGGTGATGTATAGTCTTCACAGGTTGTATATTTCCCATGTGATCTACAAATTTCAGAAAGAGGATGTCAGTACACAAGACAAACTTTACCATCTTCATAAATTTTCAACCATTAGCTCAGCTTCATTCCTACTATAGTCGTAGACACAGATTGTTCCAAGTTCCAACCAAAACAGAAGCTTACGTATTCAAATAGAAAAGCTTAACTAGCCATTGGCCCTCGTATAAGAGGCTTGCGATGTCACTTGCCCAAGCATTCGGCACCTAAACAGTTTATTCAACTAGGGCCGCACCACACCATTTGTGCAAATGCTTTTAAATTTGAGAGGCTTACACTTGAAGACATACGAATCGCCAGATTACAACAAATCTGAAGCATGCACCAGTGTATGGGATAATTCCCTAAGAATGCTAAGTCTAACCTACATTTTTAACTCGAACTCTACAAAAAGCATAACTTCTCTGTTATGGAGCCAGTATGCATTTAGGGATCAACGGACCTGCACCCCACCGGAAGAAGCTCTAATGAGAGGAATACCCCATACACTCTCGCACACTCAAATTAAGAAGAACAAATATCCGAATGGTTTGCAACCAGTTAGAAACAGAAGACACAATGGGCCACCCTCAATCCCTAGAACATTAAAAACACCACATGACCATGTCACCAACAAGTTCACCATCTACTGCCGTAATGCAGACAATACTTCAAAAAAGGTTACATCTCACACAACAAGAACATCATAGCAGCATCGCGTCACTCGCAATCTTTGGTTCGAGGATATGATACTCTGATGAATCATACCTCATCAATTAACAACAGATAATACATGTGGATTTCCCAATTACTTAACTATGATATAGAATTGGGTCATCAAATGCATACAAATTTAAAGTCACGAGTCAGTTGCATACAAGTTGAGAAAACCCTAGTTTTGCAGGTCGGCATAAATCAAATGAGCAATCAGCGGAAATCGAGAGCATTAAACCACCGAACTTGTAACAAAACAGAACTGATCAAGATCAATCCGATTCATCAAAATACATAAACGAAAATCACTCACCGGCAACGGAATCGGAAGATCAGACTCAACGGTCGAGAAAATGACGTCAGCAGCAGCGCATTCGCGATAACAAATCACAGTGACGAAGCCTCGAGCGGATAGCCTGCTGATGCTGAACAAGCCCACCAAAGCCCAACCCACAAACAATCGTGGTTCAAGCCCATCTCAAAGCCCAAATGTCATTAATTAAATGATATTTTTTCACTATTTGCTCCAATTTTAAAATTAGTTAAATGATATGTCCAAAGTTCGAACATATATGTTGACTTATTTTGCGCTCAAGCATTGATTAGGATAAAATACTATTCCCAACATCATTAAGAGAGCATAAACACAATTAGTTTCAAAATTGAAACAAATAAAAATGCGATTGAATTTGGATTGAACTAACGAAATTTAAGTCTAACCATTCAAGTTTTATGTCCTCTAAAATTTGAGGGATAGAAAGAAAAAGCAAACTTTTCCATACAAATTTCTATGGAAAGTCTTTTTCCATTTTATTTTTTTTCCTCTAAAATTTTCAAAATCCAAAAGGACAGACCCTTAAGATTTATTATACTCATGTGCATGTTGTTGCCTTAGATTCCTGTTTATAATCCTTGAACATGTATGAACTAGCTTGTCCCGAAAGAGGTGGTGGATTAGCATGATTTGCAGACTATTATGCTCGATCATGAGTTTACCAAGTGCGCATTTAAAGAACATCATCTTGGACTCCCATTCCAAAAAAAGTTTGAACTAGCTCTTCCTAGCTGAGTGGTCCTGATATTTACAAGTACTTAAGAATTCAGTTTAGCACACGAAAGACCAAGATTTTTGACATGGTTTAGCTTCTAAGAACCCAGGCAACCAATGTTCAAGATTCAAGAGGAAACAAAGAAACCTAATCTACACAAGTCAAGAAAGAGTTAGAATCAGAAGAGGTTTGAAGGGATTAAAGAGTTACAGGTCCTTCTGTATGCGCACGTCTCTTTACCATTGATGGAGACAGAAGGTTCGAGATCTAATCACACCAGGCAAGAAGAAGATAGTGCAGCACATGGTTTTTGTTATTGGGATCGACAACTTGGTCAAATGAAACAAACCATGTATCTGTCACTCCCCACTGTCGGCTCAATCAACTTTTCTTATCAACATCAAATTTTGTGAAGTCTCAACTGATGATTAAGGTATTTCACAATGCTCTATAAAGTAAATGGAAAATCCAATGAAGAATGTCACTTCGAATTATTCATCAATCAAGAATGATTGGATGCTAGTGTCATTGGATAAGATTAAAAAAAAATATAAGGAGAAGGGAAAAGCGGTGATAAGTAATTTCAACTTTAATCTCCGCTTATTAATTATCAAAAGTATTACAATAATAAAAACATGTAATTATGAAAAGACGACATTACCCTCCGATGCCGACATCGACACCGCACTTGGAAGCGAGCTCAACCTTCATCACTTCCCCGACCACAACCCCGACCCGACCCGAACCGAAAGCGATGTAGGCAGGACAGTTGACGTAGAGATGATACCTCCCGGACATCCAAGCTCCGACCTTCCACTTGATTCTCCCGTACATCTTGATCTGCAGCATGACCAGCTTCATCTGCTGCTCCTGCCCGAGCTGGGCCGCCAAGTACGGCGCGATGGGGGAGTTGAAACTGAACAGAAACGGTGACCAGATGACGTCATCGTTGGAGGACTGGTACCCGGTCGGGAGGGCGGTGGGGAGAGTGATTTGCTGGTGTTTGTAGAGAGCGACGACGTCGAGCTTCTCGTACAGGATGCCGATGCG
The DNA here is from genome assembly GCA_963678935.1 of Umbilicus rupestris. Classification (NCBI taxonomy): domain Eukaryota; kingdom Viridiplantae; phylum Streptophyta; class Magnoliopsida; order Saxifragales; family Crassulaceae; genus Umbilicus; species Umbilicus rupestris. The sequence continues at coordinate 11,057,702 of OY787623.1, read as the reverse complement.
GTCGTTGGAGTTGCGGCAGGCCAGAGTGACTTGGATTGTGGCGTTGAGGAAGTTGGGGCCGGTCGGGGAGGAGGAAGCGAGGTTCAGGGAGTAGATTGCGGCTTCCTGGAGGACGATGCGGGGTTTGGAGGGACGGAGAATGGCCCAGATGAGGAAAATTGTGATGAGGAGGAGGACGACGAGGACGAGGAAGATGCCGCAGAGCTTCTTTCCCATGGATCCGGCGCCTTCGTCGTCGTCGTGCTCGTCGCAGTACTTCTCGCCCATTTTCGCCGCCGACGAGAAATACAGAGCAGCAGAGTGTTGCAGACTGAGAAAAGATGGAGACAGAGAGAATTATTTTATAATATAAAAATATAAAAAACTCTTTTAATAGGTTTCGATGCCCTCGAACCAAGTACTCTAAAAACCTTCAAAACGACATCACATTGATCGACTGAATCTGAACAGAGAGCTTAACTAGATGAAATAAATGGGAGGATTCGAAGGATGAGTGGTTGTGGAGCATTTGGTTTGTAACAACTAGAATTGCACAGCATTGAATATTTTAATTACTAAAAATATATTAAATTTTATAATTCAATGTAAGATAATTAAATTAATCAGAATATCTCGACTCTGCTGCAGGAATTAATTATAATCATTCGTCATACCCACAAGCATACATCACCATTCACCGAGTTAAACCCGACGTTGCAAAAGTCTCAAGTCGTCGCATGTTGCGTGCAAACAAGTCCACATTGAATGACCAAATGATGAAGCCACGCCATAGAAAGCCATCTCGCTAGTCCTCCCCGACAAAATTCGTCCACTCATTGATAGTGGCTAGTTTTCGGACCCTAACCAAAGATAGGGTACTTTCAAGTTTCAATGAAAGGGTATCTTTAAAATAGTAGCTTGGCACCCAAGGTAAGCATTAATCATGCGTCAGCGGGCCAGACCTAGAAGCCCTAACAAACAAAGTTTCTCAACTCGGCCCATTAGGTGACAAAGCCAACCAGGCCCAATAGGTAATGGCGTCATCGGCCCATTAAGATTGTCAGTTAAAACGACCAAGACCATGCATGGATTTCAGTCTCCGAGGATGTTTTTCTTGCCTCAGTTCTTATAGGATTGTTTTATAAACCTATGTCGCAACATATCTAATAATTTAGGGTTGGGAATTTGAAGCGGACAAAATATTTATGCACATATCAAAGTATGGGGGATAATTTAGGGTTTTCAACGGTTACATATCGCATTTTTTTTTTTTTTTACATGTCGCATCTCGATAGCAGAGAATCGAACATGCGTGTGGATATGTTTTCTGACAAAGAATGCACGTAGTGTCATCTCGTCCATAGTTCCAATGTACAAGGCTGGGTCGAGCAAAGGTACATTTGCTGCATTTGAGTGAGTGGGATTCGATATCGAATTGAATCCGACTCAACCCTAGCACAATATCATCTGTCTCTTAAGTGACCTACAAATAACAAGTCACAGACCAACCAAAACTTACCATGAAGCGAGTGTGAGCTAGAAATCACATCAATGGAAGATCGAGTTAAGTTTTATGTGATTTCTCAACAGGAATGATTCATGACCAGAACAATTCGACAAAGTGATTACCAGCAAAAACACTAATTTTGAGGTTTTGGTCGTGTCGGGGATAATGTGATTGCGTATATCTATCAACCTTTCCAACATTATTGGTGTCGATTGTCTGTGTCTTCACCCGTTACCTAGTGGGTGCATGCAGATTTAGGTCAAAACTTCAAGCTCTATTATCCACAAACATCTTAGGTAATGTTTACTTTCTAGAAGATACATGTTAAAATGTCAACAAAAAAACAATTCTCTCTCTCTCTCTCTCTCTCTCTCTCTCTCTCTCTCTCTCTCTCTCTCTCTCTCTCTCTCTCTCTCTCTCTCTCTCTCTCTCTCTCTCTCTCTCTCTTTCTCTCTTTCTCGCTGACATCTTTCCGATGGTTGGTTAAGATAACTGCAACCCTGCCAAGCTCTGTAAACCGGACATATGTATGTAGTTTTGACCATGTGTAAAGTTTTATGTAGGTCAGAATGTGTCAACACGGGGATCCCTAAGAAAAAATATTTTTTATTTAAATTTTTATTTAAATGTTAATAAATTTTTATTAAATAATAATTAAATATTAATAAATACGATTTTTTTTTTGTGACCCCCCTCGGCCGAAGCTCTAGATCCGCCACTATGTGTCAAGATTGAAAGGCACTAAGCACAAAAGAGATGAACCCTTTAAAAATGAGAATGCCATTATTAAAACCCTAATACAATAATAAAAATTAGGTCACTTTAATGTTATCCAACAAAACCAGATATTTTTTAGTTGAGGTTAAAATGTCAAAAACATCGTTATGAGTTAACTAGGTTTTATGTCAAGATCACTCCAAGCCCCCAACTCTATGAACCAGATACATATACGGATTCAATAAAAAATCTGATTTTATATTCGACGCCGTCCCATAATTCCATCGTATATAAAATTAGATTTTATAGTAGTTTGAGTTGAAAGTTGGTTTAAGGATTAAATCATATCTTAATCGAGTCGTTACAATCGTAGTTCAACCCAATTATTTGATTCTTGAATGGATTAAATTCTTATTTCAACCCAATTTCCATGAATGGATGTACTCTTAGATTGGATCAAGAGGAATAAAATTAGTGGTGCTCCACACCTGTGACTATTTATAGGATATGAAGGAGTACATGCTGCAATGAAACACTACAATCTAATGGGGTTGTTTTAGTGGTAGGAGTAAAAGATTAGATTGCTTTACCTAAATATTTGATGTCCACTTCATAGAAAACCAATATTTTTGGGGAGAATATTCCTTACTGATTTTCAAGTTCTAGAAACCGTTAATGTTTATTGTTCTCCATATTTAGTTTTTTCGCCTTCGATTTAAGAGATTAACCCTAGGTAATTCTCAATAATATTAGGGTTAGCCCACTGAAAAAATGTAATGAAGTCAGTCCATTTATAAGTAATATTGTACCTTTCAAACCTTGAAGCAAATTTACAATGGGTGAAAGAGAGAATGGTGACTTCTGAAAGGCATTATTTCAACATACTCATAAAATAATATTAATAATATACTGTATATTTTGTTGAATGATGAATGCCACAAAGCACAAATAAGGAGTCTTGTACTTATAAGTACATATTGTACTAAAGAAGCTATTCTAAAGGAAGGTGGCATAATCAAAAGCTCACCCATCACTGAGGGCACTGACTCTCATCTATAATTACTTTAGTTTTATTATTATATTCTTGATTGGGCATGCTTCGTTTGTTTAGTTGGTTATTTGGAATTGAAACACTAAGGCCCTGTTCTTTAGATATTAAATTTTCAGTACTTAAGTTAAAGTAAGTTCAGTTAAGTTAAGTTAAATTCAGTTAAGGTAAGTTAAGTTAAGTTAAGGACTGAAAATGAACAACCTTTAACAAAATTTCTTTTTATTTTCGTTTGTCAAAACAATGTCTCATGCAATGTTCTTTGATTTACAAAGTGTTAGAAAGTAAAACTTTATGATATATAAGAAATGATAAACAAAGTAATATGATAATAAAAGATTTATCATTGTATTGAATGACGTTTGACAATTACACATAAAACGTGTTACATATCACCATCTTCGTCCATGATATCTTCAGCTTCATTGTCAGGATGTGCTAACATAATTTCGGATGCTATGAAGTTTCGCACCTGATTCATCTGTTCTTTTCGACTTACATCAAACAGATTCGAATCAGCCGTCCCCTGCACCAACTCATGTTCTAAAATAGGTAACCTCAGATTATGCATGCGAATAAAATTATGTAGAGTAAACGCAGCTAGGATTATATCTATTTGACGCACATCTGAAGCTTGAGGCATGTTCTTAAGTATTTTCCAGATCTTCTTCAGAATACCAAATGCTCTTTCAATGGTCGTCCGCAATGATGAGTGACGGTAATTGAATTTTTCATAAATTCCTTGTGGTGCCTGACCATTCCTGAATGCGGGCATATGGTAACGAACAAGCTTGTTTTTGTACGGAGCCTAATAACCCAATGTATTTGGATAACCGGAGTCCACCAAATAGTATTTACCTGCCCAAGTGCAATAGACCCAACATTATGATTTGACATCGTGTTTGCTGTAAAATATTTTTAGAAATAGCAAAGTAATTTATATACCTGGTGGAGGATGTGGGAAACAATATTTCGATTGCGTTAATGAGTCTCTCCAAACTGTTTGGTCGTGTACACTTCCTTCCCAACCGATGTGTACATACGTAAACAGCATATCAAAAGAACAACATGCAAAAACGTTCCATGTTTTGATTCCCTTACGTCCTCGATACTGGTCTTGACTGTCACCCAGCACCGCTTCGATATGAGTGCCGTCAAGAGCGCCAATACAATCCTGCACAATAATGTAATAGTTATCGAAGTGTTTACCCATGAATTATAAATGTCACAAACAATGCAGTTTATAGTAGTTGCGACATCTGCGACGATAGATGTGACGTACCTTGAAAAAAAGAGAATACAGGCTGCTGTGAGCAATTTTGTGGGGTACCAAATTCAACGATGTATGTGGTCTAACTAGGTCGAATGAGAGGTTCTTCAATGCATCCAATGCGAGAATAAAATATTTGTGAATCGTGGACGGCAAATGTTTAAATGTATCAGCAACATCTCTATACGAAGCTCCTTTTGCCAATATATATAGACACATTCCAACCTATTCCAATACCTTGATGTGTCTGCTATCTGCTAAAAGTTGTCTGGCCATCATTAAGTTGACCAGTTCCAGTACCATATCCGATGACAACCTTAATTGTTCATGACACAGACGAGGGTGCAAAAAGACTAATCTGTGCATATATTGAGCACCATTCTCACCTCCTGACCGCAAATCATCTCTCGTAGGTTTATCAGCCACCAATTCTGACAACCGTTCAGGCGCGTCCCGCTGATGATTTTGCCGAATTCCATTCGTTCTGCACATATCAAAGATTCATAATAAACTTCAAAAACAGTCAGCAGTACCAAAGATTAACATCATATACACAACACTAGAAATGCAACACAACACCAAATGTCAGCACAACAACATCAAACATATAACACAACAACACCAAACAGGTCACACGACATCATTCAGCAGCTCCCATCGTTCTTCATCATTATCCAACACCAAAAATAGCCGATCAAGCTTCTCACGAACAAGGTATTTCAAACATCGCGCACCAAATGCTCCTCCACGCGCCTGTACTTGTTCCATGCCATGAATGGCAGCCACCAGACTATGCTCATGATCATAAGCATCAAAATCGGCCTTAAGCTTCGGTTTGGATACGGACGACTCGCCAAATTTCCTTTTCTTTGAGCTCCCAGTTCTCGGTGGAGACCTACTCATACGGTCCTCATCTGATAACATAGCCCTTACACGGGAAAAAGGAGCATCGTCACTATCCCCCGACCCTTCTTCAACTGGATCCACGTCCATATCGCCCCAGATCGCTTTCCCTCTTTGAGCCTTGACCAGTGCTGGGGAAATACTTTTGTTACCCGTAGCACATCTCCCACCAAATACTGGATCCCATAGATCCAAATCGAGAAGTCTGTTCTTGCAAACGTAATTTCCGGCACCACCTGTCCTGTGTTTCTGCAACAATAAATGACCATACAATCATATATGTTCATATAAGATCGCTGAAATATTAAACATGTATTTTTATACCTGCAGAAATTCTTGTAGTCTGTCGCTGCGAAGCTCCTCCTCTGTTGGTAAACCATCCTCAGTGAAAGCAATTCATGTCAGCCGGTTTAAATCGGTCCAAGCTGACCATTTTGCTCTGCAACTGTGGTAGTGATTCATCATCTGTTTGAATCTCCTTTGCGATGTTGCATGGGAATTGTACATGTTTTCGACCTTCATCCAGTCAATCGTGCCAATATTCCCGGCATTTCTCAATTCTAATAAAATTCTAAAAAGGCGTCGACTTTCCTCAGCATTCCACATACTATAATATTTTAAGGACATGGATTTGAACAAATGATCAAACAAATATAAACGCTATCCAAAGCAACTGTACAAAACCATAAATTGGAATATTTACCTGAATTGTTTGTTGTTCACTGCTGCCTAGCACCACCACAGATGAGATTTTTGCTTCAAATTAAAAACAAACAAATCACTCCCTGCGAACAGAGCAATGTTACGATGCTGAAGAATGCTCAAACTTGAATTTCAATTACACAGCACCTAGGCAGAATACTCAAACACAAAACAAAACACAGAATACTCAAACTTGAATTTCAATTACATAGAATACACAGAATACAAAACACAGAATGCTCAAAACACATGACTCACTCACAACAATCACTCCCTTCAACTCCCTCCCTGTTCCAATACAGTCAGCAGCACCCAGCCGCACCTACTATACATTACAAATTGCAGATGAACGAGATAGGGCAAATACAGATTTGAATTTGTATGTGGTTTAACGAGAATTGAATTCTCCGAAACACAGCAATCGCGGATGATTGCAACTGGATAAAAAACGCAACAAAAAAAGAAACACATACCTGCACCTTCAACAGAATGAGATAAGCGTGCGTGCGGAATTGATTGCCGGCAGACGAACACGGAGAAGGTGCGGCTAGTGGGGAAGGTGCGGCAGACGACCCGATTCTGGCAGATACTAGCAGACGACCACTGGCAGACGACTGGATGAAGGTGGAGGTGTGAGCGACACAGATCTGGAAAACACAGCAATCGCGGCGAGGGATTTAAAGATGGTGAAGATGTGTGCAGATGGGAAGATGGGAGAAGAACTGTAGATATTGATGAGAGAAGGACGAATTATTGAAGATGTGTGCAGTGTTTAGGGCTTAGGGTGTGCAGATGGTGCAGAAGGTGTCGGCAGATAGAGGAGGGTGAAAATTAAATCGATTTTGTCGGCATATGGTGAAAAATAAAGGAAGGTGTGGGCTGAAAGTTTTATGTTATGGTTCAATTGAATGGATCATTATAAGGTGCGTGTTAGCAAGCGGTGCACGTTAGCGAGAGAGGGCATCACAGACTCTGATTGGATCGTGTAATATCTTGGTTCGAAGAGAACGATGATGCGGTCCAAAATCATGAGCTATGCTCAAGCACTGTGGCCTTCTGTGCCCATCCGGAGTGTTTTACAATTTTATTTTAATTTTCTATGATTTTTAGATAGAATTTTGTGCCGTAAAAATTAGTTTTCGCCAGATATATTTTTTGTTTCCAAATTACTGGGCTCTGTTTACTATATAAACAGAGCCAGGAAAGTATGGAAAGTTTTGTGTTTGGAATTAATAAAATTTCAGGGTTCTTTTATTCGTGCCTAGGGGTCGTATTCAGCTATCCAATCCTTTTGCCTACACGTGTTGCATCAAACATCAACTTTATTCATTCACTTGAACGAAAGAGGTGTGAATCTCAACCGAATCAAAATACAATACTTCTGAAATTAAAGTTCTGAATTGTACGCTTTGTGGTGCAATTGCATTATGTGAAAACGAGATATCATTATATTGTTTTTAAGTTAAATTAAATTAAGTTAAGTTAAGTTAAGTTAAGTTAAATTTAGTTAAGTTAAGGTAAGTTAAGTTAAGTTAAGCATAAGTTAAGGTTTAAAGAACAGGCCCTAAGTGGTGGAATGTGTAATTTGGTGGTATTGAGAGATATTTCATTTGGATTGTTCTATATTCGAATGAAGAAATGGTGAAAATTTGTATTGAATTATAGTACCAGGACTTACAAGTTCGGATTTTTGAGTCTGAACCGGATTAAAATTCAATGGCTAAATCCTAACAGTGGTATCAGAGCCCATGATTTGTTGGACTGTATGATGATGCGATGCAATGTGATGTGTTGGTGAATATGTTGGTCTCACCTAGAGAGATCCTGTAGGTTCACTCCCGTCTACAGGATGACGCGCACCGTTGTTAGAATAGGCCTCATCACTTGCTAACAGTCCTGATGCAATCACAAGTGAAAGAGAGATATTTCATTTGGATTGTCTCACATCGCCGAGAATGAAGAAAAGATGAAATTTTTTATTGAATTCTAGTACCATGACTTAGAAGTCCGTTCTTTTGCGTCAAAACCGGGCTTCAATTCAAATGGACCAAATCATAACATTTGGCACTATGTTTTGTCTACTTCCAAGAACTCATTCTTATTCTTTTTGTTTTTTTATCTCTTGGATTGTCTCTCTAACCTTCCATTTTTCATAGTTTTGATCATTTTCTTAGCACACTTGTTTTATTATTTGTAAATTTAAGTAATTGAGTGAGCTTGTTGCTCCTCGAGAGACTAAAAAAAAGGACAATACCTTCCACGCAATGACTAAAAAATATATTGTAAATTGAATAAGGAAGTGTTTTAGAAAAATGTTGCTCTTTAAGTTCACTAATATATAATCATCACATTTTTAAGATCGTTCTTTATTAGATCTTGTGCAAAGATAGCATGTTTGAGGAGCTGCTGGAGGGGAGGAGCTATTGCTGTCGGATGCAGTAATGAGCTGCTTAGCAGCGGCTGCTGAAAAAAGCAATCAGCTTCTCTCTCTTATGTTGCTTCAACATGTGAGATAGGGGGTGTCACTCAAAAATGAGCCTGTTGTTCGGCTGAATATGGATTTTTTGTATCAATTTTATTTGCTGATTTTGGTCACTATTTATTTAATTTTTGATAAAATTCGGTCAACTATTGGATACAAATTAAAGAACCTTTTATGTAACGGTTATAAATTCAACTATCCAACGGTTAGGTCATCTACATCGTTGATTAGAACCAAAATTTAATCCAATAAAATTTGGAAAAATTCAAAATTTTAAAAGTTCACATTTTACATATAAATATATACTTCATTTCATTCATAACTTACACCAATTCATCTCTACTTCTATTCATCTCTGTGCGTTTTTTATTTTTATAATTTATAAAGATTTATTTCTTCCACTATATCTCAAGTTTGGTCTAGGACCGAATATGTTCAATTGCGCATATCTAATTGTCGGCAATCCATTGATCCTTTTTCCAACAACAAACAAAAGGTTGATAAGTTTTTGGGAAAAAAATTCATACCGATTTCCACAAGATTAAATAATAATGTTCAGAACAAGATTTCAGTTTAACTTTCTTTCGCACAAGTTTGCCTTCATCTTTAGCATTTTTAATATTTTGTTGATAAGTTCTTGGCTTTGAAGACCTCTCTAGTTGAAAATCATTTAATTCATATTCCTCCATGTTTCATAGATAGCCGCATTATTTAATGAAGAAAGCAGCCAACTTCTCGACATGATTCCTCCATATATATCGTTAGCCCATGTTCAAATATGCCTCCATCCGGAACCATTAAACACCAACCCCAAACGAGCAAGACAAGGTTTTAAAACTTGCATCTTGTTGCACCCAAACACAATATGCTCGTTGGTTTCGTTCTCTTCATTGCACCAGCCTCTTAATTTTGACGTTTAGAGTAGTTTACAATTTCAGTTTACTTTCAATATCGTAATTTCAATTCCCTTAAATTGTGTAATGTCATTATGTAATTTTATTATATATCAATTACATCATTTCATTCACAAGATAATTGAAATGAATTTTATTTTATTTTTAATTGATAAATAGTGCGAGAAGGCACTACCGTTGCATAAATTGTTCGAATAGCACTTCCATGCTCTTAGTGACTTCACAAAATGAAACTAGTAGATAAGTTTATAACAGATGGTATGGAGTTATTCTTAAACTTGGACAGCATGTTTTGTGGTATTCAGGCCTACTAGTTCCATCCATGTTAATGATATGAATGTCCACAGGCTGCACTGCCCTATTGCTGCGTCTTTCTGGTGACCTGATCATCATCTACTCGAACAGTTTCATATATGTGGACTGCACTTGAATCTCTGAGCTTTGATTTTGTAGGCTCCCAACTTTGAGACACTTGGATGTTGTTGATACCCGAGACTAATATTGTTACAAGCATCCTATTCAACCCTTATCTAGGGCTCATTGTATAGTCTTGATATGAGAAGATCGGCTTACCTTCAAACATGACAACAACAGCTAGTCATGACATGACTGGCCGAACGGAGAAGAGGGCATCTTGTTGGATTCTTTGATGAGGTTTGATTATGATGCTCATATCCATTGTGGAACAATATATATGATGTTGCCTTGTGGTGGCCTAAGCAATGATCCAACAAAGTGATTCATGATCATCATGCGGAGGAGGAACAATAGTGAAGATGTTTGCTAGAAAATTGTGAAGGTGGAAGCTTAGCTAGCTTGATGCAACCCCCAGAGGAAAGTAGAAAAGTGAGTGTTCTAAACCTAATGCGATTAGGACCCTTCTTCATCTTAAACTTCTTTACCAAAGTCATTGAACTATTGATATAAAACCCACTCCTTATTTAACAAAAGCTCCCTCCAAATCTTACACATATCTCATTTTTCTGATCTCGAACTTTCCATATCAGTATCGACATTCTATTTTAAATTAATCCAGTATCTATTAATGCATGAATTGTACGTCCATGTGGTGCCATTTTGGCCATAGATTCACCTTTACTTTTGAAGCACGTCCCCTAATTAAACCTTTTTAAGTGCCTTAATTAGGCATCATTAGGACCATGATGGTGACAGTCTTTTTTCCACCTATAATAAAAACCCTAATAAAGCTAGTGCCAAATGAGGCCCAATAAGGTCCGGCCCACATGTAGCCCTAAAGCTTCAAAATCAATAAATAGCCCTCACTTCTTAAAATACTCCCTTCAAATAAAATATAATTTTATCTTCTTATTTAATAAAACATCGTGATTCTCTTCTAGTAAAAATTACGTTGGTTTAATATTACAACTATATGATATCATTATATTTGATTAGACTCTACTAAATGTGAATCCTCACTTGTGAAAGCAAACCAATTAGGGTTAGGGTTAGCTACATGCTTACTCTTATTACGTGTTTGGCTTGAGTTGTAGATCAAGGGTTTTGCTGAACATGGTTGACAAGCATTAAATGCTGACACCATACACATCCTTGTAAGCTTACATATGCTGTCCAAAGTCCAACTCCAACTGCAGTCTTTTCAAACATTATAAATCACATGGTGCATTTGGATCCATCTATCATTTTCAATTATGATTTTGGTCATGTTTCAATTTCACATTCAGTCAAACCCCTCTAGGTGGCACTTGTCTCACACTATACATTTGTCAATTTTTTGGTAAAATGTAGGTTGCAAAAACATTGTACAAAATTATTGTCGATCAATTATGTGAACCATTTCGTGGCATAGAATGTTTGCTTGTTGGTACAAGTGTTTTAAAATTTCCAATCTTTCGTTAAATTTACACGTGATGCTAGAAGTATCAATCATCATTTCTGATCGTTTCATTCACGACATGACGATATTGTCAATATAATTTAAATAAGACTAGCCTCGTCTTAAATTGAGTTTAATGTGAAGAATAAGGGCACTTTTAATATCAAGTTGAAGTGCTTTTAGAAAAGCTTATCAAGTAAATGGAAGGGAATAATGAAAGGTGGTGGGAAGTTTATAGGGTTACATGTGTGATAAGTGTTTTGATATAGAAATAAAGTGTGATATATACTCCAACATATCAAGGAAAAGTTGGTGCTAATTTCTGGTGCTGTGTTTTGAATTTATTTTAAGGCTGCATTTTTCTAGCTAATAAGAAGTTAATACATAAAAAATTGGAATCGAGAACATGTACAAAATCATGTGTTTTTCAGAAACCGATCGATTGAAAACAATGTTTTTATAAAAATAAAGTTTAAATGGCGTAGTTTTGTATGATTTTTTCTCTCGATTTGCTCTGTGTTATAAATTTAACATTAAAATTACTCCACTTTCTTAATTTAATTTCCAAAATGCCCCTCTTTAGTATAGGCGCTGTTTACATAAGTGCTTATACCTTAAAACGTTGTCCTGAACAGCGCCTCTGGCCTAATCAACACCTATCTGGCGATGCGATGACATGGTCAGACGCCGTTCAGGACAACGTTTTATGTTATAAGCGCGGTCTCGGACAACGCTTCTTCTTTCTTTCTTGTAGCGAAAAAATATTTTTTAATTACAATTATATTTGTTTGGAGAAGAAGCGGAACACTTATAGTCCTAAATTATTATTATAATGTATTTTTAGCCAAATCCCGTTCCACAACAATGCTTATGGAAAGCGCCTATTTAAAAATGAGATTTTAGAAACTAAATTGAAAAAATGAAGTAAGTTTGAGATGGGTAAATCGGAATATTTTTTTTTTTTTTTATATCTTGAAACCTAGTCTGGTATTCGATTTTTTAGGAGTAGTATATATTATCTCGATATTGTTAGTTACTATAGACTTTTTGAATTAAAATCATGTAAGGCACCACCACAAACAAGCATTAAAACTAATTTTGAGTGGAGAACAACTCATGATCACCCACCATTTTTATGATCTCAACTTTTGACCTAACTTTAAATTTGTTCACCACTTGATTATGTTCACAAGTTTCATCACTTCAGATCACATGTATAACAAGCTTGTTAGGTCTTTCACTCTTTGTTAATTAAATGGAATTTGGCCAATGTTCAAATAAACACTATTTATTCATGATCAAAAGACATCCAAAATAAATCAGAAACGATCTCTCATTTATTGTTAGATATATAATTAAGCTCTATTCTATATACGACCAAATACATGATGACCCAAAAAGAAATTCTTAGTTGAGAACCCTCTAGAGGTTTCTAACATGTCAATTAAGCTGCCTGAATATTTACACTAGTTGGTGGAGGAGCTGATTTCCCTCCTATGTTCTCAACATCTGGCTCAGACCCATCAACATTAATTATAACATGATGGTCATCAGGGCAGCAATCGACAACCTTTGAGCTTTTGGTTTTACTGGGTCTCTCTTTTTCACCTTCCATTTGTCCAGATTTTGGCATTTCTGGTGACACAGTTGGCTCCACTTTGGCCTTGAAATTTGCCTTGGTGGCTAGCTCTTGCACTGCCTCATAAATCTGTTCCGTGCAGATGAGAATGTCGATCAGTAAGGACGCTACTGTCGCTGTAGGTACTAAATCTAGCAAGTCCATGTCTCCCCACAAGTCGGATTTCAACTGCGACCTTAGAGTTTTTGCAGCTGCTTTTGCATTTGAGATGTGTTGCTGCGCTTCTCCGCATGGTTTCGTCATGTTTTTGATACATTTTGATAGCTCCTTCAGTGCCTTTCCACACTCGGCGCTCAGCGTGCCACAAGTTGTTTGGATTTCTCCCTTGATTTCTTCCGGTGCCTGATTATTAGAGAATCTTGTCATTCGAATAACTGAAATCAATTTTTTTAAAGTTATGCATGAAAGTTCTGCATATACAGTACCAGAATTTCCGAGTTGAGATAGCTGCTGAGTGCTTCAATCCTGTATCCGCATTGCCTATTTAAGGTGCCAATCTTCAAATATTGTCCCCATGGATGACGAAACAAAAATTTCCCGTGTCCAGGTTCCCATTTTGCAAAATTTGACTGGAGAAACATAAGTGGATACAATCAGAGACATTTAATAAGAACATTAGAAAACAGTGGTAACAAATTAAGTGATACTTGCCAGTACGTCTTCGGTATTTTTTGAAGTCAGAACACTTTGGTATCCTTTCAAGGATAGCTTCTCGCCTTTCCTCTCTTCGTTACTTAGATTGTTCAAATGCACATCTCCAAATCCTGCCAAGTGACAAGGCACACTTGTGAGTTCATAAGAAATTTAATGCATGATTGTGTGATGGAATATGTCCTAGCCACACATCTGTTTCTGTATATATTTCCAAAAAAACACTATTTCAAAACATAGAAATTATTGAGTAGTGTTGTCAATTTTCTATTACCCTTGTCATCAATTGTTGACCTTATAAAACCTTTTTTTTTGTACCTTCCAAAAAACTTCCAAGCTTTTCCATGTTGAGAGATATCAGCTTGTGGAGATCTTCACCAGCCCAAACAGGGCAAACACAGATGGCTATGATCACACAAGCTGAGCCACCGATTAGGATAGTTGATAATCGTTTGTGAGCGAGCTCAATTATCTCATCGTCTCTGTAACCAGATACTGACACCAACGCGAATGTCAAGATAAATATCAACATCCCATAGTCATATCTGGCCTTGATCTTGGGGAAAAATCTCAAGAATGTTGACACGGCAGCTGCAAATTAAATACAATCACCAGGTCATTCCTTTTTATTTGTCTTTAGCAAAATAGGAGAAACTTGGATGACGAAACATGTTTTCATTTTTTTTTTTAAAAAGATACCTTGTACGAAGACGAAAAGTCCTAGAAGAATGGGTTCAGCTATGTGCCCAGATAAACTTGCCAAGTGATGAGCTCCAACACCTAGTGCACCAGCAAGGAGGGTTGCCAGACCTCTGTTTAACCCCTTACTGAGTGTAGCTCCTGGAACAGAAAGAGAAATTCATAATTAAGTCTATGCTCGATATTCAGCCAATTAAAGCTCATGTTTTATAAACAGTCTTACCTACGGAGAACTCGAACACAACAACAACAGTCATGACAGCCCACATTGCAGAAACACCAAAGTTATCGTACAATGGCTGGAAGTAATAGAAAAGTGATACGACAGTTAGCGCAAATCCAACTTTGAGCGAATGATATACTCTTCTGGGATCATCCTGTCCAATCTTTTTAGCATTCTCTGCAGCATCAACAATACTCGTCATAAGTTTCCTAGGCAAGGCTTTGACAGATATCAACCCCCGACCTAAAGGACCAGTCTTCACATGGCTGGCTGCGTCCATTTCCATTTCTAGACCCAAACAGGCATAAACTAAATGATACTCACTTAGAAAAAATGCCTTTGTTGAGTGATGACATACACTAGGGAGATAGCAGAGAATTAGATGACTCTATAGGAACTTAACAAAGGTTATATTTATAGGGATGAAATGAAATGGGTAATGCTTTCACACTTAGATGATTTAATTTTCTTTTTTGGAGGACAGGTTTAGGTGGCCCTTATCTTATTATATTTTATTCTTTGTTTTTATATCTGTACGGTTCCAAGTACAAAGAATTCGGTAAGCAGCAGGACTCCAGGGCTGAAAGTGCAAGATATAAGTGAGTGGGACTTCAACTAGGTAAATAATAATTTTGATCAGTGGTTGAGATGATCACAACTTTATGACTTTCTTTGACACAGGACTATCTCTGTAGCCCATTAAAATTTAGCACAAAGGAGATTTCTATTATCATGGATCCTTTGGCTTTAAATTTACAGCAAGATGCATTCCCCTTGTAGGGTGTAAAACTGGATCCCACAGAGAAGGACTCGATGAATTCCTGCAACATTTAGCAGATACCACAAACTAGTTGAGTGAAAACACCATAACGGATGGGTTCTAAGTGTAGATATCAATTCAGCTGAGTTCAATTCAGATAAAGTAGAGTCTCCATTATCACAGAAAGGAAAAATGCTGAGTCGGATTTTGAAAGGAGTATCCCAAACTGAGTAGTAATTTGGTCACTGTAGTTTTTAAAAAACGGCCACTTGGGTGAAAGTACTTATTCATAAAGTTCCTAGATGCTCTGTCTAAGGCTTTGGAAATAAGTTCTCAAAATCCCAATGATAAAACCAGTGTCATGAGCTTAATTTACTAAGTGAGTGCTTAAACATAACTCAACATACTGCTTAGACGCATATGATACGGGAATATAAAATCAAATGAGCGGACAATAAGAATATGCTTTTCTTTCGTCCCTTGGTGATTATGTGACCTGATGCTATAACTTAAGAGAGGCAGACAATTTTTCACATCTGTTTTATGCGCAGATACATAGGACTCTGTAAATAACTCTATAATCAACAGTACCTGTGAAAAGTTGAAATTCAAAGTGAACTATTTGTTACCTTTTGGATTCTCTGATGAAGCCTCGTTAAGTTTCTCTGCTCCACTGGTACTTGTCCCAACTTTGCCTATATTCGATGTTCTCAGCAATGCCATTCCTCTGATATAGAATTGTTCGATTCGGCTGTACTTCGATTTGATATCAAGGTATTGGTCCTAAATCCTTTAATCTTTTTGACGATCAGTCTTTTGGATTGGTTCCGTGGGTACAAAAACCAAATAACTAGAGAGTGATCATTCTATTTAACATGTTCTCATCCATTGATGATCAGTTTCCTCCTCTGATTTCGCATCAGCAGAAATAAAGCTTAAATGTTCTCACCGGTGATTTTGAGCCTCCGATTCTGATATGGACGAATTGATGTCCCAGGTTTATGTTTGCATGTGCTCATAACAGAGTGGCCAACACCAGGAAGATCCAATACGACAGCTAAGTCATATAGTGAGCAACAAAAAACAACGTGTTTTCTTGATCATGGCAGCATAACAAGGACTAAACCTAAGAAATAAAGACTCTTAGCTCATAAACTTAAGAATGAATACACTGGGAACCACATATATCGCTTCATAAGAAGCATGTAATGATGTAAACATTTATCTCACATTACCAAAATATGTGAACACCAGTGGCATGTCAAACTACATTTTCGCATCTGAATGTCTTTGGCCATTCATCTTCCATAAACACTCCAGAAACATTGAATTGTAGGGGTAAGCTAAAGAGTACAAATCCCTAAACCTTTCAAATCAAACAAACAGGCTTCAAACCTTCAACAACCACCAGCACATGACAAAACGAAAGCACATGCTTCATCTAGTCACATCTGAGCTTAAGAATTATGAACTTAATCGAACACTTACAGTAGGAAACAGCAGGCCGAATGACGGTCCCCCCCATGCCGTCGATCGGACATGTCCGGGAAATCTTATCAAGAATCATAAACCCTAACTTCACGATCCTCCTCGTCTCCCTCTCGACCAAACCCTTCCTCGAACAAGATTTCCCGCCTTCTAAATCCTACTTGTCGTCATTCAGTAGCGCCACGTGTCGACTTCTACACACAATGGGCCTCCCGACGCTTCATGGGCATGCAGAACTAGTAATTGGGCCTGGCCCACTACTGAAACCAAACTGGGCCTGCCCACACTATTTTTCAAATTACAATTATCAATTATCAAACATCATCCCACCATATCATAAATTATACTTAGAAACTCATAATATCATCCATAGATATTTATACTACAAATGTAAATTAAAATCGACTAGAACATTAATACTTTTGTTTTTATGTTTTTATATATTTTTTATTCTAAACTGTCATCATAATTCTTATTCTGATCCATCAGGAATCGAATTCTAATCAACGAAATTTTTGACATCCCTTTTGTCAAGACGCTCGATGGACAACCGTTAATACTTATGAATGGTATACCCGTTCAAAGTCTTAATAGTCTTTGTTACAATTTATTTAGTCACGAAGACCTTTTACATTGCCATCCACTATGGCGATACAATTAAATCAAACAAATATTTCAACATAAATCACATTTTTCGATTAAAATAAAGAATGTTTAAATTTATTTAAATATCATTTTATTTGAAAAAAGTGTAATTAAAAATTTTATTATAATTACGAAATGGAATTTATATCTCGGAACACTTATTTGGCGAACATGGTTGTCTTCGAGTATGAATGAAACAGAACATGCCACGTCACGTTCGGATATTTTGTAACCCAATCATGATAACACGTGGCGGGATCTGATTAGATGATACATAAAATTGGACTAGTCAAAGTCAAGGGAATGTTCTTTGAGACTTTGAGTAATAAATGGATAGACAATGTCTTTTTAATACGTCGACGTATGGACCATGCCGGCTTCCCGCTCCATTTCTGACTATGACCCGACATAATTATATCAAATATATTTAATTATAAATTAATATATTTATGACGTCATTATATTATGCTTATATTTATTTCTGCAATCAAATTTAAACTTATGAAGTCATGGATGAAATTTTGATTAAGAACTAAAGATAAAGTAATCATTTGGATTTTTTATCGGAATAAAACTATTTTTGTAATTACATCCTAATTTTAAGACAATGTTGAATAAAAAAGTCAATAATTATATAAATCGAAACTTTGAGGACTTATAAGGAATTAATTAAAACTTTAGGTACTTGTTTGAAAATAAAATAACGTTGTCTTCCTCGGTCAAATATCTGCAACTCTCAATACAAAGCTTCTCCTCAGATGGAGTAGTTTTCTGCAAAAGTTTTCTAGTGAAATTTCTCAGCTTCTGAGTGCTAAAAATCTCATCGAAAATGGAGAGAGAAGATCAGAAGTCAATTGAAATTCCTCCCTACTTTCTCTGCCCGATATCGCTCCAGATCATGAAAGATCCGGTCACGGCCATCACCGGCATCACCTACGAGCGTGAAAGCATCCAAAGATGGATTTTAAACTCCGTAAACCCTACCTGTCCCGTTACGAACCAACCCTTGTCGAGAAACTCGGACTTGATTCCGAACCACACGCTCCGGCGACTCATTCAGGTCTGGAGCACCGCCAGCTCCGTCGACCGGATCCCGACGCATAGTAATTATGGGCTGGATAAACCTCAGATTTTGACAGTGGTGCGGGTTTTGGAGAGTGTGGATGTTGAGACGGCGGAGTTTGTGGTGAGTTTGACGAAGCTTGAGGAGTTGGGAAACGGGGCTGAGATGAACAGAGCGTTGATGGCGAGGTGTGATGTGCCGAGGTTGATGCTGGAGTTGCTTGTCAGGTGTTCGACGAAATGTCTGAGTGAATGTGTGAAGAAATGTTTGGTGGTTTTGAATCGGGTTTGGAGTTGTTATCATCCCACGCACGATTTCAAGACGTTTGTCGACAAGAACAGCCTTGATTTGGTCGATCATTTGTCATCCGCTGCTCACAAAAACGATCTATCTGCCGAAGCGATTTTAGCCTTGAAAATGGTTCTTGAGCTGACCAGTTTGAACCAACTGCAGCTCCTCAAGGTGGACTTCTTCTCAAAAATGGTGAACTTCTTGAACCCGAGCAGCCCTACCCACCGGCCAGCGACGATCCCAGTGCTCCAAATCCTAGCCCACTTAAGCACGATCGGGCCGAACAGGACCAGCATCATGGAAGCTGGGATTGTTCAAGCCCTCATCGAGCTAGAGCTTGGTAACCCTCCAACTCACAAGAGAACTTCAGATCTCATATTCAACTTGCTATCTCTCTTGTGTCACTACGTAGATGGACGTGAGAGATTTCTAGCTCATCCTTGCGGCCTGGCATTGTTGGCGGAGCGGCTTCTGAGAGTTTCTCCGGTCGTCGATGACCGGATACTTGAAATGATCTCATTGATTTCGAAGCTGTCGGGGAGAAAGGAGGTGGTTATGGAGATGTTGATTGTGGGAGTTGTGTCCAAGCTCTGCATGGCTATGCAAGCTGACTGTGCTGACTATTTGAAAGCCAAGGCGAGGAAGGCTCTTAGGATGCATTGGACTTCTTGGAATGGCTCTCCTTGCATCTCTCTCTACTAGCTCACTTTGCATCATACATGAAACACGTGTCACAACAGACCAACAATTTTCCATACATGCATCCATTTATGTATAGGTTTGATCTCGCTTTTATGAATTTTTGGATAAAACATACGCGCAGGATCTCTTATAACATAATAACATTCTATAAAATTCTGAAAAAGGAAAATAAATCTTTGAGATGAGTGGGTCCCAGATCGCCACCTCTACCTACCATCCCTCGGGGCGGACCGGGGCTGATGGGAGGATCTGAGACAATTTCAGCAAGTTAATTCCCCATCCTATATACCCAACATCATTTGACCGGTGTTTACAAGTTGTCTGCAATCTTTGTTGGCTCATAATTGCATTCATTTATATCATATCGATTGAAATAAGTGACATATTCCGAAACCCTAATTGTCATAATTGTGGAAAATACAACCTTAGATGCCGTGACATGGCATGACAAGACACGACACATTATCAATGCGGTTGTTGCGCAAAGTTGGACTTGGGAGTTGCTATCTATTGAAGTTGGAGACTGAAGTCGCACAAGAGACAAAAAAAGCAATTAGGGTTGCTGGTGGTGGTAGTTTAAGCTACACGCTATTCCGGAGACCAAGGCGTTTTCAACTACATGGACTTTCATGCACATCATTTTATTCATGTTATGTGCTTGTCTGATTCGTGTTTTAGTTAATTTCAGTGAGTTGGTTGTTCTTTTGATGCGCCAAAATTGGGCTTGTGTAACCCAGTTTGGTTTGGTCCAGTTGAAACCCTAATCGTTACACAGGCGACAACCTAGGTTTACTAGAAACACACCAACATTCGAATCAAAAGAATCTCCGCCACGACATCAGGATCCCAGAGCAGAAACTTCTGAAGACAAGGTATTGTAAACGGTAGCATTTGCCTAAACAAAATCTTTGTAAGCCACTCAACCAGCAGCACAAATCCTAACAGATTACAGGAGATGTTTCCTCAAACACTCTCCAACGAGAAAAAAATTAAAATTAAAATTGCCCTAGTTTTAAAAATTGTTTTCTTAAATGCCCTGCATCTGGAAAAAGCTTCTCAAATGCCTCATTTTAAGACGGAACTCTCAAAAATTGAATGAGTTTGGTTTTGGTAAGATCGAACTCGTTAAAATCTGTAATTATGGAAGCCACGTGCGATCCCGTCAGAACCAATAATGAGTTCGAGCTTGGGAAGACTGAACTCGTACAATTTTGAAGGAGCCGAAGCTATTCTTCTACTCTCACACGATTTCAGCGGTCACCCACCCTAAAGCTCGAACTAGCTTTTCCAATTCGTCCCGATTCTGCGAAGTATAGCCTTGCACGAGATGGGAGGAAGATTCCAAGGTAATTTTGAGGTAAGATGTTTGAAAGATTTTAGTGATTTGAGATACTGTAATGGTGTGTAGTGTTGAGGGTATATAGAAAGGAAGAGTTATGGTATAAATTGATATGTTAGGGTTGAAATTAGAGAATACGGATATATGGTAACATGGAGTTTAGTAGGTATATACTTGAATTTGGTTAGATATGTTGAGAATCATAGGTTAATTGAGGTATGGTTAGACATATTAGGGTTACAATTAGGGTTAATTAAGGTATGGTTAGACATTTTAGGGTTACAATGAGGGTTAATTGAGGTATTGTAAGGTGACAAATTGGTTTTGAGTAGGAAATTTATTTGTGGAAAATATAGAATGCGGAAAGTATTCTGATTGAATGTAAACCGAATTGGTGTGACACTTACACACATTTTGTCTTGTGATGCCGTTAACATGACATTTAATTTTACCGATGGATATAGATGATATTGTTACGCCCTAACCAATTGACAGATCGATTCTGACGCAACAACCTATTCACCGTTCGGAAGAAGTCTGGATAGATCCGGTTAGAGAAAAATTATATTTTTCACCAAATCCAAATCATATTAAATACTCCCTCTGTCCCTATTTAATCCTTACGTTTCTAATTTGGCACATGATTTAAGGAGTGACATAAGATTTAAAGAGATGGAGTAGATTGTGTGGCACAAGAATAAAGGAGAAACAGGTTGGTACTACAGCCATGTCATCAATCCGTGGTGCAAGTTCTCAACCAATTAAATCAAAACACATTTCAAATTTGGACCAATAGAAACATGAATAAACTTAAGCTTACACAATGACCATGTTTTGTTTGAATTTAATTACTCTGAGTAGACTACTCTTAAATAAAATTGAAATCTTCACAAAATATCTAACAACATTGTTGCTGGAGTAACTGCTGCTGGAGTAATTGCTGCAGGAGGAGTAGTAATTGCTGTTGGAGAGAGCAACTATACATTCAATGCCTTCTAGAGGAGACCTTTTGTTTAATCTCAATGTTGAACCAGGTGAGCAAGAAACAGAGCAACCAAGAGGTACACCAACCAAGAGCAACCAGAATTTTCCAAATCACCATTAATCTTGTTCCCACCAGTATGGGTATCGGCAAAGATAGAATCAAAACTCATTCTATTGAGAATTGGTTGGATCCAGATCGGACGAAATTGTGAAGGAGCAATTTTGGTTCAAGCAAAGCGGCGGAAAAGATGATGAAGGATGAGAATGAAGCCCTAGTATGAGTCGGTTCTGTTTTATTTTTTTATTTACTTTTTTTTGATGGATTTATTTTAGTAATTTATTTGGCAGGTAAATGAAAATTAATTATTACAGTTGAGAATATTTATTATAATTATTGAAAGTAAATTAATCAGGTGAGTATTTATTTGTTTAGTGTAAAAATGAAAATTTATGACATGTTTGATTGAAAATTTATGATTAAATAATTGATTGTTTGATGAATGGAAGAATGTTTATTTATGGTAAGTTTTGGAAAGGTAAGGATTATTTTGGGACGCCCAAAAAGGAAAGTGTAAGGTATATTATGAGACCGAGGGAGTATTATTTTTTGAAATATAAAGAGCTTAACAGTTGACTTTTGTGTATGTATTGTAGGCCGGAAAAAGTATAAAAATGATGCATATTAGGATATGGGATATGGATCCTAGGATAGTACCGTATGTAGCAAGAGCATGCTTTTATCCTTGGACTCAAGTCCAAAATGTCGAGGCTGATTGTGCATGCTCACCACCCTGGTCGAATGTTGGAGGCAAGAGACGCACACATTTCACATGTCGATGGGAGAGTGCAATATCACTCTTCAGGACGTGGGTCTTGTTACGGGATTGTCTATCGAGGGAGAGGTCGTGTTTTGACCCTGCGAAGTACTTACCGTATTTTGGTCCATATTTTGCAAATCATAGACCAAATCTATTTGACTATTATATTCCAAAATTTAAGTAAAATTGGATAATTAAATATACGACCATATTTGATTAAAACTTGCTTCCTATTCTACGTAACATGTCTATTTGGACAAGATCTTATGTTGTCCTACATTGCGACATAGACCACATTTGCGTGCATGTGCCTAACCTTGGGTACTGGATTTCCCATGGTCCATCTCATTGCGTCTGCGCCTCGACGGATGCCTACCAATTTTTGATCTCTTGAATCCAGGGTTCGCTACGTGCTGCATTCCATCATACGGCCTTCAATGTTGTTCATCTCCAATTACAAAAAATGTGTAGCTCCAGGTCGCAAAGTAAAACTCCAAAGTTAGTGACGTTCGACAAATCCAGTGTATAGAATACCCTCACTTTTACATACTGCCATAACATGAGAACATGGGTAGTGAAATGCTTCCCATTTATCACAAGTGCACGTACCCTCTTCTAGTTTGACCGCATGAGTATGATGCATCCTAAAAGTTGTCACTTGGAAGACACTTCTTGATGCGTCAAATACCTGAACTCTATGGAACTGTGTTTTATTCCTAATATCCCTCAACTTCATATCTATCTTCGGTGAAAACACTTCAACTGCATTCTAGTATGCATCTCGATGCTTGTAGAAATATGCATTGCATTGGAAAAAAGTGAACTTAACTAGAGCACATATCGGTAGGTCTCGGCCACCCTTTATAGCACATATCGATAGCATTTGTCGTTATGGATCCACATCTTCTATCACCCTCATCATATGCTAAAGACCATTTTGACTAGAGAATACTATCCAACCATTCTAAAACCCTCGGTTCCTCATGAAGCAAGTCACGCAACTCTTGGTATTCTTTGTTAAACTTGCTTTTGTCTCTGGTGTGCCACATGCCTAAGTTTCTTCTTCAAAGTAGTATCCTTCTTCACGTCAAAGTTACTTTGCAAATGTCAAATACACACCCGGTGATAAGCTCGAGGAGCAGTCCATTCAGATTCTTGCATTGCTGCAACGACTCCTTTGTGTCGATCAGCAATAACGCACAACTGATCACGATCTGTCATGCCATCTCGTATGCACTGCATAAACCATTTCCAAATAGAATTATTTTAGCTTTCTAACAAAGAAAAAGCAACTGACAATATATGGTTATTAGCGTCCAAAGCAACCGCCACAAGTAATTTTCCATCATACTTTCCATACAGATGAGTGCCATCAACACACAACACGGGATGACAATGCTCCTAAAAGCCCTAAATACCCGGTGTATGATCATACAATCATTGTCTTCATCTCTTGAGTAAAGTCATATAACAATGGTTTCAGGAGTTGAATCCTCCAACGGCTGCATAAATCAGGGAAATTTTACGAATGATTCATCTCAATCTCCAAATAAAATTTTCAGCGCCTGTTGCCTTGCTTGCCATGCCATCAAATACTGAATCTTGTTACCATAATCTATAAAGATCTTGGCTCTAATTTCACCGGGGGATAATCACAATCTTTCGCTTATAACATCCCCACTTTTTATTGCTATAAAGTGTCTCGTGAGGTGCACATTTTCTTTTGCAATCTGATCACTGTTGCATGTATGATCCCCTCGATACTTTCTAATCTCACAATATGATGCTTTTTTTCATCGTTATTCGGATCCGCCATGAACAGTTCCCGTCACCTTCTCGATAATGAAGAACCAACAACCGAGAGTCAGATTTCTTCGTCAAATATTCAACACGGTTCAATATGGAATACTTTTGAACAACGTAAATGACATATGTCTTGCTGTTAAATGTATCTCCCACCCCAAGTGTAACCCGTTCATAGTCACCACCCAAATACTCATCCAAGAGGTTATTCGCGGCTCACGCCGACACTTCATTGAATGCTGGAATATCTCATACACGTTCAGGTTTAGGAACCATAAAGACATCCTCATTATCAAGTTCCTCGAGGAATTTCATTTCATACCTATCAAACTCATCCATCACGAGCATGTCTAGTGTCTCCCACGTCGACATAACCATCTAGTCCGATTCTGTTTTATACATTTCTATTTACCTTCCCTGAACAAAATACAACAATATGAGATCTTTAAATAGTATCACTACAAATTTTGCTCAATTTTTATCACATACACAAATCAATCAATAAGAATTTCACTAATTACTTCTACTAAAACTATCCCTAACATGAAAATCATAGCTCATACATACTGAATACCAAATAATAACCTCTTCAAACAATTTTATTATAAATTAAACACATTTTCATCAAAAATACATAATAATCAATAACATTTTCACAAATTTGTCTCATCAAATTATTCCTGACTATTACACAATAACCCTACCATACTAAACATTTACTTACCACAATATTTACCTCCAAACACCTTTCAAATCTCTTAATCGCCAGAAGTTGGAGCAGATGGGGGAAGGAGGAACAAGAGGAGAAAGAAGGTGGAGGAAGGAGGAGAAAGGAGGAATCTCAGAATTCTTATCTTCGCGAGACCGGTCTTAATAAGATCAGTCTTCTAATAATTCGAGCCCCAACCAATAATCCGGGCTCTTTAATTCTTTCAGGAGACCGGTGTTGTTATGACCGGTCTCCTGAAAAAATCAATAAGACTGCTCAATAAAATGAGAGCGTTTGAAAAAAAAATTCAACAAATGGAGCATTTGATAATGTTGGATATGGGTTTGGAGCAAATCTAATTTTTTTTCATCAGATTCACATCCTATCTTCAGCTCATCATGTTACATATACTTTCACAATAGAATCAAGAAAAAGAGGTTGTCTTTCAAGATGAGATGTCTTTTGTCAACACAACACAGTACAACCTCAAAGAAATTCTTAATTATAACATCTTAAGTTGAGGAAAAATATTTAGAAATGCCCCCTCCCCCAAACTAAATTTCATAAAGACTTGCTTTGCAAAATTCCTTGTTCAAATACTCCGGTTTCTATTGAGACCTGTCACGGACTTAGATGTTGACTACTAAGTCGTGCGGCGCTTAGCTAGGACTTTCACCCAAACTAGCTAAGAAAGCCTTTCCCGAAAGTCGTTAAGTGCACAAACGCGACTTAGGACTTAGAACACTAGAGCGCAAGAGAACTTTGTGAGAGAGATGATTTGTATTGCAAAGGATGGGTTGGAGCAAATGACTCCTCCCCTATTTATACAACTCTCCTCCTCAAATGGAGGGCTAGGATCGTTTTGATGCAACGGCTATAAATTCTACTCTAGAATATTCCTACACTATCTACAATGTAAAAGATAGTTCCACAAGCTTCCGTGATCTTCCATAAGCTTCCACACTCTTCCGGAGCTTGGGTTGAGGCTTCCTCCTTTTTGGGCTAATAATCGGGCTAAGTGGTGGACTAGGTCACTTAGTCTAAATGCTTGTCATGGCCCGGTCTTAACC
The DNA here is from genome assembly GCA_963678935.1 of Umbilicus rupestris. Lineage (NCBI taxonomy): Eukaryota > Viridiplantae > Streptophyta > Magnoliopsida > Saxifragales > Crassulaceae > Umbilicus > Umbilicus rupestris. The sequence continues at coordinate 11,031,441 of OY787623.1, read as the reverse complement.
TCCCTTTGTGCAGTCCAAAATAAAAGGGCCGTGACATCCTCCCCCACCTATTCCGTCGACGTCCTCGTCGAGGCTTCCTCGAACTCTCGGATCTTATCTTTGAATTGCCAAAGGGACTCGTCGGGTTCCCAACTTGCCTCACTCGCTGGTAGTCCTTTCCAAAAGACCAAGTATTGTGTGCTTGGAGGGTTACTTGGACGCCTTTGAACTCTCTTTGACTCAATGTAGTCTACCTCCTTGTCATATGAAGTGAGGATGGATGGGGGTGCTCTCGATGATTCTCCTCTAGAGGGATCCTCCTCGTCTCTATTATACGGCTTCAAGCAACTCACGTGGAAAACGGGGTGGATCTTCTTCAATGTGGGTGGTAAGTCGACCCGATAAGAAGCTTTTCCGACCTTTTGTGTGATGTGGTAAGGTCCTTCGTATCTCTCATGAGACCTTTGTGGAGCATTCCTCTCCTCCTTCGTTGATCGAGGTTGAGTTTGATGAATACTTTGTCACCCACGCGAAACTCCACATGTCTTCGCTTCTTATCCGCCCTTCTTCATCTTCTTTGACGCCTTGTCCAAGTAAGATCGGGCTATGTCAGCTTGTTCATGCCATGCTTTTGCCTCTTTAAACACTGCTGGACTTCGCCCTGTGTACTTCGAAACAAGACTCTGAGGCGTCAAAGGTTGTTGTCCCGTGGCGAGCTCGAATGGACTCCGGTTTGTCGATTCACTCTTCTGCAAGTTGTATGAAAACTGCGCCACGTCCAAGAGCTTCGCCCAATCCTTCTGGTTGGCACTCACGAAGTGCCGTAAATATAACTCTAATAGTGCGTTGACCCTCTTGGTTTGACCATCTGTTTGCGGATGGAAACTTGTCGAGAAATGTAGCTTTGACCCCATGAGTTTGAAGAGCTTCGTCCAAAACTTTCCCGTGAAGCGAGGGTCACGATCACTTACTATGTTCCGAGGCAACCCCCACAATTTCACCACGTTCCTGAAGAACAAGTGGGCTGCCTCATCCGCCGTGCAATCCCGAGGAGCCGGTATGAAAGTCCCATACTTCGAGAATCTATCCACCACGACCATGATGCTCCCGAATCCTTCCGACTTCGGCAATGCGCTGATGAAGTCCATACTTACACTTTTCCATGGTCGGTTGGGTATGGGCAGCGGCTCCAAAAGTCCCCCGGGCGCTTGACACTCGAGCTTGTCTTGTTGGCACACAAGACAAGTCTTCACATATAGCTCGATCTCGTCCCTCATCCTTGGCCAATAATATTGCACCTCGATCAAAGCTCTCATCCGTCTTTGACCCGGATGGCCTGCCCACTTCGTGTCGTGACACTCTCGGATAATGTTTCGTCTTAGTCCCTCACACTTGGGCACATAGATTCTCCGTCCTTTGGTATAAAGTAGGCCATCTTCTACCCAGAAGCGCTTTGTCTTTCCCTCTTTGGCCATCTCCACCAACATCTTGGTAACGGGATCGTGCGCAAGTCCGTCTTGGATGGTCTCCAACATTCCTCCTTGGACTTGTGAAATTGCCGCAAGTTCCGCCTTGCGACTTAGTGCATCTGCGACGACATTTACTTTGCCCGGCTTGTACTCAAACACCATGTCGAACTCTGCTAAGAAGTCTTGCCATCTTGCTTGCTTTGCACTTAGCTTCTTCTGGGTGTTGAAGTAACTCGTCGCCACATTATCTGTCTTTACCACGAACCTCGACCCCAGCAAGTAGTGTCTCCAAACTCGCAAGCAATGGACTACGGCCGTCATTTCTTTCTCTTGAACTGTATAGCGGCGCTCGGTCTCATTGAGTTTCCGACTCTCTAAGGCAATCGAATGACCTTCTTGTACAAGCACTCCCCCGATGGAAAAGTCGGATGCGTCTGTGTGGACCTCGTAAGGCTTAGTGCAATCCGGTAAGGCCAACACCGGTTCCCTCGTGATGGCATCCTTTAATCCTTGGAATGCCTCCTCGCACTTTGTCGTCCACTCCCAATCCTTGCCCTTTTTCAACAAATCTGTCAAGGGCGCGGCAATAGCTGAGTATCCTTGGATGAATCTTCGATAGTAGTTCACCAATCCAAGGAATGATCGCAACTCGGTAACCTTCTTTGGCGGTTCCGAATCCTCGATGGACTTCACCTTGGACTTGTCCATTATAAGCTTTCCTCCCTTGATGACGTGCCCCAAGAATTGTACGTCTTGTCTCGCAAAGGAACACTTCTCCCTTTTGACGTACAGCTCGTTCTCCCGAAGTACTTGGAAGACGGTCCTTAAGTGTTCGACGTGCTCCTCTAGCGTGTTACTATAGATGACTGTGTCATCTAAGTACACCACCACGAACTGGTCCAAGTACGGATGGAAGATCTTGTTCATCAAGGTGCAAAATGTTGCCGGGGGGTTAGTCAATCCAAAAGGAATGACTAGGAACTCGTAGGCTCCATAGCGAGTCACGCAAGCGGTCTTCGGCTCATCCCCATCAGCGATCCATACTTGATAATATCCCGATCGAAGATCTAGTTTGGAGAAGTAACTTGCGTGCCCTAGCTGATCAAACAAGTTAGCGATAAGAGAAATGGGATACTTGTTCTTGATGGTTACCTTGTTTAGCGCCCGGTAGTCGATGCAAAGTCGCAATGACCCGTCATGCTTCTTCTGGAACAATACCGGTGCGCCGTACGGGGCCTTTGATGGTTGGATGTATCCCGCATCCAACAACTCCTTGAGTTGTCTCCGCAACTCTTCCAACTCTGGCGGAGACATTCGGTAGGGCGCCTTCGCTGGTGGTTAAGCCCCCGGCTCCAACTCTATGCGATGGTCGACTTCCCTCCTCGGTGGTAGTCTTTTTGGTAACTCGGATGGCATAACGTCTTTGAACTCCCCCAACACTTTCTCGATCCCTAATGGTATCGCCTCTACCTCTTGGCGGGGTTCTTCGTCAACTTTGATGGATGCTAGCCAGGTTGCTTGTTCTTCCTTAAGCCCATGCTTGACTTGCATTGCCGAGAGACACATGGAGTCTAAGTTTGCTTTAGTTGTCGTAGACACCATGTGCGGACCTCCCTCCATGATTAGCATGATGTTTTTCTTCGGCCAAGCTAGCACATCAAATTGGCGCAAGAACTCCATCCCCAGGACACATTTGAAATCATCCATAGGAGCAATCGAGAAGTTGACATTACCTCGCCATTCTCCGAGTTGGACATCCACGCCTCTTGCCACCTCGACTAAGGGTTTCGCCTCGCTGTTAACCGTCTTTAACCAACCCTTACTCTTCTCCATCTTTAGCCCCAATCGCTTTGCCTCGTTGGGTTGGATGAAGTTATGCGTTGCCCCCGTATCCACCATGATGGGTATAGTCTTCCCGCTGACTTTCCCATCTACATACATCAATGTCCGATCCCCAACCTTATGAGTGGTTGGCTTGGCCTTCAAAGCTCCAAGAAGCTTGATGCACCCCATCGTTGCTTCTTCCTCCTTCTCCTCGAGTAGAGCGTTGAGCGCATTCCGCTTCGGACATTCCTTCGCCCAGTGTGGCCCTCCACATAAGAAGCAGTCGTTCCGCGGCTTTCTTTCAGATGTCTTGCCTTGGAACGTCCCCTTTTGGTTCGGTTTCCCTCCCCCGAACTTAGGTTTGTCCCCCTTTGGCTCCTGCGCTCCCCCACCTTTGACGGAATTGTCCTTCTTAGCTTTCGGCTTTGAGGATGAGTCTCCCCTTGAGTATTCCGTCAAAGTGTCCGCGATAGTCATGGCCATTGCGGTGTCCCTTACATCCCTCCTCTCCAACTCCATTCTCGCCCATGGTTTAAGCCCGTCCATGAAGTTGAAGAACATCTCCGCCTCACTAACATCGGGAAGTTGGAGCATGAGGGCCGAGAACTCTCTTACGTAGTCTTGAAGCGACGACCCATGTTTCAACTCCTTCAGTTTCCTGCGAGCTTCATGGTTAGCATTCGCGGGATAAAACTGCTTCTTGAGTTCCGCAACGAATGCTCCCCAAGTGTTGATCGTGCAAAGCCCCTTTTGCATCTCATGATACTTTCTACGCCACCAGGTAGCCGCAAGATCAACTAGATAGAGGGACGTGGTACTTACCTTAGAAGCGTCATCCAGTTGGATGGCTTCGAAGTAGCGCTCCATATGCCAAAGGAAGTTGTCTATTTCCTCCGCATTTCGTGACCCCTTGAACTCCTTGGGTTTCGGCACGTTCTGCACCCTTGGAATATCCCGTGTAAAAGGGACCACTTCCCCAGTTCTCCTAGCTCTGCGTAGCCTTACCACCTCTAAGTTGGTCTTCTCTAAGGAAGATTGCAACTCTTGGACTTGAGTAACCAAGGCGTCCACCCTTGCCTGGTACTCCTTCTCACCCCGCCATGCTTCGAGGACGGTGTTGATGTGTTGGAATAACTTGGCTTGTAGGTCCTCCCCCAAGGACACTACTTGACTTTGGAGAGCTCCCACCTTGTCTTCCAAAGTCTCGACGTGGTCGTCGCATATCCCAATGCGATCTGACACTTCCCCAATGCCAAGCTCCAATTTAGCAAACCGCTTCTCGTTCGTCGAGACGGAATGATCCCTAGGCGGTTTCGTCTTCTTAGACTCCTTCTCGGTAGTCCTCCCGTGAGTCTCCGTGTCGGAAGCCATGAAGATGTCTGATGTGCCACCGGACCCTAGCGTGAGCTGTGTGCTTTTTTAGCCATCCGAGTTCGTTTACATTTTCTTTTTGAATTGTTTAGTTATTTAAATTCTGCATTTTGTGCTTTTGAGTTGTTTGGTAGTCTACCTTTGCATTTCACTTGGCTTTCTAGTATGTCTCATGCAGGAAGTGTCCATGGTGATCATGAACCTGATCAAAACAACAACAACAATCCAATTGCTCCCCCTTTTTATGATGAGCCGGAGAGAGTCTTTAATCAAAGGCAAAGGGCAGCTCGTTACAATAGAGAAGAGAGGAGGGAAGACCAAGATGATTATGCATATCCACCCCCTCCTCAACAACAATATGCAGCTCCTCCTCAACAACAGCAACATTATCCACCTCAACCTCATCCTCAGCAATATGCACGTGGAAGGATGAGACCACCTACACTTAGGGAGCTTTCAGCCCCAACATTCAACAATGAACCATGGTGTATTAACACTGATCAAGATGAGGATGACTTTGAAGTGAAGACAGCAGTGGTCCATCATCTCCCAAAGTTTGGAGGGCTGCCAGGAGAAGTAGCATCTAGGCATCTACAAGAATTCAACGGGATATGTCGGACTCTCAAACCATATGCTGCTCCGGAAGAGAGGTTTAAGTTAAAAGTATTTCCCTTCAGTTTAACTGACCTTGCAAAAACTTGGTTTTTATCTTTGCCTTCAGGAAGCATTAGAACTTGGGAGCAAATGCAAAGGAAGTTTCTCGATAAATATTATCCTCCTGCTAGGGCTGCCCAAGTAAGAAGAGAGCTTTCCAACATTAAACAAGGTCCAAGTGAGTCAATGTATGATTATTTGGGGAGATTCAATGCCTTAGAACAAAGCTGTTGTAATTTGAGTATGAGAGAAGAAATGCTTGTGGAGTACTTATTGGATGGATTGAGACCATTGGAGAGGATGCTCTTGGATGCAGCAGCCGGGGGCACGGTTTTGAATCTAACACCTGCCGAGGTGCGAGAGCTTATCAATGAGAATGCCGAGAGTGCCAGATTTAGAGATGATACCGGTAGAAGAGATGATACAAGCCGAACAAGGAATGTCTCCCAAATGGATTCCAATTCAAATCAAATGGCAACTGAAATCAAGGAGCTTAAGCAAATGGTGCAGAAGCTTATGGTTGGCCAAGTCAGTGAAGTTAAAGCGTGTGGCCTTTGTGGAGCTGCGAGCCACAAGACAGATGAATGTCCTAGCCTACATGAGGAAGAGGCTGCTGATGTCAATGCTATGGGAGGATTCCAGCAATTCAACAATAGGCAAGCACCAAGGCAATTTGGATTAGCAGCCAATGGTTTCAGTTGGAGAAATGAAGGAGGATTCAATCAAGGACAAAATCAGAATCAAAACCAAGGCCAAGGACAAGGACAAGCCTACCGCCCACCATTTCACCAACAAGAGAGATACAATGGAAGTGGAAATGGGAATTCTTATGGGCAACAACAAAGGCGCAACTACAATCAAGCTGGCCCGAGCAATGTCAATCAAGGGAAGTCATTAGAGGAAGTTGTTAAAGAGATGGCGATGACTATGCAAAATAATCAAGCCAAGACCGACAGCACCCTAGCCGAGTTGACAAAGCAAATGTCCCAATTGGCGGCTACCGTTTCCGAATTGAAGAATGACAAGGACAAAGGAAAGCTTCCCTCACAAACAATACCCAACCCAAGAGGAAGTGTCAATGCAATTACCTTGAGAAGCGGCAAGAAAATTGCAGAAGAAGCGAGACGAGAAACCGAAACAGGAAGTAGCGCGCCCCAAGAGAACATTAGCTCGGCGCGCAGACCCTTAATGTCTTCATCTGGAGCGCGAATAATGTCTTCATCTGGAGCGCGACCTTCTGCCTCAAATTCTGAATTCCGCCAAACTGACCCTCCCCTTCCATTTCCTATGCAGATTTCAAAGTCAAAGAGGAACCCAACAATGGATCAAGAGCTTCTAGCGCTTTTCAGCAAGGTGGAGATCACAATCCCCCTCCTCGACGCAATCAAGCAAATTCCAAAGTATGCGAAGTTTCTGAAAGATTTGTGCACCACTCGTAGAGGAGGAATTAAACCAGAGCAAGTGAGCTTCAAGCCGAACATCTCAGCCATCCTTCAAGGCAAGGTTGCACAAAAGTGCAAAGACCCAGGTACCTTTACAATATCTTGTATTATCAATAAGGTTCGGGTGGATAATTGCATGCTTGATTTGGGTGCTTCTATCAATGTGTTACCTTATTCATTGTACCAAGTGTTGCAAATTGGCCCTCTTAGACACACTGACTTGATTATTCAGTTGGCTGACAGATCATGTACCAAGCCTGAAGGTATAGTAGTCGATGTGTTAGTGCATGTAGGCAACCTTGTATTTCTTGCAGATTTCTATGTGATGAAGATGGAAGGTGAGGTAGATGCCTCTCAAGTCTTACTAGGGAGACCCTTTATGGTGACTGCACGAACAAAGATTGATACACATACGGGTGATCTTTCTATGGAGGTAGATGGGGAAGTAATCAAATTCAATATTTATCACTCTATGCGATTCCCACCTGACCTTGCAGGAACACATGCCTTGGATACTATTGAGGATGCAACATTGATGAGATATGGAGAGGATATATCAGAGCTGAACATTGAAGAAATTGGTGATGGGCAGTGCACCTATGATGCTGCCAGGTATGAGGTTAATGCGATTAAATTGTGCAGCGAAACAAAACTTGTCCCATCTATTGTGCAGGCCCCTGAGATTCAATTGAAACCTCTACCGGAGCACTTGAAGTATATTTTTCTAGGAGATGGTGAGACGCTGCCAGTCATCATTAAGAGTGGGCTAGAAAGCGATCAAGAGATCAAATTGGCGCGCATCCTAAAGGAGCGCAAAACAGCCATAGGTTGGACTTTGGCTGACATTCGAGGAATCAACCCAGCAATTTGCATGCATCGAATCCTGCTAGACGAGGGAGCGAAACCAGTGAGACAACCTCAAAGGCGTTTGAATCCGATCATGATGGAGGTTGTCCAAAAAGAAGTGCAAAAGCTCCTTGATGCAGGTATCATCTACCCAATTTCGGACAGTCAATGGGTAAGCCCGGTGCATATAGTGCCCAAGAAAACCGGGATGACTGTAGAGATGAATGACAAGGGAGAGCTGGTGCCCAAGAGAGTGCAGAATGGCTGGCGGATGTGTATTGATTATAGACAACTTAATGCAGCCACACGCAAGGATCATTTTCCCCTTCCATTATCGATCAAATGTTGGATAGACTTGCAGGTAAACCATCCTTTTGTTTTCTTGATGGATTTTCAGGTTATAACCAGATTCCCATTGCGGCTGAGGATCAAGAAAAGACGACATTCACCTGCCCCTTTGGTACATTTGCATTCAGACGCATGTCCTTCGGATTGTGTAACGCACCAGGTACCTTCCAGCGTGTAGTTATGAGCATATTTTCAGATTTATTGACTGATTGTGTTGAAGTATTTATGGATGATTTTACCGTGTATGGAAATACTTTTGATGAATGCTTGCACAATTTAGATAGAGTGCTCACACGTTGCATTGATATGAACTTGGTGCTTAACTATGAGAAATGTCATTTCATGGTCACACATGGCATTGTTCTCGGACATATTGTTTCTGAGAAGGGCATTCAAGTAGATAGAGCAAAAATTGATATCATTGGTGGATTGCCTTTTCCTACTGACCCGCGTGCTATCAAGTCTTTCCTAGGACATGCAGGTTTCTATCGCAGGTTCGTTAAAGACTTTTCGAAGATTGCCCTACCATTGTCGCGGCTGCTGCAAAAGGATGTCCCATTTGAGTTTGATGATCATTGCAAGACAGCTTTTGAAGAGCTCAAGGCAGCCTTGACCAGCGCCCCAATTCTGCAAGCTCCAGATTGGACACAGCCTTTTGAGATCATGTGTGATGCCAGCGATTATGCTGTGGGTGCGGTGCTTGGACAACGGAGTGAGAAGAAACCAGTGGTCATCCATTATGCGTCTAGGACTTTAGACGTCGCTCAGAGAAATTATTCCACCACTGAAAAGGAGTTTTTAGCAGTTGTCTTTGCACTTGAAAAATTTCGCTCTTATATACTTGGCTCTAAAGTTATTGTGTTTTCTGATCATGCAGCCATTCGGTACTTAATGACAAAGAAAGAATGCAAACCGCGGCTGATTAGATGGATCCTTCTTCTTCAGGAGTTTGATGTAGAGATCAAGGACAAGAAGGGGATTGAAAACACGGTGGCTGACCATTTGAGCAGATTGGTGCGAGATGAAGAGGCGCTGCCCATAGTTGAGACATTTCCCGATGAGCACTTATTCGCTATTAGTGACAAAGCACCATGGTATGCTAACATTGTTAACTACCTGGTGGCAGGTAAATTCCCTCCATCCTTCAGTAGAGCTCAAAGATTAAAACTCAAGCATGATTCTAAGTATTACATTTGGGATGATCCATGTTTGTGGAAGATTGGGGCTGATCAAATTGTTAGACGTTGTGTGCCCGATGTTGAGATCCCATCTGTTCTTTATTTTTGCCATGAACATGCTTGTGGTGGACATTTTGGTCCTAAGAGAACTGCTAGGAAATTGCTTGATAGTGGATTCTTTTGGCCCCATTTATTTAGAGATGCGCATAACCATTGTAAGAATTGTGATAAGTGCCAAAGAGTAGGGAACATTTCAGCTAGGAATCAAATGCCCCAAACTCCAATAGTTGTTGATGAGGTGTTTGACATTTGGGGCATAGATTTTATGGGACCTTTCCCTTCTTCTTTTGGTTACCTATATATATTGGTTGCGGTTGATTATGTTTCCAAGTGGGTAGAGGCTAAGGCCACTAGAGTTGATGATGGAAAAATTGTTGTGGATTTCTTGCGCACTAACATATTTTGCAGATATGGAGTCCCAAAAGCGGTGATAAGTGATCAAGGCTTGCACTTTTGCAACAAATGGGTTGCGGCTGCCTTTAGACATTTTGGAGTGCATCATAGAGTTTCCACAGCCTACCATCCACAGACGAATGGTCAAGCTGAGATATCAAATCGGGAGATTAAGTCCATTCTAGAGAAAATGGTTAAGCCTTCAAGGAAGGATTGGTCCACGCGATTAGATGAGGCATTGTGGGCGTACAGGACAGCCTACAAAACACCTATTGGGACTTCTCCTTTCAGACTCGTCTATGGCAAGGCTTGCCACTTGCCGGTTGAGGTAGAGCACAAGGCCTATTGGGCAATTAAATCATGCAATTTTGATTTGGCTAGTGCAGGTAGTGAGAGAAGGCTACAACTGAATGAGCTGGAGGAGCTGCGTTTGGAGGCTTATGAGTGCCAATCGGATTATAAAGCACGCACCAAGCTCTACCATGACAAGTTTATTCTGAGACGCACATTCGACATTGGGCAGAAGGTACTATTGTTTTCATCTAGACTTAAACTTATGCCTGGCAAGTTGCGTTCTCGTTGGACAGGTCCATACACTATTGTCAAAGTTTTCAATCATGGAGCTCTTGAGCTTGAGAAGCCAAGTACCGGCGAGAGGTTTGTGGTGAATGGGCAACGCGTCAAACACTACCACGGGGAAGAAATCCCAGCTGATGAGGAGTTTCAATTGGCCGAACCGGCATGTGCTTGAAATGGGAGGTATCGTCGAGCCCAAGACGTTAAACAAAGGCGCTTGCAGGAGGCAACCCGGTGCTTAATTTTAGAGTTTTAGTGTGAGTCTATTTAGTGTTTAAAAGAGTCATGCATGTTAGAAGTCATTAGAGTCTTAGAGTGTTTGAATAGCAATTTTTGGTGTTTTCCATCTCAGTGAGTCACGCTCCTCCAGGCAACATTATTTCGCGCGCCGGCTTCACACTTTAGCAACTTAATGTCTTCTTGGGGCGCGTGGGCTAATGTCTTCTTGGGGCGCAATTTTCTCTGACTTTTTTTTAGCCATGTTAGTTGTTTAATTCTTGTGTGTATCTTGCATGAGCTTCCTTTCCTTCCCTAGCTTATACCATGAGGACACGGTTTGATTCAAGTGTGGGGTGGGAAGTTAGTATGCGCGCTACGTTCATCTTGTGTGCCTTTGTTAGCTTGCATTAGTTAATAGTAGAGCACGTTAGTTTTTTTTTAGAGTTGCTGAGTTTGTGAGCATTTGCTGCCATGTTTATGAGGATTATGCTACTGGGTTGCTGCTGGATTAATGAGATGATACATTGAGCTGTGATATAAATGCTGATTTTATGAGATGATGCCCTCTCTTTGAAGTGTTGATATGTATGCTTTCCATGAATTCCAAAATATTGTGATGCTTGCGCTTTAATGTTATATGTTCTTTTGAGCTGAGATATTTCAGGATGTGGAGTTGATAGAAATGTCCTAGAGGGACTTGACATTCATTTGGAGGTTCAAAGGATTGGTCGCGTAGCGCACTGTATTTGTGGAGGTTGGTGCTTCGAGTTATGAGGGGTGATATTGACTCCATCATTGCAGTGTTATGCAGTGGTGGGACGGGAAAACAAACCGTCCTATCTCTAGTCCGAGTAACCGGGAATGGGTGGGTAACCCCTATCTTGCCTCGCGCTGAAAGGGCAAGGATGAGAAAGAGCGGGACGCGTTCCTTATGCTGCCATTCGAAGGCTATGATTGGAACGGTTCAAATTGGAGAGCAAAGCTCAAAAAGGACAAGAAGCAAACATTTCACATTAGAAGCTCGAAAAAGAAAAAAAATCAGATTTACAAGAAGTGAAAGAAAAGCAATCGAAAAAGAGCAAAGTCCAAAAGCAAGAGATATGTCCTACAGGAAAAGAAAAAGGGTTGATCCTCTCATAACTCGGATTCATCACGTGCCAAAGAAAGCAAATTCAGTTGTATGCGCGTGACTATGAAGTTGAACCAAAGAGTGGGGTTAGGAGTCTAAAAGGACTAACTCCTAGTCATCCATTAAATCCCATCTCAAGCTTAAAGGTAACATATATCATTCTAGTTCTTGTTGATCACTATTTGAGAATGATTGTGAGCACGTATTGATTGACTGATTAGGGATGACTTCTCGAGTAATTTCAAAGTTTATATCATGGCATGATAGGAATGATTTGAGTGCTTGCGTGTCTTGTTGTTGTTCGGGGACGAACAAGAATAAGTGTGGGGTAGTTTGATGGAGCGTATTTATACGCTCCATCGAGTTATTTATTCCCATAGTTTTATTACATTTTGCGTGAATCGATTACTCTTTTGTAGTGTTTTCGTATCGCAGGAATGTTCAAGATCGCATTGGAATTTATCGCAAATTCGAAGCATTCATCCATGATCAAGAAGTCAACAGCGGTCAAAATCAACTCTGCTGGTTCAATTACTGGTTCAAGGTGGTTCAATGAAGATGGCTCAACCCAAAAAAAAAAAAAAAAAACCCTAAACCTAAGACATGGACAAATTGGGAAAAGATTTATCTCTCTTCAACACTCCATTTCTGGGACACTATTCACGGGAGCTACTGTTCACGGCAGTGGAGGAGCTGGAGCGAAGCTGCTGGAAAAGTCGCCGGAGTTACTATTCACGGCCGGTTACTGTTCACATTTTACTGTTCACTGTTCACATTCACTATTCACTGTTACTATTCACGGCCGCCGGAACACTGTTCACGGCCGGACTTGTTTGAGCTCAGTTTGAGTATTGTAGTGTGATGAACCTAGTTTCTATTGTATTCATGGATATTATGAGTAGCTAAATCAATATTTCAGTTTGGGGATTTATAGTGCAACAATGGTTTGAGGTCAATGAGTACATGATTTGAGCTATGGATTGCTGCCCTTGTATGAATGAAATCGAATGCTTTGATTGACAATTTAGTGCAGCTTAGCGGTGAGCTAGATTGATATCAATTGCGTTACACTTGACTTGATTGCATTGTTGGGGAAAACCTAGCGGTAGAACCAATTTGTAGTATTAGTCGAGTAACTATTGAACTTGTTCGAAGGCCTAGCGGTTAAGAATAGGTAGAATTTGATTGTCGACATATCTTTAGCGGGAATGTTGAATTAAGGCAGAATTCACTAGCTTACTCATGTATTCGATCGATGATAACTAGCTGCATTGTATTCCCCGAACTGATTTTCTTTGAATTGATTTCCTCAGTTGCGTTCCTTTTTCTGTGACTCTCATTGAACTCCGACTCATTTGCTCTCTTTGGGTTCGACCCTGCTTACCGCTTACTAGTGTGTTACAGGAGTTATAAATTCTAATTTGAGGCGCACGACGACGCGCTGTCAATGTCGAACCTTGCTCTAGATACCACTTGTCACGGACTTAGATGTTGACTACTAAGTCGTGCGGCGCTTAGCTAGGACTTTCACCCAAACTAGCTAAGAAAGCCTTTCCCGAAAGTCGTTAAGTGCACAAAGGCGACTTAGGACTTAGAACACTAGAGCGCAAGAGAACTTTGTGAGAGAGATGATTTGTATTGCAAAGGATGGGTTGAAGCAAATGACTCCCCCCCTATTTATACAACTCTCCTCCTCAAATGGAGGGCTAGGATCGTTTTGATCCAACGGCTATAAATTCTACTCTAGAATATTCCTACACTATCTACAATGTAAAAGATAGTTCCACAAGCTTCCGTGATCTTCCATAAGCTTCCACACTCTTCCGGAGCTTGGGTTGAGGCTTCCTCCTTTTTGGGCTAATAATCGGGCTAAGTTGTGTATTAGGTCACTTAGTCTAAATGCTTGTCATGGCCCGGTCTTAACCTCCCTTTGTGCAGTCCAAAATAAAAGGGCCGTGACAGACCGGTCTTACCAAGACCGGTCTTATTAAAAATCAAGGAGACCGGCTGTGCCATTTCCGGTCTTACGTTTTTCATTGAATCGGTTATGCCATAACCGGTCTCTTTATGAATACTGATGACATGGCAGAAAAGCCGAATCATCATCCATGTATGAGACCGGTTATGTCATTACCGGTCTTAATAAGAGACTGAGAATAGCACAACCAGTCTCAAGTTGATAAGAAATGCACTGCCTCATCATGTAGGTTTGAGACAGGTTATGCCATTAATGGATGAGTTCGACAGGGATGAGATGAAGTTCTTAGACCAAAGATGTGTTACGGTGTATTCTCCCTTTCTCAAATGAAAAGTATGAGTCTCTTGTCTCCATCGCTCTACCAATGATGTGATTAAGGCCCAATCTACCTCAATGTTTTGCACTTGAGTCCATGGATAAAATCCGGCTCTAGCAATAAACTCTACTATCCGAGGATCCATGTCCCACATCCTCCGATGGACCAACTTTATATTTTTTTTCTGCATGTCATAAACCAATGCACTGTCAGCCAATAAACAACCAATTCTACATCAAGAGAATATACTTAACCTCCAAATGTACACTTACAGGGTCTACCCATACTTCACCCGACCGGTGTGTCCGTTGTTGCGTCAAAAATTGAATCATCTATCGGACCTGGTTCAACTATGTCATCTATATCCATCTGCATTGCAATAAATGAGCTGTTAGAATGATCATCTGAATCATCAACATCATCATCATAAGCGCCAAATTCATCATCATATTCAACATCATCACCATCATAATCAGCAAATTCGGCATCCCCATCATAATCATCAAATTCATCATCATCATGCTCATATTCTCATCACATTCAATAACATCGACAAAATCATCATCGTACTCAACAAGTTCATACTCATCGTCGTCATCATCATCATCATATCATAATCTTCTACATCATCGTCAATATCATACACATTATTCTCAAAATCGTCAACATCAAGATCATCATCATAATAAGCATCATTATCGGCATCATCAGAATTATAAGCATCATCATAATAATCATCAATATTGGCAACATCATCATCCTCATCATTATTATCATCATCATCATCATCATCATCAACGACATCATTATAATCATATGCATGCTCTCCATAATAAACAACATCATCATAATCTACATTATCATCATCTCAATTGCACTGAATTCATTGGCAATACCACAACCCCAAATCTATTAACAACAACCGGACGATGATGTCGCGCTCGGATCTGGACGATTGGAGATGGAGAAGTCGCCACGGGAAGCCTGCTCGCGCTGCAGCCGGCTTAACGGAGGACGAACGGCTGTAGAGATGAAGGGCTGACCGCCTTGCTCGGATCTGGAGCAATCGTCAAACGGAGCCGCCGCCGTCCTTGGATTCGCAGCGCAGGAAAATACGGACAGGGAGGGGAAGATCGGTTGAAGGGATGCAGATCTAGAGGATGGGAAGGGCGCCGCCGAAGTTCGCTTCGTTTCGCTGGAGGTGCGGAAGATTTTGTTCTCGGATGAAGGACGGGAGTAGGTCGCCCAGATCTGTGTTATTCACGTATGAAACCGGTTGGGCCATCTCAGACCTCTTATTGAGACCGGAAATGGCATAACCATCTCACACGTGGATGATGACTCGGCTTCTTCTTCGCTGCCATGTCATTAGTATTCAAAAAGAGATCGGATATGGCATAACCGGTTTCAATGAAAAACGTAAGAGACTGGAAATGACACAGCCGATCTCCTTGATTTTTAATGAAATCGGTCCCACTAAGACCAATAGTAAACGGGGTATTTGAGAAAAGAATTTTGAAAAACAAGTATTTGTGAAATTTAGTTTGGGAGGAGACATTTCTAAATTTTTTTCCAAGTTGAACAGATTTATGTCCATTATATGAGAAGGTGCAATATGATGATACATAGACAGAGCACATACAACATAACTTCTGACCCAGTAAATAAAATTCTCTGTCATAACCTAAGGAAAGTTTTCTGATATGGCCAGAGCCACCAGCTCAATGGTGCGAAAAAAATAAGACTGTAAAACTTCTATCCGCAGTCTGCAGGCAGTTTTAAGTGCGCCATCCGCAGTCTGCAAGTTTCAACCTTGCTGAAATCTGTGGCCACAGACAGCAACTGGGTTTTGGATTCTACATTGATTCTTGGTTGAGAAATTTCATCTCATGTGGTGCACAAATGTGCTAGTACGCTGTTAAGCCTTTCAAATTCCTGTCCCTGTTTACCATCTGGAAATGTGGCTTTTCTGTACAGCAATGGGTGGGTTTGGAGCTTGATCCTGAGCAGGGCACTCAGGATTGAAACGATGGAATTAAGCACTAGAGATTAGTCACATCCAAGCAAGTGTGCCGTTTTCATTAGGAGGACGGCCTCTAGTTGGTGTTGCTGGTCTGTTGGCATTAAGCTCCTGGATTCATGACAACAAAGATGCATTTTAGGGACAACGAATTTTCACGATCGATAGAATGTGTATAGCAAGTGTTCGCGTACCTGCATCCATGTATCTTCAATATGGTTCTCGGGATATGTTTCCCCAGAGGAAAAAGCAGGAGGGATTGGATGGATGAGTTTTGGAACTACCACAAGGTCTCTTCCTAAAACTAAAATCGCTCCTGCATTGTTTGCAGTCCCTGCACAGAAGCAGACCATATATAAGCACATGCCATTGACATGCTACAACATGCATAGGACAGTTGGGAAACTAACCACAATAATTAGTGGCTGAAAAAAGAGTTATCAAATGTCCTTGGGCAAAACGCTCAAAACCGTCCATGACACATTCATGTGCGCGCACTATTAGTTGTAAATCATTGTTGTTGCAGAACTCCATGACTCGATCAGGCTGCAAAATAAATTAGCATGTCTAAAGGTGAGCTAGAAAACAAACTTCTCATCTTAGTTGACTAACAGGGAAAGGGATCCAGCAAATGAAGGAAAGACAGATGGAATTAGGGTATAAATTGTGCGAATACAAACAATGGACAAATGATGATCATAAACTAGTGCATCTCATACAACATAATGCAATAGGATCACATACCCCAAAAGTAACAAGGCCAGGACCTCTGGCATTAGGACGCAATCCTTCCACACCATCATTTTCTGTTGGGTCAGACCTATGCATGGGAAAAGAAATGTCGATGATGGATAATAAGTTGGCATAGCAAGTAATTCCAAATGAATTTTTTTTTTCAGGGAAGTACAAACCACAACAAATCCATTAGAACGATGGAGCCTGCATCCATCGATATTGGACGCTGAAGACTCTCAATTTGCTCAATATGGTTTATAGACCGTCCAATACCACCATGCATGCAGATGATCTTCTTTTCAATCAAAGCTGCTAAAGGAAGCCAATTGAACAATCTGTTAAATCGATGCCATGCCCAGATTCCGTCCCTCTCACCCTGTAAAACATATCGAATTATGAGCTGAAAAAGGTAAGGTAACTGAAGAAATGCTTCTAGGCAAACAGAAACATGTTTTGTACCATGCGCTCAATACATTCAATTCGAAAGCCAAAGAGTGCATTGATGTCTGCAGCTTCATGGTTGCCACGAATTAGATGCACATTGTGTGGGTGTTCGACCTATGACAAATGACAGCAAAGACAAGACTGATCCACTAAGAGATCCTAACTGCCAAATCAAAGTTCGACAGGCACAGCAAAATTCAGATGTGCGTAAATACCTTCAGAGCGAGCAATAGGGTGATGGTTTCCAAGCTATGCTGGCCTCGATCAACATAATCTCCCAAAAAGAGATAATCAATATATCTGACAGATAGCACAAATCAGGACGAATAAGCCAAATTCAGGAAAAAGGAACAGTAACAACTATTTTTATTTTTTTACTAATGGAGGAATACATTAAGTTCTCACACTATCCAAGTCCTTCAATTTTGTTAATCAACATAAGTTACAGCTTGTAAAAATAGCATGAGTATGAATCTAAACTCTGTCCATTTATGTTGACTTGTACCGACTCTACTGAACTTAGGCATTTCATCATTCCATGCTGATGACTCTGATTGTCGTAGTCATCACTTTTATTTTTATGTTGAGCAAGGAAACAGGCATATGAAGTTACTCATGTGAAAAGCCATTATATTTTTTATCACCTAACAAACCGTGCCATACACACAAAACAGTTGCTAAATGAATGTTATGCTTGACGACCTACAAATCAAGGTTTGACAGTATATATCTTGAAGGTTATCTTGCACAATAAAAATTATACTCGCTCTGGTTCTGGACATTATAAGTGAAAATTCAAAAATTAGGAATCATTGAATAACATGAGGTGGAAGTTCCTTACGCAATATCCCCAGCCGTTGAAGGGGAACCATATTCATCAAACAAGCGCATAAGATCACCAAACTGCCCATGCAAGTCACCAAAAATCTTAACAGGGGCATTTATTTGTAAAACACTTGGTTCACTGGCAAAGATCTTTTCAGCACTATCACATAGATCAGCTATCTCATTGCAGTCCAAAAAGAACTGCCGACGCACTGGTGGCTTCCATCCACGGGGTCGTAATAGACATGATAGTACCTATTTAGTAAGATCAATATCAGATGATCCTCCTGAAACTCACAGAAGTAAACAGAGAAGAAAAATTGACACAAAAGAGCAATTCCAAGTTAGCTCAATTTTGATAAATTTTATGTTCAACGCATAGCAGTAAATACACATCTATGAAATCACGAGTGTTCAGAGGAATGTGATTCTATGTCTATCAACCCCTTATATATGTCTAAAGTTAAAAACATTCACTATCTCTGTGTAGGGTTTGATCCACAAATATAGCATTAGTCAGTACCTTCTTAGGAATGCTATTGACAGACGTTTGCTGATCTAATATTTTCCTAGTCGCAGTCTCACCATCTTGTATCCCATAGCTAACTCGCCTACCTTCACTCTCAAATTGATCAATCGAAAGCTGTCTGACCATGCCACCGAGAGCCCCACCGGTCTCCGTAGAAACAGTAACCTGAGCATATACGAGATGCGCCATCACACACTCAAGCTAATTAAACAGCCAATGCCCCAAGAAAACTAAATACATGGCACTGTATGGTTCAGTTGCACTTGTACACTAGTAGAGGTATCACTCACAGATGCAGCTGGATCAGATGTTTTAATAGAGGAATGCATTTGTTTCCCACTCGGGCTGGCCTCTGCTCCACGATCCCTCTCAGGCGATTCAACTTCGCCATTGCTATGCTTTGCTTTGACAGCAGCCAATGTGGCACTTATAGCTTCAGCCTCTGCTGCAGCAGCTTCAACCAGGTTTTCAACATTACTCAGTCTTCTACAGACCAACCCAGACAAACAGTTACACGACTAATATGATTATCAAGAATATTGCAAGAGTGAGTTTCAAATATTTTTACCGAGGACCCTGAGGAACAGCATTTTCAGCACTTATATCAGCGGACATATCACCATTCATAGGAGGCGCGACAGCACTTCCAAAAATAACAGCACCATCAAAAGATTCTTCAGAGATTGACTG
Organism: Umbilicus rupestris; assembly: GCA_963678935.1. NCBI lineage: Eukaryota > Viridiplantae > Streptophyta > Magnoliopsida > Saxifragales > Crassulaceae > Umbilicus > Umbilicus rupestris. The sequence goes on along the minus strand of OY787623.1, from coordinate 11,012,416 downwards.
TCTTCCTCTTTCATCAAACCCATATGTTGTGGTTACCCTCCCCGGTTGTACATTTGATACAGCTGCTGCACGAGAAGCTTCACTAGTTGTTTCAGTGGCAGTCAGATCTTCAGCAACAAGTAGATCATCCAGTAATATACCTAAGACGTAATGCTTTTGGGTTAAAACTTTAAAATATATGTCAAAAGCAGATAACAAATAGTAAAAGAAACTTTTAATAAAGTTACACCTAGAGTTTTACGGTTATATATAAATATATGACACACTGTGATTTCATCTTACCACCACGTAGACCTCCATAGATAAATATCAAATCACCAATAGAAGCAGCAGCATGTCTACATCTCCTTGTCAATTCAACTGCCGCGTCTCCGCCAGCAGCATCAGCACTGTATCTTCCCGTCCTAGGACTAGTAACCACAGATTTTGTATCACACCAAACACCAGCCGCAGTATCCAACACTATTTACACAAAGAGAAAGGGATGCTTTCAGTTTGTAAGACATAATGACACAGATCCTAGTAGATTATTCTCAAACTTCCGAAATATATTTTATGGTAACCCAAGTTCCTTCTATTAAATTTTTTTAAAGTGGAACTCTCATATGAATCATGGACTTTTTATAGATAATTTTTATTAATAATCAGACGCATCAGACACAGGATACATAATCTTCTAAAAGTTACAAGTCAAGTCGATGCCTTCGAAAAGTTTTCTTCAAGAAACTCAGATCAAATAACAAACAGTGGTTTAAAAGAAACTATCAGAACAAAAAAAAGGACTTCAATATAAAAATGTGAACAGTATAATATTAGGCACAGAAACATTTAATCTTCTTTAATCGAAAAGGGAAAATATACAGTTAGTTCATGGTTAATATAAGGTATAATTCACACCCTGTTGCGACTTCTAAAAGGAAATGATCAAGCGGACCATGTAGGCTAAAATTCAATAGCCGGTACTAATGATGACGAAGGGTCCAGTATAAATAATCTTGTTCCATTGTGAAACTGATAGCAAGTACTTTGATGAAATACCTGCAATACTTGAAGAATCTTCTACCATGCGTCCACCACCAAGGGCCCCTCCAGACACATGGAGTCGAGCATTAACAAAGACCTAAATTTTCCATGTTCAAATTTTAGTTGCACCCATAAATTAAATATTTGGCATAACAATTATGAAAGGAGACATAAACCCACTGCTGCATGCTGATATCTTGGAGATGGTGAGACACCAGGGGCTATAGCCCATTCCCAGCGACCATCCCTATGTTTAGCAAGTCCATAGGCACTTGCCAACGGCTGCAAAGAGATTGAAACCAAACTGAACTTATCAATGGGTGAATTTTGAATGAGATAAGGCCATCGTAATATATTAAAAGTGATGTGCATGAGAATCGTTGTCACAAGGAGTTGCAGGCTATCTTTTTTACTCTTTCAAACAAAAAAGGGGTAGCATACTAAAACAGGAATTTGATTGCAACGGAATAGTGTTCAATTTAATTACTATAGAAACTGTATATTTCAAAATATAGATCCACTTTCCTGTTATAGACAGCCATAAGTTATTGAGTATCTGTTATAAGAAAAGTCGTAGAATTTTGTCATAAACATTGGTATGACCATGCGAGAACAGGAATAAAGAATACCATCCACATAGGAAAAATACAAGTATATATGTTCTCACAAAAATGGAAAAAAGGGCAATGCATGCGAAATTACTCTTTACCAAGCTGAACTACGAAAAACAATTATGAACAAGACAGGATGATAGCTAATCCCAACTGCAGCGATTTCTACACTGCAGCTCAAAACACATACTTACAAAGATAATAAAAAGTATTATATTCCTTGACCACCTCCAAACAAGAGGATGTGCATTATATGAACTGATAGCTTATAAAGTAGAGTCCGAAAACGTCATTTACAAAAATTACTTCTCCACTTTTCAAGGTGTCCTATAAACCTCAATGTCTTTGAAATAAGAGCATAACAAGAGAATGCAGAATCAGCCACCTTAAGAGCATTAATACAAGAACAACAACACTTGCATAGATCAAAGAACTCACCACACTGTTCGCATCTCTCCCTCCGCAGAGCAAAAGAAGACCGTCAGACCGTGCACTTGCAGTTGCATACCTGATCATGAAGGAACAAACAAATGACGCATTATCTTCAAGCAACATGACTTTTAGCTAGTCAGTAACCTAAAACCGCAGTGTAGTGCTTGAAGTAGTTTTGTCGTTATCAAGCATTCACCGTTACACGGTTAGTTGAGGAAAATGCAATGCGAACAGCTTGATCATCTTCGCAACTATTAACAACAGAAACAAACTCAACTCATGCAATACTTGAAATGAATTCTAGAAAATGGTGATCTATGCTTGATAGATGTAACTTTGATGAAATATATGGAATAAATATCAACATTTATGAAGTTGCAAGTCCCAGTCAGCCTCAAACCAGGGTCTAATGATCAACTAACAGAATATCGTAAAAAGAAACAAAGGGGACCGAAAGAAAATAATCTAAGTTTTCAAAACTTAATGAGAGTTTTATGTGATAGCTATTACTTGCAATCAACGACTAGCACCTTTGTTCTTGAAAGGCTGTGGTCCCCAGATTTCAAGAATTGATTGCAAAGAAAATCTTAAGACGGGACAACTCGCCCCAAAATTTCAGCGTGATACAGAAATTGCAGATATCAAATAGCATTAGTATTAGCGATTCCCTGGTTTTCTATAATCTTATTACTACCACAAACCTATATTCCAGTTTGATGCTGTCAGTTACAAAACACAAGTTATTGCGTTACTTGAAGAGTAAATTCTTGATGCATGTAAGGCATATTTAGCAATATGCCCACTTGCAAAAATAAAAGAGCAAAGGATCTTATTATGGGGATTTTTTATGTGTAGGACACGATGATATTACATGCATGGAGGTGGGCCTTCCCCTTCGGGTTCCAATTTTCGCCACTCGTAAGGCTTGGCAGCTGTGTCTAAAGCCCAAACATCAGCCAGCGGTCTCTTTCCTACGAATAACAAACAAATTACTCAGTCACAACCTCCAAATTTTATAATGTAACCAAATAATCATTAATTACTAAGATCATACGATCTTACGAAGAAAAAAAAGGTTAGAATGTGTCTTAAATTTGCTCACCATCATTTCCACCAATCGCCATAAGGTATCTTTGTCCCACCAAAGCCATGACATGTCCATAACGAGGCCCCGGTCCAGGTCCTTGTACGACAACCCTAGGACAAATTAACATCCACATACATACAGTAAAAAATACTAATTCAATCCACAATGAGACAATAATATTGAGGGCGAGATCTGAATCCTCACCTATGCCATCTCGGCCGTTGTTGTGTCAAGTCTAGAACATGAAGGTCTTCAGCAGATAATCCAGCAGGTCCAATTCCACCCTGTATTTAGAACATAATGCTTTTGAGCTCCAGCCTTGAGAAATAACAATAACTGAAACTGAGTTTAAAACTGTAAGACAGGGATATGCAGAAACCTGAATGACCACCATAGTACCAACAGCAGTTGCAACATGAGCTGCCCTAGGTGTAGGAGGCTCTCCAAAAGGAGTAAGTCTGCACATTAAAATTGTTCAACTGAAGGATTAAGGTTGATATGGGTTAATGAAGATGGCTAAATGTGGTTGCAGAAAGGTATAATACATTCATCAAAAATCCAACAAGCTAACCTTACCTTGACCACTTATTTGACAAAATATCGTAACAGTGGACATCCGCAGTTGCTCCTGCTAACCCTGTAAGTCAAGCAACCCAGTCAAACCTAAGCCCGTAGGGCCGTAATACCCCAAAATACAAGCATCGTGTGAGTTTTTAAAAACAAAAATCTAAGATTTCAAAGGACTTGACCAATCCAGTTTCAAGCATGGATCAGCGAAAAAAACTACTGAATAATGCAAAACATTTAGTTGCGCGCCAAATCAACCTAAGAAGAAAAATAAAACTACTGAAATGGAAACACATAAAGGCCATGCATTTTCCAGGCGTTTTTCTACCCAATTCGCTAAAACTGAAACACAAAAATAGAAGTTGACAATTGGACATACTGATGCCAGCACTCCCAACGGAAGAGGGAGTCCCGGGAGCTGCGGAATTCCCCTCCAGCGCAGTAGCACCACCAAACAAAATAAGCCTTGGTCCAATATACCCCGGCGTGCCCTCCTCCCCAACAGCTGCAACAGCCGTCAACGTGTGCCCGCACCTCGGCCCCGGCCCGTCCTCCTTATTCTCAATAACCGCACTCAAATCCGAAAAATTCGGCGCAAGCCGCGGCCCAACCACAGAATTCTGCAGCTGCGGTTGAGACGGCGCCACCTGAGATCCCCCATTCTCCACAGAATCCTCCCCCTTTCTCTCCTGTTCGATCGGCGACGAAGCCCCTGACGAAGCACCGCTTGCATGACCCTCCTCAATAGCCTCCGCAACCAACACCGCCGACTCCATCTCCATCCTCCCTCCAAAACCTAACCACAAATTCAGATCTCCAGCAGCTCCGATTCGAACCTTCCAAACAGCATTTACACAAATCCAATTCAAATCCCCACCCAAACCCTAAAATCTCCGTCTCGATTCAGAATCCAACAAAAAAATTCCCAAAAACCAAAAAACGAATTCAATCCGATGCACCGATTCTGCTCCACACCAATTACACAAGACAGAAAATCCACCGCAATAATTGAAGGAGGAAATCTCGAAGTCTCTCCTTCTCCTTTCTCGCAAACTGAGATCACCCAACAACACTCTCTCTCTTCTTCGAATTTCTTTTTATTTTTTATTTTTCAGATTTCGCCTCTCTCGCAAATAAAATGTTTATTAATTTAATTATTATTATTATAAATTAGTTAAACCGATCTAGCTTAGATGTGACATTAATTAGTTTCTTGATTATAAATATTTAAATAAATTTAACGAGCACTAAAATTAGATCCGCCGCCGGTTAGAAAATATTGCTCGGATCTTAATCGTTAATTTGTATTTTTCAAAATATTAATTACTAGTATTTTGAGGGGCCAAAGTGAAATAAATAAAACTCTTAAGCAAAGTACAACGTTGTAGTCTCACTCTGGTAGCAATCATACCAGATTCCCAAGTAATCTTGTTATGGTGATTTCAAGCTGCGAGCGCTGTTAATGGTGGATGCGGCAACTGGTTTAGGATTGGGGCTCAGAAGAGCATCCATGCCGGTAAAGGTCAGTTCTTGTTGTCGTTTCAGGGTTCAAATTTGGTAATGTGAATTGAAAAGATTGGGGCTTTATGATGTGGAAGCGTGTTATTGATTATGGTGGAGATGGGTTTAAGAGCTTATGGAGTTTTTTTTATCTGTGTGGTGTTTGCAGCTAAGAAAATAGTGATTTGGATGATGGTTTCCAACGCATGCTTTGTGCTGTGTTGATGCTTTCCTCAAGTTGAATGTTGATTTGAGTCGCATTGCCTTATCCTTGTGCTCTATTTATGCTTAAAAGGATCATATCAATAACTTTAGTATTGCGATGTCCGAAAGAAACTTCAGTTTTGTTTCTGAGTTGTAGTCCTTATTACCTATTTGCAGCATTCCATGTCAGTGCCGGTTGAATTTTTTTTCCGGTAGAGCAACTTCAGGAGTGAATTTCTCAAACTTATCCGTGGGAATGGATCTGAACGAGTTGGCAAGTTCTCACTGGAGCAGCAAAACTAGTATGAAATTGAGGTTGAGTATATGATGATTTATTGTGGCTGGACCGAATATTGATTTTTACATCTATTATCAATCTTACCTATGGTATTGCTTTCCGTCTTTTATTTTTGCAATGTTTTGAAGCATTCAAGTCCGGTAGAAGACGATGGGCGATCCATTAGCAGAGATCTTGAAGGGTTTCCCTTGGCATTTAGGAGGTGAGTTTAGTTGACTTCACGCGTGTTCAACTTTTCAAGATTCAGTTTTCTATGAAACCATTTTTAACAGGGAATTCTAGAATCATCGCTTTACAAAAGCCAATGATCAGAATTCCTCTCGAGTACATTTCAGTTCACCATTTTGCGTTATGTTTGGCTTGCAGTTTCTGAAGTAAGCTTATAAATGTAAACGAGTAACTAATTTCTTGAACAACTTACTTTTTGAATAGAGGGAGACCAAAGGGGATGAAGCTTGCGCCAGCACTGCTATCGACAAGGTGAACATTATATTCTTTCAAACATCACAATAAATGGTTGTGCAATGCATTTGAGATTTCTGAAATCAAAGCTCGGCAGACCGAGAAATAAAGGATAATGAGTCTTTATTCACTGGGTGATATAATTGACAGGTTCTGCATTTCGAGCTTTATAAGATCGGCATGCCTATTAAATTGATGATGTAAAATCTTCATTGCTCGCATTTTGCTTATTTTTTAGATCACTTAATTGGCCTTAATCATATCCGCTGGTGGATGGCTACCTGAAACTGGGTCTCTCAAACGATGCTATTTGCTTGTAAAGTGGCCAGTGGCCTGAAAAACTCCAAGAGCAGTATGATATGCAACTGCTTAATCTGTTGCCTGAAATATTTGATGATTCAGTTTTTTTGTATAAATGCCTGGAACTGGAAGCATTCATGAAGGAAGAAGAGCCTCTAGGTCCGGAAGACATGTGGTCGGTACTCGGTATGCACAACCTTGCTCTTCCTCTATAATTGCTTGCATTAGAATGCTTTGTGTGACGATGTCTCCAACTTAATAAATTCCAATACTTTACATGTAGTTGCATCAGATTTAAATGCTGGCCTTAAGCGGAAAAACTGTACTATACAAGTATTTCCTCAAGTTTACTTATCCTGTCTCATTGGTTTAGATGCTCCCGTTTCCCATAAGAATCCGCAATGCACCTCGGCTTTCTTGCTCAGAAACTCTGCTTGCTTTTATACTTCCAAAGTTTCCGTAAACTGACACACATTGCGCTGTAGGTACTGTCCTAAGAAACTGGATCTTTGGAGACTGCCTAAGATTCTTGTCATTCACTTGAAGAGGTTCTCAGACAAAAAAAGCAAGCTGGAGACTTTGTGGATTTCCTATTGATAATCTTGATTTGTCAAGTCAAGTAGCATATAAGAATGGTGGAATTTCTACATGCTTTATGCCATCAGCAACCACTACAGAGGTCACTATACTGCATTTGTCCGAGTAAGTGACTATATTTTGGTCAACTAAACACTAAAAGAAATCTATTGCTTCATCTTCTTTTTTTTCTTCCTGTTAATGAATCTTATCATCTGTTCATACACTGGGTGGTTTATACTGTAATATGCGAGAATCCTGTACTACGGATTGTTATAAATCTTCCTAAAAAATACTATGTTAAGGTAGAGTAGTCACTGTTTTATTTGAAAGGGTATCTTATTTATGGAGAGGGACACATATACACCTCTAGTGGATGATATGCCAGGCATTATTAGCCTAATTATTCGTTGATAGTATGTGTATCGATTAGATGACTCTAATGAATTTTTCTATCTTTCAGCACGGAGGTGATTGGTGGTGGTATGATTTTGACGACGGCCATGTGTATCCCATCAACAAGGACAGTATAAAGTCTTCAGCTGCATATCTTCTTTTTTATCGAGAGTTGCAGACTATGCATAAAACATCACAAGAGTAGGAATTAGTGATTCAGAACCACCTGTTGAGTTTCCCAACCTTACATGAGCTTCTGAGTGACAACATTCTTGTTCCCCGTGTCGCTCATTTTTGTAAAATGGACCGATATAGAGATAGAGCCTCTGATAACTTATTATGTTGAAATTTAAGGTGTGAGACATTTTCAAGCCTTTGTGACATGGTGTAGAACAAGTAGTGGGGTTGGATACCCTTATATGTAACCCTGGTAAGAAGAGAAAAAAATCTCTTAGATTTTGGGATTTCTCCCAACAAGGGTTATACCTAGGGGTAGGTTTTGATGCCCGGAAAGAAATCATGTTCTTTTATTGTTGTGTCCCCTTGCAAGGGAGATGAATTGGCACTCTTTAGAACAAGCTACTAAGAGTAAGCTATTTGAGGAGTGGAATTTGAGATTTCGTTCTGCCTCTTCAGTTGGATTGGAGGAGTTTAGGTTGAAGATTAAGCAACAACAGTAGCTTACCGATTAGGCCGCGAAAGTCATCAGGGAAGAGATCAAGGGACAAGGAGAGACCCGGATAAAGACTCTAGTGAATGTTATTTCTGCTTCGGGGAGCGGTATTTGGACCACGCCTTTCTCTGGACTTCGTATAAATATGGCGGCGTATCGCTTAGCCCTCAAGTACCGTACCAGAATGACGTGTTCTTTGTTTCTCGTGCTTGTACGGCCTGTAGGGGTTACACACTTCCGACGCAGTCAGTGATCACGATTCTCATTGTCCGGGGGTGGGAGGAGGACTCGAATGCATAACGCAGTAAAAGATGTGTTACCATTTTTGTAGGGAGGTTAATTTGGGGTCTAAACCGGAGGTGGCTGGCCTTTTCATTGGGGGAGAAATCAGCGGACATTTTAGTACCTGCGTAGGATGCAAGTAGAGATCCTTGTGTGAGTGTCCATTGTCTCTCCTATTGTGGGAGGAGGGGTATGATTGAGTCATGAGAGGCAGCTAGGAGAGCAGATGAGAGGAAGATCTTTAAGTATGGGGCTGGTTGTTCAGCCAATGAGCTTATATTTGTGCATTTCATCATGAAATCTTTAAAAGTCTTTGGAGTGAGAGCGGATTAGCTGATTAGGACTGTGGTGGCGAGGTGGGTTGAGGCCAAGGGTATGAAGCCACTGGCAGCACTATCTATTTTGAAGGAGAAATTGTCTTTTGTCTCGCAGAAGGTTTTGGCGGACGGTTTTTTATTAACTACAATTAGTCCTGCCGCCAATCGAGATGGTCCGGCTAGTCCGTCATTTCTCTTTTGTTTAGGATCTCTATTTGTAATCCTCTCATATTAAATTATAAGAATGGATACATTTTTATGATTGTTGTTTTGTAAAAGGTTTATTCTTGTGCTCTATTATTGGCTGGACGAGTTGTGCCCTAGACACAAAGAGGAAGCAGCCCAGTTAGCAGGCAGACAACATGTGCTTCGCTTGTCGTGGTTCGTAATTTCACTAATCCAAGAATCCACCTTGGAGATACCCAGTTGACAAACCAACAAAAATATGGCAAAAACATTCTCCATTGCTGCTTTTGACACCATTATTGTATGGTGTTCCAGGCTTTATTTCCAAATGGAGATGATGAAAAGGAAGACATGTACAGTGATCAGATCAGGAGAAAATCCCTTTAAACATATGAAATGGAGATTTGAAATGATATGAAAAGATGTGTAAATTGTTCCTCCTTCAGTTGTCTCTATCTAAACGCTAGCAGAAGCTTCAACAGTAGCAAGGACTGAGACTGAGTGAGACTGTTTCTGAATTCTACCCAATTGATGATTTAATATGTGTGTTTTTGTGACACGACCATCACACATACCCATACAATTCTCTCTCTCTCTCTCACTCTTAAAAGTTTTAGTGAAAGTAGGTGTTAAGGTCTTGTTAAGTCAATCAGACCCATCTGAGGGATCTGGGCCTGGGTGGCTCCTCTTCTTGACTACAACGCTTTTTATAAAAATTCCCGAACTATCCAGAAAACAACAACATCAGGCAGCTTGATTTGACACTACAGATTTTGTATGACCACCACAAAACCCTACTTAAATCACATTTGCAGTACCAATACTGATCTCGGCATCTAGGGTTTTGAAAACAAATTATACAGTATAATTAGGGCTTTCTCTCTCTTTTTGTTTTGGTGTGGCCACAGTAATGAGAAAATGGGTGGCAGGTGAAACCAGGGAGCTGTTACTATCAACACCATCATCATCATGTGCATATTATCAATGTTATGGCAGCTGTTAGGAGAGCTTTAATTTGTAGTGTGTTCATACATATCTCCATCATCATGAATGATCAGTTCGCATATTTTCAGAATATTTTTGCACAGTAATAATTGCAGATGAACCCTAAATCTCAAGGTATATTTGATTTGGCTCTCTCTCTCTCTTACATTAGCAAGAATGAAGAGAAGACAGTATATGAAAAAGATTTAGGGTTCCCACACCCTCTATGAAAAATATTCGTTTAATATTTGTCGCATTTTAGACCCTGCATTTTAAAAAATCAATGTTTTTATTTAACAAGTTGCGGATTTTTTTATAAAGAAGTCTGAGAACTTGTTCCGGATCCATTGCAATGTGTTTCATGTTTGAGAAAATAAAGCTAAAATCCAGAACCAAAAGTATTTGGAGTTAATTTTGAGGAAGAGCATCTAGTTCTGTGATCACTATGGCATAAATGTAAAATAGTCAATAATGCATAAAGTATATATAAAAGGCAATATATATAAACATTACAAGCTAAGGGTGTGATTAAGCAGGTATGTTACCAGGCAGCCACATTAATCTCTGTAATTATTTTATTTGTTACAGATCAATATTAACAACTTCATCACTCAAGAAAAAGATTATTGAAAAGCACATACAGACTCAATACTGCATTTCATCCTGAAACATGTGTAATCTGCAGATTTTCTGGCCTTTGAACTTGAGCAAAACCCTAGAAATTTTCTGCCTTGACCAGGTGACTTAATCAACAACCTTTGGCTTCTTTAGTCCAAAATGAATGTGAGGAAAATGCGCCCACTGTCATCCACATTTTCATGATACAGGTCAGCTGTTGCTGATACATATTTAATAAACTTGAAGGGCAAGAGGGACTAACATTTTTGGCCGCGGCGCTGAAAGCTTCACGGTGGCTGATGTCAGGATTGTTGGATTTTATCCTTTGGATCTCTTCCCTGTATTATGCAAGACAGATGGTTGACCAAACAATGTTATGAAAATGTTAAATCATTTATGAATTTTAGCCTTACTTGATGAACCTGTTGTAGGCTGAAGGAACTCGCTGTCGCTTTTCCATGGCTGCTGATCACAGTAAGAAGAAACCATACAATGAGATACTTTCATTTTTTGTCAATCTTGATTTGAGTCATGTATGAATGTGTTTTAGCACTTAGAGCATCTGCACCGGTAAGAGCAGCTGCTGGATGATTTAAGGTTGGAAACTTTATAAAGGAGTTGGAAGGTGGTGAAGGAGCTACTGATTGAGCCTTAAATCATCCGACAGCTGCTCTCGCCGGTGCAGATGCATTTAGAGCAAACAAAGAAAGGTTAAACTCACGTCGGACAGGAGGCAGCCTAGGTGGCTGATCGGTCTCGGAGGAGTCACAGATACCTGAAAGCTTGTTGGTTTTGCATTTGGAGTGAGATGATGAAGATGAAGACCCGGTTGAGTAATTCACATTAGCTGCACTTGTCATGACGTCACCCTCATTGCTTGTGTGATGCTGCTTCTGCTAGAATTTTACAGTAATGAAGATAAGAAGAGATTTTTTGTTGGGATCAAAACATTGCCTCATACTGTCATCAAAATTACCTGAGGAAGATTTTGAGCAGGAGATGGCTGGACAAGAGATCCCATGTTTACGGACAGTAAATTTGCACAATGTCCGCATCTAACCGTCACTATGTTGAGCATACTTGTGCACGGAACACTTACCTGCAAACACACCCTCAAATCAAAAACCCATCTTCAAGCTGTATAACTGCGATTTTCAGCAATATGATTTCTATAGATAAGATCATCTTATACATCAGATTTCATATAGATTCAAATAATGTTGTAATTAAGATGCTTTGCTGAAACAATGCTGGAGAGGGTTGTACTGAGCATATAATGTTTTTAGGGTTTCAATCTGCATAAAACGACAGGACAAGATGCTGATTACAGTGTCTTTGCTGCAATCAGGGACAGCAGAATCTAAGTGCTGAAACTGATCAGCTAGGGTTCCCAGTTTCTTCTGCTGTCACTAGCTACTATGGCTGTAGGATGTGTAGCTACTATATACAGGCTTTTAATATTGCTTATGTATTTTTGAAATTATGTTAGCAGATTATCAAATTATGTACATTAAAACAGACCAGCTAGATTCTGAAAGGGTCTACTCACTGACTCTTATCTCCATTTTTGTATCTTTCTTCAAACCCTAGTTTTCAAGAATGTCTGCACTTCTTAAATATTAAACAACACGCTCCTTAATTTCTCAGAAATTAATGCATGTTTAAAATTTTGTGACAAAAAAGTAAGAACCCATTTTTTTCAGTACTCATCTTTTCAGTTAGGGTTCCTTCAATACCTATTTGGGGATCTTATGTGGTACTGCTAACCCAAATCTTAACACACCATCTTCTTTCTAACTTATCAAATCGTCTACTATCATTGATTATGATTATCATCACACAAATCAACTTGAAATTTTGCTAAGATGGTCACCATAAAACCTCCAAAAATATAAGAACCCTACTACACCCCCCAGAAAATCAACACGATATTATCAAGAAATTTCAGTGAGCAGAGAGAGAGCGCAAAGAAACCCTAGCAAGCCGAGGAAGAAGAATATATGTGTGTAGTTTTGTAGAGGCCAGTACCACAAGAACTGTGTTGCAAAAGTTGCAGTGAACATAGCAGACACGCTCAGATCCCGCTTCCATTCTTGCAAGCGTGTTCTTGAGAAGCTCGCGAGTGGTATGCAGGCAGATCTCTCTCAATTATTATACCTTCACCAGCATCAGATCATGAGATGGAGAGGGAAGAGAGAGAAGTTGAGATTCTAGGGAGTTAGAGTTTGATTGAAGCAAGCTCCTTCCTACAATAAAAATGGAAAAGAGGACTCCATATATATTGTAGTCAAGCAATTTGATAACAAGCAGACAAAAACAGCAAAATGAACTGTTTTAATCTCAAGTTGATAGAGAGATTTTCTTGCAAATGTAAAGCAAATGAAGTGAAGTGAAAAGGTAGAGATGGATGGTTAGATATGGAGAAAGAGAAAGATGTGAAATAATTCGTTTGATGGTGATTCTGATGGGATTGGTCCTGTCGTTGCGGTGGTGGTGGGGGTGGTGAAAAATCGGTAAAAATTTGTATCCGTCTACTTTTTAAAATATATTACGAATATCTTTCTTATTATGACAATTATTTACAGATAATTGAAAACAAACTCAATCTTTATATGTCATTTTAATAATATAATACAATTATATATATATATTTATATGTCGCGACTTGAGCATCTGCACCGGTGAGAGCAGTTGCTGTTTTAGCAACTGGCACAACAGCTGCCAGATGGTTTAAGGCTCAATCAACAGCTCCTTCAGCACCTCCCAGCTCCTTTATAAGGTTCCCCAGCCTTAAATCATTCAACAGCTCCTGTGGCAGCTGCTTTCATCAATGGAGATGCTCTAACTAAGCTAGCTCTAGAACTCGTCTGATCTCCCTAATAACTTTAGAAAATTAGAAGGCCTTACGTTCATTAGCTAGGTTTAACATGAACACTCTTTTGAACTTAGGTTTGATAGTCTTGAGTGTACTTTGAGCTATAGGCTTGTATGCGAATAAGTGGGTTTTGAGGGGTAGGGGTGCAAATAAATGATTTTTTGAGGGATATGTGTGCAAATAAAAGAGGTTTGAGGGGTGGGGCTGCAAATGAAGTTGGGGTGAGTGGACAGGAGTCATTTATCCATCTCTGTAGCGCAAGAAGGGGGCGAGATATGTAATGCAAATCACACCATGGAATGTTTTTGAAATTTGTGCTCACAAAATATTAAATATGAGTATTTGGTTTCTTATGATTTAAAGTAATCAAGTTCAAAATATTCTAGGTATGATCGATTGTTTGCTATTAAGGTCACGTCACTTCACACATTTAATGTCTCTCATTTGATTCATTTATTGTTGTTGCATGTAGAAACATTTAATGCCTATAATATATTTGTATGGCAAATTTAGGTCATTAGACGACTAGTGTACTATCAAATATCAATACCTAAATCCTTTATGCATCCTAAAGCGCTTCACGACACGATTATGTTCCAAAATGATGACTGATATTTCTCACACACTGGTGTAAATATTCTGAATCGATATTGCCACTCCATTTCCTTCGAAGCAGGAATCATATTGTCGTACGCCGCCTCCGGCCAAACGCCATATTACATGATCATTTGGCTAAGTTTTTGGCTTACAACGAAGAAGGCTGCCTTTTAATTTCGCGTCTGATTGTAAGATAAACTCTTTCTATGTAATAATTTTTACTTGACCTTATTCAAAGTTTTGTTGGACTAATAGGCCCAACAGACAAATCGATATTGGCCCAATAAGCACTACGAGCCCACCTGGCCCAATAAGCACTGTGAGCCCACTGGCCCAATAGAAAGCCCAATACCGGCCCGTCTCGGAGTCATTTCTAAAGTCGAGCAGCTTCGTCATCTCCGTACGAATACGTTCAGCATTTCCGCAACTCTCAAATTCAGAAGCTCGAGTCTCCGTCGATGGCACCGCCGCGAATCCTCACCGCGATCTTCCTCCTCCTGGCGCTATACTGCCAGATCGATCCTTTCAAGCACAGTGCGATTTCCGACTTTCCAAACTTCGAGGCTTTCAGAATCGACCTGCCGCCGCGGTCGGAACTGCCGGTTGAGAAAGATGAGGATAATTTGCTTCAGAAGTCGGAGGTTAGGTTTCTGAATCAGGTTCAGGGCCCGGAGAGCATCGCGTTTGATCCTTTGGGACGTGGTCCGTATACTGGACTCGCTGATGGTCGCGTCGTGTTCTGGACCGGGGAGTCGTGGTCGGATTTCGCTTACACTTCGCCTAACAGGTTTGCTTCGTTGCTTGACCATGTACGTCTGGAGAGTTAGATTGGAAAGTTTCTGCTGTTTGTTTGTATTTATTGAAGTTGACTGTTTGATGATGTTATTGGCAACAAATTGAAGTATAAGCCGGAAAGGGAATGTTGAGTATATATTAGTGTTGTTTCTGATTAGGTATGCATGTATACTGAAATCCAGATTGTGTATTGTGGCCGAATTGCTGATTACAAAAATACACTACAAAACAAGTGAAGTGTTGCTTTGTTTTGAATTGCAAAATTTTGTGTCAAAACAAGTAACATAATTAATGAACCTTTGTCAAGTAACATGATTCTTTGTGTTGAATTTATTTTTAGGTCAGTTTCAGTAGAAGGTGGCAGAACAGAGGTGTTAATAGTGATGAGTTTCTTAAGTTGATAGCATTTAGGCCGGAGGGTGATTAGTCTTTACTAGACTTTGTCTAAAGTTGAGCTTGTAACTGCAATCTTTATTCGTATTGCCGCCTGATCTTACTGTCAAGATGTTTGACGACTGTTGATTAATTAATGTCAAATCAATATATTAAATTAAAAGTTGAGTACTGATTATGTACATAATTTGTGCTTTATTTTTCCTGGGTTAATTGTGTTCTTAGTACAATTCGGACGTTTATGTTTATTTTCCTGCTCGCTTTTCTTCAGGTCAGAGCTGTGCAACTGGAAGCCATCGCCCTTGAGCTACTTGAAAAATGAACACATCTGTGGTAGGCCACTGGGGCTTCGATTTGACAAGAAAAATGGTGATCTGTACATAGCCGATGCTTATTTTGGGTTATTGAAAGTGGGGCCTGAAGGGGGGTTGGCCACTCCCCTTGTTACTGAAGCAGAAGGGGTGCCGCTGGGATTCGCCAATGATCTGGACCTTGACGAGGGAGGAAATATTTATTTCACTGATAGTAGCACTAAATACCAACGGAGGTACCTCCATTCATTTGATCGTTTACTCATTCCGTTAGTTGTTCAAAAATCAAAACTGGTTAACTTTTCCTTACTATTTCCCAATTCCGTTAGTTTAACAACAATCAGCTATTGTGATTCACAATGAATAAAAATTTTGCATTATGAAATTTTAACATGTTTTCAATTTTCATTCCTACAGAAACTTCTTGCAGTTGGTATTTTCTGCTGAAGACAGTGGGAGGGTTCTGAAATATGATCCCCTAACGAAAGAAACTACTGTTCTTGTGAGAAATCTCCAATTTCCAAATGGTGTTACCATGAGCAAGGATGGTTCCTTCTTTATCTTTTGTGAAGGGTCTATGGGCAGGTGAGTTGACTTATGTTCACAGTTTGCAACTGTGGCAGCGTGTGTGAAACATGATTTCTAATCTCTGCCAGCACGAGCTTTTTGATTTTGACTACATATTTTTGGTGCTATCATCCCCTGATTCATTCGCTTCTTGTTGCAGATTAAGGAAATATTGGTTGAAAGGTGAGAAAGCCGGGACCTCAGAAGTCCTGGCCATCCTCCCTGGATTTGCTGACAATATCAGGACCAACAAGGATGGGGACTTTTGGGTAGCAATACACTGTCGTCACAATTTCTATTATTATCTATTCGCACACTACCCAAACATCAGAAAGGCTCTCCTGAAGCTGCCCATCTCCACAAAGATCCACTACATAATCCAAGTAGGCGGTCGTCCTCATGCAATGGCCATCAAGTACAGCCCGGATGGAAAAATCCTCCAAGTGCTGGAAGACACTCAAGGCAAGGTGGTTAAAGCCATAAGCGAAGTAGAGGAGAAAGATGGAAAGCTTTGGATAGGAAGCGTGATGATGCCTTTCATCGCAGTATATGACTTGTAGTGAATGCTGCACACAAATTTCTCATTTCCAGAGTTTGTATTTTGCTCCGCCCCATGGATGTTGTCGTATTTCTGTAACATACACATTTATAATTAAGCCACGGTAAAATAAAAATTAAATAATTGATTTTTGTTTATAGCTTATTTTTGTTTATTCAGTAGTTTAACATGCGAAAAGAGAGAAAAAATTTAGATGTGCGTTAATTTTTTTTTTATAAGAATTAATATATATTTTGAGAATTTCTTGTCATTTGACTGTGTATGAATTCTTCCATAATAAGAATGAATTTGTGATAGGGTTTAGGGTCATAATTCTCTATAAAACAAGAGACCAGACCGCTCCATCGATTAAAGGACGGACTCTACTCAAATCAAAAGGGAGCTCTAACATAAAGAAAGCACATGGTAATGGGCTTGAGGCCCAACATTCTGATATCCACGTGTCGGAATAGGATTCGATGCCCGCACGGGGAGAAACAGCCTATTCATCATCTCGTCTCATCACATCTCTTTCAATTCTTCATTCTTCGATCGGTACCTGGAGAGAGAACATGTCGTACTGGGATCGCCTCACCGAGAAATTCCCGTACTCCAAGTACATCAATCGCGACAAGCCGCTTCAGAGATGGACCGACGCTGATGTCGAGGCCTTCATCGCTTCCGATCCCGTTCACGGCCCCGCGGTCATTCTCTCAATCCTTGATTTATCCATCTCACTTCAATATGAACTAATCGATCTATGAGTGTATGCAGTCAGTCTTGCATGACATTTGATTTCATCGTGCTAGGGTTTATCTACTACTGTTGGTGTTACTAGGTTTGTTTGGGTGTTTATATTTGATCTATTGGAATTTCGGCCTGTTCGGCAATTACTCCCTTTTGTTTGCTGTTTCCACTGAAAAAAATTAATTTTGACTTTGAAATTTTGTTTTGGTGGTCAATCCCGATGAAGCTAGATTTTGAATTTTGTGTTAACTACTTAGGTGATCATATGGCCTTGAGTTTTCATTTAATTGATGCAATTAAGGTATTTCACACTCCCTAGAGTTGATTTGTGTTCTTAAATACAGCACGACATGTGTAGCCTTTTTGGATCATTGATTCTGGTGGAAACTAAAAGAGGCGTGTATGGTGAAATATGATACTTCTGTTATGTGTCCATTTTCCTGAACAATCTAATGCACTTTTGGATGTTTTGATAGAAAGCACCCGACTTGTTTAGTTTCTGCCATAGGGTACGTAGAAAATGTTATTTCAGTGAAGTTTCTTTGTTGCTTGGAGTGATGAGGGTGAAATAGGGATGGATGATTGTTCCTTTAGTACCCTAGAATAATGAATATTAACTGGCCGCCAGGTTGTTCACATTATCGCCGTCATGTGGTTCTGTCTAAAATGATACCTGCCACTAAAAGTGAAATGGAGTACTCTAGGTTTGGAGTTTCTAGTATTTTGATGATTGTCCTATGTATGCTGATGTGATTGGTCAAAGGGAGGCCTACCTTGAGTGTCTGTGTATGTTTTTGAAGTTTAGAGTCTTTTTATCTGATGAAACTTTACTTTGCTCAATCGACACATTTCTTATGTGTTTAGCTGTCCAATTTTCTCTTTTTATTGTATTTATTTCTATCTCTTGTGTCCTTCAGCTTAAAACTGCTCGGGAAGCCATCAAGTATGCAGTGGTGGGGAGTGCTATTGGGGCCGGTTCAACTGCTGGTGTTGCTTGGAAATTTTCGAAGAGTCCTCATGGTAGTATTGCTTCCCTCCGCATTTGTGAGGTGGATGATGTTGGTATCACCTTAGGAACTTCGTAGTCCCACGTTCATCGCCACACATTTTAGTTTCATTTGCCCCTTAATTGATGATGCTATAAGCCATTGCTTTGCAAAAAAAAAAAAAAAAATTGGCAATATGGTTGCATGGTGTCATATGTTCATCACATGTCTTTATGTTATTGGGCCTCTGTAAACCCCTTCACGCATCTTGTTCAATACTTGAAACTTGCAGCAGGCCTCGCTATGTTGATCTCTCTCCATTATGCTTGACAACTGAGAAAGAAAGTATCACCTGCCGTAGTAATGACTAATGTGTTCAATATTATGTCAGGAACTGCTTTGGCTCTTGGAGCAGGAGCTGTGTTTGGCATGGTATTCGGAAAAGAGGTTGCCAACCATGCCCTACAACTCTACAAGTTAGATACAATGGCAGCACAAGTGAAGTTTCTTGATTGGTGGGCCAGCAAAACAGAGGGAAACCTTTAATTTTGGTGGTCATGAAATGGCAGTTGTTATTCATACCCCTTCATGTAATAATGCCAGAACATGTTCCGGCAAGTTCTTGCTGCAGAAGCAGCATATCTTCAGTGAGGCATGAGAAAACAACTTTAACAAAGTCTTTGAGATGGACTCCTTGCATCTCATTATCAAGAGAAAATGTTTATGAGGATTGATCATCTTTTGACAAAGTCGGGAAAAATGTTTATGAGATCCGAATGCGTCACATGATTTTCAGACCAAATCTATAACTCCCCTGAAAATCCACCAGTGTTCGAGTGATGAACGAGACCTACTAGTTATAAAATTTTTAGGGGCCGGTGGTCATATGAAACACGCGCCTGCAAAAGGTAAAGACTGAAATTAGCTTGAACCTTTTTATGGTGTTGTGTGTCCTTAAACAAAGCCATCTCTCTCTCCTCCCCACCTGAGTAGCAGCAAATCTTTTAGGAGGAGATGTATCAGTGTGTTCTATGCCAAGATAATGCTCCCAAGCGCTATAAACCTCCCTCCTCTGTTGTCAATAAACAATACCATCATCCAATCTGCCTTCTTATAACATAAAAATATTCTCAGGGAACAAACCTGGAATTTAGCTGACATGACGTCTGAGTCCTTAAGATACTCTGGACGACTGAGGGTAACAGATGCAAATTTCCACTGCTCCAAGTATAACAAAAAAACTTACCCATTAAAGAGTGAGTTTTTATCTATCTTTGAGCATGCATACACAAAAAGCACAATGACAATCTCAATAACAGATTGCATGTTAAATAAGATCCTTACTTTCACAAATTCCTCATCTGGCACCTGCAGTTTCTTCTTTATTCTTTTCTTAACATCAGCCAAAATTTCATCTTCATGAATGGACAACAGAAATGGATCTCCCAAGTGATGGATCCGCTGTTCAATAGAAAATATTGTGAGGAAGTTTCTACTGTGAAAGATCACGAAAACATAGCAATATAAGTAGTCTAGAACAATAGAAATGGACAGATGGAAAAGCTAGTTCGAACAATAAACAAGAACCTTGCCGGAAGTGCAATCATTGGATTTTATTATTATTTATTTTTTTATTGACAATATATGCTTACCATCTGGTTAGACGCTGTGTCGACTTTGAAATGATACACGTGAATCAAACGATCATGGGGGCCAAGATCATTTTCCTCTTCTGGGATCTTAAAACATATGAAAATGGGAGGGGAGGGTTAGAAATCAAATCGACTCATTCACAGGTGTTCTACACTTCTACTCCATGCAAAAGAGATTTGTTATGAGTAAGACAGCTGCTGCATCACTTTATAACCTCCCCTGTAATTTTTTATCCAGTTCCCAAATACAAATACATCAAAAAACTAATGTTATGCATCTGTCAAAACCTCTTGGAGACCTGAGAAAGATTCTTTTTTACAATGATATGTATACATATCATTGTGAAATATCATATTAACATCCTGTTACCTAATGAAGATCATAAATATCTATGTCTAGAGGAGAAGTTGCTCGCTAGCAAATTCTGGACAACCTATAGTTGAAGCATCTATAAAGAGACATTTGGAATCAAATACGACACTTGAATCACTGGTGTTTGACTTATGAAACAGTGGCTGGCAACTCATTGTCAGTGAAGTAAAAAGCTAGTAAACGCACACCCAGAGAGAGAGAGAGAGAGACTGACCTCCTCTGCCCTAAGTGTCCAATACTCATCGATGATATTCTCTATTCTCTCACTTTTTGGAAAGATCTGCAGGCAAGGAAATACCCAAACACGACAAGTCAATAAAAGTCATCTGAAAACAAAGCTGAGCAATAGTGAATATTTGCCAGATTTTTTGTTAACCCAAAGTTGCTGCACTTTATGCCAAAGTGATGAAAAACCGTACAACTTTTTAATATAAGATACATCGAATAAACACAATAAAGTCATATCACACTCCCAAATTTACACCACCAATTCATAAGTCAAGAACTCGTGAGATGGTGTGAAGAGACCTTATATATCTTGTGGTAGCACACTCCAAGCAACCTTAGCTCGGCATCAGGACAAGACAGGTCAACCTGTTCACAGAAAGGCAAGTATTAAGAGACATGCAGGAAAGCAAATGCTGGTATGAATTTAATAATGGATAAAGACGTAAATATAATCAGTTGGAACAGAGAAGAAGTAAACCTGGGAGATCAACTCACGGACTACATCCCCTACAGTACTCTGCTTTGGCAGTCTAACATTATGCATAGTAACCTGTCAAGACTCAATTGGATAATGAGCATTAGCACAATGGTCAAAAGCCAAGGAGCATTGCAGTCAGTCTGAAACTCACTTCATCTTTCGTTGTATGATGAAAAGTAATTTTCAAAGTCGTCAAACTTTGCAACTCTGGTAGAGGAATATCCAAGACTTCATAGTACAAAATATCAGAAGTCTGAAAAACATCAGGTGCATGCATTTGTTTAAGAATTTGCACTAAAAGATACAAATGGAGGAAGTACTGAAATCACCAAATGATAACCAGGTAACGCAATCACCTGACTGTGGTGCACAAGCATTTCGGTTAAGTTAGCCACCCCCCGATACTTTATAGACTGACGCTTAGGTTGCTGAGAGTAAAAGTTGTGTTGTGTAAGCCTCAGCTTTGATGCACTATCAATACCTAGGCGCTGAGCAACTCTTTCCACTACATCGTCATAGGTATACAGTTTTGACCTTCACGTTATAGATGAACTTAGAATTATAAGTCAACGATATAAAGCCATCAGGAACCAACACAACTTTAACAAACCTAGGCTTGGCTGACAAGACAATCATACATAGAAAGATACAGAATGGTAGCGTTGTACTTACATCTCCAAACAGAAATCATCTTCCTTTGGTTTTTCAAGGGAACGGAAGTGCACTACCTACAAAGCAGTAAGGATGTTAGATCAGTACATTAGAAAACTCTGAGGCTGACTTTACTCGGGGATCCTAATTCTTTTGTTGTGTGCAACTTAGAGGGAAGAAGTTAAACATCGCTTTCTGAACTTCTTAACAGATTATTTTATAAAAATAGGTGTACAAGCATATGTCCGAGAGTGCATGTGTGAATGGAGGTGTCTGTCTGTCCATTTTGTTCATATACCCACACAACTAGAAATAGGGAAGAACTAATTAAAATATCATAAGCTTATCAAATTGTGGAAAGCTGTTTTTAGCAGTATCTAAATATGAAAGAGTACCTGCCGATTCAGCATATAATCCAAAAAGGACGGAACATCCGGATAAGCAAATTGCTCTCTAGATTCTGATATTGTTTTTTGAAAGCAAATAATGTCTCCATCATCAATCTGCACGATAAATAAGAAAACGTAGAGAAAAACACTGTCTAATAACAAGAATCAATACAAATTTGAATGACTTATACAGCACTAGCAGTACCTCATGCTCCCTAAATGTCAAATGTTCATTAAGAGCATCACATATTACACCGCCATGAAATTTGATCTCCTGAACAGAACAAAACCCAAATAGGATGAATGTGAACGCAAGATTGCTCAATGTATCACACACAGTCTGACAAAGAAGCACTATGAATAAAGTACATGCGTCCTTTTAATTACCAACATTAAGTTGAAAAAGTAAATGATCATGAGTGAATATATGTAGACGAGGCCAGTTAAGACTTACATAAAACAACAGAAAATATGCAGTATGAGAAACTACATGGTGCTGCTAGGGTAGCAAGTCACCAAGGGTGTTAAGAGAATGAGGTAAGGTCATCGATTAAGTGCTAGAAATTTAGCAGCTGAATGGAATGTGAGTCAACCTCATAAAGGCTGATTTCCTCATCAGGAGTGTAGCTAGCCATCTCTTTGAGTTTTCCCAAAATTTCTGTTAGTTTTGCTTCATTCTTCACGAAAAGCCTTCCAACATATCTGCATGGTGTTCCTAATGTTACAAAAGCGACCTCGAAATTCCGGCCAAAAATGTCATGGATGTATTTGAACTACCGTATGTCTCTTTTATCAGGATCATAGTGCTTAAAGAAAAGCAAAATATCATCCTTTTCTTTGCAAGGTAGTTGGATGGGACAAAACTCCTGATAAAATACGCAAATTAGATACTAATAATAAGACATCAGAAATTACATAAAGCAACTAAAGTGACGAGAAAATTGTACCGGCCCAAGTTCTACTTCCAAGAACAGCTTGAGATCCGTGGTTGGATTTTTACTAGATAAATCTCTCAGCTGACCAACCTAGCAGAGGAAATGATAGCCAGATGCTAAAACATCAGTGTAGATATATACATGATTCTGGTCTACAAAGCAGATAGCCAAGACAGAGAATAGAAAAATAAAATGTAGTGCCAAGAAAAATTATATACAAAGTAACTTGACAATCCTACAATACCCCCGTCAGTACCAAGGGTCTACAATATCAAGAGTTGGGTAGGAAAGCAACAGTTTTGGAACTCATTAAACCTGGTACTCGAGTGCCGCTCACCCCCCAACGATCATAAAAAAAAAAAGAACAATGGACAAAGGAGAAATGGGTGATTAGCATTTAAAAGTATACATGTAATATCAAAACTCACTCCGACTCTACGCATATAAGAACAAAAATTCACATAATTGGTGATAGATTTAATTCCTCGTCTAATTGTGAGCGAGGCTGTAAGAAATAATTATCTTTTAAAACTCCGAAACCATATTCAACCATATTGTAATTCATTATCAGAGAACTGTATATCCAATAGGAGAGCTGGCATGATGTAACGGTGTAGCACATACAAGAAAACATATTTGGTAAGTGTACAAAATCTGTGAACTTGTCCTATAAGGTTATATTACAAGACATGACAGTATGAAGACCTGAGAGATTAAAACGAGATACAGAGAAAAACAGAAGATGCAACAAAACAAAACTAGTGTAATTACCGAAAATGAAAGCTACAACCTAACTATTAAACACTCAAGTAAACTAGTGTAACAAGCAAGCACCGTATTTCCTTATTCAAAAGCAATGATAAAAATAAACTTAATTCTCAGGAAGTTAATAAATCAGCACAGATATATACAGTTTGTTTTTCCTCCAGTAGCGTCAATGGCCGATTAGGACGGTACGTATGGTTTTGCCGCAACGACCACATCCAAAAGCGTTGCAAATGCACTGGTATTCCAAATTCTTTAGCGATATCCTCCTGTGTGAAATTCCACACAGCTATAAGCAAGTTGAACTTTTCTTGTGATCACCATTAGAAAATACCAGCAAAGATACTTCAAGGGAGAGGCATCCCAGTTCATCAAGAAAATGCTCAGACAAACACACCTTGAAAAGGTTGAAAGGCGTCTGTTTTTGAACGCGGAAACAACTAACTTTATCATGATTTACGAGGTCAAAGTATATTTCTCTCCCAATCTGCTCAGCAAGATCACTGTCCCTTGCAACCTTAAATAAAGTTTGTGATAGGATATAATGATAAATTACAAACTCCAGACTTCAATCATGTGCAACTCACAGACCAACCGAGAACCTTTATATTAGTATACAGGTGAGCTTCCGCTTTTTCTTTTCTCTTGCATTCCTTTTCTTCTTGTTCCCTTTTTAGACGCTCCTAAAAGAGACCAAGGATACAAACCTGAAGAATTTAAGAGAAAAGTCAAACTGTATAATGGGATGCATTTACCCTAAGATGCACAGCAATATCTTTTTCATCCACGTTACACATAATCCTGTCCTTGTCGCTTTCACGGATGTAGACAAGCATGTACGCATTTGCGTGTCTAGTAAATTTGAAGGGCGCATTATTGAAACCTGGATTTATCTGAGAAAACTGGAAACATTAAGTACTTCAATCAGAGCTAAGTTATGCATAATACGAATCTAGGTATTTCAGTTACCACCAAAACAAAAATGTTTACCTCTTCTTCACCACCATACTGCTCATCAAGTGCTCTCTTTATATCCTCTTTTGTTACTCTCTCATCATCGAATTTGTACCTGCAAAATATATATGATTTTTAGTTAGAACTTAGAAGATGCCCCTTAGAGAATTAATTCCACCAAATTGTAAATTATACAATTACTAGATGACTGAAAATCACAAGAGATTGATTTTAATTCTAAACGTCATTGTAAAGTCTAAAAAATGCGCATCATCAATACTTGGCAATAGAAATTATTTTAATGTCAGTAAAAAAATACATCGTGGACAGTTTTTTTTTTTTTTTTCCCTTCCAAACCATCAATTTCACATTGGCTACAGAACTTGTTCCAAATACCCTTATTGATGGGACAAAAAAGCTAATGTACCAGACCCAAAGCCCTTAGAAAATATATTCACTCCAGTTTTTTTATGATCCATTAACTCTTTAGATCTTCTTAACAATTGCCTGTCACTTTAGATATAATGTACTCTTCTACCAATCATAACTAATGCATTTACTTCAGATGAATCATTCATATTCATTAAGAGCGTGCTGCATAATTCATCAGGACTGTTACACAAAATTGGTTTATCCGGGTTTGTAATGCAATTTTATCCTGCAGTGAACATCATAGTGATATATAATGGCTAAACAGAGAAGACCCTATAACTTCTTTACATTATTTAACATTACATTGCGGTGAATTAGCAAATAATTAGATGAAATAATTATAATAAATTAGTCATGTGCTGATTAACATTCAAGTTTATGATTTATACCACTGATCTGAAAGAGTCGGCCTTATATATGAATAATAATGTCCACCATGCATTCCGCCGTTGTGAACCAGAACACTGCAAGATAGTTTAATTAATTCTGTACGGAGTGAAGAAAAATGCAATCTAACTGATATTGCAATTTCACAAAACATTCCTTTGTCATCAGATTATCACAATATGCCACCTTGAAAGAAAGAAAAAACTGATGTCTTGTTAGTGTTACTCATTAACACTCAGTAATAATTCATTGAGGTTCTTACACTAATTCGGAGATGGGGTTCGAATGTGGGATGTGAGGGAGCCTAAGCACCCCTCAACAATTTGGCCACGCCCAAGAGGGCAAGTTCTTCCAGTAATATGATTTAGTGATAAAGATCAGATGCATAAGGAAATAATCATTACCCAACCATACAGAATTTTGCATTAGCAATTCTTGATCAGGTGTTGTACTACCATCAAATCCAACTTGCAACTTTATAAAGGAGCCTTTCTTACACACAAAATACATGTGTATGTATAAGTAAACAACTAACCGTGACATATGTTCGTCACATTGATACATGATCTGTTTAATTCAGGTGGCAGTCATTCAAATATAAATTATCACTAGATGAGGCTGTCAGTGAAAAATATGGATCCTAAAACTCTATAATAGTAAGTAGCTTGAGCATTATCATTTTACTTTGCCTTCATCCTCAATAACCAATCACTAGGTGAGTGTCAGCAAAATGAGGAAAGCTAAAAATAATCATAATGATATCGGGCTTATTAATCTACAAAACAAAATCCCGGCATCTACCAGTAAAAGAATACTTCACATAATATATCCCAACATTCCAATACCTGTGAAGGGTATAAAGATTTCGGACACTCTTATTGGCATCTTCAGACAGATATTTTCCGTTCTCTATGTCAAGGTCAAGTTGTAAAGGGAATTCATATCGATCATTTATCTACAAAGTAAAAACACTGATATCAGTGGTTACAATATGGACACCGTGCAGCTGTGTCACATAAACAATTAAGATTTGTCATTTTTGTTGGAAAAATTTAAGCATTAGATATACTAGTTGAGCGTAAAATCATGATATGTTGTTAGTAAATGTGGAATGCTAGTTCCCTCATTAAGTACGATATAAATGTCCAGTGAGAATAAAAGATAAAAAGACCTCACAAAAGTACATATGCAAACAACATAGATTCTCAACATAAATGCAAGGATAAAGGGACGTCGCAAGAGTGTATAAGTGACGCTAAACAAAACACTCTCAGTGGAAGAGATGCTTTAAAATAAAGATCAGGGTACATCCTGATAAATATGATGATTTGTATATATGTGAAGAAAAAACTATTAGTTGAAGAACTTCTGAGATACATATTGTTTATAAAAAACAGCACAAAATGAGTGGGATCGTAACGTAATGTCTCAAAATATTTTTCTATCAAGAGACTCCTTTATGAGACAAGTAAACTACTTGAAAAATAAGTAAAACCAATATCTGCAAAAAATATGGCTCATAAACGAAACATAATTAAGCGCACTGTTAATGATGCAGATATACCAGGCAACAACCATCTTACATTATGTAGGCCATGACCTTCTAGTTGTAGGCATATGTGAATTGCGGTCAAATGATATCCAACAGCAGATGGGTATGGATTAAGTAGAGTAAATGAGGGACTAACCTTAACCATCGTGTCTTGATTGAAATCATATTCAAAACGATTCAGTTGAAGTTGAAGAACAGGGGGGAAGTCAGTAAATAAGACACCTTTCTTTGCATTCTGAAATTTCACAACCACTGTGAGCTGCAAAACCTTCTAACAAAAACTTCGGAGTATGACGAGTTTAAGAAAATAGAACTACAGAGACAAAATTTTCATCAAAATAATAATGAGAAGGATGAAAAACTAGTGAATAAAAAAACGTACCATCTGATACTGAATTTATTATAAAATAAAATTATGCACAAAGGGATAGTTTTTGGACTAAAATCGAACATTATTTGTTGAAATTTCCTCTTGGACCAAACTAGAACATGACTTACAATAACTACAACAATAATGAATCATATTGTTGATTTTTTCCCAGCATTGTATGCAGTATGCAATATAACAATGACGAAGATAGTGGTTAAAGTTTCCTCTTAATCTTTGTCATTTATGAATGAATCTTCAAAAAAATATGTCAGAATTATTGGCTCCAAACTCTAAACCAATATTAAATGAGTAGAATGCCAACTATCCATTAATCATACAATTATCCATAACGTCAAAAGTGGACTGGTCAGGGGTAAACATCACGTGCCGCCGACACTACCCATACACGGACAAAAACATGAGATCAACCCACTAGGATGTGATTTTATTATAGTTAGATCCACACTTAAAGCCAATTGAAAATAACACTCCTTAGCTAATGGTGGATTCTAACAAATACCATCTCTGGTTTTTAACAGCGGCTTCGGTTCATTTAAAGAAACTAAACATAGCTGAAAGCTGAAATTTAAAGCGACAAAGAATGCAAAGCAAGTTCCAATAGTTTACACATTTGGTATTCTTTATGTGCAGAAATTGAAACCGTTCACAACAAAGATTAAGAGGACAGACAAGTTATTGAACAGAACCACATCAAGTGCTAGTTATACAACAAGAGGTAGTAGTATTAGGTAACTGCTCCAGGAGATACTTGAGATACATTACCACATGGATAAGCTATTTCAGTTGAAACAGGGGATGAGATGCTAATTTGGGAAGAGAAATTTTACTCAGCATAGCTAACAATATCTGCTCAGACTGAGTTCAGTTCTTTTTAGTTTGGATCAGGTTTGATTCAGTTGAATAGAACAGATCTTTACGTTAATATTTGAAACAACTAATACGTGTTAACAGATACCATGAATAACGGCATTTAATGACTGACCTGCAACTCGTATGGTACCGAATGGTACTTATTATCACCCTCCATGTGTTCCACTTCCACATATTTGTCAAATGATGCGTATACATCACGACAACCTTTAACAACAAGCTGAAGATCTGTTGAAAAACAAATACAAATTAGACTACTCAAATGGTCGAAGAATTTTCAAAAATCGGCATATTTCTGGTAATAAGCTGATTTGGTTCCCACTGTAAAATGACTCTGTCCTTGTGGATTTGTAGTCAACATTGATGCATTCAATATAATTCATCTGATGCCCTTCGAACAACTTTTGTATGGTGCCCTCAACAACCGTTCCCTGGTACATAATGTAAAAATCAAGCAAAAATAGAATACAGATCGACAAAAGACAACTAAAAGGATGATGTACTGTTAAACTACCTTCATGTTAACTTCTAATTTCTCACAGAGAACCATGTTGAGTTCTTGGGCATCATGCTGCAGGAATGTATCATATGTGCCCCATCCAAAAGACTTGGTCAGCTCCTTTGTCGCAACACTGCTATCGTTATATTGCAGCTTGCAAAATAAGC
The DNA here is from genome assembly GCA_963678935.1 of Umbilicus rupestris. Classification (NCBI taxonomy): domain Eukaryota; kingdom Viridiplantae; phylum Streptophyta; class Magnoliopsida; order Saxifragales; family Crassulaceae; genus Umbilicus; species Umbilicus rupestris. The sequence goes on along the minus strand of OY787623.1, from coordinate 10,983,368 downwards.
ACTGCAACGCCAATGGAAGGCTTCCAGATGGCAAGTCGTTTTCAGTTGTGGGCATATGATACACCGCCTAGAAAATGTGGTGCAAGATACATGTCATTTCTTGCCTTAAACAATTTAAGGAAACCAGTATTGGCTATGGGCTACATGTCAACCTTTCTGAAGTATGGAATGTGATAGAGGGTTTGCAGAAGAGAGTTCATGTAGCACGTAGCTCCTTGATTTTTAAGACCCACGTAACCAGTCTCTTTTTTGGAGTCGTATGTCATGTAGTCAATCACATTGCCCACACCAACCTCAGCTAATATTATAACAGTATCATTCACAATAAATCCTTTGGCGGGATCATACAGCTCGCTGAGATGCAAAAATTTCGTGAAACCAAAATCACTGTTCCTCGAATTGAATTTGTGGACAGCATCTGCAAACAGAAACAGTGTGTACCAGGATAAAGTATCATTGTTAACCATATATATAGACATGAATATAAGGTAAAGAGATTATAATAACCATTTCAACAGATAGTGAAGCAAGTACAGGCAATTTATGGCTCATAAGCTCATGAAATTGAGCAATTTTTCGAGTCTTGATCAATGTACCTTTTAAAATAGAGTGCATCCAATTAATCTGGTTAACAACAGCCAAACTGAACGTAGCATATATGCTCCAGCCATCGGGCAAGCTTTCTGAATCAGCAACATCAAGATAGATGGACAAATAATCAACAGTGTTTCCCTCCGGAAATACAATTATGCGCCTGACAGAAAATGTTTAAAGGTAAATAGACACAAATAAAAACAAAAAATTATCATCAGCACTCAGCAGTGACAAATAAGAGTAGGTGGAACAGCAGTACCATTGATGGCCACCAGAAGCAAAAGTATCAGAGTAGTGCTCATCTACATTCAATCTGGTAAAGTTATCTACCCTCCACGTAAACCTAGTTGAAGCTGGTTCCTCTGCTGTAGAGTTCTCGACACTAATGTCATCATCATCTGACGTTTTCACAACTGGGAATTTACGAAAAGATTTGGATCAATTTAGAAAACCTTTTGAAATGCATATGTGGTGTTTTCACTCATTTGATATTTACTGTGCCATAAACAGTAAGTATCAACAAACATAAGCATTAACTATTTTTTCATGATCTGATTGATCTCTAGATAAAAATTCAAAAGGACCTTCCATAGGCTGAGGACTATCATCCAAAGGGGGCACCAGCATCTCCTCGTCTGCTTGCTGCTGCCAGATGACAATCAATGAACAAAGTTGCCCAACAATCAACCCTAAAATCGATAAAGTCCACACTCATCTCAGCTCCCAACCCCATAATAACACCTTCAACTACGTAAAACACTTTTCACATGCTAAACTCTGCAATACAACCACTTCAACAGTTCATCCTCCAACACAAGTGACACACAGTAACTCTAAACAACCACCAACAGCCTGTCCCGTTTAAAAGAAAACCAGAAACAGACGCAATCAAAATAGCAACCGATCTACCAAATTCACAAAAATTACAAAAAACGAGGGAAAGCGGGATTGAAAAAGTAAGCGCGCAAACGAGCGATGACGGAAAGCAACAATCGTCGTAACCGCACTACTTAATCACGCATGTCGTATACGCGCATCCTAATCCGCAAACCTATAGCAACATTGAAGTGCGAAAACGACTTACATCAGCAGGAGTCATGACAGTCTTGACGAGCGAACCAGTGAGTGAGACGTTGGTCGGCTGACTGAAACAAAGAATGAAATGGTTAAACGTCGGCGATTCAATCGCCGAGTATCGGTCGCGCGAGAGCGTCGGATGATCACCGGAGGCTGGTCGAGTTCAGCGAGAGAGGAAGCCGGAGGTCGTCTACTGAGTCACTGAGTCGTCTCGTATTCAATGCAAACGTATTTATATGCAAGTCAATTTCAAAATTTAGGGGTTCTTTTCAAATATTAAATTAAATTTGGTCCTCGAAGTTTCAATTCGACTGATAAACATCCGCGATAAGAGAATACTTCATATCCAAGTCCAATAGCCCGAGTCCTGATAATCTTCCGTGTGTACAAATACCGAAATCATATCTTTCAAATATTTAAATTAAAAAATTGTTTTAAAAAGAGGTTTCTAAGTTGCAGCGATATTCTACCAGATCAATAAAGTTTGAAAGTTTCTAAAACCTAATTTTAATTTGTATAAATATAAACATTGGGTTTCAGTTTTTCTCCATTGACCAAATCTTCGAGGAGCGTTTCTTGGTGCTCAAGAATTTGTGGGTTCATAAACACCCGAATCGCAAAACTGTCAAGGAATCAATGCCAGTGATGATGATGGAGTGTAGCTATTGCTCAACTTCTGTGAAACCAACATTGGAAAAGAAGACCATCATGTAAGAAACATGCGTTTGAATGTTGTTGTCCAGTAAAGCTCGTACCTTTATGATTTATTAGGGTTTTTCTGTAATGGTTCCAACTGGTTATTCTGATTCTACTCCTCTTAAGTACATCCTGATGCTTGCTGTTAACTCCTCTCTTTGGTAACTGATTGGAATTTGTGATGTTGATTTCAGAGAGTGCTCCTTTTGTGGAAGGGTGATATCAGAAGAGGAAGAATGGGAGGTACTCACACTAAAAAGAAAGCTAAGAGGGCTTTACAAGAAGATCGGGAAGAGAAGGCGAGTGGAAGTTGAATGTGAACAAAGCTGTGTGACCTCAACACATTACCTTGCAGATCAATCTGACCTGTCTGATACTGGTTCTACTGCTTCCAAAAAGGTCGTTGTCGCACTAAAGAGCTCTGCTGATGGCACTGGGACTGCAAAGAGTGCCGAGTAGATTCAGTTAGCCTTCCCTTGTTTGCAAACGCACTAAGCTTTGTTTCTGTTTATTTTTTTCCGAGAACTCACAGTTTTGTGGGCTTTCCACCAAATTTAAACACCTCTATATATGAATGAGTATTTTGTTTCCGCATTTGGGAGCTTGTAGTGACGTCATTATTCTCAACTTCTGTGGCACTATTTGCAGCAAGAGGATTGCTTGAATCATCTTTCTGATTGGGCCTTCCAATGTCCTGCGACTTTTTATGGCCTTGAAGTCATTGAAAAATATACCATATCCTCACCGCATTACCACATGTTCAAATCTGCCTGATCAGCAGTCTGCAGACATTTTTTCCATACTTTCAATCTTTCAAGAGGTTCTGATTCTGTTTCAGGTTCTGAGATGAGTATACAGCCACTGTACTCTACCAAGTTTAGGAGGCCTCTGTGGCTATCTGCTTCTACATCCGCACAAAGTTTCCACTGCAGCAGAGCTCAATTCTGTAGCAATTCAGTTACTTTTCACCCAGATAAGATATGGAGCCCGAGGACCAAAGGAGTAAGGGCTAGTCTTCGAGCCAGGGAGTGCAACCGATGCCTTGGGGTTGTAAGTGCTGTACAATCAGAAAGACCTTCAGCGGTTTACGAAGAGCGATGGCTGCTTGAGCCTGCAGGTCTGATTTCTACCATATACTGGCACAACCGGGTTTTGTATAATTATGCATTGCCATTTCGCCTCCAAGAATCTCTAAGCAGCGCTGAATATGTGTCAGTAAATAGGTGATGGAGATTGGAGGCATATAGGCTTTAAAGTCGCATTGCCTGGTGCATTTGAAATCTCCACTGTAAATTCCCCAACACTGCTTAAAACTGCTTCCATCAAATTCCATCATAAATGTAGAACTTTTAACCACAATTTCTTGGACATGGTCTCAGGATGCGGTCACAGTTGGCCGAGTACCTGAAAAGGCAGATTTAGTTATTCCAGTCGCAACAGGTAATAAGAGTTAAACTAAAATCAAAAATTCCCCAAACCTGGTATGATTGATTCTGTGAGTTCTCACTGGCAACTTTCCTCATTTTTTATCACACACTCAATAACAGTGTCTGGCGCGCATGCTCGCCTCGAAAACAAGGGTGGTGGTCTTCTGGTGACAGATCTGGACAGCACAAACGGGACTTTTGTTGGTGAAAAGAGGCTGATACCTGGAGTTCCAGTAGCTGCGCCTCCTGGAAGTTACATCACATTCGGTGCATACTCAGTCCCTCTTTGCTCACCCATCATAGTCATAGTATATATCTCACATCTCAGGAGAATAAATTTTAACACAACTGCGTGGTTTTCAGGAGATACTAATCTGGCTATCTTCCGTTTATCGAGAATCAAGAACCTGAAACCTGCCAATATATCAGAAGAGACAGAAGCTGAACCAGTAAGTGCTAGCACATCGGAAAATTCAGAAAAGGCCAGTTGATGATTCTAGGATACAAAAGCTAAATATGTAAATGCAGCAATTTCGGCCATATCATATTTTGGATCAGTTAAATTTCTTTAATCAACAGAGTATAACTCTCACATACAGAGTATATGAGAGTTCAATGTAAGAAAACACTTCTGAAACTTCATAATTGGCATTGAATCTCTAAGAATTCAAAACTAAAGCTTTCTGATACTCTGTACAGAAGCATATTTGCATTCAGGTAAATGTGTAACTATCATACTAGGCTGACTAATGCTGATCAGGGACGCACCAGTTGAAGAATCCTTACACGAATAATATACACCACAGCTAAAGCATTCACCACCACCACCATCACCGGTCACATTCCTCCAGTACCACATCATCGGCGGGGCACATCCCAGAGGCAGAATCCCTATAACCACAATCTTCCTGACATCAGCCTGATTCAAATCCCTGCAAGAACAACCATTTGGCTAACCAACAATATATGAGCAAATTCCTCACCACACTTTAACATTATCCCCCCTATATATGGTGCATTTTTATACACGAAATTTCAGAACGGTGGAGTTCTTTACTTTTGAAAGTATCAAGAATTTCAATTTCTCAAATTGACATAGTTTTGTAAATTCTTAGAAGTCCAAAACAAGTCAGATTTACTTCAAGGACAACCTCCAAAAATAAGATGAAAGTTGCCTACAAGCTTCTGTAGTCTATCACTGTAACTGCATCCTCCGGCCCATCCAGATCAGTGTAGCTGCAAACAATGCATGCAGAGATCGGTTTAGAATTGAGCCAAAGAGACATGCTGAGTTCTCTTATTCAGTGGCAGACTTCATAAACTACTCTGGATTAAAATTATAATGAAAAAATTACCTTACTAACTGTCGAGGGTCTTGATTGAATGCTTGTCCACCTTGCCCCCTTAACGTTCGCCTAGCTACTTCTGGAGGAGCAGGAACGAAGGGGCCTAGAGGGCTGAGTACAGCGAAAAAACACAGTGTGTCAAATTATAACTGAAATGTGGGCATCATCTCTAGCTTTACAGCTTTAAAGTTTAGACATGTAGAGCAGTGCACCTAAATTGACAAGCGTCCAAAGAGACGACGCCATTTTAAATTAATAGACTGAATGAAAGCTGCATACAAAACATTCAATGAACAGATATAACAACCTACCCAGCACCAGCAACAGGCATTAGTATTGTATGAGTAATATTGTCATGATCTTGAAGAATCCCTCTGTTGTCTTTCAATCGATTCTGCAATCTCAACGTACGTTCCTGTGTTTTGTTCAGTAAAAGTGAGGAATCCATGATTTTCCCACGAAAGATAACTACGGAAAACATAGAACGATAGACCAGTAACATACTTCATAGTTGAAAAAGCTACAAGGGTTTAGAGTAACATAGTTCATGTAATTCTCAAAATACAAATCCTCACGTATTTTTGAGGTCAGTTCCACGACAACCTCTGGATGGTTGAGTTTTAGATGCTTGTGCACATACTTAGAAGAATAAAAGAGTTTAGTGCAGTCCTTGGCTCCACAACCAAACTTCCAACCAAGTTTACTATCCCTCACTTTCCGTACATAAAGATCTAATGCGCGAACAGCAGCTGAGTCAATTTTTTCTTGAGCCGTCATTAGTTCCAAGGGATCCTGACCATTCAATCGTTCTTTCCAGTGGGAGTCCAAATTCTTTTTCCATTCAGCACCATCGTCACTAGTTGCATCAGAAACTGGGGCCTCAGATGTAATGTGCCGAAGACCTTTCGGTTCACTCGTTTCAACCATTCCATAGTAATCAATACCATGGATGCTCCAAAGGTAAGTCGTGAGTGTGTCCAACAACTCTGTACCCTCAAGTCCCTTAACAAAGCTCAAACCCCTTACAAATATGATAGGACCAGTTGATCCTTTGCTATCTTCATGCCATGTTCGTCTTAGTATGTTCTCCACTATCCCCTTTTCGGAATCGAGTTTCTGTATTAGGGCCTGGGCTTGTTCAATGTCAATAAGAACCCTCCTGGGTTCAGAGCTGACAGCATGAGCCTTGGGAGCAGTTTCCTTAGCAGTGCCTCTATTATTATCTTTTCTCTTTGTGCCGCTGTCGGGCTTGTTGTCGTAATTTGATTTCCCTGACAGTGCAGGTTCGTTGAGCGAAGGATTGACACCTGCACCTCTGGATTATAGAGAGGGAGGGAGTGTATTCAGTTTTCTTATATTTTTAACAATAGCATCAGGACAACTTATGTCTAGTCAACCATGTCTTACAAGTTTAATGAACCACTCCGCAGTGCAAGCAGAAAATCATGTGCAGCTTTTTGTGCATGCTCATTTCTCCTGAAGATTATTCAGGAAACAGAATTAGTAACATCAGGATGGAACACGGAATGACGTCTATTTCCTAAGTATTTAATGTATAGTGTGCTGCACCTTTCAATGACTGCCAAAAGATTTGTTGGATGGTATTTGTCTTTTAACCTTGTGAAAATAGGAAACAGTACCAATTAATCATTCATGCCAGATTTATGAGGTAACACTATATTCAAAAGATTTTACATCACTAGTGAATATATTTAATTTAAGCAGGTGAAAAACACTATGAGCCAAGGATTTGAGCATAATAAGCAATAGCCACTATCAATTGATGAAACAGGCCAACATCATGTTCATAATCAAGGTCATTCAAGACCTTTTCAAGAATCTTATGTGGTGGTATGAAAACACAGTTTTAGTCTATAGAACTGTCACATTGAACATGGAAACAAAAATTGCCACTCACCTTGTAAATCATTTTGATATCCACCACCTATGTCCCGTCCATAACGTCTTTCATCAGCATATGGGTACCTTCCTCCAGTACCGCATTGATGGCCACCATCATATCCAAATCTATCATTTACATACTTTACCTATCAAGAAACAGCTATAGGTGCTTGGGGGAAAACACATTAATCTCAGTTTCATAACCACTGTCTTCCTCTTCATTCCCTCATGACATCTTTAGTGTCCACAGATTTAAGCAGATTCAGAGCTCAGGTCACAGTCACTTACACCAGATACATGCTTCAATCATGCAACTAATTAATTTTGTACGCAAAGGAATAAATCAATCCGTGCTACATACCTTCAATGATCAGATATCCCTCAAAGGCTCAAACCCTCACATCTATTAAATTCAAATGACACCATGACAAAAGCCCTATATAAAAGTGCCTTAGAAATAAATCTGTAAGCAATTAGGACAAATCCATCAAAAGAACATACGAAAAATTGCAGTAACGTTCACCTTCTGTCTCTGTGATACTCATATATTTAATATTAAAAAAATATATGGTTAGAAAAGTTTTACTGAGTCAAACTTCCCTCTCTCCCCCTTATCTTCTCTCTCCCCCTCCCCCCATCTTCTCCTCTCTTCTCCCGTGCTCCCCATTTCTCCTCCCCTGCCTTTTTCTCCATCTCCCCTTCCCCTCCTCCTTTCCCCATCACTTCCAGCCACTAATTCTAGGGTTTCCTCAAGGTCTTTGTTCAGGTATGTTTTTGAATTTTGGGTGATGTTTGATGGGTGTTGTGGAAGATTTTGTGGGTGAACTAATTGAGTTCATTTGGAGACCGAAGTTAGGGTTGTTGTGATGTTGATTCAGTGGAGTTGTGTTTGGATTGATGAGGGTTTGATTATGACCAAGTGGTGAATTGGAATGGGATGAAGGGCCAGCTGGGTTGTGAATTTGTGTAACAAGGTTTTAGTGAAGTTTGGTGGTTTGGTTGATGTTGGATTATGTGGGTTTTGGATATGAGGTTATTAGTTTAGGTTGGATGGTGATTTATTTGGTTGAATTAGAATTTGAGGGTTTAGGGAAGTTACAAAAAAAGAGAAGGAAAAGAGGTAGAATTGGAGATTTGTTTTTGGCTTGGGTGGATTGTTAGTATTTTGGATGGAGTATAGGGTGGAGGATGATTTGGTGAGGAATAGAGAGGTTGGCAATGGAAGTGGAATTGAGTTTTCATCACTTGGAGTTGTGTTGTGCGGAAATTTTCTGATGGTTTGTTTTGGGGAAAATTGAGATGTATATGAGATTGTTTTGTTATGAGTTGATTCGATATTTATGCTAAGTCAATTGAGATGTATGAGTTATAGGTCATCAGGACGGAACTTTGCACGGAGGTGATCGGTCATTCTCTTCCCAACAAAGTTTACAGTGAGTAAATAATTCCCACGTATTCGCTTCGTATTAATTATAAGTTTATTATGCATATTGCATAATCATCCGTAAACGGATTCTGTTAACTTTGAGAAGAGGCTTGTGATAAATATCTTACACGTGCATACATATTGCATCATGAGACTGCAACTTTGTTATGCGATGATAATGCCGCATTTTGTTACGCGATGATGAATTCCGCGTTTTGATGATCCGGATCGGCAGTGACGACTGCCTAGCTATATGTTTTTGTTAGTTGCAGTTCTCATTTTGTGCATTCACGCATTTGCATATGTGCATTTGATATATCTGATTGTTTGGTAGCTTGTTATTATATATATTTACAAGCTTAAGAGATGGCATATCTCGTTTTTTTGATACGTAAGTGTGTAACCACCTACTAGAGTACGTGCGGGTTATTTCCTCACTGAGTCTTCCCGACTCACCCTTTTATTTACCATTCCTTTACAGATAGGTGATTCGGTAGCTGCTGAAGGGTCCGATTATCCTCGACGAGAGAGCTATCTTTACTTACGGTGCCATCCAACTTCAGCTGTCTTGTTTTTGTTGGGACTCGTATCAGCTATCCTTTTTGATTCTTTTTTTGGCTAGAGTTATGCTCCGTTGTCTAGGGCAGGTTACTAGGAGCACATTTTGCTTAGTTTAGTAGTAAACTCGTTTCCGTAAATATTGTAAATGTTATGACTGAATTAATTAGAAAAAACCTATCTTTTGTGTAATATTGTCTTATGTGAGGCTTGCTTGATCGTTGGTCAAGCGCCGGTCTCGACCTGGATTTCTGAGTCGTGACAAAGTTGGTATCAGAGCTTAGGTTCGTCCCCATAGTACACGGAGCTAGGACTTAGTAGAATTTTGATTATGGTAGTGTAGCGCGCCACCGCCATAAACATGTTCTGCTATGACCTTTAGGAAATTTCTTCTTATTTGCAGTCAAACCACTTTCTTGACATTTCGGTTTGCTGATACAAGTTATTCGTATAGGTTGTGATGGCACCACGTGGTTCAGCTCGTTCAAGAGGTACATCTCGACCTGGCAGAGGTGTTAACACCAGTAGGGGTGCGCGTGGCGGTGTTGATAATGTTAATCAGCCATTTCCTACCATTGTGCCACGTAGCACTCGAACGGGAACCAATCCGAGAGGTGCACGTAGCGAACCACCAAGGAGCGAGCCAGTTATGCCACCTCAGACCACGATGTCATATACTGATGTGGTGAGCAGTATTCAAGGTTTGATTCAAGTGTTGCATGGTATGGCGCCGCAGGGTGTTGCTCCGGGTCAATCCGCGACTCCACCACCAGTAAGTGGTGATAATGTAGTTTTACATCCGGCTCAGGGTGCGCGTCATACTGTTGATGATGGAGGTGTGAAGCTGGATGAGTTCATCAGACATCAACCACCGACTTTTAGTGGAACAGATGAAAAGGATGACCCTCAAACATTTATTGATCAGACTCAGCGTCTTTGTCAGGTTCTTCATTGTCCGACTTGGAGGTCAGTGGAGTTGGCTTCTTTCAGGCTACATGGTGTTGCTATGGCTTGGTTCGATGATGTGATAAAGGGTAGGAGCATCGAGCAGCCGCGTTTGGAATGGGGTGAATTTAAGACATTGTTCTTGGAGAGATTTTTGCCTGACAGCATGAGGGATGCGAAGGCAAGAGAATTTGAGATGTTGAGACAAGAAGCTATGACGGTTACGGAGTATGCTAACAAGTTCACCCTCTTATCAGCTTATGCCCCACATTTTGTGATGACAGAGCAAATGCGCATTAAGCGTTTCGTTATGGGATTACGTCACAATGTTTTTCGATCAGTGGTCAGCACGCAATTTGCTAGTTTCTCAAGAGCTGTGGATACTGCACGAGTTATAGAAGATAGAGAGCTTTCAGAGAGAGCTGCTCGTGACCCGAGAAAGAGACCTCGTGAGAATGATCAGTATGAGAACCAGCGCCGAGGAGACTTTCGAGGAGGTAGAGGTCAGCGTTTTCAGCGGGGTACTCAGTTTCAGTCATCGCAGCGCGGTCAGCGGCCTAATACTATCTCACATGATCGTAAAGCCCCTCAACAGGGTATGGGAGGTCAGTATTCAGGTTCGAGCAGCCAGGATCAGTCGAAGACGCAGTGCAAGACTTGTGGTCGATTTCATACAGGTGTGTGTTTTCGCGAGACGCGTGCGTGCTTTCATTGTGGTCAGAAAGGGCACTTTATCAACCAATGTCCCCATCGAGGTGCGAGTATCCATCACATATCAGCGTATCCTTCTCTCACATATGCGCCTTTAGTTCAGCCTTCGGTGCAGTCTGGTACCATTGGCAGCCGGTACGGAGGGACTGGTTTTCCGATAGCGCAGTATAGAGCTAGTGTTGGAGTTCAAACTAGTAGTCAGACTATGAGCAACCAACCTCAACATCTGGATGGAGGCACACAGGCTAGAGTTTTTGCACTGACACCTCGCGATGCTGAAGCTTCTAATGCAGTCGCCACAGGTACCTTACTTGTTTGCAATATTGATGCTTCTGTATTATTCGATCCGGGAGCTACGCATTCATTTGTTTCGCCATATTTTGCATCTCATCTTACTATGAGCCCTTCACGGTTGGAGGCACCCTTGTGGGTAACTACTCCACTTGGTGGTCGTATTGAGGCGAAGTCGGTATATCGTTCTTGTTTGATTTCGGTTGGTGGTCATAATATGCAAGCAAACTTAATTTTGCTTGATATGTTAGACTTTGATGTCATCTTGGGAATGGATTGGTTATCCTCGTATTATGCCACTCTCGATTGCCGTGAGAAGATGATCACATTTCGATTACCGAACGAGCCAGAATTCACCTTTTTATGTGATAGGAGTTTATCGTCACCTTATTTCATATCAGCGTTGGTGGCTGATAAGTTGATGAGAAAGGGATGTCAGGCCTACTTGGCGATAGTATTGGATGCTAAGAATGAGGCCCAGTCATCTACATTGGATTCGATACCAGTAGTAGCTGATTTTGAGGATGTCTTTCCGGAGGATTTAGTTGGACTACCTCCAGTGAGAGATGTGGAATTTTGTATCGAATTAGTCCCTGGTACGGAGCCTATCTCAATTCCTCCTTATCGGATGGCTCCTATGGAACTTAAAGAATTGAAAGCTCAGTTGCAAGAGCTACTTGACAAGGGTTTTATCCGTCCTAGTGTTTCTCCTTGGGGTGCTCCTGTTTTATTCGTGAAAAAGAAAGACGGAACAATGAGATTATGCATTGACTATCGGCAGTTAAACAAAGTGACAGTGAAGAACAGGTACCCTTTACCAAGGATTGATGATTTGTTTGACCAGTTGCAAGGAGCTCAATATTTCTCTAAGATTGATCTACGCTCAGGCTATCATCAACTTCGAATTAGAGAGCAAGATATTCCGAAGACAGCGTTCCGAACTCGTTATGGGCTTTACGAGTTTTTAGTGATGTCATTTGGACTCACAAATGCACCAGCAGCATTCATGGGAATGATGAATAATGTATTTAGGTCCTTCTTGGATAAATTTGTGATTGTGTTCATTGACGATATTCTGATATACTCGAGAACTGAGGAAGAGCATGCTTCGCATTTGAGACAAGTACTTCAGAGGCTACGAGAGCACAAGTTGTATGCTAAGTTCTCTAAATGTGAATTTTGGTTACATAGTATTTCTTTCCTTGGTCACATTGTCTCAAATGAGGGTGTGAAAGTTGATCCCTCAAAGGTTGCGGCAGTTGAAAGGTGGCCGACGCCAACTACGGTAGCAGAAATTCGGAGCTTTTTAGGGCTTGCTGGGTATTATCGGCGATTTGTACAAGATTTTTCTCGTATAGCTGCACCATTAACTCGTTTGACCCAGAAAGGAGTCAAATTTATCTGGTCTGACAAATGTGAAGAGAGTTTCCAGATGCTGAAAAGAGCGTTAATTACTGCACCAATCTTAGCCCTTCCCTCAGGCACTGGCGGATTTACGGTGTATTGTGATGCTTCAGGAGTTGGACTGGGATGTGTTCTAATGCAGCATGGTCGGGTTATTGCGTATGCTTCTCGTCAGCTGAAGAAGCATGAACATAATTATCCTACTCATGACCTCGAGTTGGCAGCAGTAGTTTTTGCCTTAAAGATGTGGAGACATTATTTGTACGGAGAGACATTTGAGGTGTTTACGGATCACAAAAGTTTGAAGTACATTTTCAATCAGAAGGATCTTAATCTTCGACAGCGTAGATGGGTCGAGTTGTTAAAAGACTACGATTGCACCATTTCTTATCATCCAGGAAAGGCCAACGTAGTTGCTGATGCCCTCAGTAGAAAGTCTATGGGCAGTTTAGCACACATACCTGCTAGCAGAAGAGAACTTGCAAAGGAACTATTGCAACTGCAAGACAATGGAGTTTCTTTTGAAGTAGGAGAAAAGGGTCTTCTAGCGCATTCTAGAGTTGTGCCAACCTTAGTGACTCGGATAAGAGAAACGCAAGGTGATGACCCCGAGTTAAGAAGGTTGATTACAGAAGTCCGTGAAGGTAGACACGCAGATTTCACAATTGGTGATGATGGTATTCTTCGATTTAAAAATCGGTTATGCGTTCCTTTAACTGGTGGACTACGTCAAGAGATTTTGACAGAGGCTCATTGTACACCTTATGTCATGCATCCAGGATCGAGTAAGATGTACCACGATCTTCGAGACACTTATTGGTGGAGTGGTGTGAAGCGTGATGTGGCTGACTTTGTCTTGAGATGTTTGACTTGTCAACAGGTGAAAGCTGAACACCAGAGACCAGCTGGCTTATTACAGAATATTGAGATTCCAGAATGGAAGTGGGAGCGCATCACTATGGATTTTATTACTGGACTTCCACGCACCAGCAAGGGTCATGATTCTATTTGGGTGATTGTGGATAGGTTCACTAAGACTGCACACTTTATTCCGGTAAAGACAAATTATTCAGCAGAGCAGTATGCCCGTGTGTACATCGATGAAATTGTGCGCCTACATGGTGTACCTATTTCCATTATCTCTGATCGCGGTTCGCAGTTTACTTCTAGATTTTGGAGTTCACTGCAAGAAGCGTTAGGAACGAAGTTACACATGAGCACTGCATTTCATCCCCAGACAGATGGACAGTCAGAGAGAACTATTCAGACGTTAGAAGATATGTTGAGAGCTTGTGTTATTAATTTCAAAGGTAGTTGGGATCGGTATACACCATTGATGGAGTTTGCTTATAATAACAGTTATCACTCTAGCATTCGAATGGCTCCTTTTGAGGCATTGTATGGAAGAAGATGCAGATCGCCTGTTGGATGGTTCGAGTTAGGTGAAAGTAAGTTGATTGGACCTGACTTGGTACATGATGCAAATGAAAAGGTCCGTCTGATCAAAGATAGGCTGTTAGCAGCTCAGAGCCGACAAAAGTCTTATGCTGATCCAAAACGAAGAGAGTTGGAGTTTCGGGTTGGTGATTACGTCTTTTTAAAGGTGTCACCCATGAAAGGTATGATGAGATTTGGCAAAAAAGGGAAACTTAGTCCTCGATTCATCGGTCCTTTTGAAATCTTGGAGCGGATTGGTACCGTTGCATATAAATTAGCTTTGCCCCCGGCATTGTCTAACGTCCATCCAGTATTTCATGTTTCGATGCTACGAAGGTATATTTCGGATCCTAGTCACGTATTGGAACATGAACAACTTGAAATAGATGATACATTATCTTATGAGGAACAACCAATTGCCATCGTGGACCGAGATGTGAGGAGACTACGTAACAGGGATGTAGTTTCAGTCGAGGTGTTATGGAAGAATCACTCCAATGCAGAAGCCACTTGGGAATCTGAGAAGGATATGAAAGTCAGATATCCGCAACTTTTTGAGTCTCAAGGTATGACCATATAAATTCGGGGACCGAATTTTTTTGAAGGAGGGTAGAAATGTGATACCCATATATTTAATATAAAAAAAAACATATGGTTAGAAAAGTTTTACTGGGTCAAACTTCTCTTCTCTCCCCCTTATCTTCTCTCTCCCCCTCCCCCCATCTTCTCCTCTCTTCTCCCGTGCTCCCCATTTCTCCTCCCCTGCCTTTTTCTCCATCTCCCCTTCCCCTCCTCCTTTCCCCATCACTTCCAGCCACTAACTCTAGGGTTTCCTCAAGGTCTTTGTTCAGGTATGTTTTTGAATTTTGGGTGATGTTTGATGGGTGTTGTGGAAGATTTTGTGGGTGAACTAATTGAGTTCATTTGGAGACCGAAGTTAGGGTTGTTGTGATGTTGATTCAGTGGAGTTGTGTTTGGATTGATGAGGGTTTGATTATGACCAAGTGGTGAATTGGAATGGGATGAAGGGCCAGCTGGGTTGTGAATTTGTGTGACAAGGTTTTGGTGAAGTTTGGTGGTTTGGTTGATGTTGGATTATGTGGGTTTTGGATATGAGGTTATTAGTTTAGGTTGGATGGTGATTTATTTGGTTGAATTAGAGTTTGAGGGTTTAGGGAAGTTACAAAAAAAAGAGAAGGAAAAGAGGTAGAATTGGAGATTTGTTTTTGGCTTGGGTGGATTGTTAGTATTTTGGATGGAGTATAGGGTGGAGGATGAATTGGTGAGGAATAGAGAGGTTGGCAATGGAAGTGGAATTGAGTTTTCATCACTTGGAGTTGTGTTGTGCGGAAATTTTCTGATGGTTTGTTTTGGGGAAAATTGAGATGTATATGAGATTGTTTTGTTATGAGTTGATTCGATATTTATGCTAAGTCAATTGAGATGTATGGGTTATAGGTCATCAGGACGGAACTTTGCACGGAGGTGATCGGTCATTCTCTTCCCAACAAAGTTTACAGTGAGTAAATAATTCCCACGTATTCGTTTCGTATTAATTATAAGTTTATTATGCATATTGCATAATCATCCGTAAACGGATTCTGTTAACTTTGAGAAGAGGCTTGTGATAAATATCTTACACGTGCATACATATTGCATCATGAGACTGCAACTTTGTTATGCGATGATAATGCCGCATTTTGTTACGCGATGATGAATTCCGCGTTTTGATGATCCGGATCGGCAGTGACGACTGCCTAGCTATATGCTTTTGTTAGTTGCAGTTCTCATTTTGTGCATTCACGCATTTGCATATGTGCATTTGATATATCTGATTGTTTGGTAGCTTGTTATTATATATATTTACAAGCTTAAGAGATGGCATATCTCGTTTTTTTGATACGTAAGTGTGTAACCACCTACTAGAGTACGTGCGGGTTATTTCCTCACTGAGTCTTCCCGACTCACCCTTTTATTTACCATTCCTTTACAGATAGGTGATTCGGTAGCTGCTGAAAGGGTCCGATTATCCTCGACGAGAGAGCTATCTTTACTTACGGTGCCATCCAACTTCAGCTGTCTTGTTTTTGTTGGGACTCGTATCAGCTATCCTTTTTGATTCTTTTTTTGGCTAGAGTTATGCTCCGTTGTCTAGGGCAGGTTACTAGGAGCACATTTTGCTTAGTTTAGTAGTAAACTCGTTTCCGTAAATATTGTAAATGTTATGACTGAATTAATTAGAAAAAACTATCTTTTGTGTAATATTGTCTTATGGGAGACTTGCTTGATCGTTGGTCAAGCGCCGATCTCGACCTGGATTTCTCGGTCGTGATAGTCTCCTCTGCCTCCATCATACCCACCATCCTCCCTCCTCGATCTTTTATAAGACGCTGACCTTCGCTTCTCGCGCGGACTAGCACTGCAGCTAATCGACCTACTCCTTTCGTCATAATCCCCGCCTCTTCCCCGGCGCTTCACCGGTCGCTCGACGTCCCTATCATCTCGCCGCTCCTCAATCTCCCGCTCCACAGCTCTCGGCGTCGTAGACGCTGGAACCGATCTCGTTCCCTTCTCCGGCGGATCACCGTCATGGTCTTGAGGGTTTGGGGGTAGGGTTTCGACTGGCGCGTCGATAGCGTCCGGCATTGTTCAAGAAAACGCTTTAGATGCGATGAGTGGCGAAAATGGTGAAGACTGAGCGGCAATGGGTGATGAAAGCCACCGGCGAGCTTCTCTTGCTGACTGGCTGGGTTAGCCGCTGCGAGCGCCCGCGAAAGATTCACCAACGAGAACTTTGAAAAAATTTGCATTGAACAAATTTATACAAATAAATATTTATTCAATAAAAATGAGTCCAAATGAAATGAATTTTATTCATCCAAAACTGGATTCAATAATGATCCATGGCCACCCAGATATCCTTTGAAACAATTTGAATCTACACAGAACATCTACAGCAAAAAAGCCTGTGTGGGACTTGACAACAAATAAGTTATGGCTCGACCTGGTTTTTCTGGGGTTGTCTTGTTGCGAAGCGGCCTTAGCGGAACCAAGCTGTGGGATCTTGCTTTGCGACGATGTCTAGCGATCCGCCATGGATGTCGGAAGGAGGTGGATCAAACTGGGCCCCGTACATCATGTTGAGATAATTTCCAGGTGGGAGGGATTCAAATGGGAGGTTGGAGATGATAGGATTGCCGAACTGGGTGTTGTCTTGAATCAGCATTTGATCAAGTTCAATCTCCTGAGGCTCGCCAATGTTGCGGCTGCTGTCTGTGTGGACATAGTCGTCGTAGAATGACATCATGCTGCCTATCACTCGTTGCTCGTTGTCAAGAACTCCGTTGCATGAAACCGGTTGGAGATAGGACGGGTTGTACACAAGCGGCTTGAGCTCATAATCGCCGATTTTAATGGCGGATGAGGTATTTTTGTAAGGGCAGGCCACCTGATGATTGTCTCTAGCAGCCCTGTCGAGAAAACCGAGCCTTAGTTCACTATAAGGGCACTGAGAGTTGCCACAGGTGTAAACTCTCCGACCACCGCCAAGAGTGGCCCCATCGAGCTCATTCGTTGATTTTCTTTTGCTGAAGAAATCGATGTTTGTGGCCGCTGCAACTTGGGTACCATAGTTGGATTTGAAGGCAGGCATATTGTTGTCAGCAGTCAGGCTCGAGAAATTTGAATTGCTGAGATTCTTTCCCTGAGCGTCAAATGATTCAGCTAACGGAACATCATACGCACCGCAATCTTCAGCTTCGAAAGACCCGCTGTAGTTGTCAAATTTGGCAAACACAGAATGAGGGTAGAGCTCTCTGGCGATGGCTTCCTCTTGAGTAATGACGGCAAGCCATGTAGAGGTTTCCTTGGCAGTCATCTTGTCCTGCAAGCACTTTGACTGCCTTACAAGCTTCCGGATCTTTGTGAAATTAGGCGCTATGTGCTTAATCACGGCAGTCAAGACGCCGACTTTCCATAGCTTTTTCAGGTCGTGAGGCTTCTTGTACGGGGGAGGTTCTTGGGTGTTAGGCAATCCAAGCTGACACCACCAGTCCTCAGTTCCTGACGGCCACCAAGGAGGAGCCACCCCTTTCTCTAGAGGAAAACGTCTCTGTGGAGGGTCACAGTGCTGCATTAGCGCTGATAAAAGAGATCCAAGTGTGGTATCCTGCAGCTCCTGCAATGTGCTCGTAGTAGGACCAACTAGTATGCGGTTTTCGTTGGGGTTTGGAATCGAGTTCTCTTTCATATATTTTAAAACTGCAGCAGGGCCATTTCGATCAAATCTAACTTTGTCTTTCCACCACTCTCGGAGATTGTCCGATGCCCCTGTTACCGGCTTCCCATTCTCAGGAATAATTCCATAAACAAATCCTTGAGCATTGCACACCTCCATCATTTTCAGCATATACTTCAAAATCCCATCTTGAGCCCTGGACATCTTCTTCCTCCTCGCTTGCTCCTGTGAATGTTGCCGCTTCTTACAACCATCATCTCCAACCTTATTCTTCTGAACCTCTCTAAGATGCTTGATACGCATCTTATCCCTCCACACCCTCCTCTCAAGCTCCCCAATATCAATCTCTTCATCACTCGAGTCCTCGCACAGCACGGCTTCAGACTCATTTTTTGGAGTGGGAATAATATTCTCCGCGTGAGACCCACAAAGAAAATCAAGTTCACCGTACCCCATTGCAGGGAAACAAACTCAAATAAGCAACAAATCACTAAACTTCGAAGCGATCCAATTCCTCAACGAACCCGCAACAGTATGCTTCTCTTCTGCCATTAAAAAAAAAACTATATTAATCAACAAGAAATCGATCCAATCCATATCCAGTCAAACAGTAGGAAGCGAATCTATACGAAACCAAGTAACCAAAATTCTTCAGAACTGCGCAGAGACTGAAAATGAGCAGATAAATCCGAGCCCGGCAATCATTTACAAACCAAAAAAAAGCAATGCAAAAATGATACAACCAAAATCTCTCCATAAATTGGACTAATTAAACACCTAAAGCAACATAAATCTCTCCAAGAACACATACAGATTGCTTCACCAGAATTACAATACTAAACATGTCCACAAGATGTTCAACAGCAACACAGCAAGCATCAGACAACAATTCCACCAGAAAAAAAACTCAAAACACCCAAATTCATTTCATCAAACATGTAACCTGCAACCCTTCCCAACACGCCAACAATCACTTCTAAACAAGAAAACATCCAACCAAAACCCTAAAACAAGTGAAACTTGCTCAACCCATGTTTACCTCCACGCAGATTGCAGACGTGAAAAAGAAGATGAATCAGTGAAATCGGAGGATAACCCTTATCCAGAAATGCGAGAGTGGCATGTGGGGCTCGGTCAACAAAAGTCGTGGAGTGAAAAGTTGTCGCCTTTCGAGGTGCCCGGCATGAGAGGGCGTGCTTGGATTGTGTATTTATATGTGAAATTAAAGCGTTTCAATGGAGACGAACATTTAAGGCAAGGTGGTAGAGAGAGAAAGTTTTCTCTGAGTGAGAAGCGTGTGAACACATCATAAATATAATTTTTATAATAATTAAATAAATTTTCATTGAAAAATCCAAGTTAATATAATTATTGTAAAATGATATAATTTTATTTAAGTTATATAAAACTACGTCATCTTATAAAATATACAGACAAAACTACATGTTTTTCATTCAGACTTTGGGTATCGGATCTGATTTAAATTTTCAGTTTTACTTAATTATTAGGATGAAAATTAATTAGTGGAGTTTGGAAGGTCATTTTTAGGAATTTAATTTGATTTTGGTTTTGCGAAATTTCAAATTTTGAAAATGGATTTAAACGTTCGTAAAAGTCAAGTCAATTTTTTGTAAGATGGGTAAAATTAATGAAATTGGAAGACAATAATTTTGAGTATTTTTTTGCATATTAGCTGAAAAAGATGAAGAGCATCTACTCAAAAAAAAAAATGTGATTAGTCTAATGATTCATATTCAATACATTTTAAAATTTCAAAAATCATTTTTGAATTTATTTAAAATAGAAAGTTTTCTAATAAAATAATTATTCCGTACCTGATATGCCCCTTTTAAGTATTTACAAATAAAGGTTTCTCTAATAACAGTAATATGAAACGGTCTGGTTTTAATTTACTAAAATATTTTAGAAATAAAAAAACTAGATCGTGTTAGAAACCAATAGCATAAGACGACGTCACATTATAATTGACTAGATTTTATTATATGTAAATTGGTTTCTCATATTAATAAGTAAAATCTAAACTAAAATGACTCTTAATTTGTGATTGTTGTGGTGATATTTTTCTACATGTGCTTAACTCTTTTTTAATATTTTGAAAGGTTCTGATTTTAAAGTTTATATATTTGTAAACATGCAGAGAGATGTTTAGTACTTGATTTTAAAATAGTTCCATTGTATTTAGTGCAGTTTTTGGAAGAGGTGTATGTATTCTGAATTTCATTTTGAAGGATATTTCTTAAATGTTATGTCGAAATAAGAAAATAATATTAATTTCCATGCAAATTAAGTACAAAAAGTACGAAAACAGGACCAAAAATTCAAATTTCAATTTCATTTAATTTAAATTGTTTGAGGAAGTTTAAGGTCTTTTTGAAATTCAAATTTTTCTAACAATATTACTTTTTAAAATATGTAAAAAGAAAAGTCTTATGCGAGACCCGATAAGAATTTTAAAATGTGAACAATGAAATTTTTTAAATAAATTAGTCGTGGTAAAATATCAATAATAAATCTTTATCACATTGAAAAACATTATAAGAAATTATGGGTCCGGATGTCGACATTAATTTTTTGCAGGTAAAAATTAGAGGAATAATATTGAGATTAATGTGTTAGGTCAAAGTAATTTAAAATGATTTCTCATTGCAAAATTTGTCGTGGTGATTACTCAAATCTCATTTAAACTAAATTAGGAAAATAAAAAGGTATGTCTTTAAAATTATGTAGTTTTTAAATATTTTACAAATTTAATGTCTAAAATGATGGTCTTTTTTATTTTTGTCCTTTTAAATAATTGTAAATGCCATATACAATTTGTAATATCATTTATTTACTTTTTTACAAATGTTTTTATTATTTTATATATTTTGGAAAACTTTCCCAATATATCCTCTTTTTAAATATGATAGCATACCTACAGTGTTATCTCAATATACTTTCCAAAATGTCCTTTCCGCCATTTAGAAAAGGGCTTATTCTATTAAGCACACTCCTAAAAAGCCCCTACAACATAGTCATTGCTTATTTGGCAAAATTATATAATAATAATTTTTTAAAACTAGAAGCGTCATTCAGAATTATCTTTTTTTATTAAATCAAGTCAATCCGGCAGTGGACCAATCGGCAAATAATTGAAGGATGATTCTCCTCACACCCCCACCTCACATACACCCCTCCGTGGGTCCCACAACCCAATATACCCTCAAACACTTACTTATCTCAAACTCATATACATACCCCATTCACCTATACTTCTTTTAATTTTTTATAATAAATATTTCTTTTATTTTTAAAACATAACAATAAAAAAATAAGTATTGATTTAAAACTATTTATAAATTAACATTAATATAATATATTTAATGAGATATTATCGTCAATTCAAAACAATCTATAAATTAAATCTATAGCACATTTTTTACAGTGAATTGTCTAATGATTAAACAAAACTAAGTTATACTCAACATATATATAATACATAAATTAATATTACTACCTTTTATTAAAAATTATGTATGAATATATTTTACAGTGAGTTGCCTATTTTATTTTTTGTAATGTATAGTCAAATCTATTTTGTATTTCGTAATGTATTGTCAAATCTATTTTTGTCCACTAACTTTTTGGATAACAAAATTTTTAAACGTATTGTATCTTATTGATGAAATTCAGCAAAATAAGACTCAATATGATTTCATTATTCCAGATAACAGTACAGCGGACAATCTACTATTTTTGCTACATTATTTTGAGAAACCGGCACCTGAGAGGCATTTGATGAAGTCTATGACTTTGGGAATCGTCATCGCATCAAAGTACAACATTGTACTTCATACATTTTGTAGAATTAATTGGAGTTGTTTTACCCATTTGCCATTAAGGTCCCCTCCGGTTAAAGACAACGAGCGCATGGAAATAGCTATCGGACACGTTGGCAATCACTTTGTGCAACTTTTTTTACACCCTTATCATCCGGTGCCACCTGTACCAATGTGGTGGTGGGATCATTCATCGTACGAAGCTAAAGGGTGGGCATCTACATATAAGATACGTGCTGATTTATGACGCGAAATCACAAGCACGGGGCCTCCAGGAGCACAATTTGGAGGAAATATTGATTAGATATGTTTACTTTTTATGTATTTAATTTTAGCATTGTTGAATGTTTTTTATGAATCCAAATTAATGTTGGGCTAACCAATCAAAACATATATAATATAAATTAATAATATATACAATAAACACATAACATAATTTTTCAAATATGAATATATAACATATTATTAATTAAACGAAATAAATTATTATTCGCCCTAAATAAAATTAAACTATTTTCTAAATATAAATCATAAATAAAATTTGTCTAAAAATTATTTTACTATAATGGAAATTTTATTTATTTAGTTACTCACTCACTCCTAATTATAAGTTCTATTAAAATTTATAAAAAAATCAAACACAATATAATTTTTTTAAAATTGCTACATGTTGTATTTTTATTTTAATTTTTTACTATTAGTTATTATAGAATATTTTCTGATTAATAATAATAAATAAATATGGTAAAATTAATTTATAATATTAATTATCATTTAATTGAATTTAAAGAATATATAATATTTAATTAAATATATAAGATTAATTAAATATAATTAAATGAAAGAATGAGGGCATATGAGTAAATTGACAAATAGATTTTGTCGTCGGGCTGCGATGAGCACCTCCCTAATTCAATTGTGTCTCTCTCCGCCCTTGACTCGCCTGAAGTGTTCGTTTTAGATGAAGTGGTGTTTGCGGTTTTCGTCAGCGATCCGGGAACAGACTTTTGGCTCGGAGAATTGTTTGGCTGACCGGTGCCAATGAATGCATTTGTGTAGCAGGCGGATTATATGAGGGAAGAGTTTTCATGGAGGGTGATGGTTGGATTTAAGCAGGAGTTGCCGCCCGTCTAAACCTGGCTCGACAACTAATTTGTGATTCGTTTTTTTTTTTTAGGAGAAGTATAGTTTTGAAATACGCTTATAGTTTTAAAGTATTATTATTATATATTTTCATCACGTAAATGCTGACCAGGCAGACGATTCTAAGACTGCGCTTAATAGAAGAAGCGCTTTTTTAAACATCAACAAAATAAAAAAGATTTATTTTGGAAACTAAATTGAGATAAGAGGTGATATTTGAAACTTTTGGGATGGATAGAGGTAGAAATGAGGAGATTAAACCATACATAGTGACAACACTTTACAGCCACCGAACTCAATGTGGTTTCCAATGGCATCATTATATAGTTAGCAAACTTATATATTAATATATGAAATCTATACCTGTGGTAGAACTCTCATACAAATGAATTATTATTACTTGTAGTTAGGACGTATACAGTAATGTTAAAATGGTGTGATTTTGATCGTATAATGAACTAGTTTTAAATAAATTTAAACTTAAAATATGTTGGAAAAATTGGTGTATAAAGTGTGAAGAAAATGTGGTGTGAGTGAGTGTGACTATATTTTATAATCAACATTGAGTATGTTATGTATCTTAATATGAAAGTATTTAATTTGATTTAAATTCTTATTAATGAAAGGAATAAAATCAATTATATACATGTCCAAATTGAAAAAAAAAATGAATGAAATAAAATGCTCAAAATTATGAAGAGCATTTAAATTTCACATAGGTCAAGTGAAAAGCCTTATTTGTTTTCATTAGAAAACATGAAGACGACAGTATCATAATATTTGCTGGCTATTAGTTTTTCAATAGCATGGAAAACTTGATTAGCTAATATTGGCAATGGTTATGCACTAATGAGAGACCTATTCATCTTTTCAACAGTATTTGAAATTGATTTTGGTCTTGTGAAATGAAGTCATTGAAGTACTAAGATACTTACGATTTACTCTTGATTATGATCTACAGTATACCAATTAT
The DNA here is from genome assembly GCA_963678935.1 of Umbilicus rupestris. Lineage (NCBI taxonomy): Eukaryota > Viridiplantae > Streptophyta > Magnoliopsida > Saxifragales > Crassulaceae > Umbilicus > Umbilicus rupestris. The sequence goes on along the minus strand of OY787623.1, from coordinate 10,959,362 downwards.
ACATAAGTCATTGAAGGTTTTACCGATGCAAGTTCAATATCTGATAAAAAAGATTCAAAGCGACAACTGGATATGTAATCACTCTGGAAGGTGTTGCAATGTCTTGGAAATCCTCTAAACAAGTTGTGATAACTAGATCTACTATATAAGTTGAATTTGTTACATTGGATAAATGTGGAGCCGAGTGACTAAGAAACTTTATGGAGGATATTCCAAACTGGACAAAACCTGTGCCGACAATATTTTTATATTGTGACAACCAATCTCCAATTGGACGGGCACAAAGTGGAATGTATAATGGTAATTCACGATATATACATTGACGACATAATACCGTGAGACAACTTCGCTCATCAGGATTCATTGGTATTGATTATGTAAGGTTCAAAGATAATATTGCGGATCCATTAACCAAAGGGTTAAATTGGGATCAAGTAGAGACGACGTTTAGAGGAATGAGACTAAGCTATGTTCTTTTATACTTATCAAGTACTTATATAAGTATATATAAGTAAATATTAGTAAAGTTTAAGTAAAATATAAATAAAGTATAAGTACATATAAGTAAATAGAACTATTTATCATCTCTTTCATCAACACACCACTACCACTATTTATCATCTCTTTCATCCACACACCATCACTACCACTATTCATCACCACCACCACCATAACAACACCACCACTACTATTCATCATCTCTTTCATCAACACACCAACACCACTATTCATCACCATCATCACCACCACCACTATTCATCATCAACTCCACTACCATTATTCATCACCACTATGCATCATCTGTTTCATTAGTTTAAGTTAAGTTAAATTAAGCTAATTAAGTGAAATTAATATTTTTTACTGATGGTGGTGGTGGTAGTGTTGTGATAATGGTGGTGATAGTAGTGTTTTGATGCTGGTGGTGTTGTGCTGTGGTAATGGTGGTGGTAGTGGAGTGGTGGTGTTGTATGTGAAGTTAAGTTAATTTAAGTTATTAAGTTAGGTTAAGTTAAGATAAATTAATTTAAATTATTATTTTTTTATTGGTGGTGGTGGTGGTAGTGTTGTGGTAATGGCGGTGATAGTGGTGTTGTGGTAATGGTGGTGGTAGTGAAATGGTGGTATTGTTGGTGGAGTTAAATTAAGTTAAGTTGAAGTAAATTAAGTTATGTCTAGTTAAGTTAAGTCAAGTCAAGTTAAGTTAAGTCAAGTTAAATTAAATTAAAAAAAAATTTGTGGTAGTGGTGGTGGTGGTGGAGTGTTGTGGTAATGGTGGTGGTAGTGATGTTGTGTTGGTGGTGGTGGTGTTGTGTTGTGGTAATGGTGGTGGTAGTGGAGTGGTGGTGTTGTTGGTGTAGTTAAGTTAAGTTAAGTCTAGTCTAGTCAAGTCCAGTTAATTCAAGTTAAGTTAAGTTAAGTTAAATCAAGTCAAGTTAAATTAAATTAAATTATTATTTTTTATTGATGGTATGTTGTTTTTATGATAGTGGTGGGAGCGGTGGTGTGGTGGTGGTGATGAATAGTACATATAAGTAAAATATAAGTACATATAAATAAATATAAGTAAAGTAATAAGTATAAGTACAAAATATAAGTATAAAAGAACGCACCCTATCTCTTGGATAAATAAAGTCAAAACATAGGAAATCTTAACCATGTTGACTGGTGATCCAAGATCTTAGTTAAAATTAACCTAACTGTTGAGACTATGTGCGGTCACTATGGAGGTTAACCCACGTTCTCATTCTCTGTTAAAACTGATGACTCCCGCACAAAGTTAAATTTGAAGCTTTTAATGATTTTTAGATTTTGAATATTGAGATTCCGAAGTAATGCAAGATTATTTGAAATAAAGAGTCACCTATGTGAGAAAGAAATGAGACCGCTTCTAAGAAGAATTAATGGGCTCAATTTTTTAAAAACTCTCACAGAACTAAGCAAGGGTTTAAGGGCCAGAAAATAACCCAACCATGAGAGCTGAACTTGTGTCAGGAATATATTTATCGAAGATGTGTGTTTCGTTTACATTATACGACGAACAGTTCAAAGACATCGATACTGATTAGTCAGTAAAGAAGATACGTCTTACCGAAGAAAGATTCAAAGGCTTTGCCCACATATATACAAATATTGACCGAAGAAATTATCACCATATGGAGTCAAATCTTGATTTTATTTTCCTTTTGATTTTCTTCATGTGGGGGATTATTGAAAAAATTGGTGTATAAAGTTGAAAAAAAAATGGTGTGACATATTTTAAAATCAACATTGAGTATGTTATGCATCTCAATATGAAAATATTTAATTTGATTTAAATTCCTATTAACGAAAGGAACAAAATCAATTATAAGCATATCCAAATTGAAAATGAATAAAATAAAATGCTCAAAATTATAGAGAGCATTTAAATTTCACATAGGTCAAGTGAAACCTTATTTATTTTCCTTAGAAGACATGGAGGCTTATCTTGATTATGACATTGTCATAATTTTTGTGGGATTAGTTTTTTCAATAGCATGGAAAATTTGATTAGCTAGCCTAACGGCTATGTGATCAGTTGATTTATCGAGTAAATATTCACTCGTTTACAATGAATTTTTGTTCGTTTTCAGGACTTTTTACTGTCATTTTACCAAGCTACTCTTGTTCTAGGTTAAAAGTTTACTAAATTGAAGCTTGGTAGTCCACTTGTAGCAAAATAAGACAAAACACAAATATTCAGAGGAAAACATACCAAATATGAGAAGATTGACCTATTTGTCTTCAAAGAATTTTCAAGCGCATGATCGTTATTTGATTGAGGCTTGAAAAATCTTGTTGGAAAGCTAACTCAAAGTGCTATAACTTTGTAGTTTACACCAAGACGTAATTCGAAGGTTTAAATGGTAAAAAATGCGAGCAAAGTCAGAATCATCGTGAACTGTAGCCCGCTTCGAGACCAAACCGCCGGTTCAAGTTGAAACCGGCAGAAAACATGATTTTTTGAAACCTTCTAAGCCAGCCGGTTCATGGTTCAACCGGCGGTTCACCTACTGAACCGATCCGAAATTAATTTTTAAAATCGATCCAATTGATTTTTGTATAAATAAAGACCTATAAATCAGAAAAAAGCATTCTGGACCTGAACAAGATTTAATCTAATTTTTGAAGAGACGAAAGACAGTTCAAAACACCAAGAAGATTAAAGATCGGAGATTCGGCTCCGTAGAGAAGATTTCTTTTCTACCTTCGGTTTCTTCTTCTTTAGTTATCTTTTATACATGTATTATAGTTTTATCACCTGATTAGTGAGTAGTTGTCTCGTTCCAGGAATCATGCTTGTACTCAACAATTCAATCGATCTTAATAAAACCTTTCGATTATGTTAATGGAGGTCTTTAATTCTACTATTTTTAATTTCCCTTTCTTGCATGTCTGACATTGATTGGGATGCTTTCTTATTAGAATGAAATTAGGTTAAGAACCAAAAAGATGACTCGTTCTAAAGTAATTAATCGAATTAAGTAGAATTAATATCGAAGCATGGTAGCTATACTGTTAGTACATCAATCGATAGGGAAGTTGACATTATTTGTCTGAAAATCCTGTGTTTAATAAATCTAAACTATTGATAATCCATGATTGGGTGGCATTCCGCAGTCTAGTAATTCAGGCAATGACCCGTGATTGGGCGGCTTGCATGATGTTATTAGATTATTTTCATAACTGCATATGTGAATTATTGCATGATTTGTGTGTTAGGCATGAGTGAAGTTTGATTCTAGAATATTGATTTTATTTGCATAATCTTGTTCTTGCGTGAGAATCACTTAATTAGGTAATTACAAAATTTTCATTATTAGAATAGTTAAACGAAGACACTATCTTGCATAGTATATACACGCATTTGCTCATTGGATCGATCATTGGCTTACCAAAGTTTATAAATTATTTTTTACTGCAACTTGATTCCTAAACATACACTTGACAACTATAAAAGGTTATAAATAAAGAAAATGAGGAATTGAAAGCACACAAATCACACAACAACATCTTTCATTTCTTTAGAGTATTTACTATCACCAAGTAAATACTCTTTTGAGTATTTACTTGGTGATAGTTACAAGCACAAGTTTAAGGAAATCATCGAACGAACCTCAACTTATTACGGTTTAATTGTATTTTTATTTCGTTCTTACTTTGAGTAATTCGTTTATTTGATTATCAGTTTAATTATTCAATTTATAATCTTCAATCTAATTGATTAATTTGTATTATATTGATTTGATTGTATTGAATCAAATTGAATTGACTTGATTTAAAAATCAATGTATTAAATAGATTAGATAATTGATTTAGTCACTTCATTTGTTTTATATTGAATTGATGTAATATTTGTTCAATATGACAATCATGATTCATGTCTAAATTTTCCTTCATTAGAAACAATTCATTAAATATAATTCTACTTACAAAATTTTGTCTACATGTTCCATCATTCATAGAATTATACTTCTTTCAAGTCCAACAAAATATAGACAATTAGGTTGAATTGTTAATCAAACATATAAAACGATATAGTTTAAATGCACTATCCATATTTGATTTAGCTCATGATTTTATGGGGAGTCTCAATTTCAATGAGTTATAATATTGACTTTTTAAGTGCAACTTTGTGGTACATTTTTCAAATGGCGTTAAAATTTCATTACTAAAATGTAGTTTGAGCTCAATTTTGCAATAAAAAAAGGAAGTGGTGTCATCGTAGGGTCTAAAGATAAAGGATGCCAAGGATGTGGCGCAGGTAATTCTAAAGATGTGCGTATAATTTGTCTAACTCAGTTCAATTGTCTCGCATGGCTTTTACCATTAGAACACGTCCTCATAGACTACAAAGTTCCATAAACACATGCGGTGGGGCGGGGGAGGGCTCCCTTGCCACCGGAGCGGAAGTGCTCCTTTTCGTGTCCACAATGAGAGATCCGCGGAACGTTGCATTCCAAGATGCGCATGGTAGAAATACGTCCCTGGTTGCATCCTGGGAGCAGGAGGATTCGGTCAGTGTGGATGCGGCAAAACTTGGAGTGGAGGTGGAGGAATAAAGTTTAAATCTATTTAAATAAATACCTTGTTAACTTTGAACCTGTAGACGAAATGGCCACCAGGACTGAACGCACGTTGAGAAATTGATACTGTCTCAACTAAATCCATTCCCAAAAATAATTGTCACCCAAAGCCAAGGAGCACTAGATAGAACCTTGCCAGCAAAACACCTTTATAAGAATTCCGAAATCTTGGTCAGTGCCTGATTCTATCCAATTTTTATGCTACCTGAATCAAAAGGAGTCTGTATCATCATCAAAGAACCGGTGCCAGACTGCACGAAAGAGTGCTTAATTATTTCAGCCATTCGTCTAGCCATCCAGACATATATAAGCAGATCCATGCCGAAGGATTCGCTAGCCTAGCACACAACCAGGTCACAGAGAATCAGGGAAATTGGTCATAAAAATACAAACATTTACTTCCGTGCATCAAAACCTGATTGCCAAATAATGAAAGCCATAACAACGGTCTCTGTGCATCAAAATTGGGTCCATTTCAAATGTGCATCAAAACTCTTACCTCTACGGTCTCTGTGGTTGGGAGACCATCCTCCCTCGGACATTTCAATGCTCTTTGGCACATACATCTGCAGTTCCGCACACAACTGTTTCCACAGCAAAGCATGAGAACAAATAGATTCTGAACCCTTAGATGCTTCCCCATCTGAGGAAAGAACATAAGACAACTAAGAAGGATACAAAATCCCGATGAAATGTGATCTTGAAATTCCTAACCTTGCATATTTATGCTTTTTTGTTGAATCTTTCCATGAATAGTATCTTCAGTTGTCTATGCAGATGATAAGCAAATAAACTGACCCACCTGCTACTTGAATCAAACCAGAAGTGGTTCTAGGTTACCTGCAGTAATTGTTGAAATGAATTTAGGGTATGAGAAGGCAGCCAATGATAAGAACTATATATAGCAGAGACAAAAAAAAATATAGCAACAGTCGAATTTTTATTGAAAGACTAATAATAAAATTAGGGTACTCATAAGGAAGAAGGCAGGGGAAGGATTAGATTCCAGAAGTTACACATGAATATGAAAACTGAAACTGCGATGAACAATCAGAATCTTCTCTACTTTAAAAATTTATATCACCAAATATTTTCGAACAAGTAAACATTTGTTTCAGGTTTCAACAAAATACATTGTTTGAAAAACACAAGTTATGCTGAAAGGTACAACTAAAAATTATACAAATTTAAAGTCTCGGGAGATGAGAGTTCAACAACTTTTGGTAGGTTTAAAAGACTTGAAAGAGTGCCCCAAACTTCAAGAATCAGGAGTCCAAAACAAAAAGTTTGATGCACTATGCGCGATCTGCACAATGAATAAGTATATAATGAAAAACTAGTTTTGAAAACTAACCATATTTTGCACAAGCGTAGCAATGAATAAAACCTCAACATTCATACCTCGTTGGGTGTATTTAAAGCATTAACTGATTTTAAACAGAAGGATAACAGGGAGTAGAGTAATAAACAGGCAATGCCCACAATGGAAACTTTAGACAACATGAGTCAAGTAAACAGATTTCTGAAAAAAGGTTTATCATGGACAAAGACAGAAATGCGAAACAATGAGCACAGTAGTATATATACATTCAAAAACAATAACAAAACTGGCAGAGTAAAAGTTAAGTAAGAAACCAGCAACAGTTGTGAGATAGATTGCATAACTCTAAGTCAGTATTAGAAAGAGAGCGACTGCTGTACCGTTTACAGAAACTTCTAATTACAACCCAATATCAGCACCATAAGTAAAAGTGTAAAACATTAAGTACAATGGTGCAGTCATTTATTACACTATTGAATTATAAATCAGTCTCCCTTACATCATCTTCCTTGTAACGCCACCATCCTTTACCATTCAAAACCATACTAGACCTTGGTAATAGCCAACAAAACCTAACATTCAAAGCTGACAAAAGAATTAATATATAACACTTAAGCTAAGCTCCTCTCTAAGGTCCGATTCTGGCAATGGACCAACCTTTATAGGCCCAGGAAAAGAAAAAATTAAGTATAAGTAGATCTCATAAAATTCTAATCCCATGGTAATTTAATTGCTCCACCGCTGGATATCAAACATCACCTGAAGTTTCGAATTCCCAATAGACTTTTCATATTTCACGCTGATAGATTGATCTTCTCAGACATGTATGGAAAAAGACAAGCCCGCTAGTAACATTTTAACTTTGTTGTTAGTAGTTTTGTAATTAAACTCTAGAACCATGCTCCCCCAATGTTCAATTAGACAAGCTAAAAACATAATATACAGAACCCTAGGAACATACTCACCTAGTGACCCATGTAAGGTGGACCGCCCAAGTGGAGTCCTGGATTAGGTCTGCTGCCACTACCCTTTCCCATTTGAGGATTCTGATATCCACCCTGCATCATTTGCTGAGTCCCAAATCCTAGACTTGCGGGATTCACATACACAGAATTATGCAATACAGGTGTTCCAGTCTGATTCATCGGTGGGCCGCCAAGACCTCCTAATAAGTTAGACAGCCCCATACCCGCTCCCTGGCTAGCAATAAGCGCTGTCAATGCCTGCCCAAGAGCTGGGTTCATAGTTGCTTGTGCCCCCACAGCAGGATTGAAACCTCCAACTACCTGAGTAGGAGCCATCAAGTGTCCTTGACCATAAGATGGTGTGTGCCCCCGGGGTTGATATTTGTGTTGCTTCTCCTTTCTGTGATTGTAGTTTGGCTGATGATGCTGAGTTTGATTCTGTTGCTGCTGACTCTGAAACTTGTTGTTCTTTGGTCCATCTATAGCCTTCTGACAATGGAGCGTATGCCCTTCAAAACTCTTATGTGGCTCCTCCAACGCTTTTCTAGCACCTTCCACTGTCTTGTACACAAAAAGTGCAAACCCCTTAGGTTTGAATGTCAGCTTGTCAAGCCCTAATGGTCCTTCATCTACCTCTCCAAACTGCTTAAAGAACTCCAGCAACTTACCAGGATCAATATCAGCCGCCACATTGCTCACAAAAATCTTCCTTTGAGTATATTCAGACACAGGCGGAACAGGTGCCACAACCGCAACAGGAGCCAGTGCCTGACTAGGGACAGGTCCAGCAGAAGCCAACTGACACGACGTTATACGCGCCCCGATCTTCTTCTGCGGCTCCATCAAAGCCTTCTTAGCCCCACTCCGATGCTTAAACAATATAAAAGCATAACCTTTCGACTTACCAGTGTTCTTATCAGTCACCGCTTTGCAGTCCTCAATCTCTCCATACTTACCGAACACGGAAATCAGGGTTTCGGCAGTCGTATCCCATCCCAATCCGTGCACGAAAATTTTCCTATGAGCCGGATCGGCATCTGCTACCCTCAGCACACTCTCGGCAAAATCCGGAAACCTTTCCACGGCTTCCTTCACCAAAGACACAAGTTGCTCCTTCGAAAACGGCTCGATAAGCTTCTCAACCGGCTCGTCCTCAAACTCTTCTTCATCATCATCCGGCTCCTCTTGCTCAAGTTCCTCCTTCACCTTTTTCGCGGGATTCTCATCTTCTTCCTCCACACCATCATCCTCAGCTGCTATTCCCTTCTCATTTTCTAGGGCTTCTTGTTCTTCCTTTTCGACTTCGACCGGCTGCTGCGTCTCTGACTCCGACACTGCCTTCGTCTCTTCAGCCTGAAGCTTCTTTGTATTGGCCGGAGCGGCTCCGGCCGAACGTAGCTTCCGCTTCACCATGAAATCAAATTAGGGTTTCGAATCTGCTCGTCGCAATCTCCGATGATCAACGACGATGGAGCACGAACCTGCTCAAACACCTAATCCTCAGTTTATACTTATTGGGCCATCATTGGACCATCAAGGAGGAGATTGGGCCCGATACCCAAGAAAGCCCAGCCCATAAATTTTCGGAGTTTTGCGTTTCAAATTTCAACACTTCGTTTTCTTGATTCGTCTTTCTTCGAACTACTCCGGCGACTTCGAATGGCGGAATCTGCACCGGCGCTACCCGATTGCCGCGTTATCTCCCAGAACCTATTAGGTTTTATGAACGAGCATTTCCGAACACTTGAGGATCTAGAAGACAACGCGCTTCTCCTGCGGACTCAATTATCATCGATTTGCGCGGCTGCGGAAACTGATCTCGATCGCTCGCAGCATAAGCTCGGAAAAATTGTGGTTTCGTGGATTTACCGCTTCGTCTCTGCGAAGCGTGATGTTGAAAAGCTCTACTTGAATGTTCAGAAACTCAGCCTCTTCACTTCTCCATGTTAGTGTCAGTCTGTCAGTGAGTCCCTTTCTTTGGTTTGTTCATTTCGAGCTTTTGTTGATGTGTGTGAACCTTTGGTTTGTAGGCGGTAGTTATAAATTGGTGCAGAAGATGATTGGGGAGGATTTACCGCGGCTTAAGGAGGAAATGCGTCGAGTTGAAGCTGTTCGTGATTACGTAGGTGAGTTTAGATATCTGTAATCTGATGAGGAACTTTCGGCTTCAGGTTTCAGAAATTAAATAAGTTAATCAACTTGTTCATGGATGAATTAGTTGAGAACTAAGGCAAGAATTTCTTGCTTGAAAATCTCTTATTGAAAAGTTTCGTTACTTGGGTGAGTTTGGAAATCTGTGAGAAATGTTTTATTTGACTATATATGTTAGAATCTGGCACTGATTTTTGAGAGTGTGTGATTGTTAGGCTTTTGGTTTTCATTGCTCCTGATTCGTCGTACTGAATAATATGTTTGCAGGGACAACTCTAAGATTGGAAGCTCTAGTGGGTGATCTTGAGGACGTCATTTTCTGTATCATGAACCAACGTGCTGGAAACGTGTTTTCTGTTCATATACCAACTTCAAGATCAGGGGTAATGTCTTGGCTCTTTTCACTTTGTTTTTAGCAGGCATTTCTGCAAGGCTGTGGGTATTATGTTTATGTAGCTAGTTATGATGGTAGGAATCTCGATCAGGGCATGAGAGGTTGCTTAATGCGGTGAAAGTCATGAATGACATCGAAGAAATATTAGATCTGACTATTAAGATTCATCCTCGGTGGTCTCATCTGTTGAAGTCCGTTGATAGTAGAGTGGATAAAATCTTCACTACTCTTCGTCCCAAAGTCATTGCAGATCATCGCACCCTTCTAGCATCCTTGGGATGGCCACCAAAGCTGTTGACCACAAATGTTAAATTAGGTGAAATGCCAGCGATTCCAAATCCACTACAGTTAATGGAACCAGATAGAAGAGAAGCTTATTCTGATAGCTTTTTGGGTCTTTGTGCTCTTCAGCATCTTCATTCTCAAAGAGAAGAGCGCAAACTGAAATGTGTGGGACAAAAGCATTCTTACAGAGCACTTTGGGCCATTGATGAACTGGTATCACCCATTGCATCACGAACAGAGTACCATTTCTCCAAGTGGGCTAGTGATGAGCCAAAATTTATTTTTGCTCTTGTTCACAGAATTACACGGGATTTCGTTGTAGGAATAGATGATGTTTTGCAACCTCTAGTTGATAAAGCAAGGCTTGCAAGCTGTAGTGCTACAGAAGCTTGGGTGTTTGCAATGGTGCAAATGCTGGCTGGATTTCTTAACAGAAGTGTTTTCCCTCCTTTGGCCCATAGATACAAAGTGGATGAACTGAAACAAGAGGTTACATCCATGTGGATTCACCTTATTGACCTCATGGTTGCGTTTGATAAACAAATGCTGTCGCTTTTAAGTTCAGAACCTGAAAGACTGGGAGGGGCATCAAGAGGCATATCTGTGCTCTCAGTCTTTGCTACCAGACCAGAGTGGCTCAAACTTTGGGCAAAAATAGAACTAAAGGATGCATGGAAGAAACTGAAAATAGAGTTGAACGTTGCGAATTGTTGGTTAACCAGCAATGATGGTTTAAGAATCAGGGAACAGCCTGATCAACACTTGCTTTATACTTGGCAGGAATACATGGTTCCATCCATTGCAGAGTTTGCCATTAAAACTGCTTGGGATATGATTGAACGAGGCCAACATCTGCCCCATATTCCATTGCAGGTTCAGTTTATCAGATTATCAGCAGGCAGGTTTTTTTGGCATTTTCTCAAAGTCTTGATTTTACGATGCAAAAGACCTGAACTAAACGCGGATGAGCTAGGGTATGCTGCCTTGTGGAGAGTATGTGAATCAATAAATGCTGCCAGATTTATCGAATCAAAACTGCTGGAGTGGAGCGATGATGTGACTTTTGTTGAGATGGTAAATGTGGAAACTGATATGGATTCTGCTTCACCAGAAAGTTTCAATGATGAAAATCGATTTTTTTGTGAGGAATTGAAGAGCTTAGCTGAGCTCCAGACTAATGGGATTATGCAAATTATAACTGATGTTCTCTGCCAATTCCAGCATCTTTCCTGGGATTATATCCACAACAGGCATTCTTATGAGCATAATAAGGCTAGCATTTCTTCAGACCCAAGCCTGTCTGTGTCACATTCTTTCATTCAAGCCTTGGATTTTCTAAGGGATTGTCTACTTGCGATGAAGGAGCGACTAAATCCTTCAAACTTCTTGGATCTGTGGAGAAGCATGGCTGATGGACTGGACCATTTTATTCTTAACAGCATTCTAGAGACTGGCACACAGCTTTCCTTGTCATATCAATTTGCCATCGACATGAAAGCAGTGTTCCTCGTCTTCCAGCCATTTTGCGACCGACCAGAAGCATTTCTGCCACGCATTAGATATACGCTCCAGCTACTTCGAAATGATAAAACTGAGGCAAGTCGCAAATTGAGTGGATCACATCAGACCGAACATTCGCCAGGGTATGCCATTTCACAACTCTCGAAAGATCAAGTTGAGAAGATTATGAAAATGAGGAAATCTTCGACTTGGACATAGACGTCTCATTGATCAGTAAAAATCAAATTCAGGTACCAAAATCTTCCTATGTCGGACTATTTTATCTACCTAAACTTGTGGTCTTCCCAGGAATCTGGCCCAGCTTTTGTGTACTTGTGAATTGCTGAATACAAACAGGGCCAGCCATTCAAGGTTAGGCAATCCCAACCCAAAGAAGACAAAAGAACTAACTATACGCCTGTTGTATCTCAGTATCTGAATACCCGTCCGAAATCTTAGTTACCTCGGACCATTGAATTGGGTTCATGTAGACAATACCAGTGAGATTAAACTGGTCGTCATCTTGGGTTCCTATGGAGTTCTCCAAGTCGTGACGCCCGATGGAGCTGGGTTTTAACGTAGGTGAACATGTCCAGCTTAAGACATACGAACCAAACTAAGCCATTTCCATCTATTGGTAGGTTGGTAAATAAAGCAACATTAACGGTTACGGTTCGGTGTTTCTCGAACGGGTTTATAGAGGATTGCACATTCCGATACGGACATTAATCATGACTCCCGCTATTTTGGAGGATCAAGGAGGATTTGGAGGCACGATGCATAAAAGATGTTTTGTTCATTGTTTAGAAAAGCTAATATGAGCCCTAGACTAGAAGTGTTTGATCTTCAATGGGAAAGAAGCGAGCGGACATTCTAGTACTTGCGTGGGTTGAAGGCAGAGATCTTTATGTGAATGTGTTCATTGTTTCTCTATTGTGGTACTTGCGTGGGTTGAAGGCAGAGATTTTTATATGAATGTGTTCATTGTTTCCCTATTGTGGGAGGTGGTGTGTAGCTGGAATCAGGGGAGGCAGGTATGAAGGCAGAAAAGAGGAAGATTTCAAAGTACATCGGTCGATATGCTTATATTCATGTCTTTCATCATGAAATTTTTAAGAGGTTTTTGAGAGAGATTAGATCAGCTGGTCAGGATCGTGCCGGCTATATAGGAGGGTATAAAGACACCAACATAACTCTCTATTTTAAGCATTAATTGTTTTTTTATACAAAAAAACTTTGGCCAATGAATTCTTATTAAAAAATAATTAAATTAACCTCGGTTTGCACTGTTCCATATACGTTTGTCTGTTTGAATGTTCGACATTGATGGATAACATGCACCAAACGCACTTTTTCATTACTAAATTCAATCATTTGAACCACAATTTTTCAGTGGTGTGGGATATTTTAATGAAATAATACTTTATTATTATTATAGAATACTAGGAGTTTCTCGTGAAGTCAATCATTTTATCATAAAAAAAATAAAGTTTATTATCTCAAAAATAGAAAGAAACGCAAATATTTAGGCCTCTCCCACAGCCCGACCAGCTGAAGATATGACTCAGGGCCATGCTTGATTAAACTCGAATTGAGGCTGAATAATAAATCAGATCGGGCTGGCCTGATAAATATATTTGAGCTGCTCATAAACTGTAAATTTATTTTTTACTGATAGTATTAGTAATTATTCAAAAGAATATACCTCTTTTTATTACAAGTACAGTGACTATACCACACTAAAAATTCAAAATTTTAGATTCTAGCAACTAACAAAGTCTATAAAAAAATAAAAAACAAAGTTAGGCGACAGTGCAGTGCCGTTTTGGGAGGCCTAAATATAATTGATAAGAGGCGCGGAACGAAGCGAACAAATTGTACGACCAGGTGGGCCCAACCTCGTCGCAAACCGACAAGCGTCACTCGCTGTCATCGCAACAGAGCTCGGTCGAGAGCTGAGCTGAGCTGACAACAACGATGGGGAATGGCGTCGCCTCCAACTTTTCACCTCCCCCAACAACCGATAAAAAATTTGAGAAACCCCACTTCCTCATTTCCATCGCCTTCAACTCAATCATTCATGCTATTAATCATCCAAGTGAATCTATGTACCTGTCGCCTTTTACTCAATTGATTGCATCGTTCGCTGTTGCCACATGGTTTTATTTTATCTTGCTGGGAAATCGAAGGTAAAGATTTTTCTGATTTGGGGTTTCATTTTTTTCCTGACTCAGTAAATCTCCAAGGGTCGGTTTTAAATCTTCCTCTTTTCATCTGCTTGCTTCATTTGTACTTATCATCTCATCACCTCTCAAGCATATCCTCATCTTCCTCTCAATCTTCGCTGCTTCTGCTGCTGCTTAGATTTTCAGGTTTCTTGAATAAAGCTTCTATCTTTTTTAGTTGCTCAAAGCTATGTCCAATCCCATTGAGCTTCTGCCTGCCAAGTGTTTGATTTTTTTTGGGGATCTAATTTGCTGCAGTCTTTTACCAGATAGTGGCTATGTGGTTGTGATTATGGGTGGAAATGTTGGAATTGGGGTGTGGGGATGGTTCTCTTTGTGTTTAGGAATTTAGTTTAATGCAAGAGATTAAGTTGTTGCGTGTTTAACAGTTGTCTTTTTCAGGAGGGAATGTTGAATTGCATGTCCTTTATTGGGAGGATACTCTTATTTAGGGAACTTTATATGTTTGAGGATTTTGTTCTTAATTTGTGTGGAGTGTTCTATGCAAGGCCATGTAGCTGTAGTTGTTGGCAAACTTCCCTTTTTTTGCATGCTCATTTCTGTATCCTTGATGTATTTGTTTGCTTTTTGTATTTATAAATGAGATCTGATGAAGATGCTCTTGGATTCATTTAGGCGAGAAGATTTAAGTGAACTTGATTTGCGAGAAATCTTTCTGCCAATCAGAAGATGAATAAGCCCAAAGCGAAGCATTGCGTGGGTAAATATGAGCTTGGACGAACTATTGGGGAGGGAACTTTTGCTAAGGTGAAGTTTGCCAGAAATACCCTGACAGGAGAGCCTGTGGCTATCAAGATTCTTGATAAAGAGAAGGTTCTAAAGCATAAGATGGCTGAACAGGTTTAACTTTTATATCCTTGTTGTCAAATTTAATCAACAAGGCAGTTGCCTGTTGAATAGAATTTTCGAACCAAAACACTTTCCTTGTGCATCATAAAGCTCCTGGAGGAGTTTATGATAAACAGGAGACAACTTTTCTTTTTCATGAACTTTTAGGTGTAGCTTGTTCTTCTCAATTGTATGTCATCTTGATGACGTTGATGATGATTAGTTAAAGTCCTTTCCATTTTGTATGCTCTCTGTTTATGATTCTTGATTGGATACGTTTAAAAGATCCTGTGATCGAGTTGGTTTTATGAATCTAATATCACATACTGAATGTGGAATTACTCTTTTTCAGATACGGCGGGAGATAGCAACAATGAAGCTCATAAAGCATCCGAATGTTGTTCGCTTGTTCGAGGTTCCCTCATATCTCTCTATCTTCCCTGAAATGTGCATTCATCATCTTAGCGAATGTTGCTTACCGTTATTTGTTTTACTGGTGAAAATTGTTCCTCTAAGTTTATGAATTGTTCAAACGAAAGCCTTTAGGGTAGATGCCGAAGTTTCGAACTGAGCTGCTGTGTAGATACTGATGACTACTTGGTATCCTTGAATGTGTTCTAAAAAAGTTGATTGTGTTGATTTCAGGTGATGGGGAGCAAAACCAAAATTTTCATTGTTCTGGAGTTTGTGACTGGTGGTGAACTATTCGACAATATTGTAAGTCAATCGCATATCACGTTCTGTTTTTATATTTTACAAAAGTTTTAGGGATAAGTATGTAGGACGCTCGTTCATTTTCTTTTTGCTGTTTCGTTCGTGATGCAAATTTTACACTTTACACTTTCTAAGGTCAATCATGGGCGAATGAAAGAAGAAGAAGCACGGAAATACTTTCAGCAACTTATCAATGCTGTTGACTACTGTCATAGCAGGGGTGTCTACCACAGGGACCTGAAGGTATCGTCAATTCATTCTAAGAGGGTTCAGAACATTCTTTTGAGACACTAAAGATTCTTATGTCTTCTTTTCCGCGCAACTACGCGTCAGCCCGAAAATCTCCTGCTAGATGCTTGTGGAAATCTCAAAGTGTCTGATTTTGGTTTAAGTGCACTTTCTCAACAAGTCAGGGTACGAATAGGCAGCACTTCATATTCCTATTTTTTTCTCAGGTTCTTAGTATGATGAGAGTTGCTGATGCCGGATGTTTTATAATATTTATACTACGTTGTTAATGCTTGTGATAAATGGTGGCGTTGATTCAGAAAGCGTGAGTGAAGGTGTAGTTTTAGTTTCTCATCAAAATCATATTACAGGATGACGGACTGCTCCACACAGCATGTGGAACACCTAATTATGTTGCTCCTGAGGTACATGTTATCAGCCTAATTGCCTCCTGTTCGTAAATCAGTGCCGCAATTTAGTGCTTATGCTTCATATTATACTCTGTGCTTCCTTCTAGGTCCTTGAAGACGGAGGCTATGATGGAGCACCTGCTGACGTATGGTCATGTGGAGTGATACTCTTCGTCCTTCTTGCCGGTTACTTGCCTTTTGACGAGTCTAATCTATTGAATTTGTACAAAAAGGTCAGCAAAGTGTTGACAGAAAGTCTCATTTTTGGTAAAAATTCCGATATTTTGTTGAGTTTATTGTTCCTTGACAGATCTCTTCTGCTGAATTTTCTTGCCCTCCGTGGATTTCTTTTGGTGCCATGAAATTTGTGGCTAGGATTTTGGATCCGAATCCTCGGACGGTTAGTAAAGAAGTTTCACTCACAGATTATATTATCTACTGTTATCACATGGGATGTTTTATTTATTCTGGAGGTGTTGCAGAAAGGTGCTATCACTTCTGATAATGATTATTGTTACATGTACCGCAGCGGATTACTATCCGGGAAATTCTGAAAGATGACTGGTTTAAGAAAGGCTACAAAGCCCCTGTATTTGACGAAAAAGAAGACGCCAATTTGGATGATGTGGAAGCTGTTTTCGGCAGTTCAGAAGTAAGTTACACAAAATGTTTTTATTTTTCCTCCCACTTTCATTGTAATTCCGTTCGATTTGAAAATGAAATAAAACGTTAACACCTCGAACTCCTTATCACAGGAGTACGAAGTGACAGAGAACAAAGAAGAAAAGCCAGTTGCGATGAATGCATTTGAATTGATTTCCATGTCTAGAGGGCTCAACCTTGAAAACTTGTTCGACTCTGAACAGGTTTGTACTTTATCTCCACTCTTCATGCCGGCCCATTTCGTTAAACTCTCTAGATGTATGAATAAAACGAATCTGGCCACTATATCTCTGGAAAAAGAGACACCGCAAGTATCTTGATTAATAGTCACCGAGCCGCGAATGTGCGTGTAGCTACAATTCTACATGACTTATATCTTCTGATCACAGTTCCTTGTCGGTAGTTGAATGCGATGCTTGTGTATTGCAACCCATAAAACACACGTGATGCCAATCGAGACTTATGAGCAATGGGCTATAGGCTTCATTTATAATGTATCGTTTCGTATGTTTATTTTGGACTGAAACTGTAATTATTGTAAATCATTCATAAAGATGCTTGGCCCCGGTTTGATGTGGCATGTCATGTATTTCAGGAATTCAAGAGAGAAACCAGATTCACATCGAAATGCCCAGCAGATGAAATCATCAACAAAATTACAGAGGCTGCGAAGCCCCTTGGGTTTGATGTCCAGAAAAAGAATTACAAGGTATTGTAATTTTAACGGACGTAGGTTCCGTTCATTTTTGATGGAGTAAGACATACACTGCTGATAACTAGACGCCTCACAATATTTTTTCTCAATGTCGTTTTAGATGAAACTAGAGAACATGAAAGCTGGGAGAAAAGGAAACCTTAACATTGCAACTGAGGTAAGCAAAGGATCAAATATCATTGTTTTTCGATAAAAAAAATGAGCACATATTTTTAAGTATAAATAAATATGATGCTTTCGCTTGATCAGATATTCCAAGTGGCACCTTCTCTTCACATGGTGGAAGTCCGAAAAGCAAAGGGGGACACTCTAGAATTCCACAAGGTAAGCAGCAGCGTCCTCATCCTCCTCGCGCCTTTTTAACTTTCCACACTACAGAACATGCATAACTTCCTAATTTTGATCAGACAAATTTCTTGATTAGCTGACTGTTCCATACATTTCATCGCGTTGCAGTTCTACAAAAACCTCTCAACGTCTCTGGACAACGTTGTATGGAAATCCGAGGATGACATGAAAAACTGATGCCAGTTTTTTAGGAATGCACAGGATATATTTATTCTCGTAGCTTCTCAGAACGAATTTGCCTTCAAATCCCAGCAAAATGGCCAGGAATTTTCTACGCAAGAAGTAGGACTTGCCTCTAGATCAATCTGCATGGTTGGACATATTTGCTTCATTACTCATCAGCTTCTGTAATCAGTAAGAAACTCAGACCAGCAGATTTCCATAGTTTCGGAAATGTATATGAAAAGTTTCATTCTATTTCTCATCAGCAGGAAACGGTCATGTAAAAGTCAAGTTTGTACTTCATCAACAATTTACAGGAGACCGTTCAAGAGGAGAAAAGTGGAGCACTCAATGATTAAATAAATTAATTTTTATAATTCAATATGAAGTAATTATAAATGAAAGAAACGATATATATATATATATATATATATATATATATATTCTATTATAAAAGTTAAATATAATCATTTCTTAATAAAAATCGATTCGACCGACTTTCGTGCAATACTAAAAACAATTCAAACCAATGAATTAGAGCCCGGTCAACTGTTGACCATCTAAAAAGTTCTTCCAAACTAGATTGGCTATGAAACTAATAAATTCGGTTCA
Source organism: Umbilicus rupestris (assembly GCA_963678935.1). Lineage (NCBI taxonomy): Eukaryota > Viridiplantae > Streptophyta > Magnoliopsida > Saxifragales > Crassulaceae > Umbilicus > Umbilicus rupestris. Next base: position 10,940,715 of record OY787623.1, on the reverse strand, counting down.
ATTCAAACCAATGTTCCGGTTCAATTTCAGCTGGACCGGTCGCCGAGTATAAAAAGCCGATTTTCCTCTGCGGAGCTCTGCACATCCGTTTTCAAAAAAAAGGAGAAGTTGCGGTTCGGGAGCTTTCGTGTTCGTCGATTTCTTTCTCCAGTTTGCGATGGCGGATCAGCTCACCGACGACCAGATCTCCGAGTTCAAGGAAGCCTTCAGCCTGTTCGACAAGGACGGCGACGGTTCGATCCCGTTCTCCATTTTCTGCGTTTGTCGTTTCCTGTTGACCTGGTAGTTTCAGATCTAGTGGTTTCGATATGGATCGTTGTGTTTAGGGCACGAGGTTGCTGTGGATTATTTATCTGGTTGTTTTCGTCGGAATCGTTTTGCTTGATCTGGTTGATTTTTATGTTTTGCGTGTTATTTTGATGTTGTGGAGAGGAGATAGATTGGCTTTCGCCGTTGTGGACAGCTTTTTGATTCTGGTGCTTTTGGAGATCGTGGTTTTATTATATATGCATGTTATTTGTGATGAGAGATGGTTGGCTGACCTAGGGGAAGGGATTTGGTTGATGCTTTGGATAGTGGAACATCGCCTTAATTTATAGGTCATTAGATCAAAATAACTGGTTGTTAATGATATGTAGACTACTGTGTATTTTGATGGCTTTTAATCCGTGGGAGGTGCCGAGAGCTGACTTAGGGATGAATGCGGGCGGTAGCATATTTATGGCCATGGCAAGTTGAGAGTAATTGACTGGATTTATTTGTCCCTTGATATTTCTGTAACGTTGGGATTTGATATGGAAAGGACAAGTTGGATTCAATGCGTGTTCAGTTGCATCCCCTCTTTAAGTTTGTGTACTAGTTGTTAGACACTGTTTGTACGGATACTATGCCGGTTTGGATATTAATAAGTGTTGTTTGTGGGGATTAAGACTTATGGGATTGGTTAAGGTGGTTGGTGTTGATTATTAAAACATTTCCTTTGGTACGACTAGGAGTTTATGTTTTCATGTTTATCCACGACTGTTCTTGATGGATGAGTTGTTATTCAGTGTCCTTGCTGGTCTAACTTTGCTGGTGTTATTGATTTATTAAGGTTGAAATGTTTAATTTTCAGGTTGTATCACCACCAAGGAACTCGGGACTGTGATGCGATCACTAGGACAGAACCCAACTGAGGCAGAGCTCCAGGACATGATCAATGAGGTGGATGCCGATGGAAATGGCACCATTGACTTCCCTGAGTTCCTGAACTTGATGGCCAGGAAGATGAAGGACACTGATTCCGAGGAAGAGCTCAAGGAGGCTTTCCGTGTGTTCGACAAGGACCAGAATGGTTTCATCTCAGCTGCTGAGCTCCGGCATGTGATGACCAATTTAGGTGAGAAGCTGACTGATGAGGAGGTGGATGAGATGATCCGCGAGGCTGATGTTGATGGTGATGGTCAGATCAACTACGAGGAGTTTGTTAAAGTCATGATGGCCAAGTGAGAAACCATGACTGATCAAGTTACCTGTGAGTGGTTTGTTTGTCAGTTTGCTACTGCTTTTCATCAAGTCTTTGTTGGTCTATACATTAATATTTCGTGTAGCTGATTATCAACTTCCGAATGTATTCAACATTTTAAAGCCTATTGCCTTTTACATCCTATGAGTCATTAAGCTTATTTATATTTTCAAATAGTCAAACAGCACAGAACCATCCAAAGACATTGGATAAATTATCCAATTTTCACCTGCATAACATCTGATCTAACTCTAAACAAACCTCAGTAGTAACAGCCTGCGAATTAGTTATATCAGTACAAATTAGAAAGTATATGTCAAGTGTCAGCTGCCCAAAAGACATTGGATCCTAAACTCTTCCTAAACATCCTCAAAACCGGAAGATTACATTACTTCTTGAGTGGCTTGTAAAGCACAACGGTGACATATTTAGACTGGAATCTGTGGCTCAGTCCTAAAGCGACAACCAATTGTGGTGCCCATCCCTTCTCGATGTACAGGTGGTTAAGCATCATGTGTTGAGGCTTATCGGATGAAGGAACAAGTTTCTCTACATGTTTTTGCTCCCAGACAACAGTTAGATGTAGCTGAGGCGGCACTATCACTGACTCCATCGCATGATCTTCATCTGGAGGGTATGCTTGATTGTAGCTCGAGTCTGGTGATGATGGATATTCAAACTCAGCTACACTGTCTATATTCTCGGCACAAAATCCTGTATGTAAAATCGAGTAGTTAACAAACAAAACAAGTCTTCTATGAACAAAAGTCAGCAAGATAAATACTAGAAATAACGGTTAATTCACCTACATTTACAGATGTCGCCGCCCATAGATCAAACCAGCAAATATGTCATAGATACTTACATGGACATCGAGAAGATTACAAACACGTCCCATCTCATCAGCATTAGAGGACAGATCTGGGGAATACCTCCATTCTCCATCCACAATAAATTTGTAATGGTATATGCCTGGCAGAAGGACAAACAGGATAGAGTGATCCTTCCCTGTTCTTTGAAGTATTTTTCTGCACATGTAGAGAGGAATGACATGAAACTGGTTTATAATTAACATATACTGGTTGATCGGCAAAACTCAATCCAGCGAGTAAACACAAGTTATACTTGTTTACTTTACCTGGTTGTCCAGTTGTCCCAAGATCCTTCCACAGCGACGTTATTGCCTCCATAAGTCCATGTGATCATGGTAGGAATTACTTGCTCGGATGATTCTGCAAAGGTGTCACTTTGCCAGTTCTGATTGAGAAGAGGAGGTCCATCGTCTCTCTGTAACGGCGCTATTGGATACAAATGCATAACCTAAATTACATCAGTGAAAACACAAGGTACAGAAATTTATTTAACTCATATGATTTGGCATACATTATTCTTTACCAGACGAACAGGGAAACTCCCTTTCTCCAAGATAGGGATGTGCGAATATTCATCAAAATATGTCACATCAAAAAAACTATATCGCAGTAGATAGGGCACGCAAAGTCATCGACACAGCGGAATCATAAGTTCAAACCCACATGAGTAACAAATCCAAATCAGCTAACACGTGTCTATCACGAATTAAAAAAAACTCATTTGTTATCCAATTCGGCATATACAGAATGGATAATCATTTGGAAAGCACTCTTCCAGTCCCCTAAGTACATCACATTGCATATGAAAGATGGAGGATGAAACGGATCGTGGACAAAGGGGAGCAGCTCAAATATTCCTGATCACCTAAAACACAAATAATCGCACAGAAAACACCAGGCCTAGGCTTATGTACAACATGCACACTGCATAAATCCCTAAACCCGAACTTGAAAATCTACTCAAACACTGAAGACCTACACATTTCGCTCCAACGCAGTACCACCAAAGCCAGTCAGCAGATTACCGAAAGTCCAGAATCTCGAACTCGGCACATCAAGAAGTAACATATTGAAGATTAAGTAGTACTATACCAGCTTTATAGCGCATCCCGCTGAATATCAGTGAAGCCTAACAAAAAAATTCAGCATGGATCAACCATCAGGTTAAACAACAGCAATGCCCGTTTCTCTCCAGGTAACTCAATAATCTTCAACCAATAGAAACATCCTAAAACCACAACTTCAACCTGAACTAAACCCTTAGTCAACTAAGCTCTACACTCGATCAATCAACATCAAAAAAACCAACTAAAGTCAACATTTCAATAAAGAAAAACTACCTGAGGAACGAACATGAGAGGCGACTGAGACAGTCCGGGACTAGCCGGAGGCGAGTTTCCAGCCATCGAATCGGAAGTTCCGACCCGACCCGGATGGTCGGCTGTTGCGCCGTGATTCTCGTAGTACCCAGATTCGCCGTTTGCTCCTCCTTCTTTCCCGCTAACGTTCCCCATATTGACATCCAACAACAACCCAACTGCCGCGCTCTCCTCTACTTCCCCCCGGGATCTGCAACTGAAGGACACGACACGCCACGCCAGGTTTCAGCATCTGCTGGCTCAAATCGAGTTCGATTTCGACATATACAATCCCTATCTATCCGCCCAACGACATGAAAAAGATTAAGATGATGAGGATGAGGATGAAATATTTGTTGCAAAGAAATGCGATTTTTTTTTATTTGTCCCATTTGCAAATCAATCTTTTATTAATACTCTTTTTTTTATTGAGAAGTTCGGTTTGTGAGAATTTTCATTGCGAGCGGTAAGATCATCTGTGTGAATTACATGAAGTCGTTAGGAAATATGCAAGCGCATACTTGATTCCCTCCCGTTCATTTCGGAAATTTTTTTAGAAATAAGGCTTTGCCCAACTGAATTTTATATATACGTTCCATTCAAATATAATTTCTCAAATGTCCCGTTTCATAATCTTTCCGGCAATATCATTGCCAGGATCCTTGCAAAACAGCGATCGTCAGGTGAGTCAGCTGCCACGTTGGATCCCGGCAACGTTATTGCCGGGATCAACTGGAAAAATGTCAAATTCTGACTACACAGCATTCAGCAACTGCTCAACAATCATCCGACAGCAACAACACCGCGCCGTGCCTTAACCCTAACCATAACAATATCCCAACATATTTGTCATGGAGTTATTCCCCGTTGATGGTGTGGTGCCCTAACCCTAACCATACAATATCCCAACATACCTGTCACGGAGTTGATTCCCCGAGTTGATGTGGAGAAGGAAGGTTTCGGATTCCCTTGATGTTTTCGGAGAGGTAGCATCCGACACAAAATGGAAGAGATGGAAATCGCCGGCAAAGGGGAGAGAAGGAAATTGAACGAGCGGACTGATTTCGCGATGGAGAAGAAAGGGATTCGCAGACCTATTTTTCCCAGTTGATCCCGGCAACCTTATTCCCGGCAACCTGTCCGCTGTTTCGCAACGATCTCGGCACTGATATTGCCGGTTTGTTGTGAAACGCAACAAACCGGGAACGATATTGCCGGGAAGATTATGAACGAGGCATTTTAGAAATTAAATTTGGATAGAAAGTATATATGAAATTCAGTTGGCCAAAAGCCGTATTTCTAAAAAAATTTCTTCATTTCGTCATCACTGTTCCTGGAGGGATGCCTTCCATGTTTGAATGCTTGAATCCATGATTTGGTACGTGGACAATACCATAATATTCTCCAATGTTGTTTATCTCCGGTCATATTAAATGTGTAGTTCCAAATCGCAAAGTACACTTCCAACGTATAATATTACCGGTGTAGGGGATACCTTCACTTTTACAGAATGCTTGACTACACAGATAGTGGAATGCTTCCCATTTACCGCATGCGTTGTTGTTTTTTACTAGCTTCACTGCATGACTATGATGTTTCCTAACGATTGTCACTTGAAAAACTTCTCTTGATGCCTTAAATACCTAAACTCTATGGTATTGTGCTTTCTCCATAATCTCGCTCAACTTAATATCTATCTTTGGTGCGATCATTGCAACACTTTTCTGGTATGTCTCTTCACGCTTGCAGAAATACGAATTGCATTGCAAAAAAGCGAATGAAAGAAGAGCATAGATTGGTAAGACTCGCCCATCTTTTAGAATATTGTTGAAACATTCACTAGCATTTGTTGTCATAGATCCCCATCTTCTCACCCTCATTGTATGTCAAATACCACTTTGATCAAGGAATACTATCTAACCATTGTACAACTTATGCTTTAACGTGCAACAAGTCATGCAACTCTTGATATTCTCTATCAAACTTGACCTGCTATCTCTGATGCGCTTCATGTCTAAGTTTTGTTAGTAGAATCCTTCACTTCACGTTGAAGTTGCTCTGCAAAAGTCTAATATATACGCGGGATAAGCTCGATGAGCAATCCATTCAGGTTCTTGCATTGCGGCAATGATTCTCTTGTACCAATCCGAAATTACGCAGCTCATTACGGTCTGTCACGCCCTCTCTTATGCACTTCATAAACGATTTCCAACTCTCGTCCTCCACGAAAGCAAATGCAATAGATAATATACGGTTATTGGCGTCGAGTGCAACAACGATAAGTACTTTTCCATCATATTTTCCATATTGATGAGTGCCATCAATACATAACACGAGCCGACAATGCTTGAACGCATCAATTGTTAGACCAAAGTCCATAATACCTGATTTATGATCAAAATACATTATCTTCATCTCTGTTCCGATGTCATTTAACAATGGTTCCAAAATTTGATTCTTCCAACGCCTGCACAAATCTATAGTTTTCTGAAAGATTCATCTCAATCTTTCAACGCCTGCATAAATCAATTTTTCAACGCCTGTTGCTTGGCCTGTCATGTCTTCAAGTACCGAATTTCATAACCATAATCCTTGAAGATTCTTGTTCTTATTTCAGCAGGAGATAATCTCAATCTTTCGTTAACCACATCCTCAAATTTCATGGCTATGAAGTGTATCGTCAGGTGGACATTCTCCTTTGAGATGTAATTATTCTTGCATACATGATCCCCTTGGTACTTTGTAACTTCTCAATATGATGAATTTTTTTCATCATTACGCGAAGCCACCATAGACAGTTCAACTCTCCTTCCCGAGTGAAGAACAAACAACCGAAAGTCAGACTGGCTCGTCAAATATTTAACACAGTTCAATATAAAATACTTCTGAATAACATAGATTGCATATGCATTTCTGCTGAACATATATCTCATCTCAAGTATCCCAAATTATTCTTAATTACCACCAAAAGACTCATCAACTGGGTCATTCGCGCTCTACGCAGATACATCATTGAATGTTAGGATATCCTATATATGTTAAGGTTCATGAACCATAAAACATCCTCCTTATCAAGTTGGTCTACGAATTTCATTTTATCTCGGTCAAACGTATCTATAATGGGCATGTCTAATATCTCCAACGTCGACATAACCATCGGGCTTAATTCGATATTTTCCATTTAAGTTTACCATCCCAAATAAAACCATCAAACAGTAAACCCTTCATACACTACGACAAATTATTCAACCAAAATTTTCATCAAATCAATCAACAAGTTTACAAAATAGTTAAATTCGAATTAATCCTAACATAAAAACCATAAACCTAACATAAAAAAAAATTTCATGACCACAAAATCGCCTTCCAATTCACAAAATCGCCGGAGATGGGAGAAAATTATGAAGAGGTTTGCGGATGGGGAGAAGAGGAGAGTGGAAGATAAGGAGAATGATACATTTGTTATCTACACGAGCTTGTTTTAGTAAGACCAATCTCCTACGTGGTAGCTGCTTGAACAAAATCGAGTCAGCTCATTCAAAAAATTTTATGGACATTTGGGAAATTTTTTCTCGTACTCATGGCAGAATGATTTGCAAAATGGGAAAATCAAAAAACAAAATTTCAACGAAATAGAGATGATGGTGTTGATGACCGAGAAGAAATTATTATTATTATTTTCGTAATTTTATTTATGTAAAATAATATATTTTCACATCTAAAAGCTTCATTTATATTAATATTTAAATTTAAAATCACATATGGGCCGTGTAAGATCGCACATGGGCTGGCCCATAAAGAACTGGATTCGAATTTTCTTCATCCAAGGATTGACCGTTGACTTGTATGAACCCCCCAGACTCGACCATGGGGCATGGATGATGATCTTGGTTCTGGAATCGGAATCTGAGGGACAACACTTACTCGTAAGATAGCTTCAGCTTCGATTTCATTGATTTTATTTCTGGGGTATGGATTGTTTGATTCGATAAATGTATTTCCTTTTTCCGTTCTGCTTGGTTTGATACTATTGTTATCTTGCCCACAAGATGTTCGACGAAATGCCTGACAGAAGACTTTGATTTACGATTGCAGAGATTTTTTGTGGGGTTTCGGATATTGATAAAGATTCGTGTCTTTTTGTGATTTTTAAGGTAAATTAGTTTCATGTTATGTATGTCTGGAGATTGTAATTTGTATTGCTGATGGTTTGGGGTTGTGCAGATAATGGAGGATGAAATGGAGGTGGAGAAACCAGAAAACGAGACGGCTTTGGTAGACTTTGGTCTACAATGGAGCCAGTGGCAGCTTCTGGACTCGATTCTCCCAACGGGTGGCTTTGCACATTCTCTTGGCCTAGAGGCGGCTACGCAGGTCCGGATGGTTTCCCACCCCGATGATCTTCGCATGTTTGTGACACATTGCTTGCAGAACACTGCCAGCTTACTTCTGCCCTTTGTCCACTCCGCTACCGTATCTCCCACCTTGGAGAACTGGCGTGACCTCAACACAACTCTCGACGCAACATTGTCGAATGAAGTAAGTCGCAAGGCATCCATGGGGCAAGGCTCAGCTCTTATAAGAGTCTCTGCATCGGTCTTCACAGAAATCCCATTTCTGAAAGCCATGAGAGACGATGTTATTGCCTCCGGTGCGCCTTTTCACCACGCTCCTGTGTTCGGGCTTGTCTGTGGCAGCTTGGGGATAAACAGCGGGACTTCTCAAAGAGCGTATATGTTTGTTACGATGAGGGACATTATCTCCGCTGCGACGAGGCTGAATCTTGTTGGACCATTGGGTGCTGCTGTGCTGCAGCATCAGATTGCGGGTGTGGCGGAGGATTTGTGCCGGAAATGGATGGACCGCGGCGTGGAGGATGCCTGCCAAACAGCTCCCTTGCTTGATACCGTGCAAGGCTGCCATGGTTACTTGTTTTCTAGGTTGTTTTCTTCCTGATAGCTTCCATTTAAAATTACTTACTGCCGACTTATTTTTCTAATAAAATTTATATTCTTATCGTATTTTCGTTTTTGGTGACGATCACGTCATTTTTATCACTAGATCAAATTCTGATTATGTATTTTTATTATCCCTCCAAAAACCGAACATTAATAAAAAAAATGATAATTACAAATCGGAGATGATAGAATAATTAATACATTTCAATTCTGACGTGAAAATTAAATATAATTATTCTTTAATCAGAAATAATTTAAAAATAAAAAAATTGAAAAAGAAAATTGTCATATAAAAAAATTCAAAATCTATTATTTATTTATTTTTTAAAGTAACTGAATATTAGTAATACTATTAAATAGGGTATTGGTCCAAATAAATAGGCCCATTTGAGCTTCCAGAGACTTCTTACGCTCTGTTTTTGATCTCACTCGAACCGTCGCGATTCTCATAGCCCGTAGCAGAAAGCTCGCTGACGTCATCGGTAATGGCCGTCACCTTCTCTGATCTCCACACAGACGCAGGTATCAAGTCGCTCGACGATTTCGTCACCGGAAAACCCTACATCTCCGGGTAAGTAGTGCGTTTTACAAAATATAGCTAACCATAAAAGCAGCACCTGTTTCATGTAAATTGCGCAGATATCAATTCAATTATTTGGATTTGTGCATTTTCTGACGTGAGTGATTTTTGAATGGTGGGGATCGTTCAGTGATCAGTTGACAGAGGACGATGTTAAGGTATTTGCAGCTGTTGCGGAAAAGCCTGATGATGCGTACCCCAATGCCAGCAAGTGGTATGAGAGTGTTTCATCTGCCTTGGCGGCCAGGTAGTCTCTCGCTTGACGCTTCAACATTCTGATTTGCAGATTTTTATTTCTGTGATGATTTTGAAGGGTATGTATTTGTAGAAAGCTGTAGAACTTTGTGGATTGTGATTGATGGTGTGGCCGCAGTTATTTAATTTTCCGGTGATGATATTTATGTATGAATTCTCATGCCTGTAAATGTACAGCTTCCCTGGAAAAGCTACTGGTGTGAAAATTGCTGGTCAACCTGTAAACGCTGCAGATGCTCCTGTGGAAGCTGCTGGGCCAGCTGAGGTGATTAACGCAATGTGTTTACTATCTTCTGGTTGTTTTACAGAGATCATATATGGTTTTGATTTGAGTTGTTTGACAGTGTTGTGTGGCTAGATGTCCTAAGCATGTTCTTTTGCACTTAAATCTTAAGTATTTTAAGTTATAAATTGAGTACAGTTAAGTATATTTAAATTAAGTTAAGTATTTAAATCAAGTATATTCCTGTATGTATGCATAACGTCTTTCATCACCACCACCACTATTCATCACCATCACAACCACCACTGTTCATCATCACCACCACTATCCATCACAACCACCATTATTTTATCACCACCACCACTATTCACCACCACCCTAACACCATTCATCACCACCACCATTTTCATCACATCATCAACACCACCACTATTCATCACCGACATTATTCATCAAAATCACCACTATTCATCACCACCACCACATAATCCACCCCGGATAGTGGCGGCGGTGGCGGGGTGGGTTATGTGGTGGTGGATTGTTGTGATGTTGGTGGTGGTGATACTGGTGGGTGTTGTGATAGTGTGGTGGGTTGTGGTGATGAATATTGAATAGTAATTTAAGTACTTAAGTTAAATTAAATTAAGTAGACTTTTATGTTAGTATTTAAATAACTGATTTAATGTCAAAATAACAGACCCTTACTGATGAGGGTAGCTATGGTTTTTTAGGCTGGAGATGATGATGACTTGGACCTCTTTGGAGATGAAACAGAAGATGAAAAGAAGGCTGCAGAAGAGAGGGAGGCTTCTGTTAAAGCCTCTGCTAAAAAGAAAGAGAGTAAGTTTCCATCTTTACTTTGCCCATTTTGTTTACTGGCTGATTAATGAGAAGAACGCCTTCAGAGAGTTTCTAATAAACATTGTGTTTAGGAAGAAACTTTTCATTTGTGGTTTAGGTATCTTGCTTTTGAAACATTGATTGTCACCTTAAATTAACTTACTGAATTTCGAGACATTCAGGTGGTAAGTCGTCTGTTCTGTTGGATGTGAAGCCATGGGATGATGAGACAGACATGAAGAAGCTAGAAGAGGCTGTTCGCAGTATCCAGTTGCCTGGACTATTATGGGGAGCATGTATGTTCAAGTTCAACTCCTAACTATAAAACTTGACGCTGTTTATTCCTCTCAAATTGATAGCACCTTACCATGCCATTGTTTTTTTTTATTCAGCAAAACTAGTTGCAGTTGGTTATGGGATCAAGAAGCTGCAGATCATGATGACAATTGTGGATGATCTTGTGTCGGTTGATGATCTCATTGAGGAACGTCTGTGCGCAGAGCCAGCCAATGAGTACATCCAAAGTTGTGACATTGTGGCATTTAACAAGATATAAATGTTCGTGTCTGGTTTATGTTATTTAGTATCCGAGTAGAATTTTTTCTGAGATATTTATCCTTTAGGAAACTTACAAGTATGATACTTTTTTTCCTACCAGAATAAGCTAAAATTTACTCATGAATGACAGCTTAACCAATTGATACTTTTCCATACTTGAATGAATCCTTTGTAATGTTGGAAAATATGGCTCCTCTGTACTCACCTTGATACTTTTCCATAATTGAATGAATCCTTTGTAATGTGGCACAATCATCTCATTGCTAACTTCTCAAGAATCTCAGAAACAATGACTAAACCAGCACCTCCCATGACAAGGCACAGAGTCAGTTTTCCTCCAGGCACTAGCACCGGGAATCTTGACGATTGAGTCACAGTCGCAACCGAATACCTATCTGCCCACGACATTGCCGCAGGAAGAATTCCAAACAAGACGAGAACTGCAGCAAAATAGAATAGAACATCAGCATCAGGACCTGTCAAGTCCAATCAGTTATTACATTATACCTCCATAGGTTCCAGCAAAATCTAAGGCCTTGAAAAATATTTCTGGATCTAGTGTTGAAAGAATCAATGGCGGAATCAACGTCAGAGCATACGGCACAGGCTTGTTCTTACCCACTGGTAGCTTTAGCACTGGATCATATAAACAAACAGAGTGAGGGAGTAAAGTATAGAGCTATGGCTGCAGGTGCTTTTCTAAGCAGCCGTCGCTGTTAAGATACATGAGCTGATGGATTAAGTTTTCAGCTTACAATCTGCAAGGAAGTCTGAAAGTCCCAATATAAATCCAATATATGATGTTGCAATGGCAAGAAGTGAGAACACCTGAACTATTGGCTGCAATAGAGTTCATACGACAAAAAGAAGCATAATCATTTAGGGCCCTCCCAATTTAACTTATCCTTCATTATGCTTGTATTTAGTGAAAAAGGCATTTACAAAACTTACGCAAAATTACAACAAATGTCGCCTAAGAATGCAGGTCCGCGTGAATTGAGATCAATTGCGGTGGATGTGTAAACGAAAGAACATGGCATGCATGTGGAGGGAAGAATCACTTACACCAACAACCTCATTTGTCGATTGCAGTTGTTGAATTGGATCCGCAATTTTACCCGCTTCATTATCAAGATTTGAAATGCTCCCAAGAATAACAGCATCCCATGTTAGGAAGAGCAGCAGGGGTATAGCTGTACCCAAGATAATTGCAGTCCTGAAAATAAGAGCTGATATATTACCCATACGAAGTCTGAAGGAGTTCACAGCTTGTAAGTTAAAATATTTGAATTGCAATTTGCAGATTCAAATGAGAATTGCCTATTCATCCAATTGATGAAGTACCGTTAGAACACATGAAAATTGGATTCTGAGGGCGGTGAGTTGCATCAACTAAATTTTGAAGAAATGCAATTTACCTCACTCTTGGTAGGTCTCCTTCAAGATCTGTACAGAGGACAGGGACCACGTTCTGATTGAACAAGAACTTGTAAACTGAAGTGCAGGATAACATAGCACTGAATTTTCAGGTTTAGAGGTTTTACTTGGTAAACAAATGAAAGTGCTATTATGGGTATACTAAAGGGAACAGCTTGAAAGTTGGCTTTCAATAAAACGTCCCATTGCAAGTCTCCGCCTGCCACTGCCTGATAAAGGAAATTTATGTTCTGAGTTGACAAGTAGGCAAATTATACGATTAAACATCTTTTGGCTGGAATCTACTAGTGTTCGGATTAAATAAATAGATGATCATTTTAGAAACTTCTCTCTACTAGATGGTCTACATATTATTTTTTCCTATAAGAGGACAAGATACATTTTTCATAGTGGGATGCTTACCACAAGAGCTGCAAAAGAAATAAGAATCCCAAGTACCAATGCCCCATTGATTGCACCAATAAGCCGCTGGCTTGAACACAAGTAACAAACATGATTAAGCAGGAAATGTCAGAGTCATGTGCTTTGTAATATGACAACTCAAATAGAATGTTTAGTTTTTACTTGAACGCATCACGCTCATGTTAGAGGATTATCTTTGAAGGATGTCCCGTACCAACTATAATTGATCTTTTCATAGTATGCATTACACAACAATTAGAGAACAAAAAAAAGACCAAGGATAAAAGAACAGTCAGAAGCCAAATGAACTCAGCTAACCTTCCAGTATAGCATACGCCTCCCAAAAGTAATGTGAATGTAGCTGCGCTTACCCATCTACAAATGTGCAGTCATGATGTTTACCCATAAGAAATGATGACTGTTACAATATACATGTATTAGTAACTCAGGATAATGGTTTTCAAAACTTATTGTAAAATACAGTTCATTTGGGAAAGTGTCACATATATGGAAAAATGGTTTACTTGCAGCACATTTCACTCAGACAAGAACATTTAACCCGTACACCAAGTCTGAATCAGAATTGTATAGAACATCTTCAATGCGACAAATAAAATTATATACAAAAAAGTTGACTCAGGAAGAATTACAAACTTTAAATCAACTCAAGGGTTCAAATCAATGATAGAGTTCATACGGAGGAATACCAAGGAAGTTGGTCAAAATTTCTGATGAGCGAGCAACATAGGCGACAAGAACTGCATAATGTATAAATATGTACGACCAGCTGCAAAACAGAAAATGCACATCATTGTAGAACAGAGATAGCCACTTCAAAAAGACAGATAGATTGTGTTTATTATACAAATATGACCAAGTTCAAAAATCATACAGGTATCAGATAAGATTCTGAATGCAATGGTAAATGTCTATGTCTCCATACCCATAGTAGGGGGAAAGCAAAATAGTCCATGTTTATCTTACAGAGCCGCAATGGAAGCAGTAAGTGCACCGACTATAATTAACATCTAAATTCTTAACATCTAGATTCTTTATGAACTTTGAGCTTTTTGCCATAATCTATCAGTGTGCTGGAAAAAAAAAATTCCGATATTATTTCTATGTTCTATTTCAAGTTGATGTCTTGGGTAAGTCATCAATGATTGGCAAAAGGAAAATCAGACTTTGAACGAGGGATATATTTGCTAACCTACCATGCAACTTGAACTCCAGCTGATCCAAGAGTTCTCCTCGCCATAGATACCTAATAACATTAAGTTAACCTTGAACATACTTTGAAAAAAGAAGAAATTGAGTCAACATGTAAACAGCTTTGTTTTCTTAATAGATATTTCCTACCAACGACACTCCACCAGATCCCAATTCACACATTGTTTTCACATTCACTTCAGCAATCAGCAATCCAGTAACCACCTGCATCAACCAGCATTGAGGAACTGCACTCATAGCTAAATAAAACACATTTAATGAAAAATGGGCTGAACATTACCATGAACACCCAACAACAAATGCATGTAACGGCAGAAGCTAGAAATCCCGCTTCTTGTGTCACTGCCGGAATGGCAAGAATTCCTGCTCCAACCTAGAATGCATTCTCAAATCCAGTTTAATTCACATTCACAAAGTAACAACTCTAAACACAGGCGTCACATTGATCCATCAAAAGAGCATCAAGCTTAGTGATCATTATATCAAATGAATTTCAAACACACTTTCTGAACTTCCATATATACATTTCAAGTAACTAATTCAAGAATCTAACATGAACAAAGGAATATCAACTAGAATAAGATACTGAAGTCTTACAGTAGTACCAGCAACCAAAAGGACAGCGCTGCTGAGGCTTCCCGGCTCTCGTCTCAGCGTCGCCTGATTGAGGTTCGAAAACAGCCTCTCAAACTCATAAACATCTCTTCCTTCCTCCTCCTCGACCTGCGTCTTCTTCTGCGAGAAGCATCTCAACGTCTTGATCGAGCGACAACCGGAGCGCGAAATAGAAACGCGCCGTCGTGGAATCGAGCTGCAAACCAAACGAGGCTGGTACGGAACAGGAGGAGTTGATTGCTGCGTACAGTAGAATGAACGCATCGGCGTTTTTATTTGCAGAACGGAGGCCGCCGGCGTCATTGTTGCCAGCGAGTCGAGCTTTTCTCCGACGAGCTTCAACGATAGATGTGGTGACGTGGCAGAAATTTCCTCACCACCTCCACCAATTTCTCTTCTTTATCTAAAACCGAACGGTCCAGGTTTGATGCTAAGGATCCAACGGTCAATGTTTATTTAAATAAAATATTTAAAATTAGAAAATTTTCACATCTTTCAAACGTAAAGGTATATGGAGCGGTGAAATTCTTTAAAAATAATCAAACACGAAATAGCTCTAATTTGTGTGTAATGTGGCCGGTAATAATCAATACGAAATTATTTGGGGAAAGAAGAATGTTCTCGGAGGAATGCTTCTCGAGGAAGCGAGAGAGAAATTTCTCGGCATGTTAGATCTGGGCAGGGAAAGCGAGAGAGATGCTATGCGGTTGAGGATGAACAGGTCCGACGGGATACATTTTTGCAACGACCGATTTTTACAACAGACAATAATCCTGGTCCGTTAGATGAGATCTAGAACTGACCTAACATACCAGAATAATTACCAAGGGAAATACTTTTTTAAAATTCGACAAAAAAATTAAGAATAAAAAAATTATGAACGTCAATTTTTTCTTATAAATCGGACTCTCATGTCGATCTCAATGTACACCAAAATTGCAAAACAATATATTTTTGCTTCACTCTCATATTATCACTCAAATTTGGATTTTTTTTCAACAATGAGTGCCGTAATTCATTGGTGTATGTTTGAAGATGTATAATTGTGCATATCTTATTGTCGGCAATCCGTCAATCCAATTTCGGGCAACAAACAAAGAAAATATAGATTGTGGGAAAAAATTTACTCCGATTTTCAAGCAAATTGGACGTTGGATGAGAATGAAGTAGTTATGTCCACCGAACCAAGATCTCAGTCGGCGCTTAGTTCTCGATGGTCAAAATTGAAGCTCAATTTAATTTTTTGGGGTACATTTATTTTCCATGCAAGAAGAAATCTTGAATCCGGCAGTAATTTGTAAGATATGGTATGTTTTGAATAAAATTTTTGTGTAGTTGTTTAAAGCCTCATCATCCATAACATATACTTTTAATATATAGATTCACAAAGCTCAAACTGTGTATGTTATGGACCGAATTACGCATATGAAGGTAGTTCTTCCACTGAAGAAGTGCATGCAAGTGAAATAAATATGAATCTTACCTTTGAAGATCCGAAACTTTCTACCCCGAAAGCAATCCTAAAAGTTCATCTAATCCGATAAGACCGTCGGGAGTAAAAATAGCTAAAGAAGTAAGAAGAAAGGGTAAAAAGTTTGCAAGTTCAACTAGTAACTACAATTATGCTTTGCAAAACATTGCAGACAAAAAAAAAAAAAAATTGGCTATCTAACAAAAGCAAATCGAGCTTGCCCAAAAGCAATGGAGCATAACCACAAAATGCAAGAACACGAGGCGAATGTAAAAAAATGCCGTAAGACACAGATTATGCAAATGAATACGGAGTAAATGACCTCAAAGTCTAAGAGATACTTTTTAAAGAGGAAGACTGCAATTCTTTGACAGTACGAGGAAGAGGAAAATGAAGACAATGAAGAAGGTAACCACAGTGACGAGTACTTTGCAAATTACTATCATTCTCGTCGCGATGATTAGATTATGCTTCACCGATTTCCATATACCATTTATGCTTCACCAAATCATTTTGAAGTTTAGTGTGAAAATAACTAGAATGAAGATTTGCAAGGCGTTCACCAAATGCTGCAGATTGATGAGCTCTTTCAACCAGATCATGACGAATTCGATTACCATTCTGATCAGTTGGCCCATCATATACAGTAAAGGCATTGTGTGGATTGTGCAGATCTTCTTCTTCAACTTCAAAAAACTCTTCATTGATAAACTCTTTCTCAACAATCATGTTATCATTATAATGCAATCTACCATAATTGTATTCAAAACACTTTTCTTATGACACATACCTGCATGACGTAGTATAGCCCACGGAAAATCCCGAAACACCTCTCTACATTCTTCTGATATGATTCTTATTTTTTTGCAAACAATATTTCAGCTTCACTTTGAGGATTATGAATAGTTTTCACAAACGAGGAATACCTTGGATAGATTCCATCAGATAAATAATAAGTGTTGTCATACGTGCTTCCATTTACCTTGTATGTCACTTAAGGGGTGATTCCGCCAAGATACTGATCGAATATGTCTGATTGGTGAAGGACATTGATATCATTTTGTGAGCCCGACTCACCAATGAAATTGTGTCATATCCAAGTATCATGATGCTACAGCCTCCAAAATAATTTTTGGACAACCCTTACGACCTGAATAATATTTTTTTCATGTCGTTGGATAATTCTTCCATTCCCAGTGCATACAATCTATACTTCCTATCATACCTGGAAATCCTCGCTGCTCAGCCCTTCGTAACAGTTGAGTTAGGCCGGCTTCATTTGGAGAGCGTAGATAGCGACCTTTATAATGTTCAACTACATGACGACACCACATCTTGAAATATTCGAGATTTGTTAATTCGTCCATTTGTGAGAACTCGACACACTGATCTACACATGAACCGTATGCTAACATTCATATAGCAGCGGACATCTTCTGTTTGAGAAGGCCAATAACTCCAGCGGCATCGCTTTTTTGATGTCGGTACAAAGTTTAGTCTTTATACATTAAAAAGATTACTGCTCATACGAGGAAAATCTTCTTCTGAAAAAATTGGGCGCTCGATGAAGTAGTCTTCTAACAGATTCTGCCCCCTTAACCCCTGTTGGCGGATTGATTTGGTTGTCGACGAGGTCTCGCCTCTTCCTCTTGAACACCAATTGTCGCTACGGCTACCACATCTATAACAAAGGAATTACTCATCTCATTCATTTCAGTCATTCTTTGTTCGAATGCTTGAAAACTCTCATCAGAATATATTGTTCAATTATGTAACTATAAGATTAAAGAAAGCAAGAAAACTGAAGTAAACAAGAAGATTAATGGTGTGAGTTCACAAAATTTGTGAACCTCATTTTATAGAGATTTCCACAATTACACGTGTTTTGTTATAATTGGCCAAAAATCTTGTCGCAATCGATATCAATAATAGAGCAATAATTTACTAAAATTCCAAAAATAATTTCAAAAAATTTATTCTATTTCGTGGAAGTAAGAGAAAATTCTCATGGAGAATGTAATGGGTGCATGAATTATGCAGAATGTTGTTAGTATTTGATGACCAGTAATAGAAATTGGAGAGTTAGTTGAGTGCGCTGATCAGCTGATATATTCTCAGCTGGAAAGTTATTTAAGAGCTTCATCATCATCCACAGCACAAAATACGGCAACTTTCAGAGCATTCTCAGTTGCCCTGATCAGCTCAAACAAGCAAACATCACCGGCTTTGAGATAATTATCTGTGGCAAACTGCCTCCAACCGTAAATTACTTTGGACTGATTACGTGCAAGGTGACACTTCAGTGGCCAGGTCTTCCCACAGTTGGTCCTGAGTGTGCCATTCATGTTCTTCAAGTTGAAATACGCTTAGATGAAAACAGGTGGAAGAGTTGGCAAAGCATTGGGGAAAGAAGTGTGGTGGTTGTTTTAGTGGCGGAGTTATCAGTTGATGGTTGTTCTAGTGGCGGAGTTATCAGTTACCATTTTTAGACTCTTGTATCACATATGATGGTTGCATAACGGGTTCCTCACCTTTGAATGATTTACCCCTTGCAAGGGATTTGTCGAGGAGGTGTTACTGGTGCATAAGTTGCATATTGACGAGGTGTTATTGTTACTCAATAATGATAGCAAAATAGGAACTAGTGTATTTTGAAAAAATTGAAGAATCAGAAATACAAAACCAGAACCGTGTTGAAGCTTGCTCGGCAATTTCCTTAAAGCGTAATTGCCACCTTATTGTGCGGGGCGTGGTTTGGCAACCGGCTTCCCAGGATACGACAACAGAAACCTCAAGAGGACTGCACCGACCAGTTGAAGCGAAACTGGATATGATGCCTTATGACTATCACCAAAAAACAGATTACTATGCTACTGAAGGAAGAGTGGAGGATTGCTGATTTCGAATTGGATGCTTTCAAAAGGAGGACACGACCCTCCTTTTATAGCAGTCCAGAGCCAACCGCAGCACCACTGTGCAACTGCCCAAGAACTTCCATGTCGCAGCACAACTGCCTAAAACCGCAGCGCAACTGTCCAGGAACTTCCATGTCGCAGCTCAACTGTCGAAAACTTCCCAAGCATGGGGAGGTTCGGCTGAACTTCCATGACCATTTCCAATAAACAAAACTGCGTAGTTTTGCAACTTAGAAAACCGAAGTTTTTGAATTGAGTTGCTTATCTCCAAGCCCCTCAATTTTAATTTCATTCGTTTCCAAATGGTTAACATGTGAGTTAGGAATTATAATTAATTCCTTATCTCAACCTTTCCTACAAACTAGGACAATATTAGAAGATGGGTAGGGATGGAGTTATTTATATCACTCCTCAACTAGTCATCTCCCTCCATTCCGAACAATGTGGGAGAATGACACCCTTATGTCATTAGCTTCCACTCTCAAACTTGGTTACTAAATGGGCATCCCATTTTCTTCAATTTTTCCAACAATCCCCCACATGAAGAAAATCAAGTAATGAAAATAAAATGAAATCAAATAGACACATTGTGGTGATAGCTTATATGGTCAATATCTGCATAGGATAGGTAGGCATAACCTTTAAACCTTCCCTTGAAAGATATGCATTCTTTACTGACTATTCAGTAGACACGATGTCCTTGAACTGTTCGTCTTATTGTGTAAACGAAGTACACATCTTCCACATACATTGTCCTGACATACATCCATTTCTCATGGGTGGGTTCATTATGGCCCTGAAACCCCTGCCTGGTTCTGCGAGAGTTGTTAAAGAATTAAGCCCACATAATTCTCCTTTGAAGCGGCCACATTTCTCTCTCACATAGGTGATTCCTATTATGGTAATCCCGCATTACCCTATTTGAAATTTTCAATTCCAACCCCACAGAATCATTAGAAGCTTCAAGCTTAACCTCGTACGGGAATCACTGATTATTAAGGAATGGGTCTGGGGTCTTACCCCCCACAGTGATCTCACTTCGTCTCAGCAAAGAGGTTGTCCCATTGAACCAAGTTCTTGGAATCTCCAGTCATCATGGTTGGGTTTTTCCTTTTACATTGACTTATTTCATTAGGGCTTCAATCCCATTCCTTTAGCTGACTTCTCTACTAGGTCCATATTTAACCCTTTGGTTAGCGGATCCGCAATGTTGTCTTTGGACCTTACAGAGTCAATACTAATGACTCCTATAGAGAGTAGCTGTCTAATGGTATTATGTCGTCGACGAATATGTCTAGACTTACCATTATACAAGACATTTTGTGCTCGTCCAATAGCTGACTGATTATCGTAATGTAAGCAAATTGCCGGCACAGGTTTTGTCCATTCTGGAATATCCTCCACAAAGTTTCTTAATCATTCAGCTTCTTCACCACATTTATCTAATGCGACAAACTCAGCTTCCATTGTGGATCTGGTTATCAAAGTTTGCTTAGAGGATTTCCAAGATATAGCAGCACCTGCTAAGGTAAATACATAACCACTTGTGGCTTTTGAATCTTTTATATCAGAAATCCAACTGGCATCGCTGAATCCTTCAATGACTCTCGGATCTCGAGTATAGTATAAACCCTATTTCCGAGTAAATCATAGATACTTCAGTACTCTCAAGATTGCTTCCCAGTGTTCTGATCCTGGATTATTTGTATACCTTGCAAGTGTGCTTACGATATAAGCTATGTCTGGTCTTGTACAATTCATTAAGTACATCAGACTGCCTGTCACCCAGGCATATTCCAATTGATTGATACTTTCTTTTCTGTTTTTAGACAAGTGTCTTGAAATATCAATTGGGGTTCTAGACACACCGGAACTTTCTTTCCCAAACTTGTCTAGAATTTTGTCAACATAATGTGATTGACTTAACTTGAGACCACCTGTTGTGCGTGTAATTTTGATTCCCAAAATCACATCAGCTAGTCCCAAATCTTTCATATCAAACTTAAAGTTTAATATTGCTTTTGTTGACTTCACCATGCCTTCATTGCTTCCCACAATAAGCATATCATCAACATACAAACACAAAATCACATATCCATGATTATTGTTCTTAATGTACACACATTTGTCACACTCGTTGATTTGAAACCATTTGACAGCATTACACTATCAAATTTTTCATGCCACTGTTTTGGCGCTTGTTTTAGACCATATAGAGATTTAACAAGTTTGCAAACTTTACTCTCTAGGCCTGGCACAACACAACCCTCAGGTTGTTCCATATAGATTTCTTCTTCCAATTCTCCGTTGAGAAATGCAGTTTTCACATCCATTTGATGAATTTCCAAATTGCGCAATGCTGCAATGGCAATTATCATTCTAATGGAAGTGATTCTTGTCACTGGAGAAAATGTATCAAAGTAGTCTAGACCTTCTTTCTGTTTATACCCTTTGACTACAAGTCTCGCTTTATATTTATCTATTGTGCCATCCACCTTCATCTTCCTAGTAAATACCCACCTAGAACTCAGTGATTTATTTCCAGGAGGAAGGTTTACTAACTCCCATGTATGATTCTGCATAATGGAGTCAATTTTGCTTC
This sequence comes from Umbilicus rupestris, assembly GCA_963678935.1. Taxonomy (NCBI): domain Eukaryota; kingdom Viridiplantae; phylum Streptophyta; class Magnoliopsida; order Saxifragales; family Crassulaceae; genus Umbilicus; species Umbilicus rupestris. The sequence goes on along the minus strand of OY787623.1, from coordinate 10,918,895 downwards.
TTATGGCTTCTTTCCATAAGGGACCCTCAACAGAGTTTACAGCCTCCTTATACGTTCGAGGTTCTGCCTCAAGCATATAAGTTAAGAAATCAAAGACCAAAAGACTTTTCGACTCTCACTCGCTTGCTGCGTCTTAGATCTTCTGAATCACTCTCATTCTCAGGTTCATCTTCCTGCATTTGAGATAATTCTCCAATTTCTTCAGGAGATGATTCCTGGTTAGGAGGATCCAAATTACTTACCATACCTTTGTATGGAAATTCACTTTCAAAGAACCACACATTTTTTGATTCCAAAATATCATTCTTATGAATATTTGGATTTTGTGATTTATAAACCAGGAATCGATATGCATTACTGTTGTGTGCATAACCAATGAAAACACAATCGATGGTTTTTGGTTCTATTCTCATTTTCTTAGGTCCTGCTGCCAAAACCTTAGCTAGGCACCCCCACACTCGCAAATGTTTATAAGAAGACTTACGCCCTAAAAGCATTTTATAAGGAGACTTGTCCTTTCGTATGCGAGGTATTCTATTTAAGAGATAATTTACAGATAAGATGGCTTCCCCCCACATTGGCTGGGGTAATCCAGAGCTTAACAGCATTGCATTCATAATCTCTTTTAGTGTTCTGTTCTTCCTCTCAGCAGCACCATTAGATTGAGGTGAATATAGTGGGGTCATTTCATGAATAATACCGTGTTGTGCGCAAAACGCCCCAAACGGTTCAACATATTCACCACCACGATCACTTCTCACTCTTTTTATTTTCTTGTCAAGTTGAGTCTCAACTTCTAATTTATAAGTGGCAAATTTCTCAACAATTTCATCTTTTCTTTTAAGCAAATATATGTAGCAATACTTTATACTATCATCAATGAAAGTCACAAAATATTTATTTCCACCTCTACTTGGCAAGAATTTCAAATCACATAGATCACTATGTATTAATTCGAGGGGCTCAGTATTTCTTTCAACTCTATGAAAGGATGTCCTCGTTAATTTAGCTTCAACACATGTTTCACATTTATGTTCGAAGTTAATTTGAGCTTTGGGTATACACTCCAAATTCATTAATTTTCTGATGGACTCATTATTCACATGTCCTAAACGTTCATGCCATAAATTAGAGGACTCGATCAAATAAGCAGAAGAACCAATTTTATTCATAGCTTTTGGTTTGACATCAGTTACATCAGATTTGATATCAATAGCATTCAGCTTCCACAAGCCTTCTTTCACATAACCCCTACCAACATACATGTCATTCTTGACAAGTACTACCTTCTCAGACTGGAAGGTCATCTTGAATCCATGGTTGTCCAGCACTGTCCCAGAGATCAGGTTCTTCTTAATGTCAGGCACGAACAGAACATCATTTAGCTGCAACTTCTTGCCAGTGGTGAACTTCAGGATCACCGTGCCCTTCCCTTTCACTTCAGAAGTGGCTGAGTTGCCCATGTACACCTTATCTCCCGTTCCAGTCTTGTTCAAAGTGTAGAAGGCACTTTCAGTTAAGCAGATGTGGCGGGTAGCACCAGTATCCAGCCACCAGTCTCGGTCATTTAAGTCCACCAGGTTCAGCTCAGAAATGACAGCCACAAGGTAGTCTTCATCAGCCTCAGCAATATTGACTTCCTTCTTCTTTCCTTTGGGCTTGGAGCACTTATCAGCTTTGTCTCCAGTTTGACCACAGTTGAAGCACTTCCCCAGGAACTTGGCCTGATGCTTCCTCTTAAAGGATATACCCTTCGGAGCCAGCTTGTGAGAAGACTTCTTCTTCTTTAAGGCTTCACCGTGTTCCACCACATTGACCCTCTCATGTGTCACCTTCAGCCTTTTGTCAAAGCCTCGGTTCTCCTCCTCAATCCGGAGCTTTACATAGATGTCCTCCAGATTCATCTCCTTGCTCTTATGTTTGAGATAGTTTTTAAACTCTCTCCAGCCTGGAGGCAGCTTCTCAATCACTGAAGCAACTTGGAATGACTCACTCAGCAGCATTCCCTCAGCAGCAATCTCATGGAATATGAGTTGTAATTCCTGCATTTGACTCACAACAGTCTTAGAATCGGTCATTTTAAATTCAAGGAACCGGCCCACAATGTACTTCGGTACTTGTGTTCCAGTGATTCCCACAATTCTTTGGCCGTCTTCATACATGTGTACACATTGTACAGACTGTCAGCCAGGCCATTCATGACATAATTCCTGCACATATAGTCAGAATCCTTCCACATCATGTATGCCATACGCTTCTAGGTATCTGTGTCATGTTCACTGACAAAAGGAGGATCCTCTGTCAGGAAACGAGCCAGGCCCAGAGTGGTCAGGTAGAACAGCATCTTCTGTTGCCACCTCTTGAAGTTCAACCTATTGAACTTCTCAGGTTTTTCAGCCTGCATTGCTGCAGGGTGCACTTGTGCCACATTCCCGTTTGGAATAGGACCCGTGGATCCATTCCCGGCCGCAGCCAGCAGTGGGTTAAAACCCTGGACTACCGCTGCTGGAGCAGTAGGAAACTGACCCGCAGGTGCAGGCCCAGTAGTTGCAACAGCAGGAGTCCCCGCTCAGAAGGCTGCACTCTTGCAGCACCAGGAACCGGAGCCGGGTCCACTCCCATTGCCACCTCAGTCAGCATCTGCAGCACTGAATCATTGGCTGGAATGTTCTGGTCAACATCCATGGTTTGGTTTTCATTATCCATTTCTACACAGAAATAGAAAAATCAGTAACTTCAAAAACGAACTCAGAACCTGTTTGTAACCACCAATTACGCTTTAAGATTGTTACTCAATAATGATAGCAAAACAGGAACTAGTGTATTTTGAAATAACTGAAGAATCAGAAATACAAAACCAGAACCGTGTTGAAGCTTGCTCGGCAATTTCCTTAAAGCGTAATTGCCACCCTATTGAGCGGGGAGTGGTTTGGCAACCGGCTTCCCAGGATACGACAACAGAAACCTCAAGATGGCTGCACCGACCAGTTGAAGCGAAACTGGATACGATGCCTTATGACTATCACCAAAAACAGAGAACTATGTTACTGAAGGAAGAGTGGAGGATTGCTGATTTCGAATTGGATGCTTTCAAAAGGAGACACGACCCTCCTTTTATAGCAGTCCAGAGCCAACCGCAGCACCACTGTGCAACTGCCCAAGAACTTCCATGTCGTAGCACAACTGCCTAAAACCGCAGCGCAACTGCCCATGAACTTCCAACTTCCATGTCGCAGCACAACTGCCTAAAACCGCAGCGCAACTGCCCAGGAACTTCTATGTCGCAGCTCAACTGCCGAAAACTTCCCAAGCATGGGGAGGTTCAGCTGAACTTCCAAGACCATTTCCAATAAACAAAACTGCGTAGTTTTGCAACTTAGGAAATCAAAGTTTTTGAATTGAATTGCTTATCTCCAAGCCTCTCAATTTTAATTCCATTCGTTTCCAAATGGTTAACATGTGAGTTAGGAATTATAATTAATTCCGTATCTCAACCTTTCCTACAAACTAGGACAATATTAGAAGATCGGTAGGGATGGAGTTTTTTATATCACTCCTCAACTAGTCATCTCCCTCCATTCCGAACAATGTGGGAGAATGACACCCTTATGTCATTAGCTTCCACTCTCAAACTTGGTCACTAAATGGGCATCCCATTTTCTTCAATTTTTCCAACAGTTATTTATCGAGGAGTTCCATACCGAGAAGGTGCTGATGGGTGCATATGCTCTAAGAAGAAAGAGAAGCATAAGAACAAAAATCAAAAATCAAAAATCGAAGAGAGAAACTCGTGAACCCAATTCATGGCGATGCTCGTCCGATCAACGCTCCTCCTCGCCGCGTTCCGTCTAGGGTTTCTCTCCGTCCCAACCACGACCGTTCGCCTTTGCAAGACGCTTTTCATCTCCTTCGAGCCAATCAACGTCCATCAACCAAACCCTAACAATTTCATCTTCATCGGAAAAAAAGCTAGAGTTGCCCTAGTTTGAAGTTTGAGTTTTACAAATACCGTGTTTTCAAATTGAGTTTCAGATCTATCATATTTTTATGGAGAACGATCTCTTTAAAAATTTACAGAAGACGGTTTTCATACAACCGTTATTCTGCATTTCACATGAGAACGACCCCGTTAAGTCCGTTTTCTTGAGAAATTCAAGAAAACGACCTTCACAAAACCGTTCTCATGTGATGATATTAAATTTTCACCGGCCGTGCAGGTGGAACCGTTGCACATATTGATGAAGAATCCCTCTTATTATTCTTGGATAGTGCTCCGCCCCGGATTCTTGAGAGCCATGAACTCTGCTCCATGAGTACAGGAGGGAATGTGGACGTGAGAGTGTGCTACAATCCCTCGCTTTTGTTTCCAGCCCCGAGTTGGGCCTTAACAGAGTCGTTCTCTTGTGAAATGCAGAATAACGGTTCTATGAAAACCATCTTTTATAAATTTTTAAAGAGACCGTTCTCCATAAAAACATGGTAGATCTGAAACTCAGTTTGAAAACAAGGTATTTGTGAAACTCAGACTTCAAACTAGGGCAACTCTAAAAAGTTTTCTCTTTATCGACAGCCAAAGCCCCTACGAGGACCGAGCTGAGCAAGCCTGAGTTCTCTTCTAGCGGATGGTTATTCATCCTCGACCGCTCCAATTTCCCAGCTTTCGAATTCGATCGCCACATTCTCCCGAGGCGCGTGGAGGAGCAGCCGCCGTCGGGAAGGTATCGACTTTGATTCGCTGTTTGATCGAACCAAGGACGTGCTTAGCGTGGTTTTGGCGCTTCTGTTTGGCGTTGACCGCGGCCACTATGTACTCTGTGCGGATGCTGGTTGTGGGCCGCATGGAGAATTTTGAGGAGTTTTACCCTCTTTGAGGGCATATGCAGCGGTTTTCTTCTCGAGAAAGTTCTGTACAAGCAATTTCTCCCTCGGCGAGCAATTTCTTCCTCGACCAGTAATTCTCAAGGAGCAATTCGTGCGAGCATAAGAACAATAATAGCAGCAACTAGTCCGTCGGTTCCTCGACGAGCAATCCTCCGAGAAAGTTCTTCCTCCTCAAGCATTCCTTCTCATGGAACAATCGTCGCTACACACAAGTTGGACCAACCTGGAGAAATCGACCGCTGCATATGCTCTGACTATGATGAGATGCCGAGTGGTTGTATGTATCTTAAAAGTGTATGCGCTGCTCCTGCTAAGGTCAAGGAGATGGCTCGATGATGTATATGATATTGTTTGAATATATGCTTTCATGTTTTTGAATTCCGGGTCTTGTTGATTGCCCATCTTGTTTGTTGGGTACTTGAATCACCACAATATGAATATTGCCCAGGAATTCTATCTTATAAGTGCGATTATAACGATAGACGAGCGATCAAATGAGGTCCTAATATTCCTTTTCTAGTCTTTGATTTGAAATATCTAACATCTCACGAATTGTCATGTTTCCGTTATTATTCTCACTATTAGTTGAACTTATAATTGGAGTGTATTTTGGACAATGCACTTAATAAGTGGAATTTAGATGATTTGTGCAATGTACTTAAATGCAATTTTGCTATTATTTTGCAATTTGCTACTAATACACTTTTCTCTCTATTTCGCAATGCACTTCAAATTATTTGAGAATTTCACATTGTATGTAGTTTTGCACTTTGCTATTACATTGTACTTCCCTAGTTTATTTAAGAATATATGTTCCAACACATTTTACTAATGGACATTAACAATGCGCTTTAAAAAAAAAAATCTTTATTGAAGTGGATTAGATGTGTGCCTAAACATGAAAATGCACTTTTGCTATCAAATAACTTAAGGATCTACTAAAAAAGGTGGGTCTTAACCGAGCTCCCCTTTATATATATCAATCGAGGGTCCTCATACCTTATAAGGTCTTTTGTGGTTATTTGATGACAAATGTTAGAAATTTGTCTTTTAATAAATTGAAAGAATATGTTAGACATTTTGTATTAGCGGTCTTTTTTCTATTTTGTGTTTTTATGGAATTTGATGGATTTTGGTTTTAGAAATGAATTTTTATATTTTTATGAGATTTGGATTGTGTTTACTGTAAATAAAGTATGTACGCAATATTCATTAAAATTCTCATATGAAAATATATCGTTTGAAAATCGGTTAGATGTGTGGTTAGTACATCAAATATTGTGGTGTATCATATCCTACCATTGACATGCAGTTATCCTATTTACGTTGGGATCTTATAATGATGTTGGTCGAATGACAGAAACGGGAAACCCCACTTTAGAGCGATGAAAAAGAATGATTCCAACTCTGGACCACAATCTCATCACATCACAATTAGTCGAACCCCGGCAACAGATATGTTTCTAAATAATAAATTCAACCCTATCATCAACCTCGTACATACCCTTTTTTTAAAAATTCAAAATCCATCATCAATCGGCAGTATTTATCTCTATACATGTGCTCAAAATCCATCACATCTCTAGCTACTTATTGCCACCTCAAGGTCTCCCCAGCAAGGTAACTTCTTCATCCATTAGCCATTTATTGATCGAGACATTGGGTGCGTGCGTGCATGGGATTCTGTAGCATTTATTAGCAGACCTTAATGTTACGTGCATGGGTTGGTATGCATTGTTTTTAGATACAAACAAAAGGGAATATTCCGGTTCAAACCTCCGACCGCTGCCCAGACTCCACGCATTAATACCATCTTCCTCGTATTCTAAACTTAGTAATGGTGTCTTTTGGAATCCTTTGCCGTAAATGCTACAGAATATTCTCATGGTTTAAACCATTAGTTAACGCGTCTACGTAACAATAATCCTTTGCTATATATGAAACATCATCAGTTTCATCTTCTTCCCAACAATCTCTCTCTCAAACCCTAAAAAGAATAGCTCTGAGTTTTTTTTTGTCTCTGCTTCTGAATTGGGTCAGTTTCAGTTCCTCTCAAGCTGATCTCTTTCAAGTTTTTTCAGGAACTTGAAATCTTTTCATGTCTTTATTTGCAGAGAAGAGGGCTGTCAATGGGGCAGGAGCAGCTCCAAGTATTGGATGCGCTGGACACGGCCAAAACCCAATGGTATCACTTCACAGCAATTGTCATAGCTGGGATGGGATTCTTCACGGACGCATATGATCTCTTCTGTATTTCTCTGGTCACTAAACTGCTTGGCCGGATTTACTACCATGTTGAGGGTGCACCAAAGCCGGGGTCGCTACCGCCCAACGTGTCCGCTGCGGTGAACGGCGTGGCCTTATGCGGGACTTTAGCAGGGCAGCTGTTCTTTGGGTGGCTGGGAGACAAGCTGGGGAGGAAGAAAGTGTATGGGATGACCTTGATGCTGATGGTCATCTGCTCCATTGCCTCTGGCCTATCTTTTGGCAGAGAACCGAAAACTGTGATGGCCACTCTGTGTTTTTTCAGATTCTGGCTGGGCTTTGGGATTGGTGGTGACTATCCGCTTTCCGCCACGATCATGTCTGAGTATGCTAATAAGAAGACCAGAGGAGCTTTTATTGCAGCAGTGTTTGCTATGCAGGGATTCGGGATTCTGACTGGTGGGGTTTTCGCCATTGTTGTTTCTGCAACTTTCAACCATATCTATAAAGCTCCTCCTTATATGGTGAACCCTACTCTGTCCGCTCCTCCCCAAGCTGACTATGTCTGGAGGATCATTCTGATGTTCGGTGCCATCCCCGCTGCGATGACTTTCTACTCAAGGTCAAAGATGCCTGAGACTGCTCGATTTACAGCGCTGGTTGCCAAGAATGCCACCCAGGCCGCATCAGACATGTCCAAAGTCCTGCAGGTGGAGATCGAATCTGAGGAGGTAAAGGTTGAGCAGATAGCAAAATCCTCAGCAAACACATTTGGCCTGTTCTCTAGGGAGTTTCTTGCTCGCCATGGGCTGCATTTGCTTGGTACCACCAGCACATGGTTCTTGCTGGATATCGCCTTTTACAGCCAGAACTTGTTCCAGAAGGATATATTCAGCGCCATAGGATGGATCCCAGCTGCCAAAACCATGAATGCAGTCCAGGAAGTTTTCAAGATCGCCAGAGCGCAGACTCTGATAGCTCTCTGCAGCACAGTTCCTGGATACTGGTTCACAGTCTTCTTAATTGATCGAATAGGAAGGTTCACCATCCAACTCATGGGATTTTTCTTCATGACAGTCTTCATGTTCGCCATTGCCATCCCTTATGATTACTGGTTGAAGCACTTGATTGGGTTCGTCATCATCTACTCACTGACATTCTTCTTCGCCAACTTTGGTCCAAATGCAACAACATTTGTCGTCCCAGCTGAGATCTTCCCCGCAAGGCTCAGATCAACCTGCCACGGAGTATCAGCAGCAGCTGGCAAGCTCGGAGCCATAGTGGGTGCATTTGGATTTTTATACCTGGCACAAAGTACCGACAAGAGCAAAGCAGATGCTGGATATCCTGCAGGCATTGGTGTCAAGAACTCCCTCATCGTTCTCGGTGTAATCAACTTCTTAGGCTTCGCCTTCACCTTCTTGGTTCCTGAATCTAAAGGCAAGTCCTTGGAAGAGATGTCTCGGGAGACAGAAGGCGACGAAGAAATAAAGCCAGCCGCAGAAGTTTAGATTTATCTTCATTACAACTCTCGCCTTTTACAATCAATGAGTTTTCCTGGCAAGTTTTCATCAGTCACACGAGTCTTGTGTTTCTGGATCCCCCTGACTTGACTTTTCAAAACCTTGGCCGTCGAGCTTTTTCTTTTGTCCCTGTAATAGTTGCAGAAATTCATTATTTAGAGCTACAAATAATATCAGCATATATTCCTTCTACTCAGATATTGACTAATAGTCACTAGCAAAAATAATTTACATGACACCTATCGTCATGTATAAATTATCTGCAGCTGAAAAAACAAAACACACCAATTGCATTAGGTACTTCAAGTAATAAAACACTTCAAAGTTTGAAGAAACTTGAACGAAATAATTTACTGGCGAGAGTGAATCATATTACCTCATGTAAAATTATCTTCAGCTGAAAAAAATGAACCATGAATAGTATAGTACTTCCAAGTAATAGAAAGAAACTTGAATGAATAATTTACCATTGAGAGCAAAAAGATTTTATTCCAACTGTTTGAAAAGGCATATTACTCGAAATGCATCATGTTTTACGGGACAAAAAGGAGATCAGAGAGACCTTACAGCTCATAACATGTAAAATGATATTGGAACTAAATTTCCGCTTACTCAGTTTTCTGGATACTGTGGTTATTTCCGTTCTCTTCGAGCGCTCCTTCAACAACTTTAACCTTAGTCCCACAGCAGCTTTTTCCGCCATGTGACTTTAACTTGGCAACACCATTTGAGGGATGGTCATCCTTCCCAAGGTTGGACATTCTCTCGAGGAACTCAGAATTTTCTTTCCACACCTCCCCATTTGAGTATACTTCCTTCTTCCAAATTGGCACAGAAGCCTTAAGTTCATCAATGATAAACTTGCATGCGTCCAGTGCATCAGCACGATGAACAGATGAAATGGCAACAAAGACACTTGTTTCTTGTACAGGAACGGAGCCTAGACGATGAGCCACGGAAATGGCGTGTAGATTCCATATCGACCTCGCACGTGCACATATGGACTTGAGGCAGCGTACAGCCATGGGGACGTAAGCTTCATATCGTAACTCCACAACTGTTTTTCCTTCAAAAATATCACGAGTGGTCCCCGAGAATGTTGCAACAGCACCACATTGTGGAGCCGTGACGTAATTTATGTACTTCACTATATCGATTTTATTAAGCTCCTCCAGGATTTCAACTAGAGTTTTCTCCTCAGCTCCAGCCATAGCAATATCAGTTAACCGCAATTCGTGGCTTGTGACACGAGCAACGCAACAACTGCATACATCAGTAAAACCAAACTTACCTAATCAATACCACAGTACAAACAAACAAAATTTAGGGTACCAAATTCTAATTAGTTCTCAAATTATGTTCTCATCAATCTCAACAGATAGCGTTTCGACAACTTTCCGGAAACCAATAAAACAAAATTTAACTAACTAAACCAAATTAACAACAAGTTCCTTTACGCATCGTCTACAATGCATGTGCATATTCCCCCATTACACATCACTGTGCATTATGCTCTACACAGGTTCGCCAGAAACTGCTCCGTGGCTCCAATGACTCAACCTCGTATTCATATCACAAAAGCAACCCGATACGTAACCAATTGCATTGTCATTTGGAGTATGCAAAGTTCGATGGAAATGAGTGTTGGAACTCCTGTAAATATCGTCCTTCATTTTCAATACTACAAGTCAGTTTTCCTTAATATGGGTCCACTAAATACATCACTAGAAGAATACATAAATTAGGATCACTGCACGCTAAAACCTGCTCCCAAATCCACAATTATGGACAATGCAAAATCAACTATAGATCAGATGGACATATGACTCAGTTACGCAAAAACAAAAAATCACAGAAACGTAACCCTAAAAAACTGAAACAGAGAGTAAATCCGGGCAGCTGGGAACTTAATGTTGGCAGCAACATACGTTAATTTCACAAGCAAATGAGCAGATGAGGCGTGCAGATTCAGAGTGAATTTACCGACGGAATTCGCGGAAATTTCTTACTAATGGATTGAACTGAGGAAGATACAGAGAAGCTCTGAATGAGTCCATCAGATGAGAAAGCGGAGGGTGGTTTACCTGGTGGATGAGTCGGTCAACACAGAGCCTGATGCGGTCCACAAGAGACGATTTAACCAAGCCTCATCCTCTCTCCCTGTTTTGTAATATCACGAAAACGATGCACTGAAATTAAATTATTATATTAATTCTTGTAATTGGATAAATTTCGTTTAAAATTCGGTGATCAATTCAATCTCCAAACGGGCCTCTATGTATAAGATTAAGATTTTGACGTACAAATTTTTATTAAAATAATTTCTATCGCCAATCAAAATAATCAAATTAGATTTTTTTTATTTAGAATCCTCATTTATAATTATTTCATATTAAATTATAAAAATACATATATTTAAAATTTCGTTCAGATATTTTCAATTTTAAAATAATAATAAATAAAAAAGAACAATGTTAGATTCTGAACAAGCACACAACAGTAGCATTCTTCATTAATAAACCACTGAATGAGTTTGAGGAAGCAGACACGTTACATTCAGCAGAAAATATGGCAAACAAAAACATGCCATGAGAAGAGAAAAACGGCAATATGTTGCAATGACGTCATGGGACATTTGCGCCAAGGAGCTATTGAGATCTATCGTCAGGTCCACCCAGCACAACCTGCGGGGTTTGACAGCAATGTGGGATTGTGGTTTTGAGGATATTCAGGGAGGGAAATGGATAGAAGATGCTTACATTGGTATCGAATGCGAATCTCCTGGCGAGCATGATGGCTGCATTCCTTTCCCTCTCTGATTCAAATGCTAAAACAAAGTTAAGTCCTCTCCTGGCCTGCCAGAACAGCGCCTGGGCAGCAGCGTTGCCGCCGCCTCTGACTCCGCATAGCTGAATAATAATTTTCGAGATATGATTGAGACGAAAAGTTAAGTAAAAAAATGAACATTTTGTCGTTGCAGCAGCATACCAGCATTGCGGATGAATAGTACTCTTTTACTATTGTGGCGTGCCCTTTACAAAGCTTCATTCTCATTTTTCCAACGTGAAGTATGTGAATAGATTCTGAGGAATGGTCCAGGCCATTCATTTGAGTAACAACAACCTGTCAAGTGTCAGACGAAGTTGCCCGTAAGATTTCAACATTTGAGCAACAACTCCACTGTATATTATCAGCAATGTGTTGCCGGAGATATTAGGGTATGATGATGATGATTGCTGGGATAATTACATGTTATCGTCCACATGGCTTGAGAAAATAATGTTCAGTACATTTATGCTTCAGAAAAAAAATTAAGATGCCTTACATTAAATTCGTTGTCGTGTCTCCGTACAAGAACATCCACGTAACTTCCCAGGCCAGGAGCTAGAACACAACGTACAAGGAGACATATAGGTAAACTCTCAAGACACAAGTAAACAATATCTATGGGTGTGTAGATTGACGTAAAGAAAATATGAGGAGGAATCAGAGGTGAGAAATATGTTCCGGATGCAACAATCACTTGCATAAGAAGGAAAATAAATAAGAACAGCTAACCTGGGTCGATGGGGCCAGCACTTGTTAACGAGGTTAAGAGGCCATTTGAAAGGATATCCACTTGCAAGATTTTTCCAACATCAAATGGCTCAGCAGCGTAGATAGGTTTCGTTGCTCCTAATTTGATGCAAGGCAAATTAGAAACAGGCACCATAACAACTTAAGACAAATTTATAAGATGATTTGCAAACTCATAGAGAGTTTTAATAGTTTTACCTGTTGAAGTTAACCTTAAGAACCATTGAAAGCACAATCTTTTAATAATAAAAGTACATTCAGATGTCTATCGATAGGTTGACAGAATGAGGCCAGGCAACTAGTTATATCCACACGCGTACCTGATATGATTTCCCTAATCCCCTCTGCAGTACACAGCCGGTGCCATTGAATTGAACAAATACACAATTCGGGAGCTTGATCAGAACAGCACTGAACTTCCAAATATGAACCCAATACTTCTGGGCCATCTAACTGATAAAGATTTGACGACGTTCCATCGCACCTCTTGCTCATTGCAAGCTGAAAAACAGGAAGGTGTTAATGTAGCAAGCTGAAACACAGCGAGTAGGTAGGTACCAGGTAGGAACATGAGCGAAGGCATATTGCAGAGAAGTATGCAAGCGTGTAACGAGGAGAGATTATTACAGTGACTTTGAAAAGCCAAAAGCCAATTGACACCTTACAAGCACCTTGATTAAAGTCGAAGGATGACTTTTGCTGGCACGAAAACTTCAAACTACTGGTACAACATAGTAACAGTAGCATCATAACCACATACCTCTTTCTGAAGCTGAAGAGACTTCTTAGACTTCTCAACTAGTTGGGCTCTTAATGCACGAAGCTCAAGCTCCATGTCCATAACCTAAGTGTTGCCAAAACCAACATGAGATCCTTGCATTTTGGGAATATCTATAACAAAACAGAAAGTAAAGGCAGAACAGTTTGTGTAAGCGCAAGTGTGCTTAGGTTTGGGCATATGCAACTTGTCCAAATTGACTATACAAATCTACAAATAGCCTACCGGCGCTAACTGAGGAGACGAGGACACAGAGTTTATAATATACCTTACTAGGCTCATGCAGCATTTTGATTCGCCTTGCTTCATGAACATCATTCATCAGATCATCCAAGTCCTGATAATGTCCAAAGAAGAATTCAAAACACTTCAAATAGTAATAATTTAATGAATAATGGAATTGCCTTGCAGAAACAATTCAAGATGACTTGCAAATTCAGCACAAGACATCTAGCATGTCCATCAATCATGTTGCACGTGTATCATATGGTTTCCAAAATTATATGAAACACATCTTTGACCCTTGAGAAGATTCAAATCAAATGCTTCATGTTGTTCACAGCAAGAACAGAAAAAAGTTAAGCAAAATCTAAGACCTGCTTCTCAAAAGTAGATGATATGCGCTCATGTTCTTGTATAGCCTCCTCCACTCTCTGAACTGCTTCTCGAGCCTTCTCAATTTCAGCACGCGCAAAAGCCCTTTCCTCATTGACATACTCCTTGGCATTTTCTGAAGCCTGCAAAGGTCATACATTCCTTCAGTATGTCTGACCAAGAGTCAAGTCAACAAATCGACTAATCAAGGGTACACTACTATCCACAGGAGTTCAAAACTGAACAGTTATTATTTTGTGGAGCACCGACTGGCCTTTCTCCTTCATATCACACGTTGTAAAACCAGTTAAAGCTTTGCATAAGTACAAAACCGTAAAAATAAATGCTTTTCAGAAGTAGAATGAAATAAAATATTCCATGGTCAGTTAAAATATTCCATGGCAAATAAGTGTCACCCTTCAGCAAAACAAGTAAGACGACAGCAAGCAAAGCTCACTTCCAATATTCGATTCAATACACAAAAGCAGTGGCCACAAGAGTATATATATTTGCTCAATCTGCAAACACTTAGCATGACCTGCTTAAGAAGGTTTACTAGCTTTGTGACTTCGTTCTTTTCTTGAATCAAATCTCCTTCTCTTTGATTTATCTGAGCCACCAAAGTCTCCACCTGAATAATTAAACAGCAACATTATACTTGTTTTTTTATGGAAAGACGACTTACAAACCTTGAAAATATATAATGATAGGCAGTAACAGACAAAGAAATAATCAAGCTATGACACATTAGTACTTAGTAGTTCATTGAGCAGCCATAGGTTACATCATCTATTACAAGTGATTCGACAGTCATAAATGACTGTATGAGGGTCAAACCAGGGTTATTGCTTCCTCTACTTCATCCTTGTTTCTTCCTGCCACCCGCTCTTTCAAGGACTCAAGAGAGTCCCTAAGGTTCTTTAAAAGAACATGTTTTCCCAACGACGCTGCTTCTCTTAGTTTGGCCTGCGTACAACATGAAAATGTTCAAGAAGATTGAGAAACATGTGAAAAAAGATTACCCAATTTCAGCAGCTGATTCTCCAATTCCTCATTAACCAAGGAGACAGACTTATGCTTCTCTAATTACTCAGCCGATAATACATCGTTTTTTATACAAGCAGCGGCCACTCCCTCTGAAACAAAATGCTTAGATCAAACAAATACATTTCATTTTAAAAATAAAAGGCAAACCTCAGAAGACAACTTGGCAGCTGCGGCCACTCCCCTCTCAAACTTATTAGTCAGATCACGAACTGAAAGCCTCTTTTGCTGCTCCAACAGCAAGGCAGTTTCTCTCGCCACGGCCTCCTTCATCGTCAGTATCTTAGGGTCCACTTTAACCTCCAAATCCTTAATCTTCGACCCAAGATTTAAGCTCCTAAACCCTCTAGATGAAAACAACACATCGGCTGATGCAGCCAGTACAGCCTCATTCTGCTTCTTCACACCAAAATCATAGCTGACCCTCGTCATCTCCCCAGCCCTGTCAAACACTCAAATTCACAAACTCATCACCATTAACTACCATCCAAGCTCCACAAACCACCAGAAATGTACACTCATACAACACAATCATATCAAAAATCCCCCAACCCACAATTTCTTCTACCTAAATTAACACCCATTCCAAAACCCTAACCACTCCAAATTCGAAACAACACAAGAAAACAACCAAAACCCAGAAAGGGTAAAGAGAGTATAGTGTGCTTACAGATTGTTCCGCTCAGCTGGAAACTGATCCACCACAACAAATTCAGAGACAAAATGTGTCGAATTTCAGAATGGGGTGAAGATGAAACGGTGAAGGTGAGAAGCTATCGTCAGCTGCTTTTGGAAAAGCGAAGTAAAAAGTCTCATCTTCTCCACGACAACAACTGGGTTTGGTTTGGTTTGGTTTGGTCTGATGGGTGTTCGCTGTGCTTAATTGCTTCCTTTCCTTAAACAAAAATCTCCATGGGGCCCACTTGTAATTATTCTAAACTTAATTTTCTACGTAACAGGGAGTGGCCAGGACCTGATTCAAATATAAAGAAATTATAAGCCAACGAACTATAATAATTAAAACTCTAGGGTCTCAATTAGAGCATAGATAAAGTGTGAAGTCCTTCACCATTCAATCATCAGTCTCCCAGATCGACTTCGAAGCTCTCCGATGGCGCCGAAGCGATACTACGCGCCGCTCGTCGCTGTCTCCGTCATCGCGCTCGCATTCAGCTCGTTCTATTACTCAACGCTCCCCGCAGGTTTCAACGAGCAGTCGGATTTCGAGCTCGTTCCTCGCCGGAACCCTAGTTTGACCTTCATCATCAAGCTGTTAGCATACGATCGCTTCGAGTCGATCGCTCGGTGTCTGAAGTCGCTAGGTAACGCGCATTACGGATCGGATGTTGTTCATCTTCATGTGTATGTTGATCATTTCCCGCTCGCGGATCCGCCTGGTGGAGACGTGGATGAGAAGCTGAGGAACGCGAGGAGGATTTTGGAGCTTGTGGATGGATTTGAGTGGAGGTTTGGGGACAAGGTTGTGCATTATAGGACGATGAATGCAGGGCTGCAGGCTCAGTGGCTGGAAGCGTGGTGGCCGAGCTCGGATGATGAGTTTGCGTTTGTTGTGGAGGACGATTTGGAGGTGTCGCCGTTGTATTATAAGTTCTTGAAGAGATTGATTGAGAATTATTATTATAATGCTTCGAATTACAGTCCTTGGATATATGGAGCATCGCTGCAGAGACCAAGGTTTGTCCCAGGTAGCATTTTGTACTTGGAGTTTGCGAATTCGGTTGTGTGAAATGTTTGAATGCTAGAGCTAGGACTGGTGGATGAAAAGTTAGATTTGATGTTAGAGGCTTATGGCAATTGAGATATCATTGCTGCAGAGATTTGAATTTGGGGCATATAGGTTGATCTTTAAGGATGCCAGTGCATACTGCTGATAATAGCAAATCAATGTTGTTGTGTTAGATAGTGTATGTGGTTGATTGGGTGCAGAAACTTGATTGATTAATAATGACAAAAAAGGCAAGCTTTAAGTTTGGATGTTTAACTTGTTTTTGGATCTGGTTTCCTTGTGTAAATTTGAAGTGTTTATAATGAGAAAATGAATTCTGTAATTGTGACTGATGGTTGGAAATGTAATCAACTGCAGGAAAGCATGGGAATAAAATACAGTTGCCTGGTGATACACGACTATTTTTGTATCAGATAGTTGGTACATGGGGTCAGCTTTTGTTTCCGAGACCATGGAAAGAGTTCCGTTTGTGGTATGACTTACACAAGGTCAAGGGCATCAAGCCATTTCTTCAAGGAATGGTAATAGATTTTTACTATTTGATGACTCTTCCTGTCTGTAATACTATTGTGTTGAAAGTTGCTTTGATCACATACTTTCGAACATAATTTACACAGGTCACTACAGGATGGTACAAAAAGATGGGGGAGAGTATATGGACTCCTTGGTTTATCAAGTTTGTTCATTCTCGGAGTTATTATAATCTCTACACAAATTTCCAACATGAAAGAGCACTTAGCGTTTCCCACAGAGATGCTGGTGTTAACTATGGAAAAACAGCTGGACCTGATTCGTTTCTGCTGGACGAACACTCTCTTGATTTTGACCTTCTTGAGATGAAACCCTTAAGTACTCTGAAGTGGTATGATTTCTGTTTCAAAGAAGTACTTCCCGGAAGAATTTTAAAGAATCCTACTGAGCTTGGATCTGTCATTTCCTCTGTGCAGAAACAGAAGAGCGTTATCTTTGTGAGCACTCTCCAAGTCCCTGAGAATGTTATAAAGAACATGCTGTGTCATTTTGAGAAGCAAAATATTCAGAACTATATTGTTATTGGCTCAGATTCAGACATGCTGCTTGATTTGGCTAGGAGAGGCCATCTCATTATTGACGCCAACCAATTTTATGCCAGTGTAAGGATGGTCGAGTCATTTGACACTCCAGCATCCAATGTGAACCTAGTTCAGGAGATATTGGTTAAAGCCTATATTGTGAAGAAGTGTGTGGAAGCAAGTTATAATTCTTGGATAGTGGATGCAAACATACTTCCGAACAGTAGTAATTGGTATGCTGAACTCGTTGCCTCTGCTCCAAACTTTTTGGCTGGAAAAACCACAGAAATTTTCTTTGTACGCGGCTCATCCTCCTCTAGGACAATCTGGGACAGGAATTTAATGAATCAGGCTGCAGCAGCAGTGAATTCCTTGACCAGTAAAGCTTCCACATCAACAGTCGAAAGAAGCTTTATGCAGGTCATGGTTAATCTGTTGGAACATAAAGGCGTGAAAGTTACTAGACTAGATGAGGCAACCATCGGCAGGAGAGTAGATGTTTACAACATCAGCAAAACTTCCACCAATGGTAGAGATAATGTGTTTCACTGGTCTTCTAAAAGTGATTTTAAGTTGGTTCAAAAGTCCCTTGAAGAAGTGGGACTGTGGATTGTGGATGGTGAATCGTCCTGTATGTCTGTTTTTTGTCATCCATCATAGCATTTTGAAATCCTATGAATTTTTGTTGTCTTATGTTAGTTGTCAGAATTTACTGATAGGAAAATGTTCTTCTCGGATAGTCTCTTTTTGACATGTAATTTTTCATTTATAGTGCAAACCTTTTTTTAAAAAAAGACAAGACTGGATCAGTCCCTAAATTAGTCTCAATTCCATAATCAAATATGTTAACTGATGTTTGAATTCATTTGATGTCTGACGAAGTTAATCCCATGTTAATTTTGCCAAAACTCAATTGAACAACTTGCAAGAATCCATGGAATCCTTGGCTTTATGGCGCGAGTGCAAGAAAAATGGTGCAAGGATTGCAACCGAATAAAATGGCCAATTATTCTAGCATTTAAACAACTTGAGTTCTTGGAAACATATCCAAGTCAATAGAATGTTAGCCCAATGTCAACACATCTGTCCCTTGCTGGGTAGCAAAACAATGGGCACTTGACGCCTTACACATCAATGCTGCTTCAGACAACCTTTCTGAATCCGACGTCATTTCCCACAAGGCCTGTTGCAGCTGTTTGGCCAACATGTTTAATCATGTAGAGTGCCGAGGATGTCATCATCTCTGAATAGATGATACCTGAGAAAAGGAAAAATAAACTATCAGCTGAACAAAACCCTTAAACAAAAGTAACAAAGAACAAGGCGTGTTGCAGCTGTTAGGAATGAAAAATAAGTTGCACAAGATATTCAGAATTGTTTTGTTGAATCCGTTGAAGACAACACAACGAAATGAATATATGCAAAAAAAAAAGACGACATTTCATTTTGAAGGTCAAATTTACAACTAACAACCATCAACTATATTACAACATTTCCTTGGAAACTACGATTGCCGATCCGTCCAGCAACTGCCTTAGGTCTAATTAAACTAATCTGAGCTCAAATATCAATTAGGGATACAATCCTAGAAAAACACGCAACATACATGCTTTTAGGACTTTTTGTACACAGGAACAGAAGGCTGAGTGCATCTTCAATAATTACTTCAAAAATGGAGACTAAAATGAGGAATCCAACAATACCGTATATATGAATAGTAATGCACAGAATGATCTGATACTATACATACACCAAATACTACGTCTCAAAAAATTCTACAAAATTTACAACAAGATGAGGAGATTGCTGGAGGAACACATATGAAATGAGCTGAGGTAATGCATCAAACACCGGATAGTATTTAGCTAGTTAAAAATTTTCAATCATATATGTTCAACTAATCATTCTTTAATTTAAGGGCACGAATCCTTTTTTAAAAACTAATACACTTTCGAAATCCCAAATACCCCATTATAAATTAATTTTCACGAGCCAGGTAATTAGACCAATATAAATACCAGACAATCTATATGAATTCAAAAACCCCTGCTATTGACTGCCCAATTCAAAGCCAAATTTCAATGAGCAAAGTGCATAGCTCGATTAGAAACAAAACAAATAACCTGAAAAATAAATATAACTAATCGCACAAGTTCATCAGAAATAATCGAACAAAAAACATTTCCATCCATGACTGATAGTGAAAATATAGTTTATATACTTAAATTTATTCGATATATTATCACACATGTTGAATTATTCTACCCTGGTAAGTTGAAACAAAAACAGTTTATTGTTTGAATTTTAACTTTTTATTAGCAAAGTAATAATAGTAATCCTGGTTACATCTCTTCCTGTTTCCTAAAACTAGTCAATCTTCAAAACATAAAATTCCTCCTGAACATGTTATCTTTTCATCATCAATCATTCCCAAAATCTTAACATACCTATACCAAAAAGATCCAACAATTCTTGCAAAATATTTATTTCAAATAACAATTACTTACTCTTTGTCTCCAAGCTTGATTTCTGAACCACCGTACTCCGGCAATAGGACTGTGTCTCCTTCCTTCACGCTCACCGGAATCACATTTCCCTCTCTGTCACGAGCTCCAGGTCCCACCGCAACCACTTTCCCAGAATTCAACTACAATTCCACACCAAATCCAAATCCATCACAAAAATCGAAACTCCAGTATCATTCTACAACCAAAATCAACAGTTTTGAATTTTTGCTCTTCACCGACCTGGTTGGTCTTCTCGGGGAGCAATATTCCGGCAGATGTGCGTGTCGGCGGGAGAATCTTCTCGACCAATATGCGGTTGAGAGTTGGAATCAAACGCTTCGCCATTTCCAGAAGCTTCCGATGCGTTCTGCTCTGCTGCTTTGCGATGTGATGGACGAGAGTTTTAGGGTTTATGAGATTTTAATATTGGGCTTTGTCCAGGCCCAATTAAGCTGTTCTGGGCCCAATAGACCGTTTATTGTATTTAACTTAATTTGTAAGTCCTCTTTTAGTTTCTTCCTTCTCACAACTGAAAATTTTCAACTTTGCATAACTTCATTTCCAAAATGTCATTTTTTGTGTAGTTCAGTCGTGTCCGTTTGGCCTATTTTTTTGGTTAAATAGCTATTATTAATAGCATTTTGCTATTTTTTTGGTCAAATGAACTACGACGCATAGTCAAAAATTAATAAATGGTTATTGTCATTAGCGGTTTGTCACAAAAAAAAAAGTGACAGAATGATTAATTTTTTAAAAAAAAAGATGCAGCTTTGGCTTGATGTCATGCTTTTGAGTTTTGAGTAACCAAGCCTTGAAGTTAGTTTTGGAAGCTATGGAAGACATGTGTATAAATAGATAGGTCTTCATTCATGTACAAATCAGATATAAAGAAGTCGCCGAGCTTGAGAATTGAAAATGGTGTCAGAAAGTTCAAATGGGTTTCTGGGCAGGAGCAGTAGCAGTAGCTTGAGCCCCAAGAAAGAGATTGAGGCTTGGAGTGCTGAAGGGTCTAACGAGTTTGAGTTTAAGCTGGAGGAGGGTATGTCCTTTCCTGAAGAGGATTTTGGTAATGGACATGTGAAGAGGCCATCGAGGTTCGAGGGGAAGTGCTCAGGCCGCGTTCGGTCGAACCTGGCTCGCCGAGGTCTGGTTTCAAGCAGGCGTTTCGGTACCCTTTTAGACTATTTACAATGGAGGTGTTGAATGTGTTTAATGGGGTTGTTGAATGAGGGTTGAATATAAGTTGGATTAATTATTTTGTGTTGAATGCAAAATGATAATTTTTATTAAACAAAAACTAAATTATGAAGAAAATAAAAGAAGATAAATAAAAGTTGTGGGGTAGGTTGTTGAATTTTATTAAACAAAATCATTGTAGAGAGTATAAGTTGAATGTGTGTTGAATGATTAGAAAGAAGATAGAGAAGATGACGTGAAGTGTTAAAAAGTGATAAAATATAGTATTGAATATATTTGGCATTGTAGATAGCCTTACAGCTCTTCTAGCGTATATATCTTAATCTATTCTTCAGATTCATTCTCCTAAAAACTGTAACTCTTCTGTCCATGTATAAACATTGCCATCTGACAATTAGTCAAAATAAAAAAAAAACAATGCACAACTATGTGCATTTTTTTTTCTTACTAGCGTGAGTTTATCCTCTTGTAATTGTGTGTTTGGACTAAACGCCTTCCAATGCCTGCGATGGCCAAAGTCGCAGCCATGTCGAGATCTCGTGCCGGCTGTGCAGCCTTCTGATCCCTCCGTAAAATCCATCATCCTCGTTCCCTGTCTCCCTGTGGTCTCTCCTGTTGATCAATGTCTTTCTCCATCTCGAGTCCAGCGAGTATTGATTGAATTCCAATACTATGATGTCTGCCAGTCCAAAGCCAAAAGCTACGTCACAGCTCAGCTCAGGTAAAGAGCCATCTTAAAATTTAATCATATTATTAAATAAATAAACAGGTAGTGTGATCATTGACATCTCATTCCTTTAAGTGATCTGTGATCATTTCGTTCAACTATCACGGTTCATTCGTACACACAACTATTAAAAAATTATTTGGTGTTTTGAAAAATACTTAATTCGGGTCATGTCTAGGGTGTTAGATGTGCGACAAATTAACATAATTTTTGCTATATTTACTTTACACAATTTTATTCACATGTATAAACTAGAAATATCTAATTTATCACATGAGTTGGTGCAAGATACAACTGATTCTAACCTATTCGATGCAAGTATAAAAGAGCATATAAATTATGTGCGAAACATGATGACATCTGAAATTATACAATCAAATTCTGAAATGAAGTAAAAGATATATAGAAAGATGAAGAGATTTAGATTATATTTTTCATTATTCAAATAAAATGTAATATGTTGTATTTTCATGTCAAATAATAATTTTGAGGATTTGTTTTTTATAAGTGAAAAAAAGTTAGTAATGTTTATTACTTTACTGATAGTTACTGATATTTACAAATGTTTACTAATATTTACCGATATTACTGAACAATAAGTGATAAAAAAACACACATTTATATACATATAATTTTGAGTTAATTTAATTTAATTTAATTTAATTTCAATATAAAAGTAGCTATAAATGAGTAACTTTTAAACGCTGGAAAATAACTCACCATCCGTACTACAATGACAGTTAGCTTCATTTCCATCACATGAATCCATATGGCCGACCAAACCATACCACCAGCCTACATGATTCGATATCAGCAACAGACCAAGAGGCTCAACCAGAGCACCAAAATATGAAAAACTAACCATAAGGAAATTCCTTGTTTCTTCTCCATTGAATCTCTATGTGGTCACCTGGATGAAGCTCTTTCAAGCAATCCCAGTCATAGAGATCGCACGGCCGGGCCTCGGCCGGTGGCGATCTAAGTCTTTCCCATGTGACATTTTTCTCGATTGGAATGTCTAGCATTCCGTGCGCTGGGTACCTGAAGTTCCGAACACGGTTAGTTCAATAACTAAAATAAATAACTTCAGTTCAAAAAAAACAGATCCTGAATTAAAATTGTAGCGGCGTCTGTGTGTGGTTAAGGTTACCTAGCTTGGAAAGTGTCTGTCTGGTGATCATAACTAAGTTTGGCATCGTAGCAAGACAGCAAAAAGCCGACATGCCCATTCTGCGAGTAGCTTAGCGATTAATTATTGAACGAATTGAATTGAACTGAAATTATAATCGATCAGGCATACCTGACGATTATAAATCTGGGCAGGGAACCAAAGTGTACCATTCTGGAGAGCTAGGTACCGAGACAAAATGGAGTCAACGGGCAACGGACACTGGACCCGTGCGCGACGCGGCTGATAGAGCTTGTGCAATACACAATACATTAATCCGTTCTGTTTCTTAACACCAATCGGATCAATTCTGACTGGCGAAAGCCGCTGCCACTCTTGATAAGCAGCCGGTCCGACGATCCTACCCCATTTTGAGTCCATATGCCTGGACCAGAAACGATCACTGATGCATTTCTTCCTTAAAAAAGTCGAAACAGCTCCCATTTTACATAGGCCATCAGGGGGCAGCCTTTCTAGAATTGCGTCCAGGATTGGCTCAGGCAAGTCCAGCAGCGGACTCCCATCATCTTCCACAGCTGAGCTTTGGGTTTTCATCTTGATGGGAGCTTCTGGGGATTGTTTCATACAGAGCAGCTTCCATCCCCATGAAGTGGAGAATCTGGGTAGGAGGATGAAAGTGATGCATGTAATCAGAACCAAAGCTATCATCATGGTGATGACCAGAAACGCAGATCAAAACTCCAGGCTCAAGCTCAGGACAAGGTTTGAGAAGTTACAAAACTGAAGTATGGAGTCATATACTTGAAGATGGAGGAGATTTTTCAAGTGGGTAAATCACAAGACTCGAATGTTGACCAAAGACTTTGGAATTACTAGAAAAAATCAAGCAGACAAGTTCAAATCTCATCACGAAACTCTCATTGTATATGTGAATGGGTGTTAATCTGAATGAATAGAGGGCCAAAAAAGCTCCACATCTTTCCCTAGAGATGCCCAGTTGAGCAACTGCTTTTTTTGCAACTTGGAGCTGCAAGTGGAGGAGCTCTGTGCAATAATGGGTCTGAATTGCCAGCTTATAGAATGCACCAACGCTTGCACAACTTCTCATCACAAAATTATTTAGCTCATTCTCATAAATCGAGATGGTCCGATTCGTTATTTCTTCTTGTGAATTTTTATTTGTACTTGTTTTATATTATATAAAAATGTATATATTGAATTTGTGCAGTAATAACTGCCAAATGCATAAAAAAGTTATGTAGAAAATATTAGAAATTTTAATATTCTGACTTATCCTTCCCATCACATTCAAGTCAAAATAACCATGAGAAAATAATATACTTTTGTACTAAAACGACATCGTTTAACATATTTAATTTTACATTTGACTTTAATTCTATCGAATTGAATTGTTACATCGAAGTTCAGACCACCCACCCTACCATAAAATTCAGCTAACTGCGCCATCATATTTGATTTAATAATATGATTTATTCAAACAATAATTTTAAAATCGAAAACTACCTCATTAATATATAAAACGACGTCGCATAAAAGTAAGTTGTATCTTGACTATAATATAAGTATATAACTATGACACGCGCAAATCGAAAAAGATGTAAAATGTACTACCTATAGTTGCATGATGAGTTTGGAAGTGTACTTTTTGAGACGAGCAATTTATAATGTACTATCCATCACTCAACAACAGCTCTCAACTCATCAAAACGACAAGGCCATGGGGCGCTAACGTGTCGTTTCATGTACTTTCCCAACCACATGGTTAGTACAAGTGTACAGCAACAATACACAACTACAATAGTTGATTGTGTATATAAGCATGAAAGTAGTGATGACTGATGAACATATTGACACAAGCATGGTACAGGTCATGGAGTCTGGCAGGGTCGATATGAGAATACATGAATCCGAGGAAGCAACCGATTTACGTGTTCTCAGGTCGCCCCTGCTAGATTCTCATCGCCATTTTCCTTCCAAGATGCTTATCCAATTCCATGTGTCCATATTTGAAATCACTTCTTATAAACTGAGATGGCGTACCACTCAACACTTTCAAAACACAATGATACAAAGGATGGAGCTGTCAACTCATCAGGACCGTACTGATGTATGGAGCCACCGAGAGCTCTCTTTATGATGAGGTAAAAATTGACATTTGTTTCCTATAAAGCTCTAGCAGACGGATTCCTATTAAAGAATAATTACATTTAGTTTTTGCGGGAAAATAGATATGTACCAATATTTTGACGATTTTCCAATTTTAATTAATTCATATTTAGTTATAAGAAATAATTATTTAGTTTCTAAAATATACTAATTTAAGAGTTATTTCAGAATAGGTAATAAGGAACAGTTATATATGGTGAACTGGGCTTCGTCGGGCAAAAATATGGGTGAATATGCAAGAAAGCCCAATTTTAAGGCCCAATGATGCTCGTCGTCTTCACTGCCGAATCCCGCCATGGAAGCTCCCGATCCATCTTCTGCGCGATGTTGAAGTGGAGTCAAAGAGCGGGACGAAGCTCGCGACTCGAAACACAGCCGTATGTTCGTCAATCGGATCTGCGATTAGGTTATTTTCTCATCAATCCGCCCTACTGGTGTTATGCTTGGTACGCATACTTAGATTTCGAGGCCGGCTTTAGGGTTTTTGCAAATATCTGTATTTTTTATATATGGGAAATGAATCATTGAACCAGAGTAACCGGACTCTTGAAAGGAACATTTTTTAGTAGCTTTCATAATTTTGGGTCTAACTAACAAGTGGATATGATCAAGCGCGCCATTTATTTCACGTTCAACTTTCAGAGTGTTCCAAAATTTTGTGTATGACAATTCAATTCAAAATTCTAATGTGTCAGCAGCAGTTTGCACGCCAAACTAAGCTATAAGGGTAATCTTGTATGAGGTGGGTATGTTTTGATCACAACTTAATGACAAATAAGTTAGGCATAACACTGTTTGTTTTCGTACCTATTCAATCAAAAATCATTAATGTCATAGCTGGATTTCTTGGAAAGCTCTTCTTGGAACTTCAGATGCATTTGCCCAATGTGATTTTTGCTATAATTTGTTATGCTGTTGAAATACATTCCTCTTCACGGAAATCTACTCATAGAGAACTTATCTTCATTTTTGTTATACACTGCAAGTGAATACGTAAGTCAAGTGCAAAATGATTCTATCCTTTTAAGAGCTCCCTTGTTAATTACACTCTTGATCCTGACATGAATTTCTTATTGCTGAATGCCAAGGCGAATAAACACTTTTTGGTTCTATAAATATATCAATCTTCTGAAGCATTCATCATATAACTAAAATAGTTACTAAAATCCTCCAAGCATGCAGGCAAGCATTGATAGATTATTCATAACTATGTATTTCTTATAATTCCTGTTCTTTGATGATGTGCATCCTTCATCATTTATGTTTCTCCTTCCCTCAAACTCATAGGGCATGTGACAGGGAATTCATGAAGTTACTATTATGCTTTTATCCCTTATGAAACATTCTAAAAACATACCTCTAATGTTACTGGTTTTCTGGCTCCTCGTTTCTGTAAGAGATTAATGAGAGAGCATGAATACATAATCTAGTAGTGCAAGCATTGTTGGGTAGTAATTTTGCTCTTGTAAAGAATATATGATTATAGTCAAGTTTGCTTTCTTATAGCATTTTTATGGGTTCAGGATGATGAAAACAACAAAGGTAGTTATCTATCTGCTTCCAAAGAGGCCAAGATTTTAATCAAGGGAGGCACAGTTGTAAATTCTCATCTGGTGGAGGTTGCTGATGTTTATATTGAGAATGGTAAAATAAGTGAAGTTGGGTCGAATATTACCAAGGTAAATGTTTAATAAATTATGTAACTGATAATGAGGATAGCTGTCCTTAATAAATAAATCATGTTTGCCATCATAAATCTTAGCTCCATTTCTGTTCAGGCGGGCTGCGATGTCAGAGTAATACAGGCGGACGGAAAATATGTTATGCCAGGTGAGACATGACCTTTTCAGATTGACATATAATGACATAGATGTGTATAAACTTTACTGATGACCTTTGCCTCACTTTTAGGAGGAATTGATCCTCACACTCACATCTCACTGGACTTTTCGGGAACTGTATCTATTGATGATTATCTCAGTGCGCAGTCTGCCGCATTAGCTGGTGGAACAACTATGAACATGGACTTTGTTATGCCTACAAATGGAAGTTACATTGAGGGTGTGAACACTTATTTCAAAAAAGCAGAATTAGCCGTCATGGATTATGGATTTCATGCCCAAGTCATCTTTTGGAATGAGAATGTTGCAGATGAATTGGAAGTTATGGTGAATCATTATGGTACGCTCTTTCATTTATTAAAAGTAACTCTAGCTTGGTCCTGTAGAGTCTGACTTAACTTCTCGATGGAAGGAATAAATTCATTCAAATTCTTCCAAGCTCTTGAATTTGAGATTGGAGATGATGAGATGATAGAGGGTTTCAAGAAGTGCAAGTCACTTGGTGCTGTAGCTATGGTTCATGCGGAAAATGGAGATGCTGCAACCAATGGGCAAAAAAGAATGATAGAGCTTGGTATCACTGGTGTTAAGGGGCATCCTCTTTCACGGCCACCCTTTGTATGCTACTTTGTTGTACAATAACTTAACATCCCACCACTTTTCTCGAGTGACTGTCAATAGTAAAAGAACAAATCATTATAGTGGACAAAAGATAAATGCAGGTGGAAGAAGAGGGTGTTGGTCGAGCTATTCGTTTGGCACGTGGTCTGAACGTGCCTCTCTACATAGTTCATGTGATGAGCAGAGATGCCATGGAACAAATAGCCGAGGCTCGAACATTAGGTACCCTCGGAAAATTGATTCATTACCACTCAAATTCATTTGTCAAATCTAAGTTCAAAGCTTAATTCAACTTTAAAATAATATCATTTTGTTTGTGATATCCATTTGTAATTGTCTCATATTGAGTTATGAGAATTAATATATACTTAAAAGTATCTGATTTACTTCTTGTTTTACAGGCCAAAGGGTTATCGGGCAACCAATAATTGCCGGTCTGGCCCTTGATAATTCCTGGTATTGGCATCATGACTTCGATACCGCTGCAAAGTATGCTGCAATATCTTTTGCCTTCTTAGTAAATTCCCATATAACATCAGTGGGGTTTTCTGAAGCCCGATAAGTTTAGATAAATTAACTAATTAACTCTTAAATAGATATGTATTGAGTCCTCCAATTAGCCCACCTGGACATGACAAGGCAATTCAAGCTGCCCTTTCCAGAGGAATTCTTCAGGTTCTTCTTGATACCCAGCCTTGTCAGTCCTTTTATTATCACTCTACCTTAATTCATATATTCACATGGCGCGATATCTGCTGATGTGATATGTTTTCATGGCAGCTAGTTGGTACTGATCACTGTCCATATAGTTCCATGCAGAGAAGAGCTGGAATTAATGACTTCCGGAAAATTCCAAATGGTGTCAATGGTAAATTGACTGTCTTATTTTTATAGATTTTTGAGTAAATTGATCACTGTTACCTCCAAGTGTGGCATATTCTTGGGCTAAAAAGTTCACCGAGTCGGTTATTCTGATGATCCACACAAAATTGTCAGGTATAGAGGAGAGGATGCACATCCTATGGGACATTATGGTAGTAAGTCTCTTTCCATCCACGCCTGCCTTCAACGTTCAACCTAAGCATGTTTTTTCATGGTTTTAACTCCAGCACAAGATTAACCTTTACATGGTTGGCTGTCTTTTATTCATTTGTCTCAGAATACTGGTCAAATTGGTGTCACGGATTATGTTAGAATCACCAGTACTGAATGGTAAATAATGGCACTCTGCATTCCAATGCCCACACTTGGTTTGTATCTTCTTCTAATAACACAAGAATTTCAATTATTTGATAGTGCCAAAATATTCAACATATATCCGAGGAAAGGTGCAATACTTCCAGGATCCGATGCAGATGTTATCATCCTCAACCCTGACGCCACATTCCACATAAGTGCAAAAACTCACCACTCCCGAACTGATGTCAACATATTTGAAGGAGTGAGCGGCAAGGTAATAATGCAGTAAATTCATTTTTTTAATAGACATGACCTACACTAGATAGTTCCTTACAAAACTTAAAATTCCATAAAGTTATTCTAATTCTTCTGTTCAGGGGAAGGTGGAAACTACAATTGCTGGTGGAAAAGTGGTGTGGGAGAATGATAGACTCTCTGTTACACCCGGGGCAGGAAAGTATGTCGCAATGGCACCCTATGGGTATTTATATGAAGGGATCGACAAACAAGATGCAGCTTATACAGCATCAATCACTAATAGTTACCCTGGCTCATCTACCATATTCTTCTAGTTTGGAAGCAACCAAATATTCTACTGGATGCCAATTCAAGCGAAACTCCTCATCCATCCCGCCTCCGGCCAATGCTCAATATGTCCGACAAGCAATTCACCATGATGAACTTCCTGCTATCCCATGTTGTCCTAAATAAGATGTTTGTGAAGATCAGTCTCTTGTAAAATGTTTATGTCAACAGGATTGAAATTCCAATATAAAAATAAATTATTATTTTTCCGTTTTGTCAAAAATACACATTAGCTCGGCCTATTAGTAGATAGGCCTAGGCCTGTTAGGGATTATGAAATTACCTTAATGCCCTTATGATGGCTTGAAGGGTTGCGAAAAAGTCTCCCAAGACGAGACGTTGCTGGAGAAATCATATTCGAGCTCTCGGAGGAATCTATGGCGACGATCAGCCTCCGGAAGGGAAACACGCGGCTGCCGCCGGAAGTCAACAGGGTGCTGTACGTTCGCAACCTTCCGTTCAACATCTCGAGCGAGGAGATGTACGATATTTTCGGAAAGTACGGGGCTATAAGGCAGATACGGATTGGGACGAACAAGGACACGAGAGGTACGGCGTTCGTGGTGTACGAGGATATTTATGATGCGAAGACGGCGGTGGATCACTTGTCCGGGTTCAACGTGGCGAATAGGTATCTGATTGTGCTGTATTACCAGCAGGCGAAGATGAGTAAGAAGTTTGATCAGAAGAAGAAGGAAGATGAGTTGGCGAAGATGCAGGAGAAGTACGGCGTTTCGACTAAGGATAAGTGAGGATGTATTTCTTGTTTAATCGACTCGAATGGGTGAATTTTGAATTTCTAGGGTTTGGTTGTATTTGTCGATTTGGGATATGTTCAAATTGAAGAGTTTATATGCACAAACCTGGGCTGTTGATTTATTTCATGCTGTCAATTTTGTTTGATTGGTTATGGCCTGTTGGGGTCGATTGGATAATTGTTAGAATTGTGATTCAGCGGATGAAAGTGCATCATTTACAGGGGAAGGGTTTTCCTCCATTATCTTGTTAACCTTGTAGTCTCAGGTCTTCGAGCTTCTGTGTTGTCCAATGTATTATCAGCAAAAGTTGGAGGCATATGATGGTTAATCATCTGTGGAAGTTGAAAACTTTTTCAATGTTGGTTTGGTAGTGATGGGCCTTTCACTCTTTTTCACGTTGGTAGGATTTACAAGTTTACTGTCAAAACTTATTTCTTGTTTTATGCGCGGGCATGGTCGGAGGAATTCGCCAGAGAGCATTTCGGCAGAGGTTACCTTTTCATCTGAACTGTCTGATGCAGAAGGATCAACAATGATATACATATATTAGTTGCTGAAGCTACAACTAATAGAAGACTTGAGTTTCATTTGTCCTTCATCAGTTCAATTTTCTTTAATGATTATTTCACACAGGATGATGATTTTGACCATCTTGTTGGCTTTTGCAGTTTAGTCTACTTGCCTTCTTTTTTGGTGAAGAACTTTCGGGCACCGAAAAGTTAGGGGTTGAAACAAAAGGTGATGATATTAATGAAATTACATAAAGTTGAAGTTGTAACTTAATGGGATCTATTTATGCATCATACATGATGATGATTTTGATCTTCTTGCATTATAACTGATGCATCTTCTGTTTATTTTATTTTTATTATAGTTGAAAAAGCATCAGGCATCTCAACCTGATGTCCTTCTTCTGTAGAGTTGTCTTTGGAACCAGTACCTGTTTTATTCATCTCAAAACTCAAATTCAAGGTTCATGTTAAATAGGATCTTCTAATCCTGGCACTAACCGCTTTTGAATTCGAGTCTTTTTGTGGTGGTATCTTGCGTCATGGTATGCTTCGACTCTTTTGTACCTCTCTCTGTCTTGCATCAGAAAATATCACTCCAGACAAAGGCAGTCAAATGATCTTATTGTTCATCCTTAAGGAACGCCTTGTGCTAATCGTCTTAATGATCAATTGCATGATAATCGATGTTTCTTATTAGTGAATCTGTGCATCATCATTGGGTGCCATTGCATTTTTTTCTGGTCGTTTTTCATGTTTGCTTATGGTGAGAACAGTTTCTAGAAATGTTCACAGTTTTGAATCATGTAGATCATTCTCTATAGACTGCAGTTGGTTACTATTGTGGCCTTGAAGATGTTGAGTCATTGTTTCCCTTATGTTTTGAATTGAACAGTTTAGATGACTTCAGAACCTGTTTTAGGAGAAAAACATGTGTCATGGTTTACTAGGTTTAAGCTTCATATGTAGAAATGGTAAATAGAAGGGGCAAAAAAGGTCTAAGGCTGCACATCTCCAACATGAAGGGACTCGAAACAATAGGGCTGGCAGAGGCAGTCGATTGCATGCATGAGCTTCCTTCTAGGCCCTACTGCAGTGGCACCCATGTCCTTGAGCTTCTTCATTGTCAAGTTCACCAGCTGAAACTTGTCAACTCTCCTTCGGTTAAACAATCTCGCAAACTGATGGAGTCCTAGCGATGCCAACCAGTTGCTCAGCCCTCCAGCTCTACGAATTTTGCTGTCGAGATTTGATGCTCTCATCATTTGGTTAAGGAACACACCGCCATCAACGGACGTATTGGGTCCAATCAGAAGGTGTCCAGGCCGCCTGAGAGGAGTCCGAGTGTCCTGTAATGTGAGAGATTCGTCTCTCATATTGGGTATTATACCAGGCGTCTGTTTTCCTTTTACGGGGTCGAGTTCCTTGGGGCGTTCTTGCTTTAGAAATTGAGTAGGAGGAGGCAGCTGGTTGTTGCTTTTGGTAGGAATAATGTGGGCATTAGTGGCTATTGCGTGAAGAGGCGGTATGAGGATAGTGATTCTCTGTTTCTTCACTATCACCCAATCATCTTCTCCGATAAGGGTTGAAGAAACTCCATTGTTCTCCAATGGCACTACCAGCTGCTGCCTCCGCTTGCGCTTCACCATTTTAGCCAAACATCCACCACTAATAAACAAATTCTGATTCAGGATCGAGCTACAAATATGACAGTTACCTCAAAGGACGACCAAACTAAAGATCGCAGCTTTGACCCAGAAACGAACGCGATGCGTCGGATAACACCCACCCAGCACGTCGCACAGTCCGGCAGATTTAGGGTTCTGTCAATCGACAACTTCGGAGAACAACAATCAGACAAGCGCATCCGCTACGAATTCGTTCGATTTTAGGGCTCGTCAAAGAGTTGGAGGAATGACTGTGAAGACCGGATCCGATTATCAGCCCCTCTGACTCTGATTTCTATGGACCGATTAACCCGACCCGTGTTCCAATCCCCAATTGGGTTCCTTTCGGGTCGGATTCCTGCAAAATTGGATCTTCGCGCCTCCATCTTCTTTTTCCTCTTCCGATGTCGCTGAGGGATCGCTCTTAAAGTCGACCACTTTTCTTCTGGGTATTATTGTGTCTTCAATTTCGATTGTATCTTCTATTTGATTCAATTTGATTGGATTAGGGTTTAAAGGTTCGATTTTTAGGGTTTATGAGTGCTCGACATTGGGACAACGAACGCTGTTTAGCAATTGGTTCGCTGGTGAGATATTTGAGGTATCCCAAAATCTATGCTTTGAATTCTCCCTTCATTCGAAGTTTTGTAACTCCCATTTTTTTTAGTGCAGAGGGAATGGCGGCATCATTCAGATGGATATTACTGCTGCACAAGGATGTGCCAAGAGCTGCTAAATTTTACTCAGAAGGCTTGGATTTCAGTATCAATATCTGCACTTTACGTTGGGCGGAGCTCCAGAATGGTCCGATCAAGCTTGCGCTTATGCAGGCCAACAGGTAACATTTTCGTAGTCATCCACTTAAATATATTAGTTCAGCTTTCGTTGGTCTATGTAAGCAAGTCTTGTGTTGTAATCTTTGCAAGTCGTGCTATCCAACCGGCTACATGGGGATGTTATATAGACGACCAAACTTTTTGCTACTACCTTTTCCGATTGCCTTCACTAATATTTTCGGCAATAAGGTTTATAGAATAGGAGAAAAAAATTCTCATAATTGATTTATTGGTGCTGGTTGTAGTTTGAAGTTGAACAGAACAGAGAAATTGCGTTATTCCAAATTGTTCGTGTAAAGAGCTTGATGAATGTGGTCGGTTATGTATTTATTGTGGAATTCCGTTTTCAGAGACCATGACATTCAGAAGGGATATTCCTCGCTTTTATCATTCACCGTGCCAGACATCAACAATTCAGTGACAAAGCTGTTGGCTTTGGGAGCTGAACTTGATGGTCCCATCAAACACGAGGTTCATGGGAAGGTGATTTATATGGGCAGTATTTGCTTCTTAGGCCACACTTATATTCAAATTGAATATTTTTTTTTTTTTTGTGTGAGTTGCTAGAATGTGATTCTTCTTCAGGTCATCATTAGATTTACTTTTTTTGAATTACAAAGCTACCATTCTGATTTATGATGCATGGATCTGCTAAGTTGACCTCTAAGCTTATTCCTGTTGTCAGATTGCAGCAATGCAATGTATTGATGGCCATATGGTAGGCCTATACGAGCCGTCTTAAGGTTTACCCATCTCAAGAAGCTAAGTTTCAAATGCTGAGGTCATGGTCGCCTACACAGACAGATACCTGATTAATTTTTACTTTCATTTTCACCTGCTAAGATATGACTACCAAATGGCAAAGATTGGTATGCGCATTTTTCCTGTCATTCATTTTTTCTTGTTTATTTATATTGAAATCATGAGTTTGTTTTCGGTAAAATGAGACTCTTGCGTACAACATGTGTTACAAAGAGTGGACATGAAGATCAAAGAGAAAACTACTTAAATATGTTACAAAGAATCACCAAGTTACATATTGACCCACTCTTCCTCTCTTTCTTTTACAGCTAAACTCAGTTTTCTTTTCATTTCAATGGTTTCTCAGGTTCAGCAAATTGCAGGTTTTTCATTTATATTTGTGAGAAATCTATATAAGTTACAGACTTACAGCAACTTTTATATCGATTTTTCTTTCTACTCCACACCTTGAGAGACTTTACTCATACATGTCAAAGATTGACATCGCGTCTTTTCTTTGGGTTATTATCCGGGTTGCCTTTTCTCATCATTGCTACAAACTCGTCATAGTTGATTCGGCCATCCTGTAGTTGAAAAAAAGAAGAGAGCTTAGTTTTGAAAAATAAAATTGAAGAATGAGATGCATTCGTTATTAAATCTGAATAAGTAGTGATCTAGACGAGCTTTTACATTATCAGCATCTACTTCAGCAACAATTTCGTTAATGTCCCTTCCATCCAGCATGCCATATTCCCTGAGAGCTTGTTCTAGTTCTTCTGTTGTGATATACCTGTAATGAGAGAAGGTTGAGGCAAATATGGCTTTTTTGCTTTTCTGATTTTACATAATTATATGATTAAGCGTTCGATTAGTATCAACTGTGTGGTTTTTAGTTCTTACCCGCTGTTGTCTTTGTCGAAGTATTGGAATGCAGTGTACAGATGTTCTTCTCTATCCATTCTGTTCATGTGCATTGTGGCAGTTATGAACTCGTCATAGTCTATTGTTCCGTTGCCATCTGCATCAGCCTGTCAGCCGCAAAAAAGAAAGTACTCAAGATGAACAAGAAAAGGAAACAGACTGTTTGTAGAGGAATGGAGATTCAGGTAACACTTACGGCTTCCATCAATTGCTTTACTTCATATTCGGATAATTTTGTTCCTTGCTTGGCTAGTCCTTGTTTTAGCTCTTCCAGTGTTATAGTACCACTGTTATCGGTATCCATGCCCTTGAACATTTCCTTTAACCCCATAATTTCTTCCTCTGATAGACACCCCGCAATTACCTATACGTTCATACAATGCATATGCACACATGATCACTGAGTTTATTTTCGAAGTTAACCACTTGTGCTAGTAATATAAATAGGAAGATAAGTGGTTTGGTACCCTTAGAGCAACTTTCTTAAACTTGTTCATTGCTCTAAATTGCTTGAGTCTGTCCAGGACTGCATTGTCTAGAGGAGTATCAGGTGCCTCGCCATCCTCCTTAATCCAAGGATGATCTGAGTATCAGAATTACATCTGCATAAGTTGTCGTCTCCCTCAACATGGAAGGTGTAAAATTGTGAATATAAAACCAGTGCAAAGAGAAGTTTTTAAGATATGGATGGAAGCTTACTGAGAACTTGGAAGGCTGTGAGCCTCTGCTTGGGGTCTGAGTTTAACATCTTCCTGACGAGATCCTTTGCCCCAGGAGAAATCGAAGGCCAAGGGTCACTGGTAAAATCGACATGGCCACGCAAGATTGCGTTGAATATGCCATGCTCAGACTCTGCCAGACCAGAGAATTTGTAAGTTCCATAACTCCATCTTCCTCGAATTTAGGTTATAAATGATGTGTGTACTGAAAAAAAAAAAAAAAATTACCAGCCCAGAATGGAGGAACACCAGAGAGAAGAATGTACAGCATGACACCAACACTCCAAATATCAACTTCTGGGCCATAATTTCTCTTCAGAACTTCTGGTGCAATGTAGTAAGCACTGCCAACAATGTCCTTGAATTTATCACCTGTTGAAACCCCACTAAAGACTTATGTTGATGAAACATGTTTTCAGGTCAAGGCCAATGAAAGATCAAATGACAGTGCTGACATGCCTTGTTTGAAGAATACAGAAAGCCCGAAATCTGTCGCCTTGAGTGGCGCATTTTCATCCTTGCTCAACAGCAAGAAATTCTCAGGCTTCAAATCTCTATGAATGACACCCATGGAATGACAAGTGTGCACAATCTGCACAATGGTCCTCAACAAGGAAGCAGCAGCCCGCTCTGTGTAATGACCCTTTGCAATTATCCGGTCAAAAAGCTCTCCTCCGGCGCAGAGCTCCATCACCAGATGAACAGAATGCTTATCCTCATACGCACCCTTGAGTTCAACAATGTTCAGCTGGCCTGTCAAATGGTGCATGATCTGAACCTCTCTCCTCACATCCTCAATGTCCTCTTTATTAATAAGTTTTCTCTTTGCAATTGTCTTGCAGGCAAACTGCTCCCCGGAAACTTTATGGGTGCATAAATGTGTGACCCCAAACTGCCCCCTGCCGAGCTCTTTCCCAATTGTGTACACAGATTTCACATCTTCCATAGGCCTGCCCAGCACCGTCCCAACGGGCAATGTCTTGGCCGGCGTGGGCACCTTAGGCGGGGTGGTGGCGGTATTTGCATTGGATGCGTCCGCAGCTTTATCAGCTTCTGCGGACGCAGCAGCGGGCTCCTCTGCAGGTGTTTCGCTGCGGGAGCAACAGGTACCCATTGGGGTTGGGGACAGAGGACAATGAGGATTGAAGAGGGGTGCGGCCAAAAGAGTTGATGCTTAGATTAGAAAACATGTATAAAGGGAGAGGTCAAATTACAGAATGGAATGATGCTGAGGGATTTTAGGAATGATCATGGTCTTTGGAAGTTGTGTCCTGTGCTGTGGACTAAGGTCTCTGAGGTGCAGAGGGTTTTCCGGGTTTCGATATTATTCGCGGAATCAATAAGTCGTTACTGACGGTTGCAATTTCAGGTGATTTTCAAGTTTGTATTTTCAACCATTTGATCAGGTGAAAATTAATGCTAAAATAAAATAAATGAATTAAATTAAATTTTCTCTCAATAAAGGGCAGCTAGGGTTCTGTTGATGGTTCAGTTGTGATCGGTACGGAAGAATTGATTGATTTGTACGAGGATTGAGGAAGGAATATAATTGACTAACTAAAGAATAAATAAAAGATTAATAGAATTTAATGTGGTTCATCAAAAGGGTTATATATAATATTACGATTCAGAATAAATCAATAAAACGGATTAAAATAAATCAATAAAACAGATGTAACCCTAATTCATAATTTGCTAACACAATTCTACTTAATCTAACGTTCTTCCAAGGCTGCGCTAACTAGGATAGCAGAACAAGTATATGCAACTCGAGATCTGAATGCTTGCTCTTTAATCTTACAACGGCGTCGTTTACAAGTATGCATCAGCTTACGCAACGATGTCGTTTAAGTCGTTGAAGTCGGTGATGCCTCGTCTCGCTCTGGGCGAACTATTTAACCACCTCATCGATACCTCAAATCACGTATCTTTTCTCTCTCTCTTCCGCGCGGAGCTCTTATTCGATTTTCCTCTTCTCCGATCGGCGAAGGAGGAAGAACACAAAACCCTCGCGTAGCGCCGAACGTCCTGTTTCCCATACGTAAGTACCAATCAAAGACGCCTTGGATATTTTCGATTGTCGTACTTGTTCCTCCGAATAGGGATCGATCAGCAGTCATTCACGACGCATCCGATCATCGACTTTTTTTTAAGGTCGTAGTTTTGATGAGCTTCTTGGTTTTTATTTTGCGCTGAAAACCCTAGAAACTGTCGACAGTGTTTAGTTTTGTTCTGGAGAATCGTATAGAGAAGATAAATTAGGGTTCGAACTTGTAAATTGGAAAGTCAGAATTAAAAATAATTTGTGATGGTTTGTGCTGTGAGTACTCAAAATACATATATTGTGGTCTGTTTTCTGCTTTCCTATGTAATAGTTTTGTTCTGTATATGAATGCGTCTAGATATATTGTTGTCAGTTATAAACCCATCAGGATGTTGTTACACAACGTGTATTGATTTGTTCATCTTGTGGGCCTCATTGAGTGGCAATCTGGAAATAGGAATTTTGGGTGGATAGTGTGTACATTAAAAGAGTAATAATGAATGGAATTTCTTTCATATAAAGGTGTTTAGTATGGTTCAGTAAGTACTTTCCTTTATTCCAGGTTCTCACTTCAGTCTTGTTGATCTTCGACAAATGTATAATTGAGTATATGCTTGATTTTTTGTTTGACCGTGCCACATTTTCGAGTTAAGGATTTTCTTTTATTTTGCAGAACATTTGGAGATTTGTGCGGATTCATTAATAATTTGTTGACATGGTCACACAAATCAAAGACAAGGATTCTCCTTCCCAGAAGGTGCTTGGGCAGCGCCTTTATGACAAGGTGTTTTTTTTTTTTTTCAAGTGGTTGAGTCGTTCTTTTCACATTCTTAAGTGTCTGAATCTATCATGTTGATTTGGACAATTTTCGTGTTTCATCATTATTCCTGATGCTCATAGATGTCGAGATGCTAGTGCATAGCGATTAAATTTTGATCCTTATTTGTTTCAATCATTGCAGAATGTAGCTTTGAGTAATAACATAAGAAAATCAGTGCTACGAAAGCTTCCTACTGATCCTAATACGTGGAAAGAAATGCGTGAGAATTTTGAAGCAATCGTTCTTGGGGATCCATCTTTCTCTTTAAAAAATAATATAGAAGATGGTCTGTGGAAACTGCATTACAAACAGATAGAGGAGTATCGGGACCGCATCGGACATGCTGCCCTTCTCACAAAGTCTGATGCCCCTGATGTGGATGACCCTGCACCCGCTGCTCACATCACTAAAATACACTCACAGTTCAAGGCCTTCCTTTTAGAAGCATCCGGATTTTATCATGCTCTAATTGTTAAGATCAGAGATAAGTATGGACTCCCAGTCAGCTGTTTCTCTGAGGATTTACTTCATCAAAGATCTGCTGAGAAGGATGCAATGAAAAATGCTGAAATGAAGAAAGGCTTGGTTTCTTGGCATCGTTGTTTGATATGTCTGGGTGACCTGGCACGCTACAAAATATTGCATGAGGATGAATCTGGGACACGTGATTATGCATTAGCAACAGGTTACTACTTGCAGGCTTCATCTATTTGGCCATCTAGTGGTCATCCACATCATCAGGTGATTTGTGCTGTAAAAATTTATGCAACAGATTTCCACTAATGATTATTTCTGAAAAATGATCCCTTTGTTTGCAGCTTGCTATAGTAGCATCGTATTCAGGTGACGAATTGATGGCAGTTTACTGGTACTTTAGAAGTTTGGCTGTAGAAAGCTCCATCTCAACCACAAGGGAGAGCCTAGTTGTTCTTTTTGAAAAGGTATCCTTTACTTAGATATCTTTCTGGCAATATTTATGGTAAACAATCTGATTAGCTTCTCCAGCCTGTCCCCATAAAAATAATGTGCTCAGCTTGGTGGAATGAATAAGAAAAGTAGTTATGTAAATTCAGTTCTAGTGTGGTTCAGAATTTCTGCCACAGATATGCATGAGTTATGCTTTTCTTAGTTGATTAATTACACTTTAAAATGACTCTTTACGTCAGTAAGTCCGTTAAATGGAGCAACCATATATGGTGAAGTGGTGCAAGGGGATGGAAGTGCAGAACTACAGACATAATATTTTGTGTCGTGGAACTCTTTTTTAAAATGACAGTTATTTAGGGATGAGGGTTAGTGTACGCTCATTTGGTTTCCGTTCGTTAAACAATGTGATACTATGTATGGTTGCTATGCACTGTATTTGTAAGAAACGATTGTAGTGATACTACTACTTAATAGATGCGTAACTCAGATATTTGTAGCACTTTTTTGGGTGGTTTGCATGATTCACTTGATTACTTTTTTGTTCATGTCTAGTGAATTGTATGATGACATCTCCTACCACATGTCAACTCAATGCATGATGCTTCCATGCTGCTTTAGATACATCTTTTTCTGGTTATTGACTAATATTTGTATTCTTATGTCAGAATCGCGAAAAACATTTGCAGTTACTGGATAGTCGCTCGTCCCCAACAGTAAAGGGATCAAAACTGAAGGCAAGAGGAAAAGTTGAAGCGCGAAGGCCATCGAAAGATAAGGCTAAAACTGATGCCAATTTGCTCAAGAGGACTGGAGATACTGAAGATGAGATGTTCAAGTCTTTCTGCATTCGGTTTGTTCGGCTCAATGGCATTTTTTTCACTCGTCTAAGGTATGATATCTTTGATGCACATTGATTTGGATTTTTGGCTTCCTGTATTTTCCTTTTGATCTTCACGTAACTGTGTGAGAACATTTTTTTCTCCCAGTCTTGAAACCTTCACAGAAGTTCTTGCTATGGTTAGCGGCTCATTCAAGATGTTGCTCTCTCACGGACCTGAGGAGAAACTGAATTTTGGAAAAGATGAGGATGAGAACAGACTTCTGATTGTCAGGCTTGTGGCGATCCTTATATTTACAGTTCATAACATAAACAACACAACTAAGGATCGGTCACATATGCAGCGTCAAGTGTTTCTACAGAATGCTTGCACTGCTGTGTTTCAGCTTATGGGAATGATATTTAGGAGATGTACAGAAATACGTGATACCTGTTCGAGTTACCTGTTACCTGGGATTCTCATTTTCCTTGAATGGTTGGCCAGCTGTCCAGATGTTGCATCTGGAATCAATGCTGATGAGTCGGAAGCAAATGAGAGATTGAATTTTTGGAGCCAATATGTCAAATTTTTGAACAAGCTGCTATCGAGTGGAATTTTATCTGTTGATGCTGCTGAAAATGCATTTATTCATGGAGCAAACACATTCGAAGAAGGTGAAACTCAATTGCATCTTTCTTTGTGGGAGGATTTCGAGTTAAGAGGGTATTTACCTCTTTTATCGGCTCAAAAGAATATAGAATATTCGAGAAAGCATGCCTTCGGGGAAGATAGGCTTAAAGAAAGAAAAGCTCGCATTGAAAGAGTATTAGCAGCAAGCAAGGTGTTGGCAGCTATTGTGAAGGTCCAGGAAAAAGAAATGTGTTTCGACCCAGAGGCAAAAAGATTCATGATTGGAACTCCTATTCCTTTGAAAAATAAATCAAATACAGAAGGCAACAAAACAGAAAAAGATGTATCTTTCAAGCCTTTAGAGTCCTTGAAGTCATCTGACGAGGAGGAGGACGAGGTGATTGTTTTTAAACCAAATCCGCTACGACTTAATGCAGCGGTTAAACCATCAAGCCTTCCAGAAGGTCTGGCGCAAAATGTGTGTCATGTGCCCATTATATCCGATTACCATTACCAGCAGGATCTGTCTAATCAAAATGGAGACCTTCCAGTTCCTGTATTCAACACTGCTCGACCAGTTCAGTCTAGTGCTTCTATTTTGTCAGTAGAACAACAAGCTTCTACCATTGATGACACCATCTACTTGGGGTTCTTGGAGGATGAACCAGTTGATCAATCTGTATTGAAAGGGGATGATAACGCTTATCCATGCTCACCTACTCGCTTGCTCTATCAACAACAATCAGTCCATCCGACTCCAACTGAGATATCCTATATGCACGAGAAATTTTTGAACACTTTCAAGTCAGCAATGGTGGGCAGTGGTCATCCTTTACTTGAGAGTTTGAAAATGGATCCCGTAAGTCGGCCTACTAGACATCATGGGCCTCCCCCTGGCTTTAAAATTCACCCCAAGAAACATGTGGGTGAGACTATATGCGGTGATGATGCTACTGACAAGAATGGAATGTTATATTCTGATGGATTGAGCAAATATCAGTTGCCTTCAGCTACATTTGCTATGGGTCTGGATGTCAGCTCTCAGGTATCTAACACGCTCGCAATGTTTTTGCAAGCATAGGTATGTCAATTTCTTCTACCCTCATAAAATTCTTAAGAGCACAATTTTGTAGGTCGGGTGGAGAGATCAAAGTGCACGGGGCCATCATCTTCATCAGGAGCAACAGTTCTCAAAATCAAACCGTTCACTTGCTCCTATGCTTCAGCTACATCAAGGGGAGTCTGGTTTGAATGATTGGTATCCATTTTGAGATCTTCAAAATTCCGTATTGCAACTGGTAATTCATGTTTTCAGCGTGATAGTGTTGATGAACGATATATCCTTGCCCAGTTTTGAATATGTTAAACTCACTTTGAAGATTCCAGAGGTTACTCATACAGAACTTCTGAAGGGACTACGTTCAGTTTTATCCGCATGAGCTTTTATAAGGGGTGGTGGTCCATTCACCCAAATGCTCGTATTTGGATCCAAAACAAGTAAGCAGCTCCAGCTTGTTACCTTGTTCGTTTTTTGTTGCTGTTGATTTTAATGAGTTTCTTGACAAGTTGGGAATGATTGTTTGCCAGCATAAAAAAGTCGGGACTCCATTTAGTTTTCCTCTTGCATTTCCTAATGTTGCATTACATACGTCCAGCTTGCAGCATGAGAGAATGTTTACAAAGCTCTTATTAGCACTCCTGGGAGTTTCCATATGTTGCGCCCCCTGCTGAGACATGGACTCATCTCTGATCCTCGGTTTAGTCAAGGTCGCCGATATTCCAGCGTGCAGGTCCCTGAGAATTGACCCTTGTGTCCTATCAGAATGTTGAGAGAGCCCCCGCAGCACTTTATTTCTCCAAGACAGACGAGGAGAAGAACAAAGGTTTCACATAACAAAAAACATTGCAGTTTTTTCTTTTTAATGTTTGAATGCGAGTCATTGAATCAACTAGCAACGTTTTGAAGTGATTCAGAATAAATATGTTACTGTCCTCTGGATTGTGTCCCCAGAACTCCTGTATTTTTATTGCGTTGGCAAAGAAAGAAAAGAAAAGCTTAAAGAAAGAGATAAGAAAGCAGCGGCCCATATCAAGTGAGAGTTGCGTCTTTTAGATTTCTTCACGCTTAACTATCACTCATTTGATTGCATCGTCG
Organism: Umbilicus rupestris; assembly: GCA_963678935.1. Taxonomy (NCBI): domain Eukaryota; kingdom Viridiplantae; phylum Streptophyta; class Magnoliopsida; order Saxifragales; family Crassulaceae; genus Umbilicus; species Umbilicus rupestris. Next base: position 10,875,977 of record OY787623.1, on the reverse strand, counting down.
ATATCCGTTTTGGCCAACCCTAAACCACATCACTTAGATATTTTCTTCGGGCAATCATTTAACCATATAAATAATATCTGTCCCCGATTCAAGAAAATACTCAACTCAAATCTCGCGTGTTAATTCAATCAAAATGCCGCATTAATGATTATGCACCTAATTTGGATCTACAATCCCGGCCATGCCGGTGGTCTCAAACGTTTGTCAAATGTCGTACTGCGAGCTGTCATTAATTACCAACTACTAATGACTTACACATAACAGAATTCATCTCTCCTGTTTGTGTCCCAATTATACATTTTAAATGATATTTTCTCTCTTTATGTACATGCACATCTCTTTTCCTCCGCATTCCAAGCAATTTTTCACACCCAAAATAACAATGATATTTATATCATATTAATTTATGTTTCTTTCCATTCAGCTTAAATGACATCCAATTTTCCCAAAATATCAAACATATAAAATATCCACAATTAACTAGAAACAAATCCTCATTGCAATGTCATCTCGACCATCAGTCATTTTGTATCCGGGATGGTTCAAATAATATTGCTGGGATTTATCTAAAAACAAAAAAAAAAAATCATTTCCTTCACTCTACATTTTATAACATAGATTCATGCATCTTTCAAAGATTATAAATTATTATTTTTTCTCTTTAATAAAAGAATATTACGATTTTCTTTTAGCTCCATTTCAACTGTTGCGCTCAAAACTTTATTTTCATTCCAAAAATTAAAAAAGTTCCGATTTATTTTTCTTAAAGTTTTCATATTCTCTCGATTTGATTTATTACTGAAAAAACTCAAATCTGGTTCATTCATGCAACGTTTTTGTTTACAAAATTAATATAAAACCCAACAACCCATTTCCACCCAAACCCTCGCTCGCACTTCCTCAGCCTCCACCATGAAACCCGCTTACGTCATCCTCAGCCTCCTCCTCCTCCACCACCTCTCCGCAGCCCAACCCTCCCCCATCAAAAACATCGTCGTCGTCGTCATGGAGAATCGCTCCTTCGACCACATGCTGGGTTGGATGAAATCCTTCAACCCCGAAATCGACGGCGTCGACGGCTCTGAGTTTCAGCTACTCAACGCCTCCGACCCCAACTCTCAGAAAATCTTCATGAGCAACCAGTCCGTGTACATCGATCCTGATCCCGGCCACTCCTTTCAAGCCATTCGGGAACAGATTTTCGGGTCCGAAAATACCTCCGCGGATCCTGCCCCGATGAACGGCTTCGCTCAACAGCCACTGGCAATGACTGGCGCCATCAACATGTCGCATGACGTCATGAACGGCTTCAACCCCGACATGATCTCCGTCTACAAAACCCTCGTTTCCGAGTTCGCCGTCTGCGACAGGTCAGAATCCAATCCAACAACGCTCGCATGTTTCTTTCCCGATCCTAACTTATCATTTCTATGTTTCAGGTGGTTCGCGTCGGTGCCGGCTTCGACGCAGCCCAACAGGCTGTACGTGCACTCCGGGACGTCGCACGGCGCGACGAGTAACATCGCGAAGCTGCTAGCGGCGGGCTACCCGCAGCGCACCATTTTCGATAACATAAACGACGAAGGGCTGTCGTGGGGGATTTACTACCAGAACATTCCGGCAACGCTGTTCTACAAGAATCTCCGCAAGCTCAAATACGCCTTCAAATTCCATCCCTACGGCCTCAGTTTCAAAAACCACGCCAGCAAGGGCAAGCTCCCCAACTACGCCGTCATCGAGCAACGGTACAGATCAAAGTGTTGAGCTTTTTTTTAGGGCTCGAATGACATGGAATCCGAGATGATGACTTTGATTTTGCAGGTACTTTGATTCGAAGCTGGAGCCGGCCAACGACGACCATCCATCTCACGACGTGTACCAGGGACAGATGTTTATAAAGGAAGTGTACGAGACGATTCGAGCGAGTACGCAGTGGAACGAGACGCTGATGGTGATAACGTATGACGAGCACGGAGGGTACTACGACCATGTGTCCACCCCGGTGCGTGGAGTGCCGAGTCCGGACGGGATCGTGGGGCCGGAGCCGTTCAATTTCACGTTTGATCGGTTGGGGGTTAGGGTTCCGGCAATTCTCATTTCGCCGTGGATCGAGAAAGGAACAGGTAATGATGATCGAAGAAGATGATGATGATTTGGTAATTAAGTCTTCAATTTGTACTGAATGGTAATTAGTTTAGAACTAGGTCTCGCTTTGACATTAGTTTGAATTATGGGTCCCACTAGTCGTCGTTTCTCGTTATACAGTTTTGAGTGACGTGCTTTTAGATTCTCGCTACAACCTAACCACGCCTTGTGCGTCAGCAAATAGGCTCGTGCCACGTGGTCTTTGTCGGCATGTCGTTTGGCGGAATCATGCATATTTTAAAATATCTAAATTTATGTATTATATTTAATTGATAAATATTAATTCAAAAATAAATAATTTTCTTTATTTGAAATTTCTTATGTTGCAGTTCTTCACGGGCCGAATGGGAAGCCAACGCCAACTTCCGAGTACGAGCATTCTTCGATTCCGGCAACGGTGAAGAAGATTTTCAATCTCAAATCTCCGTTTTTGACGCAGAGGGATGCGTGGGCCGGCACGTTCGAGACTGTCCTGACAAGGACCGCCCCTCGAACAGACTGTCCAGGTAATTTAAGATGACGCTTTCTAAACGCGTTATATTTACAATCTCATGAATTGCTAATAATTTCTGTTTTTTGTGCAGCTCAACTTCCAACTCCGCCGCCGATCAGAATGTCGGATCCGAACGAGGAGGCGAAGATCACGGAGTTCCAACAAGAGATGATCCAGCTGGCATCGGTGGTAACGGGAGACCACTTGTTGCCGGACTTCATTTCCAAGATAAAGGACATGACTGTTAAGGAGGCGAAGGTATACTCGGATGGTGCTATGAGAACATACATGGAGGCCGCAGCTAAAGCCAAAACAAATGGATTGGATGACGAGAAGGTTCTCGAGCTAAGGCCTTCCATGGCCGTGGGATTGTCCAACGAACCTCGACTAAATCCTTGACCGCGAGGTGTTGTTTACTTCCATGATCATATAAAGGTAGTCGGAATAACATAGAAGAAAGGCCCATTGTCTCTTCTCTGTCATTGCGATAAAAATGTAGACAGTTCAGTTCAATTCAATCAAATTCGATCTATTAACTTTTGTTAAATAAAATTTATTTCATTTCATTTTAAGGAGCGATAGTTATCGCTTAATTTTGGAGCAACAATATGTTTGGTTGGCATAATTGAATGGAACAAAACTCCACGCATGGGAAGACAGGAGTGCATATGAAATGTTTGGGAAAAGGAATGGACGTGTCAATATGACACTGTATCACAATTGGATTCAAGTTTGGTGTTGTCAAAACAAATATATTAATATTAAAATTACTTAGTTTTATTCCAACCAAAATTTAAAATTATGTCGTATTATTCATAGTTCGCTATGCATTATCAATTTTGATTCGATGAGAGTATTGATGCAATATTTTTGCCTTTTTTCTTCTTCATTTGTGGTATTCCATATTAATTGTAGGTTTCGGATTTAGTGTATATAGTCGGTCCAAATTGTTTTTTCGTGAAAAACAAAAATCAATTTTCATTTATTTTCTATTTTTATTTAAAGGGAGACGAGATAAAAATGTTAAGAAATCTGAGATGGTAGCATGACGTCATAGGTACTAAAATGTTTTTCATTGAACACTGACTTCTTCACCCTCTCCGTTCATAATCGATTTTATGACAAGAGACGGAAGCATCATAAAGTAAAACAACAAGATCCGCAGCTGAGCCAATGTCTTACCTTCATTTACGCGCAGGGCTGCCGGAGTCTTTCATCTTCATTTTGTTGGACGCAGTTGCCAAAGGCGGCTTTTTGACCTCTGCATAGTTGGAGATATTGGTGGATATGATAGAGCGTTCCTCCTTACTAGTAGAACTTGCACCAGCTGAGTGGAGAGCAGCAGCCGCTGGATCGGGGCAGAGCCAGTCCTGGGAGAGGTCCAGCGGCAGGACCAGTGAGTTTTGTCGACGATGGCGAGACATGAATGATGATGATGAACAAAAAAATGTTGGTGTAAAATGGTAAAGAGTTTTCTCTTTTGCTGTGTGAAGAAAATGTGCAAGTTATTGTATTTATAACCAAGTTGTGAATTTCATCATGGGAAATAAACCAATGAAAAAACCTCACAAAAATCCTGCTGGATAAGGTTTCTTTTTCTCCAACCGTGATTTACAATGACATTGTTTGAAGTATTAATTAGTATAATAATGTCAAAACTAAAAATATAGAATGAAAATTATAATACGTTCTGCCACATGCAAAATTGCAAGTTGATAAATAGATTAAAGTATTTATTAGATTTGATTATTTAGGGTGTGTTAGTTATTACTTATTTTGTACATATATCAGTACATATCGATAAATATCAATAAACATCAGTAAATATTAGTAAAGTAATAAACATTACAAAGCTTCAAAATTAATATTCGTGAAAATACTATAATATTACATCTATTTGAATAATAAAAACTATAATTTAAATCTCTTCATCTTCGTTCATATTTTTTACTTCATTCTCATAATTTGTTTGTATAATTTCAGATGCTATCATATTTCGCAAATGGTTCATGTGCTATTTTTTTCTTGCATCGAATATGTTAGAATCAGATGTACACTGCACCAACTCATGTGATATAATTGGTATTTCTAATTTATGCATGCGAATAAAGTTGTGAAAAGTTGTCGCAAATCTGACACCTTAGGGATGACCTGAAGTATCTTCCAAGAATTTTTCAAAACAAAAATGATATTTGAGTAGTTGTCCATAAAGATGAATGACGATAGTTGAACGTTTCATAAATTCCAGGCAAATGGATAACCATTTCGGAACGCTGCCATATGATAACGAACTTCCTTATTTTTGTAAAGAGCCTAATATTCTAGTGTACTTGGATAGCTAGAGTCGATCAAATAATATTTCTCTATAAAAGCAAAATAATGCGTAAATGTATGAAAAATATTCCAGTTTTGTGACCAAATTTTTTTTATCCATGTCATTTCATACTTGGGAGTGGGTGTAGAAAATAATACTTTGATTGCGTTAACGAGTCTCTCCAGACAGTTTGATCGTGAACACTCCCTTTCAACCCAATGTATACATAAGTGAACAACTTATCGAACGAGCAACAAACAAACACATTCTACATTTTTATCCTTTTACGCCCTCGATACTGAACATCTGAGTGTCTCCTCATAAAGCTTCAATATGAGTGACATCAATAGCTCCAACGTAGTCCTACAAAAAATGACTAACTGTTATTTGTCATATATTAAACATAAATATTAACCTTCTATGTATAGAGAAGAATGTGATTATCGAAAAATTTATTGACATTAAAATAAGGAGAATACAAACTGCTGTTTGCAATCTTCTGCGACACTAGCTCCGGTGGGGTATGCGGTCTAACGATATCAAATGATATTCTTTCAAAGCAGCTAATACCAGTTTAAAATATTTATGAACTTGGATGACGAATTTTAGAATGTATCAGTGACATCTTCGTATGAACCTCCTTTTGCCAAAATATATAATGTTATTCCCAATTGTTCAATAACTTTTAATTTTTTGATGTCGCGCAATAGTTGTCTTGACACCATTCTATCGACCAAGTACAACGCCATTTCATTTTGTTAGTCGTAATTGTTCTTGGCATAAACATGGATGTACATTTACCAATCTGTGCATATATTCACCCTTAGTCTTACCTCCAGATCGCAACATATTTCGGTATGTGTTTCTCTCAACAGTTCTCAATTTATCAAGTGCAATCCTTCTTAAAGCTTCTAGTATTTCTTCACTAACATACACCTCATTATAATAACCAATATAATGTCACAAGCTCACAAATATTGTCATAATAGAAGCTCACAAATACCAATAATACAGCTCATAAATAATGTCATAATATAAGCTCATAAATAATGTCATAATTTAAGCTCACAAATAATACAATAATACAATAATACAAACACACAACTAATGTCATACTAAAATAATAAAACACGGTCTCTATCCCATAGCTCATCAATAGAGTAACATATAGTGTTTCCATTCCCACCAGAAAGGCATACTTGAAGGAGTTCTCCCAGTCCAAGCTTCCGAGCCATGCCCACCTTAGTTCATCATTCCTCAATTTCAAAAGCATACCATCAAGCTTGTTATATATATGAGATATCCGATGGAGAGAGCTATGAAAGTATCACCACACAATATTACTTACTCCATATAACAACAGTTTCATACAAATTATCCTCATGACATTGCGCATTGGACAATTCTAGAATTTTTAATGCTTTGTCAAGTTAAGTGCTCTTTTTGCTTTTAGAAGTTGAGCTATAACTCATATCAACAAACAACAATACATATTAATAAACATTAGTAAATATCAGTAAATATTAATAAATATCAGTACATATCAGTAAACATTAATAAATATCAGTTAAATAATAAACATCATTAATTTTTTTCAGTAATAACAAACACACTAGTAGAAGATGTAAACATGATAAGGGCCACCAAGTTGCTGAGCCCATTTGTACAAGAAAATCAATGAAGTAAAATTAATACCGCTTTTAGTCTCTTGGCAAATAAATAAAAGTTTCTTCGATAAAAAAATCCATGAATGGCCAAATAGTGCAAGAAATTGGAACCAAGCCATAGCTGCAACTGCTACCCTGAAGTGAGCATATTTAAGCCCAAAGTGACGTTACATGTAGTGATATCTTCTCTTTCCACTCCCGCAATTGTGCAAGGGCCATATGAAAATGAATTTCACCAACAAATCAACCATTATGGAGAACTATAAACAAGTACGTATTGAGTGATCACCCAAAAATTTCTTATTTATAGACATGGAAAAAGAAGCCATTCAGATTTCTCAAAATGATCCTCAAGTCTGAGCTTAAATAAACTGATAATAAATTTTGTTCCTTTGTTTCCAAAGCAGGGCTAGCCATGACCTTTCTATACATTTTGAGGGTACTTAAAAATAGAAGAAGGGAAGAAGCTAGTACGACTCTTTGCAGAGAAGAAGACTTCTTTAGAATATAAGTGGAAAATGAAATTCCAAGCAAAGCAAACATTTTCATCCTTATCTAAAATGAAACTGCCAATGAGCCCTGGAAAAGGAAAACCAGATCAAGAAGCGCATGCAGAAGAGATACAAAACCATACTAGTAAAAGTAAAACCGATATGGACAACAACAACAAGGATGGATCTAGAGTGTTCAATGACAGCTGAGCATTCTTCTAATTATCTGTAACCAAGTTGCACAAGCAGAGTTGTATCATTTTGCTACATTTGTTTATAGATGCATCTGAATTTATTTATAAGTATCATCCATCCAATTGTATCAACAGACAATCTCAGTCGCTCGCACCATGATTCATGAAGCGCAATTATCAGTTGATCTGCAACTTAAGTACGAGCAAGGAGGCGAAATCATCACTTCCATTAATGTCCTGTAGAACTAACAAGAACCTTCAGCAAAACTCGATTCTCCCTCAAAGCTAAAACTCGTCACCACGAGCCAATTAGCAAAAGAAAGGAAAATGACACTAAATCGTAGGTTCATCATGAAACAGATATTGTGGTATCAAGGAATCACCATGTTCAGTTCCAAGTGGAGCCTAAGTCATGATCCTAATTTTCGACAAAACAATCAAGCTTCTTAGCAACCATCCAATGTCTCTATAATGGCAGGTGGAACATCTCACCACCCAAACCCCAGCTTAAAGCACCAAAAATTTCAACCTACATCGCATCCTACATGCTCAAACTCAGCTAAGCCACATATCTGCTTCCTTTTCCACAACAGGCTAACCAACTCAAGCAAGCCATTTCAAATTTCCATTAAAATTTCAACCTAATATCCTTTTCTTCATAGCTGATCGTTTCAATTTCTTGATCAATATATCACTGCTGAACACTATACAAAAGATGAACACGATCACACGAAGATGACAGTATAAACTTACGAATGGAGCGCAAAGACAACAAAATAAAACTGTCAAAAAAGCTTCGTGTTCCATAACATCGTCGGCGACGGTTCCGGTGCCGTCGTCTACTTAATCCGAATCGACACGAGAATCGTCTTGATCTTCTTCCCCATTCATCTGCTACCCTCTGGTTCCACAATCTGTAACTTATGAAAAGTATGTGGCCTTATAATTGATAAAAGTAAACATAACGGGCTTTTACGTAATATAAGAAAGTTTTGATCACGTGCACATCACGTGCTTCATCAACCTTGACTGCCATCCGCGATGCGAAGGTTTCGCTTTTCTCTCACTTCGTTGCCTTGAGATTTTAGCTTGAAGGTCAATCGGCAGATGGAGCTCTGATGGAGGTACTGTCTTGACATTTTTGGTGATGCATAGAGGTTGTTAGATGAATTGGAGCTTATTAGAATTTCTCGAGGTTGGGTTTTGGTTAATTAGGGAGCTTGATGATCAGCATAAACCCTAATAATTCATATTTGAAATTAGAGATCTTTATTATGTTTTTTCGTGTATAGAACTTGCATTTCAAATTGATGTTCAATCTGATGATACTTGAATTTTGTTTTGTGAAAAGATTAGTTTTTTGTTGATTTAAAGATGTTATAATGTTGGATTATGTGTTCAGGCGGCTAGATATGATGACATTGATGATGTGGTAGGCTTGTTTTCTGCACGTTTTTCTTGTCGCGAAAGATTATAAGGGCCGAAAAGATGACGACTTTTTTATTTTATTTTTTATAGTTGATTGTCGATTGGATTTGTTATTTTCTTGTGATGATTCCTTCCGTTAGTGTCTGAAACTGAAAATGTTTACTTTCAGCTCTACCTATGGCCGCATCAAACAAACTTCTTGAAATTGTTGATCATCTCATTAGCAGTGGAGTAGTGATAACCGACCTTGACATCATGCATTTTAATCTCTTCACTTTCATTTGTTCTCCTGAATATCATTTTTGCTTGAATACCAACTTTGTTGAACCCTCAGTGATCTGCTTAGTCGAGATACGTTGGGAGAGTAGCCAACATTTTTTTGTAGTCTATTTGGTCTTAATATGGAATTCAGTATCCGAACTTTATCGGGGATCTCTATCATCCTTCCAATATATTTGTGACGTACTAATATCCTTCATTTAGGGTTCAGGCACTTTGATGAAAGAGCTCATCTTGGTTTAACTTTCCATGTCAAACAGGATGTAGCAATTAGCCTGGGGAAGTTGGACATCGTGGATGCCATATACACTGCAATCGCTCAACTTGAACTTACCGGGGTTAGTGTTTCCCAGCTTTACTTTATAAAAAAATGAATCTGCATAGTTTGTTGCAACCACATTGATTCCTATACTGGAAAATTTTGTCCTTGATATGAATTATTTTCTTATTGAAACAAATTAAAAGAAGAGCGAACCGACATGTCATTATGAATATCTTCTATCTAACACATCTGAAAAGTGATTTCTTTTTAGCTCTCGACTCAGAGATTGTTTCAAGCTTAGGTGACCAGACCTGGTCCTTGTTGACCCCAACTAGGCGATCATAATGCTTCCTCAGCTCAGGCGTGCTACACAGCTTCCTCTTCCGATTCCCATCCTCAACATCCTTCGTCATGATCTTTGCAATGAACTCAGGCACAACCCTAACCAAGACCCTCCCATTTTCCCCCTTGGTATACTCAAAAGGACATAATTTCTTGAAGTTGACGGGAACAGGGCTCAGCGCGGCAAGAGAAGCAGCTGAGACAACATTGGTGGCAAACCTGTCAATAGGCAGCACAAAATAAGTCTCGCCCACAGCTAGCTTGTCGTCTATGCCCAAGGCGGGCACAGGCCTGCCGATGTAGAATGCATCCGCTGGGCACACCATCTGGTCTGGCATCTCAAACATGATCTCCCCCGCTACGTGCTTCGATCCATATAAGTTTCGTGTGGTTCCATTGTGGAAGATCAGCTTTACAGATGAGCTTGAATGAGGATGAAAGCATGGAGATATTGCATTTCCCATTGTAATTCCTATCTCTTTCTGATTTAGATATCCATTTTGTCCTTTGGATGAGTATTGCAGCTCAAGAGGATGAATAGATGTTGACTTTGAAGAATTCATTCCTTTTGCAGGATAATATGGTTTTTGTTTTGTTTAGTCAGCTGCAACGTGTTAACTAGTAAATTACATCAGAACTCTGCAATTAAACGCGATTAGAATTTATTTTTATAAATTCAGCGTCATGTTCGTTTTTTATTGAACTGGACGGAAAATTAACTCAGGTGGAAAAATAAATAATTATTTTCTTTAGAAAAAAAACACTCACTAGTCAATATGTAGATTTTTTTAAGAAGTGCGAAAAAAAAATTTTAAAAATAGAATTTTAGGCAAAGGAAGTCAAATGATTTTATTTGAATCAATTGACCAGAAAATGAGGTGGACAAAAATATCTAGAGAAATCCACGTGGCGAAAATTTATTGGTTAGAGCCCGGATATCTCCGTGTCAAGTCGTCAATGTGTGTAACTGTAAAACTCACCGTGACACGTCAGCATCACCATCAACGCTGTAAAACCCTATTTCTCTCTGCTACGCATCAATCGGTTATTTTCTTGATCTCCTTTCCGCTCAATTTCGCTGATCTCCTGGTCGACGTTGGACGAAGAGATTCAATCCGCGAGAATCGGAACCTTCGGTAGGTCTTCGATTCGGTCTCCGATCTGGATTTTTGTGCTGCTTTTGTGTGCTGTATTTTTGTGTTTTTAAATTTGAAATTCGGATTGCGAAGAGAAACACTGAGTGCGCATTTTTCGATGAGTTGTGGTTTCTGTTGTTGTGGTTAGGGGCGGTATAGCAGATCTGTGTTTTGGATTGAAAGGATGGTGTCAGGAAAGCGAATTGGTGAATTAGCCCTAGCAGGTTAGTGCCTTCTGTTGGAGATATGGTATGATCATTCAATTGATGGGTGTGTATCTTGTTTGTGATTGTGTTTAGTCTTTCTCGAATTTGTGGGGTTGTAAATGTGGGTAGTGTTGCTATTTTGATTTGTGGTTGATGTAGAATTCATCTTCTTGAAGGAAAGAACGAGCCTTAGGGCGTTTTTTCTTGGTTTTCATGCACATGTTTGTTACTCATGTGTTGGAAAAACCCGTTTACTGAACATGTCTTTGTGCCTAAAACTTTACTTTCGTTTTGTCAAGCTCCTGTCTCTGTAGTTTTGTAGCAAATGCATATTGAACTTTGGAAGTTAATTTTTTTTTTTTAACTCCTGACATATAGTTCAGACTTATGAAAGCTAACTCTGTTCAACTCCTCATGGAATTGTTAAGACTTTGGGACAATTCTCAACGCAGGAAGTATTTTTCAGACTTAGGAAACCAAAATATTATAAGGCAGGCCATAAAGAACCACAGTCTTCCCATAGCGGGTATGTTTACACAAATATGTAACCACAGTCACTGCCTCAGGTTTACCAGAAGTCCTAGGTATACCATGGGCAAGCACATCATTGATGGGACTATTGACATTGGAATTTCATTAAGTGGGTTATTATTTCTTTTTATTCGCGCGCCTCTTTTTGATAAAAGTGTTGACGTGCAGTTAATTGATTTTAGTGGAACAATGAAGCAGCAACTTAATGGGAAAGTCTCTAGATATGAGCCATGTGCATTATATGCGACCTGCAATTTGTCTGCACAAGTTTGAAGCTTTTGATGGGTCTTCTGTTTATTTTGTTGAGGTTGCTATTAGTTGCCACTTAATCTGGATTTACATCCATATGAATTGATAAATACATTGCTTTGGTTGCAGGCATAACACTAGCACCACTGGTTGTGCATGTCGATCCAAATGTGAATGTCATTTTGACTGCATGTCTTACTGTCTATGTGGGATGTCATCGGTCTGTGAAGCCAACACCGCCCACTGTAAGCACTGCAAATGATTTTTCCAATATCAGTTGTCTTTATTTATTAATTCTTAAACGAACTAAAAATTTTCAAAATGCGATGATTGTATAGGAAACCATGTCTAATGAGCATGCCATGCGGTTCCCCCTTATCGGAAGTGCAATGCTGCTGTCATTATTCTTGCTATTCAAGTTTCTTTCGAAGGACTTGGTGAATTTTGTATTGACTGGCTACTTTTTCATGCTTGGAATTGTCGCCCTCTCGTATGTTGATCGCATTTTTGTCAAAGTTGGTTATGTTCTTTTTGTCAACCTAATTATGATTTGATTTTAATATGCACTTTGTAATATACAGGGCGACACTGTTACCCTATATTGATGGGTTCCTGCCCAAGCGCTGGAATGAGGAGGAAATTGTCTGGCGTTTACCGTATTTCAAATGTATATTTTGACTATATAATTCACCTCGCATTCCTTTTTATTATGATGATGCACTTATCTTTTACATTTTTCATTTCCATCGTGCATATCTTGTCAGCAGCTGCTCCTTGACTTGAGTAGTGCCTGCGACTATCCTTCTCTATTCTGAGATACGTCACTTAGTTTATAATTCGTCTTTTAAACAGCTTTAGAGATAGAGTTTACAAGATCACAAGTCCTTGCTGGAATACCTGGCGCCTTCTTTTGCTATTGGTATGCTTCAAAGAAGCACTTTTTGGCCAACAATATCTTGGGTCTTGCCTTCAGTATTCAGGTCCGTGAGAGACCACTTTCAGCTTTTCGTTGTACGGTTCAGACTAGAAGTCACTGTTTATGCTACATTCTAATGTTCCAAAGTGCTCTACCAACATTTTTTTATCTTATTAGTACTGGGCCGTGGCTGTGTGCAGCAAATATACAACGTGGATGGTTTTTGGCTAATAGTTAATGAAACATGCTATTCTGCCATTAAAATCTTGTGATTCATCTGTTGCCTGATATTATTTATCTATGCTTACTCTCAAAGAGTGAGTAGTATATTATTATGATTCGTCACTTTACCAGTTGTCATGTTTTGTTAAATGAATTTTTTATCTGGTTGTAACATTTGTCTTACAAAGCGTACTGGGTGAAAGCAATTGTTAAAGACCATCGTTTATGGATTTAACAATGATTATTGTTTATGTAGGGAATTGAAATGCTATCTCTTGGATCTTTCAAGACTGGTGCTATTCTATTGGTGAGAATTGTATTTGTCCCACCAATCCTTAAGAGTGTCAATTTTTTGTACCCCTAAATATAAGGAAACATTTTTCAATGATGACAACTGGACCCTTAAAGTACCAAGGCCATAACATATTTTCATAGATGTCATTATGCTCATTACATGTTTTGGGCTATTGAAGTGTACCGCTTATTTGCCTCAGTTCTAGCATGGGGTTAACCCAATTGCGTGTTGTTCAATTTTCACTCTTAACATTGTGGCGCTGCGTGAATTCAGGTTGGACTTTTCTTTTATGACATCTTTTGGGTCTTCTTCACCCCTGTGATGGTGACTGTTGCAAAATCTTTTGACGCTCCTATTAAGGTTGGGAATCTAGATTCACATTATATTCCCTTCGTGATATCTAATTTTGTTGCATTTGGAATGATTATGCAATACGTACCTGCAGTTATGAGCATTGCATCTCTCTTATTTGCAGCCTTTTCCCCCTTTCGATGCTTATCTAAGACATGTGCTTTACTAGGGCTTATCTTAATGTTTATCTTTGGTTTTCTAATTGCCATTTGTTTTTGTACTTCGTCTACAGCTCTTGTTTCCAACTTCGAATGCAGCTAGACCTTATTCCATGCTTGGGCTTGGGGACATTGTAATTCCTGGTAAGTTGAATTAATTGTGTACTGTTATCTCTTGCAAATTAACTAGCAAGGTATTTTCTTTCTATTTAGGTATGCTTGCCAATTTTTTTTTTTTAAAATGTCTGGGTGAATGTCATCTGTATAACATTACTGATTGGCATACACTGCTGTTTCAGGCATTTTTGTTGCCTTGGCATTGCGGTTTGATGTTTCCAGAGGGAAAGGCAGCAGTTACTTCAAAAGTGCTTTCCTTGGATACATTGTCGGTGTGGTTCTCACCATAGTGGTCATGAACTGGTTTAACGCAGCACAGGTGATTGTCACCACCTATTAATTTTTGTAATAACTGCCAACATTCGTTGTTCACAAAAGGCACTTGCTAATCTCCTGAAACTCTTCTTTCTCAGCCTGCACTACTATATATTGTTCCATCTGTAATTGGATTCCTTGCCGTTCATTGCATATGGAATGGAGAAGTGAAACAGGTACATTCTCATTCACAAGTATTATTTCTGATGTTTATAATTAATCCTGACTTTTAAAAAAAACCCGCAGCTTCTGGCATTTGACGAGTCCAAGTTGACCAATTCATCCAAAGAAGACACCGTAGGAGCTTCGGAAACCAAAACAGACAAAAAAGATGACTAAGCTATATACAAAGCTAGTAGAAAGTCTAAATCAGAACCAGAAGAGTTTTTATAGCCACTGAGTGGCAGCCTTAACTTATAGACACAGAAATTGACACCTGAAACTCTCTTTTGGAACTTATGAAAAAGGCTTTCTTCCATTAGACAGCAGCTCTTTCTTTCACGACTCACATTTTATCTGATTTCTAGATCTATGGACGGAGTGAGTCAGGCTGGCCTCTTTTCTTTTCTTCATCTTATTATTTTTCATTGAGATAAAGGTCAGACACTTGGTTGAGGATGTAAATGGACTTTAGCAACAATATCCCCACTTAAGACGCATGTTTTCATTTCGGAAAGGCTATCTGCTGCAGAAGCATGTCTTCCTTTCGGGAAGGCTATCTGCTGCAGAAGCAAACATCAGACATGGATATGGACGGTGACCAGATCCTCAGAAGCATCAGCAATTCTTTTCTAATTTGGCAAATCTTGTTAACTTTTGTGCCAGACACTTTTTTTCGTGACATCCTTTTTGATGATAATTTTAGATTCCATGTTATTTTAGCACTGACTGTCATTATTGTTACGTCACGTGTACAAGCAGATTTACCACTTGGTCAGCGTAGAGTTTTGTGCCTTTTAATTTTCTCATAATTAATAAATATTCATTTCTATTTACCAATTAATATTATTTTCTGGATTGGCAGTGGCGAGCAGCACAGCACAGCGAGAGAACGATTTGGCATTTACGCTTTTCTCTCTCTACTGCTGATTGATGGATTCGTCGGATCACAAGTTCCCGATTCTCTCTTGACTCCACTTCAAACCTCAACGACTCCCTACTTCACCTCGCCAATCAGTTAACAGCCGCCCGCTCGGAGTTGCGGCGTCCGATTCGCAACTGGCTTGAGGTGAGCCACGTTTTGCGATTGAGGAATTTATGTGTGCTTTCTTTTGAGTTTCGACGGAATTGGTGGATGTGAGTTTGGATTTGTGATGCATTCTGTGGTTCTGTGGTGATGCTGGACCGAACGTGGTGGTCGATTTAGGGTTCAGGTGTTGGATTCTCTGAGATGATGATTGGGGGCTGTGGATGATATGCGGATGGAGGAGGTTTGAGTGTTTGTGGTTGGAGGTGTAGGTGTGTTGCGGAGGGGGTTTTTCTATGCCTAGGCTGGATAGGATGACTTCGGATCTTAGCAGGACTGGAACGGCTGAGAGGGACTTGGAACAGGTTTTGAATCTTTTTTCTTTTCCAGTTTGGATTGTTGTATTTTCAGTGTGATTGATTTTCTATTTTTTTTCCTTTTTGTATATCTAGTTTGGTTTTTGACTAGTGATGTGAACTGCTGTCCTTATTCAGTATGTTGATAATGGGTAATGGACACCTTGAATCTGGAAGGACCTTATTGGATAATTTCCTAGTTCTTTCGTAGTTGTCACTGTGTTGATTCTACGTAATAATGGTGCATTGTGTCTGGCTTTGACTTTTGAAGATTTTTAGATACAATCTGAGAAAATGAACTTGAGAGTTATATGCAGTATATGTTGCTTCAACCTGTTAGGACCCACTGCTCATAAAAATTAAAAACTCAGGAGTCTCCAAAAGCATTCTCAGTGATTTATGACATTTTTGATTTAAATTCAGTTTGACGGTGTTTTTAAAATAGGCCATAACTGCTCTGAAGAAAGGAGCGTATCTCCTCAAATACGGAAGAAGAGGAAAGCCTAAATTTTGCCCCTTCAGACTTGCAAACGTAAGCTCACTGCCCTCAAATTTTGCCATTAAATATAAATTTATCGTGCAAATTTTATATTTCTAGCATTTATCTAGTGTTTAAAAAGGGATGGAATCAAACCTTTACTTGTAAGGATGAAGTTGTGAAACATTCTAGTGCTACAGTACCTTCAATGAAGTATTGTTTCTAATTGATAGCTAGTCGAGTCTAGGAAAATAAAAGAAAATTTTAGCAAGTATTTTTTTTCACCCACCCCATTAGTGGATGCTTGCAACTGTGATCACTATACTTTATGCCAATTACTCAATTCCTTTGTATAACATGACTGTTACTATTGGAATTTGAATTTTGTAATTTTTTATCATATTCTGTTTTCTTTCAGGATGAATCTGTTTTAATATGGTTTTCTGGGAAAGAGGAGAAAAAACTCAAGCTAAGTCATGTTACCAGAATCATATCTGGGCAACGAACAGTAAGTTCTTAACTAGTCAATATATGTATGATACTTCCCTATACAAAGCTCTCAATTATCTGTTTTTGATTAGTTGTCTGCAAATTTAAGAGCTCTGCAAAATTTGAGACTGCAACTGCTATTTAAAATTCATTTCAGCTAGTGTGGAATATAAAAGTTCCAATCCTGTACCTTCTTAACATGAGGCGACCTTGGTTTATAATAACAAGAAATGAACAATTCTTGTGTAAAAGGTGTTAACTTATTTGAACAGGGGATTCCTGATGTATTTATGTTTCTGACTTGTATATCTATATGCGATATACTTGCTAAACTATATATCTCATCACGATTAACAGATCATTTAACTGCAATGCTATTTTCATATAAAGCTCGTCTCCATATCAATTTATTTGGTTTGATTAAAATATTAAATGTTCACTTTTGATTGTTTGCATGTATATATTTCAGCCAATATTCCAAAGGTATCCACGCCCTGAGAAGGAATACCAGTCTTTTTCTCTTATATACAATGAGAGGTCACTGGATCTGGTAAGGGATTCCTGGAAAATATGGCTTCTATGTTATTATATTTCATTGCAGCTTAACATCCTTGCCATGTATTTGCACTCATTAGATATGCAAGGATAAAGATGAAGCTGAGGTTTGGTTTAGTGGACTTAAGGCGTTGATATCCCGAACCCATCAAAGAAAATGGAGAACCGAGTCAAGAAGTGATGGGATTTCTTCAGAAGCAAACAGTCCCAGAACTTACACTCGTAGGAGTTCCCCGCTGCATTCTCCCTTTACTAGTGGTGATTGTCCCAAGGTAAAGACTTCATTTTTTATTCTTCTGCATGGGACTGTCCGTTTAGTTTGTTCTCTTTACTGCTCAGGATCCTGTGGATCAAAACCGTTTGCATAGTCCCTTTGGAAGCCCCCCTAAACATGGCCAGGATAAGGGGTATTCAGATGTGATATTATGTGCACCGCCAAAGGGTTTTTTCCCTTTGGACTCTATTAGCGGTTCCATGCATTCTGTATCTTCTGGAGGCTCAGAGAGTGTGCATGGTCATGCAAAAGCAATGGGGATGGATGCTTTTAGGGTTAGTCTCTCTAGTGCTGTGAGTTCCTCAAGCCAAGGTTCTGGGCACGATGAAGGCGATGCCTTGGGTGATGTCTTCATATGGGGGGAGTGTACGGGAGATGGTGTGCTAGGAGGAGGAGTCCATCGAGTTGGCGATTCATTTGGTACGAAAACAGATGCATTATTGCCTAAAGCTTTAGAATCAGCTGTAGTGCTTGATGTCCAAAACATAGCCTGTGGAGGGCGTCATGCAGCATTGGTAACTAGGCAGGGTGAAGTTTTCTCTTGGGGACTGGAATCTGGAGGCAGGCTTGGTCATGGTGTAGATTCTGATGTCTTGCATCCAAAGCTTATTGATGCACTTAGTAGTACAAGTATAGAACTTGTCGCATGTGGTGAATACCATTCATGTGCTGTCACGTTGTCTGGTGATCTCTATACTTGGGGCGATGGAACTTATAATTTTGGTCTTCTTGGACATGGGAATCAAGTTAGCCACTGGGTTCCGAAAAGAGTGATTGGGCCACTGGAAGGTGTACATGTTTCATATATTTCCTGTGGCCCTTGGCATACGGCTGTGGTAACATCCGCCGGACAACTATTTACTTTTGGAGATGGAACTTTTGGTGTTCTAGGACATGGGGATCGAATAAGTTACTCACAGCCCAGAGAAGTCGAATCACTTAAAGGTCTCCGAACTGTATGGGCAGCATGTGGTGTTTGGCACACTGCTGCTGTTGTGGAAGTTATGGTTGGGAACTCAAGCTCGAGCAATTGCTCATCTGGAAAGCTTTTTACGTGGGGTGACGGAGATAAGGGCAGACTTGGTCATGGCGACAAAGAAACTAAACTTGTTCCGACTTGTGTTGCTGCACTTGTAGAGCCAAATTTTTGTCGAGTTGCCTGTGGACACAGCCTTACAGCTGCTTTAACTACCTCCGGACATGTTTATACCATGGGAAGTCCAGTTTATGGCCAACTTGGAAACCCTCAAGCTGACGGCAAGCTCCCAACCCGTGTGGAAGGGAAGCTGGCGAAGAGTTTTGTTGAGGAACTTTCATGTGGTGCGTATCATGTTGCAGTTTTAACTTCAAGAACTGAAGTTTACACATGGGGAAAGGGAGCAAATGGTCGACTAGGCCATGGTGATATCGAAGATAAGTACTCCCCAACTTTGGTAGAAGCATTGAAAGACAAACAAGTTAAAAGTATTGCTTGTGGTGCTAATTTTACTGCTGCTATCTGTCTTCACAAGTGGGTTTCTGGTGTTGATCAGAGCATGTGTTCGGGCTGCCGATTACCATTCAATTTCAAAAGGAAACGACATAACTGTTACAATTGCGGGCTTGTCTTCTGTCATACTTGCAGCAGTAAGAAGTCCCATAAAGCTTCCATGGCTCCAAATCCCAATAAACCTCATCGTGTCTGTGATAACTGCTATAACAAATTAAGGAAAGCTATTGAGACTGATGCTTCTTCCCAAGCTTCTGTGAGAAGAAGAGGATCTCTAAATCAAGGGCCAAATGAGTTAGTTGATAAGGATGAGAAGTTGGATCCGAGACCTCATGCACAATTTGCTAGATATTCATCGATAGAATCTTCGAAACAGATGGAAAGCAAATATTCAAAGAGAAACAAGAAACTAGAATTTAACAGCAGCCGCGTGTCACCAATTCCGAATATGAATTCACAGTGGGGGGCCCTTAACATTACTAAATCCTTCAATCCAGTTTTTGGTACATCCAAGAAGTTTTTTTCAGCATCTGTTCCGGGATCTAGAATTGTGTCACGGGCAACATCTCCAATCTCAAGAAGAAGCCCTACTCGTTCAACAACACCTACTCCTACTCTTGGAGGACTAACAACTCCAAAAATTGTTGTGGATGATGCTAAAAGGACATGTGATTCCCTTAACCAAGAAGTCATAAAGTTAAGATCACAGGTATATATTTATTTACACAGATTTGTGTCACTCTGATATGTGGAATGATCTTATAGACATCATGAAGCATTCCACATCATATAAAGAGAAATGCCATCTCTTGCAAATAACTGTTTGTTGTTGGTACATTTTCTTACCATTGATAAAATATTGTCCTGGCAATACTATTTTCTGCCTTCTCAGTTCGTGCGTCATTACTCTTGTCATATTACCTGAGTTTGTCCCGTGGAGACCAAGTAAGCTTTGTTGAGTGATAATTTAAAAGATAAAAATTTCCATTTTGTGTAAAATTCTACTTGGTTACCATATCACTAGCTTAGCTGTTAGCTGACCACGATGTTTCTTCTGGCTGCAGAAGTATTGCTAGCATAGATTGGGTTCTATATACCATTTTATACTGAGATAACACAATAAGACTTATTTTGCTTCACATTTTAAGATATAAAGATAGCTCACTAATACAAAGTTGAATGGGATCTATATGTTTATATACAGACTAATGGATGGCCTCCTTTAGATTTATGTTCCTTCTTCAATTTGCACGTGACGTTCGGAGGATCTCTCTGTAGGTTTTATCTTTGACTTGCAATGTCTCTGGAGATAATGAATGGTCTTTTGACAATGCATTTATTTTTCTACTCTTTTCAGGTTGAAAGTCTTAGTCGGCAAAATCAGCTTCGAGAAAGTGAGCTGGAAAGAACTAATAAGCAATTGAAGGAGGCAATAGCAATTGCAAGTGAAGAGTCTTCGAAATGCAAAGCAGCAAAGGAAGTGATCAAGTCGCTTACTGCTCAAGTAAGTATCATAAGCCAAATATATGGAAGTGGTTAAAATCTTTGCTTGATTCGAAATTTGTAATTCGTAATTTATGTACCGTAGGATGGTATACATGCACCTCCTGCTCTTCCATTTGAACAAGACAGGAGCAGTTAAGCTTGAGTCGGGTGCATCAATCTTTTTCTGTTGTTTTTAATGGAATCTACAAAATCTTTTTCTATATGGGTAGTTTGACTAGTTCACTTTATGTGTACTAAATAATCTATAGAGAAGTATTTGGCCATAAAAGGATGATTTCTGATGTTCATCCGTACATCAATTTATATCGAGCTAGTTACACAGTTTAGGGATTCCATGCCTAATCTAGATGATTACAATTGATATACAAATCCAGCAGAATATATTCGATATTCAACATAATCAATATTGTCACACCTTAACAGCAAACTGGTTGGATTTCATCCCGTGTTCTTAAGAGTAGTTTGGTAATGTGTTACAGAAATTGAATATATTCAGAACCAAAATTTATTTTGTATACTTTACATCTTTATAATTGATGTTTTATTATATGTAACTTACATATATATTTTGTTTTTTGGGTGTATAGTTAAAAGAAATGGCAGAGCAGCTGCCTGTGGCAGCATCCAGAAGTGTCAAATCTCTTCCTTTTGCGCCAACTGACCTACTGAATGGATCTAATGATCAATTTAGCAGTCCAGCCATGCACCAAGATTCAGAAATTAATGGTGTAAACAACTTCTTACTTTCCAATGGGTCAAGTCCATCCAGTAACCGTAATTCAGGCTATAACAAACTAGCCAACTCTGATCCTGCTACAAGAAATGGAAACACTCCCAAGGAAAGTGAGAATCGTCATGATAGTGAAAAGGTTGAGCAAGATGAGCCTGGTGTTTATATTACACTAACTACATTGCCTGGTGGTGTGAAAGATCTCAAACGGGTTCGATTCAGGTACATTTCCTCGTATTATATACAGTTCTTACGTATGCATTAAATTGGGTTTAGTATCTCTCCATCTAAAGCATTAATTACCTCATTTATGGTAATATGTCTGCTACTTCAAAATATGTTGGATAATCTTGAACTGCAAACTTTACAACCAGTTCATGTCTTTATCACCTCCACATCTGGAATTAATATAGTTTCATATTTGGTCTATACTGTCATAATTTTAGTCAAATTCATCATGCTGCAGGTAGTTACCTAAGACTATTTTAATATCAGAATAGTTTACGTTTTCAAATCTATATGTGGACATTCATAATCTTGAATCTTGCTAGCAAAATGTTAACTGGATGGTTACTCCGTGAATTTCAGCCGGAAGCGATTTAGTGAAAAGCAAGCAGAAGCATGGTGGGCAGAGAATCGAGCAAGAGTTTATGAGAAGTACAACGTCAGGATGATGGACAAGTCGAGCATTGGGGTTGGAAGTGACGGCAAACCCCAATGACACAGCGAGTCTAGCATCATGTAGATGATAAGCTGTTCAAAGTTATACTGGCTTGGTCGAACCAAGCACCCAGTTTGACTATCACCTCAGGGGCCAAGTATACACAGCTTCATATAACAGACGAGTTCAGTGGCTCCTGTTATTGACCTAACTCAAAAGGTGCATCGATTTTTTCTGGCGTGGATATAGTTTTCATAATGTGGAGGGGTTTTGGAGCCGGGAAATGTAAATTTCCAGTAGGTAGTGGCGTTTTCTATGTAAATTTCTTGGAAGGAGGCTTGCTATCTTCTCCAGCTATGAGTTTCAGTCTAATGATTTGGTTTAATAAACATGCATGTAGAAAACTTGGCTTTGCCATGGATGGCTTATTGAATCTTTCAGCTTGTTCTTGTTGAAATCAATCTCAAAGAAACTCAGCTTTTGAAACCCCCCAGTTTCTTATATTTGCTAATTGGGTTTCTTTTTATTCATCCGCCAATTCAGGTCACTGTCAGTCTCATTCTTAATTCTTCTCTGAACAGTCTTCCATCACCAAAATGCAGAAGCAGCACAAATTTATGCCCTCACCCCTTTCAAGCAAATGGTGGGGATTATCATCACAGATTCTCTGTTTTCACTGTTACATTGTCTTTCACCAGACCAGATGACAAGCTATTTTTTCACCTCCTAATAGGTCAAGTAAGATGATCGAATGTAGTCAAATAATTTACAATCGGTAAGCCGTATTGAACCTGTGGCTGCATATTGGCATGATGCACAAAACTGTACAAGAAGTTGTCCAGACGACCGAAACTGTACAACTTCGTATGAAGAGTGACTCAAATCTGAGAGCGCGAAATCCGTGATGTGGACTTAAAGATAATGACGTCTCTTAAAGATAACATTGAGAAGAGTCTTAAAGATAACATTATCAAGTAACATCGGGATCGCAACAAACTATCAAAACAACAATAGCGAAAAGATCATTCCCAACAAACTACTTGGAGATCACAACAAATTAGTTGGATTCGTGCGATGCAATCCAGTATAAATAAGAGCTACATGCAGCCTATGAAGATATGATTGGAAGAGAAAATCGTGAGCTGATATTGAAAGATTCACAAGTATCAAAGACAACCTGGAAAGCATACAATCTTGTGCTATCAACAACACCAGACGCAGGAGACTCAAACAGTGGGTAGAGACGGGAGGTCCACATTCAGGGGGAACCTGAGTGCCAGTCACTATTAGATGAATATAGGTTAGAATAGAGAGAGACTCTGCTGTTCTGTAATGTCCTTGTACTCGGTCGTGATATAGTAAATTGGTTCCACGGGCTTGGGATAAGCCCCCCAGACGTAGGCTAGTTACAGCCGAACTGGATAATCACTCTTGTGTCCTTAGCAGTAGCTTACTTTCTTTCGTTTTTTTATTCTGCCGCCTTACTTGTTCAAGGAAGAAGTCCTACTAACAAGTTGAACAAGATCCTGCCATCAAACATTCACCATTCAGCATTTTCAATTGGTATCAGAGCGGCTTGCTCAACAAACAAAGTGAAAGATCTTGGTATAAGGTTGAAGAACGATGAGTATGAGAGAAGGGCAGAGTATAGCGCGACCCCCTTTGTTGGACGAAGACAACTACGGCTACTGGAGAGCCAGAATGAAAGCATACATTCAAATCATCAACGATCGAGCATGTAGAGCCATTCTAAAACCATGGAGTGCTCCAAAGACAAAGGACAAAGACGGAAACGAGATTGACAAACCTGAAGAAAAATGGACAAAGGATGAAGAATAAGCCTGAACCAGGATGAAGAATTTTTTTTTATTAAAAAAAATGCCCGAACCAGCAATGCAAAAGCTTTGAATGTCATCTTCTCCGGAGTAGATGAGAAGATCTTCAAACTCATCTTAAAATGCGAAGTAGCCTAAGAAGCTTGGGACATATTGGCAACTCATCATGAAGGAACCGACAAGGTAAAGTTGTCCCGTATGCAAATGATCAACACACAATTTGAGGAGTTGAAGATGGATGAAACCGAGACTATAAGAGAATTCTTCGCAAAACTGGGAGATCTCTCCAATCAAGCATTCAACCTAAGAGAACCCATGCCTGAAGAGAAGCTGGTGAGAAAAGCATTGCGATCACTACCTACTAGATTCGAAACGAAAGTGACCGCAATCGAGGAA
Organism: Umbilicus rupestris; assembly: GCA_963678935.1. Classification (NCBI taxonomy): domain Eukaryota; kingdom Viridiplantae; phylum Streptophyta; class Magnoliopsida; order Saxifragales; family Crassulaceae; genus Umbilicus; species Umbilicus rupestris. The sequence goes on along the minus strand of OY787623.1, from coordinate 10,851,911 downwards.
GCTCAGGATATAAAAAGCATGCGACTCGATGACCTCCTAGGATCACTCACCACCTATGAAATGAGGATAGATATCAACCAATCTGCATTCAAAGACAAGACTATTAGATTAAAAGCTGAGGCAACAGATTATGATAGTGGAGAAGAAATCTCAGAAGCAATGGATCTCTTGAGTAAAAAGTTTGAAAAGTTCATGAACAAGTTGAACAAGAAAGTGGTGGGACAGTCCGCTCAGCATAACAGGCAGTACAGATCCAGAAGAAATTCTCAGACCAGAGGAAGGCAACTCGACTCAAAGGAACAAAACCATCCCAAGGGGATTCAACGCAAAGAATGCGAAGGATACAGACACATTCAGGTAGAGTGTGCAAATACTCGCAAAAGGAACAACAAGTCCTTGACAATTACATGGAATGATGAAGATTCTGAAGAGGACGTGCCTGAAGAGAACAACAACAATATTGTGGCCCTGACCTCTAAAATTTCAAAAATCTATACCAGCAGTTGTTCAAGTGAAGAGTCGGACATTGAAAACAGTGAAGATGATAAACCCAGCAAAGAATGCAACATCAAAAAATTCTCACTCTTGTACACAAAGTGGACTGAAGTAGTAAGCATCAACACCTAAACTCAACACCACCATCAGCGATTTAAAAGAGAAGAACACTCAGCTACAAACGCAGAACAGTATCTTGGAGAAAGAAAAAACTGAGCACTACGGAATCATCAATCGGTTGCAACAAGAACTCGCTGAAGTCACAGAAGAACTGAGGTCTGTGAAGAAGTTTCAAAGAATGTTCAACACTAGAACCAACAAGGTAGACTCCATTCTATACATGCAGAGACCAATCAAGGACACGAGAGGCATTGGATTCACTGGACCCAAGACAACTAACAAGATGGTGTTTGTCAGGGAAGCTGAGAAGATCTCTTGAATCATATCCAGACTTGCAAAAAAACCAGCAGCATGGAAGGAGAAAAGAAGGTGTATTACTGCAACAGATCTGGACATATTAAAAGAAATTGTCATATCAAAAGAAGAGACTTAAGCACGAGGCGTGACAATAAGTGGATCTGGAGAGCGAAGGAGAGAAGAGAATCATGTTGTTGCCTACAGCATGACCACACACAGAAAAGGAGAAGGAGGAGTCTCAGGAGCCAGCAGAGGAAGAGGCTCAGAATGTACAAGAAACTGTTCGAACAAATGATCCAGTACAGATGGAAGAAATGACAGAAGATCAGCCAGAAGAAGTCAACCCTGAACCTATACGCGTTCCAACACTGATGAAAAGCTTGCTTCAAAGGAACTGCCCTCGCTATTCAGAAAACACACTCTCGGCGGAAAAATCAGATTACAAGTTGTTTATTGGGCGCCACATCAATGATCTCCAAGAGGTTACTGAAGATGTTCTAGATGATGTTCCAGTAGCTGCAATACCAAGTCAAGAGGGCATCTGGGCTAGGGAAACTTTCTCATGTTGCAGCGGGCACAGATTCTCAATCTCATCATGGACATGAAGTACCCAACGCAGCCTCCTCCAGACGCTTAAAGGTATGTGGCATTTCCAACAAAAAGAGGGAGAAAGGTATGGACAACTGCACTAATGACATTATGTATTTTGACTATGATGCTATGTTGTTGCATTGATAATGGTGTGTCCAAGACGGAGCAAGTACTCGCATGGAAGCAGGTCAGTTTTGCTGCAAATGCCAAGGGGGAGATTGTGACTGCATATTGACATGGTTCACAAAACTGTACAAGAAGTTGTCCAGGCGACCGAAGCTGTACAACTTCGTATGAAGAGTGACTCAAATTCTGGAGCTCGAAATCCATGATATGGGCTTAAAGATACTGACGTCTCTTAAAGATAACATTGAGAAGAGTCTTATTATCAGATGATGATGAAATCATATGATTTGTGGCTCCTGAATCGATATACCAATCAGAGGTGCGAGATGAAGGCTCCATTTGAGTGAGGACTGAAAAGAATCAACTAAATGAGCAGAAACTCGTTGTCGGTAAGATGACACAATATGGTAACAATTAGAGGCAATATGGCCAGGTTTCCCACACCATTGGCAATGAACACGATTACGACCATAACCACGGCCACCTCGTCTTCCACTAGATCAAGCTCCACGAGAAGTCCTACACGTTCCAAGGTCTTCATGGAACGAGAATTGTTATCCAAACTAGGTTGATTTGAGGCAACAAAAACAACCGAACCAACAGTAGAATGCATCAAGGATGTCTTAGACGAATCATGGCCAGACAAGAAAGATATGAAAGGCTCGTGATTTTCGGCCTGAGCAACAACATCCGTATACATCGAAGATCGAGATAAGTTTAAGAGTGGTGCACTAAAATCTTTATATTCAGAACCAAGAGCGCATAACCTGGTCATCATTTGTGGCAGCAGCACCCATGGATGACAATTGATCGAAAATAGCCTTGAAATAAGATGTAACTCATGAACCGTACATGTAAGTCAAAGATTGAGAACCCGATCACGAAGTTGTAATATATGCTAGATCGACTTCGATTTTGATAGACAGTAGAAAGGGTATTCCATATTTGCTGAGTTGTGGAACATCTGATGACCTCCGCCATGGCCTCCTCTGTAAGGGAAGAAAAAAGGAGACCACATAAGCGTTGATCCTTTGCAACTCAATCGTCAAAACCAAGAACATAGGCATTATATGCCACTTTAGCAGCCGCATCGACGGACGGATCAATTGGATCGGGCTCAGGTGGGCATGGGTTGGATCCGTCTAAAAAAACTAAACAATTGTTGAGAACGCAGGACATGAGTGACCTGCGTCTTCCATAACATATAGTCAGAGGCCGATAATTTGATATTGAACATGAGAATAAGTGCGTTGTATGGAAGTTTGTGATCAGCCATGGCGGCGACGGAAGTCCGATGGAAAAAGAAGAAGAAAAAAGAAAAAGAGGGAGAGAGAGAGAGAAGGCCGCCGCTTAATTTGATCTAGCTGATACCATGTGTGACTGTAAATCACCGTGAGTAGAGTAACAGTACTGAGAAGTATAAATAAAACACAAAGGGTACGAAAGTAAAGTTTAATCTAAATTCAGTGAGTATAGTTCAATTATATTGAAAAATATAAATAAAACACAAAATGTTTAAAAGTAAATTCTAATATAAATTCTAATTTATTTGTTTATTCTATCGATAACTACTCCAATATAAGTCTACCTCGAATGGACCTAACTGGTAAGGTAATGATAGCGTTCGCAACCCACATTTACGAAGGTCTTGGCTGGTCAGCTAAATTCAGAATATTAAACGCAGCAGAAGTCGATAGTTCCGCATCATTGGTGCCATCCTGGGCGTGGTGGCCATTTGCTGTGTTGCTACATTGATTGCAACACTGGTAAGAAGAAGAAAGCACATCCAAGTCAGTAAGAGGCTAATCAAAGTAAACACATTGCAAGATAACCAAATTGGTTTGTCTACAAAACAAAAGCAGAAAGCAGGATTGGAAGATTGGAAACATCACTGGAGGAAGAAATATTGGCGAAGGCATATTCACACTCAAATATTATTTCAATCATAGGCCACAGACAAGATAGGAGTCGTGGAAGATGTTTGAGTTCATACTGGGGGAACTTTAGGTCGTACCTTGAAAGAAAAAGGAGAATCATTAAGTGGGACAAGAGGATAGACATAGCAATGCAGATCTCAGGTGCCATTCAAATGCTGCACATGTACATGAACCCTCCTGTTGTTCATGGATAAATAACATCGAGGACTTTGGAATGCTCATCGTGGAATTATTGCGAGGAGAGGTACCTGTCAACAAAGAAGATTTGGAGTCCGTAATGAACTTTGACAAAAGGATGAGTATCCAAAGGAGCAAGTAACAATAAAGAGTTTGGCCAAGTTCAAAGAAGTTGGCAATGGTGCCAAAAAGGTTGAGGACGAGAAAATGAGCCCTCAGATTGTCCATGTTGTCGTAAGTCTGAAGCAAATCAAGCAATTGAATAGCACTTCATCATCCTGAAAGCCAAAGAGGATTATAAACATCAAAGAAGCCAATAAAAAGAATAACAGAGTGTGAAAAACTAAAGACTGTAAACTGAAATTTTGGTGAAAGTTCTTATTTCCATTGATGAGAAATCAGGCTTTTAAATACAGCCTTACACTAACAGAAATGAAGAAAAAGACGGAAACTGACTCCATCAGACTTGGACAACTTCAGAATGCTAAACAACACAATTATTGTTAACAAAAAACTAACTAGACCCGTTCAAATAGGAATTGCACCACGATCACCTCAACAGCCGCTCCAACAAATCTTCTCCTAAACTGGAATTACTCAAAGAGTATCCAGTTTAATCTTTTAGTTTGAACACCAAGTAGAGAATGCAGCTTAATAAAAGTGTCAAGCTTCATGGGCTTAGTCATAATGCCCGCGATTTGATCACTCGTTCCACAATATGTCAGCTTTATCACCTCCTGATTGCATAACTCGCGCAAATAGTGATAACGAACGTCAAATGTGCTTTGTCCTTTTGTGCATAACAGGATTTCTCGACAACTTGATGGTAAAGATGTTGTCACAAAGAACTTCAATGCACTGATCTTGCGAGCAACCTAGCTGATCCAACAAGTGCTTTACACAAATGGCATGGCATGCGCAAGCTGTTGCGGCTACATACTCGGCCTCTGAAGAGCTTAAAGTTACAATGGGTTGCTTTCTAGAGCTCCAACAGACGGCAGCCCCGCTTAGTAAAAATACATAATCAGATGTACTTTTCCTATCATCCAAGTCTCCAGCGTAGTCGCTATCAGTGTATGCCCTCAGTGTATGCGCTTGGCGGCATTCCAATGTTCTTCAAATGGGTCTGACATAAACCTGCTTATGAGACAAACCACAAACATGATATCCGGCCTTGTAATAGTAACATACATAAGACTGCCCACAAGTTGCTTAAATCGCACAACATCTATTTTCTTGCTTTCACAATGCTTGGTAAGTCTTGTACCAGGAACAATTGGATTTTTCACATGATTAGAATTCCACATGAATCTTTCAAGCATTTCTCTAATGTACTTTCTCTGACATATATGAATTCCATCCTTGCCTTGATCATCGTCAACGCCAAGAAAGTATTTCATTTTTCTTAAGTCAGACATCTCAAATTCTTTCGTCATGGAGTCTTTAAATTGACTACGCATCACACCAACATTACCTGTGTAGATAAGATCATCAACATAAAGACTTACCATGAGGATTTTCCTTTCAATAACCTTGATAAACAAGCTATGATCCTGGCTACTGCTCCTGAAACCTTCGTGTTCAAAATACAATTTGATCCGAGAATACCAAGCTCGTGGAGCTTGTTTTAGTCCGTATAATGCTTTCTTGAGTCGATAAACCTTGTCTTTGTTCTCTTGTTGTACATATCCTTCAGGTTGCTCTACATACACTATTTCCTTCAACTCTCCATACAAAAAAGCAGACTTCACGTCCAACTGATCAATAACCCAGTCATTTTTCGCAGCTACGGCTAGCATGATTCGCACCGTATCCCAACGCACTGTTGTTCCCGTAGGCTCAATGGGTTGTGATCGATGACAACAGATATCGTTTGAATCGCGTGGAAGCTTTCCTAAATCGATATTTCGCCCCCTATGAGCCTTGGGGAATCCAAGAAATTCGAGATGAGATAAGACAAACGTTACAACCCTCGTTTAGGCTCCAAACGAGAGTCCACACTCAAGAATGTCTAAATGCACTCAAATATATCCAAGAAACTCAGATTTTGTGTTGTCTTTTCTTGTTTTCTATATCATGTGGGTTCTTCTCTTTGTTCTTATAAAGAACACAACCTCCAGGTAGTTCGCTGGACGGTTACTGAAGATGGGGACGTGGGTAGTTGTCTGCGTAGTGGACAGTTACGTAAACGTGGGCAGTTACTTGAGCAGTGGACATGTATGGGGACCCGTCCGCAAGACAAGATAACATGGGTGTAGTTACATCCATAGTGGGCACCAATAGTGGCCACGTTCCAGAAACTGCTCCAAGCAGTTCTTTGCCTTGTCCATCCATAAAGAACACACACTCGTCCACACAAGTGAAATCACTTAAATCCCCAACAATCCTCCCCCATTTAAGTGCATTTACCATAACTAGTGCATAAGCGGAAATGTCCATAGGATTGAATTTCCACGTAGTGTGCTATTTCAAACACCCTAAATATGAATGGTATCTATAAGATTTGAACCATCATATCCCTCTTGGATGAATAAAGGTAACACACACACAAGCTATATGACAATTCAAAAGTCTTTCCTTGACTCATTAACGGCCTTGAGTCCATATCTATTCATATGCGCATATGAAGCGTTACCCAATCGCTTCATGAAGCGGCCAAACTTCACGCATACATAGGTAGTTTCCTTAATCAGGGGACGTGTCCCCTGTTGTGTACCACTCCTTACATTTTTTCAAAGAAAACTAACCTTCTTCAAGTGGACAAGAGCACCCTTGGGGACTATTTTGTGCTCTCCAGTTCTCTAGAAATGAGCTTGTGCCACATTGAACTCTGTCCCGGAGTTACCGGTAAGAGTTGGGTGTCCCACCCCTAGAGGACTATTCGGGTACCAGTCCCATCCCCTTATTAGACTTTGAAACCAAGTCTTTCGCTAACCCCTTCGTCAAGTGGTCAGCCATATTTTGTTGTGATCTAACAAAATCAACCGTTATCACCCCGTGCATAAGGAGCTCTCTTATAACACTATGTCTCACACCCAAGTGTCGAGACTTTCCATTGTACACATGACTATGAACCTTAGCCAATGTAGTTGCGCTATCACAATATATTGATATGGGTGAAACTGGTTTTTCCCATAATGGAATATCACAGATTAAGTTCCTTAACCATTCCGCTTCTTTTCCCGCAGAAAATAAGGCAACAAATTCTGATTCCATAGTTGAGGACGTGATACAAGTTTGTTTCTTGGAAGCCCATGAAATGGCACCTCCCCCAAGCAGAAATATCCATCCACTTGTTGAGGAGTAGTCCTCTGCATTCGTAATCCAACTTGCATCTGTGTACCCGTCCATAACAGAAGGATACCCTGTGTACTGGAGTCCCTAGTGTAAGGTTCCTTTCAGGTACCTAAGTACTTTATGTACCGCGTCCCAGTGATGCTCACCAGGGTTGCTTGTGTACTGACTTAGCTTACCTATTGCAAATGCAATGTCAGGTCTGGTGCTAGTCATTGCATACATCAAACACCCAATGATTTTAGAGTATTCCAACTGATTAACAGTTTTTCCCGTATTGGGAACGAGTCCCTGGGAAGGGTCATATGGGGTGCTAACTGGTTTACACTCAAAATAATTGAATTTCTTTAACACCTTCTCAATATAATGAGATTATGTTAACATCAGTCCCGACTGATTTCTAATTATCCTAATTCCAAGGATAACAGCAGCCTCCCCCATATCTTTCATGGAAAATTGCGATGACAAAAATTCCTTAGCACTGAGTACCCGTCCCTGATCTGTACCAAAGATCAGCATATCATCTACATATAGACAAATTATGACTCCATTTCTGGAATCGTCAAATTTGCTATACACACACTTGTCCGCTTGGTTTAACACAAAACCATTGGACAATACAACCTCATCAAATCTTTGATGCCACTGTTTAGGGGCTTGTTTCAATCCATATAGGGACTTGACCAGTTTGCACACCTTGTGCTCATGTCCCCTAACAGCGAACCCGTCCGGTTTTTTTATGTAAATTTCCTCTTCCAAGTTTCCATTCAAGAACGCTGTCTTGACATCCATTTGATGGATAATTAACTTGTGAATTGCCGCCAAGGCAATCAACAACCTGATGGTTGATATGCGAGCAACCGGTGCATATGTATCAAAGTAATCCGTCCCTTGCTTTTGTCTAAAGCCTTGAACCACAAGTCTTGCTTTGAACTTGTCTATGCTTCCGTCCGTTCTCATTTTCTTTTTGAATATCCACTTACTTCCCAACGGTTTGCAACCCGGTGGAAGGTCAATTAATATCCAAGTACCATTTCCCAAGATGGAATCCATCTCATCATTGATTGCCTCCTTCCAAAAGGATGCATCACGAGACTTCAAAGCCTCATCAAAGGTTCTAGGATCGGACTCACTCATGTAACAGTACATGTACTGTGATCCGACTTCGTCCCTAGTCCCTTCAACTAAGTAAGTCAGAAAATCATTTCCAAATGACTTTTCTTTCCTTACTCTGGTACTTTTCCTTACAGGTACCCGTCCCTCCGAGGAACCTTGAGGACCCGTCCATGAGTCAGGATCCAGAGTCAAGTCATTTGACATGGACTCTGTCCGGAACCTGTTCGCACAATCATCATCAGTATTTGAGCACCTCGATGTTAGGCGTCCTATATATAAGCCATTCTTAGACAAAATGAATTTATCGGCTTCAAACACTTGCCGAAAACCCATCTTACAAAGAAGTGCACCAGAAACCAAGTTTTTACGAACTTGAGGAACAAATAAAACATTACATAAATCTAATGTCTTTCCAGAAGAAAATTCTAACACTATTTGTCCACAACCTAGTACAGGAACTACAGACTCGTTACCCATGCGCAGGACTCGTCCACTGCTCAATGAGGTAAACGTTTGGAACATGCTCTTGTCCCTACACACATGTGCTGTTGCACCCGAGTCTACCCACCAAGAAGTCTCATCAGTCTGCATGAAACATGCCTCAAAAATATTAGTTACATATTCTACCATTTGATAGGTGTTCATATGTAGCACAGGTTCCCTGAAGGGACCCGTCCCATTCTGACCTTGATGAGTTTTCTGAACAGGTTCCTTAGAACCCTGAACAGAGTTTGCAGCATTTGCTTTCTTCTTCTTTTCAACACGACAATCACGTTTAAAGTGACCCGTCTTACCACAAGTCCAACATGCTTTCTCAGCACCCGTCCCTTGCTTGGACTGCTTTATGTATGGACCCGTACCCATGCTGTTGGAAGGCCTTTTCTTGCCTTTCCCTTTGTTCCCACCTTCTTCCACCACATTGATGGAATTAGGCACCTCTGGATTTTTGCCCTTCTCTTGCGCACGAATGCCTTCTTCGATGCGCAAATGGCTACCAAGCTCATCAAGAGAAATATTCTCTTTCTTGTGCTTCAACATGTTCTTGAATTCTCTCCACGAGGGAGGTAACTTGTCAATGATACTTGACACCTTGATGGACTCATCCATCTTCAAGTCATGTTGGGCAAATTGCCCCAAGATACGTTGTATCTCATGGAATTGTTCCATAACCGGACGTGTGTCCACCATCTTGTAATCATTGAAATTACTTACAAGAAACTTCACGCTTGAGGCATCCTCAGCGATATACTTGGATTCAAGTGAATTCCACAGTTCCTTAGCAGATTCAAAATGTTGATAGATATCAAACAAGGAATCGGACATACCATTGAGGACGTGTCCCCTGCAGATGTAGTCATCATTCTCCCATTTGTTCCTCCGCCTTATGTCCTCCAGTGGAGCATCGTCCCCTGCCTCAGGAATGGGTGTAGACAGCACATAGGCCACCTTCAAATTGGCCAGCATAAAATGCATCTTCTTTTGCCAACGCCGGAAGTCAGTTCCTTCAAACTTGCTCAGCTTCTCCACATTGCTTGCTATCTCTCGGACAGTTGTCATGATCACCGAAAATATCGATTTAGATTGTTGTTCCCGTAGGCTCAATGGGTTGTGATCGATGACAACAGATATCGTTTGAATCGCGTGGAAGCTTTCCTAAATCGATATTTCGCCCCCTATGAGCCTTGGGGAATCCACGAAATTCGAGATGAGATAAGACAAACGTTACAACCCTCGTTTAGGCTCCAAACGAGAGTCCACACTCAAGAATGTCTAAATGCACTCAAATATATCCAAGAAACTCAGATTTTGTGTTGTCTTTTCTTGTTTTCTATATCATGTGGGTTCTTCTCTTTGTTCTTATAAAGAACACAACCTCCAGGTAGTTCGCTGGACGGTTATTGAAGATGGGGACGTGGGTAGTTGTCTGCGTAGTGGACAGTTACGTAAACGTGGGCAGTTACTTGAGCAGTGGACATGTATGGGGACCCGTCCGCAAGACAAGATAACATGGGTGTAGTTACATCCATAGTGGGCACCAATAGTGGCCACGTTCCAGAAACTGCTCCAAGCAGTTCTTTGCCTTGTCCATCCATAAAGAACACACACTCGTCCACACAAGTGAAATCACTTAAATCCCCAACACGCACTACAGGAGCATACGCTTCATCGAAATCGATTCCCTTTGTCTGTGAATATCCCTTCTCGACTAGTCTCGCCTTACATTTATCTAAACTGCCATCTTCTTTGAGTTTTGTTTTGAAAATCCATTTCAAACCAATCACTTTTGCATCTGCAGGCAATCTTTCAAGTTCCCACGTGTCATTTTTGATGATTGCTTGCATTTCAGAATCCATTGCATCACGCCACTTTTGCTCCTTAACAGCTTTTGTATAAGAAGAAGGATCTCCATGTTGCATCAAGAGAACATAGCCAATCTGTTGTAAATAACCCAACTCTCTGCTGAATTCTCTAAGCAATGCTAGCACCTCTCAGCCGCAACCCAAAACCCCAAATCAACTAAACTCCCGACAATTCAATCAATGCAAATAAAGAACGAAAACAAGAACAATAATACCGCGACTTTTACCGTGGTTCACACCAAAGGTGCTACATCCACGTTGAGCTCGGAGGCTCAGAAAGATGCACTAATCTTGAGTAGAAGTTTTACAATCTGACCAACAAAGATTACAACACGGAACCTCTACTGCAATCTACTCAGCAAATACCAAAACCTGCTACTAACAAATCTGAGGTGCTGGCCAGTATTCAGGCCACACCGCAACTTTCCTGCACGGCGCCCTAACTATCCAGGGACTGCAGCCTCGACACCAGTTGGACAGCAGCTCTGCCCAGGCTCCTCAATCTAGCCTTACAGCCTCACACAGCAGGCATCAAAGCTCGCAGCAGCGCAGAAGACTCCAAGCTCTCTCTCAATTCTTGCTCTCGGCTCTTTTCGAACTCAAAGAAAACAGCTTGATCTTTTCGTATTGTGCCCTAACTCTCCAAAAGTTCCCTTTTATATGTAGCTCATCCACTGCAAGATCAATTCAAGAATGATCCAACGGTCCAAAAAATAGAGAAGCAAAACTCAGCGTTTAAGCACAATACAATCAATTAGAATTTACAACAATTCTCCACCTAAATTCTAATACTCTCCTACCCAAGATCAGTGCATAAATCTGAGTTCTCTTCACTGCCCAGATACCTGCAAAAATTACTCAACAAACAAAATGTCCAAGCAATGCTTGAACTTGCGGTTAGAAAACAGTTTAGTACCCACACCAGCAGGATTTTCCACTGTATCAACTTTCAACAATTTCAGCACATTCCTACGAAGCAAATCTCTAATATAATGAAATTTCACATCAACATGCTTTGTTTGCTCATGATATACATGCTTTCTACTCAAGTGAATTGCAGACTGACTATCAGAATAAATAGTAGGCTTTTCAGAGCTCAGCCTAGCTTCATTCAACAAATCAAACAGCCACACAACCTCTTTACAAGCATCACAAATAGCAATGTATTCAGATTCAGGGATAGACAAGGGTACAAGAGGTTGCGAGTTTGATTTCCAAGTCACACAATTTCTACCCAAACCAAAACAGCAAGTAATGGATTTCCTAGAATCTCTAGCAGCAGCAAAGTCAGCAATAACATACCCACTTAATTCTACATTTGGCATTCTCTTCATATAAAAAAGATCAACACCAACAGTGATGTTCACATAAGCAATTACCCATTGAAGAGCACACCAATGTTCATAACCAGGATTTGATATAAAATGACTAAGCATAAAAACAACAATCAAAGCAGTAAATGCCAAACCAGCAAACGCATACCTTGGGGAGGGCCTGACCTTCCTCCTAACTATATCTTTTGGCAGCTGATGCTCACTGTGATCAACACACATTGCCTGACCACCATTTAGATGATCCTTACCTGGCTGAGTCTCAACTGACTCTACGTCTATTCCACTCAACTCAGGGTCAGGTTCTACCTCAGTGAGGGGAGCTGTCTCCACCTCAATTGTAGCAGGCTCCACCTCAATTGTGGTACCCCTTAACCTATGCGGTTTAGCTAGCACACAATGCTCACATAACGATAAATCAGTCAATCTATCACTGCTAACAGTGTCATTCAATGCATGATTGGACCCAAACATATTGCAAGCACTTTCAACATTACATGCACCATTCAAAACATACAATCCAGATTGTTTACTGCCAGATAAGACCAAAGAATCATTTTTAAACACATTCAGGCAGCCATCACTCACAGAATATGTACAACCAATGTCATCCAAAGCACCCAAAGAAATCAGATTTCTTTTCAGACAAGGCACTAACATAACATTAGTTAAATCAATCAATTTGCCATTCAATAATCTCAGTCTAACAGTGCCACAACCAACAACTTCACAGAAATTATTATCAGCCATATAAACCTTCTCATGCTTCATATCAGACAAATTCAGAAAATAGTCCTTATTGGGACACATGTGAAAAGAGCAGCCAGTGTCTAAAATCCACTGATTCATCATAGAACAAGAAGTCACATTCAAAACCTCAGATACATTTTCTCCAAGGTTAGAGGCAATAGCAACATTAGTTTCAGAATTATCTGACACTTTATTCTTAGCTAGCCACTTAAAACAGTTTTTCCTTAAGTGACCACTCTTACCACAATAAAAACATTTCCTAGTTTCAGCCTTCTTCCTATCAGTTTCAGGCTCACTATCATGCATGGGAGTCTTAGGCTTATTCTGTTGGTTTGGGGCTGACTTAGACTTAACAAACAAACTGGAGCCTGAATCAGTATTTCTATTTTTCAATTCAAGCTCTCTAGTTTTCATGGCAGCACACAATGTATCAAATGCAGGCACAGTACCAGAATATTGGAAGGCATCTTTAACTACTTGAAAACTATCAGGCAAAGCATTCATCAATATCATCACAGTGCTAGTCTTATCTAAAGCATGCTCAGTATTCCTAAGCAACAAATTCAGTTTTAAGAATTCATCAAGATTCTCATCCACAGATTTACTAGCATCCATTTTAAAAGAAAACAATGCAGCTTTCACATAGGCCAGATTTTGGGCAGTAGGATTAGCATATAATTTCTCTAGCCTATCCCACAATTCAAGGGGGGAGGTAGTGGTACTTACCTTCCTGAGTACTGAATCTGCAAGATTCAATATCAGCAAGTTGTACGCCTCCTCCATTATTTCTTCCCTCTTTTTCTTGGCCGCTTCGGACCATTTTTCATCCCTTGCCTCCAGTGCGATCAACACCTTATGATGAGACAGCAGGGCCCTCATCTTCATTGCCCAGATGGCAAAGTCAGCCTTTCCATCAAATGCTGCAATTTCAACCTTAGAGGCCATCGGGTACCTCGCAGCCACAAACAATAACAAAAGAATTCAGTGTAGATGGGATTCTTGAATTTTAGGCAAGAGAATTTCAACAAGAGTTCTAACACAGTTTCTAATCAATCCAGAATCGACTCAATAGCTCTGATACCACTGTTGTAAATAACCCAACTCTCTGCTAAATTCTCTAAGCAATGCTAGCACCTCTCAGCCGCAACCCAAAACCCCAAATCAACTAAACTCCCGACAATTCAATCAATGCAAATAAAGAACGAAAACAAGAACAATAATACCGCGACTTTTACCGTGGTTCACACCAAAGGTGCTACATCCACGTTGAGCTCGGAGGCTCAGAAAGATGCACTAATCTTGAGTAGAAGTTTTACAATCTGACCAGCAAAGATTACAACACGGAACCTCTACTGCAATCTACTCAGCAAATACCAAAACCTGCTACCAACAAATCTGAGGTGCTGGCCAGTATTCAGGCCACACCGCAACTTTCCTGCACGGCGCCCTAACTATCCAGGGACTGCAGCCTCGACACCAGTTGGACAGCAGCTCTGCCCAGGCTCCTCAATCTAGCCTTACAGCCTCACACAGCAGGCATCAAAGCTCGCAGCAGCGCAGAAGACTCCAAGCTCTCTCTCAATTCTTGCTCTCGGCTCTTTTCGAACTCAAAGAAAACAGCTTGATCTTTTCGTATTGTGCCCTAACTCTCCAGAAGTTCCCTTTTATATGTAGCTCATCCACCGCAAGATCAATTCAAGAATGATCCAACGGTCCAAAAAATAGAGAAGCAAAACTCAGCGTTTAAGCACAATACAATCAATTAGAATTTACAACACAATCTGATCTTCAGATTCAGAAAGCCCTTTTCCAGTTTCATAATCAGTCATCCAACATGGTTGTTGTCTGATCCGCTTAGTTGAGATATTGTCCTTAGATGACTCTTGAGAGTGCTTGCTTTCTTCTGATGGGTCTTTCTCTTCCACTGCTTCAACAGTCTCGGAACTTTCGGTATTTTCGAGAACATCATCTACATGACTTTTGTACTGTGCATCATCATCTGATGTTTCATCTTTACAGTCCAATGTTTCAGAGTTTCGGGTTTTCCAATCCCATTTAGATTGTTCTTCAAATATTACGTCACGATTCATAATAATCCTTTTAGCAATGGGATTGTAAAGCCTGTAGGCTTTTGACTCATCACTAACTCCCAGAAAGATGCATTTGATGCTTCGATCATCTAGCTTGATTCTTCGTTGCTCAGGTACATGTACATGAGCCACACACCCGAATATTCTAAAGTGATCCACACTTGGTTTGACTCCGCTCCAAGTTTCCTCTGGAACCATGCCGTCTAGTGCGGAAATCAGGCTTCTGTTGAGAACATGAGTAGTCCATTGGGCTGCTTCTGACCAGAAGTACTTCGGTATTTCTTTTTCATTTAGTAAACATCGGACCATATTCATGATAGTTCAATTTCTTCTTTCGGCCACCCCATTTTGTTGAGGAGAGTATGAACCTGTCAACTGTCTTTTAATGCCCTCATTCTCACAGTAATTTTTGAATGCCAACGAATTGAACTCTCCTCCACGATCCGTTCTCAAACAGCAAATTGACTTTGACGCTTCTTTTTCAACCTGTTTCTTGAAGTACTTAAACTTAATAAGTGTTTCACTTTTCTCAGCCAAGAAATACAACCACATTTTTCAACTGAAGTCATCCACAAAGCTTAAAATATAACGTTTTCCTCCCTGAGAATAAGTGTTATTGGGCCGCATAAATCTGAATGAATGAGTTGGAGTTGCTATGAAGCTCTCCACCGACTCTGCTTAGGAAAAGGTTTTCTAAACTGTTTTTCAATATGACATATATCACAAATACTTGTTGAGACTGAGAGTTGAGGAATACCTCTTACTAGATACTTACTCTGCATGGTTCGAATACTCTTATTATTTATGTGCCCAAACCGCCGATGCCAAAGCTCTCCTTCTACCTTCATGCATTTGTCTTCATAAGGCTTCATGATTGCAGAGATCAGAAACATGCGATTAGCTGTCATTCTTGTGTTGGCAATAATGCCTTTATCAGGATGAAGCATCTTGCACATTCCTTCTTTAATTAAAATAGTCAACCCCTTCTCCTGGTTGTCCCACACTAAGAAGATTGTTAGACAATGCAGGAATATAAAACACATCGGTTATCGTTTGAGTGATGTCATCCACTTCAAATCTAACATTCCCTTTTCCCATTACCAAAAGCCGATAATTATTTCTGAGCTTCACTGTGTGTCTATATGTGTCATCCATCTGCACAAACTAACTTTTATTTCCAGTCATGTGATTTGAGCATCCCGAGTCGAGAAACCAAGCTCCTTGGCAGGATTCTTCCAAGTCGGAATGCGCCATTAGAAGTAATTCTTCATCTTTGTCAAACTCAGCGTAATTTGCATTTTTATCATATTGGGGCATTCACACTGATAGTGTCAAAATTGTCTGATTCTTCAATAGTGCAAATAATAATATTAAACTTAGGAGTGAGCGATCGCAAAATTTTCCCGACAACAAGTTGAGGTGTCAGAGTAGTGTCCCTGTTGGCCTTCATCTGGTTGACTATCGACAAGGTCCTAGCAAAGTAAGCATCGATCTTTTCACCTTCCTTCATGGATAAAAGCTCATATTCCCTACTCAGAACTTGCAATTGGGCTCTCTTCACCTTAGTAGAACTTTCATACTTTTGTTTCATCGAATTCCAAATTGATTTCGAAGAACTCTTGTCCAGAATTGTCTCTAGTATTTCTCTGTCAATCGCTTGAAAGAGATAATTCTTCACCTTCATTTCTTTAAGTTCGCATCCTCAATACTTTTCTTTTGAGTCTCATCTATAGCTTCTTTTCCTTCACAGGTAGGTATCCCCTCTTCTACCAAGTTCCACGTCTCCTTGCTCCTCAAGAAGAACATCGAATAATGATCGAAATGTCCATAGAACTTCGGAATAGCTGGCTGCACAAACTTGTCTGTTGACATTCTCAACACCACTCTTCTTCTGCCTTTCAAATAGGCCCCTCTCGCAGGCTCTGATACCATGTGAAAAACTAACACACAAAACTGGTAAATTGAAATTTTGGTGAAAGTTCTTATTTCCATTGATGAGAAATCAGGCTTTTAAATACAGCCTTACGCTAACAAAAAAGAATAAAAAGACGGAAACTGACTCAATCAGACTTGGACCACTTCAAAATGCTAAACAGCACAATTATTGTTAACAAAAAAACTAACTAGACCCATTCAAATAGGAACTGCACCACGATCACCTCAACAGCAGCTCCAACACAGAGTACCTATCTTGTACAGTCAGTTACAAGATCGAGGAACTCCCTTCACTATGAGAATGAGTACCGAAGGATCTGATCTCCCATTTTTCCCTATTTATTCTTCTTCTTGTCTTTTCCTTTCTTTTTTCAATCTTCATAAATACTAAACATTAACACACAAGAGCTACATAATTGCTTATTCAAATTCATACCTATCCAAATCTAAACTGCTCCTTAATTTTAGCAAGTTTCTAAAAACCATTCTTTTAAAAATTGAAATGAAATCTTTGTCCTTGTTTGCGCCTGATTAGATTGCATGTTCCATGACACCTACCTTAAATATGTTTAAAAAAGTAGTGACAGTTCCTTGTGAGATAACAGAAGTCAACTAGAGCCAGAATACAGATAATTATAAATCAAATGAAGTTATGTCTTAACAGACTGCAGGAGATGAAAAAATTAAAATACAAATAATGAAAACATCAACAGATTACCAATATGGTACCCTCACAAGTCACAACTCTATAAATAAAGTGTTCTGAGAAAGACAAAAAGTGAAATATGAACCATCAAAAATACAAGACAATTATTGCTCATTGCATGGAGAAAATTCTGTTTATTGTATGGATATCAGGAGGAAAATCGTCAGAGATAGCAAATTAGGAGAAACACTAAATGGTGCAGATAAATCGCCCATAATCTTCCTTAAATGCACATCCTTTAATGACAAATACGTCAAGACTTACACTCTTCATAAGAATACCTAAAACATAATCAATAAGACTTTCCACAATGTATCAAGCTTCCAGCACCCAAGAAAAGTCCAAACACAGCTGCAGTCCCAAGTGTGGTCTGCCCAATATATCTGATTTTCATGAGTCCTGGCACCTGAATTTACCACAGAGGCCACACATATGTCAAAGTCTTTAATACATAAAAAAAATTAATGAGTCGATGGAAAGGTTACTATCAAGCTGTAAATTCAAAATGACTGATTTAGAAAGCTTCAATCAAAAGTCATTTGCACATTCTAATTAAGTTACATATGTTTGTACATAAATTCCAAATCTGCAAAACACCAATTGTAAGAATAAACCGAACTTGCTTAAATGCTAAGCATATTGCATATTAAAAAGGCATCATACTGACCTAAGCAACTTGGACGTAGGGGATTTCTAACAGACTATTCAAATCGATTGACTGTGTAACTCATGAAAAAGAAAAAAATAGTATACATAGATTTTCATAACCCACATAGAAACTTGCTAATTCCTGTAATATTTCCCCACATAAATCTGGGCATCCACCTTCCAAACGGAAAATTATTGCACTACAAACCACTTCGCTTAAAGTAACCATAATCCAACTTTTCTAATTACCGCCTAGAAGACTAAACAGACACTGAATATGTTACAAAACTGCACTGAAAGCAAAATAACAAAGCTTTATAAACATATACCTTGTATCTAATAGCTTCATAGGTCCCATACACAGCACCTGCAAAGTAAAAAAAACCAAAAACCAACTCAATATCTGTACAAACTGGAGTGACCATCAAGAGAGCTATACAATCATAACCACTTCCTCCACTGGAATTCAACAAAACTCATCGGCAGCTTCACCTTTACAAACTATATGAATATTTCATCAAGTCAAGCCCATTCAAATGTCAAAAACAGTACACAACCCATAACGGATAAAGCTACCAGATTAAAACCAAAGTCCAAGCCAACAGATTAAAACAGTGAAACTCTACACAGGTTTCACTCCAACCATTAACCAAGCATCAATCTTCTCAAACCTAATAATCCTCCAAATCATGATTCAAACTTCGTTAATCAATCCTAAAACTCGAAAACATTGTATATCTTTTCAACTGGTCGCTACTTCCTTAGGTAGTAAACAAAAGCATTGAAGAGGAACAAGCGAAGGAGATAAAGTCGAAATCATACCTACTGCGCCACCCAACGCGCCGCCAATAGCAACTCCCGAAGTCACGCGAACCAAGCAATCCCTCGCCATCTCCGATCGCACCTCTTTTCCGGAACTTCCCTGTCGCTAGGCTAGGGCTTTTTGTTCAAGTCGGTCTCCAGCAGAAAAATGAAATTATTTATATGAAAATAAAAAATAAAAAATATAGCAAAAAATGCGAAAGTATATAGTTTTATAATTAAACTACTTCGTTTTTAAGTGACTGTTTCCATATTAGAATTACTTTTTACCTAACTGATCATGGTTAACGTTACTCCCATCTTTTCAAATATACCCCTTCATTATCATACTGTTACTAACGGTATGCTTATGAATTAGATAAGAAGAGTATATTTTTTTTTGTACTTATATCAGTAAATATCAGTGCATATCACAATACATTCAGTAAATATCAATAATTATCACTAAAATAATAATTATCACTAAAAAATTTCACCGATAAAGAACAAAGCCTCAAAATTAATATTTGACATAAAAATAGAATAATATAATATTTCTTTTAATAATAAAAACTATAGCCAAAATCTTCATCTTCCTCCATATCTTCTATTTCATTTTCAGGATTTGCTTTCATAATTTCAGATGCTATCATGTTTCACATATGTCATGTGCTCTCTTCTACTCGCATCGAATAGGTTAGAATTAGTTGTATTATCACCAACTCGTGAGATAAAATAGATATTTATAGTTTAGCATGCAAATAAAGTTGTGCAAAATAAATGCATCAATAATTTTCAAATTTGTATGTCAAATTTGATGCACATTTGACGCCTTAGACATGATCCGAAATATCTTCCAAGTAATTTTCAAAACACCAAATGATCTTTCAATAGTTGTCCGTAAAGATGAATGTTGATAGTTGAACGTTTCATAAATTTTAGTAAGTGGCTGACCATTTCGGTACGTTCACATATAATAACGAACTTCTTTATCTTTGTAACAAGCCAAATATCTCAAGGTATTTGGATAGCCAAAATCGACCAAATAATATTTTCCTATAAAAAAATGTGTACTTGTATGAAAAAATATTACAATTTGGTGTCAGTAAAATTTTTGTTTATGTCATTTCATACATAGGAGTGGATGTGAAAATAATACTTTGATTGTGTTAACGAATCTTTCCACACAGTTTGATCGTGAACACTGCATTCTCACCCAACGTGTACGTAAATGAACAACATATCGACCAAACAACAAGCAAACACATTCCACGTAAATATCAGTACATATCAATACATATAAATAAATATCAATAAAATAATAAACATCAATAAAAAAAGTTTAGTGATAAACACCACACCCTAACTATATAATATTTTTTATTGGTACTGGTGATATGCCACATATACCGTCACACCTACAACATACCATGTGATTAGCAATGGGTGAAAAGTAGTTCTAGTGGTATACTAAAATAGTGGCACTGTTTTCCTAGGTTAAGGACTTTTTGTGAGGACATGGTTTTATATCAACCAGAGTGATGAATAACTGCTCTAACATTCTACTTTACATATATCAGACAAAACCTGAAAGCCATGGATATTTCTCAAGAGGAGCTGGAGAGCTTGCTTGAGCTGCGTCGTGTGACAAACCCATATGCAATCATCAAGAGTCGCCCCCGCCGTCTCTGTGGGCGAAAATATTAGTGACGGATTGTTTTCACGCTGTAAATCTGAAGTATATCAACATCTGCCATTTCAATACGGAAACCAGTTCTTGTTTTGCGTTGAAACTGTGCCGGTGTACAGCTTTATGGCAGTCGAGGATCGGATTTCATTCAAGTCCCGTGTACTCAGTTAAACCAAATGTCAGATAGATTTATCCTGCGGATTTTTGCATCTTCGTTATTGCCGTTGCAAGCATATTTCCTCAAGAGCTGGCACATTATCTTCATCATATCTTTCAGTATTGCCGTTACATAATCGTGCAGATAGAGAGGGGGACAACGGTGCGTAGTGAATTCCTACATGAATTAGAATTTTTGTTAATGCAGGAGCATTGTTGGGTATAGTGAATAGTGTAGCGACAAAAAAATTATTTGTGCAATGGATGACTGACTCACCCTTAAATGATGAGCTTCTATCGAAGTCTTTTGTAGCGTGCAGTAAAATGGTTCCAGATAAGACGACGACAAAGCCACAGATTTCTGATATGATACTTCCTCCGCTTTGCCCATCCCAGTCCTAAACATAATAAGCTCACTCATGATTAATATACCGAATGCGGAATCTGAAGTAGGTCTGATGAACCCATTCGGGTTTCTGATACTGAAATAAATATAAATTTTCAGGTTACCTTGAACATTATCACACTTGCGAGTATCGTAAGCGTTGTGAACATGACATAATATATGGGAGAGACAACAGCAGTGTTGAAAGTGTCGAGAGCCTGCTTACAACGTGATATGTGTTGTCCTTGTTAGTGTAAAATGCCAAGTATATAAAAATTGAAAGGAATTCTCGCAACTTGTTCGTTCTTTAGGGAAAATGTTACTCTGATTGAATTTCTGAACAAGCAAAAAACTCTCGCCTGTCGGAGTACCTTAACTTAACGTACCTTGTTGAGATAATTCATCTGTGTAATGACACATGTCGCTACAACCAGCATGAAAAACCACGTCTCTGGGTAGATCAGTTGGTTATTACCCTCGAACGTAAGTTTCAAGGCCGTCCCAAGAGCTTTCACACTCATAACCTATGGACGGAGATGTGTAAGCAAGAGATAAAATTCGTTAAATATTAAAAAAATGTAGAAAATGCTCGTGATATTTACCGATAAGGAACCCATCAATGAACAAATGCCAGTGAAAACAAGTACATTTGTGTGTCCGCATTGTGGAGAGAAATGGAACACGAGGATAAATACCAATACAATCACAGAGGCAACATACAGCAGAAAGGCTGCAAGAAATGGGTATCGGTATTCAATTACTAAGACATGGCAATGTTGAAAACTTAGTGGCCGAAATATGTAACCTGGTTGAGTTGCCATAATCCATATGGCTTGAACAGAAGTTATAGCTTCTTCTTGTGGCGCATGAATAACAATTATGACCGAACCAGCAATGCACATAACACAACCGAGAATACCAAGATTGTGTAGCCTCTCCTTCAAGATGAGATGAGCTAGGACCGCACTACACTAACGCAATTTATAAACAAAGAACTTCTCAAATTTGGCACGAACATACCTCCCAATAAAAAGTCAAAGGGTATACGAGATTACCTGACAATTATACTTAATGCTCCAAGAGGGGTGACAAGAACAGCAGGAGCAAATGCATACGCAACGAAGTTGGCAACCTCACCGACTATCACTACAAAAACACCACAATCGACACAATAAGCAATCTGATAGCTTCAAATCCAAGTCATACAACTAGGTAATCTTTAGCACGTACTGAACTATAAACGTGAGTTGGCTCGTAAGCAAGCTGATTCCAACAGAATCAGAACCCCCAAATCATAAAATTGGGCAACATAAAAACTCTAACAGCACTGTGTAGGCCTAAAAATTCATCAAAATCAACCTGGAAAGCCATCATCAGCAAAGGGCAGAAGATTAACTCACTTGTGATCATCCCCAACCACCACAGAGGCTCCAGCAAATAAGCATGTCCACCAACACCTAAAACATCAATCAAACACAACCCCATTTCACATAACAAAAAACCCCCACCTCAAAAACATTCAACCAATATAAAATCTAGGGTTTGGTTTGAAAATTTTGTATCTGACTTGCTCACCAGCTCTGACGCCAGAAGCAGCCGCAGCTCGCTTCAGACCCTTCTTCTTGATGATGAAGCTTCCACCAATAAACGCGCTGGACGACACAGCCAACACAAACCCTTTAAGATTCTCTTCCGAGAAACTCATCCTCCTCCAGAAATCCCAATCTCCTCTTCGACCCCCAAATCACCAGCGACTTCCGCCTATCACACGGTTCTGTCCTTCATCTCATTATTCGATTTGTTTGTTCGTTCATCAATCATTCAATAAATACACTGGCTAATCTAATCTAATCTAAGCCCATTATAATAAAACCAAACAGCTATTTTTCCACACCTTAAAAAAACTCCCAGACCAAGAACCAATAATTCAACTATGGCACTCATTTGCCGATCGGAGGTCAACCAAAGCACAGATATTTAAGATACCCACATTCTGAAGATTCGATTTTTGCTATGCATTTGGTTTGTTGATGCCGATTGAACCGCGTTAGGTCTGCGCATGCGTACAGATCTGCAATTTGTGTAAAGCTAGAGTTTTGACGAGCTTTGTTTTATTTGTACGGTGATGGGGAGTGGACCTGTTGGGTCCTGTTTGGTTGCCTGGCTGGCAATTTTGAGCAGAATCCGAGAACGGCCGAAAATGGACCTTGAAAGTTATCATTGAACAACAACGCAGACTAAAGAATGGAAAGAAATGACAGAGACGGAGCCTTGTCGTCTGGATGTGGCTTAAATGGGCCTCAGTTTGGGCCTCATGTCGCAACTCTCCGCCCATTAGTATTTTAAAAATATTAATAATTTAGTTTATTAAAAATAATAATAATTTGCTGATAAAAAGTATGAGAGTAAAAATAGTCCATCTCCAGTGGTAAAAGTGACATTAAATACTTAAGTGACGAAAATAAAGAGTGGTAAAATAAAAAACAAAAGCAAAAATGGTGAGGTTATTTTTCAAGCAAGGCAGCAACAAGTCAGTTTGGGGATCGTCTCGCCAGGTACGCATATGCCGGTGCTAAACTTCTGCTTGCCGCAAATGCTGATGCAGTCGGCTCTCGTCGCGCAGGATCCAATGAAGGTGCAATCACTTGACTGACCTGCGCACCCAAAATTTCAATGTAATGTCCACAAAAATAAAGGCCTATTTATAAAAGTCAAACCTGAGGTGGCGTCAAAACTGGCGCTCAGAGCTGCAATGGAGAAGAGAATAACAGCCAACAGTTTCTTCAAAGAGACGGCCATCGGAAAGGTCTTTGTATGAATTACGTTTTATTTAAGAACTTGTCGAAGATTATTAGAAATAATTCTTATAATTCAATATGAGACAATTATTAATGGAACGTTTATATAGCAGAATGAATATATACACCTAATTCAAAATTAAAAAACCAAAAAATATTATCGGATTATTTAAGTTAACTCTGCTTTCGAATAGGAGTTTGATAAATATAATACTTCTAAAAAAATTACTTTTTGAAATGCTATAATTATCAGTTGGGGTTTTATGTAACAATTTAATTTAATAGTTGTGATGAAAAATACTTTTATATTTGTAAATAATGTTTTATTATTTTATTTACAAACGGCTAGTCTGTCTTTTGGTATTTTATTTTAAGTGTTTTTTAGTAGAAAAGAGAAAAAGTCAAAAAACTGCACAAGGGAGAGTCTTCTAGAAGGACTCCATCTCCAGCGAGTACGACTGGTTCATCTTCCTCCTGATCTCCCTGGCCGCCTCTCCGTACAACGTCTCATCTCCGCCGTCAAACAATCCTTCGACTCCGACAACCTCAGAACTACCATCAGCAGCTCCGATCAAGACGAGGGTCGCTCCACGCATCACCTTATTACAGCCCGGCAGCTCCAGCTCGGCCGCGTGCCACATCTTCATCTTCAGCGCTGGGATTCGAGTTCTGTCAGTTGAGCTCTCATCCTTCGGATCGGAATCGGAGATGGTCGTTCTCATTTGGGATATGTCGGCTTCGTCCATGGTCAACGTCCCCTGCTGATGCTCGTCGACCATCTCGATCGCCTTCAGCATCGGATGCTGGGCGACGATCCGTTTCAGGAGATGGTGTCTGGAAGATGCAGCAATCAAGCAGGAGATCGTCCACACGACTCGCATCTTCAGATCCTCGTTCGATATCGATAACGACGGCTCCGATATCCGCTCTTCTTTGTTCCTGCAAGTTTCAGAATCCAGAATCAAACCCCGATGCTCCTCATCGCCGTCGGTATTCGGTTTCATCTGATCGACGGACGTTCCCGCGACGATGACGCAGGTCTTGAGCTCGCTGCCGAAGCTGGCGTTCCATTTCAGCAGCGGGTTGCAAGCTCGGTCGAGCTGCAGCTCGCCGTGGCTGGGGAGCTGGATTTTCAAAACCTGGATTCGCGAGAAGCTTTTGAGAGCCTCGGCGGGAGAGTAGAACACGGCTGTGTGGTCGGTTCGAGACGCGAGTCGGTTGAGGAAGCGGAGAGGTCCGGTGAAGAAGAATCTTAGGAGGGAGCGGAGGAGGAGGAGGTTGTGGCTGGAATCATCGGACTCGGAATCGTCGTTGAAATGGATGCGGTCGACGGAGAGGGAGAGGGAGGCTGAATTGAGCGCGAGGGAGTTGAAGCGGTTAGAGACAGCGAGGCAGGCGCAGAGGGATTTGGCGTCGAGGACGCGGTTGAGGATGAGGAGGAGGAGGTCGTCGGGGAGACGGTCGAAGTGGTTTAGGGAAATGTCATCCATCGTGTTTACCTTGTGATATTTGTTTGGAGGGTTATAGAGGAGAGGATGGTGACGCGGTTAAGTAAATAAATTAAGATTTGGGATGTGGGAGTTGCTAGGAAGATGAGGTGGGATGAGGACTGGGGGTGAGATTGTGGAAAGTTGATGGTGGAATTGTGGGAGGAGGGGTTGAAATGGGGTGATGGTGATGGTGATTTGTGGGGGTTGAAATGGGCATGGATGGATAAGAAGGAATAAGAAGAATTAGAAAGTCGGCTAAAAGAAACACGATACTCGGTTGATGCAATGCAAGTGATAATACTTGTTGTTGCTGGTTTTGTACCCATCGTAGATATATATAAAAATGGCAAGTTGCATGATTGGGCATAAATGCGTAATTGTTTATGTGCCGTTGCTAGTCTCAGCTGAGACATAAGTATCGATAAGCACAAAGAAAACATAATTGCATATACATCACGGTATGTATGCCATCACTATCCGCCCATCCATGGGTGTCTATTCACTGCTCTTATTCGGAAACATGCAGCAATTATGTGCAGAGATGCTGCTGCCTAAGCATTAATTTTAGGCATTTGGGTTGTATGAGAGAACTAAGTACCATCCATCATGCAATTATCTTTACATCATCGAAATATTCATGCTTTAGTGCATCCTTGGCTGTTATTCTCCTGCTTGGGTCATAACAAAGCATTTTCTGCACACACAAGAATGTGATTTTACAAGGTAGGAATAATCACATAAAGAAGATCACTGTGTGTTACAAAGTCATGTTCATTCCAATTCCAAGTAATCCAAATAGCTAAAGTTCACCGTTACTTTCATTTTCTTAAGGAATGTGTTTGTGTTTCAATGCCATTCAGAACTTATCCATGGTAAAGAATTGATCTGGCAAAAGACAGTAGATCAGGACATAACAAAACTTACCGAAAGAAGATCGATGCCATTTGAACAAAGATTTGGGAGCAGGGTGCCCAGGCTCTGCAATCAAAAGTCATTATACACAACAGATAACCAACAGGCACAAAAGTCAACAGTGCATGCTCCAGGAATGCCCACATACCTGGCCAGACCATTTGGGAACAACCGTCTCTCTAAAGAAACGATCCGAGCTCACTCCTGGCCATATGTCATCATTTGGTGTACCCAAGATTCTTCAAATGAAAAGCCACATAAATCGGTGACTGATGATTACAGAAACGGAACCAACACATTACGAAAAAGAAAACAAAAACTGCTTCTAGAAGTACCATTACCGATTTACAGTAAACCTAAATGATATGTAAAACAATGTACGATTAATTGGACACACAAACACGTGCTTCATGCAGCAATATATTGAAGGCAGGTCTAATCAAATGAAGATAATATACAGCCAAAATAACAGGTTGTATTGAAATACATCATAATTGTTTTTTAGATATTGTAACTTTCAAATTTGACTCATTTGGTCTTTAGTACTCCTGCTACATTGTTTTCTGCTTAGTTAACACTATACGAGCAGATATAAGCATGGAGTATCAACAGGTTCATATGCATTCACAATCACTTATCATTATTAAGTTAATTTGTGAAGTTCGGTCAGAGGTACACAAATATCTTTTGTAATTTATAACCGCCAATAAAACTTTACTAGACTGTTGCAGGAAAAAAAAACTGTGCTATGATACCTGAACATTTTTAATAAGTGATTGAGCTCGGAATCACCAGCAAACAGTGGACCATGGTTCACCACTTCAGCAAATATACAACCCACGGACCAGATATCTACAGGGGTGGAATAACAGTGATGTTCGAGCAGTATCTCCGGTGCTCGATAGTAAAGAGTCACTACCTGATTAAAAACACAAGACCTTATGGTTCTGTAATTCAGAATCACGGATCCAATTGTTTCACACATCATTCATAACTGAGCATGCAATTATTTATTTTACCATCTCTTAAAAGAGCAGACGTGACCAAACAATTTATCAATCGCAGATAAACAATCCTTCACGTAAGGCGACACCTTGAAATGGCCAAAGATTACACTTTATGAACAAGTATAACTAATGGACCACATCATCTGAAGCGATGTATACAATTTATTACTGCTGCATGCTACCAATAGTTTGTCATTTGTCATATTTAATTTGGAAACACTGTTAATTTATCCTTCAAATATTGGTTATCACAATAACAGAATTTAATCCATCACTATGTTCCATTGATTTAAAAAAACACATAATAATACCTCATGTGTATATGCCTTATGAGGAATGTCAAACGCCCGGGCCAGTCCAAAATCAGCCAGCTTTATAGTACTTGTATGCCGGTCTATCAGTAAATTCTCTGGTTTTAAATCCCGATGAAGGATTCTATGAGAATGGCAGTATGAAAGGCCATCCAGAATTTGATACAGGAACCTCTAATAGAATAAAAAACATGCAGATGCTGTTAGTTTTGGGAAGACAACCAAACATGTAGATTGGATGATATGCATGTACAAAATGATCCTGGCAGAATATTATTTAGACTAGAGGGTATCAATGGTACTTTCTCTTGATATAAAGAATGTCCAGCTCAGAGTTAGGCAAATCACATTCTTCAAGTGATACACATAAAAAGAAACTATATCTATCACATTTAAGGATTGTAGGAGACGTTGTAAGTATTTTCTATTCAGAATAGGCATTGACCATAGTAAATAGTATGCTGAAAATTTACCGCAACCAAATTACATAAGAGGTCTCACTTTAATCTGTTCTTTATCTTTGGAAAATTCAGGAAATGAATCCATGTACATCCTCAAGTCCATGTCCAAATGCTCAAAAACCAAATACAAATCCTTTTCATTATGACTAACATCCAGCAACCTGTCACAAAAAAGAATGAGAGTTACATAAACAATGAAAACTTACTAAGCATGATAAGCTGTGTGAGCAGACATGTGGTTTCAGCATGGCCATAGTAAATAAGAAAGTCCATAAAAATAGCATCTTGGTGTGCAGGTCAGGTAAAGAAGTTATGACCCAGTGACAATTACAGTGACATAATTGCGTTCAAGGCAAGATTCTGACTGACTAGGTTTTTCCATTATATCTTATTAACTGTAAAATTTGTTTAAATACTTCTTACTAGTTACAAATAATTTGGGTGAGCTACTGCATTATTATATAGGCTGGCAAATTGCAATTTACAACTCGGAAAATGTAAAGCTTGACAAAAAAACCAAATGTCCAGGCACTAATGGCAAGTCAGATATCGAGTGTACTTAGATTTTACATAAACTACTTAAATGGAGCATTAATCTATCCAGATTTGGACAACAGGTTAAAGATGTCAATACTTTACCTGATAATGTTCTTATGCTTCATCTCTTTAAGCACAGAAATTTCTCGAATCGCTGAGCTAGGAACTCCATCATCTTCCTCCTCCAACCGAATTTTCTTCAAAGCACACATTTCCTTTGTGGTGATATCCATGGCCTTGTAGACCACACCATAAGTTCCTTCACCGAGCTTCTTGAGCTTTTCATACTGTAATATAATCACAAAATCTCAGGCAGCAGTCTCACTCTTCCCCATTCAACTCTTTTTATAAGCACTTTTGGCTTATTAGAAGCATTTTTGGTTTAAACCAAATACTAAAGTTACCTTTTCCATTGTTCTAGTCAAAGTACCTTCCCAATGGCTTTTCTGATGGACCTAAAATGGTCTGTAAAAGGCAGTAGGATGTCACAAAGCAATAGAAAAAAAACCTAGTTAACCGACTGTTGAGATTACTACACTATGATTCATTAGCATCAAATCAAATATCTAATTATAGCAGCACTTTAAACTAGTGTGAGAAATCCAGAAAAACAAAGAAACACAAACACCTGAAATTCGTAACTCACAAATAACAACCGCCAAATTCTCATAAATATAACAATATTAAAACGATAAAATTTTATAAATAAAAAAAAAACATGCTGTGAAGGTTTATATGGGGCATTTGGTTTGATATATTTAGAATTCTGGGGATTATTTAGTGAATGTTTAAGTGTATTATTCTTAAGCCAAAACTACGACTCACGAGTCATAATTTGTTATGATCCGGTGGAGGTGTTGGCTGGGCCGAGAAGATCATTAAACCCTAAACAAACAATGTTTATTAATTGCAATGCATTGATTTGTTTCTCTTGCTTATTTTGTGATCTACATTCCGATATGAGTGAGGAGGCTGCGGACAAATTCAAATGACTCGTCATACCTTAAAATAGATAAATAAGGTAGATATTGTGCTGGGACATCTGATTTTTACATATGAAAAACCTGAATTAAGATTCGTGAAAAATATAAATTCAAATCCGGTGCAACTAAGTCAAATATAATAATATCAAAACTACACCAATGAAAAATATTTTATAATAAAAAACTACATCGTATTATAAACTCAAAATTCAAAATGCCGACATATCATAATTACTTATATTTTACTGCACACATACACAAAAGAGCTAGTAATCAAGCAACTGACTCAATGAAACTACACTCAGTAGAAAACAACAGCATCAACTACAATTAACGGCCGCGATTCAAGTCGATCACGATAACAGTCGGAACCAGACTAGAGAAAATCAACAAATGAACCGAACCGAATGCGGCGAAGAACATGAGCGATCAACGAAAGCGAAGTCTAAAGAGTAGCACCGCAGCAGTGATTGCATAAAAACCTTGGGAATCGCGAAGGAAGGAGGCTGCGAAAGGCGAGTGTTGGTTAGGGTTTCGGGGATCTCAAAGTGAGTGAGAGCAACGAAATTGGTAAGTTGGTGAAAAAAAAAGCAGAATAGTTTTTTTTCTTTTGGTACAGATTCCGCGGAATTTATAGACCCATATTTTTATTTTGAATATATTGAAATTTAAGCAGCATACTTACCTCAATTTAATATTTTATTTTTCAATTTTAATCGAAAAGAACTCATAAATTGAAAGAAAGTTCATCATAATTATTCAAGTACAAATTGGTGCAATGGAAATTCAGAAAACAGGTCGGTAATGATATAAAATCCTTAGTCTCATGACTTTCCTTTAATTCTTGTTTCGCTTCTCGGCCGCTTTTTTCTCATGATGCTCGTGTAAGGCGAACCCCGCCGCGCCTAGTGCTGCCACAGCTGCCACTTCCTCCTTTATCTTGTGCTTGTGCGAGTCCTCCTCGTCCTCGCTTTTCTTTGCCGCCCGCTTTTCATGCTACAAATATATATATTTGCACAATTCATTTAAAATTAAATATATGTTTCAAGAGGTCAGTTAGACAAATTATACATGTATTACTCATTTTTACCAAAGCATAGGCACCGATGGCGGCAGCGCCGAGAGCGACTGCCTTCCCGTGGTGCTTATGCTCCTTCTTCTCCTTGACTTCGCCCTCAACGGGGCTCTTTCCGTGGAGGAAACCGAAATGGTGCTTCTCTTCAGCCATGGCAAGTAGTGTAGCTACGATCTGGAAACTGAATGCTTTGTGTTTCAGATGAGGGAAGAGCAAGGTGGGATTTATAGGGGACAGAATCATAGAGGACGGACGTGCCTGCACATGCTCTGTTGACATGGTAAGCCAAAGCGAGTATTGGCACAAAAAATAGCCTACTTGGTCATAAGAAATGGCAGCTCATAACTCCAATTATTCGTAAGGCCAGAGGGATACATTAGCACGATTTCTCATTCCCTCGTTTTATTTTTGACAGCTGAAATTAATTACATGTTTCAGATCGATGATATAAATTACTTTTTTGCTCTATTCATTCAAATTTGCGGGTTTTGTTGATCATATGTATGTTGAATTTCTCAAATTCAAGAGAATTTTGTTCTCAACTCAATTTTAAAATACAGACTTAGTAGTTGTAAAGGCCTGGAGACCGTAGAATAGTATAACTTTTTATTAATTTTTCTACTAGCCAAGTTGAGACTTTTTCTTATGTGAAATTCAACTCAACATTATGTTTAAAACGAGGATATTTTAAGTAGCCTTCGAAGAAGACTTGGCAATATGAAAGGAGAGAATTATAAAAAACTTCTGATGGAACGTCAGACAAAATTTTGTAAGTAGAATTATATTATATTAAATGAAGTGTTTCGAATGAAGATGAACTTAGACAAAGATCATGATTGTTATATTGAATAAAATGTTACATTAATTCAATATTAAATAAAAGAAGTAGTTCAATCAATCATCTAATCTATTTAATACATTGATTATAAAATATCAAATTTTAAATTTAATTCAATTTGATTCAGTACAATGAAATCAAAATAATGCAAAATTAATTATTAGATTAAAGATTATAAATTGATGATCAAATAAATAAATTACTCAAAGTAAGAACTGAATAATAATATAAGCAAAACAGAATGAGTTGAGGTTTGTTTTTTTTATTTTTCCTACTTTACGCCAAACCTCCCACCAGAACCCCTGCTCTGGGCCCATCAGAAAGCGAACCCTAGTCGTTGAGAGTATTGAAGTCCCTTTTGCCACTAAATCACGTCCTGATAGGCTAACTGAGGCTTGTTCGACGATTTTCTTAAAGCTTTTATTGTTATCCCACCGGGTGCTAGGAAATGACAATAGTTTCATAGGATACAACAACTTATGAGTATACCTCTTGGCACCATAAGGCAATGTCAATCAACGGGAGGGGGGCAAAAAGTTGCATACAGTAGTATATATCTTTTACAAAAAGACATTTGAGAGTTTAATCATTTTACTTCATATAAAATGACAATGAAACATAAATATTCAATTTAAGTAGTCATCAAAAAGATGTTATAGTTAAATAGCCACTAATCACTTTGCCGCCGAAGGCGGTAAAGAAAATAGAATTTGTTTGCGAGTCTTCATATCCTGAAAATAACGCATTATAACTCCATTGTCGATGCTCGTAAACACATCCCTCTCAATGTAACACACCAAACAATCATT
This sequence comes from Umbilicus rupestris, assembly GCA_963678935.1. Taxonomy (NCBI): domain Eukaryota; kingdom Viridiplantae; phylum Streptophyta; class Magnoliopsida; order Saxifragales; family Crassulaceae; genus Umbilicus; species Umbilicus rupestris. The sequence continues at coordinate 10,819,685 of OY787623.1, read as the reverse complement.
GAGAAACGCATCTCCAATTTTGTTACGCAAATCCGTGTTAACAATCTTCATTGCAGAAAACGCTCTTTCAACTGTAGCTAACGCAACAGGCAACACCAAAATCAACTCAATAATGCGATATACCAAGGGAGATGCAGTATGATAACCGACCTCAACCATCATTCTGACCACATCTTCAATGTCTTGTATCATTTTCTCTTATCTCATAAATCCAACCTTTAAGTTCTTCTTCCAACTCCATCAAAGCACACTTGGAGAACTCTTGTGGATAAAGCTCCGCAAGTTGAATTATGTTTGACACTTTGAAGTTGAAGAATGAGTTCTTAGGATCAAGACATCTGATACAAGTGAGTAATTCTGTGTTTGAATCACAAAAGCAATTCTTCATCTCCTGACTAATGCGATCAATCACCTATAAAAAATATTTTATAATATTAACGTACGATTATAGAAAATACTTCAACACAAAAAGTAAAATATTAAAAAAAATAACTGATAATATATATCAATTCGAAAGTGGGAGTCATTTTTTGTAGAGCGAAAGCGACTTTTGACTTCATCTTCCATATTGAGAATGTCATTATGATATTTGACACAAAAGTCATTCACGGATTGTTAAAGATCCTTCCATCCATTCTCCTTCAACTCTATCAATCTTGTTTTGGTATTACGAATTAAACTAACGGCCTCCATAATATTTTGGTCTTTTTTTGCAAGAATTGTGACAAAGTATTTGTCATTCCCAATACTAGCTTCATCAAGTGAGCAATGAAAATAAATTGATAACTCTCTATTTTATGAACCAAGTTAGAAGCAAATCCTCTAGTTTTGTAATCGGTTCTATCATCAAATATATTTCCAAGAACTTCGATGTTGATGACCACAAAGATAAGAGACGAACAATTGATGTGTAGTGTGAACCCCAACGAGTAGAGCCCGGACGAACCAAACTTGATTCTTGATTCAACCCTCTTCCCGTAGAAACTTCGCCGTTTGCTAACATCTTCACCAAGTGTTCATGTTGTTTTTATCGAAATTCATCATTTCTTTTGCACGAAGCACCAACCATATTTATGACCATAGATAAATATTCAAAAAAATGACTCACAAATCGATTGCTTTGAGCAATGACCACAACAACTAATTGTAGTTGATGTGCAAAACAATGAATATACCTTACACTTGGATTTTCATTCAAGATAAGTGTCTTCAATCCATTAAGCTCACATCACATATTAGAAGCTCCATCATATACTTGACCTCTAAGTCTAGAAAGAGACAATCCATTATTATAAAAGATTTCATCGATTCTTCTTTTTAAAGCTTGTGATGTAGTATCAACAACATGAACGAGTCCAATGAAGCGCTCCATCAGAATTCCATCATCGTTGACATATGCAAGACTATAGCCATTTACTCTTTGATCGAGCGATCACGTGCCTCATCAACCAATAAAGAAAAGAATTTATTTCCAATATCACTAATAATGAGTTTTGTTGTCAAATATCCACATGCTCTTGCAATATCTTTTTGAATCGAATGACAAATAAGTTTATTATTTCCCGACGCATTCTCATTCATCACCTTTCCAACTTTATCATTTCTTGAACTATACCAATCAACAATTTCTAAAAAGTTTCCTTTACTGAGTGAACCTTCCATTTCATCGTGACCTCTAAAAGCTAATCCTTGTTGAATAAGCAATCGAACAACATCAACAACCACGGTCAAACGAGAACGGTATGCAACTTCCAAAGCTCGACTTCCGAAAGATATCTTTTTCACCAAACTTTGTCTTTGATCCTTGAAAGTGAAAAATAATGTCTTGGCATTATTGTGTGCACTACCCATATTGCCAACATGATCTTTAAATTTGTCGGTAGCTTTTTTCCAATTTCAAAATTCTTTCTTCACAAATACATCAATTCGGCTATCTCCACTAAAGAGATAACACCAAAAGCAAAATGCTCCATCTTTAGACACGCTATACTCCAACCATTCCCATTTCCTTAACCACTCACTTCGAAAGCACCTCAACTTATTTCCAAAGTTCGTTTTGGAAAAATATGTGAATGTGGTTGGCACGAACCTTGAACTACATAAGCCCTCCGGACGTTGTATCTTACTAAATGATCACATTCATTGATCGATAACCTTAGTGCCGGATCACTCATGATAATAAAATCATCACTACCATTCTTTGTTCAGTCTCTTTTTTCACCCGAAGCACCAACCTTTTCACCAATAAAATTTTCAATTTGAAGAGGAACATTCGCAACAATTTCGGATTCAACATGATTATCCAAATGAAGTTCAACACTAGATTTTAACTCTCTCTTACGACGCACTACAATTTAATCCATATTTGTATTACCTAGTCCACAAACAAACACGATAAAATAAATTTTAACAAGAACGACACTAAAATAACTTATGAAGCATTGTTAATCAATAGTAGAAATTCATAAAAGAAGGTCAAGGGATTTGCTAACTCTATACGAATTATGCATTTGATACAAAATGCATAAATCGTCATTCCAACCCTCGTTGCCATCGTAATTCTATTGAAAGAACAAACCAACATTTAACAGAAACAACCAAAAAATTTTTTTTCCAAAAACTCATCATCAAACAAACTGCAACTTCAAAGAGTACAAATAAATCCAAATAAAGAACTCTTCTCCTGCACATGATGTAGACTGAACCCTACATCCTCATCAACTGAAGATACAAACCCACGTTTCAAAGAAACAAACCCAACCAAAAAGAACTGTTCTCATATGCATCATGTAGAGACGAAATATGAAAGATAGATTGGAATCCAAAAAATAAAATAGGAGATTGGCTTATGTTATTGGCTTACGTTCCTTTGATTTGAGTACCTTTTACAAGAATCCAAGCCTCAGTCATCAGGATCCGATTAAACTACCGTGTCCCAAAAACTCTCATAAGGGGAATTGGGATGTTTGATTTTGCCGTGGAATTGGGCTGGTTTTGATTTTGGGGTTATAAAGTAAAAAAAAAAAAATTGGCATTTAGGAGGGCCGGGAGTGGTCCCCCTAAAACCGCCACTGCTTGCAACTATCACAAAGGAAATACTGAAATGATATGTAGAAATCAAAGAAAAAGCACTCGACTATCAAGGGAGAATATGTTGGAAATAAGAGATGTTGTTGTGTGACTTAGGCCATTCATTTCACAAGACCAAAATTAATTTTCAATATTATTAAAATTCTTAATGGATCCCTCATTAGTGCATAATGATTATCAAGGCTAGCCGATCAAGTTTTTTAAAAATTTAATAGCCCACTACTATTATCACAAAGTTATAATCAAGATAAGTCATGTCTTCTAAGGAAAATAAATAAGGCTTCTACTTGACATATGTGAAATTTAACTGCTCTCCATATATTTGAGCATTTGATTTCATTCATTTTGGTTTCAATTTGGACATGTAAATAATTAATTTTGTTCCTTTCATTAATAGAAATTTAAATCCAATTAAATACTTTCATATTGAGATATATAACATACTCAATTTTGATTATAAAATATGCTCCCACCACTTTTTCTTCACACTTAATATACTTTTCCAACCAGATCAACTCAAACGATTAATTTTCTCAAAAACATTTTTTGCAAGGAACATAAAAATTAAAACACAGACGTGGTATGTATTGGTTGTTTCGACGTAGAGTTTGCGATGTATCCCTTATTTTTTTTAAAATTAAATTTCAATAAATAAGTTTAGTTAAGTTAAATAAATTTAAGTTATTATCTCATAATGAAGTACTGGTGAAAATAAATATAATGACAGTAAACATTGCTGTAAGTACTTAAATTAAGTTAAATTTGTTAAAAACGACGTGTATGTTTAAAATCATCATTTTTAGTCCGTTTTTACTAACCCACCAACTAGTCTGTTAGTTGTGGAAGAGTAGCATTGCAGTTCCTTTAGAAAAACTTTATAAGGTCATCACGATTGTTCAATAAAAACAAGCAGATTTCAAGGCAACATGTATTCACTGCTTCCCTTCACCAATTTTAACAAATTGGTATTAGAGCCACTCTCAAGGGACCCTGATTGAGTGAGTTATGTGTTTGAGAGAAATACCGGAAGAAATAGAAAAAAGATAAAGTTCGAGGTCTAAAACCTCGGAGAAAAAACAGATGAGTGATGATAAGAGTCTCAATTGCATCCCACACTTAGATGGTCAACACTCAACAGTAAGATCATTGGAGTGAATTGATGGAAAATTTATTGCGTGCTAAGAGACTCCGGAGTTTGAACGAAAATGACTTTCAAGAACCTGATGAGAAGATTGTGCTTAGCAACTCGACAATGCAAGAACCAACGATCATAAGATGAAAACTATTTATATCAAGCCATTGAAAGAGTTTTTTTTTTTTTTTTTTTTGAATAAATTCTTGATAGAAAGACCATTATGCAAGGGTTACATCAGTGAGAGTGAGATAACTACACAGTACTTTGCAAGGAAAATCATGCTTGATTCAAAGATGAATTGCAGAGTAGTCTTATACTACATGAGCCTAAATTCAAGAGGTTGGAGAAGGAAGATGATCAGGTCTTGAAAGCCTCCACCGAAGATCGAAGTTATGAAAATATAGGTAGAGGAAGAGGAAGGCAATCCTCTAACAAGGAATTTGTTGACTGTCATAAGCTAGGCCATTATGCATATGAGTTTTTCCTACCTTGAATTCTAAACATGGAACTTGATGAAGGAGAAGAGTTAAGGCACATGCCCATTATGCTGAAGAAAGAAGCAGTTCTTGAGAGCTTTGTGGGGGCTTGCAGTTTGGGACCACTTTGTGTCAAATGGCTTTAAAAGATTGTTCAAATTTTGAGACCAAATGTGGTCAAAAGGTGCTCCACATGACTTTGTTGAGCGGGCAAAGCAATTGCAGGGCAACCATAACTTACTGAATTCACTGCTTTCATTCAACCGAATTAAATATTTAAGTAAATAAATTCACTTAATAAAGCAGACTTTAATCTTATTCAACACAGTGTTTTAAGATGCGCATGCAAATGCTTCACTAATTAGAATAGAATTTTCTTAAATTTATAAAGTTTGTGATTGGTATAAAAAACAAAGCAATTAATTCAAAATAATTTATAGTTGGGCCGCAACAAAATGAAAGGCCCAGGACAAGGCCCAAATTCTCTTCTTAAGACTCCGAAGCTCAGTCCTAGCATGTCTCTGCTTTCGCCGGAACAGGCGCTGTTGGATTCATGAGGTTGTGTATTGCGACGGCGTCGGTTGGGAGGGGAATATGGAGAGAGGGAAAGAGGTGATGGAGTGTGATGAATCTTTCACGGCACTTTTTGCTCGAATGAAAGATCAGGTTTGGTTCTAATGCTGTTTAGGGTTTAGAATAAGTCAGGGTTCGTCAGAACAGCAGCGAGTTTAGGATATAGGGTTCAAATGCTTCTCTTTTTCTGTTATTAGCCCCGAATTTCGACAGTTCTTTTAAATTCTAGCTCGACCTATCTTCCGTGATTGGAATTTTATTCTGTACCTTCAGTAGCATAGAATCCTTTGTAGTGTCTTCTCATTCACTGGAAATGGCAGAAAAACGTATAGAAAATTCGGCGTAAATACTAAAATTATGCGTCCGATTTGAGGACTTTACATAGTTTATACGTCGTCGGTATACTAATCGAGACTAGAAACCTAGTCAATGCAATTTTTTTCTTCTAAAACCGTTGTCTTAAAATGTTAGACTTGTAAGATCTGAATTTAGAATTTGTGACCCACACGGCAAGTTGTAGTGCAACTGAACTTTGGCAAGGCTTGTTGGGGTTTAGTGCAATTGGGCACTTTCAATTTCCTTTAGGAGTATCTGACCTGGCAAAATTTCTCCTCCCCTAGTCAATGCCTTATGGTCCTTCACTTCCTAGTGCTTGTGTGTATATAAATGGCACAAAGATGCAGATCAAATCGACAGCGGTACAGCTTTGAGTTCTGCAGTGTAGGACAGTTCCGTCACCGGTTTTGGATAGGCATGGCTCTCAAACCGGCCTCAGTGTGTCCACTTTTGCTCCTCTGGGCTCTGCTTACTTTGCTTCAGCTTCAAGGTACTAAACCATTTTCTTGTGATTTAGTTACCATGAAGTATAATGGTTTTTGTGTTTGTTTGGTCATCCAGGCGTGCAATCGATTGGCGTGTGCTACGGGCAGCATGGAAACAACCTCCCGTCGCGCCAAAATGTCATAAATCTCTACAAGTCTCGGAACATCAGGGCAATGAGGCTCTATAGCCCTGACCATCAAGCTCTCCAGGCCTTAAGGGACTCCAACATTAATCTCATCCTCGACCTCCCACGAGAGAATCTGGAATCCATGGCCTCTAACCCAGCCACGGCCTCCGAATGGGTCCGGACCAACATCAGGAACTTCTACCCCAGTGTCCGATTCAAGTACATAGCCGTAGGGAATGAGATTGACCCAAGGGAGCCAGCAGCGAGATTTGTCCTCCCAGCCATGAGGAATGTTCATAATGCCTTGGCCTCAGCCGGCCTCCAGACCCATATCAAGGTCTCCACCGCCATCTGGTCCGCTCTGCTGAGTCACACTTACCCGCCGTCCGACGCAAGGTTCAGGGACGACATAAGATCCTACATTGACCCCATTATCAACTTCTTAGCTACAAATGGGTCACCTCTGCTTGCCAACATCTACCCTTATTTCAGCTACATTGATAACCCTAGGGACATTCCACTTCCCTACGCCTTGTTCACCGCCCCGGACGTGGTTGTCACGGATGCCAACAACGGCTTAAGGTACCAAAACCTTTTCGATGCGCTGGTTGACTCAATGTACGCTGCTCTATCCAAGGCTGGCGGGCCTAATGTCCCGGTGGTGGTTTCGGAGACAGGATGGCCGTCCGCTGGCCACGCTGCTGCCACGCCGCACAATGCGGCGACGTACTTGAGAAGGTTGATCGGCCACGTGCGCGGTGGCACGCCGAGGAGGAGACAGCCTCTTGAGACGTACATTTTTGGTATGTTCGACGAGAACCAAAAGCCGGGTGACCAGAGCGAGCGCCACTTCGGAATGTTTAGTCCCAATGGAGAGCCAAAGTACAGCAGCATTCCTTGAAAATGGGGGTTGTATTCTCCATGAATAAGAGCAGATTACCTCAAAAAAAACATGTTAAATGTGTCGAATAATCTGATCTAGAGGATCATCATCAATAAAGACAGACTTGAAAGTGATAAGAACATCCTAGCAATGCATAGAAACCCAGTCATTCAATAGTATCACCAATTGTGAGGTCGATTGTTTGTGGCTTAATTTTGTTCTCTGGACGTGGTACTCATAGCTCGTGCCACCTCTCTTCTTTATGTTGGCTTTATTATTATTTTAACCTTCTTTAATCATCCAATTGCCTTGGTCTAAGGCGTTGTTTTTTAGATATTAAATATTGAGTACTTAAATTTAGTTAAGGTAAATTAAATCAAGTTAAGTAATAGAGTTTAGAAGCTTTTGTAAACTCTCTATCTCTAGTGAATTTGAACCGAGGCTGTGCTCAACGTGGATGTAGTCTTGTTGACTTGTTCTCAAGGTGAATCACGTTAAATCAGTATTCTTGTTATTTTCCATTTAGTTACGCTATTGCTAACTCAGTGTAGGTTAGATTGTGCTTAAAACTAGTCCTTACATGGAATAACATTAAGTAGGTAAGTCAGTTAAGAGCGTAAAGAGTGAATTTGAGCCGAGGCTGTGCTCAACGTGGATGTAGCCTTATTCTCAAGGTGAACCACGGTAAATCGGTGTTCTTGCAGTTTTCGATTTTAATTACGCTATTGCTAACTGAGAGTAAGTTAGATTGTGCTGATTCTTGCATATAATAACATTACGTAAATAAATCAGTAAAGAGTGTAAAGAATTACTACACACTAGTCCTATAAAATTGTAAAAAATTTAATAATATTCGGTAGGCATACGGATTGAAATACCAAAACTCCAATAGTCATATAAATGTGACTTACGTATGACGCCATTGTCGGAGTCCTACTCTCGAGTTCATTAATCGTACAAGGACCGGTAAAACGCCGGTCTCAGCTGGAGTACAAGAAAACTTGATTTAATGAGACTCGTTTCACATGCCATTTTCTCCATCTAAGGTCCCAAGCTACTTATTATTCTTGTCTGTGTTGATCAAACCTCATCCAGGCTTCAGCTTGCCAACATTCATTCATTGCGAGCCTCCAGTTTCCTTCCTTCGGATTAGTTGACCCGGCAACTCTCGCCTTTGCCGTATAAAAGGCAATGCTGCATGAAACTTGTAACTCATCTCAACAGCTTACAACATTACTTTGTTTTGCGGCGCTTCATTCATTCCTGCAAATCCTAATGGTTCCGGGTCTAAAACTGGCCTTCGGGTATTCGTTTCTTGTCTTCTGGGTGTTGCAAGGTCTGTTGGGGAGTTTCAGGAACTTCAGTCTTCAGTTTTTGACCCGAGTGAAGTGTGAATTACTGAATTGTGATGTTTTTTTTTTGTGCAGAGGCGGAAGCCATTGGTGTCTGTTACGGGCTCAACGGAGATAATCTCCCGTCGCGCCAGGATGTGGTCAGCCTCTACAAATCGCGCAACATTGAGGCAATGAGGCTCTACAGCCCTGACCAACCAGCCCTCCAAGCCTTGAGGGGCTCCAACATCGAGCTCATCCTCGACGTCCCACGCGAGAGTCTTCAGTCCGTAGGGTCTGACCCAGGCGCTGCGTCGCAGTGGGTCCAAACCAACGTCAGGAATTTCTACCCGGACGTGAGGTTTAAGTACATAGCTGTAGGGAATGAGGTTGACCCTGCAGAGGCCGCAGCCAGGTTTGTCCTCCCAGCCATGCAGAACATCCACAATGCCTTGGCATCAGCCGGCCTCCAGGGCCGAATCAGGGTCTCAACGGCCGTCTGGTCAGCCTGTTAACCGACACATACCCTCCGTCCAACGGAAAGTTTAAGGCCGAAATCCGATCCTCGTACATCGACCCAATCATCAATTTCTTAGCGGCCAATGGCTCACCTTTGCTAGCCAACATCTACACCTACTTTAGCTACATTGGGAACACTAAAGACATCTCGCTCGACTACGCCTTGTTCAGATCATCAGGCACTCCTGTTTATGATCCCAATGGCTTAAGGTACCAAAACCTTTTCGACGCATTGGTTGACTGAATGTATGCTGCTCTCTCCAAGGCCGGAGGGCCTAATGTCCCGATTGTGATATCCGAGACAGGATGGCCGTCTGCCGGCCATCCTGCTGCCACGCCTGAAAATGCCGCTACGTACCTCAGAAATCTGGTTAACCATGTCCGGAGTGGGACCCCCAGGAAGCCCCAACCTCTTGAAACTTACATTTTCGCCATGTTCGACGAGAACCTGAAACCTGGGGAGCAAAGTGAGCGACACTTTGGACTGTTTTATCCAAGTGTAGAGGCCAAGTACAATGACATACTTTGAAACTGCAATTCATCAACTACACAATCTATCCCTATCCCTAATAAGCACCATTTTTATTTTCCTCCTCTGTTAATTGAGTTTAGTTACTTACATTTACTATCACTTTTTTCAAGTCTGTCAATTATAATTTGACGTCGTTTTGTTTGAAAATATTTATTTTGAAAATTTCTTATTTCACCAAAATTATATTGTTGAAATATTAAAATTATATTATTTTGATGTAGTATCCATGTATTTAACTCGACCACTTACTCGAATCTATAAAATTTGAACTTATAAAATAAAACAGAATTTGAGTTGGGGCAGGTAGAATACCAAGCCATAAACATCCGGGTCGGATCCAAAGCGGGAGAATTTGAAATGATGACTGTGCAATTTGTTTGTGCCCTAGAAGAGACTGAGAGAAGCGAGAGACGGACGACGAGCAGCGACTCGATTTGCAATGGCGAGAGCAGATGCAGAGACGCTGGACTTCGAAGTGGAGGAGGACGATTTGATGGACGAGGAAGCCGGTGGCGACCTCGACGCTTTCCCATCGCAGAAGCCCAAAATCATGTCCACCATTACAGGTGGAGCTGAGGCTAACTCGCTGTTCGTGGACGGTCCCAAGAAGACCAAGGGACGTGGATTCCGCGATGAGGGTGAGCGTAGTAGGCTGCCTGGTCGGCATTTCGATTCTATTGATTCTGACGACGGCCCTGGCCCCCAGCGATGTGAGTTTTTAGCTTTGACTTTTCTGGATTTGGATTGTAGGATTTTATCTTCACAACCTGTGCGTTTGGTACTGTCCATGGTGTCAAATTAGGGTTTTTTGTTTTGTGTGGTCGATAAGTTGATTGGCTTCTCGCTAACCTATAAATTTATTTATAACTTGTGCAGTTCATACCGTCTCTAATTGTGTTCTCAGGCATATGGGTGCCAGGACAATAATTTATGAAATTTACTGAGGTTGGGCGATTTTAAGTAGTTTGATGTCTCTTTAGTGAAACTGTTGACGTGATTTCATAGTATCTGTGGAATGGATTAGGTAAACAAGTTTGATTGGGGTATTCTTATTTTGTTGCTAGAGCTTTTAGCCAGCTAGTCTTACCATTTGAGTAATTTGGAAGCTTTTGAACACTGCTTGTCATCATGGTTGTGTACGCATTGTGTTCAACAGGCTTTGCTGCCTCTTTTGATAAATTTGTAAGATTTTATTTATCTGCGGTCATTGCGTTTTTCATTTTCATTCCTTATTATGGCGATGTTAATGTAGCCGTGGAAGGGTGGATTATTCTTGTTACCGGCGTGCATGAAGAAGCACAAGAAGAGGATTTGCAAAATGCATTTGGTGAGTTTGGAGAGGTGAAGAATTTGCATCTTAATCTTGACCGGCGCACTGGATTCGTCAAGGTAAACTAGTTTTCTTCTTAGGTTATCTGACTGTCATTGACAGATGTTTCAGTCAGTGAAAGGATTTGAATATAACACTGAAATCTCACTACTATTCGTCTACCAAGCTTTACGTGGCTATGGGATGTTGTTTTGATAACTGTGATAAACAGTCCTACATTGCATGTTCGGCATATAGTTTCGTATGTGTTTTACCCATGGTTTACCCATGGGCACTGAATCCTTCTCTGGTTTTGCAGCCACGATAATTGAATCTTAATATTCATTTCACTTTTATTTTATACATTTAAAAGTCTCAATTTTTTTTTCTAGGGGATAATGTGTAGTTAGTATTACTCAATGATTTTAACTCAACTATGAATGTAATGATGTTTATTACGGATAGTTGAGAATGATGGACTCACATTCGTTTGTGAAATACATATCTTATAGGATCTGGAACTTTTCAAAAGGAGTTGCTGGACTGTATGTGTATTTTGAGATAATAATGCAACTTGGGTATGATTATGCATTTGTATAATGCTGCCAGGGAACACTATTTACAATCATATGTACCTTCGTCTTTTATGGTTAAAGAGCTTTATTTGTTATACTGCTTTTCTACCATGCGCGGACCTCATCGCACATGTTTTTGGGTGAGGGTTGGTTTCTCGTTAACGTTTTAAATTATTTATGACTTTTAATTTAATTACCAGTATGGTTGCTTCAGTTGAATGAGATGTAGTGTTTATCTATCTTCTTACACACATGGATATAATGTTTATGTCAATGTTCTGTTTGTAGTCTTTTTGAGTGTTATTTGCTCTATTTTGTTATTACACTGTTGTCTCTGTTGAATGATCTGCGGCAATCAGTGATTGGCCTTATATCCGAATTTTTTTCACTTGTTAGGGTTATGCCTTGATAGAATACAAGAACTTTGAGGAAGCACAAGCTGCGATATCTGCAATGGATGAAGCTGAGCTCATCACACAAACTATCCATGTTGATTGGGCCTTTAGCAATGGATCATTCAAAAAGAGGTCTTTTTTTATCCTTCAAATATTATTAGATGTTTTCTGCTTTATTTTGGCCTTACATCTGAATGTTTGCATGCTTACAGTGTTTGTTGTTTGTGTTCTTAAATATCAGTCAAAATTATTAGGCTGAAATGTTTGTTATCAGCTATTATTCACTATTAGGGTCCTAGGCAGCTATCTGATGGTATTTTTGATACAATCATCTACACTGAATTTAAAATTCTATGCTGATTTTATGTTGATATAGCATTACCACGCAAGATATTTGTTAATAATGGCCACCGAGTTTAGCATATGTGGACATTGGTCATCGTCCTCACGTAGATTTGAACAATGGCCAATGACTAATTTTTTTGAGTGGGATGCAATTTACATTTCTTGCTTGATGTGTTAGACTTGTTGCCCCTGATGTCTTCTCATTCTATGATTGTGCAGAAATCCACGGGGTCATCGATCAAGGAGTCCAACGAGGAGAAAATACTGATAGAAGTGTTTGTGCTTTGCCGACTGCAGTGAATGACGTAGCGTTTGACGAAAGAAATGCTTTCGAGATTTTTTTCCCCTGTTTAAGCTGATGAGTAGTGTTCGCTTGGCGACGTTTGCTCTGTTATATAACTTTGGTTGGCCGTGCGGGAATCTACTGTCTCAGCTTTTCGAGATTCCTCTTTGTTATAATTGTTTTTTTCTTATTCATTTAAGCGGGTTCTTTTCACTCAACTGGTCTACGGGTCTTGAATATTTAGGGGTTTTAACTGGAGCGCGCGCGAATACAATGGAGCAGCGATTGGACGGTGAATGAGAAGCTGTTCACCAAGGCTGGGCTGGTTTCGGACCTCTAGAATGATGGGCGGAGGCCGAGCATCGATCATTTAACAATGATTTCCGTTTTGAGCACATGTGATGACGGCTTTGTTCAAAATTTGATTATAGATAAAAATATATATTAATTTTTATAATTTATTATAAATGAAAGATGATGAAACTATTCGGAATATTTAGACTTTATAACCAGATCTAATTGTAGTCTCTTCTTAATAAGAATTCGTCTTCTAAAGTTCTCAGTGTAACAAAATATAACTTTTATCTCTAGATAGATAGTGATGCTGATGGCTCTATACCTTTGATCTCATCCCACTTCGCCGCCATGATTCTGACCAACTGGTATGTTCTCTCCAAAACTTCCTAAAAATTCCATGATGAAACACACGAACATAAGCTTATTGGCTAAATAACCAATTCCGTACTTGAAGATCTTCTTCTTGTATGCCTTCCTAACTACTCCCACAAAAGATGAGACAATTGACACTTCCGCACAATATCTTTATCTCCATCCCGCACAGGTACTAAATTCCCTGACTTTTCTCTCACAATGAGAAGACTAGCTTACCTTCAGCATAGGCTCTAGAATAGCCTCCAAAAAAAGTGAACAAAACATCTCTTATCGCATTATGCATTCAAATCCTCCTCCCACTCAAAGACAATGAGAGTCGTGATTACCGATCTAATCAGAAGTGTGCAGTCTTCCACATGTCGTACAAGCTTGAGAAACAACCAAGAAAAAGGCGTGTCCTATACGAATTATGCTCGTGTCCGGTACGGTACTTGAGTGTCAAACGATATGCCGTCGAGTTCATATGAAGCCTAGAAAAAGGCGTAGGTATCGCATTCACTAGGATCTTTACTCAGGTGACTCCCTTCCCCTTGATCTCTTCCGCAGCCAAACCAGTGAGCCACTGCTATGGTTTAGCCTTCGACCTTTGCTCCTCCAAATCAACTGGGGAGTTAGAACGAAACCTCAAATTTCACTATACAAGCAAGACTCTGCACCTTGACAAAGGGAATGAATCCCTCATCAGTATCTCCCATAAACTCCTTGTCTACACCAAGGAAGCTACAACAGCCAAGAGAGCCACATCATTCCCCACCGGAATACCTAGCCCACCGAATTTTAGAGGCAAATCCACCAACCTTCTTTGCTCTATCATGAAATCCGCAATCCAGATATGAACAAACTCTGATGTATCGCTGCATCAAAAGAATGAATCGACCCCTCAATCCAGCCAGGCGGTGAATTTCCCAATTATACAACATCTTCGGCATGCCTACGCATGCCTGCAAAAGTAACAACTTCAACTGCGGGTCATCCAACTTAGATACTTCAACTGGGATGACCTGAATACCAAGAACTCTCTGCCTCACAACATCATCGGCCCCTCTCCCATCCATTGAAATAGAATCACCCAAGATATATCCAGCCGAAGAACCAGAGATAACAAATTCGTCTGACATCTCAGGGCGCCGTCCCCGATCCCCACCCGGCAACCACCATAAGGTACCAAGCGTTAACACTAGGCGAGGGCATAACTACCTAATCTGACATCACAAAGGATGCAAAGTAACGGCAAAAAGTAAGGACCCTAAATGATCGCCTTGTTGCACCCCTCTGACAACTACAAATGATTGACTCTCCAACAAAGAGAAATGCATGAGATCCATAACAATACTCAATCCAAGCACGAAGAGATGGAAAATGACACCGCACTATCTATCTACTGACCAGATTAAAAGCATTCGTAAGATCCACTTTCAAAACCTCCAACCCATCATCGACTAAATGTTTCAGCACCAAGTGGTTCAACGAATGTGTAATAATCTCTGTTTCCCTCTCACTCTCACATCCAATTGAAAAGGAAACAAATTAGCCAATATTGAACCTCTAACAGCACTCAGAGCCACTCTTGACGTAAGACGACGCCAGCCCTCTCCCTTTGCGAGCGGCCGAACTCTTCTTTTAGTTTTAGTAAGAAGAAATGCTAGGAGCGTTCATAAGAAGTGGAACCAAACTAAGAAGCATTCTCCCACTGAGTAAAAGCGCGACATGGCTGTAAAAACTCCCTGCAAATGAACTTCCTCCACACGACCTGTGACTCCCTGAATCATGTTCAACGACAACTGCGGCTTGAGCCCATCCAGCCCTCCGACAGAACCGCTTGAAAATGACTAAAAAGCCCGCGACACCTACTCCCAAGAAGGCATAAAAGAAATAGGAGGCAGCACCGTGGAAACCCTCGAAGGTGGAGCATACGAGTGCTTACGGAGTTACGGATGAGTTCATCCATCACCTCCTGAGACCGCGGCAAACTTCTCCACTAATTAAAGCGCTCGTCGCATCTCGGTCGACCAATCGCCGCCAAATTTTTGTACCGCTTCAAATTGATCATTCTCTACTCTTCCTCGGAAAAAACAGACACACATCTCTTAAACACCCCCTGCACACTGATAAAGGCGACGCTGACCTTCACCTCCCCCTTCACACACCCTCAACCAACGAGCCACTAACTTAGACAAGGATACGCCACCCTTTTCTTCCTTTTTGACCTATCTAAGAATTGACACAACAAATACCTGTATGATCCCCAATGGTTAAGGTCACCATAATCCTCATTTAAAACTTTAACTGCCTCAACATAACACTAAGCCACACCCCTCCTACAAGATATTGAAATGAAATTCATGGTAGGGATCGCCGCGCTTCTCAACTTCAAAAATACATCAGGATCTTCGTCAACATGCTTAAAAACATCGAATAAATCCTCTAAGTCTGATTGGTCCAGCTGCACAGCAACCACCTCCCTCAAAACCAACATCACAGACCCAGTCGACATAAAAATCGGCAACTCCTCAATATTAAGAAGGTGACCCCACAATGGCGACATTAACACTGAGTCCCAGCCATGTACATCTTACTGCATCGACCGCACAACCATCTCCATGTTCACGAAGGTGTCAAACTCCACCAACCTCATCCTAGATAGATACTCGCTCCCCGACCAAAAGTGACAAGATGCATGATCCCGCGAAGCACTGCTACCCCTCATATACACTCTAAATCTTGGACAAAATGAGAAATGACATTTCTAACTACCTAAGACCGCCCATTACGTCAATAACAAGATCACTGGCCTGAGTTTCTATCGCTCTTTCATCCTGTTGAGTAAGCAACAGGGCAAATGACGTCACTGGACATCTCAGCTCCAACGACCTCCCCCTCTACCCGTAAATGACGGTTGAGGCTAGGGATGCTATAAGCTAGATGTCCTACAAGTTGTTTGTTGCTTGTTGCATTGGGTACCCTTTCTAAACTAATTGGTTTCAATCGGGCCGCGAAACACCAAACCTCGTCGATAGAGACACTCCATGAACGACACCCTGAACACAACCACCCAACAACCCCCACTAGACAACCCTCACTCTGGAGTAAATTTACCAAGAGTGAGATAATATTACCGATACACTACTTGTTATGACTTGTAAGCAATTAGTAAAGCCAGAATAAGTAGAGAGAACAATAAAACAAGTAGTTTGAGTGTTATTGAATTATTTTTATATCTTTTCTGATCATGCAAAAGTGAGGAACTCGTCCTCTTATTATAGAGAATGAAATGACATGACCAAAAGATGTGTCTTGAGTCAAAGAGATGTGTCAATTTCAGCAAGTAGCGTTCCCCAAGAATACATTATCACCGCATCACAAGAAGACATTATGCACTTAATGTTGCCTTAGAGTACGCCACTAAATATTGCCTTGACCTGTACTTCATTCTATTTGTGAGTATAATTTTACTCATAAATATCATTTATATATGTTACATGTAACATATCTAATGTTCTTGTTTATTAAGATTTTATAGCAGATAATTAACTTTAAAATTCCTAACACCGGCTACATCGCCGAACTCAACTCAACACCACAACAACAACATATAAAAGAAAAAAATTCAGAACTGCCCCCCATTGCCAAATAAATCTCGCCCATACGTTCTTTACAAATAAAGTTTCACCAATGCCCCGTTTCATAATGTTACTGATAATGCTGTTACCGGTTTCCTGAATTTTTCAACAAACCAGTAATAACATTACCGGTTTGTTGAAAAACATGCAACGTGGCAGCAACATTTGCTCCGTCAGCTGCCACGTGTAATAAAATGCCACGTGGCTACGACATTATGCCACGTAAAATCGTGAATATCATTCCCGGTTGTTTAGTGAAACCGGTAACACCATTACCGGTTTCATCTGGAAATAAATCCGCAGTTTTCTTTTCTTCTTCCCCACTCGAAATCAATTTCTCTGTACACTTTCAGGCGCGATTTCGTGTGTTTCGGACTGATTCAGGGCGCCTCCTTGCCGAATCACCATTCCTCCGCTGTTCCCGTAGCTCCGATTCCTCTGCAAGTACCGTCCTTCCCAGCAGGTTTGTTTAGGGTTCGAATTTTGGTTAGGTTTAGGGCTTTTTCGGGAAGATTGTGTTGTAGCTTGTGATGAATGGCATAGGCAGTTGTGGTTGCTTGAGTATGATTTTTGCTGCTGGTTAGGTTTAGGGTTGATTGGCGGGTGAAGGATTTTTGATGAATTTGTTGATAAAATTGAATATTTGATGATGATGATGAATGCTTGTATTTTAGATGAATTATTGTTGATACTGATGTTGATGATGCATTTTAGGTGGTGATGATGAATATTTTGATGATGATGATGATGCATTTTTGTATGAAGATGAATTTATTGATGAAGTTGAGTTTTTGATGATGATACATATTTTGGTATGAAGTTGTGTTGTTGAATTTTTGATGATGATGCATTTCTGTATGAAGATGAATTTATTGAAGTTGATTTTTTGATGATGGTGATGAAGAATATTTTGATGAAGGTTAATTTTTGATGATGATGATGCATTTATGTATGAAGAGGAATTTATTGATGAAGTTGAATTTTTGATGATGATGATGAAGAATATTTTGATGAAGATGAAAAGTTGATTTTTTGATGATGATGATGAATAATATTTTGATGAAGATTAATTTTTGATGATGATGATGATGATGATGATGATGCATTTATGTATGAAGATGAATTTATTGATGAAGTTGAATTTTTGATGATGATGAAGAATATTTTGATGAAGATGAATAGTTGATAATGATGATGATGATGCATTTTTGTATGAAGATGAATTTATTGATGAAGTTGAATTTTTGATGATGATGATGATGATGATGATGAATATTTTGATGAAGATGAATTAGTGATGATGATGATGCATGTTTGTATGAAGATGAATTTATTGATCAAGTTGTAATTTTGATGATGATGATGAATATTTTGGTATAAAGTTGAAGGTGAATAAATTGATGAATATGAGGATGCATTTTTAGATGATTCTTAATTTTTGTGCGGTATTCTTGTCAATGCAGATGGATATAGAACACATAGTGGATCCTGGTCCGATCGATCAGTCCATTTTGTCCCAACAACGTAGACACTGTTCGGGAGAAGTGTGGGTTGATCCTGTAAGTACACATTTGTTTCATTAATCATACGACAACGAAATGTATTTCAAATTGTAATTTTTAACATGGCATTTTTTTTCATACCATAGGCGGCCAAACACTTGAAGTTGATCCATCGCAGGATGTGGGAAATGGATCCCCGGATAGTCCCTTTTATTGCCAGAGCCGGGTTTTATCTGTGGACTCAACTGCAGAATATTGAGGTGGATCATCCTTTGATAACCGCACTTGTTGAGCGATGGAGGCCGGAGACACATACCTTTCATATGAGGACGGGAGAGTGTACGGTGACCCTGCAAGATGTGAGTTTATTGATAGGGTTACCCGTGGAAGGAGAAGTGGTCACCGGATCGGAGGAACGGGATTGGAGAAGTCTGTGCATACGCTTGCTCGGTGCTCACCCAGACTGTCCACGGTCTCCTACAATGGCGAGGAGAAGATGGTTTGTTGAAAACATGCAAGTCATACCAGTGGACGCCTCAGAAGATGACCTGAAGAGGTATGCTAGGGCATACATTCTATGTATGCTCGGGTCATCTTTGATGCCTGATCTATCCGGAGATCGGGTATCCATCCATTATCTGCCATTGTTGGAAGACCTTGATCACACAAGATCTTATAGCTGGGCTAGTGCAGTGCTTGCATATCTATATAGGCAGATGTGCAGCGCCGCGCGGGAAAAACATAAGCAGATGGCCGGTTGCATCCTACTGTTGCAATTATGGAGTTGGGAGAGGATCTCCATCGGTCGTCCGAAAGGTTTTAATAGAGTTCTTGAGCCTATGGACGCAGACATCCACCCATATTACCGTGGTTCATGGGCATACTTGTAAGTTTCTTTCGTTTCTAATTTAATTGTTAAATGAAATTTTTGGTCTCACCCCTATTCATGTTTGTTCGTTTGCTATAGGAAATGGTCCGGACCGAAATCTTACATGGAGGTTCCACATGACTCACTTACATTCTATCGTGATCAGTTGGATCGACTTGGTCATGAAGATTTTGCGTGGAGACCATACGATGAGGCTTTATTTCCTATGCTTAACCCGACTTGTACCGAAGGTCGTTTAAGCTGGTGTTCGGATGTCCCTTTACTGTGTTTCAACATAGTTGAGTGGCACCATCCGTCTCGAGTGATGAGGCAATTTGGGTACGTGCAGGGCATTTCCGACGCCCCGCGTGCCTCTTCAGATCCGCAACATCAGTTGACCCGGAGAAGAAGATGTGATTGGTCAAGTGAGCTGCGGCCATATATTGACATGTGGAGAGGACGAGGAGATAGGGTCGTCGAGGGAGTTGATGTCGTTGACATGGATATGCCCACGCAGAGTATCAGAGCTGGTATCAAAACACGACGCGCCGTTTTATACAGCCGCATGATGATGAAGCAACGGCTTACCGACCCATTGCTCCCATTGAACACTGTTTGGTATGTTCCTTATAAATTTTCATGCTTGTGCTTGATTCATGATTTATATTTTCCGGTATTTCGCGTCCCCTTTTGCAGGTTCGAGGCCTGGTGCACGTTGCTCGGACATCGGCAGAAATTTTTTTGAACACATCTTGTCAACTTGCGCGGGAGGGGAATCACAGCATTTTCCATACTACCGTAGAGGAACTCAAGCGACTGGGAGAGATGGATAAATTAGGGGTGGACCCAGCACTTATTTCACTGGACGAGGAAGACGAAGAGGAAGAAGAGACCGACATTGGAGCGGATGAAGCGGGTCCCAGTTGTTCCACACCGGTTGATACTAGAGCTGAACCAGGTGACCGCCCTCGTCGTTTGCGAAAACCTACAAACCGATTCACACCCAGTTGGCTTGGTAGGCGACGCAGAGGTTGATAGTGTAATTTCGGATTGTTATGCAATTTACCTCCCTATTATTCCAAATTGGTTTCCATTTCATTAAAATAGATGATACACTAAACATAAAAAACACACCAACCTATTACATTGCATTACTAACTAGCTCCACTCCCGGGTTCCAAGGCCATGAATTACGGGTTTGCTCTATTTGGGCAGGATCTTTTGTTATGACCTGTTAAATGACACACTGAACATTTACGAGGTGCATGGGTTACTCCTTGACTAGTAGATGCACCTTGGTCCATCTCATTATGTCGGCGGCGTGATGGATTTCTACCGACGCTGCCACGTTTGAATGCAGGATTGGGTACATGCTCTGGTCCAACGAAAGGCCTCCACCTTTTTTCATCCGGAATCACGTTAAATGTGTAACTCCACGTTGCAAAGTACGCCTCCAAGGTATAGTGATAATCAACAAACTCGGTATATTGCAAGCCTTCACTTTTGCATACTGCCATCACATGGCTGCATGGATAGTGTAACGCCTCCCACTTACCGCATGTGCAAGTACCGTCTGATATCTTAACCTCATGGATATTTCTTCTCCTCGCAGTGGTAACCTGGTAGACGCCTCTTACCCCATCAAACACCTGAACTCGATGGTAGTCCGCTTTCTCTCTAATTTCTCTCATCTTGAGGTCTATCTTGGGAGGGAACATTCCGACACACGTCTGGTAGGTATCACGTCGCTTGCAAAAATAGGTGTTGGACTGCATGAAAGTAAATAGGAC
Source organism: Umbilicus rupestris (assembly GCA_963678935.1). NCBI lineage: Eukaryota > Viridiplantae > Streptophyta > Magnoliopsida > Saxifragales > Crassulaceae > Umbilicus > Umbilicus rupestris. The sequence continues at coordinate 10,798,838 of OY787623.1, read as the reverse complement.
TAGCGCACATATAAGTAGGTCTCGACCACCCTTCAAAATATTGTTGAAACAGTCGCTCGCGTTTGTGGTCATGGAACCCCACCGTCTACCGTCTTCATCGTACGCCAACGACCACGTGCTCCAAGGAATGTCGTCCAACCAATTTACAATCTGGGGCCTGTCATGCAGCATGTCCTTCAATTCCTTATATTCTCCGGTAAATTTTATCTTTTGGCGTTGGTGTGCTACGTGGCCCATTTTTTTCTTTAGCGCAGAATTCTTCACTTTCATGTTGAAATTGCTCTGCAAGTGTCTAATACAGACACGATGGTGAGCATAAGGAGCAATCCATTCTGATTCTTGCATTGCATTCATAATGCCTTTGTGACGGTCTGATATAACACACAACCCTTCGCGACTAGTCACCCCATCTCGTAGGCACTTCATAAACCACTTCCAACTGGAGTTATTCTCGCTCTCCACTATAGCAAATGCAAGAGGTGGGATGTGATTATTCGCGTCCAAAGACACGGCCACAAGCAGCTTTCCATTATATTTTCTATACAAATGTGTCCCATCAATGCACAAAACTGGTCTGCAGTGCTGGAAGGCCGCAATTGCTGGACCAAATGCCCAAAATACGCGATTAACGATCATACGCACATTATCCTCGTCGCGGCTGCGCTGCCACTTCACATATGTTCCTGCATTTGAGTCTTGCAATGCCTGTAAAAAATGGGGAAGCTTTCTAAACGAATCATCCCAATCACCAAAGATGTTAAGCAAGGCTTGTTGTCTAGCCTGCCACGCCTTCAAATAACGTATTTCCAACCCATAATCCTTGAATATTCTAGCTTTGATTTCGCCGGGTGACAATCTTAACCTTTCGCTAATCACGTCTCCAATCTCCATGGCAATAAAATGTCTCGTGAGGTGTACATTCTCCTTTTTAATATAATCAGTGTTGCAAATGTGTTCGCCTCGATACTTGGTCACTTCCCAGTAGTTACGACTTTTCTTCTTCATGATTCTAATCCGCCAAGGACAAACACTCTCCCCCTCCCGACAGTAAAGAATTAACAAGTGCGAGTCTGACTCCCTTGTGAAATATTCAACTCGGTTCAGGATGGAGTACCTCTGAACCGCGTAGATGGCATCGGCTTTTGTACTAAACGTCGCTCCAACCCCAATTTGCCCGTAATTTGTTTGTCTTCTACCAAGAAACTCGTCATCAGGTTCATTTGCATCACACGCAGATACATCTGTAAATCCAGGGATATCCCATACGAGTTGCGGTTCTGGAACATTATGGTCACCCTCTCTATCCATTTCATTTAACATTTCCATCTCGTCCCTATCAAACTCATCTCGTACAGGCATGTCTAGTGATTCGAATGTGGACATAACCATAGGGTCAACGTCCTCCATTTTATTACACCACCTGCAAATGAAACCGTAATACATCCAAAATAACACTTACATATTATATGACTTCACGTAACATTTATGAACCATCATTTATCTAACATATGATAGGTGCAGTTAATAACCAACAAAGTAATTTTACCTTAACTTATCGGAGTCTCCAAATAGTTCAAAAATGCAGTTTATACACTGAAAGAAAGTGAAACGAAAGGAAGGCAGAGAGAGGTGCAGTATTGGCGGAAATATGTTGTGTGCAAAATCAAGATCGGAGAAGAGGTATTTATTGGCAAAATTTTTCATGAAACCGGGAATATCATTCCCGGTTTCATAATTGACAACTTGGCCATATTGTCCGACATGGCCAAGTTGATCGATTGTTGATGTACAGTCTAAGGGCGACTTTGTATCAATAATGAAACCGGTAATAATATTACCGGTTTTCTGAATTTTTCAACAAACCGGTAATATCATTCTCGGTTTTTACGTGACATCTGCAGATTTTATTACACGTGGCAGCTGACGGAGCAAATGTTACTGCCACGTTGCATGTTTTTCAACAAACCGGTAATGTTATTACTGATTTGTTGAAAAATTCAAAAAATCGCCTCCAAAATCCCAATCTTAGCGTTCTCCTTCGTCGGAAACCTAAAATTTCAAACATCGATGCGACGATCTGGGCAAAACCAACATCCACGACAAGGTCCCAGGAATCATCACAAAAGAGAAATTCCATTACCTGAAACACATCGAGGACGCGATCTCATTCCCATGGAGCTACGCGCACGTCGGAGTCGAGCTTCAACTAGACCACTCGGATTCACCTTTTCTCCGTCCATCTAGCGACTTAGGCTGCGCGCACCTCCACTTCATGGACGGGTTCCTGGGGAGGGGTCGTAAGTTCAAGCTAGCGACGAAGCGAGACATCGCGTTGGCGAATAAGGCGTGTGATTATCACGTCCCGCCGTTTTGGAAGCAGGATGAATAGAGGGAGATGGGCCGATCAAAACACGACATCGTTTAGTTATCGAGGCGCTACAGTCTCACGGCCCATCATTGGAGAAAGGCGGAAGATTGTGACGACATCGTTCAAATACAATAACCAAACTGACAGCACTGTTTATTAAAGCTACTGACTGACTGCCTCTTGAACTGTTACGGATGAGTAATAGGGAGGACTGAGCCATTTTGCCTCTTGATTTTATCACTCGCTCTTCCCGTTTTGCTGTGAAACGACGTAGTTGCGGACAACTTCCATGGCCAGTTGATGGGCTGTTTTGTTTTGCTGTTTGGCTAGTCCTTCCACAGCCTCGAAGGTGTCCTTGTCCACGAACAGCTTTAGGTTGAAGTGGGAGGCTGGTGTCTCTGGACCTTTCCATTTCTCAACCAGCTCTTGCAGTTTCTCAAAACCCTGACATGAAAAAAATGTATGAACACTAACAAAAAAAATATATCATTGAAGAAGATGGCAATCTAGCTTGATATTTCCTGTTTCTGCTCACCAGACGGTTTGTGAAGTCGCCGAATGATTCTTTAGCAAGTCGCTTGCTTTTCCAGTTGTAGAACAAAGGTTCAAATACCGTTTCAAGATCGTGAATCTTAACCTTATTCATAAAGGTTCTGGCCAATACAGTTTGATTCGGTGTTCCTCCAAGCCATATCTGCATTTGATAAATTGTATTCGAGTAAATATCAACTGAAGCATAATTTACATTCCTAGAGTTGGCCTGTTGTTACCTGATAGCTATTTGGGCCATCACCGACAAGTCCTAGCTCAGCCATGTAAGGTCTTGCGCAGCCATTAGGACATCCAGTTATCCTAACGACGATAGCTTCATTGTACTTGAGGCCAACCTGAAACCAGTAGTGGTGCTTGTTAAAATTCCATTCCGAAAATCCAGTGCTTGTATTGATCAGTTATAATATACCTTGTCAAATACCGCTCTAATCCTCTTGAGGATATCGGGTATCCCACGCTCAGCTTCGGTTATTGCAAGTGGGCAGAGTGGCATAGCTGGGCATGCCATTGCAACCAAGTTCAGGGGGTCCACGTATTTAGGTTCCTGACAATAGCCAAAAGACATCAAATACGGATGCATATAAGAGCGTCTAAGGTAACAGATAGGCAACATATGAATGACAGATTTCACAAGCCAAGACAACACATATAGTGAAATGATAAGAAAAATGGACAAAGAGGACCAAACAAAAAGTAAGGTAGTTTAAAAGGTAGTCGCAATACATTCATCTAGATCAAAATGCCCCACCCATGTCACCATTAAAAAAAAAAAAACCTTACCGGTTTTACGTTGAACTAGAAGACGAATGATTATGATAAAGCTAAAGAGATATAAAGCAGGAATCGAACAGTGATTATAGACTAAGGAAATACCAACAGCATAAATGTATAAGTCTAACCAGCAAACCAGCCTGCGCGAGAGCAGTAGAGATGGGACGTTTGTGTGAAGCCTGAATATCACACAAAATGATATTTTGGTTCGGCGTGAGACGAACGCTTAGGTTGTACTTCTCAATGACTTCCCTCAAAGTCTTCTTCATCTGTCCCTTAATGCGACCACTGTCAACATGCAGCCCGCAGAACAAACCACCGTCTCCCTACCGCATCAAATTAAAGACGACAATTAACTCCAAATACATGCAATTACATTACAAAAAAGATAGTGCACGTGACATTTAAGACTGGATCAATATCGTTCACCTACCTGTTCATGCCATCCAAGGTAACTCTTAAACTCCCATGAAGGCAGCTCGCGGAAAGGCTTGAATTTTTTACCATAATATTTCTCAACTTCACTTTTAAACTTCTCCATTCCCCATGAATCAATCAAGTACTTCATTCTGCTATATTTTCGGTCATCTCTTCTCCCATTCTCTCGCTGAGTAACAACAATGGCTTTGACTGCATGCAAAATGTCCTCCTTTGGCACATAACCTAGTGGCTCTGCCAAGCGAGGGAAAGTAGATTCCAACCTATGCGTTCTGCCCATACCACCACCAACCTGCACCAAAAGCAAATAAATTCAGAACGGAGGACTACTGACCAAATGCTTAACAAAATAACTTAATAAGGTTGGCAATCTCACATATAAGTTAAATCCCATGGGTTCTCCATAGATGTCAGTAACCACAACCACACCTACGTCATTTGTAAGGATATCCACCGAGTTATCAGTAGGTACTGTAACTGCAATCTTGAACTTTCTTGGCAGGAACTGAGTTCCGTAAATTGGCTCAGGTGAATCAGGAAAGTTAGTCCCATGAGAGTTATCATTCCGAGCTTGCACCACCTCAGGTGGCTCTGCTGACATGATTTTCTCCCCATCGACCCACATATCATAGTAAAACCCTGATTGAGGGGTCAGCAATGCAGCAATGTTGTCAGCAGTTTCTTGAGCAAAGACATAATCTTTCCTAGCGAACGGCGCAGCAGGGGCAAGAACATTACGGTTCAGATCACCGCAAGCACCAAGAGTGGATCCCATGCTTTTAATGATGGTACTCATAACTGTTTTCAAGTTCTGTTTCAGAACACCATGAAGCTGAAATGTCTGTCTGGTAGTCAGACGAAGTGTACCGATTCCAAATTCATCAGCAAGGGAATCCATGGTCAAGTAAAGCTGGTTTGACACCTTTCCACAAGGATTCTTGGTCCGGAGCATAAATGAGTAGGATTTTGTGCCACGTTCCTCCCTGTTAGTCTGTTGATAGCTTCCATGAAATTTGATCAGTTGCGTAGCCGCTTCACTCAAGCCAGGAGCATCAGTCTTCAAATCCTCATTCAGAGGGTATCGAATAAAATTACTTTGTTCCTTAAATATTTCCACTTTGCTGCGCTTAATAGGGGCAGAAGTTTCTGGCTTTACAGGCTGCAAACAAACTTAGCCTGTATAAGAAATATTATCACAAGACATCGAATACACACGATGTGACAAAACCCATTCAAACATTATCCACCATCTACATGCAATCATCATATATCAAATTGTTCAGTTTCCAAGTCAAAAACAACAAACCAAACACACTGTTTCACTGAGAATCACAATTCACAGCACCAAACAAGAAATCTCCAGCTCTCTGCAGTTTAAGTCCCACTAACTTAGCCCTTCTTTCTAAGATCTGACAACATAAAATGCCCCAAATTTGAAATCAAATATACTGAATGCAAGCAAATCAAGCTTGCTTTCAAGGACTCCCAGTTTCAAATTCCATTTCAGAAAATCTAGTTGCAGAATCAAGCCATTCTTCCGCATAATCGACAAATCCATCACTCACACCTCATACTAATCCAATTCAAAAACATTAAAGTAACTCCAAAATTACCGTCGAGACGGCTCGAATCGATCCCGGCGCCGAAGACGCAACCGAGCAGACATTGCCGCGCCTGCTCAAGGGAATCGCTCCGCTGGCTCTCAGTCCCTGAAAAGTCTGAATCTCGAGCTTCGAATCCTTCAAAACCGAGGCGCTCACAGCTCCTCCAAGTGAAGCAGACATCGCCAAAAATCTTACAAAATCGAAACCCCAGAAAAATCACAACTAGGGTATTTTTAGAAGCCTCAAGCTTCGATCCAGATCGGGGTTGTGAGATTTTTTCTGTGTCGCGTGGAGACGATGAAGGTCGCAAACTGGTGGAAGATGACAAAAGCGAGACGTTGCAAATTGGAATTTATTCTGCAGATTCTCTCAACTTTTTTTTCGATGTTTTTCCTTTTAGCAATTGTTGTTTAGCGGATAGTGATGAGTGCTATTGTGCGCCAGTCACGTGGCTGACACGTTTATTATCAGCCAGTCGCACGTGCGATTACGGCGCATTATAACTTGAAGAGGCCAAATTTAGTTTCGATTGGGAGAGGTTGGTGGCGATGGTGAACATGGACGCAAATGCATCCTCATTCAGAATTCTTGACTGCCTTAATTTTTCAATTTTCAGTAAAATCCAGCCAATGGTAATAGTTACATTTAGCTTAACCAACTTCAATTTAAGAATAATTACTAATAATGTCATCTCATTTTACATTCTGAATTTATACTATAATATAATTTTTTTCTTTTATTTTAAATAAAATTACGTCATTTTTATACTACCTCATATCTCAACCTTTTTGGTAAGTCATTGTATAGTAAATTACGTCATTTGAATCAGCGGGTCATTTTACGAAAAATTTGTCATTTAACTATATCACTAAACTTATTAAGTATGAAAATTATAATGAATATCTTTGAAAACAATAAGATATGTTATTGGTCAGATATTTATTTATTTAAAAAAAACTCTTAACGACTGTATTGATCCGATGATATATAAGAGGATTTAATTTGTTGAATATATTTTTATACGCGGCTTAAATTAGAGGAACTAATTCAGTGAATAGAATATAATAATAAATGTACGAAAAGTTTGACTAGTGGGCATGGGTCCCGGGCAGAGAAACCGCCTTTGGGGTCATGAAGAGTCGTCCGAATCTATGTCTTGGGTCATGCATGAGCTAGCAACGCGCGGCAAATATTGCAATGTTATCATCCATTTCGAATTGTGGATTGATGAGTTTAGAATTGTCTTGTATTTCCTTCATGATTCTGTTTTAAGGTTCTAGCACCTTATAAAGATTTGGAATGACCTCCCTAATGCTTTCTGAAATAGGAAGAGGCATATTATCTCCTTTTTAAAGTTAGGTCTTAATAGATGATAAAGAATATATTGACTTATGCAAAAAAAATTGACACATTAATAAGCAAAAAGATAAAAAGTTCATATAAATCGCAATGGTCTTGTAGAGCTTTCTATATTAATAATAAACACAGTGAGCAGAAACGAGAAATTCCAAGGTTAGTTATTAATTATAAGCTCCTCAATAAGATTTTAAAATGAATAAGATATCCAATTCCGAATAAGAAAGATTTGCTACATAGACTTTACAAGGTGGTTATTTTTCAAAATTTGATTTAAAGTTATGCTATTGGCAAATTCAGATTGATAAAAAAATGTCTATAAAACAGCTTTTAACGTCACTTTTTGACAATTTGAATGGAACGTAATGCCTTTCTGGCTTAAAAATATCCCATTAGAATTTCAAAAAATCATGAATAACATTTTCACCCCTTATAGTGAGTTTATAATAGTTTATATGGCTGATATCGTAGTCTTTTCAAAAGAGATAGAAATTCATTTTAGACATTTGAAAATATTAAAAAAATTAAAAAATGGTTTAGTTATATCTAGTGAAAAATGGCCATTTTTCAAACGAATGTTAGATTTTTAGGATATGACTCAAAGTGTTTGTAACTGAACAACCGCTACTATGAGTAGCGGTTTGACTTAATTTTGGTCAAATCGCTATTCGTAGTAGCGGTTTGTGGTGAAATAGTTATCTCATCGTCAGTCAGCATTTTAATTTAAGAACTTCCGAGTCAAGGCAAATTAGGAAACAAATGTTGAAATGTGGCACTTTGAAAATTTTCTCAAGATTTTAAGATTGAAGTTTTAGAAAATAACAGTGCTTTTGAGTTATTAAAAGTCATTAAAATCATATGATAAGATAAAAAATAATTAATCAATTAGAAGATGATCTTGAACTTCAAATATCAGGAAGTCATAGAAAAAACTATTACTCTCTCCGCAGAACCATATCTAATGACGGAAGTTTTCAAGATAATTAAAGACAAGAAAGGAATTAAGAGTCCTACGTCAAGCTATGATTTGACCATCGAAATTAGGAATCTGAAAAAGAAATTTTAGATTTGAAACATGATAATAAAAAGCTTGACCAAAGAATTTTCAAAATTGAGGAGAAGAAGAAGTGATAACTTCGAATATTGTTGCTATGACCAAGAACTAGATACAATTGAGTCAGATAAACACTTTCTTTTTACATTAGAAATGTTTATAACACAAAAAAGACATATTAGAATTACATTACTCATTGAGAATTATTATTCAAATGAATTTATTGCCTTAGTGGATAGTGGAGCTGTTTTAAATGTCATCCAGGTACCGACCATGTATTTTCATAAAATTATTCATACTTTGTCTCATTCAGGAGGGGAAAAACTGAATATTTTCCTAGAACAAAAATTTGCAATAATATGGTCTGCATTCATACAAGCTTCTTATTAGTCAAAAATATTACCAACTAAGTCATTATGTGAACTCCTTTCCTTACAAAGATTTATCCTCTCAAAAAAATTGATACCGAATGAATGACAGGAACCTTTGATCGGAAATATATTTTACTAAAATTCAGAGCAGAACCTCTTAGTAAGGCTCTCCATGAGATATGTATTTCAATCACTATAAAAGAAAATCAACTCAACTTTCTCAAATAGGAACTAAATATCTTAACCATAGAACAGAAGCTCAAAAATCCTAAATAAAATGATAAAATTAAACAAAATGTTTTGTATTTCCTTAAATATTGTGAATTAAGGTTTTAACCTTATAAGGGCATATGCAGCGGACTTCAATTTGAGGACGTTCGTGCCAGATTCCAAGCGAGATCGATCCAATCCAGCATGCAGTGATCGATGGCGAGGAAGAACGATCTTCAAAAATTGCTCCGCGAGGTCGCCATGGAGATCGATCGTTCTCCATGGCGGAAACCCTAAAAACAATTTGAGGACGGCACGTGATATGCACGTACCGTCATTTGGGCCAGATAAATTCGGCCCATTAACAAAATAATATAATTTTAATTTAAAAATTCGGCCCAATATATATAAAAAAATAGAAAGTTAATCTGAACCGTTGGATCAGATCTGCCGATCCAACGGTTCAGATTAAAATACAATGGAAATTTTTCGAAAAAAATCATAAATATGTTTAAAAAATAACGAAAAAATTTTGAAAAAAAAATGAACATTTGAAAAGAAATATATATATTGTGTCAATTTATTTTCGGATTTTTTCAAATTTTTACGGAATTTTTAATAATAATTCCGTTGAAATTTAATCTGAACCGCTGGATCAGATCTGCTGATCCAGCGGTTCAGATTAAATTACAACGGATTTTTTTGTAAAAAAATCATAAAAATTCAAAAAAAAATAACGAAAAAATCTGAAAAAAAAAAGTACATTTGAAAAGAAATATACATATTTTTTCACTTTATTTTCATATTTTTCCGAATTTTTATGATTTTTTTACAAAAAAATCCGTTTGAATTTAATCTGAACCGTTGAATCAGATCTGCTGATCCAACGGTTCAGATTCAAATACAACGGATTATTTTGTAAAAAAATCATAAAAATTCAAAAAAAATAACGAAAAAATCTGAAAAAAAAAATGTACATTTGAAAAGAAATATACATATTTTTCACTTTATTTTCATATTTTTCCGATTTTTTATGATTTTTTTGTAAAAAAATCATAAAAATTCAAAAAAATTCAAAAAAAAGTGTACAATTCAAAAAAAAAAAATTTCCTATAAATCTACCACTCTCCTCAACTAAAATGTACACCATCCTTTATTCTTTCACTTGAATTCCTTTACTTTGTTCAAATTTCAATTTGATCTTTTCGTTACAAATGTCGGGAAATTGGTCTATGTCTGAGGATGTGCAGCTATGCATATCGTACTGTCGTCAATCCACCGATCCAATTTCAGGCAATAAACAAAAGATTGCGAAATTGTGGGAAAAAGTTTACGCAGATTTTGAAGCAAATTGGGTTATAGGCGACGATGAAGTAAGGAGCACTGAACCGAGGTCTCAAGCGGCAATTATTTCTAGATTCGCGAAATTGAAGCCCAATTTAATTTTGTGGGGGTCTTGTATTTCATACGCAAGAAAAAATCCGGAATCTGGCAGTAATTTACAAGATGAGGTAAAATCATTCAATAAATTTATTTAATATTATAACTTCAAATTTATTGGTTAATATATATTTTTCAATTTGATTGATAGATACGAAAAGCTCAAATTATGTATGTTGCAAAAAAGTAGAAGCCATTCATGCATTTTGAATGTTGGGAACAAGTAAAGATGCATCAAACATTCGCACCGACACAGCCCATTCCTCCACCGACGTTTGCACGAGAAAATAGTCCAATCATTGAAGAGCACCATGGAATTGCAATGCCCCAAAACGACAGCTATGAAGAACCATTGTCTCCCACACCTGAAAATAATTTAGGAAGTTCATCTAGTCCGATTAGACCGCAAGGAGTGAAGGCAGCTAAAGAAGCAAGGAAAAAAGGTAAGAAGGTCAGTGCATCATCAAATGATTACGGTAATGCTTTGAAAATTATTGCAGAAAATCAAGCAAAACAATTGGGTATCCAACAAACGCAAATTGAGCTTGCTCAAAAGCAAATGACGCATACTCACAAAATGCAAGAACATCATAACAAAATGCAAGAACAAGCTGAAAATGCTAGAAAATTGACAGAAGAGACAAGGATTATGGAATTAAATACCGACAGAATGACCCCAAAGTCAAAGAAATATTTTTCAAAGAGGAAGGCTGCTATTCTACGACGATATGAGGAAGAAGAAGAAGACGAACCAAATACTGAAGATGGAAGTTATTCTGGACACTTTTCGGATTGCTATCGTCCTCAACTTGATGATTAATTTTATTAACGCAAATTTCATGTATTTTCAATTGCTATCGTCATCAAACAATTGTTATGTACTTTAACTATTATTTAATGTATTTTCAATCCTTCCTAATTGATTGCTCAATTATTTTTCACGTTAATTGATTGATAATAAAAGCAAGTTCTGGACTCAATTATTTTCAATAAAAGCAATTTATTATGATTAAAATTACAACAAGGAAGGTAAAGACAACACACATGTGAAACCTCATATTTGTTGATTGGTTTCCATAAACCAATTATGCTTCACCAAATCACTTTGAAGTTGAGTGTGAAGATATGCAGATTGAAGATTGGTAAGACGATCCCCAAATACCTGAGATTGTTGCGATCTCGTAACCGGGTCATGACGAATTCGATTACCATTTTGATCGGTTGGTCCATCATATACGGTAAAAGCATTATACGGATTGTGTGGATCTTCTTCTTCAACTTCTACAAACTCTTCCTCAACAAATTCTTCTTCAACGATCATATTATGCATTATAATGCAAGCTAACATAATCGTTTTCAGGACACTTTTTTTGTGACACATACTGGCATGTCGTACTATCGCCCATCGAGATTGTAAGATCCCAAAACACCTCTCAACATCCTTACGGTATGATTCCTGCTTCTTTGCAAATAATTTTTCAGCATCACTTTGTGGGTTACGAATTGTTTTAACAAACGAGGAGTACCTTGGATAAATGCCATCAGCCAAATAGTAAGTGTTGTTGTATGTGCTCCCATTAACTTTATATGTCACTTGAGGAGTCATGCCTTCAAGATAGGAATCAAATATGTCAGATTGATACAAGACGTTAATATCATTCTGCGATCCCGGCACACCCACGAAACTGTGTCATATCCATGTATCATACGATGCTACAGCCTCTAAGATAATAGTTGGACGACCCTTACGACCTGAGTAGGACCCTTGCCATGCCGTTGGACAATTCTTCCATTCCCAATGCATACAATCTATACTTCCAATCATACTTGGAAAACCTCGTTGTTCTGCCCTTCTAAGTAGACGAGTGAGGTCTGCTTCATTCGGAGACCGTAAATAACGACCTTTGTAATGTTCAACTACTTGGGCGCAGAACTTCTTTAAGCACTCGAGTGTTGTCGATTCTCCCATCCGTGTGATCTCGGCGCACTGATCTGCGCATGCACCGTATGCTAACATTCGGATAGCACTAGTCATCTTTTGTTCAGGAAGAAGACCAACCACTCCAGCTGCATCACTTCGTTGATGCCAATATGCATCATTGTTACAGAGTTAAGTTTTTATACGATTAAAAAGACTTTTACTCATACGATACCTTCGGCGAAAGTCTCCTTCTCCGAAAATTGGACGCTCGATGAAGTAGTCTTCTAACAAATTCTGCCCCCTTGCCACTCTTTGTCTGGGTCGATTTTGTTGTCGACGAGACCGTGTTTCGGTCTCCTGAACACCCATTGTAGCTATCGCAACCGCATCCATTACAAATGAGTTACCAGTTTCACTCATTTCATTCATTCTTTGTTGAAACAATTGAAAGCTCTCATCGAAATTGAAAGGATCCATCACTTACCTATGAGAGTGGAGCAATGAAATTATAAGAACAAGGAAGACTGATGAAGGTGTGAATGTATAACAAGTGTGGATCTCCTTTTATACAAATTTACAAGATATCATTAGGTATACGTGTTTCGTCATGATTGGTTGAAAATCTTATCGCAACTGAATAATTGAGAGCAATAATTCAGATCAATAATTGACATCAATAATTCAGATCGATAATTCAAAATTTTTAAATTTTTTTTTAATAAAATATTAATTTTTAATTGTGAATAGTAATATGAATTGCTGCTGAAGAATGAATGGGTGCATGAATTGTGCAGAATTGCTATTACTGTTTGATGAATAGTAATAGAAATTTCTCCTCGAGAAATTTCTGAGATAGATAGAAATTCCTGAACGGGTGCGGATGCCCTAAAGATTTCAACTTGAGACGTTCAACCGCTCGAACACGTCCGGAAACAATTGAAATGGTGGCATCAGATAAAGAAGCTTGAAGTTTGAGATAGTGGCAATACAGTTTTTAAGAAGTGCCTCTATGTCAGTGTATAGCTAAAGATATTCACAGCTTCACACACTGTTCATACAGTTTTTTTTGTACTGTTGCTAGTTGGTCTCCAGGTGATTAGTGAGATGGGCATTGAATTTGGCGAGGGTCTTTTTTTGGTTGGACATTTGAGAGAAAAAATCCGCAGTGGCAGACACTCGTGTGTATGGCGCAAACTAGTTATACTGTCTGTACTTATTTCTTCTCCGCTCGCCAGTTCTGGTAGCATCCTGCTTCATCATTTTGCAATTTGAAGAGTATCTCAAATGATGAGGATCGACATGTATGAAATTTCAGGTACCAGAAGAAGCGAGTCTCGAACATTATGGATGACGTACTTGAGTGGTCTGTCTGGGATGATGGAGAAGCTGCAAACTAACTTCAATCAAACGAAAAGCAGCAGGCGAAACTCTAGTGAAATCCAAGATGAGAATGTTAATAACTATGGGCTAGGGAGGGGGACTAGAGAGAGTAGATATGGAGGGTGGTGAGTTATCAAGTTAAGTTAATGCATGTTGTAATCTGGGATGCGTCCCTCCCGCTTGCAGGAGAAGCCAAATGACTTGTCCTTCAAATGACTTGTCCCTAACTCAATCTTGGCTATTGGGATGGGATAAGGGGTCATGTGAGGATTCAAAGTAGCAAATGTTATATATAGCAGATCTTATCCATGTAGGGAATGGGAAAGGGAAAGGGAAAGGGAAACTGTCAAGAAAATATTCAGATTTTAATTTCTGCTATAACAAGGTGGGAGGCTCTTGTAATATAAGGACTTGGCCGTCAAAGTTTCACAAAAAAAAACCAAGCTTGTTCGTAACAAAGAATAGAGTGGGTAGCTACACTGGAGATAAGAAGGAAGTTCCACCTTACGACACATACGCTTCAAAGTGTTCAGGTCGGCAAATTTATCAGCAGTAGTTACCACGTCTACCATAAACCAAGGAACTTCCACCAGGCTCCTCCCACTCCAAGCCAGATCACGAGGTTGACAACTGAGATGATGAATCCATAACCCCACCATTGTGCAAGGGGTACGTAGTTGGCACCATAGAAAACAGGGGCTGATCCAATACCGTAATGAGTTAGACCACCCATGATATTTGATAGGAAGGCAAGCACAATTGCTCCCAAGTACGGTGGAGTGCCTAGAGCACTTGCCACAGACAAGAAAGCAGTGAACATCGCACCAATATGAGCGGCTCCACTGGCGAAAAAGTAATGAGAGTAGAAATATAGGAGGACTAGAATGCCGAAGGATAGCTGCCATGAAAGACCCAAACCACCAACAAACTGCAAGAAAGATTGATCTCGTTAGCCTTATTATAGTTCAAAAAATCATCACCAGGCAAGATCAATAAAAGACTGAAATAATATGAGTGAGAGTTGACTGATGCCGTAACTGGCATTAATGCTCTAGGCCCGAACAGAGGCAGGCATAAGAAACCACTACAAGACATAGCCAATTACATTTGCTGAAATTGTTTCACTGTTTATTTTATCACTCTCTGCAATATTTTAAAGCTATTATGCGAAGAATGAGCTTCTTTACCATGTATGAAATCAGTGTGATGCATTAGCATTATGAGCAATTTCATAGTATTCAAGCATCAAATACCCTATTATTTGCATTTAAATGAAATAAAAATCGGATAAAATAATGAACCAGAAATGCAAAGTTAACAAGATAAATAACCTTGACGACAGTTTCACTGAACCAAGAAATAAGTCCGTATTTGTTTAGATATCCAGCCATTGCAATAAGAGCAGCAAACCACGTCAAGGTGTCCCAGGCGACTGATTCAGCTAAACATTCCTTCCATGTCACAACCCCAGTTATCAGCAGGACAGATAAACCAAGAATAGCAGCAGTAACAGCATCCACATTCAACATTCCGCCGAAAATCCATAGACCAACCTGTCAGAAGACCCGGAACACAAAAGTTACTAATCAAACAGATAACTGCAGTATAAGCCCGTAATCTATACATAGAACCACATAGATCAGTCAACCTAGGCAAAAAATGAGCTGAAAATCAAAAAATGAATAGTTGATCCCGTGGTATTATTGTCTGTTCAGCATGAGCTTCTAGAATCTTAGCAGCTCAAAAAATACTTGCAGCATTTTAATTAACCTTTAGCTACTAAGGTTCAAATAGCATAATCCAACCATCAGACAGTGCCAATCAAATCCCTATAAAATAATTTGTATGATATTATATGCTACATGCAACCAAAAATGAAGCTCAAAGACAGTTTAACCCCAACAAACAGTATTTTGCACATTGATTTGCATACCGTAAGAAGTAGAGTCCCAGCCATAATGATCTCATTGTTAGTCATAGGTCCCATTTTCTCCAACTTCTCCCGCGCAAGCTTGGGGGCATCCGGACTACTCTTCACAGATGGCGGATAGATAATATACAAAATCAACGGAACAACAATAAGGGAAACCAACCCAGGTACAATAGCAGCAACAGCCCAATCAGTCCATCCAATAGTCTTTTGGATGGTGTTAAAAGTCAAATTGGCACTCAATGGATTAGCAGCCATAGCAGTCAAAAACATTGCGGACGAAATCACAGAGGTCTGGAAACAAGTGAGCATCAGCCACGATCCCATCTTCCTCTCCGTCCCATCCCCAACATTACTACCGCAAGCCACACACAACGATTTCACCAACGGGAGAAAAATCCCACCAGCCCGAGCAGACACAGATGGAATCGCAGGCGCCAACAACGCCTCACTGAAAACCAAACTGTACCCCAACCCCAAAGTCGAGCTTCCAAACAGCTTCACAAACTGGTACGCGATCCGATTCCCCAATCCAGTCTTAATAAACCCTCTGGCGAAGAAGAAAGCCAACGCGATGAGCCACGGGATCGGATCTCCAAAAGCCGAAAACGCAGCCGCAAATGGCAACGTCTTGGTCAACACCGACGCTCCGAGTCCCATCAACGCCACCGCACCGAGAGGCAACGGCTGCGTAATAATCCCAACGATCGTCGCCAGAAAAATCGCCAGCAATTGCCATGCGTTCTTCGTCACTCCAGCCGGCACAGGCACGAACCAGAGTATCACTCCAGTCGCAATCGACGCCAGAAGAGGCTTCATCGCCGCGCCCCTCCATGGCTCAGCCGTTGGAGCCGCCGGCGCCGGAACGACAGACGACGAAGCCCTAACACTCAATCCGCGGCTGGACTTCTGCGGACTGATCAGAGGCAGGAGTTTAGAGCTGCAGAATTCCGATTCATTCATGAATGGGGACGAAGCCGGTCTGATCGGTTTGAGAGAAGGCAGCGATAGCGGCTTCGAGTGGAAAGATCTGAGATGCGTACGCGGTCTGTGGGAGTGCTGTGATAAGTTGAGTGACGTGGTGAGTGCGAATGACGCCATGCGCCTGGAGGTCGTGGACGGACACCGAAGCAGTGATGAACCAGCAAGCAGCAAAGCTGGAGGAGGATGAAGATGGAGAAGCACGAAAATGGCAATGCGATCTTCTCGTCTATAGGTTTTTATTTATATTTAATTAAATAAATTCAAAGTCAATAAATCTTAGCCGTTGGAAAGTTCCAATCCAACGATGCAGATCTTCTCCGAAACTCCGCCTCCCGATCGACGTCCTGATGCGTTGAGATATCCGTCGATGAACACTATGATTTTTTTTAACCCACGTGGCAGATGATGATTGGTGGCATAATGTTCAATTTGAGGGAATCTGGGCTGTTGATTTGGGTTGGGCCTGAGGCCCAATGAACGTGAGGAGGAGAGTGATCCAACTATCTAGATGAGAGGATTTGTGGGGTAAAAGTGGTTCAATATTGCAACGACGTCGTTTTATCACGAGTTAGCAAGCTGCCACTTTCATTCATGCCTTGCTATCAACTGCAATGAGCTTGCCCATTTCTTGTTGGTTGGATTTATGTGCACGATCGTGTGGTTAAGAATACGGGTATCACCGTTTCAATCTTGTGCAATCCCAATTGGTTGCATTCGTAGAGTTTTCGTCGCGTCGATGAGATGGATCATATTGGGCCGTCAGTTTTTGAATCTTCTATTGGGCCTCGGTATGGGCCAATATTAAGATAGGCCCAAATCGGAGCTGGCTTTCTGTTATAACAGCTCGGTTGGACCAGTACTCAAAGGACAAGTCATGGTGAAATTTGAATTGGTTTGCGACTAAATAAACCGGTCGAACCGAAATCCGTATCTTTACAAAGCACAACAATGGACTCGAAAGCTGGTAAGTGACAACAGCAGCTGCTTATGATACGCGACAGCTCAAATCAGTCAAATGATCACTGAAGTTCAAGGTGTGGGAATGAGTATGCAACCTCTGATGATCTCAACATCAGCTCCTCAAGATCCCATTCTCCCAATCTTATATCAGTCTCTCCAAAGTCGCAACAAGGCTTGTTTTGAACACTACCAGATGCATAAGGGTACCCGTTAGTATCCTCCTCCATGACGTCATGTGGACCCACCTTAACATGTTCTAAAACATTGTTCTTGCTGGAACTCATGTCTGTGTTGCTGCTTCCGATGGTCTCTGATGGCGGAACATATAATAATTCTGCAAACCCATCTTCAAAGTTGCACCAGTCTGCCAGACTTTGATCGTCGAGGATCATCTCCGACATTGGTATTGCACTAGGGTTACTGCTGACGTGTATTAAGGCCACGGATGGAGAAGATGATGATCCTGAGGACGAGGAGTGGTCCACGTAAGCACCTGTCGGGGGTGTCATGAACATGTTGCTGTTGCTTGACTGATGACTAAGATGATGACGTTGCAGGGACATCAACCCTTCCGATGAGCCCAGGTTGTTGAACTGGTCATCATCAGTTGAATTCTTGAGCCTCTTCTTGATTGTGGAGTTCCAGAAGTTCTTGATCTCATTGTCTGTTCTTCCGGGTAATCTAGCCGCAATCTGAGACCACCTGAAAACGTTGAGCAGAAAAGGGTTTTGAGTCATGGAAATGTTGGATGGAAAATGTGAGGGTTGGTTATTAGGGTTTTTTGCATGCATGTGGATTGGTTTTAGTGTCATCAATCAATCTTAAAACTTGAGTAAGATTGAGGTGGTCTGTTGAGTATCTTCAACTCCAAGTGCATGGACATGTCTAGACAACTACCTACTACACTCTCCTTGGATTTCACTCAAACCCTTTTTGGTAGATTAAAAAATGAGCCTTGCAATATATACATCCAAGAGAGATAGAAGAAGAAGAAGACAGACATGTGAACATGGAAAATGACCTTTTTAAGGTAGCTGACTTTGTCTGCACTCAACTAATAACTGCCACAATAATCATACATAGATTCAAAATCTGCATCTCATGGAAAAAGTAGGGTTTTCTCTTGATCTGAGTCTGAGCTCCAATGTTGTAAATAATGGACTGGACACTACTGACCTGTTACCAAGAAAGGCGTGAAGTTGTATGATGTGCTCCTCCTCCTGTGGAGAAAAAGCTCCGCGCTTCAAGTCAGGTCTCAGGTAATTGATCCACCTGAGCCGGCAGCTCTTCCCACACCTCTGCAATCCGGCATTGCGCGCTACATCACTCCAACAGCCTTGCCCATTCCTGAGCATGTAGTTGATCAGCTTGTCATCCTCCTCGGGCGACCACAGCCCTTTCCTCAGCTTACTACTCACATTCACATTTCCACCATTACTGCTTTTCATCATCATAGAAGATTCCACAGTGTTCCTCAGAGATGGGGTTTTGTTAAAATGTCATGCAGAGATGATAATGAGATTTAAAGAAGAAGAGGGTGGAGGAAGAGGTTGATGGAGTGGGAAGAAATGATGAGTGTGGCCTGGGGGTTTGCTTAGAATCTGGAGCACTGCAAGAAGAAGGGATTATGTGATGAACTCTGGTTGTTGACGGGTCGGGTGGGGATGCATAGAAATGTGGAGGAGGAAGACTCTTCTTACTCAATCTTCTCCTTTCCTTTCCTTGTATATACAATACAATGTAGCAACTGTAAATTTTACTTATTGATTTCTTCACTCTCAAGCTAACCATTCTTCAATAATCAAGTTTAATGACAGCATTTTCATGATTCTGAGTCATATCCTCATGAAAACTACTTACGTCAGTTCAAAAGTACGCATCCAAAATTCAAAACAAATATAACCAAAAAAAAAAAATCAAATCAAATCAAATATAAGCACAAGAAAAAAATAGAAGCAGAGAGGTTGTGTGACTTTATAATGCTTGGTCTGCACTGTCGTCTTGCTAAAGCATACGTTAAGGATCTATCTTGCTAATTGTCATCATGTATGTTGTTCGGTGATTGACAGATTAAGCAAACATGAGTTTTCAGAAACAGTAAGTAAAATTTCACATAAGCTGTTTGAAACAAAATTGAACATGTGCAGACATAACTCAACTTTGGGTCCTGCCCGAATGTGACATTAAAGAATTGGAAAACTGAAGTTTGTCCATCAAATCCCAAAAGCGGAGTAAAACAACAGAGACATGACTGAGCTCCAGCTTCCTTAATGAGAGGCAGTGAGGTACACGGTAGAAAACCGCTGCAGATGCGAGTTTACTGCTTTTCCTGCAATGAGACGAGGAAGATGCATTAATTGGGTGCATTACAAAATACTACTCCCTATTGGATGCAATGGCCATGTTAAATCTGTTGAGGCTCAGTGGGCCAATCCCTCTTCTGTATACTTACTACATAAATGGCAAGATCATCAAATCGAAACAACAAGCAGTCAAACCCATAGCTATATAAAGAACAATGGAAAAATAATCTTAAAATCCATAAAATGAGGCGTGCAAAGGTAATTACGCGTGTGTCAAATATAACTGAGGACAGTAGTTCAACAAATGTTTTAAACATCAAAAATGAAGAAAAACAATTTCACATAGGTGTTACCATAAAATCACATGAGTCAGAGATAAAAACCAGCATATAGAAGATTGACACATATTGATAATAAACAGTGCTACATTGAAATCACATGCCAAAAATAAATACCAAAACAAATGTCTACAACTCACAACTTAAAAAGGATTGATATCATGAATATGAACGAAGCTGGCAAGTTTTTTTTTTTTTTGAGTTTTTTTGCACATAGAGTTTTGTCATGTGAAAACAATAAAACCAAGCAATAAAGAACAAATAACTGAACATGGAGGGTACAGAATGCAAAATAAGCTACGAAATCATACCTAACGCCTGGTTGTTTTTCCATTGGAGCGCTTCCCAGAGTACAAGTGTTTTGGCTTAAGAGTAGGAATAACTCTGTCAGACTCTCCACGTCGAGCATCCTTGTTCCTCTTTTGTGCAGAATTCTTAAATAATT
The DNA here is from genome assembly GCA_963678935.1 of Umbilicus rupestris. Taxonomy (NCBI): domain Eukaryota; kingdom Viridiplantae; phylum Streptophyta; class Magnoliopsida; order Saxifragales; family Crassulaceae; genus Umbilicus; species Umbilicus rupestris. The sequence goes on along the minus strand of OY787623.1, from coordinate 10,778,413 downwards.
TGAGAGCCTTTCCTTTCTGCTCCTTGTCCTTGTATCCCTCTCCAGGTTGAAATTCAGTTGGCGGCCTGGACATCCTGGATAACGATCTTGATTGAGATCTCATCCTTTGTTTCTTGTTTGATTGCTGATCAATTTCCATTCGGTCTTCATCGTCTCCGCCAACTGATCTTTCTCTTTTGCGCCCCCTTGACTTGCTGCGAGCTCTGTCAATAGCTGCACTAGGATCTATACCCAGTGAAGATAGCTGCCTTCCCATTCTATCGCTAGTAAACTTCCTGTCCTTGTCAAACTTTCTAGGTACTGTAGGACGGCTCTCTGCAGTGCTTTTCTTGATTCGATGCTCTTTCACAAGCAGACTTTTCTTTTTCCGGATGGCTGTTAACGCTTCTTGCTCCTCTGGGGTCAATGCCTGATCTTCCATCTCATCATCTGACTCCACCTCTTCTTGAAGCCCATGCTCCCTCTCCAGTTCCTCGAGGCGGCTCAATATGTCAGGATCAATGAAATCAGCAACATTATGACCATCAAGAATTTCTGGCAGGATATCTTCTTTCCATTCATCATTAGCCAATATGTAATGCTTCTTCAAACTAGCAGAATAGACACCGGCACCACCATTCTCCTCCTCCAAATCCCTTTCTAGTTTTCTCTTCTCTTGGTCTGCCGATTCCTTAGCTCTAGCATCCAACACAGCCTGAGGTATATAAGCCGGTCTTTCCTTCTGATCTCTTGGCTTTGGCATCGCAACATGGATCCTGTTCAAGCAGTCTTTGATCTTTTTAGACTTCATCTTCAGTTCAACTCTCTGCTCTAGCAGTCTCTCACAGGCTGCATTTTTCACAGCAGTAACACCTTCCTCATTTAATGTGCTCATGGTCAAGAGCACCTCTGCATCACTGGTAGCTTCACCACCCTGTCCGGCTAAGGTCTTCATAGCTTCATTCTTCATTTCAGAAACAAGCTTTTTGTCATCCTCAGAAATGCCATCAAGAGGCTGCAAATCAGTTTTGTTACAGACTATAATCAAAGGTTTATTCATGAACAGCGACTTTATACTATGAAATAGAGCTGCCTGCTGAGAAATACTGTAGCCACATGACCCAGAAATGTCCAAAAAGAACAGAACAGCAGCACGAAGATGTGCCAAGGCGGTGATACTACACATCTCGATAATGTTGCGATCTTCAAAAGGTCGATCCAAAATACCGGGAGTATCAATCACTTGGTATCGCAGATACTTGTAATCCGTGTGACCAACAAATAGCGATTTTGTAGTGAAGGCATAGGGCTGCACATCAACATCAGCCCTAGTGATTTTGTTAATAAACGAACTCTTCCCAACATTTGGGTATCCACAAATCAAAATTGTCCTGGTGTTTGGATCGATAGACGGCAGCCTAGCCATATGCTGTCTGATCTGCTCCAAGTACGCCAAACTAGGCCCAATTCTTTTAATCACGGTACACATACGTCCAAGAGCAGCAACCTTCAGAGACTTGCATCGGTACAATGAATCTCCATATTTTAACAACTTCACATAATCTTTCGCAATTTTGCTAATTAAATTCCTAGCAGTGTTAACTTGGCCAAGGGCAAGTTTGTAATGATCCTTATTATACAGAACATGGAGAAGGTCACCGTAGAAAGGATGTATGTCATCCAAACGAGGAAACTCCTCAATAATAGTCGACAGCTTTTCATGAAAATTTGTCTGCGTGTACTTCACCTTTCGCATATAAAACTGACGCAAACGTGAGATAGCATAACCCTTGTGCACAACAGTGGGCGTCTGCCGCTGAGTTCGAGACAAGATGATATCAATAAAATCCTTGCCAGCAGGTACTACTGTTATCCTTTTGAAATTGTACTGCACCATGATTTCAGTTTCTCACAACACCTACAGACATACATACGCATCACATCCAAATAGTTAAAACAACACATTCCTCAAGCAACTCGAACATCAAAAAATACAATCAACCTCAAACAACCATGTATAGGAGATTAGAGCTTCAATGGTTCAAACACGAATTCATATCAGCTCAAGCAGCACAACACTAAGCCCCAATTTCATAATCGACTACGACAGTCAGCAGGCTTACCAGAATTGGTCTAAGGGTGAAAACTGAAGCCTCACTCCGACAAGATCCTCGTCGGTGGCGCTCGCTGACTCTCTGATGCAGCGCTCGAGCCGCTCTCGAGATTTTCAGGGTTTAAGGAAATGCTGTACTCACGAAAGATACACCGATGGTCGTTGGGACGCAGTCATAGAAACCCTAATGGTCGAATTGGGCCGTGGCCCATTAACATCTCAAAAAGGCCAAGCCCAGTTCATGGGTGGGTCCCGCTTACATTACTTGGAAAAAAAAATCACAGATACACTCCAAATTTGATACGCTAGACCAGTCACCTATATAATAAACCCTAGAATATAAATTTCATAGTTGAGTATGAGACGATCACATTCTCCACTCTTTTCCCCTTTTGGCTGAATTTGAAATCAATACTACCTTCTTTTTTTATTTGGAAACTAGCGCAGACTGCTTGGAGCCAAGATGCATTGCTGTTGGAGAAGAAGCATGTATCTGAGTCTGACCTGCTAAACATTTACATGAAGACAAATCCACCATTGTCCGTGGTGGCTCGGTCAACTGCTTACTCTTTTTCTGTTTCCAAGTTCATGTTTTGTGAAATTCTGTGAATGGAGGTCGTCGGAGCTTGCCGGAATTGATGGTGCTCCGACGGGAAGCACAGGGAACGAACAGAATCTTCAGGTGAAGGTTCCAGATTTATTTGATAAGAGAAGATGAGGGAAAGTTCGTTGTATATAACGAACCTCATCTCTCAAAAATACAAACAGGTACCGTTCAACATGTTTTGTGCGTTCGTGGAACACGGGATTTTTAGCTATATGTATAGCAGACTGATTGTCACAATAGAGGGGAAAAGGTTTAGGGCAGGCAATCTGTAGGTCATCCAATAATCTGTTGAACCACGCCAGTTCTTGACAACACTCAGCCATTGATCGATATTCTGATTCTGCAGATGAGCATGATATAACCTGCTGCTTTTTGGTTTTCCAGGAAATCAGAGAGTCACCAAGTAAAACAGCATAACCAGTAATAGAGCGCCGGGTAAGAGGGCACGCACCCCAGTCAGCATCACAGAAGGCTGAAAGCTGCAAGGCAGAGCTGGAAGGATAAAAAAGGCCTTGAGCTGGGGCATTCTTGAGGTAACGTAATAGTTTGAATACTGCAGTCAGATGATCTTCAGTTGGTTTAGCCATGAATTGACTTAAGGTATTTACTGCAAAAGTCAGGTCAGGTCTAGTGATGGTAAGGTAGATGAGTTTACCAACAATGCTCCTGTAGGTAGAGGGATCTTCCAGTAAAGGTGCATTAGATAGAGCCAATTTGTGCTTGGTGTCCATAGGAGTAGAAGAGGGTTTACAACCTAGAAGACCAGCATCAGTTAGGAGGTCCAATGCATATTTCCTCTGATTTATGAAAATCCCTGAATTAGATCTTGCTACTTCTATCCCAAAAAATAATGAATCTGGCCAAGGTCCTTTATTTGAAACTGGGAATGTATAAATTCCTTTACCTCAAGAATCAAGGCATTGGAGGTGCCCGTAAGTAGGACATCATCAACATAGACGAGTAAGATCAGAAATTCCTTGCCGTGTGTCAAAGTGAAAAGGGAATAATCATTGAGACTAGCCTTGAAACCATAGGAAAGGAGAGAGTCACTGAATCTGCTAAACCATTGGTGTGAAGCCTGTTTTAAACCATAAAGGCTTTTCAAGAGTTTGCAAACTTTGCCATGTGACTTTTCTGATTTATAGAAGCCTGGAGGAAGGGTCATATAAACTTCTTCACTGAGGAACCCATGTAGAAATGCATTATTGACATCAAGCTGGAAAATAGGCCAATTCCTTGTAGCAGCCAGTGATAGGACAGTACGCACTGTAGGTAGTTTCACCACATGTGCGAAAGTATCCTCATAATCCAATCCTTCCATTTGAGTGTAGCCCTTGGCAACTAAACGTGCTTTGTACCTTTCAACTGAACCATCTGAGTTTCTTTTAATTTTGAAGACCCACTTGCAGCCAATACAGTTTTTCCCTTCTGGCAGATCAGTAATAGCCCAAGTCTGATTTTCTTTTAAGGCATTGATTTCATTCTGCATAGCTAGCACCCACTGAGGTTCTTTACAAGCCTGAGTGTAAGAAGAGGGTTCCTTTTCAGCTAAAAGTTGCATAGAATAGTGCTGGAAGGCAGGGGATGTGGTAGAATAATTGACATAGCTAATGATAGGATACTGACATGTGTGAGGCTTTGTGGCAGTGAGGCAAACAAAATCTTTGAGGAGAACAGAGGATTTGTGAGGTCTAGAAGAACGTCTAGGTTGGGAGGGAATTATTTGTGAGGGTGCTGTTTCTGGTGGAGAGGGAATAATGGGATTAATTGGTGAGGAGGGTGCAAAGGTATGTTGAGGATAAGAAGTGAATGAGTCAGGACTAGGTGAGGGTGACTGAATGATAAGAACAGGTGTGGAATTAGGAAGCTGAAAAAGGTGAGTTGTGAATAGGGAAAAATGGTTTCATGAAAGAAGACATCTCTGCTGATGTGAAAAGCATGAGAAGTGAGGTCAAAGACCTTGTAACCTTTCTGGCCAAAAGGATAGCCAAGAAAAATACAAGGCTTAGCTCTAGGATCAAATTTTCCTTTGTGAGGTGAAGTATTTGAAATATAGCATAGACATCCAAAAACTTTTAAATGCTGAATGTCAGGAGTTTTGAAAAAAAAGTACCTCATAAGGAGTTTTGTTATTCAGGCTGACAGAAGGTAATCTGTTGATGATGTAGGTGCTTGTCAAGATGGCATCTCCCCAGAAAATATCAGGAACTTGGGCCTGGAATTTAAGAGCTCTTGCTGTCTCCAGAAGGTATCTATGCTTTCGTTCTACTTTTCCATTTTGTTGAGGAGTGTATGTACAAGAAGTCTGATGAATACATCCTTGTGATCTGAAAAAATCTGTCATTGTAGAACTGATAAACTCTTTTCCATTATCTGTTCTGACAGCTTTAAGAGATTTGCCAAATTGTGTCTGTATCAATAAGTAGAACTGAGAAAAGTGATTATATACCTCAGCTTTGCTTGCCATGAGAAATGTCCAAGTGAAATTAGAGTAGTCTTCAACAACTGATAAGAAATATTTTGCACCAGTAATAGTAGGAATTTTATATGGTCCCCATATATCAAATGCACCAAATCAAAACTAGAATTAGTTTTAGAAGTACTATCAGGGAATGGAAGTCTGCATTGTCTACCAAGTGGACAAACAGGGCACATCTGAGGAGTATCTTTATAGACAACATTAGGAATGTATTTGGACAGTTTAGGAAACGGGACATGTCCAAGTCGTTGATGCCATAGAGTTCCCAGGTTATTATTTACTGTATAACACCCTCATGTAGGAATCTGACTTGCATAATAGAGACCTTGCTTAGCCTGACCAATCCAGGTTGAAATCTGGCTTGTGATATCCTGAATAGAGCAGCCATTGTCAGAAAACTGAACTGTAATCTGTGAATCATTTATCAGTTTAGTAACACTGATCAAATTATGCTTGATTGCAGGTACCAGCAATACATTTTGTAGTGTGATGAACTCACTGAGCATACAAGTACCACTGTGAGTAACTATGATCTCATTTCCATTGGCAGTAATAACACTATAAGGACTAGGTAGCTTTTTAACATCATGCAATAAATGAGAATGAGGGGTTATGTGATCAGTAGCTCCACTGTCAATAATCCAATCATTGCTACATATATTAACATGTGTTAAACAAGTGATACCTGCTGCCATGTGGACTGCACCATCACTAGAATTGTTTAGAAAATTCATAAGTCTTGTCAACTGCTCTTGATTCATCTGTATAGGCTGGAGTTGATATTGATTGTCTGGTTTCAAAGTTGTCTGTGAGTTAGAAATCACTGGTTCAGTAAGGACACTGTTGACATTTGATTTGGGACCTTTTTTCTTGTAATTTGGTGGATAGCCATGTAATTTGAAACACTTGTCTCTGGTATGACCAATGGCCTGACAATAGGAACAAGTAGGTCGAGGCTTCTTATTGATGTCTTGCCCTGGGACAGACTGATCACTAATATTCCCTTTTTGATTGAAATTTGTAGGATGACCCTAAAACTTGCCTTGACTGGACGGAGTACATGGCTGAGGCCTCCAGCACCGGTAATTTAGGGCGTGATAGTCTGTGCATTTCATCTTGTATTATCATGGCATAAGCTTCATTAAGGGTAGGCATTGGTTTCATAGCAAGAATTTGAGACCGTAGGGGAACATAGACTTCAGTAAGTCCCATTAGGAATTTCATCAGTTTGTCCATGGTACGTTTTTGAAGCATGCAGATAGTAGATTTGCAGGTAGAGCCTAGGACACATAATTCTTGTTGAGTCTGTGAGTCTTCTTCACCCCAAAGCTGAGTTAACTTCTCATGATATTTTGCAACAGACATGTCTCCTTGTTGTAATGCATAAATTTCTTGTTGAAGGGCGAAAATTCAAGGCTTGTTAGAAGTAGAATATCTGGCTTCTAAATCAGACCAGGCTTCAATAGCATCATTAGCATGAATTAAACTAGCAGCAATGTCAGGAGAAACTGAGTTGAGAATCCAGGTGAATACAAAATTATTGCACCGTTTCCATTTTGCTAGGTGAATAGGATCCTCCGGTTTTGGAATTTCTCCATAGACAAACTCAAGTTTAGATTTGCATGACAGAGACATCTCCATAGCCTTTTTCCAGATCACATAATTGCTTGCATCAAGTAAAGGTTTTGTAACTAAGGAGGTGCAGCTAACTTCATTGTAGGGAATGTATAAAGGATCATCAGCAGGATTGAAGTGTCTTACTTGTTCTGCTGAATGTGTAGGATGAATGGTGTGCGCCATAGATGAAAACTGAGGATCAAGAAACTAGAGAAGGAGTTGCAGAAAGCAAGAAAACTAGAAATGCGGAAGAACCAGGTGGAATTGATCAAACTGATGAGGTAGATGACCAAGATTCAGCAACCTGATACTGATACCATGTGAAATTCTGTGCATGGAGGTCGTCAGAGCTTGCCGGAATTGATGGTGCTCCGACGGGAAGCACAGGGAACGAACAGAATCTTCAGGTGAAGGTTCCAGATTTATTTGATAAGAGAAGATGAGGGAAAGTTCGTTGTGTATAACGAACCTCATCTCTCAAAAATACAAACAGGTACCTTACCTTTCTCATAATTACATTAGGACCCCTGAACTATTTAAAAAGTACAATTGACATTTATAGAAATTGTAAACTAGGTCAACGGGAGTCCAATTGTAAATCTGGAGCTGGATCTGGATCAGCTACAGGCGACTTTGTTGGAGGCGGAGGAGCTGATGGAGAGCTGGAATCACCAACATGTTTCTCTTGCAGGTTTATCGAACCAACAATTATGGTGGATCCACCGGCGGCTTCCTCATCCATTTCTGGTTCAGGTTCCCTCCCTAAAATGACCACAAGCTCCAACTCTTCAAGGTTGCTTACAGACTTGACCTCAATGGGACTGCTCTCATTGTTCTGAGACTGAAAAGATCCATAATCCATTGACCCAGAACCTCAAACTCCTCTCTGATGAATCCCTCAAGTGTGTGCTACTTGGCTATCTTTAGAACTCAAATGGCTGAGAAAACTACTCTTGTAATGAAGATGAACAATGTGTCATGAAAAATGAAATGCTTGTTTTGGGTAATCATATTACAGACTCCAAAGTAGAAACTTGCTAACCTCTAAACTACCAAAAAGGAGCATCAGACACTCCCAGTAAGGACTTGAACAGCAACAACACTTACTCATCTTTATCCAACCTCACAAGAGCTAAGCAAAGCTTTTCTTCAACTCTGAAAGCCCAGAGCTGAACCAAATCCTTAGCAACCAACTTGTTCTCATCCAAAGCCAGACTGTTCCACGGCGCCGTCAGAACATACCTCGCCGGCTTGCCCTGATCCCCTTGTCTCTCATGATTCCTTAACGGAACAGTCCACTGTTTTCCCTTTGTATCCAAGAAAAGCGTGTCAATCTTGCTGCCTCTGGTATCCAGAGAAGCCTTCTCCTCGTCTGTCAAGAACTCATTCCTTAAAGAGCTTTTAGGAATCGTTAGCTTGCTCTGACGTTTTTGTAAATCCGAGTCAGTCAAATTTTTCTGCGAGACTAGAACTGGGTTTCTGCCGCCTAAGCTTTCGATCCTCTCCCTGAAGCTCTCCGGCAAGCCTGGCGGCGGCTCTGGACCCGTTTTGCTTTTCGTGTTCCATTTTTTCCGCTTCTTATCTGCATTGGTAACTTGACCAGCAAGCAAACCACTTGAGCTCCCAGCAAGACCTTGGGTCGCTATACCGCCGTTACCCGTTTCCTCTGATTTCGGTTTCTCTGTTTCTAAGCCTGCTTCTTCCTGCTCCTTTGGAGGATCATAAGCTGCGGCAACATCGTTATCAGGGTGTTTCTTGCAAGAAAGCAAGTCATCAATTGCCTGCGATTTGGAGCCTTCTTCTTCCATTATCTTGAGAGCCATCCCTAGTTCATTAAGTTCATCTGAATCAAAGCCAGGTGAAAACTCAAATTCATCGAAATGGGCGTCAGAAAGAGGATCCAACGATTCGTTTCGGCCATCCGTCTTTTCTTCCTCCAAATCCAAAATATCATCCAAGGCCTGAAAATCTTCCAAATTCAGGTCATCCGCCATCTTTTCGAGTACACAGCAGCAGATTAGAGCAGAGCCGACGTAGGTGTGGAAGTTGAGTTTGCAGTTGGATTTCTTGCGACTCAAGTAGTTGGTGCATTTCGTTGTTTATATATTTTCAAATTAGGGGTAGCGATTGTAATTTTATTAAAATTTAGGAGCCGTAATGTAAATATTCTTCCAACGGTCGACGCGGCATCTAATATTTTCCCGCGAATTTCCATTTCTATACGTCGCGCTCTCGTATCATCTCTTCAAACCCTAAACCCCAATCGATCTAGATCTAAACCGAATCGATGGCCGACACGCCGAAACGCTCCACGCGCCAATCTCCGCTCAAGCCGACGGCCAGTCCCCACACATCTGCCGCCATTCCTCGGACGCCGCAAACCCTAGCTCCGGGTCGCGTGCCGAATGCTGAGGCTGCCCCAGATTCGGGGTTGTCGGAAACGCCTGGCTCTGTGCGTCGTTCGTCTCGGCTTTCCGGATTTGGATGCGGTAGGGCGCCGATGAAGTTTGTGGATTATGTGGATGGGAGTGTGAAGGGGTTGAAATCTGTGAGGAAATATTTGAAATTGAGCAAAACGGAGGTGAATCCGGTCACGCCTGAGAAGGCGGAGAATAAGAAGCGGAAGAGGGATAGTGGGAGCGGGTTGAGGAGTGGGTGTGTGAGAAAAATTGCGGATGGGAAGAGGAGAGCGGAGGCTTCGGGAAAGGGGAGGAGGGTTTATTATAAGAGGGTGGTGTATGATGGAGATGAATTCAAGGTGGGGGATGATGTTTATGTGAATAGAAGAGAGGTGGCTAGCTCGGATGGGGAAGATATTGAAGTGGAAGATTGTAGGGTGTGTTTTAAAAGTGGGAAAGCGGTGATGATTGAATGTGATGATTGTTTGGGAGGGTTTCATCTGAAATGTGTGAAGCCTCCTTTAAAAGAGGTCCCAGAAGGTGATTGGATCTGTCAGTTTTGTGAGGCTCGTAAACTGAAGAAGGAGGTTTTGATGCCAACTCCTCCTGATGGGAAAAAGAGGAGGAGGACGGCCAGGGAGAAGCTTTTGTCTTCTGACTTATGGGCTGCACGTATTGAAAGGTAGTGTTTCGAGTGTTTGAATTGTTTTGCTATTTAATCAGTACTAACATGGAGAATTTGCAGCCTATGGAAAGAGGTTAATGGTACTTACTGGTTCCGTGCACGGTGGTATTTAATTCCTGAAGAAACTGAAGCAGGCAGAAAGCCACATAATCTGAGGAGGGAGCTTTATTCAACCAATCATTTAACTGATGTTGAGGTGAGCATAAATGTTTAATTTGCTCTTGCCTTTATGTTTCCAATGTTAACACTTTTCATAATGCATGCTATGTTTGTTGTGAGCGAGAGCTTTTATGTTTTCATTGTAGATGGAAACTGTCATCAAACACTGCTTCGTGAAGATACCTAAAGAGTTTGCAAAAGCGAAAGATGAAGGTGATGATGTATATCTATGCGAATACGAGTACGATGTTCAATGGCATACCTTCAAGCGCCTGGAAGATGTGAATGATGATGCAGTGGTATAACTGTATACTTTGGAAATTTGGATATTGTTTTTTTTAAAAAAAATTCTATGCAAATTTCCACCCCACATTTAAAGGTGGTAGCTTTTGATCTTTTCCACAGGATGGGGAAGCAGCTGATAGTGATGACGATTGGAATTCTGCCGTTGTGCCAGACTCAGATGTAGAAGAAGACATGCACTTTGACGAGAATCAAAATCTGGCATCTGGGGTGTCTCTAACTCATTTACTGGCTGCTGTATGGGCGTACATCATCTTTTAATTATTTTACATTATAAGCTAGGCTGTTGTGTAAATGGAAATATCTAAACTAACTTTGTAAATTTCAGAATTCTCGAAAGGGGCGCATATTTGGCCTACAGAAAATAGGAGCAAAGATTATCCCTGAGCATGCAAGGCGTCAGAAGCAAAGTGAGCTTGAGCGGGCTAAAGCAACCCTCCTTTTGGCAACATTGCCCAAGTCTCTACCCTGCAGGAATAAGTATGAATTTGAATAGAAGTACCTGTACTCTAATTTTTTCCTTGTCAGGCTTCATTTATCAGGTTTAAAACTACCTACAGGGAGATAGAAGAGATAACAACTTTCATAAAGGGAGGCATATGTGATGATCAATGTCTAGGACGTTGCTTATACATTCATGGTGTTCCTGGAACTGGAAAGGTAAATTCTCTTAAAGGTTCTAAATGGTGGTCTTTGCATAATATGAGTTTGCAAAGATGGAATTGCTATTAATTTATGATCACTGCGCCAAATTGCAGACCATGAGTGTACTTACTGTTATGAGGAACTTGAAGTCAGAAGTTGAAGCTGGGAGTATTAACTCATATAACTTTGTGGAGATAAATGCTCTCAAGTTGGCAACACCTGAGAATATATATAGGGTAAACGATTTTCATTTAAATATAACCACTAGTGGCAATCACTGCATCCTATTTGCATATTAATAAAACCTCCTGGGAATATTTTTAGGTCATATACGAAGCTTTAAGTGGACATAGAGTTAGCTGGAAAAAAGCACTACAACTTTTAAATGAGCGATTTTCAGAGGGATTCATCAGTAAGAAAAAAGAGGATAAACGTCCTTGTATTCTGCTCATTGATGAACTTGATCTTCTAGTTACTAGAAATCAGTCGGTAAGTTTTGAATCAGATCATTTTTTGCTAGTTTAGCATTTGAAATTGATCCTTTCCTTATTCCTTTTACCCCAGGTGCTGTATAACATTCTTGATTGGCCTACCAAGCCAAATTCCAAGTTGATTGTGATAGGTTGGGTTTTCATGCAACACTCTTCCCACTTGTCAATGTTCCTATTATTTTATATTGACATGCTTGTTTATCAACATTCACACTGGTCTATAATTTAAATACTAGGCATTGCAAACACAATGGATCTTCCTGAGAAGTTGCTTCCTCGAATCTCTAGTCGCATGGGTATCCAAAGGCTTTGCTTTGCCCCCTACAATTACCAGCAGCTTCAGCAAATCATTTCAAACCGGCTCTTGGGAATTAATGCATTTGAAACTCAAGCAGTAGAATTTGCTTCACGAAAGGTTAGTGGCTAAATCTGTAGCTCTTAATATTATGTCTGCATATATGTGTTCTATCCTTCGATATCAAGGCACAAAATAAAATATCTTTCAAGGCTATATGAGTAATTAAATGTGTGCATTTGCGTAGTTTTTTTGTTTATTCACAATCTGTTGCCTATATTTAGGTGGCTGCAATTTCAGGGGATGCACGCCGTGCTCTGGAGATATGCAGGCGTGCGGCAGAACTTGCAGATTATAATGTTAAGAAGCAAAGCACATATGAAATTTCGGAAGTGTCAGGTAAGGAGAAGTAGATAATTCATTCTGCAGACAAACCTAGAAAGATATCACTGAACTATTGCCATGCATATTTCATTGGAAGTTTCAAGTTTCTAGCGTCTGTTTAGAGAATCTATCTGAATATTCAATATACACTTTGATCACGTATGGCGCTTTCTAGTTGATTGAATGCTAGCAACTTATGCATCCTGAGAGATTAACTTGATTTTCATTATTTTTGAATCAATGTTAGTTTTATGAAGGAGAAAACTATCCTTTTCAACCAACTGCAGTCGTTTTGGACACTAACAGACTGTACTCCTAGTTTTACTAAATTTTCAGTCAACTGAATATTGACAGGCTCTGCTCCTTCTGATCACCACTTTTTTCTTACAAAGGTATTGTTTCTTATTCTGGTTTGTATGTTGTTGTTTTCAGGAAAAACCCTTGTTGGGATGAAAGAGGTTCAAGCAGCCATACAAGAAATGTTCCAGGCACCTCATATGCAGGTAAGCTAAATTTACTCCGAAAACTGGTATCCTAGGAGGCAGTCCAATGTCTTACTCAATTTTATTTACTAGGAAATTTATCGTATCAAAATGTCAGACATATAAGGGATAAATTGCTGAATTTGATAGCTGCCATATCTTGCTTGCATACATCAAACAAAATGTAAAATTCACATCATTGATAAACTTTGGTTTTATTTGAGTCAACATGCTTCCTTGGTTTCAAAGGTGATGAGAAGTTGTTCAAGGTTGAGTAAAATCTTCCTGGCAGCTATGGCGTATGAATTATATAAGACAGGAGTGAGCGAAACTACCTTTGAGAAGGTAACGTTTCAGACAATCTTTTAATCCTTTTTTTTGTGCTTTAAAGAATAATGACTCAGATAAACTTGAAAGGCTCTGTTGGTTATGTTGTAGGGAGAGGGATTAATTGATTTCTTTCTCCTTGCTGTCTCCGACACAGTATTTTATTGTAATAGGCATGGTTGAGTTAAGCCTAGTCCTTCCACAAGTGAATACTGAATCGTAGGAGGATTTCTTTTAGAAATGATATCAAGCATTATTCTGTCTTGTAGTTGGCAATGACAGTTTCGAGTCTTTGTTCAAGCAATGGTGAAGCACTTCCTGATTGGGATACACTACTTAGAGTTGGGTAAGTCATACTGAACAAAAACTATGAGCTCTTTTATTAATGTTGTCAAGTCTGCTTTGTGTAACATGATGTGTGCTGTCTTCTGTCCGGAAGGAGTCATTTGCATAAAAAGTATTCTCTTTGATCATGGGATACTGGATTGTTAAATGAAATGTTCTTTTGGAAAATCAGTGAGAAGCGTCCTTGTACCTTCAACTCTTACGTCTGGCAATGCCAGAATGAAAAGAGCTGGTCCCTTAAAGTGATGGTCCCACAATTTACATCAGTTTATGAAAGGTTGTTATAAACAAGAGATGTAAGGTGAAGCCAAAGCTAGTGGGTTGCAAATATATGACTTAATTTACTGTAGTCACATCTCAAAGTAAACATTTGACTCAGTGTTGTAGTGATAGAGTTGCCTAATATCCAGTCCACACTTGAAATTATACTGCAGAAATCACTATCATGCACTCACGTTGTAATTATTTAGCGACTGGGATTTTAATATTTCTGATTAAACTGCATTGCAGCTGTAAGCTTGGAGAATGTAGAGTCATCATATGCGAGGAAGGAGCTAAGCATAGGTTGCAGAAGCTGCAACTCAACTTTCCAAGGTTACATCTCATTTCTCAGCCACCATTGGGAGGGAGGGAGGGAACTAAAACTACCTTAGCTAAATTAAAAACCCAGTTGCCTTGATTAAGAAAACATTTAGTAATTTACTTGAACATTATATTATTTCATTTACGCTGCATGCCACTCTGAGAAATTACGATCAGGAATCACTCACTCAAAAATTAAGTCATGGTTGGATAACTAAAACAGCGTCTCTTCATTAGTTGTTACTTTCATTTTTTGTTTTATTTTATTAATTTGAGGATGAAATGCATCATTTATTGGCTTCTTCACAGCGATGATGTGGTATTTGCTCTCAAGGACTGCCCAGAGCTCCCATGGCTAGCAAAGTATCTGTAACACACCAAACAATGCCAGGCATGCGGCCCTCAGGTTTCATACTTCCTCGTTTCTTTGGCCTGAGTTGTTATTGTGACCCCAAAACCCTCCTCATCTGTGTAACATTTATTTGTTCATCCATTGACATTATTCACGTGCGGCCGCTCGGTTACCAATAATTGGAAACTAAGCTCAAATTCGTAGCTGGACTGTGTGTCCAACAGAAAGTTGTTAACAATTAAAAGTACTCAAGACCGAAGGTAATGGATGAACAAGTGACCCAGAGATATTGGAAGCATCAACTTAAGGGTCAATCTGGATAATTTACTTAATTGGCGAAATCCACAAGATCACTTGCTACGAAGCTGGATGACTAATTCGCAAAGGAAAAGAGGCAATAACGAACAAAGCTAGGCTGCAGGAAAGGAATACAATTTTCCCCGCCATCTATTTTCTTGGTTTTGATTTCTTGATGACGACGTCAGTGTAGCAGATGGGACATGCCTGAGTAGAACGAATAGCATCCAGTCAGTATCTCTTACTTTCCACTCGTATTCTACTACTATGCAGAACGCGTAAATACACATTATACTCACTTTGTTAATTCTGAGCCATTTAGCCCCACAACCAGCATGGTAGGCATGTTTGCATGGCAAGGTGATTTGCTTGTCACCTCTTTTGTATTCCATCTGACAAACTACACATCTGCCCAATGGATACATAGGTAAGATATAAAGTAAGATTCAGAAACTCCGGTATAGGAAATTCTAGTTCAATAGTAGTTTTTAAACACTTTATGTTGTCACACTGATGGGTACTGATTCTGATCTCAACTTGTCATGAATGTTCATCCTAATGCATGCAGCTACTGAAGTTCTAGGTAATAGCCACTTCTCACTTAAAAGTGGATTTGAGGGGAATTTCCTAGGAGAATGTTAGTATCTCAAATTGTTAAGGGATACAGACTCCTTTCTTCTTCTTTTTTGCTTCAGAGTTATATGAACTGATTCAATCTCTAAGAAGTACTTTACTGAAGATATTCCAAAAAGCAGATCAGCAATCACTAGAATCTAAAATCAGTTCCTGTAAATTTTCTTTTATATATTTGAGACAACTTCTGTTCTATGGTAGTATGCTCCTCGTCCAAAGACAATGAACGTAATATAGACTATCATTGGGATACAACTATAGAAGGCTATGTAATTACCTCTCATTTCGTGACTTCCTTCTCCAAAAGAACCACCTCTTGTACCTTTTAACAGGAAGTAAAGAAATGACTTCTTTAGAAAGACCACGGTTTTCTGCCCCAACAGTTTCCCCTAACTCAAGCAATTCCTGCAGGAAAATTCCCACGGTCAAAAATATAAATACGTGGAAAATGAACAATGCTGACTGAGGCAAAGATGCCGTGTGATTTGGTATAGATAATGAAATGCTACTGATATTTTGTACTGTGTTTACATGACCATTATAATAGAAGATGGCAGTGATATGCAAAATACAACCACAGAATCTTGTGTTCAAATTTGTTTTGTGTTTCCTATGTAGCCAAAAGTATCTTAGGATGCTAGCTCAGCCTAAAGTGCTTAATTCTCAATACAAAAAACTGATAGCTTGGACTTCACAGTAGACTCTAGAGGATTAACATTGAAGCTTCATTTCATTTCACGTTTTTTAAGATGGTTTTGCCATATTCATGAATTATATTTAAAACAGTATATGCAACTGATGAAAAAACATAGAGATAAAATTAGTCACAAAAAATCCTTGAAGAGTATACTTGACAGAATGAAATTGATTGTGCCGAGATACACAAGGACTATGGTATCACTACGCACCTCATAACTCATTGTATCGGGGTCAATAGTATCTTGCCAAGCGACCTGCAATAGTATGAGATAGGGGCAAAATTATTGTGTGGTCCCAGTTATTTTTTTCTCAACAACCAAGTGGTCATAGCAACATCCAACATCATACAGGAAACAGCCCTTAACAAATGTAACTATCAAGGGCATATAAGATGGCATCATAATGGGTGCATTGAAAAATTGACCACGGAATATGGCCCCAAAACTTGATTATATACTGACATAAATAGAAAGTCATTATACCTGTGTAACCTGTGAGCTATGGTGTCTGCGAGCTGAAAACAAAAACAAAGAAAATCGTGTTAATACAACTAAAACAGCAAGCTTCTCCTCATCATGTGAAATATGAATATAACAATGAAAATGGAAATAGGACTGTTAAAAGTAATTTATCAGATCTGTCCTGCAATGAACATTTTGTAAACTAAAAGCCACTCTCATTACTCATTAGAGCTACCCTATAAAAAGTGTGTGTCAGGAAATGTTGATGTTAGTCATCTTCGGATATTAATTTCTTTTTTGGTAAGTCTGGAATCTTGTACAAGTGTCTGTATATCCACCCTTTGTGAATGAAATCATGTTTCCTTTAAAATAAAACAAAACTGGTATGCAGTAACTGCCCTATAGTATGAAAACATTCATGGATTTGTTTTGTAAACTTGCTTTGGATTACTTAGCACACTCACTGTGACTTGCAGCGCTAAGCATAACTTCAAATATGCGAGATTAAAAAGGGTACAAGGGCTTACTCTCCATAAAACCCTCACGTAAAGTTGTGTTTGGGTATCCTTCCTGAATAGAATTCATAGGTATTGTTGTGCCATTATTCAGCGAAGAAGTACTAAAAGGTCTTCTATATTCATCGAGTCTTCCTGTATAGTCAGTGACTTCGTAACCATGAATATGATCATCACAGTATGAAGTCGTTCCACAATCCAAAAATCCATATTTGTATGAGTTAGTATTTGCTGGGGGGAATATATTCTCCTGCACAAGAAAAGCAATGGAAGTAGTGTTATAACCTATGTAGCACAGAAACGGAAAACCGCAAGAAACCACAATATTAAATATTTGCAATTTTATGATTTTTAAAATTTTTAACCTATTGATCTTTATGAAAGCACAAAATGCTAATATAATGACATAAAAATTAATGGATCCTTAGACAAATCTATTACAAATATTAAAACAAATGGAGCAAACATATCGTTCAACATTATGCCATAACCACACAAAGTTTAGTTTAAACTTTCGGTTCCTGCTTCCTGGCGACGAGCGACGAGTGTGATTGATTCAAGTTCCGCGAAGTTTCTGATTCGTTGACAATTTCTTGAGGTCTCTTGAAGTTTCTGAGTTTGCGAAACGGAAACGCTTACCAATTTGACGTTTCCTTGCTACATAGGTTATAACTCCAGAAGTGTAATCCAAGGATGTTTGAAGCATTCTCAAATGTTTTAATCATTCAAGCAAACATGTTATAGGTTCAATATAACCTCATTCATGTATCTTCAATCCAATAACTTCTACAGGACATGCCACAAGCCAAGATGTAAAACAACCAAAAATGATATGAACATTAGAGAAGAAAACCGACCTGGTTATGTAAAGGATCTGAGAAGACAAAATTGATATGATCATAGGTAAGCCCTTCAAAGAACTCCATAAAGCTTGCTGTTGTACTATAAGGGCACCCTGTATTTATGTAATGAACTTCCATTTGAGGATTCCAATTCATCATGAAAATTATTCTTATTTTCCGTTAGCCCTGCATTGACAAAGAAATGGTAATGTTTATACACTAACCAGGGTACAGATTGGGCGACATCAAATACAAAGAGACGTATGCCACCCTGGGAAGTACCTTACACTTTTAGGCACACAACCAGGCTTCAAACATTAATTAATTGTCAAAGCAGGATGTCTACTTGAGGCAGGCTGAGTAATCATCCACTAATTCCTGAAATTAGGTAGAAAATTGAATGTTATATGAACCAAAAACAAAAACAACAGCAAAAATCCCACAAGTGCAAGTCATCAACAACCATAACATAAATTTTTTTTTTGAGAAATAAAAAGGTTCAAATTAACTGTAAACAGATCCCCCTTCACCACATGTCAAAAACAGAACATTTTCTACCATTAAATTGTTCAAGCAACACAAACTCTTCATATGAGGTGCCAGAGCCGAGACAGGACATAAACTGCAAAGATCTGTACCACTTCTGAATATTATCCCTGGGCTCCTGGACAACAGTTTATTGAGCATAACTAACTAAACTAGCAATCCATGTCATCGCCTACCCCTACTCTAAATCATTGCTTCATCCCGGTATCACCAACTTCAGCAACGAATCCAGACAAACTATCAACTCACATTCACAAAACCAAAAATGCAACTCACGATAGTTAAACTGATCGATCAGCAAAGCCTCCCGTCAACTCAACTTCAGCTATCCACACTCGTCTTTCAGAGCGAGAAAAAGACATATAGCAGACAAGAGACGGAGAGAGAGATAGAGAAAAGCTACATCTGGTCGATCGAGCCAGCAAGCAGCGAATAAATCAACAATGCGAAATCGATCCCGCAGATAAGCAAAGAGTAAAAGAAACCGACAGCGATGTGGCTTTCTTTATCTGTCTCAATCTCGTCGGTTGATTCACGAAAAAGCAATAGCGAAACACAGCCGCCGATTGCTTGATAGTTCAATCTTCAGCCATACGCTTCTCCTTCAGCTGCTTCTTCTTCTCTCTCTCCGAATCCGCCTGTGAATGTGATTGCGCCTTTTTACACGCGAGCTTCGTTACGGTTGGAGTGGAATTATCCCCTGTCCCGCCACCACACCCTAATTTTACTACACCTCCCTCTCCATCTCTTCCCCCTATTTTGCCGAATGAAATCCTTTTTTCCACCAAAACTATACCGTTTTGTTATCTGCACTGAAACTCATACGAAACAGTTTTGAAATTGACAATCATACGGAAAAAAACCTTAAAATTTGGAGAAACATTTAAAAATTATGGAATGAATATAAATGTATATGGTAAAAGGCAGATGAGCTAATTCTAACAACCTATCAAACATCTTCTCTTCATATAACTTATGCGTCAAAAAAGATTGGATGTTTAATTTATTTAAATGTGTTAAAAAACAGGATATATTTAAAATAAAATGGCATGTAAAATGTTGGTTTTGAAAGATGGGTAGTTTTGAAGTAGAAGAAAGGATAGCATTATTATAGTGGATGATTGGGAGGTTGAGAAAAAGGATGAACCAATTCCAGCAACATTGCTCATAAGAGGTCATGAGATTTGTTAAACCAAAAATGCAAGATGTAAAAGATCCCTTGCTTCTTCAAGCAACAAGTGAGAGATGTGGGAAAAGTAAGTCAAGGAGTTTATAAACGAATCCAGCTTTGTGTATAAGCAGGTGGGAAAATGAGTGATGGAATCATATGCCCTTGCTGCCTGGTGTGGAGTTTTGTAGGGTCTCAATGTTGGTGTGTGATGAACAAGTTTCCTGCAACACAATACCCATTTCATTTCAAACTATTTAAATCAATCAATAAGTTGTCTAATTTGGGTGAAGCATGGGGGACAAAGACATCAGAGAGTGAGATGAAGCAGCATATGGGATAGAAAACAGGTAATTAGACCTGGCGTGGAAGTAAGGACAAGCAAGCCAATATATAAATCATCACTTGCTTCTCTATGTACTAAAAAAACTATTAGTGAAGGACATGCTTGGAAGGAAAGGATGCAGTATCCAGTTTCTCAATCGTACTACCCGATAAAACTATATGCATTACTACGGCCTCCCTCCGTCCAAATAAATGAACAAGTTCCAACCTCAATGCCTGGCTGCAAAATCTCAATTTTGCAATGCAGATCCATTCCAGCAACAGCTGCCTCAATGGCCAATCCATTGCAAAAGGTGTAGCCCAGATCAACTCTGGACTCATTTGTTCATATTGCTGCTCGCATTCTTCCTAGTCACGCTCAAGTCACTGCTGAGCATCCTCAAAGACAAGAATGGGTACGCAGTTCCATACTCCACAGGTTCAAACATTAACCTTTGGTCAGAGAGAACCTATAGAAAGTTGGAATGAGGAAAGCATGACATACTAAAATGAAGTAGAAACTATTACCTGAATTCACAAGGCACAGATAAATAACACAGCATAAGCTGCTGTTTTTTGCAGCTTCTGAGAATATCAAAAATACATCAGGTTTATGGAGATTTAACTCATCTCAATCTAAGTTATTCAAATGTTTAAGAACTCTGCCAGGAAAATGCCGCATAGAATCTCTGAAAAATAATTTTCATCAACATCTGTATAGCCAAGAAAATAGATGCAGATTCCTTCAATATTATGCCCCTCCAGAACCGTACTTCTTTCCAAGAACCAAGACCTGAAGCTTGTCATAACCAGCAAGCACACCAGCCCCAGCAATAGCTCGGAGGATGTTTGCACCAGCACCTTTGAAGAGAGACTTGGTACCCTCGTTCTTGAGGATCTGAGAGAATGCATCGAACGAGCTCTTGTACTTAACAGCCTCACCAGATGTCATCATCATTCTTCTCCGAACAGTGTCAATTGGGTAGGATGCAAGCCCAGCACCATTGGTAATAACCCAACCAAGGGCAAAGCTAGCAAAGAAACTATCCTGAAAATCACCCAATCGGGAAAATAATGTAATTAGTGACATGCATATGACCACTTGCAGAGCCTGGCAGAAATTCTTAAAAATAAATATTATGATTATTCATATCACACGACTTCTCATAATATTGAGACTGAAGGTAAGGAAATGAATTAACCTGTAGATTTGCAGGCAATGCTGGCTTCAGAGAGTCGTACATTCCAAAGTAAAGACCACGATAAACTATGATACCAACACAAGAGATGTTGAACCCGCGGTATAGCCCAGCAATACCATCAGTCTTAAGAGTCTTGCGGTAGACATCAATCAAACCATCAAACTGTCGTCCTCCTCCCCCCTTCTTTGCAGCCTTGGCATCATTAGCAAGTCGAGTTCTAGCATAATCCAGCGAGTAGACAAAGAGCAAAGAAGAAGCACCGGCACAACCTCCAGATGCCAAGTTACCAGCAAACCATTTCCAGTAACCATCACGATCCTTCTTGAAGTTAAAAAGACTCTTAAAGTAATCCTTGAATGCAAAGTTCAAAGCCTGTGCCATGATGAAATAAAAGTCATAACTTGTTGATAAGATTGAACATTGAACTAGAACTAAAGAAAAGTAGTGACAAGTGACTTACTTGAGTGGGGAAGTATCTAATGACATTGGCGGTGTTTCCTCTCCACAATGACCCAATACCCTCATCTTTGATGGTTCTGCTGAAACATTCACCAATTCCCTTGTAAGGCTCAGACAAACGACCAGCCTTAAGCATTTCATCTTGATTCTGAATAAGAAGCTTCACACGCTCAATAGGAGCGGCAGCTGTTTTGGAAACAGCAGCAGAAACTCCACCCATGAGGAAATCAGTGGCAAACCCCACGAAACCTTTTTCGGACGGAGCTTGAACGAAAATGGGTGAAGTATATGTTGAGGTCCCTGACAAACCAGCATACTGTAGTCCAGCATTGGAGTAGTTTCCATAAGCAAATTTATTCTGGAAAGAAGCAGTCCTCTGATAGGTACCAAAGCGAGGTTGACCCTCCTGAGATAAGCTAGACCCTAGCTGGAGCTGACCAGCAACCTTTTGCATGACTGTTGGGTTTTCTTGCCTACCAGCCATTACTGAAAAAATTCCTAGAACCATAAATATCGTTCATATTAGATACAGGAGAATCTTAAAATTAAAAAATAAACATGTTTATAAGCACTCAGTTTATGCTTAATTACTGGCACAGAAAATAAAACTAGTTTATTCTAATCTTGCTAGACTAGAATTTGGGTGCTCAGTTAGCGAACAAAAATATATGCTCTGGTTTTACTGGAAAAAATAAAAGTAATCCAAGATTCTTATTCTTTAAATTTTAAATGCTACACATTTTCTAACCACTTGCAAAGAAAATCTATTCCATTAAAAATAGGGTACACTAACTAAACTACATGTGAATCACCAGTATATATGCAACACAGGAGTAATCAAAGCTAGCAGAATTATTAACCACGTGAATCTACTTATGTGTACACATGGACTGAAGATAAGTGAAATCAGTACATCACATGCATTCAGACAACAACACCAAATGAACATTAAAGTCAGGACTCAGGAGGCAACTAACAACCAATCAAATAGAATTAAACTCGAAGGCCGGAATAAATCTCAAATCACATCACCACCCCAATTGCCAAACAACCACACAGCAGATCTAAGAATCATAATATACAAACGGCCGATCGACACAGTGAAAACACAAAAGAATCTCAAACTAAGCTTATATCAGACGCCAATAAGATCCAACATACTTCAAACGTCAATACTGATAAACAAAGAGAACAAAACCATCAACAAATATCATCAGTTATACGCAAAAAGACTCCGAAAATAAAGACCAAATCGACATCGAAATCATCCATTTCGGAACACTAACATCATAAACGACAATCACAGATCACAAAGTTCGCAAAACAGAAAACAACAGATCGAGCAGAAACCAGTGGTGCGCGCCGAAGCGATCGGATCACGGCGATTAAACCAAATTAGGGATCCGGAGAGGAAGACAGAGAGATTCGTAACTTCAGAGGCCCCGCGTTGAGATTCTTGAAATTCGAAGAGGATGAAAATGATGGGGTTGATGAGAGTTTATATACATACCATCGCACACATTGACTTGCTTCGTGGGCCGACTGGGCCCCAGAAACATTCCAAGTTTGACTTTCTTAGAACCTTCGGCCCAGTAACGGACGGCCCATCAAGATTCGAAACCCGATCATTTACCTTTCATGGTATTACACACGCATAGGTGCAAATCCGATATTTTACTAAATGCATAAAATCGAGCCAAAAATATTATTTTGAGATACTGATTAAAATTTATTTATATAACATTCTTTATCATTTTTTTATTTGAGTTTAATCTAATTAAATAAAACATAAAATTTTCAATTCAGTTCGGTTCAATACAACTTACTTTTTTGGATCATTCAAATGAAATATATGACACCTGAACACACATTCATAAAAGATAAGTGTAACAGTTTTGGAGAAGGGTAAATAATAATACTATGTTAATGTCCTAGGAAAGATGAAATACAGTTTTTTATGCTACCATACCACACGAATTAGAGCACGCCTGTGACAAGGAAACTAGTGTCAATTACTGTTAAAATTTCATAATTTATTTTACTTTTGTCATTCATTTTAAATATTTCACGTATATTATATTTTTTTTATCAATTATTGTCAGCTTTCATTTTTTAATTTTTGATCAAGTTAGTGACAGTAACGATTGGTTAAAAATAAACTCCTTCAAGCAAGTCAACATTTATGTAGCATCTTATTTGACAAAAATAAACATAATCAATATGAATATTTTTATTGGGTTTATTAATTATAATCATTACCGATATTTTTTTTAAAATAAATATTTAATACTTAAGCTATGTTCTTTTATATTTATAAAGTACTTATATAAGTAAATGTAATTATTTATCATATCTTTCACCACTACACAATCAATATTCATCACGATCACGATCACTATTCATTATCTCTTTCATCACCACCACTACTATTCATCACCACCACCACAACCAGCTTTCAACACATCAACATTATTATTCATCACCACCACCACAACCACACTAAAAATACCACCACTATTCATCATCACCACAAAAACGTCACCACTATTCATCATCTCTTTCATCAACGCATCATCATCACTATTCAATATTCATCACCATCATCACCAATGTTGTGGTGGTGTAGTGTTGTGGTAATGGTGGTGGTGTGTGGATGTGTTGTAGTGTGATGTTATGAAAAGAGATGATGAATAGTAAATATAAACAAATATAAATTAAATACAAAATATATATACAAAAGAACACACCTTAAATCACCATGTTATTTTTTGTCAAATCGTATTATGATTTTTACCACATTACTTAAAAAGAAATAAATTTAGAAAACCAGAGCAGATTTGAAAATTTTTCATTATTGTCGATCCCTTCACTCCTACCCAACATTCTTGGGCCGGATCGGCCCATTTAAAAATATCGGCCCAATTTGAAGTTGAGGGCCAATTGTTTCGTTGACTCTGCAATTTTGGATTCAGTTCGATTGGACCGGCTCAAATAAAAAACAGTTTCAGATCGAAATCAAAAGAATTATTAATAAAATGATTTAATTTTGTGTAGCTTTAAATCACACAAATAATGATATGATTTTTAATACTTAATTTGAGTGTATCGGATGAGAATAAGTGATGGGGCTTTTAAGCACGTATTGTGATGGTGAGCATTGGGAGACAAGCGATGTCTAGGAATATGAGAAAAAGGCAGGCATTGGGGTTGGCAGAAACATTTAGATGAGAAAATGCGAGCCTTGTCTGTAATACACGCACACTCGTGTTGTCTTGGAACAGGTCGGTCAGAGGATGCAAGCAAGCAAACCAAAGCATAGGGATGTTCAAAAGATAGATATTTAGACAGTGGAGCTTTTTTTGTGAGTTGATGGTGTGGTTTGTCCTCTACCTACCTGACCTTTATTCTAATCTGAATCTACTAAATAACACACAGCAAACCGATCGACACTCCCAGGAACACATTGTCCCAGAAGCTAGCTACCCGGCCTCCCATATTCTAATACAGTTTTAAAGAATTGAAGAATGATATATTGAATTTAAACTTTTTAGTCACATGAGGATATGGTCCGATATATCTAGTAAATTCATATTTTATATTAGTAAACTGCATACCCCACAAACATGTAAGACATACATTGTCATCTTCTACATGGTTTTCAATGCATATGTTAAAACATAAGGTAGCTTACCGACATGACAGGTTTTACTCCACGCACGAGCCATGTAAGATGAAGTGCCAGTCTATGTGACCTATACATTTTCATAGTTAACCCATCAATGTTTGGCCTTGCAAGGACACTGTGTACAGCTTTTTTTGTTTTTTGTATGGGTACCTGATCGTGGGTAGGTTTCACTTGGAGATGATCTAGGGTTAAAAACTAGTGCATCTCTTCTTCTGTCTCGCGTAACTTGTTTTGTGCCTGCAAATGGGCATATCAGTCCAAAGAATGAGCAGTGAATTTAAGAAGAAGATCTAGACACACAATGACATGTAGATTTAGCAAAAGGGTTTAGGGTTTTGAAAAGAATATGAAGAGGAGGAGGCATATGACATGTCAGTGTTGCAGTTCCCCATCTTCATCAGTATTTATGTCTCTATGTACTTTCATATCCTCCAAAATTCAACCCTAAAAAACAGCCTCTATCAAGTCGAATTGAATGAATGAAATTCCTCCATTAAATGATGGTTCAAAATCAAGCCATACACATCACTGCAATCTTAACATATGCACTCTCTCTCTAAATACTCACTGCCCATCACTTGTTACTATTTTGTAGTGGAACATGGCTGTGTTTTTCAACGAGTCTGGTATTCCTCAAGTGCTCCTATGACTCAATGCTACCCGATTAAATTAATTTAAGTGATTCGACACTAGAAGGATATATGATTAGGTTTCAAAATTGGAAAACAGGCTTTTACTACTAGTCAAGAATCTAAATCATCATAACATGGGCAACAAGTGCTTTCAAAGACACCATGGAAAAAAACACGACATGATCATCTAATCTCTCGCTGCAAACCCTGTATGACCTAATTAGGGCTTTAACTAATTCCTTTCAAAACATATCAGACATGTTGTGATATGTCGCATAAGCCCATGTACCCAACTTAGGATCTAGGGTATAAATATTATCTGCTGCAACTCTGGATGATTGATCATTAATTTGATCGCTTAATCGTAGATTAAGCGAGGTTGGAAAGCTTTATGCACCCGACATACACAAACCCTAGATTGTAGATTGATTTCTTATAGGCCACCAGTAGCTAATTAACATACTCATACTTGATATGGAGTATGTTTATTCTGCTAAGCAGAGCCTAAAAGTTGTGTTAAACACATTTCAAAGCATGATTAGGTTAAACAACACTTGGAGAGAGTTTCAATTTTATGGTTGACTTCTTTATTTTAAATTCTACTCATACACTGCTGTGAAGACTGTAAGAAAACACATTTTTTAATCTTTGGTGATTGGTGTGCTAGAGAGAGAGAGAGGGAGAGGGAGAGAGAGAGATAGATAGAGAGAGAGAGAGAGAGAGAGATAGATAGAGAGAGAGAGAGAGAGAGGGGCAAACCGACCAAGTTTAGCCCATCAAGGCAGCTGCCTGCCGGATCCAATAGTTCAGTAGATTGACAATTTTATTGCATGGTAAAATTTTACAACCAAATGCTAAGAGTTAAAGTTCCAAGGAGTAATTTACTCATCAGTTAGCAAGATGGACATGAAAATGTGGGTTCATACATACACTTGTGTAGTGTAGTGAGAGAGAAACGGTGTCGTTTCCAATGAGTATGTATGCTGGTCCACTACACTTGCATTGTTTTTACCATTTTATTTTTTCATACGAAACCCTACTTGGTTGTTTCCTCTGCCCTCTCTCTCTCTCTTCTTCTATATGTATGTTTTTAGTGCTAATCCCCAAGAACCATCATCTTCTTCATTCCCCATTTCATCTTTTGGGCCCTTTCCCTTTGTCATCTCCTCTAGCTCTTGTATTACCTATGCACATTGATTGATAGCTATAGTTATAGCTAGCTAGCTACTCTTCTCTCAACAATAACCAATTTGTTACCACACTATACTTTCAACTTATATAGAAACTTCAAAATAATAACAAACAAAACTTGTTCTACAAAATTAGTAGAAAGTAATGGACTTAAGTTATTATATTATACCACTTGGCAATAGAATAATTTGTTTGATATGATGCACTTTGTGTATCTTCATGGTTTTGTTCAATGTTTTGATGATCTCTAGTACACACATACATACATTGATTTATTAGTATTCTATCCAATCTTACATTCAATAAACATGTTTTTTTTCAACTCCCAACATTTATCTCATTCTCCTTCCTCTACTTTCTTTTCTTCATCCATCATCCACTTCTCTCTCTAACTTTGAAATATTCATATCAATCTGTTTCTCCCTTGTCTCACCATTTTCTCCTAGTAATATTTTATTCACAATTCTTCCTTCATACCCTTACAATTTTCATGGGGTAGTTTTTACAAGTGTCTGTATATAAGTTCATCTTTACCCTCTGCCCTGCATCTCACTTCAGCATATGAAAACCTAAAACCCCTTTTTCTCTCCTCTTCCAAGTTCATCATAATGAATGAGAATCATCCTTATTACTCATACCCATTCAACAATGGATTCTTCTACTCATCACCATCTTCATCTTCATCTTCTCAATCATTCACCAACCCACCAAACCCTTATATCACCAACAATTTCTACTTGAACTACTACAACAATCTCAAGAACACTCATCACTACAATCCCTTACCTCCACCACCGCCATCTCCGCCGCTTAAAGAGGCTCTCCCACTCCTCAGCCTGAGCCCCACCAGACAAGAGCAGCAGGAAACTCGAGATATGGATCAAGAAGTGATGGCGGTAGATGGGGATGAGCAAGATGATGGGTGTTTGAGCATAGATTTGCAACTAGGGTTGCCTGATAATGGTGATCTGCTCATTTCGTCATCACTCGATGAAGGAGGAGTCACTGTAGCTGATTCTTCAAACTGTTCAGGCTATGAATGCGCCACAACTAGGCTCAACAAGGGCCAGTATTGGATCCCAACACCTGCTCAGATTTTGATTGGCCCAACTCAATTCTCTTGCCATCTTTGCTTCAAAACTTTCAACAGATACAACAACATGCAGGTACAAACTCATCTTTATTAGATATAATCTTCTTCATTTCTGGAAAGATCGAATCAAAACCTCTTGATGTTTCCTCACACAAGAGCTTACCTACCTGTTAGTGTTGTCTGGGGTGTCCTTAATTAGGGTTACCCTTTTCCTTAATTTAAAACATCCATGTGCCCCAAATCTCTTTCGCTGCATGATTTAATGGTGGTGTTACTCAGGCAGAACTGAGATTTGTGATGATCAACTGCAGTGATTTAACCACACACAACTGCCATATGCTTTTTGTTCCTTAAAGTTTGTGTTGATCTGATCTGCTCTGTCTGTAAACATACTTGCATAATAATGCTGGTGTTTGTTTGTGTCAGAATATTTTATTTTTATCAGACCCTTTTTCCAGTGCCCACCCATCATCATCATCATCTTAAAAAAGCATCAGTGCAATGCAATGAAATGAAACCCTTCTCTAGGTTCTTTTTGACCTCTGAAAACAATCAGTTCTATGATTCAATAAATTGTCAAACATGGCATGGATGATGTAAGCAGAACAACAGCTAACTATGTGTATGTATGTGTAGATGCACATGTGGGGACATGGGTCACAATACAGGAGAGGACCAGAGTCCCTAAGAGGGACTCAGCCAACGGCAATGCTGAGGCTTCCATGCTACTGTTGCTCAGCAGGATGCAGGAACAACATCGATCACCCAAGAGCAAAACCCTTGAAAGACTTCAGAACCCTGCAAACCCATTACAAGAGGAAGCATGGAATGAAGCCATTCATGTGCAGGAAATGTGGCAAGGCATTTGCAGTTAGAGGTGATTGGAGAACACATGAGAAGAATTGTGGGAAGCTGTGGTACTGCACTTGTGGCTCTGATTTCAAGCACAAGAGATCACTCAAGGATCACATTAGGGCTTTTGGTGATGGGCATGCTGCTTATGGGATTGATTGTTTTGACCAGGAAGAGGATGAGGCTGAGGCTGCTCTGTCTGATATTGACCAAGACAACAACTAAATGTACCCTCCTCATAAGCATTAAGCTACCTATCTATCTCTACATGTTTCATCATTGCTATGCTTGATATACCCAATTAACCACTATCATATCATTATCCTAACTTAATCACAACAGCAACAGAGAACTAGTTAATCCTCCAGATTCAAAAGCTATGGAGATGAGCATGAACTACTGAAAGTGATTGATAGAAGTGAAATGAATGCAGGTATAGAGAGGAGAGTGTTTTGCTATATCTGAGGGGCATGAGAGCTTTTTGTTTGCAGCAGAGCACATAAACGACATCACATTACACCTTGTGGTTAATGGTGTGTGGGATAGATGATGAAGAAAGACCTTCCTTCCTGACAACTACTGGTACACGAGAAACAGATTGGTACATGATGCACAGACAGACAAAACGCATATAAACACTGTGCTTTATACTCATTCAAAAAAGCATATGATTACTATTAGTTATTAGCTCATCTGTCTGCAGCTACCCTCTAAAGATAGTACTCAAGCTGGGTCATAACTCTCTAAGTTTCCTTTCCCTCATGATCATCAGGCTGCATGAGTAAACACTCTAAAGATAGAACCTATGTCATCCACACATCACATATCTATGTATCTGACATCCAACTGTTCATTCAAGACTTATTATTAAGAATTTCATGCACTTTTGAAGATGGGTATGAATGTATTGTGAAAAGGGTTTATGAAAGTTGAGATCTTTACTTACTGCAGTGGGAGGGAGCAGAAGGGAAAAGAAAAGAACAGTGAGCGACTGTAGATGAAGTGATGCATCACATGAGGGTTGGATATGATGTATTGGATTTTCTTGGCAGCTTTTTGTGTGAGCTGTAACAAGAGAGAGAGAGTGGTTCTGGTTCATTATATGAATGAATATGACACGGAGAGAGAGAGAGAGACAAACAGCATTTTGCACGGGATGTAGGTGACTGGTCTTTATCTCTTCTTTCTAGTACTACATACAACCTACTACTGTACAAGTATTGAGAACAAGGAAGACTGATACATTTATACGATGAGTGGGGGGAGGGGATTCTTGAGATGACAGTTCAGAGGAAGAAGATTCATGAGAGTGAGAGTTTGAATGTGAGTCCCTCTTGACAACCAGGTTGTGTTGTTGGGTTTAGTAAATGTATGACGCAGAGTCAATTAATATTTCTTGTACTTCATGGTGTGCATTCTTGTTGTATTGCTCATATCAACATTCAAATACCGACCAAAAACTATTGTCATTTCAGTTCAATCGGACAAAAACATATACCAGTTTTTTTCCTGAGAAGTTCCATAAATGAGAAAATGACATTATCTTGCAACCATAGCTCTTTTGGCCCCAAGGGTTCATGATTGTGCCGAATGTGTGGCTGGCTGGCCTTAACAAGTTATTGACACAATTTGAGCCTTTTTCTTGGTCTCTGTTTGCTTCCAGGGTATATGTGAAGTTGATGTATTCAATGAGTGTGGTTCTGGAGTTTACAGCATGGTGCTACAGGCTCATCTCCGCTGGCAAACTGAGTTCAAGGAAGTACAGGCTGTACAGTTGAGAAGATTAGCATTAGTGCACTGAATATACCAAGAACCAAACTGAGAAGAAGAAGCCATCTATATTGTCATTTATGATGTGTTGTAATGTTGATGAAGGATTACTTGTAGAAATCTAATCCTGTATATTACTGAAACTGGATGAGTTTAAAGAGGAGAGGAACTACCTGGCAGACATGACCGCCATTCCCACGAACACAGCCTTCACAGCTTGTTTTTGGCCAGCATAATCGAAGGCCAAAGGAAGCATTTCATGCAAGGTAAGAAAAGCCATAACTCCCCCGACTAGGCAGGAGTTGTATCTGTTAAAAGGCACATCCTATGAATTATGATACTCGTGCAAGTAAACTACATATATGTCAAACCTGATGCTAGCAGTCCTTCCAAAATTTCAGGATTCAAACTGCTTGGGAATAGATATGCTGCCAAGGAAACATATAACAAGTCATGCATATATCAAAAGAATGAAGGCGGTGAACGGATTGATTTATTTGAGCTTTCTATAATATAGAGCAGAACTGTTCACTATGGTTTTGAGTGCCGGGGTTGCAAGTTTCTACTTTCTAGCATAGAGGACACACCTCTATTAAAAAGTTCTAAGACTCTTTATTCAACCAGAGTGTATGTGAACATGTTATCATCACTAGATTGCACATGCAATCTTTCTTGATCTAAGCAAAGTAGCACAAAGCTTACCGACAATTACAACACCAAGGGGCTCCGCAAGGCCTGAAAGTGATGCTATCTTGAATGCTTGCCATTTACTGTAAAATCGACCAGTTAATATAAGATTCAAAATCAAGTATATCATCATTCAATACATTACTGTAACTACGCAATACCAAGGACGATTGTTATTGTTTTCCAAAGACCTAATTATTATACTCTCCAACATATTCCCTCATTCAAGGTAACATTTATCTGACTTTGTTCATTCACAATAAATAATGAACAAAATCAAATAGTTGTCCAGGATAACAAGTACCTTTGTGTAGCGAAGTAAACAGGAAGAGCAACAGCAATACCCTGTCAGGAAAAAAAAAGTTTTAAAAGTAAAAATAGAATGTAATTTGTTTTTCAGAAACCCCTAATAGTTTAGGGTTTAAGAATCTGGAGTTATCCAAAGCACAAGATCATACCTCAGGAATGTTATGCAAAGCAATAGCTAGTGCCAAGTTTAGTCCAACACGAAGACCCTACACAAGTAGAAACTGCTTGCTCTGAGTAAAAGGATTAACTTTTATTCAATCTACCAGGCATGAGCTATGAACTGGCGACTTACATAGTCCAGCAACCAATCATATAGAGAAATACAAGAACCAGTTTGGTGAACGGATAAGCAATCAACATACCCAATGATGTTTCAAATTACAAAAGCATTTAGATCTTGTTTGATAGTAAGGCATGAATATGTTGGTCTAACATATCGAATAAAGTGACAACAATTGAATGAAATCTGTTTGCTACTCCAGGAAAAAATTCTAAAAATAACCATCAGAGATACCTTTAACGAACCAAGAAACACAGCCATCCCCTCTGGAAAGTTGTGCAAGCTAATGCCTGAAAGTCATAATTGATGAACATAAACCACCATAATGTGTTATGTATACATCACAAAACTATGTTCTCAAAGACCATCTCAATACTTATTTGCCTTCGTCGAATTCACACATGCATTTGATGTCCAGAGAAAAAGTATTATGAGCAGTGGAAGTAGAAATTGATCTCATCATAAATTTGAGTTTCAGAAAATGGTCAACCAGTATGGTGCATGACTACAAGTTCAAATTTGGTAAACATATCTCTATGGCCAGAATGCTAACTGAAGACAGTTTCCGAATCAGCACATTAAGATCACCAATTAGAGCCAATAACACACATCTCAATACCTATGCTATCCCCTTTGGCAGCTAAATCAATTGCATTCTTCTCGACAAATAAAAATAACACAAACATACTACTTTTTCAAACCAGAGCTCTTTATCAAAAGGATGGAAAATAAGTACGCACAATCAGATGAAACATACCGACTGCTGTGATTATCCCACTGAATAAAACTTGTCTACGATGCTTTTTCATCATTTCCTTGCCTCCATCATCCCTATTTTTCTGCAAAGTGGTGTATATAATGACGATATATTTTACCACCCAATCTCAGCGCACATGCATTTACGGTATGATCCTATACTGAACTAAGTTTTTGGAAAATTACATACCTTTTTATTTTTTTTATCATCAGTAGGAGCTAGGGTGGGCTCAGGGATGAAATTAACGATAATAGCAAAGAAAATGACACCTGCAAAGAACTGGATGGACAATGAGCCCAAGGTGCCATCAAACCCGTGTAAATTAATTAAATAGAAAAACACAAGCAAAACTAACTAAACCACGAAGACCTACCCAAAGGTTTCCCTTCAAGAATCCAATAGAGTTAATTGCATTGTGAGCCAAATCTAGAAATGATATGCTCAGCATAAGACCCGCAGCAAAACCCTGCTCAAAGAAAATTTTTGAATTATTACAATGCGACAGCAGAAACACCACAAACCTCAACAAATAGCTAAGGAGCATAGGTGAGATTCCAAGTTGCTCATTTGTAATTTGAAATGCACACACATGTGTAACGGACACAAACATAATGGCATCATAAGTTAAATATAAGAAAATGTGATATCACATTATTTGACCTGTAAAAGACCAAGCATCTTCAAATTGGGAGTCGGGTTTAGGATAACAAAAAGAGCACCTGTTCCACAAACCATAGATTCTCAGCAACAAATATATTAGAACTCTCAGAATAGACTCCTTGATCAACTGATACTCCATAAATTCATACCTACTCAAGCACAACCAACAATATAATCCCTGTTAGCATCAACAACCAGACCACATCCAAATGCAAAACAAACAATCATACGAATCCAAATTTTACAATCAGACGGTATCAAAAACTTTCCAAACAGAATAAAACTGCAACTCATAAAATCCAGCTAATATTTCGAAACTGTGAAGCAACGACTCTAACTAGTGTTTACCTATGGAGGTACTGGCGCCGCCGACGAGGGAGAGCGCCAGAGCAACAAGCACCTGAGAGTCCATTTTTCACAAACAGTACGCGGTCAACGACGGTTTCTATCGATTTGTAGGGTTCCGATTTTGCGCCTGGTTCAGTTCGGTGGTAGAGTTAGTGAAGTTGACCTACCCAGAATACCGAGCAGCGGCAGCCTCTTTTATTTATTTATTATTTTAAAAAATGGCATTCAATTTGGGTTTAAATATTTTAAAATTAATTTTATAAATAATACTTACAACTATTTTTTAAAATTGAGTGTTATTTTTAATACAAATATATTCAAGTATTATTTTTAATACAAATATGAGAATAATGTATTATTCATCATAATGTTTAATGAATAGAAAAATATAACAAAAATTTATAAAACAAATATGTGTTATGTACAACTTCACAAAATTGAGGAAACTATTACAACATGAGGAGCAGAGCAAATGTTATGCTGTTTTTGTTGGAGAAAGATATACTTGGCCGCATAAATAATGCGGAAGGAGTCCATATAGCTGGAGATATCGTTATCAGCATTCAATTCTAACAGCTCCACTTTCCGACGAAATGAACTTGGGCTTGCGGTTGACTAGCTCCAAACACTGAACCACATCTCCGACTTGCAGATCGTGGCAGTCTTGGATGACAAGACCGTTCCTTTCAAAACTGAGTCCACGTCTTGCTTCTCCCGTTTAAGGGAAGCGCAAGGGCCTTCAAAAACAACTTCTCCACTTCTGAGGAGGCGCATGGTGGATGACTTGATGATGCGTCCGTCAATCACCTTGCACCCGGCTATGTGTACAGGACCTCCTTTGGATTTGCTACCTAATATCTCAAAGATGCCAAGCACTTGAGCCTCCCCAGCTACCTGAGTCTCGAATTTTCCTGGTGCCTTCTCCACAATCAAATTTCCCATATCCTCCAAAAGATGATAGATGATGCGGTGAATTTTGATCTACAAGCAAAACACCCTGAAATAATCAGCAACACAATTCAATCGAGCTCCCAGGATGAAAACTTAGCAATATGACAATAACTAATTGAATGCTGAAATGTAAATGATCCATCTTTATAGTTCCACCTTTTTCAACAATAATAATGAAATCCCCACAGAGCAAGATGCGGAGGGCATGTTTAGTGCGTGCTGAATTCGAGATCAATACCTTGATGTTGGCTCGAGAAGCTGCCTGACTAACAGAAGCAGGTGGTGTCCGCACATTGAATCCAACAATACATCCACCACAAGCCTGTGCGAAGTCTACATCAGACTGAGAAATTGGTCCTACACCAAGATGCACAATGTTCACAAAAACCTGCTAACATCAATGATGGGAAAGAATATTAAAACAAACCCAAGCAGGTAATGGATAACAAGGTATGCACACAAAAAATTGAAACCATAGCAACTATTGGCTACATTGAATACAGGAAAGTACTTGATACATTTTCAATATCTAATAACAATATTTTTCCAGTTTAGTAGAAGAGAAAAAATATGAGAAAAAGTGATTGATAAGCCATACCTGAGGACTATTCAAACTTTTTAATGCATCTGTGACTGCTTGGACAGTACCCTGCACATCAGCTTTGACTATGATGGGCAACTGCACTCTCACAGACACTTCTTCCTCTGAGGAATCTGGATCTTCTGGCTCTATCCGTCCATCCCCAATCTTCTTGACTCTATCCATCTCACTTCTTTTCTTTCTCCCAGCACTTAGCATTCTAGCCCTCTCCTCTGATTCCACAACAACAATATCATCACCAGCCATAGGAAGCCCTCTCAGGCCTTCAATTTCAACAGGCATTGCAGGTTCTCCCTGTACCAATGGCTTACCAGACATATCTCTTATAGCCCTTATTTTACCCCACTCAGCTCCAACAACCACATGCTGCCCACAGGCCAAATTCCCTGCCTTCACAATAGCTGTAGCCAAAGGCCCGTGTCCTCTGTCAAGTCTCGCTTCAACTACATAAGCCTGAGCAGGACCATCAACCCTCGCTTTAAGATCCATCATTTCAGCTTGAAGCAGCAAAGCCTCCTCCAATATGTCCAGTCCAGTTTTCTTCACAGCTGAAACTTCCACTACTTGAACGTCACCGCCCATTTCCTCTAATAAGACCCCTTCTGATGCCAACTGGACTTTCACTCTCTCTGAGTCAGCAGCCGGCTTATCACATTTATTAATAGCAACCACTATGGGGACGGCAGCTGACTTGGCATGTGCAATGGCTTCTAAAGTTTGAGGCATCACTCCGTCGTCAGCTGCTACTACCAAGACAACTATGTCGGTAACTGCAGCACCTCTTGCTCGCATTGCGCTAAACGCTGCGTGTCCTGGGGTGTCCAGGAATGTAATAGCTGCCCCTGATGACATACTAACAACGAATGCACCAAGATGCTGAGTTATACCTCCCGCTTCCTTGGCAGCGAATGATGTTTGACGCAAAGCATCTAAAAGAGAGGTTTTACCATGATCAACGTGGCCCATGACTGTAACAACTGGGGGGCGCGGCAAAATTTGAGAGCCTTCGCTGGAGTGCAGCCTTTTGACATTGGCCCCAACTTCCTACATGGGCACATGTAAAGTAGTTAATTACACATAGGTGTCTATTTTTCTCACTCCCTCTTAATCTACTTGCCGATTCTGCTAAATGTTTTCTATATAAGAAAAAGTAACATTGAGAGAGATAACTAATAATATCTGTCCCAAGAATTATAAAGACGGAAAGGCTGATGAAATTAGGATGCATCGCTATCGCAAATTATCAATGTTGAAGTATAACTTGTAAGATGTAGCAAGGAACAGCAAGTGGACATTTAACAGCACTCCATAAGGAGAATAAGCCTTGATTCTCAAACTGCAATATTCAAGCTGCAAGACATCTATGCACAAATTGAATTTACACGAAAGATCATACCATGACAACCAGTTCAGCAACATCAATGCTGAGAGGATCATATTCTGAACTGATATTCTCGCCAACATTCACCAGAATATCTTGAAGGAAAGAGATAGACTGACCAGAACGCTTGGAGAGCTCAACGAGAGAAATGCCATCGAATATTTCAACTGTCTTCTCTGATGATGACTGCTTTTGCTTTGGAGGCACGTAGCGTGCCTCGATGGGAAGTTTTTTTTATTCTTTTAGCAAATTTCCCTCTTTTTAGAGTCTTCAAGCCGATTGCCTCCTCATTTCTTTTCACAGACGCAAGCTCGGTACTTGCATGGAAATACCTACAACATAAAATTATTATCCGGAGCTCATAAAACTAATCAATTTACTTTTATAAAACAACATTTACAAGCCCTGCAAGTATGCCAAATAACCCAACATAAAATAGTCTCTAGGCAGTCTTTACCCATTTATTCAACTTGAAGTTTATAAAGTCGGAATTGTTTTTACTTCATATATACTGAAACTGCAAGCATTATAACAAAATGAAAAAATGCGACGGTTCACAAACCTACCTCACTGATTGTCCTTTGGTTGAGATGCAGCCACCAATAGTACCTTGAAAGGCTGTCTGGAAAGCGGTTTCTACAGCAAATAATTTGGACTATCAAAAGAGAAAATAGATTCACCGTCTCCAAGAAAAAGAAGAAGAAAAACACACACAAAGGCTATTGCATTAAGATCTATCTATCTCAAAAGGTCTGGCTAATCTTAACAAGATAATCTAACTAAAGCAGGGGCTTTTGTCTGCTTTATCACTAAACAGTGAGGCCGATTGTCTCTTCAGAAATTCCATGATACAAAGAAATAATTTGGAAATGAAAATTATAACCACTGAATCAGATGAGAAAGAAGGCATACCTCGTACCAATTTGAATTGGGATGTAAAATCTGTGGCATTACCAAGCATAGTGAGAGGGACTGTTATGTCTCTGCATCTTATAGCAATATAGGCTTTTAAACTCGACGAGATGCTCTGTACAAGATAACAATACACAAAATATCAGAAAGCTTAATATCAAAAATTGTAGCTGAATAAATTACCTGATGATGCAGATTTGCCCAAGTTGCACTGATTTCTTTTATGAAATCATAGTGGGAAAACATTTTCAGATATTGCTATCTCTGTGGTCAATATCAGCTACGTTGCATGCAGTCAGAGCATCACTTCTAGTCATCTCTCAACACGATTAATTCAAACTAAACATGGAAACACATGGGCACGATTTGATGGAAGTGATAAGACTGGAACTAGTGCAAGTGGATAAGTAACCTTAGGACATGCACATTCAATTTTACTAAACCTAGATTCTGATGCACTGCATCTTAACACTGGCGAACTACCATCGAATTCAACTTCAAAATTCAAGAATGAACCGATTCCCGTTCTAACTTAAGCAAGAAAAAAAAGCACTGCTAAATTATTAACCCAAATAAATGAAAATAGATGACATGCATCCGGAACTTCCCAAGAAAATTGTCAATGTTTAGACACAGAGTCAGAGAATTATCTTGACAAAGTAAAAAATGGATTTGCTGTTCAGTTAAGTTAACAGTCTACCTACTCCTCTCAGACAGAGGTTTCAAATGCCAATCACAAAAGACCCATAAAATCCCTCAGTTATTCTCATCAGCCGAAGCGTGAAAAAAATGACTTCAGGCCTCATGATACCACTCGAAGTTAAAGCATATAAGAAGCACAAATCTGATAATATTATAATTGAAAAGTGCTTTTGTGATCTCCCCATCTAATTATTTACTTCATAACATTATTCAAATGCAGGCTCAGAATGGTGGATTTGTGAGGTTGATCGTGCACAGTGAACAAGAAATTGTAGCTGCCAACTATTAGATTAACAGACTCCGGACACGAACCAAGAAAATTAGTACCTGACTTCTCGCCCTTCTGGAGAGCTCTCTCCAAGCCATTCATACAAATTTCGATATACCTGCTTCGAAAATATATGAACACTGTCAGCCATGAAAATTCACTGAATATCCATTAATATAAATTATAAACTAACCACAAAATTGCTGTTGCTAAATAACTACTAAATCCTCATAAAACAATCAACTTGTTCTGGAAAAATTTCTGACAGCAACAAGCTATAAATACAACCTCGTGATCGCAAAATCAGTACGTAAATCCACTGCAAATCCCACTTCGCAAAGCTACAAATAAAGCGAAAAAAACCAACAGCTCCAGAGCTGGTAACACTCACCAGGATTGCGTTCTGTGGAAACGTGCAGATTCGATCACGAATTTCACCTCCTGGTAAGCCAATTTCTACATTGAACGAATCTGGGGCATGGAGGGAGCTAGGGTTCCGCTTCCAATCACAAAAGTCTCAGCGTAACATTAGATTGGTGGGGTGCGTTTTGATTAGTCTCAAGTTAATGGTAACTTACTGAATAATGACTTACTTTAGGGGCCAAAACAAAATTTCATAAATTTACATAAATAAAGTAAATTAATAAATAAATATAAAAATCTGAGAAATTGTAACGCCTTCCACAATTATCTCTCGGAGTTCTCTCTTCGTCGATCTCAATCAATCTCTCTGCAAATCAGGTTCGATTTTTTGAATTTTCTCCCAAAAGATACGCTGCGATCGATGCGTTTTTGAATCATATTTATCCTCCTTTTGTTTTTTATAGGATTTTCTGGTCGAGGTTGGAGATCGGGGAGGCGGAACTCGTTTGCTATCGAAGTGTTGAAACCCTGTATGCGCTTGAATTTATGTGTTTTTGTGTTGTTAATGGGTGTTTGAGGTGTTGATTTTTGTTTTGATGTTGAAAATTTGTCAATTGGGTGTTTTTGTAAACCCTAGAAAGGAAAAAGGTTAGGGATTCAAGCGTTTTGTGTTGTTGATGGGTGTTTGAGGTGTTGATTTTTGTGTGGTTGATTTTTGTTTTGATGTTGAAAATTTGTCAATTGGGTGTTTTTGTAAACCCTAGAAAGGAAAAAGGTTAGGGATTCAAGCGTTTTGTGTTGTTGATGGGTTTTTGAGGTGTTGATTTTTGTTATGAATTTATATCGACGTTCAAGTTTTGCTAATTGGATATTTGGATGTTTTTGTAACCCCTTGAGAGGGAAAAGGTGAGGGCTTTGGTGTTTCGTCAGGGTTATGTTTCAATTTCGTGTTATTTTTATATTTTCTGAAATAATTGAATCCTTAATCTGAATCTTAAGTTTTGAGGTTGTTGTGTGAGAATTGGTTTGATAAAAATGCTAATAGGTTTTCTGTTGGTGGCTAGATGTAGCTGGTGTTAACATAATGGTGTCTTTGTGTTTGTTTAGGATTATGTTTTGGAATTGTTGTTGAGATGTTCGAGTTTGTGTGTATTGACAGGAGCTTTGAAGGATGGACCACGATGAGACCGGATGCCAGGCTGCTCCAGAGGGTCCTATTTTGTGTGTCAGCAACTGTGGCTTCTTTGGGAGTGCCACTACTATGAACATGTGCTCAAAGTGTCACAAGGAATTCGTGCTGAACCAGGAGCGTGCGAAAATAGCTGCCTCTTCTATTGATGATATTGTTAACGGAACAGCGAGCAGCAAAGATAAGGAACCTGTCGTTGTTGACACTACTCCTAATTTGCTTATTGATTTGGTGAAGGAGGTTGAACCTATTCAGCTTAATGCCATACCATTTTCTGGGGGTAGTGGCGGCAAGCCCAAGGGTCCTAACCGCTGCGGTACTTGCAACAAGCGTGTTGGCCTAACAGGATTCAAGTGTAGGTGCGGCGACCTCTTTTGCTCAATGCATCGGTACTCTGATAAACATGACTGCTCTTTTGACTACAAGGGTGCTGCAAGGGAGGCAATAGAAAAGGCTAACCCTGTTGTCAAAGCAGCAAAGCTGGACAGGAAGATCTAAGTTCGGCGTCCAAAGACAACATTCCTTTTGGGATTCTCGCTGCTACTTTTGGTGAAAGGTGCATTCTGAGTCTGGATACCTAGTTTCTTATGTATCTCTTCTCTCGGCCTTCGATGGGGCCATATCTGCTGTTTGAAAAAAATCTGCTTCCCGTTTGATTTGTGGTCTTTATCTCTCGCCAGTCTGTCGGTCGCCTAAATGGTGTAGCAAGTTATATGCGTCTTTCTTCTGTTCCTTATTTATTGTAAAAAAGAATGGTGTGGTTGCAGTTATATTTCTTTCAATTCACATCCTCATTCTGCCATTTACATGGAACTCTTTTTTTTCTCTACATCTTTTTA
This sequence comes from Umbilicus rupestris, assembly GCA_963678935.1. Classification (NCBI taxonomy): domain Eukaryota; kingdom Viridiplantae; phylum Streptophyta; class Magnoliopsida; order Saxifragales; family Crassulaceae; genus Umbilicus; species Umbilicus rupestris. The sequence continues at coordinate 10,737,553 of OY787623.1, read as the reverse complement.
TTATCATCTTGAAGAGCTAGTAAGTTTCTCCACCTACCAACTTTAGTCAATATTATTGAGAGTCTTATTCAATTGAAGCTTAATTAAGAATTCTTCCGTATATGTTCTCGTTAATAAATACGATAAAAACTCTTTCATGTGAAACTAATTTGTGAGGTCGATTACAGTATCATAACTGATTCGTATATATATATTCGGTTGGCTGTTGCCATATTGCGGAGTTGATAAGATAACGGACTCGATCCACAATTCTTATGATGATCTCACCACTCTTGCTTTCTCGCATTTTCTAGTTTCATGACCTTATTCTTATGCCGGTTCTTTATCAATTATTTAAAATTTTAATTTTAATTTATTTATTAAAATTTGAAATGATAAAATGTAAAATATAGAAAAAAACTTCTTTCCAACCGTTAAAAGTTGACTGAAACAAAATGTCATGCAATAAAAATTGAATTGGGGAATGCAATCAATATTTATCCACAAATTGAATTCTGAAAATTTGGTTAAAAAATAAATAAATATCGAAAGACTGAATGCGGTTTGGTCAGACGGGCCCCACTCTAATTAGGTTGCGTGGAAGTCATGGTAAGTGCAAAGTGCGACGTGGAATGATACTGTAAAGTATATATATATTAAGTTAATTATATAAATTTTAAATTGTGGTGTTGGGTTAATTGAAATATCTGGGTTCTGTTGTTTCCCTCGAAAGTGAACTGACATCAATCAATTATTATTTTGTTATATCCGAAAAGAATATGCATTTGTTTATTGGGAAAAAAAATAAATATTTTTAATTGAAGTAGCGAGCTATCAAAAAATTTAATTACTATTTTGAATACAAAATAATTTGATAGTTCGAAACCTCATTTCAATAGTTTATATTTTTAGACTCTTTTCCTTATTTTTTTCCAGAGTTTGATACTTGCTATCCGTACTTGATTTGAAACAAGTTGATTTAATGTTAAATTTTATTAACTTTCCCTTTTTTTATTTAGAAAGTGATAATTTTTATTAGATAATTTCTTGCCAAAGCTTAAATGTTTTTAAATTTGTTATGATACAAAAATGTGGACGTTTGAGTTCTTTTTTAGTGCTAAGAAATGAAACAAAAGTAATCTGAATTGAAATGCTCTCAAGTGAGATTGGAGCTAACTATAGATTAAGTGATTATTCATAATAATATTTTTTTTCCAATTTTATCTCAAATCCCCACAAGAGTCTACTCTGACGTATCAGGAATAGATTCAAATTGCTGAGATGTTTGACGTTCTGTTTGCCATTTGATCACGCTCTCATGGGGTAAAAAATTTTTTAATTTTTTTTCTCCTATTCTACTTAAACCCCCACTAGAGCCACTGCTGTGTTCTCATCAAAAATTGAATCCTAGTCGCTGAGATGTTTATAATAACTTAAAGAGAATATGACAACTCCATGTTTTGTTAGGTTTTATAAATTCATTTTCTCATTTCGAAGAAATTTATTATTTAAAATGATTATTCGTAATAATTTTTTTTTCCAATTCTACCCCAAACCTCCACAAGAGTCTACTCTGACCCATCAAGAATAGATTTTATTTAAATTATTTCACTAGTCAACCGCATATCCATTTATACTAGGAGCAAATTTTGACGAATCGATTATGTTCTTTTATATTTATAAATTGTATTTATATTTATTACTTTATTTATATATATTTATATTTATTTACATGTATTTATATTTACATATTTTGAGACTTGTTTTTTTTGCACTAAACTTATGTACTTAAGTGCTTAAGTTATTATTCATCATTTGTTTCCTAACTACCACCACAAAACCATAATATCACCAGCATTAAAAATCCACAATACCACCCCACTACACCACCACGACAACACCACCACATCCACAACATCATTAATACTACCACCATCACAATACCACCAACATAAGTTATTATTCATAATCTCTTTCGTACCTACCACCACTGTAAAACTACAACACCACCAGTCCACCACTAAAAAACATCATAAAGCCACCACCACCACCAAAAAACCAATACTATCACCGTACCACCACCATCACATCACTACTATCACATCAACACCACCACAATATCACGACAACAACAGCACAAAATCACATCGACAACAACTCACCATCACCACAATCCTACTACCACTACAACTCTATTAAAAAATAATAATTAATTTACTTAACATGATTTAATATAACTTAAGTTAAATTAATTATTGAAAATTTAAGTACAAAAAAAAGGACCTTACTTATAAATACATAAATTATTATTTTTATTGTAGTAGTAGTGGTGGTGGTGGCGGTGTGATGTTATAATATTATGAATGAGGTGGTGGTATTGTGGTGGTGGTGGTGTTTTAGTAGTGGGGTGGTGATGTTGTGGTTGTGGTGGTGGTGTCGGTGTTGATGATAAAAAAGAGATAATAAATAATAATATACTTATAACGTCGCCACCATCACCAAAACACCACAATACTATGATCGTACCACCACCATCATATCACTACCATCACATCACCATCACCACAATATCACCACACAACAGCACAAAACTACATCCACAACAACCCACCACCACCACAACCCTACTACCACTACAACCATTTTAAAAAATAATAATTAATGTACTTAATTTAATTACTGAAAAATTTAAGTACAAAAAAAGGACTTTACTTATAAGTACATTAATTATTAATTTTATTGTAGTAGTGGTGGTGGTGGCGGTGTGATGTTGTAGTATTATGGTTGGGATGATGGTGTTGGTGGTGGTGTTGTAGTGGTGGAGTTATGGTAGTGATGGTGGCGGCGTTGGTAGCGGTGGTGATGTTGTAGTTGTGGTGGTGGTGGTGACGATGTTTATAAAAAAAAAATATATAATAATAATATATTTATATGTACTTACATTTACTTATAAATACAGAATAACATACCCCAAGTCTAGACTATAGATTTGAATCATGTAGCATGTGAAAAGAAAGAAATTTTGTGGCACAAAAATTTCGAACTTTGTACACATACATACATACATATGTTTATTTAAATATAATATCAGTTATACTTAGCAATCAAATTCAATGTATTATGGGTTTTGTATTATGCGTTTATTATAAAATGTAGTTTTTTTATTTTTATTTCAAGTAAAAACATATCATGTTACGGTAGAAGAATTACCAATTTTGATATTATTGTATTGTAGAGGCGAATTCTTCATATTTAGCACATTGAAAAATGATGCAATTTGATTTAAATGAATTATAAAATAAAATATGTTAACCACAATATAACTATTACATGCGTCACTCTCTTCAACCCTAATCTAGAAGAAAAAGGTAAGAGAAGCAACAAGAGTGGAAAGGTGGGAACAGAGGAAGAACATCAACAAGATAGTGTTTGTTTCTCCAATTTGCTTCCGCCACATCCAATCTCCGTCACCATCCTCTCTCTCTCCATCAAAACCCTAATCAATCGCTCACCCTTTTCCCTCCAGATCTTCCTTCAAGCTACAAACTCAAATACAGAGAACACCACAGCCTCCGCCAGCAGCAGAACAGAGAACAAACGCACGCACTCTGTTTTTCCTTTCTTTTGTTGTTATCGGATTTGAATCGGGTTGGGGTGTGAAAATGGATGCGGATCTCAAGCAGTTCAACCCGATAGGAAGCAGCGGCCGTCTGACGCGCTACAAGTCGGCTCCGAGCTCCTACTTCTCCAACTTCGTCATGGAGTACAAAGACGTATCGGATTTCCTCCGCCCTCCGCCTCCCAAGCCACTCAGCCCACAAATCGACCGGATTTTTGCTCAGCTAGCCTCTGAAATCTCCGGCGATGATGAAGCTGCACCACCGGCTATGAAGCTCGAGATCAAACCAGAACAGTCGCTGGCGGAGGATGTGGTGATGGGTACTTACACGCCGAGCGCTGCTCTTCCACCTCCTCATCCTCTTTCCAGAACGAGCTCCGGAGTCCATAGTTCGTGTAGAGTGAACTCAGCGGCGCTTGCGCAGGTGAGGATTCCGGTTGCCGAGAAACAGAGCTCCGGGTTGAACCTGGCCCGACACAACAGCTTGCCGCCTGGCATCTTCTCCCAAATCAACGTCCACAACGGTAGATTAAGATTTCTTCTCATCAATCTTCATTTCCATCTTCTTGCTGATACTTTTCTTGCTTTGCAGTTGCGGCGGCGTATTTTGGCGGTGGAAGTCATCTAGCGAACTCGTCGTCGGAGGTTATGTCGGCCTACTCTGAAATCGGAAACGATAAAATGAAACAGAGCAGCGACGACACAGTCGTCATCGATGACTACATGCTCAACGGATTCTGGAACGACTCATCCCCAACCGAGAAACTACTCGCCGGCGTCAAAAGAGAGCGTGCAGAGGACGAGTTACGAACCAGTGTCGGCGCGGTGGACGACGTCAAACCATTCGCCGGCGATTCAAACATTCCGGTCAGCAATCCCAACACTCAACACTTTCCTCAAAAACTAAAACTTTAAGGGGGGAAAAAAACAATTTTTGTATCGAATTATGATTCGGGTGTTGCTGAGATTGATTCAATTCTGGTTTGAATCAGTCCGGCGAGATGAAGAAATCCGGTCTTCTGTCGCACCACCTGAGCTTGCCCAAGTCGTCAATGGAGATGCTCTCGGCCATGGAGAGGTTTCTGGAGCTGCAGGACTCCACCGTGCCGGTCGGAGTTCGGGCCAAGCGAGGTTGCGCCACGCATCCTCGCAGCATAGCCGAAAGGGTAAGCACTTAATTAGCGACGAAAATAATAGTATTAGCAACGAAAATGGAATATAATGTTGTATGATTCGTGTCTTGCTTTCAGGTGAGGAGGACTAAAATCAGCGATAGAATGAGGAGATTGCAAGAGCTGGTTCCCAACATGGACAAGGTACAAAGTTGAAGCTTTTAGTATTGAAGATCTGAAATCTAATCAATGTCTTTCTTTGTCCGGTTTGGTAGTGTTTATATTTGTGGAAACCGTTACCCAATTTGGGAAACCTTTGCATCCTATGTTTTGCCGAAATCCCACTCCTGAAGCCTCCTTTCAACCATTACCCACTTCAACTTACGAAATTCCCAGTCTTAAATTGCAACTTATTTGTGACATTTCGTTCTTGTTTCGCCAGCAAACGAATACATCAGACATGCTAGACCTGGCCGTGGACTACATCAAGGATCTGCAGCAAAGAGTTCAGGTAACAACTAGTCCAAGTTTCTCCACCTGAAACTCATATTCAAATCTCTACGGGTATAATTGCAGATACTCGAAGCCTGCAGGGAAAGATGCACTTGTAAATTCTCTCCGCTATGATGATCACAATCCGGCGGATGTTAGCCCTTCCCGGAGGGACAAGGTACATAGTTTGAAGAGGAAAGCGGGATGGTGGGGATGAGTAAATGATTGCGATGCATTTAGTAGCCTTGCGAGAGATTAGTTGTTGGTCGATCCAGGCTTATTAATGCCGGATATCTTGTGAAGATCCAGCCAAGTCTTCGGCTTAGGTGACACTCTAGCTTTAGTTGGTCTTAGCTGTTAGCTACACTTGTATGCTGCTTCATGTGGCCTCCTCTATTATTAAGAAGAAGTTCATTAATGAAGTTTGAATTTAGAGTTCTCAGTTCAGCTTTTTGCTCGTTTATTTAATGGACTTGTTCTAAAATCTCATTGATTTGAATAAGCCATAATAACATACAGTAGTTTTTGATGAAACTAAAAGTTGCATAAGGATCTATCTAAGATCAACCATGAAAGCAAGCCCCAGCGAGTAAGTAACTAACTTAACTGGATCAGAAGCATCCAGCAGCCCTACTGATTCTCTTCTTCCACCCTGACGATAACCATAGCCAGCTTTCCATCAACTCTGAAAGCCCAAAGCTGAATCACAACACCCGGAACCCAGCCATTCGCCACCACGATACGGTGCCATGGCGCGGTCAGATTATACGTGCTGGTCTTGGCCTCCTTTTTGCCCTTAGGCATGTCCCATTTCTTAAAGTTTATGGACTGATCCATCCCGGTCGGGTCCGAGATATTCAGGTTGATGGGGTTCCAGTGGCCTTTTGCGTCCTTGGAATTTACAATGGCTTTCTCCGCATCCGTCAGAAACTGAATTTTGATGCCACTTAGAGGAATTGAGAGTCTGTTATGATGTTTGCTCACATCAGTAGCGAACAGCCCCTTTTGAATGACTAGGATTGGGTCCCTGCCACCCATTTGTTCGATCCTCTGCTTCAAGTCCTCCGGCAAGCCTGGAGGCAGCTCTGGGCCTCTGTTGGCTGCTGGCCGTGGCAGTCTTGGCATTTTGTTTGCCTTCTCTGGGCTCTTTCTCTTCCCCCTCTGGGTTGACTCTGGCTCGTCTTTAGTTACTTCCGGCGCAAGGAACTTAACTGAACGGATGGCGTCCCACATCAAAGGCTTTGAAGATCTCGTGCACGAGAGATTTGGAGACCCCATTTGATCATCTGTTAACTTGTTCTTCCCTTTGCGGTCTGGCTTGTCTTCGCTTACTTGCGGCGCAAGGAGCTTCATTGAACGTATGGCGTCCCCCATAAAAGACTTTGAAGATGTTATGCTCGAGAGATTTGGAGACACACTAGGATCATCTGTGACCATGTTCTCCCTTTTACGGCTACACTCTGGCTTGTCATCGGTTCCTTGCGGCGCAAGGAAGCTACTGGAACTCCCAACTCCAGCCTCCCCCATCAGACTCTTTGAAGCTCCCATGCTCCAGAGGTGTGAATATTCCATGGGATTCTTCCCTTTACTGCTACACTCTGGCTTGTCATCAGTTCCTTGCGGCGCAAGGAAGCTACTGGAACTCCCAACTCCAGCCTCCCCCATCAGACTCTTCGAAGCTCCCATGCTCCAGAGGTGTGAATATTCCATGGGATTCTTCCCTTTACTGCTGCACCCTGGCTTGTCATCGGTTCCTTGCCGAGGAAGGAAGCTATTCAAACTTCCAACTCCAGCGTCATCCATCGCAGGCTTCGAACATCCACTGGCTTTCCTCACCTTCCGAGGTCTGGACGGTGGCGACACACTGATAGGTTTCGGAGAAAAAACCTCTTCCCCGGAGCTTCCTTTTTTCTTCTTCACCGCGTCAGCATCATCGCGAAACTGTTTAAAAAGGTCTCTGTAACGAGAATTGGGGACCCTTCGACGCGCCCGTTTCGTTTTTTCTCTGCTCCTCATAGCCTCTTCCACCTCCTCCAATCTCAGTGCGGCCACCCCGCACACCAATGCAAACACAGAAACAGGGTCTTCCGGGTCCGGAACGGGCTGCTCGTTCTCTTCCATCCCCACGAAATCTATCAACGACAAATCCCTCAAATTCGACATCGCCATGACTGCTCTGCTATGGTTCATTCTGAATCACCGGATTCCTAGCTCCTTATTTATAAATGTCCTAAGATCTTGATAATCATACAAAGATTCGATTTCCAAAAATCAAGTAAGTTAATTATTATCTACTTCTAATATTCGTTTATTTTCATTGTTATTATTGCCGTTATAGGTTTATAATGTCTTAAGATGTTGATAATTTTCTAGCAAGATTCGCATCTTTTTAAAAATTGAATAATTCTAACCTTCTAAATATTGCAGTTCTAGGTTCAATTTCGTGTTATTTTTGTACATACTTTAGGGGCCAAAAAGACATTTCATAAATTTACATAAATAAAGTAAATAAAAAATTCTGAGAAATCGTAACGCCTTCCACAATTCTCTCTCGGAGTTCTCTCTTCGTCGATCTCAATCAATCTCTCTGCAAAATCAGGTTCGATTTTTTGAATTTTCTTCCAAAAATGACGCTGCGATCGATGCGTTTTTGAATCAATTTTTTCCTCTTGTTTTTTATAGGATTTTCTGGCCCTGTATGCGCTTGAATTTATGTGTTTTGTGTTGTTAATGGGAGTTTGAGGTGTTGATTTTTGTGTGGTTGATTTTTGTTTTGATGTTGAAATTTTGTCAATTGGGTGTTTTTGTAAACCTTAGAAAAGGAAAAAAGTTATGGATTCAAGCGTTTTGTGTTGATTTCTGTTATGAGTTTATATCGACGTTCAAGTTTTGCTAATTGGATATTTGGTTGTTTTTGTAAGCCCTTTAGAGGGAGAAGGCGAGGGCTTTGGTGTTTCGTCAGGGTTATGTTTCAATTTCGTGTTATTTTTTTATTTTCTGAAATGATTGATTCCTTAATTTGAATCTTAAGTTTTGAGGTTGTTGTGTGAGAATTGGTTTGATAAAAATGATAGTAGGTTTTCTGTTGGTGGCTAGATGTAGCTGGTGTTAACATAATGGTGTCTTTGTGTTTGTTGGGATTATGTTTTGGAATTGTTGTTGAGATGTTCGAGTTTGTTTGTATTGACAGGAGCTTTGAAGAATGGACCACGATGAGACCGGATGCCGGGCTGCTCCAGAGGGTCCTATTTTGTGTGTCAACAACTGTGGCTTCTTTGGAGTGCCACTACTACGAACATGTGCTCAAAGCGTCACAAGGAATTCGTGCTGAACCAGGAGCGTGCGAAAAACAGCTGCATCTTCTATTGATGATATTGTTAACGGAACAACAAGCAGCAAAGATAAGGAACCTGTCATTGTTGACACTCCTAATTTGCTTATTGATTTGGTGAAGGAGGTTGAACCTATTCAGCTTAATGCCATACCATTTACTGGGGGTAGTGGCGGCAAGCCCAAGGGTCCTAACAGCTGCGGTACTTGAACAAGCGTGTTGGCCTAACAGGATTCAAGTGTAGGTGCGGCGACCTCTTTTGCTCAATGCATCGGTACTCTGATAAACATGACTGCTCTTTTGACTACAAGGGTGCTGCAAGGGAGGCAATAGAAAAGGCTAACCCTGTTGTCAAAGCAGCAAAGCTGGACAGGAAGATCTAAGTCCGGCGTCCAAAGACAACATTCCTTCTCGCTGCTACTTTTGGTGAAAGGTGCATTCTGAGTCTCGTAAATGGCATAGCAAGTTATGCATCTTTCTTCTGTTCCTTATTTATTGTAAAAAAGAATGGTGTGGTTGCAGTTATATTTCTTTCAATTCACATCCTCATTCTGCCATTTGCATGGAAGTCTTTTTTCTTTACATCTTTTTACTACCCATTTATCATCTTGCTCCACCTAGCAACTTTAGTCAGTATAATTGAGAGTCGTTCGATTGAAGCTTAATTAAGAATTCTTTTGATGATAAACGATTGAAGTATAATTTTTGAGCTAGTTAAGTGAATACGAGCAAAGGAGAGTTTGATTCGTATATGTTCTCGTTAAACTCTTTCATGTAAAACTGATTTGTGAGGTCGATTAGAGTATTTTTCACATTATTTATTACTTTTTAGTGAATATGCATCTTCATGTGATGAAAACTCCAAAGTCTCCTTGAGACTCTCAAACTTATATATATATATATATTTCCTGTTGCCATATATATAACGGACTCGATCCACAATTGTTATGATGATCTCACCACAATTATTAATATATATATTAAGTTAATGACAATTAAATTACTAGATAACAATGATTTACTGGAATATCAGACAAATTATAAATTTATTCATATTGGACTTGTACAAATTGCCTTCAAACCCTTGACTTTGGAAGGATTACCAGAGAGCTTTATAGCTGCTCTGAGAGATGGACGGAACCTGACCTGAAAGAAATCATTAATTGGACTTATACAGACTAGTTTGGCCCATGGACCAGTATATTTTGACGTTTATCCGAACCTTCAATTATCATTAACGGACAATAATAACTTGGACTCATTGACATTAAGTGTTAAAACACATGGTTATAATTATAAACCAGGCACGGAAGTCATGGCTATTTGTTATAGAATTTATTATAAACCATTATTTACTCTGAATCCTCATTGTAGAATAATGAACAAATCACTGAATGAAACTATTCTCATAGAAAGTAATTTCAGTAAATCTAATATTACGACTAGACGTAAAATTAAATGGGAAGAAATAACTTTTCCTGAAAATTGGACTTTAGAGCAGGCTATGCCTTCACAATCTGCTATCCAGAAAGAATTAGTAAATGTTATACAGACACTGAAGGATCTGTCACTCTTCAGTTTGCAAATGACCAATCATCATCATCTTTAAGACATAATAGGTCTTGTTCAATGCATTCTTTCATATCGCCTTTAGACGAACAACTTTATAACCCGTCTAGAACATCTACATCTCAGATAAGAGATACGGATTATGAAAATTTTGAAAGATTAATTATTGACAAAAATAATATTCTCAAAGGATTAAATAGCAGTTCTTTCCAAAATAGAGACCCAGAAATAACTGAGTCTGAAATGAACTTTTCTATTTAAATGAATACATATATTTATGATTTCAATCCTGGATCCCAAGAAAGGAAAATTATTAATACTGAATTTAATTCATCGGAATGGGAACCATTTAGAATATGGTTTTTTAAGAATTTTAATAAAAAGGAACCAACAGAATTTCAAGAAGAGTTTTATAAATTCTGTATTAAAACCAACAAAATAACATTTTTTGTTCCTTGGTTTATTTCCACGTATCTAGAACAGTATGTTAATGTTCTTGAAAGAAGTTATAAACTCAATAATGGAAATATATTAAAACAGGTTTATCCTCCTCATAATGCTTTTCAAATTGAAAAGAATGGTAGAATTCATAATTTTACAGCTTTTAATAAGTTACTAGAAAATGATACTCTTGCAGTAACATGCAAACATATTAATCATGTGTATGAACAATGTAATTATACAAATCTGTATCTTAATGTTTTAGGAGAACAGATTACTGCTCTTTATAATAGAATAGAACAAATTATTAATACCATTGACAAAATCTAACCTATAAATAAAATTCCAAAAAATAAGGATAAGGAAGTTGAAATTGCTATTCCCAGTATTCAACCACCTCCTGTAATAACAGGGTTTAAATTAAAACCAATGAAAGAATTAGAAAGCTTTCTAGATGAAAAGTTTAAAACATTGAAAATTAATACTCTAGGTACTCTAGATAAAAAGTTTAGAGAAGAGTTAATAGAAAATATTGATTATAAACAAGTTTATAAAGATCAGATTAATGAGATCACTAAATGGGCAGATAAACCCATTTCGGAAAAATATTATTATCCCAGACCGACACCTGTTGATGTTATGATTGAAGAAACTAATGAAGTTATATCTAATAGTTATAGTGGTAGTCATATCTCGAATGATATATCGATGGATTTGCATACAATCAAATTCATAAAACCATTCATAGGATGCTTATGTATTCAAGTATCTGTAAGACTAATGGTAATACAGATAAAACTATTGCTATGCTAATAACATAAGGATTTACAGGCCAGTTAAAAGGCTGGTGGGATAATTATTTAACTCCTGAAGAAAAATTAAATATTCTTAGTATTGTTAAACAAGAAAATAATGAAATTAAAGAAGACGCAGTGTATACACTAGCTATTAACATCATTGAACATTTCACGGGTAGATATACCGAAAAAAGTGAAAATACTAGGACACTGTTACAAAATCTTATGTGTAAAACACTTACAGATTTTAGGTGGTATAAAGACACTTTTCTCAGCAGAGTTATGGAATTACCTGAGTGTAATAGTACTCACTAGAAGTCTAAATTTATAGATGGTCTTCCTAACTTATTTGCTGATAGAGTTAGAAATGTTCTAAGACAGAATTATAACCAATCCCTATGAAAATTATACTTATGGGAAACTAATTGGTATCTGTACTGAGGAAGGACTAGCCCTCTGTAGTCAGATTAAATTGGATAAACAATTGAAACGCCAAAATTTGGCTGAGAAACACCAATTAGGTCAATTTTGTGATCAGTTTGCTATGGACAAACCTTCGACTAGTAATAATAGAAAACATAGAAAGCCATCCAAAGATGATAATCTTCATTATAAAAAGAAGAAAAAATGATTTTCTAAAAAGAAAGTTCTAGATAGAGAACAAAGTAGGAATTATAAACACTATTATAAGAAAAAACGCAATAATGACAGATCATTAACCTGTAATAAATGTGGCAGATATGGTCATAGCCAGGAAACTTGCTGGGTAAGAAAAAAGATTAATAATCTAGAAACGGATGATAAGATGAAAGATATTCTTTCTAAAATTATGCTAGATTCAGATAATGAATCAAGTTCAGATTCTAGTAAATCCTCATATGATATTAATGAAGAATTAAACGTTCTTGATAATGAATCAGTAATATCTAGTTTAGAATCAGAATGCGAGCCCTGCATATTTGGCCAATCCTGCCTAAAAAATAAAACTCATAGTTCGGAAGAAAAAGAATTATATTCACTTCTCTCCCAATTTCAGGATCTAAAGATCAATGTTTTAAAACATAATGATGTTTTAGAATAAAAATTATTAAGGACCCCGAATTGAGGTCTAAAATAATTGATCAAATTGCGAACACTCCTAGTACTTCTAGTAGTCAGGAATTAAGAAGTCAAAGAAATTCTGAACCTTATATGATGTCTGAAGTTTATATAAGAATCAGACAAAAGAAGATAGAAGAGAATCCTCCTTCTACTAATGATCTGATAATTGAAATTAAACATCTAAAAGATGAAATTCAAGATTTAAAATCAGAGAATAGAAAATTAGATTATAGAATTTCAAAAATTGAATAAAACATATTTGAAGAAGTTAAACCTCTTTCTGATAATATGGTTAATCATTCTGATAATGAAGATGGTAATATTAACCATCAGCAATTTCTATATACCTTAAAAATGGTTATTAGCCAAAACTGGCACGTTAGAATTAAATTCCTCATTGACAACTATTATCCTCAAGATTTTATAGCTCTTGTTGATAGTGGAGCAGATCTTAACGTCATACATGAAGGATTAATTCCGACAAGATATTTTCAAAAGACAACTAATACATTGTCTCATGCAGGTGGTGATTATTTAAAAATTAATTTCAAGTTGCCAAAAACAAAAATATGCATAAATAATAAATGCATTCAGACAAGTTTTTTACTTGCTAAAAATATAACCAACCAAGTTATACTTGGTACACCATTTTTAGAAAAAATTTATCCTTTAAAACAAGTTGATAACAAAGGTATTATAGGAACTTTTGAAGGAAAGGATATATCCTTAGAATTCATTTCTGAACCATTCACTTAGGTTTTACATAATATCTATGATAACCTATCCTTAAAGAACAACTAATTATATTTTCTTAAACAGGAACTTAGTCTATTGACTATTGAAGAAAGGCTTAAAAACCCTAAATTACAAATTAAGGTAAAAATTTTAATCAACCAATTCTCTCTAGATATATGTAGTGACCATCCAAATGCTTTTTGGGATAGAAAGAAACATATTGTTTCACTCCCTTATGAGGATAATTTCATTGAAAATCAGATTCCTACTAAAGCAAGACCGTGTCAAATGAACACTGAATATCTCCAGTTATGTAAAAAAGAAATTGATTCCTTATTACATAAAAGACTTATAAGTCCTTCACAATCTGCATGGTCATGTACTGCTTTTTATGTTAATAAAATGCAGAAAAGGAACGCATTCTGATTCTAAACTAGATATTACTGATTCATTATCAAGAACGTTTAATTCTTCATTAATATCATATGAGGATTTACTAGAATCTGAACTTGATTCATTATCTGAATCTAGCATAATTTTAGAAAGAATATCTTTCATCTTATCATCCGTTTCTAGATTATTAATCTTTTTTCTTACCCAGCAAGTTTCCTGGCTATGGCCATATCTGTCACATTTATTACAGGTTAATGATCTGTCATTATTGCGTTTTTTCTTATAATAGTGTTTATAATTCCTACTTTGTTCTCTATCTAGAACTTTCTTTTTAGAAAATCATTTTTTCTTCTTTTTATAATGAAGATTATCATCTTTGGATGACTTTCTATGTTTTCTATTATTACTAGTCGAAGGTTTGTCCATAGCAAACTGATCACAAAATTGACCTAATTGGTGTTTCTCAGCCAAATTTTGGCGTTTCAATTGTTTATCCAATTTAATCTGACTAGAGAGGGCTAGTCCTTCCTGAGTACAGATACCAATTAGTTTCCCATAAGTATAATTTTCATAGGGATTGGTTATAATTCTGTCTTAGAACATTTCTAACTCTATCAGCAAATAAGTTAGGAAGACCATCTATAAATTAGACTTCTAGTGAGTACTATTACACTCAGGTAATTCCATAACTCTGCTGAGAAAAGTGTCTTTATACCACCTAAAATCTGTAAGTGTTTTACACCTAAGATTTTGTAACAGTGTCCTAGTATTTTCACTGTTTTCGGTATATCTACTCGTGAAATGTTCAATGATGTTAATAGCTAGTGTATACAGTGCGTCTTCTTTAATTTCATTATTTTCTTGTTTAACAATACTAAGAATATTTAATTTTTCTTCAGGAGTTAAATAATTATCCCACCAGCCTTTTAACTGGCCTGTAAATCCTGATGTTATTAGCATAGCAATAGTTTTATCTGTATTACCATTAGTTTTACAGATACTTGAATACATAAGCATCCTATGAATGGTGTTATGAATTTGATTGTATGCAAATCCATCGATATGTCATTCGAGATATGACTACCACTAGATATAACTTCATTAGTTTCTTCAATCATAACATCAACAGGTGTCGGTCTGAGATAATAATATTTTCCCGAAATGGGTTTATCTGCCCATTTAGTGATCTTATTAATCTGATATTTATAAACTTGTTTATAATCAGTGTTTTCTATTAACTCTTCTCTAAACTTTTTATCTAGAGTACCTAGAGTATTAATTTTCAATGTTTTAAACTTTTCATCTAGAAAGCTTTCTAATTCTTTCATTGGTTTTAATTTAAAGCCTGTTATTACAGGAGGTGGTTGAATACTGGGAATAGCAATTTCAACTTCCTTATCCTTATTTTTTGGAATTTTATTTATAGGTTGGATTTTGTCAATGGTATTAATAATTTGTTCTACTCTATTATAAAGAGCAGTAATCTGTTCTCCTAAAACATTAAGATACAGATTTGTATAATTACATTGTTCATACACATGATTAATATGTTTGCATGTTACTGCAAGAGTATCATTTTTTAGTAACTTATTAAAAGCTGTAAAATTATGAATTCTACCATTCTTTTCAATTTGAAAAGCATTATGAGGAGGATAAACCTGTTTTAATATATTTCCATTATTGAGTTTATAACTTCTTTCAAGAACATTAACATACTGTTCTAGATACATGGAAATAAACCAAGGAACAAAAAATGTTATTTTGTTGGTTTTAATACAGAATTTATAAAACTCTTCTTGAAATTCTGTTTGTTCCTTTTTATTAAAATTCTTAAAAAACCATATTCTAAATGGTTCCCGTTCCAATGAATTAAATTCAGTATTAATAATTTTCCTTTCCTGGGATCCAGAATTGAAATCATAAATATATGTATTCATTTAAATAGAAAAGTTCATTTCAGACTCAGTTATTTCTGGGTCTCTATTTTGGAAAGAACTACTATTTAATCCTTTGAGAATATTATTTTTGTCAAATAATTAATCTTTCAAATTTTTCATAATCCGTATCTCTTATCTGAGATGTAGATGTTCTAGACGGGTTATAAAGTTGTTCGTCTAAAGGCGATATGAAAGAATGCATTGAACAAGACCTATTATGTCTTAAAGATGATGATGTATGGTCATTTGCAAACTGAAGAGTGACAGATCCTTCAGTGTCTGTATAACATTTACTAATTCTTTCTGGATAGCAGATTGTGAAGGCATAGCCTGCTCTAAAGTCCAATTTTCAGGAAAAGTTATTCCTTCCCATTTAATTTTACGTCTAGTCGTAATATTAGATTTACTGAAATTACTTTCTATGAGAATAGTTTCATTCAGTGATTTGTTCATTATTCTACAATGAGGATTCAGAGTAAATAATGGTTTATAATAAATTCTATAACAAATAGTCATGACTTCCGTGCCTGGTTTATAATTATAACCATGTGTTTTAACACTTAATGTCAATGAGTCCAAGTTATTATTGTCCGTTAATGATAATTGAAGATTCGGATAAACGTCAAAATATACTGGTCCATGGGCCAAACTAGTCTGTATAAGTCCAATTAATGATTTATTCCAGGTCAGGTTCCGTTCATCTCTCAGAGCAGCTATAAAGCTCTCTGGTAATCCTTCCAAAGTCAAGGGTTTGAAGGCAATTTGTACAAGTCCAATATGAATAAATTTATAATTTGTCTGATATTCCAGTAAATCACTGTTATCTAGTAATTTAATTGTCATTTCATCTGAATAAAGAGGAATAGTCTCTTCTGTAGTTTTAACTATCTGTTTTAAACCGAGTTTCTCAAACAACCCATTTTATAAATAATTTTAGGTTCAATTTTATGAATTGTCCACTTATTAAGTAGTTCCAAGTTTCTTGGTATATCATATTCTTCTTTTAGACTGTTTTTAACTGTATGGTTATTTCGTAAAATATGATGCATGCCTAAAACAAGCAAACAAGAGTTCTGTGTGATGAATAAAGATTCCATACAATACACATACCCCCACCACGGATCTAATACCATACAACGAACCGAGGTACTACAAGCAGATCCGTTGTCAACACTAGCATAATCAACATGAGATGTCGGGTCATGTATCTATACAACGATTAACCAAACTAGTTGATGAAGGATTACATGTATTTGGGTAAAACATAGCAGTATGATAAAGGTTTGATAAAATCAGAACAGACATATTCAGATATGATTATCATAATGGGTTGCCCGTTGAGCCGTTTAGCCGTGTGAAGGCGTTGGCCGTTGAGGCGTTTAAGAGGCATATACCCAGAATATGATAAAACATATTGAAATCATGCACTGTTTGGTTTGTCTATAATCAGAGTCAATCGACTCTAATCCTTTAGATCATCTGGCTATGGTTATCTTGATGTGTGAAATCATGAATCGTACTCGTTTGGTTAATCGTAGTATGATACATGACCCGACATCCCATGTTGATTATGCTAGTGTTGACAACGGATCTGCCTGTAGTACCTCGGTTCGTTGTACTTCTAACCATATAATACTGGTAGTATTATATGTGAATTATGGTATCAGAGCCATGGTAGAAGTATGATACAATAGAACTTCTATTATATTATACTTCTATAATGGCTTATGAATACCATAATTTACAAAACTTCTAACCATGGTTCCATCATAACTCAAGAGTCTAATAGAAGTGAAGTTCTGTAAATTATGATATAATACTTCTACTATGACTCTGATACTCTAATTTTACAAAACTTCTAATAGACTCTTGAGTTATGCTCTAACCTACCTATACCAAAATCACAACAGAATATTGTAAATCAATTATGTAAGTGCAACCATAAGAGCCGGTTGTTCTCTTCCATCCCCACGAAATCTATCAGCGACAAAGCCCTCAAATTCGACATCACCATGAGTGGTGTGCTACGGTTTCGCTCTGAACGAATAAAAGAGTTTATAGTGAGAGAACAGAGCGTGGGACAGTACCGGATTCCTTGCTATTGCCGTTCTAGGTTTATAATGTCTTAAGATCTTGATAATTTTCTAGCAAGATTCCAATCTTTCTAAAAATCAAATATTTCTAACCTTTGATATTTAACGATAAATCTACTTAACTTAAATATTTGTAAGGTTTGATTGTTATTATTGCCGTTCTAGGTTTATAATGTGTTAAGATCTTGATAATTTTCTAACAAGATTCGAATCTTTCCATTTAACGATAATATTACTTTACTATTATCTACTTCTAATATTTGTTAGTTTTGATTGTTATCTTAAATGTCCGTTGATTATTATCCATAATTCAAGCCCACTGGATTATATTGGGCCTTAGTCCAGCCCACTGGATTCTATTAGGCCTAGTTCCAGGCCACTGAATTCTATTGGGCTTTACATCGGCTCATCTTTACTTTGCTGCCACCGAAAAATGTCGAAATCTAGTTTTTTATTTAAAAATGCCGTTTAATTTTCATCGAATATTCTTGAAGAATTGATTGCAGAGAGTGGGGGTATGGAACAATCACAAGATGACAAGCTTCGAGCATAAAACGAGGAAACCCCAGCCCAATGCCTAGCACTCCATTTTAGGGACAGACATGTTCTGCATCATCAATCACCTTAGCTTAGGCTGCATTGGGCTACACAGCTTCGACTACTGTTTCATCTTTTATCCAGACCAGGTCAAAAGAGCTGGTGGTGGTGGTAAGAATAAAGCATCTGCTGAGTTCTTCTTTGGTCAGCTTCAAACAACATGTCTATCTTTGCACAACTGTCTGAAGCTTAGGAATGAAAAGAATATATTATATGACCTGGCTATTGACAAACCCATTCTATCCTTCTCCTCTCCTCAGTTTTCTGGAGTGGTTAGCTTTCAATAAAGACATGAGTTGTTTAAACAAAGTGGGTATGTGAATTCTTAAAAAACATCCTGTTCCTCCCTGGAATTCCACTTCCATTTATTATTAATCAAACCTGGAAAACTCAGTGCTTCTCTGGGAATATGAATCACAACCCATGCTTTTTTTTGCTCTCAGATCCAGAAATAGGAGGTTGTCTGGTGTCCTTGTTCTTGTGGCTGGAATTCATGGGTAGGTAATGTATAAGCAGGTATCATCAGGCTCTCTGCTTGGTCCCCTACAGAAACCAGTGACACTGATGATTACATTGCACAAACTCAACTCACACACTTCATCAACTGAGGGAGGGATGGGAAAGGCATGAAACATGTGTCTCATTCTCTTTCTACTGCTTTATTACTCTTGCCCAGCTCAACTCCTATTCAGACTTCTCTCCATATTTTGGTCATTAAAAAACTAGAACTGCATCATCCCTTTTTGGATCACATGTTATCAATACATCTTGAGCTTCAACCAACTACCAACCCCATTCTGCTATTATCATCTATCTTCTCTTTGTACTATCCTCTCCTCCCACCAAACCCTAACTGGTCCTGGTCTATACCCAGCTTGTGTCATTCTAGCTCTTCTGTGGAATTCTGATTCATACCCAGAACTGTTATCTATCCCAATGAGCCATACATAGAACTATCTGTAATTCTATGTGCTTTGCCATATTAATGGCTTCTGCAAGGAGTTCACCAATCAGGAGAAATGGTGTCATCAGAATGAGTGGCGAAAGCTCCAGCACTGGAGTTAGCCGGCAAGAGTTGCAAGCTTCAATTGCCAAAGCTGTGGAGCTGAGAGCTCTCCATGCTGCCTTGTTGCAAGGGAGCAGTCCAGCCAGTATCAGGGATGCAGCTGCTTCTCCTGTTTCCCATTCGCGCCATCTTCCCCAGTTTCCTGCACAAGATTATCCAGTTTTCACTCCTGTAAGTTATCTCACCATTTCATCTCCATTAAAACTTACAGCTGATTGGTTTCAGCTGAAATTTTCACATGCACTTTCGAGCAGAGTTATGACGGAGAAGAACAAGTACTTACTGGCATTGAAAGTAAACCCTTGTCTGGAAATTGGAATAAATATGGCCTAGGCATATCAAGCATTGCTGCAGATACTTCTTATTGTAAGAAAGCCCCGCCTTCTTCAGAAATCCATGATCATATAGCTGATGATCAGAAGTCCTCCTTATCAGGGTCTTGCGCAGATACTGAATTCATTTTGAGGTATGCTAAGAGGAACAGCTTGGGAGAATTCAGCAAGGCTGGTATGAACAGCATCAATTCTAGCATTGTTGTCCCATTGACGGATACTCATCATTCTGCAATGGCACCACCGAAGAGTAGAGGCATTAGCTTGTCATGGTTGTTTCATAGGAACAAGAAGAAGCAACATAAGTTCGAGCCTTCACCTGATCAGGAGGATCAGTTGTCAGTTGAGAAACTGAAGAAAGAGCTCATGAGAGCAACTGATGAAAGGGAAGCCGCGATATTAGAGGTTTCTGAGATGAGATCCTCACTAGCGAAGCTGAAGACAAAATTGGAATTTTTAGAAAGCTACAGCAGGGAGCTTAAGAGTGCACTGAAGGAGGACCCCCAGAAGCTCCGAAACCTCACGACAAGAAGGGAAATTGACAGGCCACTAGATGAACCTGATGGAAATTACTTGATGCCAGTGAGCGAGGAAGTTATGGTTGAAGGCTTTCTACAGATTGTCTCCGAAGCGAGATTGTCAGTTAATCAATTCTGCAAGTATCTGGTGGCGCAAGTGGAAGAGACAGACGAAACCTTAACGGACAGTCTCAACATCCTCCTCCAACCATATAAACTCTCACTCCACTCAAAGTCCTCGAAATCAGTCTTGTACCACTTAGAAGCCATCATCAACCAAACCCTTTATCAGGATTTTGAGAACTCAGTGTTCCAGAAAAACGGCGCACCAAAGCATTTAGACCCTCACCAAGACCGTCAAGCTCAATTCGCCTCATACGTGGCTTTAAGGCACCTGAGCTGGAACCAAGTGCTCAGGAAGGGGACTAAGTATTACAGTGAGGAGTTCAGCAAATTCTGTGATCAGAAAATGAGCTGCATCATCTCAATGTTGATGAAATGGAGCAATTCATGGCCTGAGCAGCTGCTGCAAGTGTTCTTTGTAGCTGCTAAATGCATATGGCTGCTGCATTTGCTGGCTTTCTCGTTCGATCCACCATTGCCAATCATGAGAGTTGATGAGAATGCTGTCTTTGATACACAATACATGGAAGATATGGGCGCAGATAGGCACATATCACAAACTGATCCCAGTAGAGTTAAGATCATGGTAATGCCTGGCTTTTACGTCAACGACAGGGTCCTCAGGTGCAAAGTCATTGCCAAGCCTGTAAGTTGAAAATCAAGTAGTTTCATTCGTTGCTCGTCTTCAAGGTAATTATAATGCAATCGCTGCCTGCAGAAGAACTCCATTGACAAACCAGAAGTAGTGCTCTTCCCCAGGATAAGCTTCAAATGGCACGGCTTTCTGGATGTTCTTCCAAACCTTAATCTCCTGATGAGGAGAACACCATACTTGAAGATGAGCATATTCAGAAACCCAACAAGTAGACACCAAATGAATGCAAGATTGTAAACCCTAAAAAATTTCCAGTAGGCTTCCAGTTAAGCAGATGATAAAGATGCAATGTTTCCAGAAATGCTATAATACTGATGCAAACACGACACACCACCGATGATGTTTTGTACACAATCCATTCAACAATGATACTGCCCAAGAACTTCAACCAGATGTGTCTCTTCCTCCACAAATGCATGAAGCAGAAAGCGCTGCGGCCAGGAAAGCAACTACACGCGGCGCTGCTTACTTCTGGAACCGACATGAACCACGACATCAACTCAAAGCTCGTCGGCGTGTATGCAAGCTGCTCAGATCTGAAATCTGCGAAATGGATCTTCAGCCAAACCCTAAATCCGACCGTTTTCGCTTTGAACTGGATGGTATCAGCTTCGGCATTTCACGGACTGTATGCCGACGCGATTGGTTATTTCCAGGTGATGAAAATGTCGCCGAATAAGTACACGATGTACTCGCTGCTGAAAGCTTGCGTTGGGTTGATGGATGTGAGGAAGGGGAAGGAAATTCACGCTGTGGCGCAGAGATTGGGATTGGAGGAGGAGATTCTTCTGAGCAACATTCTCATCGACATGTACTGTAAATGCGAGCATTTGGCGTATGCACGTAACGTGTTTGATAAAATGACACACAGAGATGTCATCAGCTGGACATGTCTGATATGTGGGTATGCTAATGCCAATAATCTTGAGGAAGCTCTGAGATTGTTTCGTACGATGAAAATGGAGGAGGGCCTAGAGCCGAATGATTTCACATGGAATGCGTTGATAGCAGGCTTCGCACAAAATGGAGATTCAGAGAATGCAACTATGCTGTTCCATCAGATGATCAGGGAAGGATTGGTTCCTGATTCAGTAACATGGAATGCGCTGATTTCAGGTCTTGCGCAGAATTCTCAGTCTAACAAGGCCTTGGAGTATTTTCGCCAGATGCTTGTTGCCGGGGTTAGGCTGAATCAGGTTACAATCACAGGCTTGCTTCCTGCGTGTGGGAATGAGGGGTCAGCCGAGAGAGGGCAGGAGATCCATGGCCTGGTTTACAGAATGGGGATGGAAATGAGTGTTTTCATCGGCAGCGCTCTCATTGACATGTACTCAAAATGCTGTAAACCAAGTGCTGCCATGAGTGTTTTCAATCAAGTTCTTGTCAAGAATGTTGCTTGCTGGAATGCAATGATCGGATGCTATGGGAAACATGGTATGACAGATTCATCCATCCAGTTGTTTGACAGAATGCAAGAGGAAGGAGCTCAGCCTAATGAGGTTACCTTCACATGTATCCTTTCTGCTTGCAGCTACGGTGGTTTACTCGAAAAGGGTCTAGAAATTTTTAGCTCCATGGAAATGCGTCATGGAGTTAAGCCTGTGACAGAACACTACGCTTGCGCTGTTGATCTTTTATGCCGTTCTGGGAGGCTAGCTGAAGCATTTGAGTTTCTGAAAAACCTGCCACTCGCAGCCACTGATTCTTCTTCCATCTGCGGAGCTTTCTTCAATGGCTGCAAAATCCATGGACGACGAGATTTGGCCGAAGCCATTCTGGGAATGGATTTGAAAAAATGGAGTGGGTTTGTGACACTGTCAAATATTTACGCAGCAGATGGTGTGTGGCATAAAGTGGAGAATGTAAGAAGTGAGATGAAGCACAAGGGAATGCACAAAAGCCCCGGATTCAGCTCTGTCCATACTTAAAAAATCCTTCCATGCCCAAAAGCAGCCAGCTAAATCTCCTCCTCTCATCACCTCAAAACCTCGTACTGATGTTCTCCCTGATCCTCAACCATCAAGCACCACACCCAACATCAGCCACTTGTGCATGCTCATTGCCATTATGTGCTGCTGGTTACAGATTTTTTTTTGCTGCTTTCCTAAAGCTCATCAAACTAACTGAAGTTGAAATTTTATGTTCAAAAGAACAAACACTAATGCGCCCCTTTGCTTCTTTGAAAATTTGACGGATCAAAAATAAATTGAAAGAAAATAATTTTTAAAATTTAGTAATGTTTTAAAAAATGAAAAAAAAAGCACATTACAAACTATTTCTAGCTTCCACTAAATTTTTTAAGATACAAACGGAGTCTAAATAATTCGGATTGAAATATGGTAACCAAATATATCGAAATTAGAACGACTTATTATTATTAGTTAAAATAAAAAACTATTTCGTATTGTAAGTTAATAAAATAAAATCACATCATAATTAATTGTATTTTGTTAATGAAGTAAATCCACTCAAAATTTAGATTTGTTTTATTTAGATTTTTTCTTCGCTCAATTTTCGTTTTTATTCAATATATTCCACAAGGGAAATTATATTACAAAAATTCATTTTGAAATCTTCTAATTTTAATAGAAAAATGTAAAACTGAAAAGTCCGCTTTCCCTCGTCCCCTCCCTATTTCTCTCCACCTATTGTGTGCCCTAATCGCATTCGATCGATCGTCGCGACGAATTCCGATCCATAACCGCGATTGGCTCTGGAACAGGCGTAATCGGCACAAGTCTTAACCTTTCTAATAGTTCACGGCGTAATTGGAATCGTGCATTGCGCGGTGGAGCCAGCCGTTCCGCGCGATCACTGCGGCGTAGGCCTCTTAGAAGCTGGGATTAGGCCGTTTGGAGCTTCCTGAGGCGAATTGGTGTGGAATTTGAGTTCCTTGGGGTGAAATTCGGTGTTTTGGTGGTGGAAATTCAACAGTTCTTTCGGGAGTTGGATTTTGCGGCTCTTTGCGATTGGGTTTTAGAGTGTTCGTGCTGAGGAGGTAGCCGGTGATGGAGTATAAACTTTCTGACAGCAGTGGTGAGTCTGTTACTCAATTTGTCGTCTTTTCGGCTTTTTTGGTCTGTGTGTTTGTTTGTTTCTGGTTGAGGAATTAGGGTTTGAACTGACTTGGAAGTTTGTAATGTGTGTTGAATTGTTGATGGAAAAAGAACGAACCTTTGATGGAATTGAGCATTTGAATTTTGTGTGGTCTTGGTAGCTAGTTCAGTAGTAGCCCTAGGCACCTTCTTAAATGCTTTTGAACATCATGGCATTTCTGAGAGTTGATGTGACATAATCTTTATCATATTTGAGTGAAGAAATTTTTTATAGGTTAAGTTTTTGTTTGTGAGCAAGAATCGGTATCTGTTATACTTGGTGTTGGGAATATTTTTAACCATTGAGATTTCGTCGAGTTCAGTCCGTACTAATGTTAGGGTTAATGTTAAAAGAGGGCGCAAAAGAAAAAATAACGATTCTTTTAGATGAACTTTATCTGCCGATAGAACATAACCGCAGAAGAAGTGCCAAGGTATTTGTTGTTTCACAATCTGGAAAGAATAAAAACCGTTAATATATTCAGGTGTGGTAACTTCATCATGGATGGCTCTATAAGCGGATTGGGCAGGAAATAGTGGTACCACTTGGCTCATGGGCAGTGAAGTTTCTAAATTGTAATGTTAGAAATAAGAATAACTATATCTTCATATGTAGCCTACCTTTTGAGAAACCTCAAAAACAGTTCGCCAAAAGCGATCGGATCAAGCACCAGAATTGGGAAAGGGCGGAGGAAGAGATGAAGCTTTTTGGGGTGAAAAATCTCACTTGGATTTTTATGATTGCTGTACAAGTAGTCTAGTGATTCACTCTAGGTACCAGCTCATACACTACTGTCTCCTCAAATTTACTGCTAAAACATAACAAACCCTCAGCCATATTCTACTACGAATACATGGGATGCATATTACAGTACCTTTCGATGTAGAGAAGTTTTTTAACGACTTAGAATATTGTGTGCTAGTCATTGTCACTTGGTGTTCCTCTGGCTATATTCAGAGTCATGAATTTTTCTGTCCTGCGCATTTTGAGGAAATATATTTACTGCTTGGCACTGTCATAAGCTTCTCATTTTTAGCATACGTCTGGAACCTGGTACACCATGCTATAGTCGTGCATTATGAGATGACTGAGACTCTTCTTTTCTGATGTTTTCTAAGAACCAGTCATTCTCTTAATGATGGCAGGTACCGATGACGATCTTCCTCCTCATCAAAATCGTTTTGCACGCGGAGGGCGTGCTTCTACAAATGGAAGACCTGCTAATGTAGGTCCTGGATCATTTGCTAGGGTTCAGAGTGAGATGGAAACTGAAATCCATCACATTGAGCAAGAAGCGTATTGTTCTGTTTTGCGTGCTTTCAAGGCTCGGTCTGATGCCATTACTTGGGTATTATTACTTAAGACTGTTTTTTTCTGATCTCATTTGTGATTGTTGTTGATATCTCGATCTTAATACATGCACTCTGCAATTTACAGGAGAAAGAAGGTCTAATAACAGAACTTCGAAAGGAGCTGAGAGTATCAGACGACGAACACAGAGAGCTTTTATCTAGGGTGAATGGTGATGATATGATCAGAAGTAAGGTCTAATTGCGTCTCAGCCTACATCTTTGCGTATATAAATTATGCACTGTGTTAGGAAGTGTTCTTTTTTCTATTTCAGAGAATGGAGGAAGGCGAGTGGGATTCAACCAGGCATGCATAGCGGTGCATATCCTGATATTGATACATTGCCCAGTCCATCTATTTCAACTGCGCTTAAGAGACAGAAATCATCATTGTCGGTTGCTCCTTTACCTCTGGGAGGCCCATCTTCAGCATTGCACTCATCCATGCTACCATTTTCATCTTGCTTGAAACGCTGTTCTGCATCAGCAGGCAGGGGCAAGAAGCACAAACCTGTAAGCTACATCATTTATGGTTTTAGCAAATACCATAAACATATGTTAAGATTATACATGTTTTCTTGATATTCTTATTTTTCTGGATGTTCTGTGGTTCCCTTCTGACTTTGTCAAATCCATTTAGTTTCCTACTAAAAGTCTGACAGGAAGAACTCAAGCTGCAAATCGTGGTTCATATAGGGCCGTGTCATCTAATGAACCTGCTGAAGGAGCAACGTACGATCCATACATCGGAAGAAAGGTTTGGACGAGTTGGCCTGAAGATAATCACTTTTATGAGGCTATAATAACTGATTATGACCCTCTAAAGATATCACCAATTGTAGATTGTTTATCATATCGGTTGTCTTAAGAATCCCTTGATTATACATATAAACTTTTCAGGGAAGATATGCTTTGGTGTATGATATGCATTCAGCTGGTGAAACATGGGAGTGGGTTAATCTCAAAGAGGTACTGGTGAATTTAATTACGAGCTCCACAAATTAGGATATTACCATATTTGCATATGCTTCTTGCACAATCCTCATCAAGCCGAGTGTTATTAATGTTAAATGCGTGTTGGCAATCCTCACTTTAATGTTCTTTATCATGTTTTGATGAGTTTGGTTGATTAGCATTATACTTCCCCGTATTCTTGTGCTAGTTTATGTCTGGGCTTGACTGCTTACAACAATTTTGCATGACCTTATTCTTTTTGGGACATGTGCAATAGTTAACGGGTGCCGTTTTAGTTCGCGCAAGTAAACGGCACCCAATGAAGATGTAGGACGCAGAAGGACAACTGCTGTGTAATCTTGAGTTCTGTCCCTGCAAAGAATTTCATGCAAATTCCACATTCTCTGTTGTTGATTTCTTGGAAGAGGTTCCTCAGGGTTAGTTAGTTGTGGCGGCTGTATCGGGAAGAAAGCTCCCGGCAATATTGAATTATTGCATACAGAAACTCTTATTAATGAGGTAAGTGGCTTTCAAGTGTTGTACATGATTTGTATTACTGTTTCACCACTCAAGCAACAATGATTGATGCTTCAGGTAGAGAAGATTTTTAATGCTAGTCAACCTGATCTTATGGAAATTCAGAAGGCAAAAAGAGTGTTGAATGTAAGAGGCGCCCTTTTGTTCCCAGCCTTTAGACTTCTTTGGGAATAGTTTCTTCTTGGAATTGATGCAACATTTTTATAACACAGGAGCAAGAACAAGCCTTGATTGATGTAATTGCTATGCTTGAAGCCACGTCTGATGGTGAAAGTGGTAATAACTAATCACACAGATACAACCACATCCCAAATTATTAAGTAGTGAAAATGAAACCAACAGATGTTTTGCTACTTGAAATCGACATTAGTGTACTCTGCCTTTTAGCTCTTGTTTTATAGCTCTTGTTTCTATTATCATATTATGCAAATGTTAGACTCTCACTTAATGATTATGTTTGGAAGCTGAAAAGTGTGATTTTCCTTCTGCAAATAGACTTGTTGATAAATGGAGATAATGCTTTCCCCACTTGGATAGCTGGTTGTATTTTAGTTCCATGAATATGTATTCCAATAATTATGTGGGCAAAATGTTGCACTATTTTTTTATCCTTGTCAACCAAAGCAAAGCTTCAATTTTTATGGATGGGTATAGTGACAATTTCTAGTTTCTACACTTGTTTTTCATTATTTTTGGCCTCAAAACAGATGGGAAACACCATTTCTCACAAGGTCAACTGAAAATGAAATTAGGGTGGCAGCTGAAACTACCAGATCATGGATGATAAGTGTGCTCTGAGGCTGCATCTCACCTCTAGTATCAACTGTTGTGTTTCAGTCTATTTACAGATGTAGAT
The DNA here is from genome assembly GCA_963678935.1 of Umbilicus rupestris. Classification (NCBI taxonomy): domain Eukaryota; kingdom Viridiplantae; phylum Streptophyta; class Magnoliopsida; order Saxifragales; family Crassulaceae; genus Umbilicus; species Umbilicus rupestris. The sequence continues at coordinate 10,709,871 of OY787623.1, read as the reverse complement.
TAAGCCGAATGTCACTAGATGTAACCTAGTTTTGTAGACATAGCTAGCATTGTGATGTATTGAATATTTTTACAGTGAATGATATAATACGTTTTGACCATGCAAATATTATTTTGATGATTTCTGCTGTCCATTTTTTACACACTTACATTGCAAACTGTATTACACATCTCCCTCACAAATTGCTACATGCAAAAACCATATACCTACAACTTAATTGGTCAACAAAAAAGGCCAACAGAAACTCTGGGTCATAATGACCTGGTCAAGGCTGTGCAAGTCCTGGGGACCATGAATGTATCATATTCTAGTTTTGATATGAAGTGGAGGATTAGGCTCAACATTCGGAAATGTCTCACTCCTTGTCATGCAAGAGGGTTTCATTGCAGCCACCTCGCTACCATCGCAAAAAACTGGGGTTTGAGAGTGCGAGATGTTCTTGTCTATGAAAAAGAGAATATATATATATAGCACAATTATAAATGGAGGAGCAAATCCCAATGCAAAAAATAAAAGTGGAAAACTAGCCAACTCAAGACTGTATCAAGGGATGATCGTAGTCATTTTAAATAGGACTGATAGAGAGTGTTGCAGGTGGCTAATCGTAGATATCTTCTCTAATGGTGCCCACAACTAATTCATTTGTCAGACCTTTTTGTGTGGCTAAAGGATAGAGAGTGTTGCAGGTGGTTTCATCTCTTAGCCTCAGCCCACTTAACAGCCACGGTCCGTCATGGGCTGATATGCTCTCGCTCTAAAACCTCTCAAAGATTCCAGGCAAAAACATGAGCTCGTTAGCTGAGCAACCAACTCTGTACTTGGAGATCTTCTTCTCCTAGATGCCTCTTTTGACTCTAGCAATATTCATCCTCCCACGAAAGAAGACACAATGAACACATCCACACACAAATATCTACTTCCATCCCATAAAGTACCAAAATGTTTTAAAATATTACTCTACTAGGCCCAAGCCCAATTCCTAAACCCATGCATCCACACCCACCTGTGACCTGTCCGCCTCTTCAAACGCAATCCAGTCAGTGAAGCGTGAAGCCAGAAGCCCCAACCCCCGAGTCCCCAGCAGGCAGCAAGCGCTCCATCACCTGCCGTCGTTTTCTGAGGTAAGGTTAAATTTGTGCTGCTCTCAGTCTCTCACCCCTTTCAATTTGACTCGCCCGAATCACTCCGCTTTCAAATTGATTCGGGCGAATTAAAATGTGTGCATAAGCTTGGTCGAATCAATTGATTCGGACAAGCTTCAAAGTGATTCGGGCGAGTCAAATACTCAGTGTGCAATGGAGCTGGGCGAATCACTTGATTCGGGCAAGCTTCAAAGTGATTCGGGCGAGTCAAATGTGTCACTGCCGATCACTTTGAAGCAAATTCTTTGACCTCCTTTTATGAATTTCTACTATATTTTAACAATGTTTCATAAGTTATTTTAATGTTGTTCTTATTTAAATTTATTTTTTTGTATTTTTTTTGTGGACTAGGTAATACAAATATGGATAAATTTGTAGTGCGCCGTAAGAGAGGATTAGAATCTAGTGTTGAACCTCCTTTGGATAATCATGTTGAATCCGAAATTGTTGCGAATGGTCCTCTTCAACTTGAAAATTTTATTGATGAAGAGGTTGGTGCTTCGGGTGAAAAAAGAGACCGGACAAAGAATGATAGTGATGATTTTATTATCATGAGTGATCCGGCACTGAGGTTACCGATCAATCAATGCGATCATTTAGTAAGAGACAACGTCCGGAGGGCTTATGTAGTTCAAGGTCCGTGCCAACCACATTCACATATTTTTCCAAAAACGAACTTGGGAAATACGTTGAGGTGCTTTCGAAGTGAGTGGTTTACGAAATGGGAATGGTTGGAGTATAGCGTGTCTAAAGATGGAGCATTTTACTTTTGGTGTTATCTCTTTAGTGGAGATAGCCGAAATGATGTATTTATGAAGCAAGAGTTTCGAAATTGGAATAAAGCTACCATCAAATTTAAAGAGCATGTTGGCGATATGGGTAGTGCACATAATAATGCCAAGACATTATTTTTCACTTTCAAGGATCAAAGACATAGTTTGGTGAGAAAGATATCTTCCGTAAGTCGAGCTTTGGAAGTTGCATACCGTACTCGTTTGACCGCGGTTGTTGATGTTGTTCGATTGCTTATTCAACAAGGGTTAGCTTTTAGAGGTCACGATGAAATGGAAACTTCACTCAATAAAGGAAACTTTTTAGAAATTCTAAATTGGTATAGTTCAAGAAATGATGAAGTTGGAAAGGTGATGAATGAGAATGCGCCGGGAAATAATAAACTTATTTGTCATTCGATTCAAAAGGATATTGCAAGAGCATGTGGATATTTGACAACAAAAGTCATTATTAGTGATATTGGAAATAAATTCTTTTCCTTATTGGTTGATGAGGCACGTGATTGCTCGATCAAAGAGCAAATGGCTATAGTCTTGCGATATGTCAATGATGATGGAATTGTGATGGAGCGCTTCATTGGACTCGTTCATGTTGTCGATACTACATCACAAGCTTTAAAAAGAGGAATCTATGAAATCTTTTATAAGAATGGATTGTCTCTTTCTAGACTTAGAGGTCAAGGATATGATGGAGCTTCTAATACGCGAGGTGAGCTTAATGGATTGAAGACACTTATCTTGAATGAAAATCCAAGTGCAAGGATATTCATTGTTTTGCACATCAACTCCAATTAGTTGTTGTGGTCATTGCTCAAAGCAATCGATTTGTGAGTGATTTTTTTGAATATTTATCTATGGTCATAAATATGGTTGGTGCTTCGTGCAAAAGAAAGGATGAATTTCGACAAAAACAACATGAACACTTGGTAGAGATGTTAGCCAATGGTGAAGTTTCTACGGGAAGAGGGTTGAATCAAGAATCAAGTTGGGCTCGTCCGGGCTCTACTCGTTGGGGTTCACACTACACATCAATTGTTCGTCTCTTATCTTTGTGGTCATCAACCATCGAAGTTCTTGGAAATATATTTGATGATGGAACCGATTACAAAACTAGAGGATTTTCTTCTAGCTTGGTTCATAAAATAGAGAGTTATCAATTTATTTTCATTGCTCACTTGATGAAGCTAGTATTGGGAATGACAAACACTTTGTCACAATTCTTGCAAAAAAAGATCAAAATATTATGGAGGCCGTTAGTTTGATTCGGAATACCAAAACAAGATTGATGGAGTTGAGGGAAAATGGATGGAAGGATCTTTTACAATCCGTGAATGACTTTTGTGTCAAATTTCATATTGACATTCTCAATATGGAAGATGAAGTCAAAAGTCGCTTTCGCGCTACAAAAAATGACTTCCACTTTCGAATTGATATATATTATCAGGTATTTTTTTTAATATTCTACTTTTTTGTGTTGAAGTATTTTTTATAATCATACGTTAATATTATAAAATATATTTTATAGGTGATTGATCGCATTATAAAATATTTTTGATAATGACTTCAACTCCAATCCACTTCTTTTAAAGCCTTCACGGATCTTCTAAAAGGTCTTATCCAGATATTCAGTTAGAATATTTGTTGATCTTATTTTGTTGTCATGTCCAGTGATTGCAAATTAGGAATGTCGTTGAAGATATTTTGTGCAGCCGATACTCCGGGGATCTCAGATCCCTTGATCTTCAAGATCTGCTGCAGATTCTCGGAATCTGCTGATTCTCGAGAAATCCTCCTTTGAATGACAGCCAGCTTGTCCTTCAGCACTTGCTATAACATCTTGTTTTGCAACTCCTGACTTTAGTAATGCAGTTGTTTCTTTTGACTAATCTATGCATACCATCTAACTTACTTGAACAACTCTTTGCACAAAAAACATGTCATACATAAACATGGGACTAACAGAATTCTTGCTTGATCCTACACCCTACAGGATATTGGTTGGCAGGCTTATTTACTTGACAGTCACTAGACCAGATTTGTCATTTCCAGTGCATATCCTAAGTCAATTCATGTCTACTCCTACACAAGAACATATGACAGCATCTCAAAAAGTTCTTCGTTACCTGAAATCAGCTCCTGCTCAAGGCATATTTTACTCCAACAAAAATCTGCTCAATGTCACTGCTTTTTGTGATTCGGATTGGGCATCTTGTCCAATAAGCAGAAGGTCAGTCACAGGTTACTGCTATCAACTTGGTCCTGCTCTTATATCATGGAAAACCAAGAATCAAGATGTAGTTTCAATATCCTGAGCTGAGGCTGAGTATAGAGCAATAGCTTATAACTCTTATGAGATAGCTTGGATTTCCAGACTCCTAGCTGATTTTCATATCCAGATTGATGGCCTCATTCCTCTTCATTGTGACAACACTTTAGTTATTCATATTGCCAAAAATCCCGTATTTCACGAACACATTAAATATGTTGAAATTGATTGTCATATTGTAAGACAGTATGTAAACGCAGGTTTACTTGTACCTCGGTTCATCCCTTCACCGGAGCAACCAACAGATCATTCACCAAGGCCCTTCTAGGAGAAACCCTAGCCAGGCTCAGCTCCAAGCTCAACGTATGTAATTTTTTACATGCGCTAAGCTTGAGGTGGGTGTAAATGCCCTACACAGCCAGGCTCAGCTCCGTCGCGTTCGCCCCAGTCGTCGCTCGAGAGAGAGAGGTCGAAGTGTAATTATGTAAATTTGTAGGGTTATGTTGTATTTTGTTTACTGAGGGAATATAAAATGTAAAACTAAGAGGATCAATTCTGTAATTAGCCAAAAGACTGTAACTGATATAACAGACTTTGGCTCTCATTTTCATTTTAATGAAAAATGCTTCTCTCAAATCTTTTCTGGCGAATCTCCGATCGGAACTCCGGCGAAGTTCAGTCTGTAAAGTTCTACACAATGTTTGCTAAATGGATGCAAGAAATCTCAGGGGAAGGTCCTATGTTATTAGGGAGTCGCAAAAGGGAAGGGAATGCGGGGGACCATCCACCTTGTCTACTGCTCAGCTTTTGGGATGTTGAGGTTTTTGAATACAGGACTGTCCACTCCTACTCCCATGGCGTTCAGGCCATTGTCGACGTAGATGGTTGCACCAGTGATTGCGGATGCCAGAGGGGATGCAAGGAAGGCAGCTGCATTTCCGATCTCATCTGTTACATTAGGATTTTGTATATATGAGATGCCCTGCAATGATTACAAAGTTGAGACTCATCTGTGCATTATTAAGTCACTTGCCTGCAGTTAGTTCCTTTTGAATGGGTGCATTGTTGAATGAATACTCGATCATTGTATCTATGAAACCGATGGCCTTTGCAGCGCGGCTGCCCAGAGGACCTGAAAGCATGAAGATTGATTATACTGTTAGAGAAAGTGACTTAATAAACCGTCACATAATCTCTTTAGTTTCTCATTTAACAGTCTGAGCATTTTTAATATGTAACTTACAACAACATGAAAAAGAATCTAATTATTCTTGGAGAAAACAGTTTCCAAAACTAGAGTTATACCAGCTGATATCGTGTTAACTCTTATTCCATGCTTTCTTCCTGCTTCAAAAGCAAGCACCTACATCAACAAATCGAGTTATGAAACCTAATAATACACATAATCATAGAAAGATTGCAACAAAAACTGAGATAAAGTAACGGACTTGAGTATCACTCTCAAGGGCTGCCTTTGCTGAACTCATACCTCCTCCGTATCTGTTTAGGATCAACACTCTGCCATCTCATGAAAAGAATAGGCGACTAAATATAAAAATTGCAGTAAACTTTTCCAAGTGTTCATACCCTGGAATGATCCTCTCAGATGCAATGTATGTAAGAGAAACTGTCGAACCACCTAAAATACAGTATGGAGAGATGCTGAAGTCAGGCAGTGTGTTTCTTTTTTGATATTTTTAAATTCAAAGATACCCTGAGTAGAAATACAAGAGACCAGATGAGAGAATTAATCAAATTAAGGTTAAAATGACATGCCTGGGTTCATTATGGGTGCGAAGTGCTTCAGTAGAGAAACAAAGGAGTAACTTGATGCAGATATGGCTGCAAGATACCCTTTCCTTGATGTTTCCATCAATGGTTTGCTCACCTAACAGGTATGAAATAAGTACGTTAGGGAGCCAAAACATGATATGACGAAACATTGCTATAGCTATTAGTGCTAGATTTACCTCAGGACCATTAGCAAGTGAGTGGACAAGGATATCAATGCTGCCAAAGTCTTCTTTGACACTTTGAGCAACTTCCTGCACAGTATAGCGAAGTTTGAAGTCTAAGAGGAGTAAATTGTGAAGAAATCACACCTAGGAGAGGAAACTTGAAATGTAGTTTTTTGATATTTGGACAAATTAACGGGACACCGAAACATTTTTCACTGGAGCTTTGATCTGACTCAGAACTTTCATGTATTCAGATTCAATAAACTCAATCAATGTGGCAAAATCTCCAATAAGACATGTAAACAATACCCATCCACCCTCCGACCTATCATTGATCCAGGTTGCAAACTTGATCTAATAAAGGCACATACCTGTACAGTCCACTTGCTAGATCCAGCATATCTCTTGTTAGTTTTGATCTGTAAAAGGAACCCAGTCAGAAAATAAGTTCAAAGGCATATTTTTTTCCAAGTAAAATCAGTATTGACATTATATAAGAGACAGTTATGGTACATCTTCGGGCACATCTTCGGGGTTATCAAATACTGCATCAAGGGGGTATACTTTTGTGATCTGCATCAACAAACCATCCGGCAACCTGGAAAAATGAGCATTACATTAGCTCGAGCTTTTGAAGACATCTTTCACTTTAATTTGAAAAGTTTCAGAATTATACACGCGTGACGCATCAAACTTTCCACGTCTAAGGCTTGTCTCAAAAATGTTCAATGCCTAAACATGAAACTCCATTGTTAAGTCAATCAAATAGTCTAATTAGGCATCCAGAAAACCATGAAGAAGGGAGAAAAAAGTGTACAACTTACAGGCACCCATGTCCCAACAAGAATTTCAGCACCAGCTGCAGCAAGAGCCTTTGCTATCGCCCACCCATACCCATTATCATCAGCTATACCAGCTATAAATGCTCGCTTGCCTACAAGCCACCATCAATTTTTATAACTAGATTACATACCATTTAAAGTGAGGATAACAAACGCAACTTTTTTATAAGTACTGCAAAATCTGTGAATGTATTTGAGAATCTGGAAGCACCAACCTTTCAAATCAATAGCTAAGCTGGACCTGGCATTTCCTTCACTAGATTCAGCCATAGCCTTGGTCACAGTTCTTCCATACTTCACAGCAGTTTTGGTAATGTTGCACCTAAATTGCTTTGCTGACGACATTTGGTAAGAGCTTCCAAGCTTGGCCCCAGCAGCAAATTTTCCATCAGCAACTTGGACAGGTGCAATCGCCATCTTTCGATATGATAGAATACTAGGCCTTGAAGCTGCCAACTGCATGCTAGTAGCTGCTGTTGCTGCCATCCTCGGTATTTGTCTAAATTTGACGAAAGATTAAATCCAGTATACAATAAATAAGAAATAGATACTGAATACAAAATAAGATAATGAGTTCTTGACGCATATCAATATTCAGATCCTGACGAGCATCAAGGTAATACACCAAAGACCAAACCATAAAATACTCCAAAAGAACTTTTAAAACCACGCCATAAAGAAATCGATTGTACAGAACACAGGGTAAACAAACTCTTTCCACGAAAAGAGAGCGAATTACATTGTCTCCCACACGGTACAATGCTAAACTTGTCTCTACATCTCTGAAACTTGTTCACACTAACCTCACTGGAACAGGCAATTTGAAAAGTAGACAAGGATACGCACTCAATTCCCAGATACATATCCAGACAATTCCATCTGTTTCAGGAAACAACTCTACCAAGTTCACCAAAATTGATTCATTCGGTTTTCAATTAAAATTTAAACTATAAAATAAATAAAAGAATCTTCCCCAGAAATCATCCAACTCCACACAAATCAGCCCAGTCTTCCGATCCCAGTGAGCGCTTATCACTAACACGCTTTATGATCAACCATACACCTCCGACATCTCCATCCCGCATTTCCACCTCATCACACCACAATCAAAACTCCAAAAAAAGAAAAAAAAACTACACAAATCGAACACCGATTCGCTGCACAAAAAACACATCAATTCAAAGAAGAAGAAAAAAACATACCTTGGAAAGATGAAAAAATGGCAAATGTGATGCAGCTGTATAAGAATTAACTAGGTCAAATATGGAAGATGAGGAGGACGAGGGACGCGCTTGGCAAAATCTCGTAGTTATCGATCGGCCAACAAACAGAAATCTGCTTCGATGAGATCGATGCTGTAACTGCAATGCTGCCTTGGCTAGCGCTCGCTGTGGAGTTAATTCAGTAGTTGGCCAGCTTTGTTTTTCACGCCCTTACTCAGCAACGACAACTGAGTACGCATTTGGGCCGGCCCACATATTCAGGCCCAATAAGGACACAAGATGACTTTGGATCGGCCTAAATTCAAAACATTTGGAGCACGTGAAAGGTCGTATTATATTATTTACAAATTTATTATTAACGTTGTGCGAAAGCAACAGCTAAGTGGATAGGCTCGTCTCCTTATCACTTCGGATTCGGAGACGAGCAAGCACTTTTGGATCTAGTCAAAATGTAACATTTTATTTTAATTTAATACGAACGAAAATTGAAATTACATTATATAATTGCTGAGCTGTTTTTCAGTAAATGCTTGAAAATTTATAGATGAGTCATCGATGAGCTGTCATTAAATTCACTGAATCGGGACACCTATCAGAATTAGATGCAAAAATTTTATGGAACAATTAATTGAATTAGAATAGAAAAATAATTAAAGTGATATCCGTCAAATTACGTAGTTTGAGATTTGATTATTTTTCACCAAACCTTTTCTGTACTCATCTCACTATAATATTATCATTTCATGTTTAGTGACATACAGATTGAGTAATTAAAATCATGACAATTGAACTGTCATTTTATTCAACACGCGTGATGTAGTGATACACAAAAAGTAATGTTCGATTTCTGAGCAAATTAGAAGTTCTGTTGAGGTTTGGTTAGAATAATTAATAAAAAAATCAAATTTAATGAAACTTAAGAATACTTAATTTTTCATATGATAGTTTAGTATAATTATTCAACCTAATATCATTCGAATTAAGTCTGGAGTTGATTAATCATTTCGTAAATCTCGTCATGCAGTATAAACTTATCGGTTTATAATTAGTGATAAGCGAAATGACCTATCAAATTATTTAATACCATTTTTAGAATCTAAAAGAACCCTCCATAATGAAAAAACATGTAACCTGAATTCTATAATATAAACATTGAAAAAATAAACAGAATTTCCACTTCATGGACAGCTCAGGAAGGTTCTAGATAACACCCTATAACTAGAAAATCCAGAATATCTCTACAAAACAAACAAACTTCTTTTAATTATTTTTAGGATGGTATGATGATATTACCAACGACTTATAATTAAAAAAAGAAAGGTTGATAATTACAAAAACGTGAGACGAGAAGTTAAAATATCAAAAACGGGTCGCCAGTTCCCAACACGAGCCTCGTATCACAAACTACTTATATAAATAAAGACAAACAAACAAACAGTCACAGATAACATATTTGTCTTCTGAACCCAGTCCCGATACAAGGCGGTCTTGTAGCAAAAGTCGGAGAAACTGAGATAAACACGGTGATTAGTTACGTTGAGATCTGACCCTTTCGCATCCTCAACCTGTTATAAATCTCAATCATCATCTTCCCGATCTTTATCATCATCATTTTCATTTTCAGAATTTGAATCAAGCTCCGAGCTCGTAAGCTCTGTTTTGTGGTTTCAGATTTGAGGAAGAGGAGAGTGATAAGGAAGAAAGTCGTCAAGGTGTCTTTCTTGACGTAAATGACAACAAGGTCCGCCGGATTTTGTACATCTTTGCAGCTCGACACTCGCTCGTCTCCCTCCCCAGAATCCAGATTCGTTCCGAAACGCATTGCTCTGTTCGTCCCCAAGTTCCGCAAAAGGTGATCATCGATCGGATCATTCCATTTTCTTGTGTTTATATCTGGTGTTGTCGACTGGGTTTTGATTTTTGAGGTCTGCAGATCTAACGAGGGTGTGCCAGGATGGACTCTGTCGCCAACCGTGCTAGCGAGATTACCTTAAAGGTGACAACTTTATGTTCCAAACCTCAACAATTTTTTAGGTCTGCAGATCTAAGGGTCCGTCTCTGACTCTGACTATGGATTTGTTGGTTGTGATAAAATATTCTAGGCTGGAGAGGAAAACAGCTTTAGCTATGGAGAAACTGTAGAGAAGAAAGGGAGTAGTTCGGTGATTCAGGAAAAGCGCAGAGGTGGATGGAAGTATGCTATGCTCTTGCTCGGTATTGTTTTCACCATCTTTGCTGTTCTTCAACTTGTTGCATCAGTTGTTAGCGACTGCTGACGTGTGGCGTGTTTTGATTGACCGCAGCAAACCAAGGGTTGGCAACCTTGGCTTTCTTTGGGGTTGGAGTGAACCTGGTGCTGTTCTACACCAGAGTTTTAGGGCAGAGCAATGCTGATGCTGCCAACAATGTCAGCAAGTGGACTGGAACTGTCTACATGTGCTCCTTGATAGGAGCCTTCTTGAGTGATTCTTACTGGGGTCGCTACCTGACTTGTGGTGTCTTTCAGCTCATCCTCGTCCTGGTAAGCACCTCAAAATGTCTAAATTTCAGACCTTTTTTGTGCTTAGGACTGTGCTGATGATTTTGATCCGCAGGGTCTGGGTTTGGTGTCACTCTCGTCATGGATTTTCCTGATCCATCCCGAGGGATGCGGCGATCTGGACACAGTCTGCACACCATCATCTTCTCTCGGAGTTGCTATGTTCTACTTAGCAATCTACCTAGTTGCATTCGGCTATGGCGGCCATCAACCCACCCTAGCCACATTTGGAGCTGACCAGTTCGACGAGGCTGATCAGAAATCTCGACATGCCAAAAGTCTCTTCTTCGGCTACTTTTACTTTGCTCTCAACGTTGGGTCACTTTTTTCAAACACCATTCTTGTTTACTACGAGGATTCCGGCAAGTGGGTCCTGGGGTTCATTGTGTCAGCCGGAGCTGCCATTGTTGGTTTGGTTTCTTACTTGATGGGCTCTCCTGGATATCGCTATGTGAAGCCCTGTGGCAACCCTATTCCGAGGGTTGCTCAGGTGTTTGTTGCTTCGTTTCGCAAGTGGCATTTAGCCCCGGCTGATGGTGGGAACTTGTATGAGATGCAAGGCACTGAATCCGCCATTAAAGGTGCTCGGAAGATTATTCATAGCGATGAGTTTCGGTATGTATTACCATTTAGCGTACTGAATCCCACTCGTGAGGAGTAGTTGTCTGTGAATTATGCTAACCAGAATTGATGATCAGGTTCTTGGACAAGGCGGCGACAATGACCGAGGAAGAAACCTGCGGACAGAAGAAGAATCAATGGAGGCTTTGCACTGTGACGCAAGTAGAAGAAGCAAAATGTGTACTCAAACTGATCCCTGTGTGGCTCTGCACCATCATCTACTCGGTGGTATTCACTCAAATGGCTTCCTTATTCGTCGAGCAGGGCGCGGTCATGAACTCCATGGTCGGCAACTTCCACATCCCAGCCGCCAGCATATCAGTCTTCGACATTTTCAGTGTTTTAATCTGCACATGTCTCTACACCCACTTCCTCGTACCTCTCGCAGGACGCCTGACCCGAAACCCGAAAGGCATCTCAGAGCTCCAGCGAATGGGCGTCGGCCTGATCATCGGAATGTTAGCAATGGTAGCCGCGGGACTGACAGAAATCTTCCGGCTCCGGTCAGTCCAACCTCATGAAAAAATAAGCACACTGAGCATCTTCTGGCAAGTCCCTCAGTACGTCCTGGTCGGAGCTTCAGAAGTATTCATGTACGTCGGCCAGCTAGAGTTTTTCAACGGAGAGGCGCCCGATGGGATCAAGAGCTTCGGAAGCTCACTATGCATGGCGTCCATTTCTCTAGGAAACTTTGTCAGCAGTTTGCTGGTGATCATGGTGATGGAGATCACTGCTAAAGGGACTGATCCTGGATGGATCCCTGAGAATCTCAATGAAGGGCATATGGACCGGTTTTACTTCCTGATTGCGATTCTGACAGCCATTGATTTCGTGCTCTATCTGTTCTGTGCAAAATGGTACAAGAGGATTCATGTGGAGGGTGAAGATGGTGGATCAGAGTTGCCCATGAAGGATGAGGATAAAGAGGCTGCTGCCTATGATGCCGTTTAGAATTCCGCATCTGTCGTTTTAAGCCCATTGTTGTGTCGTTTTAGGTGTTTGAATAATTAGACTCTCATCTGTATTCTATCTATTTCTATTTCAATCAATATTAATTTGAAGAATAAATATTCAATGTTTACTTATATACGAATTTACGAAATTGCCCCTGAAGTCAACCTGCACCGTGACCATTGATATGTTCATGTACGTGGCAAATTTGGAATTAAAAATCTGACCGTTTCTCTTTTTTGAATTCAAATTCCATTGGCCCACAAGGCTCCAAAGTTCCTCTAATGACCAAATTACCTCAAACATTGTTAAAATTTCAGGACTACCCAAACAAACATTCCCAATCAAGTACAAAGCGCAGCAACCTTGATGGCATTTTCGTAATTTAAAAAGGTTCTTGACCTATTTCGTACCGGGCCCACTCTCTGTGACATGGCTTCCCAGGTGAAGTAATTGCTTTTTAATTTGGTGAGTATTATTTATTCGAAGTAAAAGTGAAGCTTGGTGTGTTCCTCTCTCTAACAAAATATTAGCTTGAAGTTGCAGCAGAGAGTGTTGCAGCTGCGGCGTCGGTTCTACGCTAGGGTTTTGGTTTTCGGATTCCGAACGTCGGATTCGCAGTTGTTGTCGACGGCGATCGTGTTTTCACAGTCGTTTCTGGACGTTGCTGGTGTGCATTTTGGGTTTTATGCACTTCTTTTGTGTGTTTTTATGCACTTTTTATGTTGGTGCGTTGTCGTGGTCGTGGAGAATGGCGGTGAATTGACGACACCGGTTTGACGCATTTTGACTTTTGTAGAGGACTTCGTGTTTTTTCTAGGTTTCGATTTTGTAGACATTTTTATGAGATGAAATTTTTTATAATTGTTTTTGGCCGTTTTGATGTATTTTAACATTTTCATGGGGTTGATTTGGTTATGGTGTGATGATGTGCAGGAGAGGAGCGAGTTTGGTTATTTTGATTCAGGGTGCCTCAATGTCAACCTCGAGAGGGGTGCCTGAGGGGGATGATCAGCAGCAGCAGCCTAATCCCCAGCCGCAGAGGCGGTTAATGAGGACTCAGACGGCGGGTAATCTAGGAGAGTCCATCTTTGATAGTGAGGTGGTGCCTTCGTCACTTGTTGAGATTGCGCCGATTCTGAGGGTGGCTAATGAGGTGGAGTCTAGCAACCCCAGGGTTGCTTATTTATGTATGTTAAAAGATCTGTCACGTTGAATTTTAAAGTTGAGACTTTCTTGGTACTGATGTTTGGTCAGGAGATGAATGATAACTGAGACTTTCAATGTAGGTCGATTTTATGCATTTGAGAAAGCTCATACATTGGATCCTAACTCTAGTGGGCGAGGTGTACGCCAATTCAAAACTGCGCTTCTTCAAAGATTAGAAAGAGTAAGTACTGTACTGTAGGGCGCAGAACCTTAGTTGGATAGACTCTCACAGGGATTTATAAGAAATCATTACTATTTTATTGATCTCATTAGCTGCTGAACATTCTAACGTAAAAGACCCTTAACCAATTGTTTTTAGTTAATGTTATCTTTGTTTTCATGATAAATGATATGTAAATTCTGCAAACAAGGCTCCCAAGTTAATGTTGGTCCTGTTTTGTATAGCTCTTATTACAGTTATTTTACTTTTAATATTATTTTACAATGTTTCCCATTTGAATTACTAGGAAAATGATCCAACATTGATGGGGAGAGTTAAGAAGAGTGATGCACGTGAAATGCAAAGCTTCTACCAGCATTATTACAAGAAATATATTCAGGCTCTGCAAAGAACAGCAGATAAAGCTGATCGGTGATTATCTAGGGATTTTCTGTGGTGTTTTTCTCCAAACATTTTATATCGACTATTACACAACAAATATTGTTGTTTCATTTTCAGGGCACAACTTACAAAAGCATATCAGACTGCCAATGTTCTCTTTGAGGTTTTAAGGGCTGTCAATTTAACACAACGTATAGAAGTTGATCGTGAGGTAAGTTACACAGTGTATACTTGATGCAACTTCTAAATACTTCGATCTTTATCACAGAAGTGACCAACTGCATGGCTAACAGTAATTTGATTATAAAACTTACACAAATTGTGTGCCCAGATTTTGGCAGCCCATGACCAAGTTACAGAGAAAACTAAAATCTACGTTCCTTACAATATTCTACCTCTTGACGCCGATAGTGCGAGCCAGGCAATTATGCAGTATCCAGAGGTGTTCTTACAACTTCTCCTATTTGTTTACAATATACCCCTTTCTTTCAAGTTAATAAATTATGTGATTTTTCTAATGCAGATTCAAGCTGCTGTGCTTGCTCTACGGAACATCAGGGGACTTCCAAGGCCAAAAGAGTATATCAAAAGAAAGGGTGAAGATATTCTAGATTGGCTCCAAGATATGTTTGGGTTTCAGGTGACTGAGCTACTTTCTGTTATTTAATGAAGTGCATTGTACGGTTTGTTAGAAGTAGCTAATTGGTTTACTTTGATTGTGACATTACCGGTGAAATTGACAGAAAGATAACGTGGCCAATCAAAGGGAGCACCTAATCCTGTTACTTGCAAACGTGCACATACGCCAATTTCCTAAGCCTGATCAACAGCCTAAGGTCTGTCTTTTAGACTTGCCAATTTTGTTTACTTATTTCCTTTATCAGTGATGAAGACATTATCATTTGAATAACGATACATCTTATTCTTCGATTCCCGTTCTGTATCCTTGGTAATCTGTGTTATTAGCCATTCCCTCATACATTGGCATTTTCATTAGAGTTTTGTATTCAATTTGTTTGTGAGTATTTAAATCTCTATTAACATATTGTTTGACATGTATAACAGTTGGATGAACGAGCAATCACAGAGGTGATGAAGAAACTCTTCAAGGGTTACAAAAAATGGTGCAAATACTTGGATCGCAAAAGTAGTCTTTGGTGAGGCTCCTAATGCTTAAAGTGTTATGGTTCAAGCTTATTTTTCTATATAGCGTGTCAATTATCTTTGTATAAATTTCATGTATTAATTTACTTATATTCGAGAAAGATTATACAACATTTTAAAAAATGCATGTCACACTATTTTGATGTTCCTTTTAAATGATTTCATTATAGGCTGCCGACCATACAACAGGAAGTTCAGCAACGTAAACTCTTGTACATGGGATTGTATCTTCTCATATGGGGAGAGGCTGCAAACTTGAGATTCATGCCAGAATGTATTTGCTACATTTACCATCATGTATGCTTAGCATTTCTTTACCTATGACCCCATAAACACATACTTGTCTAAGTTAATATAAATGTTATTATCTGGAATTAGGCTTTGTGTTTGATCAGCGAGCTATATGTCTTTCTTGGTGTTTGAGCTTTTTGTGTGTTGTAATTTTTCATTACTCATTCTAAACTACCAGGCTGCTGCAGCAAGTGGACTAGTAATTACTCAATAGCGATTGGGCATTAATATATGCCATAAACTGAATGGAAATTCCAAGTTAAGAAAACATATTACTGGTAGACATGGATTTCATTTATTGATAATAATAATGTATTTGCATTACCATCCAAGTAGAATGTTCCATATTGTGGCCTCACTAAGGTTTTTCTCTAGTTACATTATTGATGTTTATAACAACATCTGTTTAGGTTACGCTAGCATTAGAAAACCTCATGATATAATCACTTTTTCATCTATCTAATTCATATAACTATCTTTGACAAGTTTTGCTTTGTGCCGTTTTGACATATTTTTGGTGTAGATGGCATTTGAGTTGTATGGAATGCTAGCTGGGAATGTCAGCCCTATGACTGGTGAGAATGTAAAGCCTGCCTATGGAGGTGAAGAAGAGGCATTCTTAAGGAAAGTTGTTATGCCAATCTATAATGTTATTGCCAAGGTAAGCACTTATCTCATTTTTCTATTTTCCCTTTCATTTCCACCATATTACAGTAAGCTAGGCACTCTAGTTTTTAGTTTTATTTTCATAACTAAAGGGGTTCATTTGTCCATTTTATTTTTCTTTACAGGAAGCAGAAAGAAGCAAAAAAGGGAAATCTAACCATTCTCAGTGGAGAAACTACGACGATTTAAATGAATATTTCTGGTATTTGGGGTTCTAAATGGCGGGTTTTTTTATTCATTTGACATTGCCATTTCTGAAATCTGATACCTGTTGTTATGATAATTTGGTGTATTCAAGGTCCCCAGACTGTTTTAGACTAGGTTGGCCAATGCGCGCTGATGCTGATTTCTTCTCGATACCTAATTCTGAGCACCAGATTGACAAAACTGAGGTAATAACTATGCATTTGCTTTCTTAGCTTTCTTCGAGTTCAAAGATGAACTTTGTTTTCAGTGGATTTTGCTTTCTCTATTATACTTTTTCTTGATTTTGTTTGAAAATGGTACTCGAGTATGGTTCTAGGAAGAACAGAAAAGCCTTTGTGCTCTTTGGATCTTTACCACTATGCTGTGATAGCTGATAGTTCGAAATAGGAATGTGACTTTTTGCAGCTTAGCAATGCGGACGAGTAAGCATCCCAGAAAGTTTTCTATTAATGAGTCGCTTCTGTGGTATCGTGGTGTGGTATCTCGTATTCATTTCTTATATATTTCTAGAGGTATTCTGGGACTCATGGGATTCTTTATTGTGTTCTCTTGCTATGTTGGTTTTTTTATTGGCTGTTCAACCAGATACCATATGGTTTATATCCAAGTGTCAATTATATGTGTTTGAGCTACTTCTATGAATTTGTCAGCTGATTTTCACTGGGTGACTCATAGCTGGAACTTTTAAATGATACTTTTTCCAATCTACTTTTGCTTCAATTCTCCGAACCCCAGGGTAGTGATCACATTGCAAATCTTGTCTGAGATTATCAAGTGTTAATGCAATTTATTTCTGTTTTATACAGGATAACAAACAAGCTGCAGGAAACCGTTGGTTGGGAAAAGTTAATTTTGTTGAGATACGATCATTCTGGCATATCTACCGAAGCTTTGATAGAATGTGGAGTTTTTACATTCTCTGCTTGCAGGTTTATTTGATTGATGCAGTGTCTGTTTACTGATTATTCCACCAAAGAACATCAAATTAAATATTTTTTATTTGATTTTTGCCAGGCTATGATAATAGTTGCATGGAATGGTTCAGGAGAATTAAGTTCCATCTTTACAGCTGATGTTTTCAAGAAAATTCTGAGTGTATTTGTAACTGCTTCTATTCTGAAGCTTGGACAAGGTTTGTATTAATATACATTGGTCATGTGTGACACTACATTACTCTCTTGATCTTTGAATCTATACTAAAACCTATATACCGTTTGTAGCTGTTCTTGATGTCGTTCTTAGTTGGAAGGCAAAGTCTAGCATGCCGCTCCATGTCAAGCTAAGATATATTCTGAAGGTTATTTCCGCGCTTGCTTGGGCAGTAATATTACCTGTTGCTTATGTCTATTATTGGAAGAATCCTCCTGAATTTGCTCAGACCATCAAAGGCTGGTTTGGCAGTACTGCACATACACCATCTGTGTACATTTTGGCTGTTGTAATCTACTTGGCGCCAAACTTGCTTGCTTCTCTATTATTTCTATTTCCCTTCATTCGCCGGTTTCTTGAAAGGTCTAACTACCGAATCATAATGCTGATGATGTGGTGGTCTCAGGTAAAAGGATCTGATGTTTTTTTTTCCTTTTCGCTCTTTGTGCACATACAAGCGGTACTTAGTTTTTCTTTCACGCGTGTATAATACCTTGTAGCCTCGACTTTATGTTGGGAGAGGGATGCATGAAAGCACATTTTCTCTAGTGAAGTAAGTATTTTGAGTTGATCATATATGTGGAACTTCTTCACCAAGTTGCACAGCTTAACATTAGTCATAATTGTATTTTCACACATTCAGGTACACAATGTTTTGGGTTCTTCTTATAACTACAAAGCTTGCATTCAGTTATTATGTTGAGGTACATCATTCTACTGTGCTGGTTATTTATTTAGTTGATATTGAGCTATCTAAATAACTTTACATCAAAGAGTTGAAGGATATGATATTGCCCAGAGCTGTTAGGGGCTTTAAATTTTGGTGAAAGTCTTTGCACGATATGAGTCATCCAACGTTTATTTACACATGTTGAAACCTGTGGTGACTTGGGAAATGATCTTCGTCTACATCAGATAAGGCCTCTTGTGCATCCAACAAAAGACGTAATGGGGATCCGTGTTACTGCCTATAGATGGCATGAGTTCTTCCCTCGAGGTATCTTGAGTTTTATATTTTAGATGGTTGGCATTTTTTTTCTTTGTATCCCATTGTCCTAGTAACTGGATAAGTTTCTCTAAGATTACCACGAATATTGTTGGTAAAGAGTCTAAATTTGGTGATTGAATTTTCTAAGTTCATACTGGCCCTACACTCATGCTAATATTATGTTATTCCATGTGTTTTCTTGCAGCAAAGAACAACATTGGAGTTGTTATTGCATTGTGGGCTCCGATCATTCTTGTAAGAGTCTTTCTATAAAGTGGCCATAGAAATTGTATTTTCATATGCCAAAATGATGTGTAACATATCATGTAATGATGTTTCAGGTGTATTTTATGGATACCCAGATATGGTATGCCATATTCTCCACTCTAGTTGGTGGTTTTTATGGAGCACTTAGTCGTCTTGGAGAGGTCAGTTGACAATGTGCCATGCAAGTTTAGTTATGTCTGCTTTGTATTGTGTATTGTGAATTACGCCTTAGTGATTTGGTGCGGTGACTGAATGGAATCATAGCTCATGCCCAATTACTTACTGAGCTCTCTCTAATGTCAAATCCTGATTTCATATACTGCAATGATTAAAATCAATGCCCGATGTCAGATCTGAGTGTCTTCTTCCTTCTTCAGGGGTCCTGTATTAGCATATTCATGCTGTTATTAATTTTTTTTTTTAAAGCTGATACTACTTTTTCCGTCCTTCTTTATGGCCACCTTGGTTGCAAAATATTTAATTAGAAGATGCTCTATGGTATTGTGGACTATTACATGCCTGTTATATTGTTCGAGATACTAGCTACAGCCATAAACTAGCAATTTACCTCATATTCGTGTTGCTCTTTATCTTATACGAATTGGATAGGGTTTTGCAGTACCAATCTAAAATTTATATGAACTTAATTCATAGATTAGGTCACATGTGTTTTTCATCGGCACTAACACTCTATCAATTGCAGATTCACTGTTAACATAGCCATTGTTATGAATTGTTATATGTACTAGTGCTTATAATGAACTTAGTGGCTTGAAGAAACTGGTTTGGTTAGCTTTTTTTAACATATAAGATAATTATTTTCTACATGTTGAATATCTTGCCAAATTTTGAAACATACACACAAAAATATTTGAACCTACAGAATTTGTGAGTATAGCCAATATTCCTCTTTGCCACTACAGAATTTAGTAATTAGTAATTTACTTTCAGATCCGAACATTGGGAATGCTGCGGTCCAGATTCCAGTCTTTGCCTGCTGCGTTCAATGGTTATTTAATTCCAGAGGAGCAGGGTAAAGTCGCTAAGCGAAAAGGACTGAGAGCCGCACTCTTTAGAAAATTTGATGAGGTCAACATTCTGGTTATGTACTGATGGGTGTGGACTCTGAAGCAAAAGTGTAATCTCTCAAGATGATATACAGTTTGTTTGCTTTATTGTAGATTCCATCAAACAATGAGAAAGAGGCAGCACGATTCGCTCAGTTGTGGAATAATATAATCAGTAGTTTTAGGGAGGAAGATCTGATTAATGACAGGTACTATTTTAGTGAAGTTGCATTTAAAATAACTCAGTACTATCAAGATTTTCCTTCGCTATATGTTTTATGAGATAATAATTTCTGTGACATAGAGAAATGGACTTGCTGCTTGTTCCATATTGGGCGGACCGGGATCTGGGCCTTATACAGTGGCCTCCGTTTTTGCTTGCCAATAAGGTTCCACTGACTAGTACTTGTGATCATCATTATTACTATGATGTTTGAACTCTTTTAATTAATGAGTCTAAATGTAGCAAAATATTTTATGTAGATCCCAATCGCATTAGATATGGCTAAGGACAGCTATGGGAAGGATTCCGAGCTGTTGAAAAGAATTGTGAATGATGCTTACATGTCATGTGCTGTTCGTGAATCATATGCTTCCTTCAAGAATATCATCAAATTTTTGGTCGGAGGTCCACGTGAAAAACAGTAAGTGATTGTTAAATTCACTCTCCTTCCCTAACCAATGAAATTTGCTTTCTAGGCTCTAAAACATCTTGTTATAGTTATTGCTTAGAAGTCCGGTTATACGAGCTATTACTAATATAGTTGCACTTTCTGGGTTTTACAGAGTCATTGATTTGATATTTGATGAAGTGGATGATCATATAAGACAAAGAACTCTGATAAGTGAATTCAGAATGAGTGCTTTGCCTAACTTATATGGGCACTTTGTCAAGCTTATCAAATGTCTGGTAAGATAATATCTTTCTTGTAATCTACTTTTTTGCTGGTGTGTGGTAACTAGTAAGTGCTGCGAAATAATGACACAAATCGGATATTCAGTTGGAAAATAAAAAAGAGGACAGAGATCAAGTTGTTATTCTTTTTCAAGATATGTTGGAGGTATTCACCAGAGACATAATGATGGAGGACAACATATCAAGGTGAACTTATTAGAATAAAATTAATCATTATTATTTATTACTGGACTAATGGATGGCTTAAATGGACTTGGATATCATACAACTTTTTACTTAATTTTAATTTGTTTGTGTGTGTCTGTAGTTTGGTAGACTCTATTCATGGTGGAGCAGGGTTTGAAGGGCTTACTCCTCTTGATCAACAATATCAATTGTTTGCTTCATCTGGAGCAATTAAGTTTCCAATCGAAAGAATGACTGAAGCCTGGAAAGAGAAGGTCCTTTTTTGCTGACAAAGAGTTGCAAAATTTGCCGCTTAGCATGATAAATTCTCATTTCAACATTCTTGTTATCATGCAGATAAAACGTCTTTATTTGCTGCTCACTGTAAAAGAATCAGCTGTGGATGTTCCATCTAACTTGGAAGCCAGAAGACGCATTTCTTTCTTTTCAAACTCATTATTTATGGACATGCCTAAAGCACCTAAAGTCCGCAATATGCTTTCATTCTCGTAAGTGGCATGTTTTCGGTTATTCCTGATAGCAGTCGCATGCCTTAATGGAGCCGTCAAAATTGAAATGGAATTTTTCACTGTGGTTATTGCTAACAATTGTTATATCATTCATCAAATATTTATTTGAGGGTTAGTGGGTTACATGTACTGTAAAGTTGGTCCTTCATGATCTAGTTGCGTTATTAAATTTATCTATTTTTATATCTTTTGACCTTCACCGCGAACTCTTTGGCACTGCCACATCCCATTATTTTCTATATAATGTCAATGAGAATAGCTGTACTAACAGTTTTATGTATTGTCACTGGGTGTTAACATATACCGCCTTGCAGAGTGTTAACTCCATATTACACAGAAGAGGTTCTGTTTTCGTTGAGGGAGTTAGAAGTACCGAATGAGGATGGTGTCTCCATCCTCTTCTACTTGCAAAAAATCTTTCCAGGTTTGCTCTCTTTGCCAAACTTATATTTAGCCCTTTTGTTTTATTGACATACTAGGCATGTAATGATATTTGTAGTTATAATGCTCTTCTCTGTTTTTGGTCATTTGTAGATGAGTGGAAGAATTTTCTCGAGAGGGTTAAATGCCATAGCGAGTATGAGCTTAAAGGGTCCGATGAATTGGAAGAGGAGCTCCGCCTCTGGGCTTCTTATCGGGGACAAACTCTAACCAAAACTGGTAATGTGGCAAGTGATTTGTATGGGTTTGTAACCTATATTCATGAAATATATTGGATTAATATGTGAACATGGATTATAGTTAGAGGTATGATGTACTACCGGAAAGCGTTGGAACTTCAGGCGTTTCTTGATATGGCTAAAGATGAAGGTAGGCTGTCTTCTTGTTTGATACAAGTAAAATTCTAATTGTTGTATCAAAGGAATAGTGTGATGTTTAAAACAGCGGTGAAACTAAAAATATTTGCTGGTAATATTTCGAGATATAACCATATTGTCCAGTTGGTTGCCTCATTCCTAAACAACTGTTTCACAGATTTAATGGAAGGCTATAAAGCAATGGAGCTAGACACTGAAAACAGCTCAAAAGAGGAAAGGTCACTCTGGGCACAATGTCAAGCTGTAGCTGACATGAAATTCACTTATGTAGTGTCATGTCAGCGGTACGGTATTCATAAGCGATCTGGTGATGCTCGAGCATTAGATATTTTGAGACTCATGACTACGTAAGTTTCACTTTAAGTAATAGACAATGTCAGTGCTGTAAACAGTAAAAGTCAAAACGAAATCAACTTAGTGTTAACTGTATATTTTTGTGCAGATATCCATCTCTTCGTGTAGCATACATAGATGAAGTTGAACAACCAAGCAAAGATAAATCCAAAAAGATTGATAAAATTTATTATTCTGCACTGGTGAAAGCTGCCTTGCCAAGATCTATCGATTCGTCGGAACCAGTTCAAAATTTGGATCAGGTAATACATTCCTTTTTGTTTTCTATTTATCTCACTGGCTAAACCTGGAAGTCCTATGTGTGATTTACAGCTGAATTTTGGAGTTTCGTCTTTCTATTGGCTAAACCTTGAGTTTGAGAATTTTGGATTATTGCTTTATTAATTCATTTAGTTATGCATGATCTACATATCAATATGAGTCATTGGCAACAGCCGATAGATGAGATGTATAATTGAGTTGTTTCAGGCTCTTACTGGTGGTTCAAATATCCTAAAAACGTTAAGTAATATGAAAAATTTAAGTGGAGATACTTGTCTCAGTTATGTTATTAGGGCTTCCAAATGGTATGAAGATTGACTGATTCTATCTTCCATAATTAAAAGGGAATATGTATGGTTATATGAGATTATTCATCAGTCGTAAAAAAAAAAAAATTGAATCCCATTTCCAGGTAATCTATCGGATAAAACTACCAGGACCGGCTATACTAGGAGAAGGAAAGCCAGAAAATCAGAATCATGCCATTATATTTACACGAGGGGAAGGTTTGCAAACAATCGATATGAATCAGGTACTACGTTAAATTTACCTGGTTAGTTTCCCATTTGGCTTTGTCCCCTTGTCTGATTGTTAGAATGTGTGGAATGTTCTTATAGGATAATTACATGGAAGAAGCGTTTAAGATGAGAAACTTACTTGAAGAATTCTTAAAAAAGGAAGATGGTGTGCGGCACCCAACAATTCTTGGATTGAGAGAGCACATCTTCACTGGAAGGTTGTATCAATACCAAAGAATTCTAATTGATTGTTTTATCAATGCTGATAAAGTTTGGTTTTTTATGCAGTGTTTCCTCTCTTGCATGGTTCATGTCGAATCAAGAGACAAGTTTTGTCACTATTGGTCAAAGAGTGTTGGCAAATCCGCTGAAGTAAGATCTTAAGTTTCATTTATTTAGAGAATACTCCCACATGAGATCATCACTGTAATAGATACATTGGTGCGACTTCAAAAATCTGTGTTCTAATGTGTTAACAAGATTGTGATTTATCTATCTTTCTTTTCAGGGTTCGGTTCCATTATGGTCACCCAGATGTATTCGATAGGTTGTTTCACATCACAAGAGGTGGGGTCAGTAAAGCATCTAAGGTTATCAATTTGAGTGAGGATATTTTTGCTGGTAAGTTTATGATAATTTGCCTCATATTTCAGGATCTTTATATAATTGAACTGTAAAATGTTTATCTTGCAATACAGGATTCAACTCTACTCTACGGGAAGGCAATGTTACTCATCATGAGTACATCCAAGTTGGGAAAGGCAGAGATGTAGGCCTTAATCAGATATCTCTTTTTGAGGCTAAAATAGCCAACGGCAACGGGGAGCAGACACTGAGTCGTGACATGTATCGTCTCGGGCATCGTTTTGACTTTTTCCGAATGATGTCATGTTATTTCACCACCATTGGTTTCTACATTAGCACCCTAGTAAGTTTTCATATTTTGACCAACATTTTTCTCATTGAAATTAGATGTGGAAAGAATTCTGATGCTTGTTATCTTTTTATTAAACAGATAACAGTTCTGACTGTGTATGTATTCCTTTACGGCCGTTTGTATCTGGTTCTCAGTGGTTTTGAAGAGGCGCTTAGTCAACAATCAGCTTTTAAAGATAACAAGCCTCTTCAGTTGGCTCTTGCTTCTCAGTCATTTGTTCAGATTGGATTTTTAATGGCCTTACCTATGCTGATGGAAATTGGTCTGGAAAGAGGATTCCGCACCGCACTAAGTGAATTTATTGTCATGCAGTTGCAACTAGCCCCTGTGTTTTTCACATTTTCACTCGGTACAAAGACTCATTACTACGGCAGGACACTGCTGCATGGAGGTGCGAAGTACAGACCTACCGGTCGTGGATTTGTGGTGTTTCATGCAAAATTTGCTGAGAATTATAGACTTTATTCTCGCAGTCACTTCGTCAAGGGATTGGAGTTGATGATATTGCTTCTTGTGTACCAAATTTATGGGACCACCCACAGAAGTACGGTTGCTTATATTCTTATAACAGTTTCAATGTGGTTCATGGTGGGTACATGGCTGTTTGCTCCCTTCCTGTTCAATCCCTCAGGTTTTGAGTGGCAGAAAATTGTCGATGATTGGACTGATTGGAATAAGTGGATAAGTAATAGAGGAGGTATAGGTGTAACCCCAGAAAAGAGTTGGGAATCATGGTGGGAAGAAGAACAAGAGCATCTTCAGCATTCTGGAAAGCGCGGAACCATTATAGAAGCAATATTAGCATTGCGCTTCTTCATTTATCAGTATGGACTCGTATACCGGTTGCATATGGCAAGGAACTCCACTGGCATCCAGGTAATATTTCTTTGAACCAGCGAACATATTTTTTTGATTTTCTATAATTGAACGAATTGCATAACAAAAGACTTGATGATATTTTTGCAGGTCTACGGTATGTCGTGGGGTGTAATTCTTGTGGTATTGCTTGTTATAAAGGTAAGATATAGTTCCAGCAGATACACGTGTTATTCAGTTTGTCAATGCCAAGCATATTCTGTGGATTTTTTTTTGTACGTACAAAAAATTGGCCTTTTTAAACCAGTGATACATGTGCAGGTTATCTCTGCTGGAAGGATGAAGTACAGTGCTAACTATCAGCTCATCTTTCGTCTAATCAAGGTCTTGATCTTCGCCATATCGGTGACAATCTTGGGGATAATGATTAAATTCGCGAATCTGGTTCCAAAAGACATCATAGTTTGCATTCTTGCATTCATGCCAAGCGGGTGGGGGCTGCTTCTTGTAAGTGTTATATTACTACATCCTACGAATAAGATGGGTCTTATTCCAGGCAGCCATTAACAACATGTCATTCGCATTCAACAGATTGCTCAAGCGTGCCGTCCGCTGGTCGTGAGAGCGGGAATCTGGCCATCTGTAAGGACAGTAGCAAAAGGGTACGAGATTATAATGGGTCTGCTCCTTTTCACACCGGTGGCATTCCTGGCTTGGTTTCCATTCGTGTCGGAGTTCCAAACTCGAATGCTGTTCAACCAAGCATTCAGCAGAGGGTTGCAGATATCTCGCATCCTTGGTGGACAAAGAAAGGATCGCAATTCTCCTGACAAAGAATAGTTCTTAGCTCACCACCATCTGCATATCATATCCACCTTTTACAACTAACTAAAATACCACCAGGAGGCCAACCCCCTTTAGCTCTTCATTTAGCCGATGCAATTTTACGCCTAGGGTTTGTAATTTAAATCAAATTCTGAAATCAAAAATCATTCAAAGTAACCAAATGGAAGATACATTGCTGTGCGGAAAAAAAAATATTCTGAAATGCCCTCCCTTACAAATTCGTTCTACCAAATGCCTCATTCGGTAAAATTTTTTCTGAAATGTTTAGGTTTCTTTCGAGATCGGTTTTGATATGATCGGTCTCTTAAAAATATTAGGAAATCGCGCATAACAAACTGACTTATTGTGTTTTGCAATGAGACCGGTGATAACAAGTCTTCATTCCTTCGCTCGATCGAATCTCCAGCAACGACTTGAAGTCTTTGTCCATAATCGAGCGAGGTCACTTGTGCATTTGGACAACAGGTATGTTGGAAGATACGGCGGACGATGTTAATGATGCTCCAGCGGCGACTCAAAGTCTCTGTCCATAGAGCGAGGTCACTTGTGCATTTGGACAGCAGATGTGTTGGGCGATCCGACGGATGAAGATGATGTGATGCTCATTACGATGATGTTTATGGTGTTGATTATTGTTAAATAACTGTGTGACATATGTTTAGGTTCATAAAAATTATGTCAATCGGTTGGACGAAATGTGTCACAAATGTCGCATTGCGTACATGTAAATTATATTCGACAGTTCACATTTTTGTGTGATACAAGTGGATATAGAACACATAGTTGTGCCTCGTCCGATTGATGATTCTATTTTGAACAATCGCCGCATCATTCGGGTGAAGTACGGATTATTCCTGTAAGTGTACATTTGTATGTCTATTATCATATTTTGTTATTCCGAAAGTCAAATTTGGTTGACATTGGTCTTGTTTACAGCAAGTGGGGAAAA
Source organism: Umbilicus rupestris (assembly GCA_963678935.1). Lineage (NCBI taxonomy): Eukaryota > Viridiplantae > Streptophyta > Magnoliopsida > Saxifragales > Crassulaceae > Umbilicus > Umbilicus rupestris. The sequence continues at coordinate 10,682,858 of OY787623.1, read as the reverse complement.
ACTTAAAGTTGGTCCATTGCAGGATGTGGGAAATGAACCCCCAGATTGTCCCGTATATTGCTAGAGCCGGTTTTATCCATGGACTAAGGTGCACAACATTGAGGTGGACTAGGCTTTAATCACTTCACTTGTTGAGCGATAGAGACAGGAGACTCATACTTTTCTTCTGAGGAACGAAGAATGTATTGTCACATTGCAGGACATGGGGTTCCTGACAGGATTACTAGTGGAAGGAAAAGTTGTTACTGGTACAGAGGAAGAAGAATGGGAAAGTGTGTGCATAAGGTTGTTTGGTCCGTACCTGGAATGCCCATGGTCACCCACAATGAAAAAGCGACGATGGTTTCAAAACAACATAAGGGTGATACCCGCGGACGCCTCGAAGAAAACTTAAAAGAAGTATGCGATGACATATTTTCTATGTATGTTAGGGTCCTCTTTAATGCCTGACCTATCAGGATATAGGGTTTCCCTTCGTTATCTTCCATTGTTGGCCGACTTTGACCAAGCACGAACGTATAGTTGGGGGAGTGCAGTGCTTGGGTACTTGTACCGACAGTTGTGCAGCGCCGCACGGGAAGGACACAAGCAAATGGGCCGATCATTCTGTTGTAGTTGTGTAGCTGGGAGAGAGTACCCGTTGGGCTTCCAAAAGGATTCATACTACAGAGGAGCTTGGTCATACACTTGAGTTGCTTATACATTTGGTCAAATCGTTGATTATATTTTGACACACATTTAACCATGTTCATTCTTATGCCTTGGGAAATGGTATGAACCGAAGTCATACATGAAGACTCTACATGAGTCGCTTGTCTTCTATCGTGATTAGTTGGATCAAATTGGTCATGATGATTTTTGTGTGGAGAATATGGTGAGAACCTATTTCCACTCCTAAATCCGACGTGCATAAAAGAACGTTTAAACTGGTGTGCGGAAGTCGCGCTACTGTGTTACAACATTGTTGAGTGGCATCATCCGTCTAGGGTGATGAGCAGTTCGGGTTTAGACAGCTAATTCCCAAGCCTCTGCGCGCGGCAACCGACCCTCACCATGGATTGACCAGAAAGAAACAAAAGGATTGGTCCATTGAGCTGAGCGAGATATTGGCCAGATAGAATCGTTTATGGAGATTACGATGTTGATATCGATAAGCCCACACCAGAGTGATACCAAAACACGACGCGTCGAATTCATCCAGCCGCGTGATGATGAATCGACCCCTTATCGACCAACCACTCTCGTACAACATTGTTTGGTAATTTATTTTTAATCATCGTTGTTGTACGATTTCAACGTTGTTAAAAAACCGACGCATGTTTAATTTACAGGTGAGATCCCTTGTGCATCACGTACATCGGCTGCAATTTTCATGGCCACACGTGCCCAATTGCAAGGAGGGGAAATCACAGTATCTTCCATTCCGCAGTTGAGGAATTAGAGAGATTGGGTGAGGTAGAGAAGCTTGGAGTAGATCCAGCTATGATAACCCTTGGGAACGACGAGGAGGTGGATGCGAAAGTTCACACAATGAACGCCACGACCATGACTTACGTGGGAGCACGCCGCAACGTGACGATGACGAAGGACCTAATAGTCCAGTTCCGGATGATCCAGCAACCGAAAGACTTGCACAGGAGAAGAGGGCGCCGCGACGATTTTCACGTAGTTTGTTAGGATGAGAGTCCAAATCCCCAAAAATAACACCTCCATATAATGTGGAATCTTTTTAAACGGCTCATTCCAATCCCCAAAAATATTTATCAAAGCTTGTTGTTTGGCCTGCCATGCTTTCAAATACCGTATTTGCAAATCATAATCCTTGAAGATTCGAGCTTTGATTTCGACAGATGACAACTCAACCTTTCACTGATAACGTCGCCGATTTCCATGGCTATGAAATGTCTCGTGAGGTGGACATTCTCTTTAGCAATAAAGTCAGTGTTGTATGTATGGTCCCCTCGATACTTTGTGACTTCCCCTCGATACTTTGTGACTTCCCAATACGATGAATTCTTTTTCTTTATTATTCTAATTCGTCAGGGACAACTACTCTCTCCCTCCCGATAGTGAAGAATTAACAGATGAGAGTCTGACTCCCTAGTCGAATATTCAATGTGATTCAAGATGGAGTACTTCTGAACGACATAGATTGCGTCAGCTTTTCTGCTAAATGTCGCTCCCACCCTAATTGTCCCGTATTGACCATATCTTCTACCCAGGTACTCATCATTGGGTTCGTTCACATCCCATGCTGATACATCACTGAATCCTGGAATATCTCATACAAATTGGGCTTTTGGAACGCTAAATACATCATCCGTATCCAGTTGGTCTAAGAATTCCATCTCATCTCGATCAAACTCATCCATTACAGACATGTCTAGCGTTTTAAATATCGACATAACCTTTGGGTCGGATTCAATATCATTTATTCACAACACCAGCAAATAATATAGCACACAAATTAAACCAATAATGGCTTCCATCACAACTATTATTAAACTCAATTATATCATGCCACATGCAATACATCAAATTTAACATATCCAAGTATTTAAAAACCAACATATTAACTCAATTATATCTAATTATATCAAATTAGATCAAATCAACACATACATATTATATCATGTCACTCCGATTATTCAAATCACAAGATTTTTAACATATTATAACTATTGAACCATTAACCTACTAATAATATCACTTTTATTCAACTTTGACGTAAACACACTACATGTAACGTATATAACCCATCCTTACCACAATATAAGCTCCAAAAGCACTCAAAATATCTTTGAATATTTCATAATATGCAAATCGGATGGGGGGTGAAGAGGAAGAGAGAAGCTGCTGGATGGAGGAGAAATGAGGACGCAGGAAAGATTATCAACAATTGCCCTGTGTTAACATAACCGGTGTCATGATTTTTTGATGAGACCGGTCATATCAGGCCCGGTCTCATACGTGGATGCTGAGTGGGCGTCTTCCGCACATGTTTTTGCCACGTTTCGATGTTTATCCAAAAATCAACGTAATTTGGATGAGTTCGGTCTTTCCATGACCGGTCTCATTGAAAAAACACAACAATCAACACAACAATCCGATCTTATTATGCGCGGTTTCCTGGTTTTTTAAGAAATCGGTATGATAAGACCAGTCTTGAATAAAAAGGCATTCCGAATTTTTTTTTTTAACCGGACAGGACATTTGGGAAGACAATTTAGGATAGTTCATTTTTTTAAAAAAAATTCTGCTGTGCGGGACAGTTGGCTGGCTAGCTTCCGCGGAGAGAAGAAAGAAAGATAGAAGAATTTCAACTCTTATGGGCCTTTTAGCAAACCGTTTATGCTAAAAGTTGGTGCCCAAATAAGGTTTAGTAGCTTCCTGACAAAGTTTGAATTTTCTTTCAACTTATGAATTTGAACTGCTTTTCAGTTACTTAAAATTAATTTAGTTCAATTAATTACACTTTAGTTCAAATCCCTTAAATTGTAATTTCGAGCTAAATTGATTTTAATTTTAGAATACTTAATTTTTTTTGGGCTAAAATTTGACCGGAAAGAAGAAGCGAGTAAGCTAGCCCACAAGGCCTGGCCCAGAATCAAGCTCATTTAATCCAACAGCCACGATATTGGACACGTGTCAACAACATCCGCCGTTAGAATCTCAACATCGATCCAACACGTAAAAAAGGATCTTTATATGTTGAAATCCCGATAGCTTCTGAAGGCCAGAGAAAAACGAAAAGAAATTCTCAGATCTAACCAGACGGTACGAAAACCGAAGCGAAAACAAGAAGACGACGATCGAAGCTTAACACGATCGTCGTTGTTGCGCATTCTCGAAGCGAAAGTGGTGACAGGGATTGGTTGATTGTTTGAGTCTCTGTCGCCGATTCTATTAAGACCTATTTGAGTTTTCTAGGGTTAGGGTTTTTCTGCTTGATTTAGGGTTTCGGGGATCGAATTTGATTTTTAGTCTAATTCTGTCTTTTTATAGATTCTTTGGTTCGTGATTTGTGCGAAACATTTGTTTTTTTATCGTTGTTGTTTGAGTTGAGGATGAACGAGCAATCGCAGATGATGAATCAAGCAAAGATGATGAAGCAGAAGCAGCCGATACCATTGATGATGAGCCAGCCGCCTCCGCAGATGTTGAACCAGCAGTCTCGGCCGATGACAATGATGAGTCAGCCGATGCCGATGATGAATAGGAGTTACGGGATGTGGCAGCAGCCACCACCGACTAATCCTGCTATGGATTCGATGATGTTTCAGAATCCTTTCAGTGGTGGAAAGCCATCTGGCCCGGGGAGAAGTAATTGGAAGGGGAAGAAAGGTATGGACAAGCAGAAGGATTTGATTATTAGGAGAAATGATCAACTGCAAGTTCAGCATAATGTTAACAACATGACTAATCAACAGTTGCCTAACATGGGATGTGGGGGCTATCAGCCTCCAGCTCTTCTGGAACTGCAGTTTCAGAACAGGACCAAGGCAAGGAAGTATTATCACCCTAAGAAGAAGTTTAATAACAAGTTTGTGCCTTATGCACCCAGGAACACGTCTTCATTCATAATTCGAGCAAAGAAGTCTGGTGGAATTGCCTCGCTTGTGTCTCCTTGTCCTGTCACTCCGGCTGTGCTTCCAACGCCAGTGTTTTCTCCTTCGAGGGAGGTGTTGGGTGACATTGCTAAGGAGGAGTGGGGTGTGGACGGATATGGGTCGATGAAGGGGCTGATAAGACTTAGGTCTCCGGGTAATGATCCAGATGGTGATGAGGATGAGGATGATGATGGATCAAGTGAGAGTGATGTGGAGGAGCATGTTGAGGTGGAGAGGAGGTTGGATCATGATTTGAGTAGGTTTGAGATGATCTATCCGAATGGTCCTACCGGTGATTATAATAATCTTTTAGAGAATAGAGTTGATGATCAGGATACTCATATTGCTCACCTGGAGGAGGAAAACCTGACATTGAAAGAGAGGCTCTTTTTGATGGAGAGGGAGATGGGAGATTTGAGGAGGAGACTGCAAAGCTTAGAGAGACTGGCTCGTTTATCTGGAGATGCTACAGAGGAAGTTGTGGAAAATGGGTCTGATAATGATGCAGAGAGTAGTGGAAGAGGTGAAGATCAACAGCTTGTTGTTGGATACAATGAAGAATTGGAGTATGTTGATGAGCATCGAAAAGGAGATGACGACGGATACCAGAAGGAAAACACTAATGCAGTTGCAAAGGCTGTTCTGGAAAATCAGGACGGACAGTATACAAATGACAATATTGAGTTGAATGGTGAGGAGATGGGAAAAAAGGTAGAGGGTGATGTCAAAATGGAAGAATCAGAAACCATGCCAGGCCAAGATAGAGCTGAGGAGATGCATGATGCTAATCATTCGAATGTGAGTCGAGAAGATCATGGGAAAGTAATGTGAGGTGCAAATGTGGAAGGGGTCGATGTTTATGAGTCCAAACTGGTCGGGGGAACATAAGGGTAAGAAGGAGAGCTAGATAAGGCAGCTGCTGGTGATGATTTTCTTTATCTCAGCAAGTCGTTGCAGCCTCTCTGTAAGAAATAATGATTTCATATCTGAAGTACTAGGTTTTAGTTACTCTCATCTAGTGATGGGAAAACCTTATATTTGACCTCTGGGTTCCAGTTATCATCATGTGAAGCTGTATGTTGATCCCATCTTTGCTTTTACTTGTTTAAGGCTGTTAAATAGCTTTGTACTGAACTAAGTTGTGTATTTCGATTTGGACATGTGTATGGTTGTCTATTCATCGTAAATCCTCTTAAATTTGTGTATCAACACTTCTAGATGTTTTATTTTATTCCATGTCTTTATGAACAGTTTGTAATGTCATGCATCAGTGAAGTATTTGATTTTCTTGTGTTTCTTCTGTAGCTTCCTACGTTTTGTTGTTATCTTGTAATGTAGTATCCCCATAGTAGCATATGCAATTTTCTAGATCATGATAGCCTTCATACCTTTCTTTCCAGCAGCCAGTTGGATGAAGCAGCTGGCAGTGTCTGATATTTTTTCAGTGGAATTCTGAGCAAGGCAACATGTGACAGAAAGTCGATAGAATTCCACAGAATCAAGGTGGCTCTGCTTTTACTATGTTTTATCTAAAAATTTCATTGCCATCTTTGTGGGTTTGGATTGTCATCCATTGCACTCTGGATTGATCTTTAGCAGTGCTGGATTGCTGGTGGAGCTCGCATGTTCTCCTTTCAGCCATTCAACTAATCTTCTGGGCTTATATAAGACGTATTGTAATGTCACTGTATTCAAATTTATGAGGTGCTGGATTCATTTCTTTCCTCTTACACCTGTGTAGACGAATTATTTTGCAAAGCACAAAATAACGGAACAAATAATTTTATTGCTCTTCAGAAAGTTTATGTATATAATTTCTAGAATCCCTTTAATTCTACTACGTAACAGTTCTGATTTGAATTGCGTAAGCAAGGATCGCGATGACTTGGTCTCACTTGATGCTTGACACTTCTTGAAGAAAGTTCAGCAAACGGTACAAGTTGCGTACTTGTTGTTTGCAATGTTGTTTTTCTCAGAGAAGTCTTCTTATCTAGGGTTTCTGGGATTCTTTCTTTAAACGAATCATCAACTCTCTATTTATAGAGAATTTGCTAAGCTTGAATACCGGACCTTCTTTGTGGGTTTTTAGTAAGTTTTGGCCCATTAGTCACTTATGACCCAAATAATTTGTCGGGTCCGGCCCATACTTCATTTAAAATAACTAAATTGAATTAAAAAATTATATTAATTCAAAATAATCATTTTAAACTAATTTTAAGCATTTTAATAAATTTTTAATGCCTACAGATTGCCCCCCTCAGGACCAAGTCACGCGCACCATTTGAATGAGTGCTTTCGCATGGTGTGGTTCTGAGTCACTGTGGGTTGATTTGGAAGTCAGCGAGCATCGAACTTGTCGTATGAATACTCGATTTCATTTGAGTCAACCCGTTGTTATCAAACTTGTCGGTTGCCTCAGAGTTATGAGAGTGTTAAATTTGTCATAAGAACTCTACATGATTTGTCTTTTAAGTCACCTGTCGTTATCCAACTTGGCGGTTGACTTGAATTTGTGTGAGCATTCGCTAGTTATGGGATCGCCCACATCATCATTGTCGCCAAGAGAGGTCTTTTTACCCTGAAAGAGCACACCAGCAACTTCTTTTTGGGGCGATCCTTTATACCAAGACCTTGCTTTCCAGCGGTGGCTTTGTCCTGGACAAGGTTGTAGATGTTTTCTTGATCTTGCTCGAAGAACATGGTCCTCTCTTTATCCGCTGGAGCAAGCTTTCTCTTTTTACTTTCTGCCCCAAGGAATCCTCCAGAAATAAACCCATATTTATGGCCCCACCAATCAGCAGATAGTTCCACGGCTTCAGGGACGGAGTAACCTTCATTTGATTCCCCGTCCGCAGAGTCACCATTTTCTCTTGCATCAGTGGTGGTGAAACGTCGGTCTTTTTCACCAATCTTCCTTCAAGCTCTTTAGATGAATAACCATTAACTTGCTTTCCCTTCTCCCTGCTCTTGTATCTTCCTTGAGGTCGTGTGGGCTTGGCTATGGTCTCCTGGGAAATCTCCGGAGCAACAGTCTCAGTGTCTTCTTTTGCATCCTCTTCATCAGCTTCACAGTTGCTCTGAACAGCTTGCACTTTTAGTCTTTTGAGGATGCTGTCAAATTGAGCAGTATCAAACGCCCATGGTTTAGGGTTCTCAAGTCCAACACCAACAGTATCCTGCTTGTTCTTGACCCTGATATGCCCTTTAATTCCTTGCTTATCTTTCCCTAGCCTTTCACCTTCTTCCCAACCCATCTGTTTTATGAGGCGGAAAGCAGCGGACTGTTTGGCAACTCCTACGTAGCCTACGGAAACTTCAGAAGCAGCCATGGCGACCCGCGCGCCGGTGATCCGGGAGCTCTCTTTCCGCCTCTCGAAGCGGCAGACCAGAAGAAGCGAGAAGCCAAGAGAGTAGCTCTCCACAACGACTCATTCTTCTACTTAGGTTTGATTTCAATTTTTGATTTGATTTCCTTGTTTCTTTGTCAACCCGTTTTAATTTTTTTTTTTTGATAATACCCACAGATTTAGGTATCTCCTGATTTGATTATATCTTTTCGATTTTGAATATTTCAGTCGAATTAGGAAACCTCAACTCGTATAAATACTTGGGCTTGCGCTAGAGTTTTCCATTCGATATTCTAGTCTGCTCATACGAAGACCGCTTATTCCTTGTGAGTTTACGTAGTCTTTGGTTTGTCTTGTTTGCTGTTCTGTTGCGTAGTCCTGTGGTAAGTTGACAGGTTTCCATAAATGGGTTTGTTCAATAATGATTCTCAGATCTGTAATTCTCTTTTTTGTGTATGTTTCAACTTCCATATTATTGCTTGGTGATCTCTTGTCTGTGACAGAAGAGAGTGAGTTCCTCCTCCCCATCTGTCTTTAAAATTCCTTGTTGAGAAATTCTCGAGGAAGATTCAGTTTTCTGGTTTGAATCTGCTGCTGTGTGTCCTTAGCTGACAGACAACCCCAGCAGCTGGAAAAACTAACCCTGGAACTGGAAGGTTGGTAAGCACTCATTGTTGAGATTGTAAGACACATGAAATGTGGGGTTTTTGTGCATCAATATCAGGCTGGTTTTGATTCCACTACTTGGGAGGGACCATGTACTTGTTTGAATATACAATCTCTGCCATTTTAACTTTTAGGGTTTTGGTAGCATGGTCCCCCCCCCCCTTTTGACTGTTTCCAGTTCTCAAAACATAGTTGATTGCTGCTCTACTCCTCTTCCATTGAAGCTAAGCTTGCCAAATAATTTTCAGAGAAACAGGTAACAGTAGAATTGCGCTCTAGCTTCCTGACATCTCGGATTCCACCGTTGATCAAGAACCAGTTGATATCCTCTTGAAATTTCCTGTCAGATGTTTCACTGTTTTTTTTTTTAATATTATGCAGTCAGGCATCAAGTTTCATCGCTGCGAGAGTCTCTGTTGCAATCCATAAACACTGTTACCGTTTAATAGGTTTGTGCGACAAGCCTCTTGATTTGTCAACTTCGCCATACCTAATGTTGTTGGTCAAGTCTCCTTAAAAATAATATCAGAGGCACATACTTAGCTCTATCATTTGCTCTGACTTGCGCAGGTTATTCTTTCATTAATATTTCCTTCTTGTTGCAGCTTGGAATTGGTTGACAACATCGTTCAGTAGCTCATTTGGCTCTTTAATTGTATGTGTGATCACCTTTATGATAAATGTTATGTTTGTATCGGTATGCTTTGCTTTTGTTTGTGTTGGGCAGGAAGGTGATCTTGAAGCAGCGACAATCACACTGGGACGGTTGGGAAACCAGTTGCTTTTACAGCGGCGGTAATCCCAATAGTAGTCTCATTGTTGGTTATCGTCCGATGATAATCATACTGGGACGGTTGGGAACCCAGCTGCTGTTACAGCGGCGGTAATCCCAACAGTAGTCTGAGTGAAGATTGTTACCCAAACCTGATGATGCCAAGATTATGACAATCACATTCTCATCATTTTTTTTATATAGTGGGAATGCCTGTACTTTCTTATATATTATATTATTTGCTTTCTCATGTGCAAACGATGGTGTACTTTAAAGACTTTCCGGAAGATGGAAATTGGTATCTTTGTGTCATGGATACCCCTACAGGTAGAACATCTAAGGCTAGACATAAGTTTCCTGTACGCAGATCGATGCTACGTCTAGAGACTCCGCTGGATTTAACTGAGATGACCCGAAGGTTTCATGCGAGGATGACAGTACGCCACACTATCAAAAGGGGTGAGGAGGACACATATGTCCTTAGGAGTCTTTCAAAGGAAAATGATCCTATAGACCATCAATTTCCTATGCTCGGACGTAGAATCATTTATAACTCCTCAAAGTGGGGTAATAGTTATCTGAAGATCCCTGGTGCATTCTCTTACATACCGTTATACTGGGAATGGGTAGAAGATGTCATTGCTCGTTCCTCTGAGCTGGATACTTGCCGCATTTTAGCTGACGTTTACGCCTCTCTATATTCGTATGACCATGATAACAACATTTTACGTGCTTTTTGTGAGAGTTGGTGTCCGGAAACCAATACTCTACATACCCAAACAGGCGAGTGGTCAATTTCTCTTTGGGATCTTTTTAAGCTCGGCGGGTTGCCCGTGGCAGGTCATATCTATGACGAAGCAGTTCCCAGTTATAGTGCTATGGAAGCACGCAGACCAGATGGCAAGAGGCTGATCTCTCGGGCATGTGGGCACTTGTTTAGCGCGTATTGTCGTCTCGACGATCAACCTGAAGTTAAAAATAAAGTTCGTGCCACCCAATGGATAAATTTCTGGTGTAAACGGAAGCTTCATTATGAAAAGCAGCGCAAGAAACGAGTTCGTGAATCAGAGGCTCGTCCGAAACATACGTTTAATCCTAGTGGGGAAGTTCCTGCTAAATCTTCTACTTGGGCTCCCGAGGAATTAGAGATATTTTCTGTACTCGGCATCGTTGACGAAGAAGAGAGAAAGACGACCTATCTGGCAGCCTTCATATCATGTTGGTTATGTGTATTCGTGCTACCTCATCACGTGGATAGGTTAATTAAGCCAGGTACGTTTGAGGTGGCTACTCAGATGGCAAGCGGTGCCTGTTTTAGTTTAGCAGCACCGGTACTGGCTAACATCTATCATGCTCTGAACGCAATGATGGTTGCCCCGAAACCTGCTTTGTCTAACTCCTTTTTTCCGGCTCATTACTTGTACGGGTGGTTGGCTCATTATTTTAGCACTCACTTTAAATCTGATCATCCTCCCCCGGGTCCCTTAATGGTTCTTTACGGAGGTCATCAATGTGCTAGAAGTTATACGAGTGCTATTGCTGCTCGTGAGTTGATCCATGAGGGTCATTCCTTCATGCACTCAACGTGAGCCTTCATGCAAGAAGCTTTGAGCTTCAAGTTTTCAAACAATAAAGTGAGTCTATTCTTGACAATAATGCACTCGACGTCAATAGAATGAGTTACGTTATCTCACTTCGCACGACTTTCCTTTCGCTACGTCGCGGCAATTCCTTTGTCTTGGAACCCTACAGTCCGACTCGCTTTAGCAGGCAGTTTGGTTATTTTCAGACAGTTCGGGGTGTGCTCAAGCGTGATATAAAGGGTACTGCACGATACTCTGTGGCTCTGTTTTATCTTAGAATGTTTTTATTTGAGGGTAGTCATAGTGAAGTGATTGTACGGGGTTATTCGTCGAGTTGGGCAACCTTGACTACCGATGAGTTCAAAGAATGGTGGAGCAGAGCGAATGTGAGTGATTTAAGAAGGGAAGTCCAGCTCCTTGTATCGGGTATTGAGTGCACGAAAAAGGATAAAGCTACCATCCGAGAAGGTGTGAGTGATCCACCAACTGGGGATATAGGAACCCCAGCTCCTCTTGTGACGCAAGTGATGGAAGCACATGTACTCCCGGCTAACAAACGAACTGTCGATGAGCTCAGTAGTGATGACGCTAGTGAGACTAACTTCAAGCATCGTCGTGGAGGGAAGAAGAAGAAAGCACTTGTGACGCCTACTATGCTTGACAGTTTGCGCATTGCCTCCGATGCCCCTGCTACGTGTGCCGCCTTGGTATTCCACTTTCCCCATTTATTTTAATAATTTCTATTTCAGTGACTCCTGTTTGATTCTAATATATATAGATACATTTTTTTTTTCAGGAGGGTCTTGATTTAGCAGCAGAAGTTCCAAACCTTATTAAAGAACCTCTACTTGGAGCCGTACAAAAAACATTTTATGGGAAAGGAAAGCCTCTTCCACCGAAACCACAACAGGTTCCGCAGGTTTCTGATTCGTCATCTTCCATTGGTGAACATTTGGCAAGAAATTTGCATGCTTCTAGCCCTCATGACGGCTTTTCCCGTATTAGTGGATGGATGGATGCTCGCCCTACATCCTCCTTTTCTACATTTCAACCTGCTCGTATGAGCAGTAATATTACAGATGAGGCCGTGTTAATCATGAGGAGACGTTTGCTCCAGCTCTTGAAGACGGTCAGTTTTGAAAAAGTCCAGAATGTCGTAGCAGGTGCCGTTAATTTTTATGAGAGCATTCGAAAGTTGGATGGCGATCCTTCTGATGTTCAGGCCATGGTTGACGGATACTCAAGAGATGCTGAAGCATTTCTAATGGTGAAGCAGGTCACTACTGAAGATACTCGTGATAAACAGCTCGCGAGCGACGTCTTTGATGTTACGGTGAATCTCGAATCAGCCAAAATGACTCTTGAGGAAGTGTTACGGGTTGGAGATAGTCAAGAGGTGGAGATGTCTATAATAGCCCAGGAGAAAGCTGCTTTAGAGGCTAGAGAAATAAATTTAAGAGAACAACATCGTTAGCAGCTTGAAGTAATTTCGGCGGCCAAATCAGAAGTCGAGTCACTTCAGCTGAAGTTAGTGAATTTGATTTCTGTGCAGAGTACTTCTCAGGAGGAGACTGCCAGTCTGAAAGGGATGGAGGACACGCTCGAAGAGAGGAGAGAGAGTCTCGATGTCGCGATACGTTAAATTCCACATATGCTTTTATTTGTGACTTCATTTTTTTTTTTTTGAAATTTTATTTATTTTATTTTAGCCGTTCACAGTTTAAACTCTTGCGGGCCAGGAGTTACAATTTTTTTGTTGTTGTTGTGGCTGTACTCTGTTTTATTTTCAAGCTGCCTACGTACTTGCATTACATTTTGCAAGATCAAGCCAACGTAGTTCCTTATTACGCAGTTTATACTCTTGCTTAGGAGTTACAATTTTTTTGTTTGTTTGTGTAGATTCAGGCATAGTACCGCTTCAAAAACTTTCCGTTGATCGGGCCAATACACAATCCATCTTGATCTACAATCTTGTAGGCACCGTTTGTGTAGACTTCTTTCACTACATTTGGACCATCCCATTTTGACTTGAATTTACTTCCTGTCTTGTGCGAGGTGATGATTGGTCTTCTGACTGCCAAAACTAAGTCACCTACTTGAAAAGAGCGAGGACGCACTTTTTTGTTAAACGCGCGTGAGAGTCTTGCTTGATAACATTGTAAACTTTGTTGTGCTTGTAGTCTTTTTTCGTCAAGAGATTACAACTCTGCTAACCGTAGCTGGTCATTTTCATCACAGGTCAGTCCTTCTTGAATAGCGATGCGCATGGATGGAATTTGAAGCTCCAAGGGCAACAAAGCTTCTACTCCGTACACCAAAGCATACGGGGTTGCTTGAGTAGGTGTCTTGTACATTGTTCGGTATGCCCATAGCGCTTCACCAATTTTTTCGTGCCAATCACGTTTTGACTCTATCACTACTTTTCTCAACAGGTTGCACAATGTCTTGTTAAAAGCTTCAGCCAAACCATTTGCGGGCGCGTTATACATTGATGATTTGTACTGTTTAAATGTGAACTTTTCGCATAAACTTGTCACTAGCTTGTTGAAGAAAGGTTTTCCATTGTCTGTTATGATTCGTTGTGGCACGCCATACCGGTAGATGATTTGTGTCCGGATAAAGTCAGCGACATTTTCTTTCTTAACTTCGCGTAGTGTAATTGCTTCTGCCCATTTAGAGAAGTAGTCTGTGGCAGCAAGGATGTATGCATGTCCATTAGAGGCTTTTGGAGTAATTGGTCCTACCACATCAAGTCCCCATGCTTCGAATGGCCAAGATGAAATTGTAGGGTGTAATGGCTCTGGTGGTTGGTGTATGAAGTTCGCATTAAATTGACATGCATCACATTTCTTCGCAAAGTCCATGCAATCTTGCACCATGCTAGGCCAGTAGTATCCCATTCTTTTTATGCGATCATAAAGTTTTGGACCTGATTGATGAGCGCCGCAGACTCCAGCGTGGGCTTCTTGCATAGCCTCCGTCGCCTCTTCTTCTCCTAGGCACCTTAGCCATTGTCCAAGAAAAGACCATCTGTAGAGTGTTTCTTTGTAATGTATAAACTTGGGAGTGCGTCGACGTATCTCTATCTTGTGTTTTGGATCATCGGGCAATATCTGATTATCCAAGAAGTTAATAATAGGTTGGCGCCAATCGTCTTTGTTTACTTCATAAGCACAGACCATATTAGTCGTCTCTAAATCGTCGCACTCTTCGAATGGTGGTACGACCCAACGATTGCAAACTGGAATGGACATGGTCTCTTCTGCCCCCAGTGCCAAGTTGGCTGCAAGATTTGCAAGCGCGTCGGCCAACTTATTGGCACTCCTCTGAACATGTCCTAAGTTGATTGAATCGAACATGTTAAGCATCCGGGTCGCATTTTTGTGAAAAGGGATTAAGTCTTCCTTTTTTACTTCGTAGTCGTTGAGAATTTGATTAATCACGAGTTGTGAGTCCCCATAGATATCCATGTCTTTGATGCCTATCTCACGTGCCATTTGGAGTCCCAATAGGAGAGCTTGATATTCCGCCGCATTATTTGAACACAACTGAGTCAGTGTAAATGAGTATGGGAGAAGATGATTTCCTGGAGATATAACAACAACTCCTGCTCCTGCTCCATCACGTCTCGCAGCCCCATCAAAATACATTTTCCATGGTGGTAGAATATCAATGTAGAACACTCCTTCACCAGGAAGGTCAACGGAGAGCTCCCATTCAGCTGGAACAGGATGATCGGCAAAGAAATCTGCTATTGCTTGGCCTTTGGTTGCTTTTTGAGGAACAAATATTAAATCATGCTGCTTGAGGAGCATTGCCCATTTTGCCAATCGACCGGAGAGGACAGGTTTCGAAAGTATGTATTTAATTGGGTCAGCCCTAGAAACCACGTGTACGGTATGTGCTTGCATGTAGTGTCTCAACTTTTGAACAGCAAATACTAGCGCAAGACATATCTTTTTAATGGGGGAATAATTCAGCTCAGCTCCGATTAGAGTTCGACTCAACTAATACAAAGCCGTTTCTCTACGCTCGGTATTCTCTTGAGCACACATTGCCCCCAACGATCGTTCTTGTGCAACGATATAAAGAATTAGAGGTTTTCCCGGAATTGGTGCCCCCAATACTGATGCAGATGACAAGTACTTCTTTATGCTATCAAAAGCCTTGCGACACTTATCATCCCAATGAAATGGAGCATCCTTTTTCATTAAGTGACTAAAGGGTCGACAACGTCCTGTGAGATTAGAGATGAACCTTCGAATGTAAGCAAGACCCCCTTGCAAGCCGCGCAGTTCTTTCAAATTTTTTGGTGCAGGCATTTCTTGGATGGCTTTGATTTTTGTTTGGTCGATTTCAATGCCTCTGTGTGTAACCACAAATCCTAAGAATTTTTCGGAAGTTACGCCAAATGCACATTTAAGTGGATTCATCTTTAGTTGATATTTTCGGAGTCTTTCGAACACTAAATGAAGGTCCCCAATGTGATTTTTCCTTTCTTTTGATTTAACGACCACATCATCAACGTAACACTCTATCGTCTTTTGCATCATATCTTCGAACATTCTTTGCATTGCACGTTGATATGTGGCACCAGCATTTTTTAATCCAAAAGGCATAACTTTATAGCAAAAGATCCCTTTTGGAGTGCGGAAAGCAGTTGCTTCTTGATCTTCAGGCGCCATGTGTATTTGGTTGTATCCTGTCGTACAATCCATGAAAGAAAGTGCGTCATGTCCGGTTGTGGCATCAATCATGAGTTCTGTGACAGGTAATGGGAAATCATCCTTTGGACATGCTTCATTGAGATCTCTAAAGTCAACACATACACGCAATTGTCCGTTCTTCTTTCTGACAGGGACAATGTTTGTAATCCATGTTGGATATTTAACTTCACGAATAAAGCCAGCATCAATGAGTTTGTTGAGTTCCTTTTCAATTTCAGGAACTAACTCTGGCCTGAATCGTCGTTGAGATTGTTTCTTAGGATTAGTGCCCTTCTTAATCGCTAGCCGATGGACTGCTAGATTCGGATTAAGCCCCGGCATCTCTGTGTAGTTCCAAGCAAACACATCTTTATACTCAGCTAGTAGCGCGTGATATTCATGTTCTTCTTGCTCAGTAAGCAAGGCCCTCACGTAGATGGGTCGTGGATCTTCTGAAGTTCTCAGATCTAACTCTTTCAGGTCATCTACTGTGGACTGCCCCCCGTCTTCAAGTGTGTTCGGAGCTTGATCAGCCTCTATTTCCTTATTGTCATCATCTACTTCTTCAACTGTAATGTGATAGATTGTTACTACTTCACCTTCATCACTATCTTGTTTTTCGGCCCATTCTTCTGGCGTTCTCAAGCGGTTGAATACCGAACTCGTGGAGCTACGTAATCGTTTAAAAACTGTCCGCTCGTGATCATGAAGAGCATCAGATGGGTCGCTATTGGTTCCTGTACTCTGCTCACCTAATCTATTGAAAACGGAAGAGCGATTTCTTATGAGAGTATCTTGTCGACTTCTTCTGCGATCTGGTGTATTCATTCTGTCAAAAACAGAAGGTCGTGCTCTGGTGACAGGTGGCCTTATTCTATCAAAGACGGAACTTGCCTGTGGTCGCAAGTTAGTTTCCTCGTTCTCCTCAATTTCTTCTGTCGTAATGTACAGAGCTGAAGATGTGCCTTTCCCACGACGAGCAGAAATCTTCACGGGCGGTGGAAGTTCGTACCCCAGACCGGCTTGTTTAGGAGTTGTTCCTTGTATTTGATCGATTGTGTAAGTATGAGGTTTGATCATGTTTCCAAGTGGAGATGGATTTTTGAAATCGTACCCGGACTTCTCCATTAACTTGTATGCGTTGGAATCAAATCTACCTTCCAACTCTTGCTCTCTTTCCAATGATTCGTTAGATGAAAAAACACATCCTGTCGGCGGAGGATTTACAAACTGTGCTCGACCTGAGCTGGGTAAAGGGATCACAACTTTTTCCACCCACTCCTGCTTCACATTCTTGTTAATTTTTTTATCCTCCCCGGGCTTGGTTGTAGAACTTTGGCATTCCGCGAAAGGACTCTCTCCTTTCTTACGTCGAGATTGCGGAATGTAACGCAAGACTGGAGGTGTAGTCTTGGGCATTAAATCTTGTTTGTTAACAACTGTTGAGGGATCTAGCTTTCGGGTTGTCTCTGGTTGATCTGTTTGTACCACTTTTAGCTGTGCGTCGACTGTAGACGTATTAGGTTTGAAGACACTCTCCTTCTTTTTATTCCCTTTTCCGGTCGAAGAGATAATAGAGGGTAACAACTCACTTGAAGTTCCCTCTTCTTTAAAGAATTTGGCGACTGCATAGAATGAATCGGCTTTAGTGAATGGTTTGACATCTCCATTTATTTTTCTCACACCTCCGCGATAGTACTTCAAACACTGGTGCAAGGTTGAAGCAACAATTCCGTTTTCATGCATCCATGGGCGACCGAGTAACAATTTGAATGATGTTCTTGATTCTATGACATGAAACAAAGTATTCGAAGATAGTTCGTCCATAGTGAGGTTCACGCGGATCATACCAATCGCGCGCTCGCCATTCAGGTTGATGCCATGAATCACCATGCGACTATTCGAGAGTTCATCAGTTGTGATTCCCAATTCATTCATTGTTTCTTTTGGCATAATATTTACACCAGAGCCTCCATCTACGAGGATTCTGCTTATCCTTTGTTTTCTGATGTAACCAGATACGTATAAAGGTCTGTTATGGGGTTTAGACCCAAGGAAAAGATCTTCATCAGAGAATGTCAAAGCAGTATGACATGAAATGCATTTGATCAAATTCTCCACTGATTCCTCTCCGTCTTTGACCTTATCCTCACATCCTTTGGAGTTTTGGCTTGTATCCACCTGTTGTTGTGTCTTGTCAGGTAGTCGGAGGATTTGTTCACCGAGGTTAGGTTGTGGTGGTATCATGGTTGTTGAAGTCTGACTCTCCCGTACTTCATTTTCCTTGTCACCTCCATCGGTTGTCATAGAAATAGTGTTGACGATAACTTTTTCTAAGTAACCTTCTGGAAAGAAATCTTTCAAAGTAATAGGGATTGGTGGATTTTGCTTCAGAAGATCCGTCGGTAAGATACCTTGCCTTACAACTTTCTTTGGTTTCTTCTTTCCTTTTTGGTGATACAACCTCTTTCTGGTATTCTGCTTTCTTTTACGGAGATCAGGTTGCGACTGAATGTTTACCCGCCTCCTTGATTTTTTTCGCATTACAACGGTCCATCCATCGTCATCCTCGTTTGTGTTTTGCACATTTTGCAGTGCATTATCACAAACCTTCTTTTATGATTCTGACAACATTGGCTGCCTTTGAATCCATACTTCTGTTGGTTTGAAGCTCCCAAATTGAATGTTGCTTTTATACCAAAACTGTGATTCCTGAAGAGGCTTTTTGCATGTAGTCACTGCTGTATGATTTTTTTCCACAACTTCATCGACATCTAGCAGTATTTTCCCTTCCTTAGCTAGCCTCATTATCAACTCTTTCAGTGTTATGCAATTTTCGATATTGTGACTTACCAATCTGTGATAACGGCAATACTTAGGATTATTAGTTTGGTTTGCTTCATCAGGCCGCTTTGGTTTAGGCAACTGGATCACATTATTCGCTAGCAGATCATCTAGCATTCCTGACAAGTCCGAATCAGGAAAGGGGTATTTCTTAGCCTGTAACTCTTTTAGTGTCGGCTTGTCGTGCCTAAGGTCATTTGTAGCAAATCTCTTCTTATCTTCTTTAGGTTTCCCTGATATCTTTATTGGAGCGTTTCTACTGTTGATAGCCATGGCCTCTTTAGAAGTGCTATTCACAGTCTTGTCCATCTTCTTAAATTCCTTCTTTTCGACAGGTGGCTTAGAATAGGATGCACGACTCTTTCCGTGTCCTTTCACTGTAATTTCCATGTCATGGGCTCGTGTGGCTAGCTCTTGGAAACTTCTGGGTTTGATGCCTTTAAGAATGTACAGAAGCTCCCAACTCATCCCATCTATACACATCTCCACAGCGGAAGTTTCACTTATGCGATCTTTGCATTCAAGACTCAACCCGCGTCAACGGTTGATATAGTCCACCATAGGTTCATCTTCCCACTCTCAGTGTTCGTCAGCTCACTCATGCTGACGACCCGTCTGGTACTGTAGAAGCGATTTAAGAATTCATCTTCCATATGATCCCAGCTATCAATGGATTCTGCCTGTAGATCAGTATACCAATCAAAGGCGAGACTCTTTAGAGAACGGACAAATTGTTTCACCAACAAGTCTCCTTCTGTACCAGCATTGCTGCAAGTTTCTATGAAATGAGCTATATGCTGTTTTGGGTTACCCTTCCCATCAAATTGTTGGAACTTAGGAGGTCGATAACCAAGTGGCATTCGCAGCGCATCAATCCTTCTGGTATACGGTTTGCTATAGCGCGAACTACCAGAAGATTCTCCGCCCATTTGACACTTCACTACATTCGTTATCAATGTTTGTAGTTGTTTCTCTTTGAAAATGACACCTTCGTTCTTAACAGTGTCTTCCACCACAATCATGCCGGCATTACTGTTATCCAATACGACATCCGGTTCGACTTCTTTGGGTTTCTCCTTTTCAATCAGTCCATTCACCTCTTTCTGAAGTTCTGCTATTTTTCGGTTCTTCTCTCATTGTCTTTCAAGACTTGTTGGAGCATCTCCTTCATTTCAGCCATTTGTGCCTCTACAGATTTAGCTTCGATTGTCATGACAGTAGCCACATCAAGTTTGCAGACTTCAGCATTCTTTTGCACAACCACCTTCATGTTTAGTGAAGACGTAGTGCTAGCTTTGTCCCCTTCCCTCTTCTTTTGATGTGGAGAGTGAGAGGCAATTATCGCTTTAGCTGCAGCAACAATATAGGCAGCAGTGTACGTACGCTCACGTGTTGGAACATTTGCAGCACGTAAGCTGGTAGCAGCTGCGTTGACAGCAATCTTTCTTACCATGCCTCTGGTGCAGACACCAACATGTTGCATGTTTGCAGGAGGAGAGTTGTTGAGGAGAGCTGCAGCGTAAGTCTGACCTGGAGTCCGTGGACTTGTTGGTTGAGCAGACATTGCAGCAGTGGACTTATTTGGTTACGATGTAGAGATGAGAGGTAGAGATGTTTCACGTCGGGTTCACCAAAAATTTGTAGACGAATTATTTTGCAAAGCACAAAATAACGGAACAAATGATTTTATTGCTCTTCAGAAAGTTTATGTGTATAATCTCTAGAATTCCTCTAATTCTACTACGTAACAGTTCTGATTTGAGTTGCGTAAGCAAGGGTCGCGATGACTTGGTCTCACTTGATGCTTGACACTTCTTGAAGAAAGTTCAGGAAACGGTACAATTTGCGTACTTGTTGTTTGCAATGTTGCTTTCCTCAGAGAAGTCTTCTTATCTAGGGTTTCTGGGATTCTTTCTTTAAACGAATCATCAACTCTCTATTTATAGAGAATTTGCTGGGCTTGAATACCGGGCCTCCTTTGTGGGCTTTTAGTAAGTTTTGGCCCATTAGTCACTTATGACCCAAATAATTTATCGGGTCCGGCCCATACTTCATTTAAAATAACTAAATTGAATTAAAAAATTATATTAATTCAAAATAATCATTTTAAACTAGTTTTAAGCATTTTAATAAATTTTTAATGCCTACAGATTGCCCCCCTCAGGACCAAGTCACGCGCACCATTTGAATGAGTGCTTTCGCGTGGTGTGGTTCTGAGTCACTGTGGGTTGATTTGGAAGTCAGCGAGCATCAAACTTGTCGTATGAATACTCGATTTCATTTGAGTCAACCCGTTGTTATCCAACTTGTCGGTTGCCTCAGAGTTATGAGAGTGTTAAATTTGTCATAAGAACTCTACATGATTTGTCTTTTAAGTCACCTGTCGTTATCCAACTTGGCGGTTGACTTGAATTTGTGTGAGCATTCGCTAGTTATGGGATCGCCCACATCATCATTGTCGCCAAGAGAGGTCTTTTTACCCTGAAAGAGCACACCGGCAACTTTTTTTTTGGGGCAATCCTTTATACCAAGACCTTGCTTTCCAGCGGTGGCTTTGTCCTGGACAAGGTTGTAGATGTTTTCTTGATCTTGCTCGAAGAACATGGTCCTCTCTTTATCCGCTGGGGCAAGCTTTCTCTTTTTACTTTCTACCCCAAGGAATCCTCCAGAGACAAACCCATATTTATGGCCCCACCAATCAGCAGATAGTTCCACGGCTTCAGGAACGGAGTAACCTTCAGTTGATTCCCCGTCCGCAGAGTCACCATTTTCTCTTGCATCAGTGGTGGTGAAACGTCGGTATTTTTCACCAATCTTCCTTCAAGCTCTTTAGATGAATAACCATTAACTTGCTTTCCCTTCTCCCTGCCCTTGTATCTTCTTTGAGGTCATGTGGGCTTGGCTATGGTCTCCTGGGAAATATCCGGAGCAACAGTCTCAGTGTCTTCTTTTGCATCCTCTTCATCAGCTTCACAATTGCTCTGAACAGCTTGCACTTTTAGTCTTTTGAGGATGCTGTCAAATTGAGCAGTATCAAACGCCCATGGATTAGGGTTCTCAAGTCCAACACCAACAGTATCCTGCTTGTTCTTGACCCTGATATGCCCTTTAATTCCTTGCTTATCTTTCCCTAGCCTTTCACCTTCTTCCCAACCCATCTGTTTCATGAGGCGGAAAGCAGCGGACTGTTTGGCAACTCCTACGTAGCCTATGGAAACTTCAGAAGCAGCCATGGCGACCCGCGCACCGGTGATCCGGAAGCTCTCTTTCCGCCTCTCGAAGCGGCAGACCAGAAGAAGCGAGAAGCCAAGAGAGTAGCTCTACACAACGACTCATTCTTCTACTTGGGTTTGATTTCAATTTTTGATTTGATTTCCTTGTTTCTTTGTCAACCCGTTTTAATTTTTTTTTTTGATAATATCCACAGATTTAGGTATCTCCTGATTTGATTATATCTTTTCGATTTTGAATATTTCAATCGAATTAGGAAACCTCAACTCGTATAAATAGTTGGGCTTGCGCTAGGGTTTTCCATTCGATATTCTAGTCTGCTCATACGAAGACCGCTTATTCCTTATGAGTCTACGTAGTCTTTGGTTTGTCTTGTTTGCTGTTCTGTTGCGTAGTCCTATGGTAAGTTGACAGGCATCCTTATGAGACCGAGCACGCTGACCTTCATAACCCGACCAAAATCACACCCAGCAAGGTCATTCCATCATCTAAGGAAGGAGCAAAAGCACCAAGGTCAACACAAGAAAATTCGGACAAGTATCAAGACAACCGAGCTAAAGGAAAGGGAATTTCTGGAACTGGAGTTCAGCAGCCTCGCAGGGGGTTTGGAGGGGCTAACCAGCAGCCCATTGAGCTCGACCATCTCTATCTTAGTCCACCTAATATGGCCCAGCAGCCCGCAGCAAATGGCCAGCAGATCGGGCTAGTATTTGGGCAGCAAAGTGCAACAACTATTGGACTGGTTTCAAGCTTAGAAGAACTCAAACCAGCAACCCTCAAGGAGGAGCACGACCCATCCAAGAAGGATTTAGAAATCCCCAGCAGCAAGGTTGACAAGAAGCTTCTAGGAGATCAAGGAGAAGAAGCCCCCGAGAAGAGTCTAGAAGCTCTAGAAGCCAAATCCGTCTGGAAGACTCTAGAAGGCCCGAGCATTTAATACAGGGTCTTCCCCACTATAAAAGAAGCTCACCTCCTCTCAGTTTCATCATCGAACAATCATCAAACATCTCTAGAATAGGAGCCTTCAGTTTCAGGCTTTCCGCCTTGGTATCGAGTCTTGTGAACTCTAGTCTAGTCCTTTCCGAATTCATTGTTTAGTCCTTTCGAAGTTCTTTGCCATTTAGGGGGAATTCAAGGAATTTCTCTTTTGTATTCTGCCATTTGAGTCATTTCATATTGAATAAGAAAGGCCTCTGTAATTTTGATCTTTTGAGTTCCTATCAAGTTGGTATCAAAGCAAGTTCAATCCAGAGGAAGGTGGAGACAAGAAGCAAGGCTACGTCAAAGTCTTCAACGGAGGCTACGGTCAACAGTGAGGAAGAAGTCAGCAGCCTAAGGGCTGAAGTAGAAGCCCTTAAGAGCATCTGCACCAGCAGATGCTCTGGCAGCTGCTAAACCATTTATGGGTCTTTAGCCTTGAATTGGCTTAGCACCTGCTCTGGCAGGTGCTAAAAGAGCATCTGCTGGTGCAGATGCTCTAAGGCTTCCCATGAGCAGCAGATTAACGCTGTTCGAGCAGATATGAACAAGGGATTCAAAAGCATGGAAGCGGCGCTGCAAGGTATATTGAAGAAGTTTGCAGCAACCTGCTGCCCCTGCCCAAGCTAAGAATCCCAAAGCCTTGCGCAAACCGACCCAAGGAGGAATAATTATTGCCGCTGCAGAGAACCATGGAGACCGGGACACATATGCACTGACTGAGCCTTAAAGGCTTTGGAAACACAAATCGAGGAGGAACATCCCACCGAGGATGTGGAAGTTTCTCTCAACAGCGTGGCCGGACTCACACCCTCACGGGCTAAGAAAGACCTCGACAACTTTGATCTTTTGAGTTTCTATCACATCCGCACCCGTTGGAGCTTCCCAATCTCCTTGAAGAGCTCCTCAATCAGTAATTTCTATCACTATTCACCAAACAGTAATAGTATTTTTTTCATTTTCTGCACAATACAACCTACAGGAGAAGTTTCTATTACTATTGACCGATTAAAAAAATAATATTTTTATAAACAGAATATTTTTTTAGTAAAAATTAAAATTTTTATTTGAAATCAAATTCGAGGGTATGAACAATTTAAATACACATAATATATTACCTTAATTGAATAACTTGAATCACGTAAAATTAAAATTACATTAAAGTTAAATAACGACAAATAAAATTACATGTACTAAAGATACTACTCATCGTAGTTAGATGGACGGTAACAATCTGAATAGTCACTATAATTGTTATCACTATCATTTTTACCTTCCTCTTCCTCGTAGCGACGCAAAGTAGCAGCTTTCGTCTTTGAGAAGTACCTCTTAGACTTTGGTGTCATTATGTCGGTATTCATTTGCATAACCTTTGCTTCCTCCTCTAATTTCTTTACATTCATGGCGTGTTCTTGCATTTTATGACTGTGCTCCATTTGCTCCCTAGCAAATGCGAGTTGCTTTTTTTGGAAAGCTAGTTGATTTTTTTGAGTTTCCGCAATCGATTGTAAAGCTTAATCTTGGGCTATGTTATATGAAGTGGCTACATTCTTACCCTTTCTCCTTCCTTCATTTGCTGCCTTTACTCCCAGAGGTCTTACCGGACTAGATATACCTCCCGGATAACTTTCGGGTTTGCAAAATACTGCATCTTCAAAGGAGAAATTAATAGGGACGTTACTTGCATGCACTTCTTCACTCGCGGGACTATGCTCGTTTGTGTTACCCGGTGGAACAATGGGTGGGGTAGGTGCAAATGTTTGATGTGTCTTGATTGTTCCCAACATTCAAAATGTATGAACGTCTTTTTTCTTTGCGCAACATACATAATTTGAGCTATGCGCATCTATAAATTAATAATTAAAACAAATCAATTTCACATGAATAAATATAAATAAACAATATGAAATAATTTAATAGAATTATCCGCCTCATCTTGTATATTAGCACCCAATTCTGGATTCCTTCTTGCGTAGGAAATACAAGCCCCCCATAAAACAAAATTTTTCTTTAGCTTTCCAAACCGAAAAGAAAGTGCAATTTGGGACTAGCCTCGGCTAGAATTATTTCATCAGCGCTCATCACCCAATTTGCTTGAAAATCGGCATGAATTTTTCCCAACCTATTAATCTTTTGTTTGTTGCCGGATATGGGATCCACTGATTGACGACAATAAGATGTACATAATATATACATCTTCGGACGTGGACCAATTGGAAGTGGAAGTCATTTTTTGGACAAAAAATGATATGAAAATGAAACAAATTGTTGCCAATATATTAGGAGAGAACAAATGAAGATTGTTATACTTCGAATCTGAAATGAAAGACCCATTTATAGCAAAAAATGTAGGAGCTCAAAAATATTTTTTCGGATTTTTTTATTTTTATTAAAATTTTCGTTTTAAATTAATCTGATTCTACGGACCAGATTAATTATCCGTTACAAACTATATCCGTTGGGTTTGATTGAGCTTGGGCCTCCTGCAAACCCTAGTTCCCAGCAGCTTCTCTCTCATCTGCTCGAGCAGCTCCTCCTGCGGATCTTCTCCTCCAGCAGGCCAACTCCTGCAGATTGTCACCGATGCATGCTCTTCTCCTTCAGAAGCTTCTAGAATCCGAACGAGCTCCGCACTGATGCATACGTCCTAAGTGTGACATTTATCTTGTACCTTTGAGCTGTACTTTGTTGTTGTTATTGTTGTGCATCAAATGAACTCTCACACCTTGCCTAGTGCGCAGGTTGAACTTGCAAGTCACCATTTAAGATCAGACAGTCCTTAGAGAGGGTGCTTAAGATGATGATTCGTCTTGAAAAAGAATAATTGTGCTTAATTTGACCCAGATGAACTACCCACTCGTTTTAAACTATCAAAATTTTCAATACAACTATTGAATTATACAAATGAAAAAAGTATAAACACATTCTCTAAACTATCACTTCATTTCAAATCTAGTTATGAACTATCAAATTGTTTTATATTAAAAAATATCAAAATTAAATTGTTTTGATATTTGTCTATTTGAATTGAAATTGTTTGTATAGTTTGATATATAGTGCGATACCTAAAAAAAAATTAGTAGTTGTGTACATAAGATGATAGTTCAAAATATGATTTGTATTTTTCCCAATGGAATAGTGAAAATTAGCCACAAGCCATCTAAAGTTTTATTTTAAGAATGCCATTTTTGTGAAACTTGTTTTATATTTGTTACTGCGGTTTTGACTTGTTCTTTACAGGCAATACTAACATGACATCGATTTAAAAATTTAGTGACAAACCATTTAAAGAATTGATTTTTTAACAAACAATTATCTTGAAGAGTTGTTTGTTGTTCACAACATGGATATGTTGTGAAAGAGCAATTTGTCAAAAAAATTAATTTTTTAAAAATGATTTGGCACGTAGTTTATAAATAAATGACATATCAGTTATGACCATACAAAACAAGCCACAAAGCGTATTTTGTCAGAAAAGTAGTGCAAACTTCAAAAGATGATACTTTTGATAAAAAGTTGTAAAAAATAGGATTCACAATAATTTTTGGTTAGTGTGGGGGGTGGGTGCTTCCCATTCTCAATGCACATTTTTCTTTATTTGGTTTCTTGTGGTTAGTAACAATTGTAAAAAGATGCAGAATTCCATTCTATCAACACTACAAAACTGGAACATAAAACTTCCTCGTTTACTTCAAATTTGCTACCACCATGCTTCTTTTTGAGGAGGATTTTATCAGGCATTATTCATGCAAATTAGTCTACTTTCTCAACTTGTTTCTTATGAATATTACATATATACTCATGTCTATTCCACCACCTCAATATTCAACCCGTCTCAATTTTCCATACTCGTTTACAAATATTTACTATTATACTGATATACATTTGTGCTCATCTCTCTCATTATCAAGTTTTTTTATTTAGGCTAGCTAGAATGATGAGGAGTGGTGGGCTTGCTGCTTTCTTGCTCATTGGAAGCTCACAGGCTCAGCTAAGCTCCACATTTTACTCCACTTCTTGTCCCAATGCGTCAACCCTGGTGCGTGGCGTCATTCAGCAAGCTGAGACCACCGATATCCGGATTGGGGCCATTTACTCCTCATTTCCATGACTCTTTTGTCAATGTAAGCATATATATATTGCATGCATGCATGTTTGAAACAACATTGTCAAATGCAGGGATGCGACGGGTCGATTCTACACCGATGTCATACAAAGCGAGAAAGACGCGACGCCAAACGTCGACTCTGCGGAAAACCGCGCTTGAAAATGTCTGCCCTGGGGTGGTTTCTTGTGCTGACATCTGAGTAATAATTATTGTTTGTTTTGGAAAGGCGCGCATACATTCGGGAGACAAGGTGCGTGCTCTTCTCAAACCGGCTGTACAATTTCAGTGGCACGGGCAGCCCTGACCCGACCCTCGACACCACAACTCTCAGACAATCCTGCCCACGAGACGGATCAGGATCAACCTAGACCCCTCCACACCTCACCGATTCGACAATGCCTATTTCACAAACTTGCAGAGCAACCGAGGTCTGCTTTCCACCGCCGGCTCCGATACGGTCGCCATTTCTAACCAGTTCGGATCCAGCCAGAGTCTGTTCTTTACTAGCTTCGCGCAGTCCATGATAAAGATGGGTAATATCAGCCCCTTGACTGGAACCAGCGCCCAAATCAGGCTTGACTCAACGCTGCTTAACCTCGCCTAGTTACGGCTCATCAGTCCATTTTTCATAAATAAATTTCTTTGCATAAAACAATTTCTTCAAATAAATAAATATTTGATTCTAATAAATTAAATCAATCATGAAAAATTTTCAAACGCAATGACTTTATTCCCAAAATATCATCTTTTAAAATAATAAATCGATATTGACAATAATTTTACGTGATAAAGTTTTTGGAAGTTGAAATTATTCCCCCAAATAATTAACTATAAGTCTTCATCAGGCGGAGGCTGGCGACTTTCGCCGCGGGCAACAGGCACGTCGGAGAAGGCGGCAACCATACGTCTGATGCTAACGTTTCTCGCCAGCCTGAAACTAAACGATCTGCTAGTGAAAATCCCCGAGGAGCTTGACAGAATGAGGTACACCAGAGCTTGGACTAACACGAATACGATGATCTTCAGCAACACATCGGATGCTAAGATTTCTGAAACGCTATCCATTTCTTTCGAATGTTGTTGGGATTGGTTTTGATCGAGCTACTGGTTATGGAAACAAAAATGGCCGACAATTTATAATGGCATGATTGATTGAGAAGCCGCCACCTTGTTGACCGCACTGCACGTAAGCGTAGCTTATTACATCTTTCCTAATGCTTACGATTACGTGTGCTACAACATTTCATTTCAAACATTTATATGCTCAAGTTTGAATGTGAGATCATCTGTGAAGTTGCACGACAACATTTCTAATTATTTGTGTCGTGCAAACATTGATCTTCTTGTTCAACTTTATGTAATTCGTTTCAACTTTTTTTTATTGAAAAAGAGAATTGGATTACGATTAAAACGTGGCAAGAATGGGCTGGCGCGGATCAACGGTGCCCATATAACCCGACCCGATTTGTTTGGGCCAAGTCAAAGTCTCCGAAGGCCCACTAAGAATCCAAGCCCAAATCAGTCGTGGAGAAGAAGCAGATGGCGGCGGCGAAGGGGAAGCTAGAGAGATGTTACGGAGGCGACTCTGCGCGCAGTTGAAGAACCGACTGCTCGCTCCATCCTGTATCTCGGAAGCTCCTTCACGCTCTTCTTCGTCTGCTTTTTCTTCCTTGTTCTCGGCAACTGAAACAAATGAAGCCTTTTTTTCAAACCCTAGAAATGGTTTCCTTACAATTTCGCAGTGTCGAAGTTTCTCGTCTGGCTCCGCGGATGTGAGAGCGTCGTCTTTGTTCAGCAGGGATGGGAATTACGACGAAATCGCGGCCATTTCGGCGCTCACTTGCCCAGGCTGCGGCGTTCATGTGCAGAACACGGACGTTAAGCAACCGGGTTACTTCATCAAGCCGTCCGAGAAGGTTTCGGATTATGTGATAAGGGCTCGGAGAGGGTTGGTGATTGTGGATGAGGCGGAGGTTTCGGATTCGGTGAAGAAAGGGTTTGTGGCGGAGGATGAGAGCGGTGGGGGTTGTGAGGAGGTGGTTGGAAGGCCGGAGAAGCCTTTGGTTTGCGCGAGGTGTCATTCTCTGAGGCATTATGGGAGGGTGAAGGACCCGAGTGTGGAGAATTTGTTACCGGATTTTGATTTCGATCACACGATTGGGAAGAAGCTAGCTAGCACGAAGGGGACTAGGTCGGTGGTGTTGATGGTTGTGGATGCTACGGATTTTGATGGGTCGTTTCCTAAGAAAGTTGCGAAATTGGTATCTGATACAGTAGAGGAGTATGATGCAGCTTGGAAGGAAGGGAAGTCTGGGAATGTGCCTAGAGTTGTGCTGGTGGTGACCAAGATTGATTTACTGCCGGCTTCCATATCTCCGACTTACTTTGAGCATTGGGTTAGAAGGAGAGCCAGGGAAGGAGGTGCTAATAAGGTGACCAGTGTTCATCTTGTGAGTGCTGTGAAAAATTGGGGTTTGAAGAACCTGCTTGATGATGTAGTTAGATTAGCTGGGCCAAGAGGGAATGTGTGGGCAATTGGTTCGCAGAATGCAGGAAAATCAACTTTGATTAATGCGATAGGAAAGAATGCTGTGGGGAAAGTGACTCATTTGACTGAAGCTCCCGTGCCTGGGACAACGCTGGGAATTGTCAGAGTTGGAGGTGTGCTCCCTAGTCAAGCCAAGTTGTTTGATACACCTGGGCTTTTGAATCCTAACCATATGGCTACCAGACTTACCCCGGAAGAGCAGAAGTTGGTTCAAATTAGTAAAGAGTTGAGACCAAGGACTTACAGAGTCAAGGTTAGTGTATTTCTTATGCAGTAATTGATTGCATTGCCTTTGTGAGATATAGAAGTGCCATGCCATATTAGGAATAGTTTAGATCTGCTCCTCGGAAACATGTCTGTTAAGTATACATATGTACAGGGGATTTTCAACTCAGGATCTTTCATTTCGTTTCCTGCTTATTTAGTATTATCATATCTGTTTTAAGAGGTTGAAGTTGTGTGGATTTTTATTCTTATTCACCATAGCACTTTCTACACTTTTTTTTTTCCTAACATTGACTGTTTGCCTTATGGTTTCTTCAATTCTTAATGACTAAAAAATTTATGTGGTTTCTTGATAATTTTTTTATCTGAAACTGTTAGACTGGTTACTCGATTCATATTGCTGGGCTGATGCGGCTAGACGTAGAGGAATCAGCGGTGGATACCATTTATGTCAGCGTATGGGCATCGCCTTTGCTTCCTCTGCACATGGGCAAGACAGAAAATGTGTGCCATATGATGGACGATCATTTCGGCCGCCAGCTACAGGTATGGTTTTCTCCAGACAGTGTCATTGCCAGTTTGCTGCTGCAATTACATTCTACTAAACAGTATATGGTAGAAATAGTTATGTACATCTTTTACTGCTTTAGTATGTTTTGCTGAAGTTTAGTTCATTTGCTGTGCTAATATGTTTTTGAGTTGCCTTTATCACAAGAGAGGGTTCCATGATAGTCTTAAGTCTTAACAATGAGATCTGTTACTGGGCGTAATTCATTTTTTTGTTGACCAATCTTGCTCATGATTTCTAATTTCTATTACGTAGCTATTGCTTAATTTATGGCACTTTCATCAGCCATACCTTGGCCTAGGCTTCATGATTGTGTTCAGTGGCTTGAAATGTGTCAGTGCTTGCTTTAGCTACAAGTAGGTGAGAGCAGGATTGTGTTAAGTCAATTTTTATCAGGGCAAAATAATAACCAAGTTTGAATGTTAGGTCTCGTGTCCTAAATAAACTGGATATAATCCCTAATAATTGCTGTGAACATACTTTAGATCTTCCTCTTAGTTGCTTGCTTTACTGACATGCTACATTGGTGTTTTCTTCAGCCACCAATTGGTGAGAAAAGAGTTGAAGAACTTGGGGAATGGGTAAGGAGAGTGTACAACATTACAGGGAACAGCTGGGAGTCCAATTCTGTGGACATCGCAGCTGCTGGGGTGGGTTGGTTCTCCATTGGCCTTAAAGGAGAAGCAGTTGTAGGTGTATGGACTTACGACGCTGTTGATGTCTTCCTTCGCAACTCTTTGGTCCTCCACAGATCAAAAGACTTTGAAGTTGCTGGATTCACTGTTTCCAAAATTGTCTCCCA
The DNA here is from genome assembly GCA_963678935.1 of Umbilicus rupestris. Taxonomy (NCBI): domain Eukaryota; kingdom Viridiplantae; phylum Streptophyta; class Magnoliopsida; order Saxifragales; family Crassulaceae; genus Umbilicus; species Umbilicus rupestris. Next base: position 10,651,870 of record OY787623.1, on the reverse strand, counting down.
GGCTGATCAAGCTTTAAACAAATCAGCCCGGCAAATTGAGAAGAAAAAGGAAAAGAAACTCAACGACCCAAAAACTGAACATTCCATTGCAACCGAGTCTGGATGAGAAGCCCATCCCTGGAAGGACATCCAGCACAATGCCAAAACTGTTGATTGAGACAAGATAACTCAGTTTTGTTGCCTGAATGAAAATGACATCAGCCAGCTCTGATAATATCTATTTACACGAGATGATGGGTTCAGTCAGCTTTGGCGTTTTTAACGAGAGGGATGATTATCACCGATTAGATTCGCTCTCGGATGGGAATGAATAGTAAACTTTTGTAACATAGCGTCCAAAATGGAGTCATGTGACCACTTGTTGTCCACATTCGACAGTGGCTCCCACCTGACCGACTCATCTAGATTCTGTCCGATTCTGCTTCACTCGACTCATCTTATTATTTCTCATTTTCACCCTCCTCAACAACATCCATAAAGCCTCATAAAAGCATATCCACATACTCCACCCCATCTTCAAACCCACCCCCGGTCAACCCCTAAACTTGTTCAACAACAACCAATCTTGTACAGCCACCAGTTTAAGTCACCAAATCCCACTTTTCCATCTCGTTCTTTATGTTTACACAAGTAAAGGCCTACACCAGAGTTATCAAATCCCATCTCCAGATCCCTTGTGAATATCAATAATGCAGAAACCACCTAATCACTAAATTAATAGCCTACCTGCAGGCGACTTGTGTTACATGTTGTTTTTATTCAATTAGACTTGTCGTATGCAAATATCTAAGTTTGACTCTATTGCAAATCTGCGTGATATATCTACCAAACGCTGCCGTTTTTTCATATATACGATCATTATGGGTATTTATTAGTAAGAAGTTGAAGAGCAATTATATTTAAATAAACTGTTTCATTTGAAGCAAATCAAATTTGCAGTTCCGAAAATTCAGCGATGGGAAGCGGACCGGAAGATACCGGCGCCGGCGATCCGTTGTTGTCCGGAGCTACCGACAATGTCGCCAACGGCCACTCGCGGAGGAGAAGATCCAGCACCGATGTGCTTCCGGACAAGCACACGCCGCCGCTCTCCCGCGGCCACTCAGCTAATTCACTCCGCGCTGGCTTCGTCTCCAGATTGCCTGACAAGGTCTTATCCGGCCTCGCCGATGCTGAATCTCCTTTTCATCTCGACCTTTCCAGAACGAGGGACCTCAGCTCAGGTTTACTTCTTCTTTTGCTTGTTTTATTACTGCTGATCTTCACTCTGGTTGTTGATGATGGTGACTGATATGAGTCTTTGAGATAGTGGTTCCGACCGTCGCCTTGACTTTTTTTTAGATGATATCAATCTTGATTTTGCCGTTCAATGTTCTGTTTTTGTGGTTTAGAGTTGAATCATCAGCATCGCGTGTTTGATTGGGTTTGTCACTTTGTTCGGACACAACTATCATGTATGTGTTTTTCGTCTGATCGGCTTAGTTAGTGATTTTGCGTTGAGCAGAAGCGAAGGAGTACTATGAACGGCAGTTTGCGACTTTGAAATCCTTTGAGGAGGTGGATGCATTGGATACATCTGACAACATTTATTTGGAGGATTTAGACGAGCAGGCTCAGCAAGAAAGGGCGATGAAGATTTCTAACTATGCCAATATAGCATTGTTAGCACTCAAGGTGTTTTTACTCGTTTTGAAAACATCATCTTACTTACGTGTATACTGTATATATTCCGGAATTTATTTGAATTGGTATTGTGAACTTTTGTTGATTCACAGATCTATGCGACAGTTATGAGTGGGTCTTTAGCTATTGCTGCGTCCACGCTGGATTCGTTGCTTGATCTTATGGCCGGCGGAATACTTTGGTTTACTCATCTGTCGATGAAGAATATCAATATATACAAGTATCCGATTGGTAAATTGAGGGTGCAGCCGGTGGGGATAATTGTTTTTGCAGCTATTATGGCTACACTAGGTGCACACTTATCTCTTGCAATTGCTTTAAAGACTTCACTTCTGCTTTTTATAGAATGAGTTATGTATCTGCGTCGAGATCCTTTTCTTCTGTATCTCTTTTAAATATGGCAAAATGGTCAAGAAACCATCTAACCAAAATGCTTAAGAATCCATTTTTGAAAACCGAATACATGGTCAATCCATATGTCCATAATAATTGCAGTTGCATCGGTACAGGCTTTCAGGTATTGATGCTGGCTGTTGAACAACTGTTAAAAGGTGGTTCTACCGACGACATGAGCAAGAATGAACTCATTTGGCTGTGCAGCATTATGGGAACAGCCACTGTGGTAAAACTAGCCTTATGGCTCTATTGCAGAACCTCAGGAAGCGATATCGTTCGTGCATATGCAAAGGTATTTTTCAATCCATTGTACTTATTTGAATTCACAAGTCTATTTATCATCTAACTTCTATACCCGTTGGATTCAGGATCATTATTTTGATGTGATAACAAATGTAGTAGGATTGATCGCGGCCCTCCTGGGTGATCAAATTGCCTGGTGGATTGATCCTGCTGGTGCGATTGTCCTTGCTGTATATACCATCACAAATTGGTCTGGAACAGTTCTAGAAAATGCTGGTGTGTTCCCCCTGTTTGTCCCTGAATTTTATAGATGCATCTTATTATGTGATAGTTTAACCTATTTTCAATTAGCATATTCATTGTTTGTGATCTCGTTTTATGTCAGTTGTGAGCCATGCTGAGTAAAAAATGTGCGATCCTCATCATAGGCATAGTAATGAATGAATATCCAGGATGTTGAGAAAGCTAAAAGTGTTTTAAGTTGAGTCTTGGAACATGGAAACTAAGGGACTATATAGCTCTTTTGAGTTTGTGTTGCTAATTGCTATATTGGAATATTCCTATCCTACCTACGAGACATGTACTCTTGAATACCGCAAATTCATTATAGATCAAGTTGTGGCATCACGAGTTCTGAGTGTACATACTTTTGTTACACCAGGCATGATTTTGCTTTTGCTCTAGTTTTGTGCTGAGAGATCTTGGAACTTCAAAGATGGCTTGTGCATGTTCCATAACATTTGTTTTGCATACCTAATTGTTTATACCAATTGTATGTTGATAGAAAATCTTTCTTTTGTTGCAGTTTCTCTCGTGGGTCAATCAGCTCCTCCTGAAGTACTCCAAAAGCTAACTTATCTTGTGATCAGACACCCTGAAGTCAAGCGCATCGATACTGTCCGTGCTTACACCTTTGGTGTTCTCTATTTCGTTGAGGTGAGTTTTGTGATGCACTTGAAGCTGAATAAGCTGATGATGATATCATGCACTTTCAATGCTTTTGGGTTATGTTTTGTTTTGCCGTTCATCCTGCGTCCAGTGCATAGTATACATGAACTCTCATACTGTGTGTGGTACAGGTGGACATTGAATTACCAGAAGACCTGCCACTAAAAGAAGCTCATGCCATTGGAGAGACCTTACAGATAAAAATCGAGAGTCTCCCTGAGGTGGAGCGGGCATTTGTTCATCTCGATTTCGAATGTGATCACAAACCAGAACACACTGTTCTCAGCAGATTGCCCAACAGTCAGTAGTCGTCCCCGGCCATCTCAAACAGTCATGTATACTTGAGCCAATCAGGAGCTGCTTCCAAATTCCATGCCGATTTTCTTGAAGCTGATCTATTGATGCAATTTTCACCTGAGCATGTCTCCCTCCTCACCTCACTGTGCACTGCATATTCATTCAGTCAGTCCTCACTTGGCCCAAAAGATATTGGTCGCGGCAACCGTAAAGACTTTAGTCTGAGGTTGTGTAAAACATTCGTGTGTAAAACTGGGTAATCTCTTCTCAGAGTGTGATATGCTTGGTTCGAGTAATGCAGTGAGCGAGCTGAAGACATGTTCTTCGAGGAACAAACATGTTTATTTTCCTACCAGATAAACAACTCATTTTTCCTTTCAACTTTATTTTTGACATTTCGAGTTTTATGATGCAGTCTGGATTTATCAAGACAATTCGAATTTCCAAAAAAAAAAGGGACAAATTCTAAATAAAGTTGGAATCGATATCAAAATCCCAACCACTTGATAGCAAACTTCAATTTTGTGTTGACTTTTTCAAGAAACTGCATGCATGCGTGTCTTGTCATTTTCACCTTTTCTTGCCCAGCAGAATCCAATTCCTTCTCCCAAGAACAACAGAGGTTGTAGTTAGGTTAGGGCGAGGTTCTCTAGAAAACAGGCAGCTGCTGACCATCTCAAACATCCATCAGACATGTGTTCCAACACTACAAAGGTTGCTGCCACTGGTCAGCTAAGCTTAATAATCTCAAACCTCTCCACATGAACTTCTTACCCTTTAAATCCTCCATCCCCTTTTCTCCTCCATCTTGTTCCATTTTGATTTAGTTCACGTTTAGGGTTCATATGGGGAGTTTGGTAGGTCATGTTGCACCAGGGTTTGGTTTCTTCCTCATAGGCTTGTGGCATCTCTTCAACCACATCAAGCTTCACCTCCTCAACCCCAACTCTTACAACTCCCTCCCATGGTTTCCCTCCCCCAAGCTCAGGTACTTGGAGCTCTATCTCATCATCTTCGGCTCCTCTGCATCTGTTGCCATGGAGTTATTCATCGGTCCGAGGAACCACCAACCTCTCGACACAGACTGGACCATTCCCACCAACCATCTCCACAACCTCGAGCACTCTTCCATCTCCATGTCCTTCATCATCTATGGCGTGTTCGCTATACTGTTTGATAAAATAAAGCCAAAGTCCCAATTCGAGCTGACCCAGTTGCTGGCTGCATTAGCCTTCGGACAAGAGCTCTTCCTCTTCCACCTCCACTCCACGGACCGCACGGGCGTGGAAGGACAATACCACGCGCTCCTGCAAATACTCATCTTCATCTCCTTGCTCACAACCCTGATGGGAATCGGGCAGCCGGAGAGTTTCTTGATCAGTTTTGTGAGATCAGTTAGCATACTGTTCCAAGGTGCATGGCTGATGATGATGGGAGTGATGTTATGGACACCTTCCCTGATCCCAAAAGGATGTTTCATGAACTCTGAGGAAAGCCATTTCGTTGTGCGGTGCCATGATGACCCCTCTCTCCATCGGGCTAAAGCTCTCGCCAACAATGAGTTCAGTTGGTTTCTCATCGCTTCAGCCATCCTCGTGCTGTCTTTCTTTTTAGGCATGGTGAGAGTTTATGGTGAGAAAGGCGAGTTCTGGACATGTTTAAGGAAGGATGACGTGGATGAGGATCAGTTGCATGATTTTGAGGTGTGCTCTTCATCATCAGGGAGCAGTGATGTAGACATGGAGTCTCAAAAGGCATAGCCTAAATAATGGCGTAAACTAGATGGTTTTCAAATTTCATCTAAATAGGTGCTTTTGGTTTTGGCTGCATGCTTCTTAGCGTACCTATTCATTTTCAGTTGGGAGGGATTGTGGTGTGGGTACTAAATAATGTCAACAACTCTCACGGGTTCAAACAACTTCCCTCATTCCAAACCCCCCTGTCTCTCGCAAAAACCAAACTTAATATAATTGGTTGTCACGGGCGAGGGCCGCTTATAACTCCCTCTGTTCTGTTTTGCTCTGGTTTAGAAATGGGCTCCATTGTGATGGTACCAGACATGGGCAAGGACAGAGAACTTTGTTCCGACCAGCTTATCGGACTTGCAACATGTCTACCCTATTATGTCTCGTAAAACACTCCTACACATAAGCATGAAATTAACTCGAACTGCACGTAATACAAACTCACTGAAATGAAATCACACTCATTGAAAGAGAGACTTGCTGTTGATAGGGAGAAGAAGGCTGAGGGATGATATTCTACTTCCTCACCCTGCACATATTTACAACATGATCGAGCGTTTGTATTTTTCTTTTACTTATTGCACGCAAATTTGCAAAAGATAAATTTGTAGGATATTGCTTTTTTTCTTGTGTGGGACCCACTACAGGTTTCATGTTGATCAACAATATTGAAATTCTAAGCATCTGACGAAAACGATCAAACCTTATACTTGATGGATATTTGATAAAAATGTCCGTGCTTGTAACCCTCGTATCAACACTATATCCAATGAAGATACATCGTCTACTCTTGTCATCCAACTTCCTTAGTCCGTTGATATGGTATATGAGGATATGTGACACATCCAAATACTCGTAGACAAGATATATCCGGCTTCACACCACTCCAAGCTTCATGTGATGTCTTTCCATGAACCGCTTTCATGGGACACGGGTTCACTAAGAAAACTACGCACGCTACTGCTTCTGCCCAATATGACTTTGGTAGCTCATTGGCCTTCAACATGCTTCTGGCTATCTCAAATATTGTTCGATTCTCCTCTCAGATATGCCATTCTGCTGAGGTGTGTCGCTTGTAGTCAACTATTGTCGATTCCTTCAGCATTGCAGTAATTAAAGAACTCATTAGAAGTGAATTCTCCTCTATCTGATCGTAGCATCTTAAGAATATAACCACTTTATTCTTCAACAAAGGTTTTGAACTCCCTGAATGTCCGGAAAGCCTCTGACTTTTCTTTCAAGAAAGAAAAATCATCCACCAATGCCATCATGTATCTATTTTCACCAAGAGATTCGACCTCCACAGTACCGCAAAGATCCGTATGAACCAGCTTCAATTGTTGGTTAGCTCGCCTCGCCTTTCCGTTTGGAAATAGTTGTCTGTGCTGCTTTCCCAGTAAACACGCCTCACATGGTTTCCAGGAACTTGGATCGCCGGTAGTCCTGTCACCATTCGTTTAGGCCAATAATTTTAATCCTTGAGAGTTAAATGGCCAAACCTGAGATACCATCTTATGGAAGTTCATCTCAACTCCCTTTTAAAGAATCCACGAGAACATCATGTTCTTAGTCATCGGGACTCTGGCAATGATCCTCCAATCTTTGCCTTAAATAGTGCAAACTCCGTCTCAGATATGCTCTCTCTCCGAAAGTTGCCCCATGCTAAGAAAGTTCCAACAAAGTCCTGGTACATAGTACACATCAACAATAGTAACATATATACCTGCATTTGTTTGATGTCGGATATCGCCCTTTCCCATCACTTGTATCTGCGATTTATTTCTGAAACGGACTTCGCCATGAGCGGATTCGTCCAAGCGAGAAAATAACTTCTTTCTCCCACTCATATGTTCCTACATCCGGAGTCAAGGTACAACACGTCGGTGTACTCCCACAGGGTCTCTTTTGTCTTCCATGCTAGGACCATATATCGGTCCGCTTTGGAAGCGTAAGCTTGCTCTACTCGTTCATCATCAACATGTGCTCGACATTCGCTTTTGTAGTGTCCAAACTTCTGACACCGGTAACACTAGACCCTGGACTTGTCTCGTCCTCCAGGATGAGCACTTCGGGTCCTCTGAAATGTACTATTATTGTCTTTGCCTCGTCCAACGGTGTAATTTCGGCTTCCACCTCGGCCTTATAAACGGCCTTGGCCTCCACGATAACCTATGTAACTCCTCACTTAGACTCAGCTTTGCAATCGGTGCTCCTGGCTTGAGCCGTTCGCCTTCTGGTTCATCATTTGCTCGTGTGAACACAACGAACTCATGAGTCGATCCATCGACAACTTTGATATGTTGCGTCCTTCTTCAATAGCTGCAATAACATATTCAAACTTAGCCGGTAAAGAGCTTAGTACTTTTTCAACCACTCGTTGTTCCTCCAGTATCTCGCAGTTAACTCTTAAATTATTGACGATTGTCTAGATCCGGTCACAGTATGTTGACACGCTTTTTGAGTCAGCCGTCCGTAATTACTCAAAATCTCCCCTCAATGTCTGCAAGCGCATCCGCATTACTTTTCATCACATTTGTAGGACTTTTGCAGTATAATCCACGCCTCGTATGATGTTTCCGCCTCTGATATTTTTTAATTATCGGTTCCTCCATAGCTTGAAAGATCGCAAATATAATCATTCTTACGGATTTTCGTCAATAAATCCTTTTCTTCCTTTTTCAACTCGTCAAAACCTTCGCCGGCTACTTTAGTATAACCCATCTCGACCAAACTCCACAAATCTTGGGACCGGAAGAGCGCCTTTAATTAGACAGATCAATTTTGAAATTCCGCCCTTTGAATTTCAATATATGTAGTGGAATTTCTTTAGACATAATTGACTCGAAATACAAAAAATATCGCTCATGATATTTTATGTATAACGCTAGCTCTGAGCCAAATTAGGAATACACCTTAATTAACCAAGATCAATAAAAATACACAATACTAATTTTGATGGAACTGGGTTGAAGAAAGCACACTGATTTATTATCTGAACTGGAAAAGACTCGTACACATATGCATGGAATTAATTCAAACTCAACGAAATACAAACACATTGAGAGAGAGGCTTGCTATTATTAGGGAGATGAAGGCAAAGGGATGACATTCTACTTCCTCACCGTGCACATATTTATAGCATGATCGAGCGCCGGAGCATGTGAACTTTTTTTGTTTTCTTGTGTTTGTGTTTTTCTTTTACTTGTTGCTGGCAAATTTGCAAAAGATAACTTTGTAGGATATTACTTGTTTTTCTTGTGTGGGATCTACTACCGATCCCATATTGATCATTACCTTTAACGCGCAAGAATAAGATTTGCTTATGTCTGCTGATTACCAAACCTTGAAACTCCCTCTTCACGTCACGCCCTGGCCAAATTCTCCGAGTGCCCCGGTGCGACACTCCCACCATTTCAACATAGCATCGGCAAACATAAGTAACATTTGGTGTCTGATTTTGTTCATCTGGCACCGAATTCGACAGAGCTTAATATGTTCTAAGCAAGAGCAGTAAAAATGCTCCCATCAGTTCAACCCCAACCACTAGCTCTATTGGACTTCGTCGTAGCTCCAGCAACAAGTGACGGTGGTGGGAGCAGTGGAAGACCAACAACTGGGTGTTTGCAGCCCTTGGCTGGTGCTTTGCAGTTCTTGTATGCTGGTTAACGATTGAAATTCGGTAGCTCAATCGAATTATATTTCATTCCAATCTAAAGCGTATAATTTGTGGTGTCTATAATTCATATGAAACTACTCAGAATTAATTAAGGCATGTGTAACAGTTTCACCACATCAACAATCAACTTTATTTTAAAAAAATTAGATTTTTCTCAAAATTTGAAAACAAGTTTCTGAAATGTTCTATTTTTCAAAATCAGTTCTCAAATGCCCTACTTTTTAATGAATTCGGAATTGCTAAACCCGAATTGTAAAAAAATACTTTAATCCGAATTTAACAAGTCCGGACTAGTGCGAAAATAATACAGTCCGAATTTGTAAAAACTGGACTAGACCGAAATCAAACAAGTTCAAATCAAACTCGCCGCAGATTTCACGTGGCGGTCCAGTCCGTCCAATCAGGAGACAAATGAGTAAAGGTGCTGTGAAGACCGGATTCAAGCAAATATTCATTAGAAAATCACCTCAAGCTCAGTCGCCGCTAATGTCGTCCACCGCTCCTCCCTCACCATCCTTGTCGTACCCAACTCCTATTTTTTGCTCATCGGACCTCACCCGCCACTAAACCAATCCGAACTCCATTGCTGACGTCATCCGCTACAACATCCTTCTAGAATACCTCTCATGGACGGACCTCCGACAGATCCCCGCCTCTGGCAGGCTCGGCGCCACTCTCTACCAAACCACCAGCCGCGCTTCCAACCACTTAGGCTCGGTCAACATCGCCCGCGATCCGTCCAACGGAGCGATTTCGATACAAGCCGCTATTCCTGATTCCTTCTCCAACTCATCAATCCTAACCCTAACTGAAACTCTACCGTACAATGTCAGCATCTTCGCCGACAATTCGCTCCTAATCCCTTACAGATTCGACACCATAGCTTCTTAAGACCAAATTCAATTATTTTCTAATGAATCCCGTCTTCACAAGACCGCATTTACTCATTTGCCTGCTGACCGGACGGACTAGACCGCCACGTGGGATCTGCGACGAGTTTGGTTTGAACTGTTTGATTCGAACTTTTCCTATTTTCACAAATCCGGATTGCATGATTTTTGAATCAGCCTGGACTTGTTAAACCCGAATTGAATCATTTTATAACAATCCGGGTTTGGCAAGTCCGTATTCATTAAAAAATAGGCAATTTGAGAATTATTTTTGAAAAATAGAGCATTTCAGAAACTTATTTTCAAAATCGAGACAAATCTAAATTTTATTCCTTTATTTAATAGTTGAAAACTAAACCCCTAAAATTCTCTTAAGCCTACCGAATTCGGCAAGTTTTCTAAAATCATAAATTAATATAAATAAAATAATTTATTGTTTCCATTAAATAAGTTTAGGCCTCTCTAATAGCCAAGTCTGAACCGGAACACTTGCAGAGAAATTTGCTCTGTACGATCAGATTTATATTAGTTTAAATTTTATTAATAATCAAATATATTAGAAAAATTCCTAATGAATATGCATTTTTTGTCAAAAGTGTAGCCCTCTCTACTCACTATTTTACAAAATACGATCAAAAGTTAGAATTAAATAATTAATCAATTCTATCAAAAAGCTAAACTGGTTAAGCATTTGGTCACAAAAACATCGGCATCAATAACATCTTCTTGAAGCTAGTCTAGCCTAATTGCCCTTGCGTTCATCAATTTCTAAATAGCACCCTCTGCAACACTTGTTTCTTACTTCCTAAACTTTGCTAGGCATAAAAGGGGAGCAACACTTTGTTCAGAAGTTTTATCATGCAATGAGAATAGAAAATATTGACATTTTGTCACCAAACCAAGTTTGGATTGCCAAAATGTCACCACTTGAAGTTTACTTTGTCATATGTCACCTTTTCCGAAAGCCGCTTTTGGTAAAGGCAGTTTTCAAAAAAAATCGATTTCCTCGACCAATCAACGTTGAGTTGGCATTTATGTGGCCATTAAACTAAAAGCTACTTATGTCAGAGGCGGCTTTCGTTGAAAACTACCTTTTGGTATGAGCGGCTTTCAGTTGATCAGAACTCAGTGGCCTCTAAGTTGAGTTTTTTTGAAAGCTGCTCATGCCAAAGGCGATTTTCAGCGAAAGTCACCTATGACATGAGCGGTTTTCAGTTTAATGCACATACTTAATTGATTTGTTGGCATTTGTATTTTGAAACTGAATGTTACGAGGAAAAATTTCTAATATGGATTCGAAAGGAGCAATTTTATCAAATGAAGACATAAAATTTTAAGCAATAATAATTCATTCGAGAGAACACCATATTAAACATGTGATAATCATACATATAAGCATGTTATGGAACATATCATCCTAATAATAATCTATCCGGCATCTTCCTTTGACGTCTGCTCTTTCTAGACGTAGCCTCGATTTGAGTCTTAGCCTGAGTAATCTGAGAAGGTTGGTGTGAGTCGTCAACGTCTTGCAATCCTACATTGTACAAAAATGTGATGATTACATAATGTAATAATTGAAAGGATTTAGGCTTGAGATTTAGGAAAGCACCGGTGGAAAATCGAATAAGTGACGGATCGATTTTTAATGCACCCTCCTCCCATAACTCTTCCAATTCATGTAGGGAAGCATGTAATAAATCATGAGCTAGTTATTCCGGGGAAGAAATTGAGGCTTTTAAGAATATTTTTGCCGCTATATGAGCTGAACGCAATAAAGAGTGTACATGTTGAACGCAATAAAGAGTGTACTTGCAAAGTGCACAAGAGCGCATATAAGCAAATGGGCCTTCCCTAACTCAACTACATGGACATTTTTTTTCGTGCATTCGTTACCTGAGCAACGCCTCTCCCTTTGTCCAATGGCCTTCTCTCGCATTGCATTCAACTTGTTGTCAATTGTTGGAACCAACAACGATGTCGTATTTTGATATTGATCACGCCCCTTGCACCAATAGGCATTTGCTTGCTTGAATGTGAAGTGCACAAGCGCGCATATAGGTAAATCATGCTCTCCTCTAAGTATGTTATTGAAACACTCTGAAGCATTTGTTGTCATCGAACCTCTTCTACCCAATACATCGTGAGCCAATGTCTACTTTTCAAAACTTAAGCCGTCAAACCAATTCAAGATAGGTAGATTGTCTTGTAACAAAAGCTTCAAATCTTCATTCAAGACAATGAACTTTTTCTTCTGATTTGCATGAGTGGCACGACAGAGTGATTTCTTCAAATTCATATTCTTCACTCGGATATTGAAATTTCTTGCGCACACCCAGTGATATGTTCTTAGAGGTCTCCATTCCACTTCCTTCATCGCGCTGATGATTCCAACATACCTATCGAAAATAACGCAAAGACTAGCTCGATCAGAAACACCTGCACCGATGCATGTCATGAACCATTTCCGACTATCTTTGTTTTCACTCTCAACCAAAGCGTACGCAAGAGGCACGATATGATTATTCCCGTCTAACACTACTTCGTCTCCCCGATCCAATTAATACTATTTCCATCATCAAATCAATTGGCACTCATCACACAACCTAAACATATGAATTCGTCACCCTAATTCACCAAATACATGGATTTGATTCGCAACCCACACTGCCGTAAATCACAACCCTAAAACTTCAATTTCACCATATAATGCACATATAACCCCAATTCCAAATAAATTCCAACATATGTTAAGCTCAACATCAATAAAGGTCTTGCGGCTAAAATGAACATACCTGGTTCGACGGAGGAGAGCGGCGGCAGGCTGCACGGAGAAGGAGAAGGGGAGAGCATGAGAGAAGAAGAAGTCGTGAGCATATTTAATTTCAAACAAAAGCCGCCTTTTTCCAAAAGCGACTTTTGTTTGAACATTGGCTCAACAACCCTGTAAGCCCACACTGAATTGAGTTTCATGAAAGCCGCTCATGTCAGAGGCGGCTTTTGCTGAAAACTACATTTGGCATGAGCGGCTTTTATGAAAACTCAACTCAAGCGCTACTGAATTCTGATCAATTGATGCCAAAGGAGATTTTCAGCAAAAGACACCTCTGACATGAGCGCCTTTCAGTTTAATGGTCACGTAAGCGCCAAATCATCGCTGACTGATCGAGAAAATCTAATTTTTTTCGAAAACTGCTCTTGCCAAAGGCGGCTTTAAGAAAAGATGACATATGGCAAACAAAACTTCGAAGTGGTGGCATTTTGCCGACCCACACTTGGTTTGTTAGCAAAATGTCAAATTTTTCAAGAGAGTACCGGTTACATGTCTCAATAATACACATCAATTAAGCAAAAATAAAACTAATTCAAATTTAAACATGCATCAACAATTAAAAAAAAGTCACATTAATCGCAACAAATTAAAATGCAACTTTTAATAATTTAAAGATAAGGTTTAAACAATAAATATAATATTAAAAAACAAGTGCATGCACAAATAAGAGAACCAAAAATGAATGCAAGTATACAATATAAAATATATGAATATATATTTAATAATATTTAGATCATAAACATATTGAACACCTCGGCCAAACCTGACTTCAAGGAATGGACCCGAATTCGACCTCGGCCTAGCTTTGATTTTTTTAGCCCAACAAACTTTTTGGAGAACCCTAAGAGCATATACACCCATATCAATTGTAGGAGGTGCTGGCAGAGGATGGTATTATTTGTTTTGTACAGCGGGTAGAAGAAATTATAGGAGGTGCTGCAGGAGGGAGGAGGTGCAAAAGGAAGTGCTGATGGAGCATTTCTGAGAGGAGGTTCTCTCCCACGAATTGCAGTCAAATTCATCCTAAATTTGACTCAAATTTCACATTAAATTTCAGCGAAATTCAATTTAGGGTTTTAATCAAAATTCAAAATAATTTCAGTCAAATTTCGATTTAATTTCAATCAAATTTTGATTTAATTTTATTAAAATTTATTTTTTAAATATCAATGAATAGTAATAGGAAGTGCTAGTTGTTGAACCGTTGTATAAATAAGCTGAATAAGACTTTCTATCATGATTTATACAACGGTTCAACAACTAGCACTTCCTATTACTATTCATTGATATTTAAAAAATAAATTTTAATAAAATTAAATCAAAATTTGATTGAAATTAAATCGAAATTTGACTGAAATTATTTTGAATTTTGATTAAAACCCTAAATTGAATTTCGCTGAAATTTAATGTGAAATTTGAGTCAAATTTAGGATGAATTTGATTGCAATTCGTGGGAGAGAACCTCCTCTCAGAAATGCTCCATCAGCACTTCCTCTTGCACCTCCTCCCTCCTGCAGCACCTCCTACAATTTCTTCTACCCGCTGTACAAAACAAATAGTACCATCATCTGCCAGCACCTCCTACAATTGATATGAGTGTATATGCTCTAAAAGGGTGTACCATTTTTACCCAATAAAATTACTATACACAATCTCTTAAAATAAAATTTTCAAAAGCATAAATTTAAAGCCAAATTTCATGAACAAATTCAATTGGGTTTAGTTAAATAAAAATTTATCATATTAGCAAAATAGTAGAGAAAATGTTAATTCCATTCGGCAATCAGTAAAGAAAAAATCAAGTTAGTAAATTTATGAAAATATGGTTCACTAAATGCACAATCCCTTCATGTTATATTGTTGCAAATATTTTTGAAACGTTTGAAATTCTATTTTGGTATAACATTCACCGGTCATATAATATTTTATATATTTTAAGAGGTTAATTTTATACCATAAAATAACTCTATTAATATATATCAAAAAAAAATAAATGCTATGATACCATTTTTATCCTTTATCTCATTAAGTTCATAATATGATAATTTAGTCCATAACATTAATTAGATGTTGAATGTTCTCTAAGAATTTTTTTATTAGCAAACCAATAAGGAATAGAGCAATTCAACTCTAATTACAGAAATATTTATAATTGTGAGTAGATTATAATTAATTAAATATTAACCAACCAAAGCATAAAAACACATACGCCTTTCACATGGTTTAAATTGGGCATCAGTGTGACCACATGAAGAAATAAAATTAAAACTAGCTATGTAATTAGACATATTACAAAGCTTATCCAACCTTTTAGAATTACTGATTTAATTACCAAACTGATTTAGACAACTTCCGATTATGATAGTTATGAGCTTCAACCATTTCATTTAGCTAAAATCACTTGATTCCTAAATAGTATCGAAACACAATAAAGATAACCATACTGGTCGTTCATTTATTTATCACATGTCGAGGGGACTTAGCCTATAAAGCTAAACATCTCATTAAATATGTAAAATATAGAAATAAGAAAAAGAAGAAAAATACTAACACCTACTCTGTTGATCGTAGTATATAACCAAACTTTTATTTAACTTCGGAAAGTCTTACGAGGTATTTTTTGGAGAGAAAGGAGAGAGTGTACGAAAGGATGGCCTACCCCTTACACTTCGAACTAAATTTAAACTATACAAGCAAAGATGTATCTAAAAACATTGGGTCCGACCATAATGAAAATAGAAATAAGAAGACAAGACTTTTATTAAAGCAATAATAGTAACTTTGATTTTGAAGATTCTTCATATCGACCAATCTGATCTTAGCTCTTTGGTTACCTACACATCTATCCCAAAATTCTAGCACATCAATTATTCACATTTGTCTTGTGAGGAATAGGAAGATTCTTCTTTATCTTCTTTTTCGAAAATCAATCAATTATGATATATTTGATATTTCTAAATATTACATCTATGCTTGCCTCCATATATGGTTATTACGAATCTTGGAAGATATTGTTACTGTTTGTCGTCATGGACACATAAGTCTTGCCTGAATTGTGAGACACTGTCTCATCATTAAAATTAAATAAGTCTTTCTTTAATTCTTCAAGATAGGCTGCTATGAGCCTTAGCCTTCTTTTTTCGTTCTTCATAGGCAGAAACTTGACTGTTTATATGACAGACAATATCAAAATTGTATAACTGCTTTGTTTCGGGGTCCAATTTTATCATCTTATACCAAAATTTTGAGTAAGAGTCTCTCTCTTGAGAGACGGGATCATGTCTTCAGTATAATTAAAAACTGGAGTCTATTTAAAAATCCATGGAACAGAAAATTCAATGAAAAATAAATGTGAATACAATCCTTTCATGTTAAATTCCTTATCTTGATTTCCAGGATTTTAGACGAAATATTAACCCATTTTATGAATATCTTCTTAAACTCTTCTAGAAGAATTTACTTCGTAGTGCCAAAATATTACCACCATTTAACAAATCATAGAAGGATGTCAGACTTATAAACTTCGGAGAAAATCTTTATAAACCTAAAATAATTACACTTTGGTTCTCGTATAAGAGAGCTTTTCCAAAGGGGTCCATATAATTTCAAAAATTACATTTAATTGGATTGTAATCTTGGTTATAATAGGATTCCTTGGACCTCAAGGGTGAAATTCTCCAATTTTGTAAATATAACATTTTTAATGATAATCTTGCTGAAGTTATAAACATATGCTTGCTCACTTGAAAAGTGTTGAATTTCACATCCATTATTAATGAGTATGTTCTTATAATAAGAACAAGTCTTATACATCATGATGGGCATGACTCGTCTTTGATGCATCTCTTCATTAAAATCCATGGTTCATAAATTCATTTCAAATCTTTTTTTAAGGATAAATCCTGGTTAGGAAGAATGTTCCAAGTATTTCCTGGTTAGTTATATCTTTTTCTAATAAGAAATTGGTTTGTATGCATTTTTTTTTATCAATACATACTGTTGTATTTATGATACAAATATGGCTTGTTGATCAGAATCTCAATTAGTATACAATCAGGTTTTGGTTTTGTGCACTGCTGTTTTTTTATTGTTTAGACTATGTACAATGGGAAAAAAGATTCAACACCCACTTTATCACTTTTAACACGCCACGTCATCTTCTCTATCTTCCACCTAATCATTCAACACACATTCAACTTATATCCTCTACAATGAGCTTGTTTAATAAAATTCAACACCCTATCTCATAACTTTTATTTATCTTCTTTTATTTTCTTCATAATTTAATTTTTGTAATTACAATTCAATAAATTTATCATTTTGCATTCAAAAAATAATAATAGTAAAATAAATTATATATATTATTTTTTTTTTAATATTTTTATTTTTCATCAATTTTAAATTTTATATCATTGCATCTTGCGAGAAATAAAGACGACAAATATAGATAGACATTATTAAAACAAATACAAACAACGACTTATAAATATATTTAACCACGAAACATTCCGAATTTTGCCCATATGTGTTTGACCAGATCTGCTTGCAATGCGTGATGTGCGCTTGAATCATGCATCTCGGATCTAGCACGCACATGATTTGCGAATGCCGGTAGCACTTCGGTCGAGAATTGTTGTTGTGTATTAGACCCACTCGCCTCAGATTGATCATAATCGGTCCAGTGTTGAGCATATGTATCTCGTTCATCCTCAACAATCATATTATGCAATATGATACACGACCTCATGATGATAGCCAAATCGGCTATGTCCCACATGCGAGCTGGTTCGCGAATGATTTTAAATCGAGCCTGCAACACTCCAAATGCACGTTCAATGTCCTTCCGATATCCCTCCTGATATTTTGCAAATAACTTATCTGGTTCACTTTGAGGAAGTTTTATTGATTTGACGAAAGTCGGGTAAGAAGGATAAATTCCGTCAGCCAGATAGTATGCCATGTCATATGGACGTTGATTCACGAAGAAATTCACTCTTGGAGTATTGCCCTGTTCAACATCATCGAATACTGGTGAACGGTCTAGAACGTTTATATCGTTCAGTGTTCCTGGACATCCAAAAAAGGCATGCCATATCCATAGATCATGAGAGGCAACTGCTTCAAGAATAACAGTGGTGGTTCCCTTATCTCCTCGAGTAAATTGACCTTCCCATGCAGTAGGACAATTTTTTCATTCCCAATGCATGCAATCAATACTTCCAATCATCCCTGGAAACCCCCGCATTTCACTAACGTGCAATATTTTTTGCAAGTCATCTTGAGTTGGGGCTCTTAAATATTCTTGCTCATACAATCTTATGATCCCTTTACAGAACCTACGCAAGCACTCCAATGCTGTAGTACCTCCTATTTTGATGTACTCATCGACTGCATCAGCCGCCACACCATATGCTAACATTCGTATGGCTGTGGTACATTTTCCTAATGGAGATATACCTTCTTTATTTGTTGCATCTACTCTTTGGGTGAAGTAGTTGTCACTGTCTGATAGGTCTTTAACGATCCGAAGGAAAACATGTTTTCGCATCCGATATCGCCGTCGAAACATTGCATCATCATACGTAGGTTGATCATCAAAGTAGTCGTCAATCAGTCTTTTGTTCGCAGCAGAATGATCTCTTTTGTAATGTTTTCTCTTGCCTTGGCGCGCATAGTCTTCCTCTATTTTGTTTCGACGCTCTCTAAACCGGTTGAGGATATACCTCTCTTCGATTTCAGACTTTCTTTTGTAAGCTTCGATATCAAAAGGAAATTCGGATGGATCCATTGTTATTTTTTTTGTAAGATGAGATTTATGGCAATGGTACATCAATCGGAGAATGAGTACCCATTTATAAGAAGGGTAATCAAAAGCATTGGATTCTCTCATTAGAAATCAAAATAAAAAGAGTCACGGACTACTGACAACCTCTCATTATTAAAGTAGACAATGACAACACAACATTAATAAAAAGCATTGGATTCTCTTGCTCATGCAATAGTCACGGACTATTAAAGTAGACAACCTCTCATTATTAAAGTAGACATCGACAACACAACATTAATGAAAAACATTGGATTCTCTTGCTCATGCAATCCTTGCTCTTTAGTCACGGACTACTGACAACCTCTCATTATTAAAGTAGACATCGACAACACCAATTTAAAGAAGACAGTGACAACACAGCATTAATAAAAAGCATTGGATTCTTTCATTAGAAATCGAAAGTCAAGGATTGCATTAATAAAAAGCATTGGATTCTCTCATTAGAAATCGAAAGTCAAGGATTGCATTAATAAAAAGGATCACGGACTACTGACAACCTCCCATTATTAAAGTAGACAATGACAACACAAACTTAAAGAAGACATCGACAACACAAACTTAAAGAAGACAGTGACAACACAACAAGAAAGAAGACATCGACAACACAAACTTAAAGTTCACACTAACATCACAACATTACTTTCCAAATAGATCGTTGCTCAACTTCTCCAACAGCTCTTTGCTCCGGTCATCGAGATGTTCCTTTGAACTTAGCTTCATAAACATCTTCATCTTCTTTGCTTCAGTTCGTTCTTTCATCAGTTGGTTTGCCTCCTCTTGCCTTATGGCTATTTTTTCCAATCGTTCCAACTCTTGCTCCTTAAATTGTTTAAATTCATTCCACTCTTCATTGACCACTTCCAAGGCTGCGGCCTTGCCTTTCTTTTTACTCTTTTTTTTTGTTGCATCCCTCCCCATTGGACGAGCAGAACACCCTACAGAGTTGGAGTCACCTGCATCACTGTCATGGGCTCTCTTAGACCCACTGCTTTTAGAACCAGTATTTCCTCCTACCTGACTACCATAACGTGGCTGATCACGGACAGCGAGCCATTCTGACATTAAATTGAAATGTCCATTCTTACCACTTGAATATAGTTCATTTGCTTTGGCTAATACATCAGTCTCTGACCACCCACTTTGCTGCATACGCTTAGCGTTATCATAAGCACCAATCCATTTGCCCAGTATTTTGTTTATGTAGTTGTAATGATTTCTGCACGAAACTCCATCACGTGGAGGATCAAACGAGCAATGCTCGTTACAAAATTCGGCAATTTTACCCCAATACGACTCACTTTTTTGGTTTCTGCCAACAACACTGTCGGTTCCATATTTAATCCACCCACTAAGTAGCACCAAATTCTGATCGGTGCTCCATTTAGGGCTTTTCCGACGATAATGAGTTGAATCTCCTGCAATTGGAGTGGCTTCATTAGCACTGCTCATACCACCAAGCACCATTTGTGTAGAAAATTCGGAAAATTCAGTTGCTCCAACATTTGAAACTGGTACATTTCCTATTGGAGTAGATGAATAAAAAGGTGGTGCTTGAGATGAATATGACATCATTGATCCATAATATGGACTATAATTTGGAGCAGATGAAGGCATGATGAAATTTGGTGCAAACCCATAGTTTGAAGTGTTTTGAGTATTTTGTTGGCTGGATTGTTGATTTTGAAACTGATAATTGTGGAGATTTGGGTAGACAAAGGAATTATTGTTGGGATCCATTTGGCTAAAAAGAAGGGTTTCAAATGGAGAAGAAAGAGGTTTTTTTTTCGGTGTCCAAATCAAATGAAGCGAGTATGTATTTATAGAGCATAAAAAAATATGAATTTTGGTATAAAAATTAAAATCTAAAAAAATCAGTGGACCAATAAACAAGACGTATATTGGTATGTCACACATGGTCCCCACCACATCTTCATTCAACATGTTTAATTAATTCAACACCGAATAATCCAAATCATATTCAACACCATATTCAACTACCTCATTAAATCTATTCAACTGCTTAATCCCAAATTCAACACCCCCATTGTAAATAATTTCAATTTAATACCAAATAATTCTCATATTCAACACCCTATTCAACTACCTCATTAAACCTATTCAACTGCTTAATACCTAATTCAACACCCCCATTGTACATAGTCTTATGCATTGCAGGAACATTAGTTTAGGTGAAAGGCTTATAAGGAAAATATAGCCGTTGCAGCCAAGTAGACACTACGCCGTTTTGGTCACAGTATAAAAGGCCTGAAATTTAGGGCTTTAGGGCACAACAAGAATAGAAGAAAGAATAGTGAACCGAGAGAAAACACGAGAGGAAGAAATTGAGGGAGAAGGTGGTCTTTGCGTTCGAGAGGGAGAGGAAGGAGCTCTTCACCGCTTGGATTGCCGGGGGCTTGTAGGCCTATTGCCGAGCCTGTCGTGAGGAGCTGAGGTGAGCGAACTTCGCTCACCAGTGGACTGAGGAGTCGTCGCCGGTCTTCAGCGCACTTTGAAGTCGCACTGCGTCTTCACTAGCCAAACAGTTCGTCTGGTTTTGGCTGCCTCAGGGAAGTGTTCTTTAGTTTCTTCTTTGGTTTTCTCCTCTTCTCTGATTGTTCTTGGATGTGTTTGCTGTAATCTGAGCTAGGGTTCTTAGCATTGTTGTTGTATTGAACTGGCTGAGTTTGGCCCCAATATTGGAAGATTGAGCTGAACCTCCTCGGACCTGAGGTTCCATGGATGTAGAGCCTTTCAGGCTTGAACCAAGTAAAAAGACCTGGTGTTCTTTACTGCTTTATTTTGCTTGAGATTAATTGTTCAGTTGAATCCAGTAAAATTGAAGTTAGTAATCGTAGGGATACATCAGATTAACACAGTGGTATCAGAGCCCGCGTATTCAGCCTCTTACTGAGTTCTGAGTACCTGGGATTATTTTTCTTAATCAAAGGAAGTTCCAACTATTGCTTTGTGTTGTTTGTTTACTGCATTATTGCAATTAGTTGATTTTTGGTTAGAAAACTGATTCTTGTTATAAAATCAGTGACAGGGTGAAAAGGAGCCACCAAAATGGCTGACATTGTAAAACTCAAACCTTTTGATGGTGTGGCTGATTTCCCCATGTGGAAATACAGAATGATGCTTATCCTTATCAAAGAAAGGTGTGAAGCTGCTGTCTCTGGAGCCTGGCCAGATGGGATTAAACAAGAAGACAAGCTCCAGACACAAAAGGCAGCCCTCACAGAGATCATGATGAGGCTCACTGATGAAGTGGCCAGGCAGGTAATGGATCTTACTGATCCTAAAAAGGTATGGGACAAACTTGACTCAATCTACTTAGTTAAAAATATTCCTAATACTATTGAAGTAATAGGGAGGTTTTTTAATTATAAGTTAGATGTAAATATGTCCCTGCAAGACAATTTTGATACATTCTTAAAGCTGACTCAAGAAGTATCAAGATGTGATGAGCATATCAAACCTACACATCATGCTATTGTGCTTTTAAATGCCCTACCATCACAGTTCAACACCATTAGAGCTGTTTTGAAATACACAGGTGTTGAACTGTCCATTGAAAAGATTAAAGAGATGCTTATTCAGGAAAACAAGTCCTTGAAAGTTTTTAAAAATAAAAACAGTTTACCTGATGAGCCTAAATCTGAAGTTTTGATGTTTAAGGGCAAGGGAAAGGGTAAGGGTAAGGGCAGCCAAAAGAAATTTAATAAGAATTCCCTTAATGACAAACCTGTTGATAAAAGCAATGTTAAATGTTTTTACTGCAACAAGATGGGTCATTTTAATAAGGACTGCTATAAAAGAAAAAGGGATGAGAAAGAAAAGGAAAAGGATAAGGCAAAAGGCAGCAGTCAGGGTTTTTCTAATGTGTGTGAGTCTAATGCGCAATATCCAAATGAATTGCTTGTTTTAGCTGGTGATGTTAACAAGGATTCTTGGATTTTAGACTCAGGTTGCACAATTCATGCAACCTCAAATAAAAATCTGTTCAGTTCTTTAAAGCTGTTTGATGGGGGTGATGTTATGTTAGGTGATCATACATCACTTAAAATTAAAGGGATGGGCAGTGTGCCTTTAAAGTTACATGATGGAATTGTGAGAATTATTCAAAATGTGGCCTGGGTTCCTAATTTGAGGAGGAACCTCCTATCTGAATCAATGTTTGACCAGTTAGGGTGCCATATTGTAACTCATAAAGGGCTGAGACAAGTGTCAAGGGATGGTAAGATTTTAATTAAAAGCAAAAATATAGGAGGCCTTTATTACGTTTTACTTGCTTCTGAAAATATAAATATCACCCAAAACACTGATAAATCGGCTAAAATGACTATGATATGGCATGCTAGGCTTGGTCACATTGGGAACATGGGTCTAAACAAATTATTTCAAGATGGTTTAATAACAGACAAACCTGTGAATCTGAATTTTTGTGAAGATTGCATTCTAGGCAAGAATAATAATCTGAGATTTAAAACTTCTGCCTTTAAAGTGGAGAAGCCCCTTGATTATGTTCATTCGGATCTTTGGGGGCCTGCACAAGTCTCCACTGTTGGGGGCAGAAGCTATTTCTTGTCTTTAATTGATCATTTTTCTAGGAAAGTGTGGGTTTATCTTTTAAAAACCAAAGATGAGGCTTTTGAAAATTTTAAAACATGGAAGTCCATGGTTGAGAATCAAACTTCCTTTAAATTAAAATGCCTTCGAACAGATAATGGTTTAGAATTCTGTAATAAAGCTTTTAATGAGTTTTGTGCAGCCCATGGAATTAAAAGACACTTAACGGTCCCCTATACCCCACAACAGAACGGTTTGGCTGAAAGAATGAACAGAACGTTATTGGAAAAAACCAGATGCCTGCTGATTAGTGCTGGCTTTAAGCCCTCAATGTGGGGAGAAGCTGTTGTTACAGCTTCTTACCTAATAAATAGGTCCCCCTGCTCTGCCATTGATTTTAAAACACCACAAGAATTGTGGACTGGCAGAGCTCCAAACTTAACTCATTTAAGGCCTTTTGGTTGCACTGCATATGCCCACATTTCCCAATCCAAATTGCAACCAAGGGCTCAAAAGGGGGTGATGCTAGGTTACCCGGAAGGGGTTAAAGGGTATAAGTTGTTGTTAGTACAACAAGGAGGGTATAAAGTGATCACTGCTAGGTCTGTTGTTTTTAATGAGGATGAGTTTTATTTTAAATCTAAACTAAGCTCTATGAGTGAGACAGTAGGCACACCTGAGGGTGTGACCAGCTTTGTTCCCCCATTTTTTTGCCTATCACAGGCTGAGGATGAATCAGAAAAGGGAGGAGACACTCTGGGAGACCAGTCACTGGATTTAAACACTGCAGAACCTCATCAAACTGAGCCATCAGATGATCAAACTCACCAATCAGGTGGGGATGAGGTGAGTAATTCTCAAGTAAGTGATTTTCAGGCTTTAAATGATAATGCAATGCCTACTGCTATTGATGATGTGGTTGTTCCTACTGAAAACTCATCTGAAAATGATCAACAAAACTTGCATGATTATCAACTGATTAGGGATAAAATGCCTAGGAGGATTATTCCAAATAAGAGGTATAATGCCAGTTTGCTTGAGAATTCACTGAATGTTGTTGAGTTTGCTCTAAATGTTTCTGAGATTGTTAAGCATGTTACTCCTGAAACGTATGAACAAGCTGTGACAGATAAGCATGCAAATGAGTGGAAAATTGCCATGAGTGAGGAAATTCAATCCATGCATGCTAACAAAACTTGGACCTTAATCAAAAAACCTGAAAATGCTAGGGTGATTGATTGTAAGTGGATTTATAAAATAAAAGAGGGAAATGGGGAAGGTGAACCCCTTAGGTACAAGGCTAGGCTTGTAGCTAAGGGATTTAACCAAAAAGAGGGAGTTGATTATAATGAGATATTTGCCCCTGTTGTTAAATATAAAATAATGAGATTGTTGTTATCTATGACTACTGTTTATGATTTTGAGCTTGAACAAATGGATGTTAAAACTGCGTTTTTACACGGAGATTTAAATGAGACAATATATATGAAGCAACCAAAAGGATTCACTGAGATAAATAAATCTGACCATGTATGCTTGCTGAATAAATCAATTTATGGCCTTAAACAGTCACCTAGACAATGGAACAAGAAATTTGATGCTTGTATGTTGTCTCTTGGTTTTTTGAGAAGCAAGTATGATACATGTCTTTATTTTAAATCTGTGAATACTGAGTCTGCCATTTTTGTCTTGTTATATGTGGATGACATTTTATTAATTTCTAGCCCTAAGTCTGTCATAGCTGTCATTAAAGATAAATTTGTCAAAACAAGATTGCCGTTCCACTGATTCTGAAAAGGCAGAAATGAGTGAAGTCCCTTATGATGTCGCTGTAGGTTCAGTGATGTACGCAATGTTGTGTACCAGGCCAGATTTGGCTTTTGCAGTGAGTGTTTTAAGTAGATATATGTCTAATCCAGGGAACACTCACTGGCAAGCAATGAAATACTTGCTGAGGTACATAGCTGGGACAAAAGACATAGGTCTGGTTTATGCGAAACATGATAATAAAAATGAATTGCTAGGCTATGTTGACTCGGATTATGCTAGTAATAAAGACAATAGGAAATCCACTACTGCCCTCTATTTTACCTGGGCTGGAAACTGCATAAGCTGGAAATCCCAGCAACAATCTATTGTTGCGCTGTCCTCTACGGAAGCTGAATATATTGCAGCTGTTGAGGCAGTTAAAGAAGCCTTGTGGCTTCAAGGGATTTTAGGGGAAATACAGAGGATGCCTTGCATCCCTGTATTAAACATAGATAGCCAGAGTGCCCTATACTTGTGCAAAGACCCAGTTTACCATGAAAGGACAAAACACATAGATGTTAGGTACCACTTCATAAGGGAGAAAATAGAGGATAAGGCTGTAGAGGTTACGAAGATAGCTGGAGAGCTTAACCCTGCTGACTTTGGCACAAAAATTGTGCCAGCAACTAAGTTTAAGTTTTGCAGAAAAATCCTTGATATTGACAAGGTGAAGTAAATTGAAGGATTGAATCAATGAAGGTGACCTGTGGAGGTTTCAGTGGCTTCTGCTCAGTCTCAGGTGGTGTCATTCCATGTTTGATAATTGCTCTTTAAGTAGCTTTCCCATAACAGCTTGCACTGCTTGACTTGTGTTGGGTATTTTTCAGGGATTTTTTCAGCCTCTGCCAATATTTGCATCAGGAGGGCATTTGTTGTATTTATGATACAAATATGGCTTGTTGATCAGAATCTCAATTAGTATACAATCAGGTTTTGGTTTTGTGCACTGCTGTTTTTTTATTGTTTATGCATTGCAGGAACATTAGTTTAGGTGAAAGGCTTATAAGGAAAATATAGCCGTTGCAGCCAAGTAGACACTACGCTGTTTTGGTCACAGTATAAAAGGCCTGAAATTTAGGGCTTTAGGGCACAACAAGAATAGAAGAAAGAATAGTGAACCGAGAGAAAACACGAGAGGAAGAAATTGAGGGAGAAGGTGGTCTTTGCGTTCGAGAGGGAGAGGAAGGAGCTCTTCACCGCTTGGATTGTCGGGGGCTTGTAGGCCTATTGCCGAGCCTGTCGTGAGGAGCTGAGGTGAGCGAACTTCGCTCACCAGTGGACTGAGGAGTCGTCGCCGGTCTTCAGCGCACTTTGAAGTCGCACTGCGTCTTCACTAGCCAAACAGTTCGTCTGGTTTTGGCTGCCTCAGGGAAGTGTTCTTTAGTTTCTTCTTTGGTTTTCTCCTCTTCTCTGATTGTTCTTGGATGTGTTTGCTGTAATCTGAGCTAGGGTTCTTAGCATTGTTGTTGTATTGAACTGGCTGAGTTTGGCCCCAATATTGGAAGATTGAGCTGAACCTCCTCGGACCTGAGGTTCCATGGATGTAGAGCCTTTCAGGCTTGAACCATGTAAAAAGACCTGGTGTTCTTTACTGCTTTATTTTGCTTGAGATTAATTGTTCAGTTGAATCCAGTAAAATTGAAGTTAGTAATCGTAGGGATACATCAAATTAACACATACTTTTGCTTTGGATAATTTGAAATCAATCTGGAGGTTATTTGCTCCTCCATGTGAAAATGTATGGATTGTTTTGTGAAAGTACAGTGTTGGAACTAATCATTCTTGAATTGCATTTAAGTTTGTTCTGCTAACAACAAGAGCAATAAATTCTTTGAATAATGATTGTCTATTGACAGAGTGATTTTAATATGTCATTTCTGAATTATAAACATTTCTAGAGTAGTCATAAGTGTTTGTGTAGTTTTATATTGTGTACTCTTTATCAGAAGTCATAATTTCTTTATCTTTTCCTTTTTATATTCTAGAAATTTTGTGATCGAGCTTATTGTTTTCTAATTTTAAAATTAAAATTTCTTTTTTTAGATAATTAATCTCAATGATCAAAACATAGGTTGATGTGGGACTTTCTACTTCTTTCTTTTACCTAATCCGTTTATAATCTTCAATCATAAGTATGACTTATGAGAAACCATTGTTTCCTTCTTCTTCTTTTTTCTTGATCCTTAGAAGTCCCCGGAATAGTTTCCAGTTGATTAATTATTTTTTATCTTAATTTTGGGTCATTAATTGTCTTAAGTAATTCTATAGTATTATTATGGTTTAAGACATTAATATTTAAATCTTGAAATTATGCATGGATTTTGTATAATTGTTCCTCGTCTATATTATCATCAGATTTCTTATTTGTAAAAGATTGTCCAAGAATACAAGTTGGCATTATGATTCTGAATAAGATATTACATCTTCATTTTTAAGATTGAAATTTCACAGTGTCTCAATTCGGCAGATTTGTGAACAAGCAGTTGCTGCAGCACACTCTTGTTCACAAGAATTAATCTCAGCAAGCAACAAACAATGCACAAGTTTGTTCACCCAGTTCGGCCAATCTGCCTACGTCTGGGGAGGACTATTCTCCAGTCCTCAATCCACTCAACCAAAGGTTCCAAGTACACTAGGTTACAACGCACGCAACCTATGCTACTTTAACCCCGTGTGGACTACTCAACACAATCAGAACAAGCTCTGATTTGTGCCAGCACACCCTCTACAATATGTCAGTCTAGAATAGCTACAATCCTCTTCAAGAACTCAGCCTATTCTAGCCTACACTACTCAGCAGGGTTGCTGCAGCAACAGCTGTAACACCAGCTGAAGCACTCTGTCCGCGTCGCTCCAAGGCCTCCTGCCGAGCCGATCGAACCACTCCAAGAGCGCTGCACACTCTGAGTAACTCCCCCTCACTCAGTGACCACCTGCCACTAGTGAGTTCTTCCGCACGAACCTCGACCGAGCCTTCCACCCGTCAGTTCTCCCGCGGCTGCCTTTGATCAACCAACAAGCTCCACAGCTCTAAATTGGCTTCCAGATCAAAGCACGAATCAGTCTCTGCAAGACCTGATTCTCTTCTGCAATACGCACCACAGCTCTGCGCTCAACGCTCTGCCCGTGTGTGTTGATCGAAGAACACCTCTCGTAGCACACCCAGAAAAATCCTCACTCTGAATTTCGTGTCTACTCTCGTGTATCACTCAGCTTCGATCACTCTCTTCAGCCCTCAAACCTTCTGCTTAAATACCCTCACCACTTTAAGCAATTTCCAGGTTTAGGCCATAGTCCCACAAGATCAATTATCTCCTAAAATCTAGGAGATTAGATTTGATTAATATCTTCAATGCAAATCTCCTTCTCTGACTAGCAAACCATGCTGGAATATGCTCAACGGTATTTTAGAAATTCTTCTAAGAGCTTTCACAAAGCTGCCATACCTTAAAATCGCACCCAGCACAAAACTGCTACTTGGACAGTTGAATCAGCACTTGAACCAGCACCTGCTGCAGCATCCCCTGCTGCATCTGCTGCTAGTTCACCTCTGCTGCCAGCTTGATTGTTTGAGCTGCAACAACTCCTTGTTCACTTGTGTTGTAGCTGTTTGCTGCTGCTGGAATTTCCTAAATGCATTAGGAACCAATCCCATCAATTCTAAGGAAGATCCTCCAAGATCATATCTTCACTTCAACAAATCTGCCCTTGTTCTTGAGAGACACTCCAGAAATATTCTCCTGAATATTCAGCTCTTTCCGGAAGCCCTTCGGTCCACTGATTTATTGTTTGAATGCAATCTCCGAGAAAGCTGAATTTATGCTACAACATTTGTGCTGCAGCATCTGCTGTAGCACAAGCTGTCTGAAGGTGTGCAATACTTCTGCTACTGAACTTCTGCTGCTCTTCATCAGCTATTTTCTTTCCATACTTGCTGTAGCAAGCTCTAGTTCACTTTGTAGGAGTTTGTCAATGATGCCACATACCATCACAAAGATTTTAAGATCTTCACTAGTAGTTGAATTTATGCCTAGTTCTGAAATGAACTTTCATATGTGTTAAATAAAATTTTAGAAAGAATTCCTTTCTTTTCATGTTCTTCAAGACTATTAATTTTTCTTTTTACCAGACATGTTCTCGCATAATGTCCATGTCTTCCACATTTCTTGTAGATTATTACTCTTTTTTCCCATTTCTTTTCTTCCCTAGCGTTTTACGCTGCTTCTTATCTTCTATTCTATCTTTTCTTCTTTTTATAATCAGGTTTATAATTCCTAACCGAATTTCTAGGTTTGCTAGAAGAAGGTTTGTCAATAGCAAACTGGTCAAACAATTTACCTAATTGTTATTTATCTATAAGATTTTGTCTATTTGCTTGTTGATTTAATCTTATTTTATCACATAAGACTTTTATTTCTTCTTGGGTACAAACTCCAATGAGTTTTCCATAAGTATAATTTTTATATGTAATATGACCGTAATTTTGCCTTAAGTTTTTCACAAATAAGTTTGGTAATCCTTCATTAAATTTTGATTTCCAGTGGGTGCCAGTACACTCTTAGAGATCCACAACTGTGCTTAGAAAAATGTACTAAACCATATAAATTCTATAAATGTTTTACACCTGAGATTTGTAAAAATGTTCTAATGTTTTCCTTATTTTCGGTGCATCTTCTAGTAAAATGTTCTATAATGTTAATCACAAGTGTTTAAACTGCATCTTCTAGTACAATATTATTTTCTATTTAACTATGTTTAATATATCTTCTTATGAATCCTGAGTGAGATAATTATCCCATCAACCTTTTAACTATCCTTTAAATCCTAATATAATCATGTTAGCAATATTCTTATCAATATTACCATGATTTTTACATATTGTGCAATACATTAATATTCTATGATTTGTGTTATGCATCTGTTAATGAGCAAAAAATTAATTTTGCATTCATATATGTAAGTACCGCTATAACTATTTGATATGACTTGACTAGATTCTGCTATAAGATTATCAACTAGTGTAGGCCTATAGTAATACTTTCATGTAATTGGCTTATCTGCCATTTATGGAATTTGTTAATCTGGTTCTTCAATTAGTTTCTCCGTTAATCTCTGATCAAGAGTACTTTTAAAACTTTTAAAATTTTCTTTTAGAAAATCTTCTAGTTCTTTATGAATTTTATATTAAATCCTTTTTCAGGGAGACTATGGGTACTTGGGGTAGCTATTTCTACCCACTTCTCTTTTGTACTCCTTTTACGAGGGATTGAATTTTATTAATTATAGTTATTAATTATTCATTATGTTTTGTAATAGCAAAACTTGTTATCCTAAAACATTTAAGTATAAATTCGGGTAATTATTTTATTCTAATAATTGATTGAATTATTGACATATTACCGGTGAAGTATTATCTTCCGGTATATTACAAATGCTACAAAATTATCAATTTTATCATTCTTTTCATTTTGAAAATATTGTTACGGGGGTAAACTTGTCTTAAGATTTTTCCTGTACATAATTTATAGTTCCTTTCTAATACATAGATATATTGTTGTACATATGGAGAGAGAAACCAAGGAAAAAATAATAACATTTTATTCTGTTGTTCACATTTTTTATAAAATTCTTCCTCAATGTCTCTTGATTCTCTTTTGAATTAATGTTTTCATCCAATCATTTTTAAATGGTTTCCTTTTTTAGATGATTCAAATTCTAGCATAATACTTTTTCTAGTCTGGGATCCAGACCTTAAATCTACAATTGTGTTAGTCATCATTATATAGGAAAATCCATTTCAGACTCGATTATCTCCGGTTGTTTAGTGTTAACTCCACCACTATTAATTCCTTTAATAGTATTATGTTGATCGATTATAAAATTTTCAAATCTATCCGCATCTCTCATTTGAGACGTTGAGGCTCTTGAAGAGTCATAGGGTTGTTCAACAATCTAGAGGTGAAATATAAGAATGAAGATAATGTTCTAGTAAATATCTTCAAATTGAAGATTAACATAATCTTTTGGTGTTTGCATAACATTTACTAAATTATTTTGGACTACTGGTTGTGGTGATATACCTTCCAAAGTCTAGTTTGTGGGGAATTCAATTTCTTCCCATTTAATTTTTCTTCTAGTCGTAATACTTGACTAACTGAAATTAGTTTCTA
This sequence comes from Umbilicus rupestris, assembly GCA_963678935.1. NCBI lineage: Eukaryota > Viridiplantae > Streptophyta > Magnoliopsida > Saxifragales > Crassulaceae > Umbilicus > Umbilicus rupestris. The sequence goes on along the minus strand of OY787623.1, from coordinate 10,620,784 downwards.
TTATTATAGTCTCGTTAGTTTGTTTATCAATTATCTTACAACGTGATTTCAGTGTAAATAGTTATTTATAATACATTATATAATAGATTGTATTACCTCTGTTCATGTTTATAGTTATAACCATGATTTTTTACATTTAATGTTAATGAGTCTAAATTATTAATGTCAGATAATGAAAATTACAAATTTGGGTAGATATCAAAATATATTGGTCCATATGTCATCCTACTTCGAATTATTCACATTAAAGATTATTTTTTATCATCTCAAAGGGCTGCTATAAAGCTGTCAGGTAAACCTTCCACGGTTACTGGTTTAAAAGTAATTTGCATTAAAGCAATTTTAAATAAACTTGTGATAAGTTTTATATGATAAAATATTGTTTTCATCTAGTAATTTTACTGTTAATTCTTTATAATTTAAAGGCATTGTTTCTCCAGTAGTTTTTAGTATTTGCTTAATCATGTTTTTTCAAAAATCCATTGTTTGTATATTATTTTGGTTCAATTTTTGGTATTGTCTACTTATTAAGCACTTCTAAATTTCAGGGTATATCATACTCTTCTTTTAATCATATTTTACAAAATTTATTTTCCTCATTAGGTTCATCCTTAATGATTGTGATATGTGATAATCATAGTCTTCACCGTATAATTAACTCCACCATATCATTTTTATGAAAGGAATCATTAAGTTCATAATATGGTAATTTAGTTAATAACATCAATTATTTCTCAGACTAACAATTTATCAACAACCCAATAAGGAATAGAGTAATTCAGTTCTGATTACACAAGATTCATAACCGGCACTAAATTACATAGTTTAATTAAACTTTAAATAGCCCAAGCATAAAAACACATGGCTTAAACATGCTTTTCACATAACATCCCAACACGCTTTTCACATGGCTTAAACAGGGCGGCAGCAGTGTGTCAGAGAATTGAAATTCAAAAAATTAGCTATGTAATTAGATGTTAAAAAACATATCCAATCTTTTAATATTACTGATTTAATTATCAAATTGATTTAGACCGTATCTAATTGTGAAAGTCACCACTTAACTTAGAAGGATAAAAAGTATAAAGAAGTGAAACATTGAGGCGCGGTGAGATTGAGGAGAACAACAAAAGAATTATCGAATATAAAACGATCCAATTTGATATGTTGTTTATTGATTCACTGCCACTTGTGCGGTTTTCCCTTATCCTGTGGGGTTGTGCGACAGCTTCCCATTCTGGATGAGCAAGCTCTCATCTCATCAACAATGGCGACCTCTCTCCGAATTTGGCCAAAACCCCTCCTGTCTATGTTCATCTTCATCCTCGCTCTTCAAACCCACCTCAGCCTCTCCCTCGGAATCCTCAAGACCCTATCAGGAACTACGATCCATGATCTCCTACTGAACTTCGGCCTCCCGAGGGGTCTGATTCCGAACATAGTCGAGTCGTACACTCTATCGGATGATGGAAACTTCCAGATCTTTCTTCATCATCCCTGCTACGTCCAGTTTGACCAGCTGGTGTACTACGAGGAGGTTGTGAAAGGGAAATTGAGATACGGGTCGGCCAGTGATGTGTCAGGGATTCAGGCTAAGATGCTGTTTGTGTGGATGACAGTGACTGGAATCGATGCTGATTTTGAATCAGGCATGGTGGAGTTTCATGTCGGAATTTTGTCAAAAAAGTTGCCAGCCAAGCAGTTTCAGGAGATTCCTAGCTGCGAGAATAAAGCTTGTTCAGAGGAGTCAACTCATCCCGAATCCATTTGATGATTGGAATTTGAAACATGTGTTCAGAAATGTATAAATCCTTGTGTTGCAGAATTATGAAGGCACGACAATCATGGGATTGTTATCGAAGAACTCCAAATAATGTTTGGTCCTTCCTCTTTCACCATCTGCAGCTTTATTGTGTTTCCATCTATTTGACCCACTTTCTTCACCTGATCAAACGGTAAATTCACATTTATTCTATGGAACCGATCAAAGAAGACAGAAATCCAAGTACTATAGAAGCAGAACAGACCCAGGATTCCTTGCAGTATTAAAACTAAGATCCCCAGAATAGTTTGAAAAAGAGGAGATAGAGAGAGAGAACCTTTACAAAAGCTCCTAATAAAGTGGGGTTTCTAAAGAACATGTCCCTACAAGATTTAGATACAACTACTGGGGAAATCATTCGACTCCCCAAACCACAGCCTCTCGCAGTAACATATTCTACAACCCATCTTATATCCATCCCCCCCTTTCAGACCCACAAAACTAAGAACAGACCTGACTAGACCGAGTACCACAAATCAAAGTTCAGATAAGAACAAAAATATGAAGAGCAGCCAGCCCCTAGCTTGTTGTTAGTAACAAGAGTTTCCCATCTCTCATAACGTACAGGGCTGTGTAACATCCATATTCAGACAAAGACATGTATACCTAACCAGAGTAACAAGAACCTTCCAGGCGGTGTCACAACTGCAGAAGGCATTGCAGCAGTGCGAACTCCAAGGAGTCCACTAGTCCCATGCGCTGGTCACACCAGCCCCGCCACTGTAACCTCCACCACCACTGCTGTAACCATAACCTCCTGGAGCTCCATAATAACCGCCTCCTCCACCACCTCCTCCATTATAGGAATCTGAGCCTCTGTTATATGAGTTATCTTTCCTAAAGTCACGGCCTCCAAATCTTCCACCACCGCCGCCACCGCCTCGTCGACTCTTCCCTCCACCAAATGAGGCTCGAGATGCATATCGTACAAGCCAAGCAGGTACTTCTTGGTTAGATTCTTGCATTAAATCAGCCAGGGGCTTTGCCATTGATAGGTTGTTCTCGTTGAAAAATGCAGTCGCCAAACCTGATTTACCAGCTCTCCCAGTTCTTCCAATTCGGTGGACATAGTCATCAACGTCATTGGGAAGGTCAAAATTGACAACATGCGCCACATGCGGGATATCAAGACCACGAGCTGCTACATCTGTTGCAACCAATATAGGGGTGTTACCAGACTTAAACGATCTCAATGCTTGTTCTCTTTCCTGCAAGTGTATCAAATAATGTAGGTATTAAACACGGGACATGAGAACTTAAAGTACAACGCACGACTTGTACCGGCTTGATATTCGGTACCAATCGTAATTAGGCACTTAAATGTATAAGGTCAGACTCGCAAACACAAAAAATAGCTACTGAGGTGGATTTGCAATGTTATTGACAAAAAAATTATAAAAAAAATATCCATATACGGACATACTAGCAAAACTGCAGTTTCCTATTTGAAAATTTCCCCATATATTTAGGGTTTAGTTGGTGACTAAAATGTTCGAGTTGTAGATTGGAATAGACCTATAATACAATGCAACCCAGTAACAAAAAAGTAAAGGAATTTTTCTGCAGGCACTTGATAACAATCGTAATGCAAGGTAGGTTTTAACATTAAGACTTGACAAGAGCCAGCACATTGATGCCATATTACCAAAGAGTTTGTCAAACAAAATATGAAAATAACAGCCTAGGTTAAAGTAGATCAAACTAAAGGACGTGAATGAAACTTGCTGTATAAGATTGATATCAAACATTAACTACACAGCGTGAACAACACTGCAAACACCCATAAACAAATCAAATGTAACAATCGTAATGCAAGGTAGGTTTTAACATTAAGACTTGACAAGAGCCAGCACATTGATGCCATATTACCAAAGAGTTTGTCAAACAAAATATGAAAATAACAGCCTAGGTTAAAGTAGATCAAACTAAAGGACGTGAATGAAACTTGCTGTATAAGATTGATATCAAACATTAACTACACAGCGTGAACAACACTGCAAACACCCATAAACAAATCAAATGAACGGCTCTGAAAGGACATCTGTCTAGGCAAATCATATATGATTAAGCTGGCATACCACTGATCTATATGACATTTGCATGTACATTAAAACGGAAGGGCAGCGTGCTATGTCAATTTAGATGGAAAACAAAACGATTGAAGGACATAAATACCAAACCTGCTGGGATCTATCACCATGGATAGTGGTAGCTGGAAAACCATTCATGTACAACCAGTTTTCAAGGGCATCGGCTCCCTTCTTTGTCTCCACAAAAACTAAAGTCAGGGCTTTCTGTACAACAATTGCAAAAAAGAAAGAGACAAGGAAGAAACACATTAGACTGCAAGCCATTTTTAAACGTCAAAATTTTAACCAAGGAATTGATTACTATGATTGCAAGCTAAACTAAACCTAATGCAAAAATGTACTTGCACACCTTGTCATGTTCACCATTCGCTCTTTGTGCATGAAGAAGATCCATGAGATGGCTTCTTTTATCTGATTCTTGAACATATTCGACCCTTTGGGAAATCAAATCAGTACTGGAACCCACTCTCCCAACCGTCAGAAAAATGTAATTTGAAAGAAAATCCGAAGCCAATCTCTGCATGTTTCACAATAAGTTCAATCCAGTAAGTAATTAAAAGGCAAAAGGTAAATGAGGCAAAAGAATATCAATAAGTATAATCTCAGACTTCCCTTTTCCATCATAAAAGGCATAATTTAACATTCGCTTTTATTAGAAAATAAATAAAGCAAGACAAGGAATCATGCACGAAATATGAGGCAGTCACAAATGTACATCACCCCTCGTACATTGCGTCTAATATAATCAAGTACTATGACATCATTAAATGTGTTGTTAAGGTGATTCAAAGATGTAAAAGCATCAAGTAATGGAAATGGATTTATGACCCCATTCTTGAGACTCACTACATTTATATTTCTTCCATGATAGCACACAAACCTGTATCTCTTTTGGAAATGTAGCACTGAAAAGCATTGTTTGTCTTACACCTGGAGGGGGCATGTCCATCTGCTCAACAATTTTCCTAATTTGAGGCTCAAACCCCATATCCAGCATCCGGTCGGCCTCATCCAGAGCTAAGTACTTGATCATCTGCAGAGAGATTCTTGCCCTCTCCAAAAGATCCACTAGTCTGCCAGGAGTTGCTACAAGTATATCTACCCCTCTCTCTAGCTCTCGCAGCTACACATTAGAGAAAGACAGATAAATTCAATAAACGCTGTTAACATTCGCAAGCATGATTAGTCTAATTATCCGTTGCCATATTATGATAGTATGAAAATGAATGTACATATATGTTGTTATACCATATTGAATTTAGGCGTCATTTTACGTATTTATTGCACAATGCGAGCAGAACTTGATAAGCCAAAGTTAAGATATGCAGCAAGTTGAACACTAAACTTTTCACTCTCAGGAGACGACAAATGAACACTAAAAAAAAAAAAAAAAAAAACCTGCTGGTTAACCGGTGCACCTCCATAAACAACCACCACCTTCACACCAGTTTGATAAGAGAACTTCTTAGCTTCCTCATGTATCTGTCATTAAAGCACCTATTTCAGTTCTTATAGAATAGAAAATAGACAGTGACTTCGTGAAGAAGCCTGCTTTTCAGAATACGAATGCCACAAGAACATGAATTTACCTGGCAAGAAAGCTCCCTAGTAGGTGAAAGAATAAGTGCAAGTGGATAAACCACCCGTGCACCACGGGGTGGTCTTTGTACAGCTTGACTCTTCATTATACCACTTATAATTGGGAAGCAGAAAGCAGCAGTCTTTCCAGACCCTGTCTGAGCACATGCCATTAGATCACGACCAGCTAATGATATGGGAATGGTGTGCCGCTGAACAGGTGTTGGCCTCACATACTTGCATCTCCTGATATTTTGGTTGAGAGCATCACCCAAATCTATTTCCGCAAACGTATTGACGGGAGGAGGAATGTCATTCCCACTCACATCCACTGGAATATCCTCATATGCATCAAAGTTTATTCCAGTGTTTTCCTGCTCAGCAGGTAGTTGACTGTCAACATCATCCCCAAAAGGGTTCACCTCCCTATCTCTCCCAGCCCATCCCTCATTTCTATTACCCCAACCACGGCCTCCACCACCACCACCAAACCTTGGAGCACCCCAGGCACCTCCATCTTGTTCACTCCTGTTGTTTACAGCAGCAGCAGCTGGACCTGTGTATGCCGTGGCTGGCGAATCAGCTGAAGGTGGCCGGTTTCTTAGATGCGGAGGGACATAAGCTGGTTTCATCTTAGCTGCATTGTCAGCTGCAGCTACTGAGTCAGCCCATGATTTTGACATAGTCGAACAAACAAAAACCTTTAAGTCTCCTTCCAAATGCAGAAATCAGTAACCACTAATGTTTCCCTTCTCTCAATCCAGTTTTCACCAATTAGCTTCTCCAATCTTCAGATATTACTAACTTCTATCTTCAAAACCCTAAAAAGCCAAATTAGCAATCATCATTCCGCATCAACAACTTTCCACCTAAAAACCGATTCACCTGACGCATCCATGACATAGACCCATCAAACCACCCTCCAAACAACAAAATGAGACATCGAACCGTATGCAGTTACATAACACACACAAAAACGCAACCCAATCGCTAAATCAACCTATGTCAAAAATCAAGCCAAGTCAAACACAAATCCACAACCAAACAAGCGCAGAATATGTCAAAATCCATCGTCAAAATACAAAATAAATCGTTGCAGATCATCAGCTCCAAATCGCTCAAATCTACCAAGCTAAAACGCAATATAGCAAATCAAATCCATCCAACACCGACAATACGGAATCTGCTGATGCGCACCTGATGCAGAATAACACGACGAGAGTGAGCGAGCGATGATAGAGCGAGACGATTGCTGTTGGCGTCGGAGGAGGCAGATGATATGATTGCGAAGGATCCGTAAGCAAACCCTAAATACTTTCTTTTTCCCTTTTTGCAGATTTTGTTTTAATAAAAATATGACTCGGTTAGCGTGAGATTGAGAGAGATATACTCGCTATTGCGACCTTTATGGACTTCCTCGTCTTAGGGTCTAAAACGCCGTCGTTTTCACACGTTTCGACCCGTGCATTCGATTCACACGTCAGCAGCCTTTGACCGTTTTCATGGTCGGCATTGACCCCCCACCGACCGCAATCTAGAGCTTGGTCGAGTGGGATTTCGATCGGTATGTTGTGTTGTTTTTTTCAGTTTTGACATTTGGTTGGCGATTTTGTGATGCTAGGGTTTTGTTTGGGGTCGTGAAGCGTTTCTGGGTGTTCAATGTTTGTTTCGTGAGTTAATTTTTTGATTACTTTATCTGCATTTTTTTATTTGAAATGGGACAGCTGTGAGCTGGTGGTCTGAGATTCTGCTAAACATGAACTGTTGATTGGAAATTGGTCATCTTAAACTGGTTGCTATTCCATTCAGTTCATTTTGAGCGTAAAACGTCATCAAGCGAATTATGTGCGAGCCCACTTGCTTACTCATATGGTCATGGACCTGGTGTAGATAGGTAGTTCTTCAAGTGATTGTTTGTTGATTCTAAAATTGAAGGATCAACGTTCTTGCACACTGATTAATGAAAACATGTCATAGTAGAGGAATTGGAAGTTATCCTTTTATTTAGAGTGGCCAATTGTTCTTCTCATTACTTGAAACTTGTAATTAATTATTGTTGGAGTACAATTACATAAAAACAAGAACTTTTATATAACAATGTATATAAAATTGAAATTATTAGGAAATTGAATAGAAATATAAAACCTGATTCATTAAAGCTTGCTTGACAATTGTTAAAGCGTAATTGTTCCCTTTCCGTGTTGAGTGTGGTTTGATAATCTGTTTCCCACGATACGACAACAGGACTTCAAACTGATTGCACCGATCAGTTGAAGCGAACTGGAGATTGATGCCTTCTAACTGTCACCGAAAACAAGGTCCTATACTACTGACATGCGAGTGAGAGATTGTTACTTTACTTATTCGGATTCTTCAAAGGAGGACGCGACCCTCCTTTTATAGCCATCTAGAGCCAATCGCAGTTGCAACTGACCGACGCCTCCTCTTCTCCATGACATTCCCATAATCATCCAACTTCTCAAAACATAGAGAAGATGAAAAGATCCGGCTGAACCTCCAATGAGATAAGCAAAGACTCAGTCCGAGTCATTTAATCTCCAAACACAAAAGTGCGTAGTTTTCTTACTTAATAAAAATGCATATTATATGGTTAATATCATGTCACATATATCACATAGCGACTTAGCAAAAGTGCAAAACCAAGCTGTCATCTCGCAACCCGAACGGAGCTACATTCGTGTTCGCACACAAGTTTTTGGAGCGAAATCGGCCGGTTCGTTATGACATACATCCATTTCTCATGGGTGTGTTCGTTATGACCCTAAAACCCCTGCCTAGTTCTGCGAGAGTTGCTAAAGAATTAAGCACACATCATTCTCCTTTGAAGCGGCCACACTTCTCTCTCGCACATGTAAATCCTATTATAGTAAATTTGCATTACCCTATTTGGAATTTCTTATTCCTACTCCACATAATCATTAAAATCTTCAAGGTAAACCTCGTACGGAAATCACTGATTATTAAGGAATGGGTCTGGGGGTTTACCCTCACGTAGTGACCTCACTTCGTCTTAGCAAAGAGGTTGTCTCATTGAACCAAATTCTTGGAAACTCCAGTCATCATGGTTGGGTTTTTCCTTTTACCTTGACTTATTTCATTTTCTTTAATCACATTCCTTTAGCTGACTTCTCTACTAGGTCCCTATTTAACCTTTTGGTTAACGAATCCGTAATATTCTCTTTGGATCTTACATAGTCAATACTAATACTCTTGTAGAGAGTAGCTGTCTAATGGTATTATGTCGTAGACGAATATGTCTAGACTTACCATTATATGGGACACTTTGTGCCCATCCAATAGCTGACTGATTATCACACTGTATGCAAATTGTCGGCATAGGTTTTGTCCACTCTGGAATATCCTCCACAAAGTTTCTTAACCATTCAGCTTCTTCACCACATTTATCTAATGCGACAAACTCAATTTCCATTGTGGATCTGGTTACTTAGAGGATTTCCAAGATATAACATCACTTGCTAAGGTAAATACATAACCACTCGTGGCTTTCGAATATTTTATATCAGAGATCCAGCTGGCATCACTGAATCCTTCAATGACTCTCGGATCTCGGGTATAGTATAAACCATATTCCCGAGTGAATCGTGGATACTTCAGTACTCTCACAATTGCTTCCCAGTGCTCTGATCCTGGATTATTTGTTTAGCTTGCAAGTGTGCTTAAGGTATAAATTATGTTTGGTCTTGTACAATTCATTAAGTACATCAGACTACCTATCACCCTGGCATATTCCAATTGATTGAGACTTTCTTTTCTGTTCTTAGACAAGTGTAGTGAAATATCACTTGGAGTTCTAGAAACATCGGAACTCTCTTTCCCAAACTTGTCTAGAATTTATCAACATAATGTGGCTGACTCAACTTGAGACTAGCTGTTGTGGGTGTAATTTTGATTCCCAAAATCACATCAGTCGGAATCTTTCATATCAAACTTAGAGTTTAATATTAATTTGTGGACTTCACCATGCCTTCATTGCTTCCCACAATAAGCATATCATCAACATACAAACACATAATCACATATCCATGATTAGTGTTCTTAATGTATACACATTTGTCACACTCGTTGATTTTGAAACCATTTGACAACATCACACGGTCAAATTTTTTATGCCACTGTTTTGGCGTTTGTTTTAGACCATATAGAGATTTTACAAGTTTACAAACTTTACTCTCTTGGCTTGGCACAACACAACCCTTAGGTTGTTCCATATAGATTTTTTCCTCAAATTCTTCAATGAGAAATACAGTTTTCACATCCATTTGATGAATTTCCAAAATGTGCAATGTCGTAATGGCAATTATCATTCTAATAGAAGTGATTCTTATCACTGGATAAAATGTATCAAAGTAATCTAGACTTTCTTTCTGTATATACCCTTTGACTACATGTCTCGCTTTATACTTATCTATTGCGCCATCCACGTTCATATTCCTAGTAAATACCCACCTAGAAATAAATGGTTTATTTTCAGGAGGAATGTCTATTAACTCTCATGTATGATATGGAGTCAATTTCACTTCTTATGGCTTCTTTCCAGAAGGGACCCTCAATAGAGTTTACAGCCTACTTATATGTTTGAGGTTCCGCCTCAAGCATATACGTTAACAAATTAGGACCAAAAGACTTTTCAAGTCTCCCTCGCTCACACCGTCTTAGCTCTTTTGAATCAATCTCATTCTCAGGTTCATCTTTCTGAATTTGAGATGATTCTCCAATTTCTTCAGGAGGTGATTCTTGGTTAGAAGGATCCAAATTACTTACCATACTTTTGTATGGAAATTCCCGTTCAAAGAATCACACATTCTTTTATTCCAAAATATCATTCTTATGAATATTGGAACTCTGTGATTTATTAATCAAGAATCGATATGCATTACTGTTATGCGCATAACCAGTGAAAATACAATCAATTGTTTTTTGTCATAATCTCATTTTCTTAGGACCTAGTGCCGAAACTTTAGCTAGACACCCCACACTCGCAAATGTTTATAAGAGGGGTTATGTCCTAAAAATAACTCAAAAGGAGACTTGTCCTTTCGGTTGTGAGGTATTCTATTTAAGACATAATTTGCTGATAAGATGGCTTCCCTTCACATTGGCTGGTGTAATCCAGAGCTTAACAACATTGCATTCATTATCTCTTTTAGTGTTCTGTTCTTTCTCTCAGCAACACCATTAGACTGAGGTGAGTATGGTGGGGCCCTTTTATGAATAAGACATAGTTGTGCGCAAAATGCCCCGAATGGTTCAACATATTCATCACCACGATCACTTCTCACTCTTTTTATTTTCTTGTCAAGTTGAGTCTCAACTACTAATTTGTAGGTGGCAAATTTTTTAACAGCTTCATCTTTGCTTTTAATCAAATATATGTAGCAATATTTTGTACTATCATCAATGAAAGTCACAAAATATTTATTTCCACCTCTACTTGGCAAGAATTTCAAATCACATAGATCACTATGTATTAATTCGAGGGGCTCAATGTTTCTTTCAACTATGTGAAAGGAAGTCCTCGTTAATTTAGCTTCAACACATGTTTCACATTTGTGTTCGAAGTTAATTTGAACTTTGGGTATACAATTCAAATTCATTAATTTTCTGATGGATTCATTATTTAAATGTTCTAAACGTTCGTGCCACAAATTTGAGGACCCAATCAAATAAGCAGAAGAATCAATTTTATTCATAGCTTTGGATTTGACATCAGTTACATCAGATTTGATATCAATAGCATTCAGATTCGACAAGCCTTCTTTCACATAGCCCCTACCAACATACATGTCATTCTTGACAAGGACTACCTTCTGAGACTAGAAGGTCATCTTGAATCCACGGCTATCCAGCACTGTCCCAGAAATCATATTCTTCTTAATGTCCGGCACGAACATATCATCATTCAGCTACAACTCCTTGCCAGTGGTGAGCTTCAGGATCACCGTGCCCTTCCCTTTCACTTCAGAAGTGGCTGAGTTACCCATGAACACTTATCTCCAGTTCCAGTCTGGTCCAAGGTGGAGAAGACACTTTCAGTTGAGCAAATGTGGCCGGTAGCACTAGTATCCAGCCACCAGTCTCTGTCATTTGACCCCACCAGGTTCAGCTCAGAAATGACAGATACAAGGTAGTCATCATCAGCCTCAGCAACATTGACTTCTTTTTTCTTCCTTTTGGGCTTAGGGCACTCATCAGCTTTGTGACCAGCTTGGCCATAGCACTTCCCCTGAAACTTGGGCTACTGCTTCCTCTTGCATGATTTACCCATCAGAGCCAACTTGTTAAAATGTTTCTTCTTCTTCTTTGAGGTTTCACCATGCTCCACCACATTGGCCCTTTCAGGTGTTACCTTTGGCCTCTTGTCTGAGCCTCGGTTCTCCTCCTCAATCCGGAGTTTAACATAAATCTCTTCCAGATTCATCTCTTTGCTCTTATGCTTGATATAGTGTTTGAACTCTTTCCAAGCTAGATGCAGGCTCTTATGCTTACAATGTACTTCGGTACTTGTGGTCCAATTATTCCCACAACTCTTTGGCCGTCTTCATAGACATGTACAGATACAAAATTTCAGACATAATTCCGACACATATAGTCAGAATCATTCCATTTCATGAAGTGGGCCAGGCCCAGAGTGATCAGATAGAATAACATCTTCTGCTGCCAACTCTTGAAGTTCAACTCATTGAACTTCTCAGGCGTCATTACTGACGGAGGCACTCGTGCCGCACTCTCGCTCGCTTGGAATAAGATCCGCAGATCCATTCTCGGCCACAACCAACTCGTGCCACAGTCTCACATGGTATTTGAGAATGGCTTTCATAACATCTTATACATGCCCAAATGGGTTTATATAAGTAATCACACATTTTGCATCATCCCACCTATATGGGTTTTAAAAAATCAACCAAGTCTTGACATCCATTCCCAATGCACTCAAACTTCGCATGTTTTCTATTCAACTTCGAGTATTGATATCTCATTCGATACTTGGTCAATTTAGGCGTTTGGATAGTCAATCTTATAGTACACCTTGCAAGCATTTTTATCAAGACTTTAACTATTCAATTCGATGTATATACGACATCGAAATTGCCTCTTGAAAACGAGACAAACTGATAAGAACAGGTGATGAGGACAGGTTGAGGAGGGGAAGGGATGGGAAAAGAGAAGAGCTGGTTGAGATGGGTAAGGTAAATTCTTTCTTATCTTTTGCTTTTACGCAGTTCTCTGCTTACATAGGAAATTGCATACAATTCCCTAACAAACTACTTTGTCTCATTGCACACGTCAGCACTCATGGATTGTTAGCAAATCTTCTTCCTGTCGATCGGTTTGTTACAAAGTCTTTGAGCCAGCCAGGTTTGTGGATCTCCCTGCCCATTTGTTTAGGTTGATTTGTGCCTAATTTAGTTTCATCTGCTGCATCATCTTTCCAGCCTGTAACATTACCCCCGTCATCGAATAAAACCTTGTCCTCAAGGTCAAAAGAAGGAAATGTTTTGAGAAAATCATCTGCTGACTCCCAAGTAGCTTCTGAGGGTGGAAGATGATCCCATTGAACAAGGAACTGTGGTGTTGGTTTCTTTTGAATCATGAGACTTCGATAGCCAAGGATACGTGAAGGGGCAAGAATTGGTTGTTGTCCATTAAATAAATCTGGGAAAGTGGCAGCAGTGTCTGGTGGATTTCCTTTGTGTAACTTGAGGAGGGACACATGAAAGACATTATGAATGCGAGCTTGAGGCGGTAATTCCAATCGATATGCAACTTTACCGATGCGGTTAATAATTTGGAATGGCCCATAATATCGCTTGGCTAGTTTTGAACAATGTCGTGTGCGCAGCGAGTATTGCTTGTAAGGTTGAAGTTTGAGGTACACCCAATCACCTATCTTGAATTCTCGATCAGTTCTATGTAAATCAGCGTGGTGCTTCATTCTTAGCCGAGCGCGCTGAATGTTTTCTTTAAGCTGGAGTAAGAGTTGTTTCCGGAATGACATATGATCATCAACTCCCGCAACAGTGGCAGACCCGGAAACATAATCCAAGATGGAAGGGGGTGGACGGCCATACAACGCCTCAAAGGGAGACATTTGGATCGTAGAATGCCACGCGGTGTTGTAGCTCCATTCCGCCCAATGCAAGAGTTTAACCCAGTGAGTTGGATTATCGGATACAAAACATCTAAGGTAATCTTCGAGACAACGATTAACTACTTCCGTTTGGCCATCCGTTTGAGGGTGGTAGGCGCTGCTAGTTGAGAGGGTCGTTCCTTGTAGACGAAATAATTCTTGCCAAAAACAACTTGTGAAAAGGCGATCCCTATCTGAAATAATTGAAGTCGGCAACCCATGTAAACGACAAATCTCCTTGACAAAAATATTAGCAAGAGCTGCTGGTGTCATTCCCTCCGATAAGGCAATAAAGTGTGCATACTTTGTAAGCCGATCAACGACGACTAGAATAACTGATTTTCCAGTAGAGAGTGGTAAGTGGGTGATAAAATCCATTGAGATGGAACTCCAAGATTGTTCCGGAATAGGAAGTGGCTGGAGAAGGCCCTGCGGGGCAGTGGTTGGGGCTTTGATTTGTTGGCAAGTGGGACACTCCGAAATAAAGGTCTTGACATCCCTGCGAAGAGTCGGCCAGTAAAATGTGGAAGAAATACGCATAAGTGTACGCTGAATGCCAGCATGCCCCCCTGTTACTGTGTCATGAAATTCTTGAATAATTAGATTCTGCAGAGCAGAATCTTGTGGTATAAAAAGGCGACTGCGAAATAGGATTAAGCCATCACGGATGCTGTAATCAGGATAAGAGCTAGGGTCCGCTAATATCAAGTCATACAATTTCTTCGCAGTAGCATTAGTGAAAAAATATGTACGAAGAGCCCGAAGTATTCCTAGTACCGGTTTTGAGGTGCCCTGAATTTGTAGATGAGATGGTTCTGGTAAACGAGATAAAGCATCAGCTGGACCATTATCTTTCCCCGGAGTATAGGACACATTAAAATCAAAACCAAGAAGTTTAGCAACCCATTTGTGTTGATCAGGAGTGAGGACAGTTTGGGTGAGTAAGGACTTTAATGGTTGATGATCCGTATGAATAGTGAATTTTGAACCCAAAAGATATTGGCGCCACTTCAAAACGGAATGGACAACAGCGCATAATTCCCTGTTGTATGCAGACGAAGATCGAATTTGTTGCGGCATTTGTTTACTGAAGAAGGCAATAGGACGACCTTGCTGAGATAATACCGCACCAATACCATAATCTGAGGCATCAGTGTAGACATCAAATGGGGCCGAGAAATCAGGAAGAGCAAGTATCGGTGTAGCTGACAAGGCCTCTTTTAGTATAGTAAAGGCATTCGACGCTGCCACTGTCCAGATAAAAGCGTCTTTCCTGAGAAGTTGTGTGAGCGGAGCAATAAGAGCCGCGTAATTCTTCACGAAACGACGATAATAACCTGTTAGACCTAGAAAGCCTCTGAGTTGTTTGATTGAATGTGGCTGCGGCCAATTGAGCACACTCTGAATTTTATCCGGATCAACAGCAACCCCTTGATCGGAAATTATATGTCCCAGATAGCCCAAAGAACATCTGTCAATATCACATTTGGAAGATTTAACAAAGAATGAATTGGATTGTAAAAGGAGGAATACCTCTTCCAGATGTCGTATGTGATGCTCCCATGACTTACTATAGATAAGGATGTCATCGAAGAAGACCAAAACAAATTTTCGGAGCAAGGGGCTGAACAGGTTGTTCATTTCAGACTGGAAAGATGCAGGAGCATTAGTAAGACCAAACGGCATAACTAGAAATTCATAGTGACCTTGATGAGTGCGAAACGCTGTCTTGTGAATATCGGCAGGGTTCATTCGTATTTGATGATAACCGGATCGGAGATCCAGTTTGGAAAACACCGAAGCACCATGTAATTCATCTAATAATTCGTCAACAGTTGGTATGGGGAATCTGTCTTTAATAGTTACTGCATTGAGGGCTCGATAATCCACGCAAAACCGCCATGTTCCATCCTTCTTCTTTACTAGAAGAACCGGAGATGAAAATGGACTAGAGCTTGGCCGAATGATTCCATCTGCTAACATGTCAGCAATTAATCTTTCAATCTCTGCCTTGTGAAAATGAGGATACCGGTACGGCCGGACATTCACAGGTAAAGTACCAGGTAGCAGGGGAATATGGTGATCAGAAGTTCTAGCAGGGGGAAGGCTTTTTGGCTTTTGGAAAATGCTAGTGAACCGCTGAAGTAAGGTTTGGAGGGTAGTGGAAAGGAGGGGTTCCAGAGACTTTGGGATTGAAGGGAGGTCTAGAGATGAGGTAGTATTGTTTGAGGTGTCAGTGGCAATAAGGTGGTAAAAGGAGGCTGCTGAATCTGTTTGGGTGAGTCTGTGAACTTGTTTGAGGGACAGCTGGGCAAAGCCGGCAGGTTTTAGGCCATGGAGTAGTATTTTCTGACCCTCATGGGTAAATTCGAACCATAACGACCCATAATGGAAGCTGACTGGGCTTACACCAGCTAACCACTGGACTCCCAAGACTAAGTCAGCCCCATAAATTGGCAGTAGATGAAAATCGATGGGGAATGAGTGATGATCCAACTTCACTGGAACCCTAGAACAAAAGCCCTCACAAGTAAGAGAATCACCATTGCCAACCGTTACTGCCAGGTGTTTTGAAGGCTCTACAGGAAGACGGAGGTGAGAAGCTATGCGACCCTGCATAAAATTATGTGTTGAGCCGCCATCGACCAAGACAACAACTCGTTTCCCACTAATGGACGCCTCCAGTCGTAAGGTAGCCGGAATAAAATGACCTTCCAGCGCATGTAAGGAAATATTTGGTGTGTATGATGTTGGGATTTCTGGAATAATTTCAGTAGTTAGGTGTAGATCTGGGTCAGACTCCGGAATGGGCTCCTGTTTAGGTTCCTCATCTTCTATCAGAAGACAATTAAATTTGGGAGGTTGGCATCTATGACCAGGAGAGTAGTGGTCATCACAATTGAAGCACAGCCCCCGTTCCTTTCGTGCGGCCATCTCTGAAAGGGTTAGTCGTTTGATTGGAAGACGGGTTTGTGTTGGGGTAGGGTTAGGCTGAGGCGTGGCGGAAGGTAAGGGAGGTCGGTAGGGTTGGGATCGGGGCGTGTAACGTTTGGAATCATCCAGTTTCTCCTCTACCAGTTTAGCCATTCCGATAGCCTCATGAAGAGAAAGTGGCCGGAGTAGTGAAAGTTCCCGACGAATGTCATCTTTGAGGCCAGATAGAAAACAGTTCAGCAAATTTGTCGCAGATAGGTCGGATACCTGTGTTGACAATGTCTCAAATTCCGAGAGGTAAGCGGCCACTGTGTAACGTTGCCGGAGTTTGTACAGAGCACTCTCTGGGTTATGGAAAGCTGATGGTCCGAAACGAGTTTCCAAGGCACTGACAAAGAGATCCCAATTTGATAGTTGTCTTGTTTTGTGCATCCACTGAAACCACTGTAGCGCGGTGCCGGTCATGTAAAAAGAGGCTATGTGAAGCTTTTGGTCTTGAGGTGTATCATGATAGGCAAAGAACCGATCAAGTTGGAACAGCCAGCTGGAAACATTAGCACCACTAAAAAAGGGGATTTCCAGTTTAGGGGTGCGATGGTTTTGAATTGATAAAGGCTCAGGTAATGAAATGGGAGTGGTAATGAGGGTTGGTTGACCTAAGTGGTTTGCCATTTGAGTGTGTGGGTACTGGGTGGGATCGACAGTGAGTGATTGGTGGTTGGGCTGGATGGGTAGTGGCAAGAGGGCAGGTTGTTTCTCCATCTTTGCAATAGAAATCTGAAGATCCTTCATAGATTTTTGTAAGGATTCCAGTATACCTGTATGCTTAGCAAAGGTATCCGTATGGTGGTGTACCTGGGCGGCTACAGCAGCAAGTGTATCAGTGTGGAGGTGGAGTTGGCCGGAAGGAAGGGTTTCATTACGTGGTTGGACATGGTCGGCGGCAAGGTTCTCAGCAGATGTCTGGGAGCGGGTGGTCATACCATGAGGCATGGCAATGGCTTGAGATCAGATCAAAATGAAGAAAGCACCAGATGATAAGAACAGGTGATGAGGACAGGTTGAGGAGGGGAAGGGATGGGAAAAGAGAAGAGCTGGTTGAGATGGGTAAGGTAAATTCTTTCTTATCTTTTGCTTTTACGCAGTTCTCTGCTTACATAGGAAATTGCATACAATTCCCTAACAAACTACTTTGTCTCATTGCACACGTCAGCACTCATGGATTGTTAGCAAATCTTCTTCCTGTCGATCGGTTTGTTACAAAGTCTTTGAGCCAGCCAGGTTTGTGGATCTCCCTGCCCATTTGTTTAGGTTGATTTGTGCCTAATTTAGTTTCATCTGCTGCATCATCTTTCCAGCCTGTAACACAAACTCATTTTCTTCGCACAGTGAAATTCAAATTTCCAACAATTATAATTGCATCGTAAGGGTTACATGAACTGCTGAATAACCAGGCTTGTTGCTTCCGGTTCTTGTCCCTATTTTCTTTAATCGTCACTCATTATGTTTGATACTGTAGCCATCGCATCTTATGTTTATAAAGCACCTGCATCTTTGTAAGTCTCCCGTTTGTCAAATGAAATGCCATTTCGTCAACCGAGACTAT
Source organism: Umbilicus rupestris (assembly GCA_963678935.1). Taxonomy (NCBI): domain Eukaryota; kingdom Viridiplantae; phylum Streptophyta; class Magnoliopsida; order Saxifragales; family Crassulaceae; genus Umbilicus; species Umbilicus rupestris. The sequence continues at coordinate 10,602,584 of OY787623.1, read as the reverse complement.
CAAGCTACCCAACCCAGTCTGTTCGTGCTTGAACAGAAGAAGACAGATTACAAAATCCTTAAATCACGTTGCCCTTCTCCAAACAGCACACTGTCTATTATAAAGCAGGTCTGTCCATGTTCTCTGTTTTCCTTGGTCTTCATCTTAATAATTATTGTGTCCCTCGAGAAGTGTTTGTGATCAGGGTAATTGCCTTCCAAACAATAACACCTTTTCAACTCCAATATATATTTATTCTATTGGGAATATCGTGATTCTTTTCTATTTTAAAAACGGACGGCAAATTTATCAGCCAATATTTCAGTACAATACGGCCGAATTGAAAATATTTTACAATTCACTGGATTATCTTCTTCTATTTTGATATGGCATATATTGTTGAAGCATCGCGACAATACAAAAGCAGTCCACCAAGTAGCAAGTATTTAATTGTTCCCAGCAGCTCATTTATTTCCCTTTTCATATTCTCCAATCAGAGCACCAAAATGCGACAAATAACTTGTTGTAAAATATGATCTGTAATTAGGCAAAAGGGAAAGCTGCAGTATTTATTTGAAGGGTCAATTTCAGCCGTTAATTTTGAGCCTAGTATTTAAAGCTCAGGTGAGAGCATTTTTCTTCTTCTGATTTTGAGAAAGAAGAGCGAGCATCGAGGCAAATGAAGGGGCACAAATCAGAGAGCAGGTCATCCAGAAGCCAAAGCGGAGGGAGGACCCGAGGCGTTGAAGACTCAAGCCAGCTCTACATCGACGGACCAGAGCGGCAAGTACTTGACAGGTTTAGTGTCGTATCTAGGGCAGATAAAGTTTTGGTTCAGCTCTAGTGTTCCTGGTGTGCTGTAATCTATAATTAATTTGAGTCGTGGTTGTGGAGGTGGTCCTTTGTGCTCCAATAATTAATCACACCCCTCCAAAATTACACATAAAATATTAGACCATCTCCAGCAGCTAGGCAATATTTTCCTCAAATTTACCTGTCACATCAGATTCTGACCCCACTATATCATCAAATCCTACCATATTCCCTTCCTACTCCACAACAGCTAGGCAATATTTACTTTTTACTTTCTCTTTCATCCACATCACTATATCATATATACATTATTATTAATCACATATATAATATTTATAATTTCAATAATTACTTTGTAAAAAAGAAATAACCTATATTTAATATATAAATTAATTTATAAGTACATTATTTAAATTTATAAAGCATTTATTATACAATTTAGAAAAAAGAACATAATTTAAAACTATATAAATGGGTAGTAAAAATTTGAAATTTGAAAGGATAATGAAAATGGGTAGTAAAAACTTGAAATTTTTTTGATGTCCAAATGACACAAACTTAGTCTCTATTTATAGATCTCGAAAAATGAAAATTTTTGGTGTAATTTTTTAAAAATAATTTGTAATAATAATAGGTTTAAATAATGATTAACATTAATTAAACAACAAACAATAACGGTCCAATAGAAAGTAGCCACATGGCGCATGGAGCCCACATTATTGTCAGAATGCCTATAGGCATTTTTTTCCTTCCAATGGGGGTGTGAATATTTGCCTTTTACAATGCCTACCTGCTGTATTGTAATTACACCTCAAAAACACCCCAATGCCTACCTACTGCACTTGGTCTTACAAGTTTCCAATGGTGGGAGAATCGAGGTCGATAGAGAATCAATAATCTTAGATTAGATACCCACAAGCATAAATCAATCAAACAGATACAAATCCAGCACATTTTCCTTGCATCTAGTAACAATATAAATCTCATCTCACCACACCAACCAAAAACTATAAAGTGAAAGCAACAACACGGTTTAAGATACTAGTTTTCAACAACATGGTAATGTTTTTGATATAAAATTTCAGAAAATTTTGATTTGATCGTCTTCATATATATACCAAGATCCAGTTTTTGATTAACAAATCGGAATAACCTGTTGGAAATAAGGTGTGAAGAAAATGAGGTGCGCCTCATTTGTGACTAAGTTTTGAGGGTGGAGAACACCTCGGATCAATTTGATGTAAACTAGGAAAATACTCCTTGTTGAATGTAGTACAAAATTGATCAAAGAAATGTCAAATTCGGATATGTTTTGAATGAGATACGAGTGCTCAAAGTTATGAGTTTAAATCTGCAAAACCATTGACCAGAGATTGACCGAATCAATCTGAGTGATTCGGTCAGCCATAAAGTGATTCGGGCGAATCACTTATGCAGTGCAGTTCGAAGTGAACGAGTCAAGAGAGATTCGTGCACGGGCTGGGTCAACCGAAAAAGACGGAACCTCAAAACGAAGTCAGCCCATGTACCATGCGGTTACCTGATATCGCGTAAGGTGGCTGCGGAAATGGAGGAAACCGACTCCTCCATCCTCTCTGCATTTCATCCTATAAAAGGAGACGAAATACAGAGAAGGAAAATCATCATCGAATACACCGATAACAAGTTCCCTGCTTTCTCCGATTTGAGTTGTGTGCGTTGTGGTGAGTTGCTAAAGGTCAACAGAGCTCGCTTCAGCTTGATTGTGTGCAATCTCATAGCTGGAAGGGGTTGTTTTATCCTGGGAAGCTAAGCTGCCAGAGAAGTCCGACGAAGTGGACGGCAATTTCGCTTCAAGGAAAGCGTCGAACGTGACTCAATCGAGAACACTCACTACGGTTAAACTCAAACTGTTGTCATTTGTATTCATTATTTGGCTAACTCAGTGTGTGCAGAGAAACGCAGTAGAGAAAGGGCAGCAACAGTCTTGAAGCGAAATTCTGATCTGTGCGAGGTTCTGCGCGAACCTGCAGACTTGATTCGGGAAGACAGTGTTTGATTCGTCCGAATCAACTGTCTAGCAGAGAGCATCTGATTCGTCCGAATCAATTCTGACTCGTGAGTCTGAGTTTGATTCGCCCGAATCGGATTTGTCTCGAGCAGAGACTGAGGTTGATTCGCCCAAATCAGAGCTGTCTCGGGCAGACAGTGGCAATTCGACCGAATCACAATCAACTCGGGGAGCTGGATCTGTGATTCGTCCGAATCAGGGTCAATTCGGTTTGACCAGAGTGATTCGCCCGAATCAACTCTTACCGAGTGATTCGCCCGAATCAGCTTATTACAGAAGTGGTTCGCCCGAATCAGAATCGTGCAGATTGCTGATTGATTCGCCCGAATCAACTTTTACAGAATTGATTCGCCCGAATCAGATTTGATTCGAGCAGTTGTTTACTGCGTTGTAATCTGAATTTGTTGATTCGATTACTGATACATCTGCCTCGTGTGTGTAGATAATGAATCCTGCAAACAACGAAGCTGTGAATATGGAGGTGGAAGTCGAGCAGTCCGTTACTGTGGGCAGTTCTACCTCAGTTCCTCCTCGGGGTGCGACATCCAGTACTTGGATGCGATCACCATCTATGGCTCCGGCCGGGAATGGGCCTGCGGGTCTGTTTCCAAACCCTCCAGTGGCACGAGTGCCAACTGCTTTAGTTCCTGGAGAGAAGCCAGAGAAGTTTGCTGGAGCCAACTTCAAGCTGTGGCAGCAAAAGATGAGGTTCTACTTGACCACCTTGGGTCTGGCCCGGTTCATCACTGATGATGCACCGATTGTATCTGAGGATGCAGATACACGTGTGCGGTATGCGTACAGTGCCTGGAAAGACTCAGACTATCTGTGTCGCAACTATCTCCTGAATGGCTTGACTGATTCATTGTATAATGTATATTATACAAAGAACTCAGCCAAGGAGGTTTGGGAGTCGTTGGACCGGAAGTACCGGACTGAGGATGCTGGGTCCAAGAAGCATATTGTGGGCCGCTTCCTTAAGTTCCAGATGGTGGATTCAAGGACGGTAGCTTCTCAAGTACAAGAGCTGCAGCTGATCATACATGAGATCCATGCTGAGGGAATGCAGATAAGCGAGTCATTCCAGGTTGCAGCGGTGATTGAGAAGCTTCCCCCGGGCTGGAAAACCTTCAAGAGTTACTTGAAGCACAAGCGAAAGGAGATGTCCTTTGAAGACTTGGTGGTTCGCCTGAAAATTGAGGAGGACAACAAGGGATTTGATAAGAGTTTCAGAATCCAGGGTGAGAAGGCTAATGTTGTGGAGCATGGTGGTAGCCCCAACAAGCACAGTAAGAAGCTGGCTCCGAAGGGTAAATCCTTCAAGAAGAAAGCACAGACCAAATTTACAGGGAAGTGCTTCAACTGTGACAGAGAGGGTCACAGGTCAGCTGAGTGCAAGAAGCCGAAGAAGAAGAAGAATGTGAACCTCGCTGAGGTAGAGGAGTTGGTGGCTGTGGTCACAGAGCTCAATCTTGTGGACCAGAATCCTCATGCATGGTGGCTGGATACTGGAGCAACTCGCCACATATGTGCGGAGAAGAGTGCTTTTTCAGAGCTGCAGCTGAGTGAAGCTGGAGAGAAAGTCTACATGGGCAACTCCGCCACATCGCAAGTCAAGGGGAAGGGCACTGTGATCCTGAAGATGACATCAGGAAAAGAGCTGAAGCTGACAAATGTCGCTTATGTGCCTGATATCAGGAAGAATTTGGTTTCTGGTACTTTACTTGATAATCATAGGTTTAGGATGGTTTTTGAGTCCCAAAAAGTTGTACTTACTAAGAATGGTATGTATGTGGGACGTGGGTATGTTAAAGATGGCATGTGGAAATTAAATGTAAATGCCATCAAACCTAAACTTATCAATAAAGTGAATTCTTCTGCTTACTTGCTTGAATCTTCTTCTTTATGGCATGGTAGATTAGGCCATGTGAATTATGAGTCAATAAGGAATCTAATGAAATTGGACTGTATACCCAAGTCTCAAATTGATTCCAGATACAAGTGTGAATCTTGTGTTGAAGCAAAATTGACAAGAACATCTTTTCATAATGTTGAAAGAGATACTGAACCCCTTGACATAATACATAGTGATCTATGTGATTTAAAATTCATGCCATCAAGAGGTGGGAACAAATACTTTGTGACTTTCATTGATGATAGTACAAGATATTGTTCAATCTATTTGCTAAGAAGCAAAGATGAGGCTATAGAGAAGTTTATCTTGTATAAGTCGGAAGTTGAAAACCAACTAAATACAAAGATTAAAAGGCTTCGCAGTGATCGTGGAGGTGAATATGTAGAACCTTTTGGAACATTCTGTGCACAAAATGGGATCGTACATGAAGTCACTCCACCTTACTCGCCTCAATCAAACGGTATAGCTGAACGCAAGAATCGCACCATCAAAGAAATGATGAATGCAATGTTGCTTAGTTCAGGACTACCTCAAGGAATGTGGGGGGAGGCTGTTTTATCAGCCAATTATCTTTTGAATAGGATACCCCGGAAAAGAAAGGATAAATCTCCTTACGAGTTATTTAAGGGGAGAAAACCTAGTTATAAGCACTTGCGAGTGTGGGGGTGCTTAGCAAAGGTACTAGCTCCTGGTCCTAAAAGAATGAGGATAGGACCGAAGACAGTTGACTGTATTTTCATTGGCTATGCACAAAATAGTAGTGCATATAGGTTTATTGTGTATGAGTCAAAGAATCCTGACATACACAAAAATACTATTATGGAATCGAAGAATGCGTCATTCTTTGAACAGATATTCCCTAAGAAGTCCAATGAAATAATACTGAGTTCACCGGGTGAACGAGGCGGAGACGAGGATGAAATGCCTCTGCCGCAAGAGGAAGTATCCGAGGAGGATACAAGCCAAGAGGAATTCAGACGAAGTAAAAGAGCCAGGATTGAAAAATCTTTTGGTCCTGATTTCCTAACGTTTATGCTTGAGGCTGAACCCCACACGTATAGGGAAGCTATAAGCTCCGTGGAAGGACCTTTATGGAGAGAAGCCATAAAGAGTGAACTAGACTCCATTATGCAAAATCATACTTGGGAGTTAGTCGATCTTCCAGGTGGAAACAGACCACTCAGTTCCAGGTGGGTCTTTTCCAGGAAAATGAAAGTAGATGGTACTATTGATAAGTACAAGGCGAGACTTGTGGTCAAAGGATACAGACAGAAGGAGGGTCTGGACTACTTTGACACATACTCACCCGTGACAAGAATCACTTCCATTAGAATGATAATTGCCATCGCAGCACTGCGCAATTTAGAGATTCATCAAATGGATGTGAAAACTGCTTTCCTTAATGGAGATCTTGATGAAGAGATATACATGGAACAACCTGAGGGTTACTCAGTGCCAGGACAGGAGACGAAAGTGTGTAAACTTGTGAAGTCTCTCTATGGCCTGAAACAAGCGCCAAAACAGTGGCATGAAAAATTTGACCGTGTTATACTGTCAAATGGTTTCAAAATCAACGAGTGTGACAAATGTGTATACATTAAGAACACTAATCATGGGTATGTGATTTTGTGCTTATATGTTGATGATATGCTCATTGTGGGAAGCAATGAACAGATGATTAAGTCCACGAAAACCATATTGAATTCGAAATTTGATATGAAAGATTTGGGACGAGCTGATGTAATTTTAGGGATTAAAATTACAAGAACGGCCGATGGATATATCCTGGATCAGTCACACTACGTTGATAAAATTCTAGACAAGTACGGAAAGGACAGTTTAGGAGTATGCAGAACTCCTATAGAAATGAATCAACACTTGTCTAAGAATAAAGGGGAAGGAATTTCCCAGATTGAATATGCAAGAGTAATAGGCAGTCTCATGTATTTGATGAACTGCACTAGACCTGATATTGCATATACAGTTAGTAGACTTGCTAGATACACGAGTAATCCTGGAGCTGAACATTGGAAAGCAATCGTGAGAATACTGAAGTATCTACGATTTACTCGTGACTACAGTCTACATTATACCAGATATCCTGAAGTCATTGAAGGATACACTGACGCTAGCTGGATATCTGATATACAAGACTCTAAAGCCACTAGTGGATATGTATTCACTTTAGGTGGTGGAGCAGTGTCCTGGAAATCCTCTAAACAAACAATAATTACTCGTTCCACGATGGAAGCTGAGTTCGTTGCACTAGATAAATGTGGCGAAGAAGCAGAGTGGTTAAGAAATTTTGTAGAGGATATTCCTCAATGGACAACGCCTGTGCCGGCAATATGTGTGTATTGTGATAACCAATCAACGATTGGGAGAGCACAGAATGTCATGTATAATGGTAAGTCAAGACATTTACGTCGAAGACATAATACCATTAGACAACTTCTCTCGTCTGGAGTCATAAGTATTGACTACGTGAGATCCAAAGATAATATCGCGGATCCATTAACCAAAGGGTTAAACAGAGACCAGATAGAGAAGACGACTAAGGGAATGGGACTAAAGTCCTTGGAGAAATAAAGTCGAAGCAAAGGAAAACTCTACCATGATGACTGGAGATCCCAAGAACTTGGTTCAAAGGGACAACCTACTTGCTAAGACTGTGTGAAGTCACTGTGGGGGTAACACCTCGGTTCCATTCCTTGACTTAACAGTGACTCCCGTACGAGGTTAAGCTTGAAGCTTTTAATGATTATGAAAGTTTGAACGATGGGGTTTCAAACGGATAATGCGGGATTATCTTAAAATAATCACCTATGTGAGAGAGAAGTTTGGCCGCTTCAAAGGATGATTAATAGGACTTAGTCATTTAGAAACTCTTGCAGAACCAGGAAGGGGAACCATGGCCGAAATGGACCCACCAGTAAGAGCTAAAGTTGATCAGGAAGATATCTGTGAGAACTTGGTTTTGTTTACATTATAAGACGAACAGTTCAAAGACATCATGTCTACTGAATAGTCAGTAAAAGAATCAGGTTTTCTCAAAGAGAAGGTTCAAGGGCTTTGCCCACCTATCTTATGCAGATATTGACCGTAGAAGCTATCACCACAAAGAGTCGAGTCGTTTTGATTTTTTCTTTATTACTTGATTTTCTTCATGTGGGGGATTGTTGGAAATAAGGTGTGAAGAAAATGAGGTGCGCCTCATTTGTGACTAAGTTTTGAGGGTGGAGAACACCTCGGATCAATTTGATGTAAACTAGGAAAATACTCCTTGTTGAATGTAGTACAAAATTGATCAAAGAAATGTCAAATTCGGATATGTTTTGAATGAGATACGAGTGCTCAAAGTTATGAGTTTAAATCTGCAAAACCATTGACCAGAGATTGACCGAATCAATCTGAGTGATTCGGTCAGCCATAAAGTGATTCGGGCGAATCACTTATGCAGTGCAGTTCGAAGTGAACGAGTCAAGAGAGATTCGTGCACGGGCTGGGTCAACCGAAAAAGACGGAACCTCAAAACGAAGTCAGCCCATGTACCATGCGGTTACCTGATATCGCGTAAGGTGGCTGCGGAAATGGAGGAAACCGACTCCTCCATCCTCTCTGCATTTCATCCTATAAAAGGAGACGAAATACAGAGAAGGAAAATCATCATCGAATACACCGATAACAAGTTCCCTGCTTTCTCCGATTTGAGTTGTGTGCGTTGTGGTGAGTTGCTAAAGGTCAACAGAGCTCGCTTCAGCTTGATTGTGTGCAATCTCATAGCTGGAAGGGGTTGTTTTATCCTGGGAAGCTAAGCTGCCAGAGAAGTCCGACGAAGTGGACGGCAATTTCGCTTCAAGGAAAGCGTCGAACGTGACTCAATCGAGAACACTCACTACGGTTAAACTCAAACTGTTGTCATTTGTATTCATTATTTGGCTAACTCAGTGTGTGCAGAGAAACGCAGTAGAGAAAGGGCAGCAACATAACCTTGATTCCAGCTCTCTGTCAAATTCAAGCGTTCTTTCCTACAAAACATGCAGAAGAGCAGGACGTATATGTTCAAGCTTTGATCTTACTTTCCGATCAATTTCATCACCACCCATTGCACTTCACCGAAAACCCAGATCAGATTTACTATCGGATGACAACAGATTTAAAGCAGCCGGTTTCAGCCCTCGCAGCCGCCGTGGACGGCGGCGATGAGCTGCCAGTTTGTACAGCTGGCTCCCGAGGTGCCCGAAAAAACAACAAGCTCAAACTCATCCCGTTGATTTTTCTCATTTACTTCGAAGTCGCTGGGGGACCGTATGGCGAGGAGCCTGCTGTACAAGCGGCCGGCCCTCTGTTTGCCATCCTCGGATTCCTCATCTTCCCTTTTATCTGGAGTGTTCCTGAGGCTTTGATCACTGCCGAGCTTTCAACAGCGTTTCCTGGAAACGGAGGGTTTGTGATCTGGGCGGAGAGAGCTTTCGGCCCCTTCATCGGATCCATGATGGGCTCGTTGAAGTTCCTCAGCGGCGTCATCAACACGGCAGCGTTTCCGGTGCTCTGCGTCGACTACATGAAGAAGCTTTTCCCGGTTTTAGAGAGCGGCTGGGAGAGGAAGGTCGCCATCACCGGGTCTACTCTGGTGCTCGCCTTCTTGAACTATACAGGTCTGGCCATCGTCGGATACGTCGCCGTCGGGTTGGGAATCGTCTCTCTAGCGCCGTTCATCATCATGTCGTTGATTGCGATTCCGCAGATCAAGCCACACCGGTGGATAAGCCTCGGCGAGAAGGGGTACGAGCGAGACTGGAATCTCTTCTTCAACACGCTTTTCTGGAACTTGAACTTTTGGGACAACGTCAGCACCCTGGCCGGCGAAGTCGACAAGCCACAGAGAACTTTTCCGGTTGCTCTGTTTTCAGCCGTCATCCTCACTTGCTTAAGCTACCTCCTCCCTCTCATCGCCGTCATCGGCGCCGTCGACGTGCCTCAGGACTCCTGGGGCTCAGGCTTCCACGCCGACGCGGCCAAAATCATCGCTGGCCAGTGGTTAAAAATCTGGGTCGAGATCGGCGCTGTCCTGTCCGCCATCGGACTCTTCGAAGCCCAACTCAGCGCCAGCGCGTACCAACTCGAAGGCATGGCTGACTTAGCCATCGCGCCCAAGTTCTTCTCCAACAGATCAAAATGGTTCGACACGCCATGGGTCGGAATCGTCCTCTCGACCGCCGTCACTCTCGGCGTGTCGTTCATGAACTTTACAGACCTGATCTCGTCAGCGAATTTTCTATACAGTCTGGGGATGCTCATCGAGTTCTCATCGTTCCTCTGGCTGCGGAGGAAGATGCCGACACTGAAGAGGCCTTACAGAGTGCCGATGAAGCTGCCGGGGCTGGTCGTCATGTGTTTAATTCCTTCGGCGTTTTTGGTGGTGATTATGGTGATTGCTACCAAGATGGTATTCTTGGTCAGCGGGCTGATGACGGCGGGGTCGATCGGGTGGTACTTTTTTATGAAGCTGTGCAGGTCAAAGAAGTGGATCAAGTTCAGCAGTGGCGGCCGACAGGAATACGAGGAGGAGGATGAGTAGACACTAGAGTGGTTTAATTTCAAACTCGTGTTAGGTTGTTTCAGATTTGCAGATTCATGCGTCTGTATAACCTTATTACGATTTCATGTGTGTGGGTTTAGTTTTTAAATTTACATATTTGCAATTTGATGGTGATGAAGGATTTTCCAAAAGAATTTAGATTTGTCCAAACTTAATACACATGGAGAAAAAAAGTTTTTTAAATATCTTTTTTTAATAAGATCGATTTTATAATGACTCCTCTCATTTCATTTTGAATGAGGTGGTTCGATTTTGCCTAAGTGTCAACAATCAGACTGAAGCAAAGCTCAATCGACTGCCACGTAGGAGACAGATCGGCCTCATTAAAGGGACCAGTATTAGTAAGATCGGTATCGAGAGAACAACATTTTTAGAATTCTTTTCTTCTTTTCCACTCTCCTCTTCGCCTTCAGTGAACCTCCCCTGTCTCTTATCCGGCAGCCAACTTGCTCATTGCTCGAGAGTTGATTGGAAGGCGATTTTGTAGTAAGGAGGGTTTATCATTAATGCCAATTGAAGTTTTTTGTAAGTTAGTAAATGATTGGGTATAAATTATTTATTTTTAGGGTTTGTCACTCAATTTTTGCTTGATTAGTTAAAAATAACTCAACAAATTGTTAAACTGTTGAAAATAAATGATTCATAGGTTATATATGTTGAATATGAGGTTAATTTATTTGGTGATTTATGCCGAGTTTGAAAATTGGGATTAATTGATATAAAATTATAGCTGCATATTAAGATGTTAATGATGAATTTGTTAGTCTTATTGTTTTGAATTAGATTGAATTGAGTTTACAGGTTGGAAATGGAATGTTGTTTACAAATAATTTAAATTTGTGTTGTAAACTTGTTACGTTTATCCATACATTATCGTCTTAAAATTATAATTGTTTCGTTCTGAAAAAATTGTAATTGATCCAGTAAATAAACATTTATAATTTACATTCTCTAATTAATTTGAAAACTCATTTATAATTTACATTGTTAAGTTGAATTGCAGGTTGATAAAAAAACTGAAGATGATACTTCGCAAGATGTGGGAGATAGACCTTCGCACTGTGCCTTATATTGCTAGAGTTGGTTTCTATTCATAGAATCAAGTGCACAATACTGAGGCTAACTGAACTTTACTCACCGCACTTGTTGAACGATGAAGACAGGAGACTCATACCTTCCATTTGAGGACCAAAAAGTATATTATCACTTTACAGGACGTGAGACTTCTTGTCAAGTTGCCGATAGAGGGAGATGTGGTTGCCAAAGAGGATGATGAATGAGAAAATGGTTGTCTACGATTGCTTGGCGTCTACCCGGAGTGCCTGAGGTCGCCTACCATGGCGAAAAGAAGATGATTTCATACCAACATGAAAGTGACCCACTGACACATCAAATGAAGTCCTTAAGAGATAAGCAATGACATATATTCTATGTATATCAGGATCATCGTTGATGCCTAACTTTCTAGAGACATAATCTCACTCCATTATCTGTCATTATTGACCGACCTTGACATAACGAGGATTTATAATTGGAAGAATGCCGTTCTCGGGTATTTGTACATGCAGTTGTGCAGCACGCACAGAAAGAACATACACAAATGGGTGGTGCATCATTTTGCTACAACTATGAAGCTGTGAATGAATAGCAATCGTGATTTTTAATGGATCCATTGAATATCTTCAAAGTGATAATGGCACTGAATATGTCAATCGTGATTTTAATGACTATTGTGTTTCTTTTGGCATTATACATCGCTTTTCTTGTCCTTATATTCCTGAACAAAATGGACTCGCAGAGCCTAAACATCGTCATCTTGCTTCCATGACCCGTACTCTCCTTCTCACTTCAGGAGTTCCTACCAATCTTTGGGCTGAAGTTGTTTCCACTTCAGTCTACCTCATCAACATTCTACCCACTGCCACTCTTTCTTGGGACACACCACACAAAATTTTATATGGTCTTTCTCCTTCCTATTCTTCTCTTCGTGTTTTTGGTTGTGGTTTCCTCAAATAAAGTCTAAACCTTCAAATAAATTATGTAGTCAAAGTGTGGAGTGTGTATTCCTCGGTTATTCCCCTACACACAGGGTATCGGTGTCTTAACCCTCAAACTGGGCAGGTCATCATCTCTCGAAATGTTTTATTTGATGAAACTACCTTCCCTTACAAGACTTTGCAGGAATCTCCATCGCCACAACTTGTAGAGTTTGATTTTAATCTCGCGAGAACCTCAAACTCATCAGCTCCTCCAGTCATGCAGTCAACTTCATCAAGTTCTGATTCAGATCTCCCTCCTCCATCATCAAATGATGATCCTGTTGCAGATCATTCTTGTGGTACATCATCTACTTCACTGATTGATGATGTGAATATAACTATAAGCCCAATAAGTCCTACACATTGTTCTTCTCCGGTGATTCAGTATCAAAGACGCAATCAAAATCCTCAAGCCTCATCCATGGTTACTCCACGAGTTCATCAAAGTTCTGATAGTGCATCTGCACCAATTCAAGAAGATCGTGTTCACACTCGCCTTCAAGATAGAATAATTCAACGGAGAGTTCGCATAGATGGTACAATTCCATATCCTATACCTAAAGCATTAATTTCCGTAGCCAACTCCCTTGAGCCGACTTGCTTCAGCCAAGCTTCCAAAGATCCCTGATGGCGTTCTGCAATGACTGATGAAATTAATGCTTTCATGAAAAAAAAAAACACTTGGACTCTTGTTCCTCCCTCTCCTGCGTAACACATTGTGGGTTGTAAATGGGTTTTTAAAATCAAATGAAATTCAGATGGTTCTATGGAGCGATACAAAGCACGCTTGGTTGCCAAAGGATTTCATCAGCAATATGACATTGATTATGGTGAAACATATAACCCTATGATTAAACCTGCCATGATTCGTACTGTTTTATGCCTAGCGGTGTCACGAAGCTGGCATATTCGTCAATTGGATGTGAAAAACGCATTTTTGCATGGTTTTCTACAAGACAATGTTTACATGGCTCAACCTCCGGGTTTTATAGACCCTTCTTGGCCGAAACACGTTTGCAAGTTATTAAAATCTCGTTATGGTCTTAAACAAGCTCCTAAAGCTTGGTTTCAGTGGATGAGCCATTTTTTTATTAGCTACTGGTTTTCACATCAGCAAAGCAGACTCATCATTATTTATCCATCGGAGCAATAATCGCATAATATTCTTCTTAGTATATGTGGATGATATTATTGTCACGGCTAATGATGAGACTATTCTCAATCAATTCATAGACCTCATGGGACGCGACTTCGATATTAAAGATTTGGGGCCTCTACATTATTTTCTTGGTCTACAAGTGACATCACAAGCAGATGACCTTCACATCAATCAATTAAAATACGCTCATGACATACTACAGAAACATGACCTCATACATTGTCAACCGGTTAGCACACCAATGGCCTCAAAGATTGCTCTCAACTCTACAGATGGAACTATTCTGGATGGCCCGACCAAATTCTGCGAAATAGTTGGATCTCTTCAATATCTCACCATCACTCGTCCTGATATTGCATACGCTGTTAACTTTATTTCTCAGTTCATGAGTCAACCCCGCACACTCATCTTGTTGCTGCAAAAAGGATACTTCGATATATTAAGGGCACGACAGATCATGGTTTACATTTCACGCCCCAATGACAACCTGTCACTATAACTGCATATTCAGATGCAGATTGGGCTGGTTGTCCTAAGTCTCATCGCTCACAATCCGGATATCTTATCTATATTGGCACTAATTTAGTGTCTTGGTGCTCCAAGAAACAATCAACCGTTGCCAGATCAAGTGCTGAATCCGAGTAGAGGGCACTAGCCCATGCTAGTGCTGAGATGACTTGGCTGGCATTCCTCTTATATGAACTTGGTGCACATATTCGGTATCCCATTCTGCTATATTGTGATAATTTAAGCGCTACTTATATGACATCTAACCCGGTATTTCATGCTCGCACTAAGCATATTGAGTTAGACTATCATTTTGTATGAGAAAAAGTAGCCGTTGGAAGTCATCAAGTTCGATTCAAATCATCCGTTGATCAGCCTGCAGATTTATTAACTAAAGCTTTACATCGTCACAGGCACAAGCTTCTATGTTCCAAACTAGTGAGTCCTGACTATCTAGTTTGACCGCGGGGTGGGGGGGGGGGGGGGTGTTGGACAACATGAGTCAAGCGCAAACTCTGCCGCACATCAAGCTCCTCATTGACTAACACATATTCTCATTTATCACAAATCAATATTCTCATTTTAAATTGTAATTATGTAATTACAATTAGTTAGGCAAAATTTTTGGATCTGTGTTGATCACAACACAATACAAATACCTTGTACTACTGTCAAATAAACAACAAGAAATTATTTTCTACAGTCGATGAACTTACTTGTAATGGAGTTAAACAATAGAAAATGTACAATTATGCACTTGTGATTGGAAATTAATGGGCACAAAATGTAACAAGTTTACAACAATGAACTTAAAAATTATTTCAAAACAACAACCCAACATACAAAGTTTGATTAGAAATGATATTTAAAACATTCCCCTCATACAACATAATTTTAACTCTCCAATTAGTTCGGTTGTCGATTTGAACATGCTTTTGTGTTATGACCTGCACCTGGACACAAACCGCATCGTTGGATTCATGATTGTCTCTAATTACTTAATTCTCCGTGTTCCATCTCATTATGTTTGCGACTTAAAAGGTGCCTTCCAATATTCAAACGCTTGAATCCACGGTTGGTACGTGGGAAATTCCATCGTACATCTCTCAATGTTGTTCATCTCCGATGAAATTAAATGTATAGCTTCAAGTCGCAAAATATGCTTTCAACGTATATTGATGATCTACGAATCTAGTGTAGGGGATATTCTCACATTTACAGACTGCTAAAATATGGCTACACGGATAGTGGAATGCTTCCCATTTATCGCATGTACATGTACCTTCTTGTAGCTTCACTGCATGAATATGATGCTTCCTAATAGGTGTCACTTGGAAAACTTCTCTTGATGCGTCAATTACCTGAATTTTATGGTATTTTGCTTTCCCCCCTAAGCTCCCTCAATTTAATATCTATCTTTGGTGCGAACATTGCAACATTGTTCTGATATGTATTTCAATGCTTGCAAAAATATTTATTGCACTGCAACAAAGTGAATTGAATAAGAGCACAGATAGGTAAGCTTCACCCACCCTTCAGAATATTGTTGAAACATTCACTAGAATTTATCGTCATAGATCCCCATCTTCTAGCACCCTCATCGTATGCCAAAAACATTTTGACAAAGGAATACTATCAACCATTGTAAAACTTGTGGTTTTTATCATGTGGCAAGTCGAGCAACTCTTGATATTCTCTATCAAATTTGATATGTTGTCTCTAATCCGCCAAATGCCCAAGTTTTTGTTTTCCTAAGTAGATTCCTTTACTTTCACGTGAAGTTGCTCTACAAATGTCTAACACTTATGCATTTTAATACATTTTTTATATCGAACATCACTTGTTTGGTGAAGTTTTGTATAACAGGTGCATTTGAAGTGTTAGGAGAGAGACCGTGCTAAAATGCCATATTAATAATTTCGTCACACAGATATGACTAAACTTTTCTGCTTTGAAGGGCTTTTGGGCGTAAATGAATGATCCAATGAAAAAGAGCCACATATCATTGGAAAGCTGACTTGACTATCTATAAATCTTTAGTTTATTCCAAGAGCAAATTTAAAGGTTAAAAAGGTCAAATCAATGCTCAAATTCAGAACTAAGTGAGTATTGCGAGCAAAGAGGAAATAAGATCCACATGAAAGAGTTAATTTACACATTGCAAGTGACTCTAATTTGTTCACAGAGAACGGTGCCCACTGAGATGACGTCATCAACAAGCCATATTTTTTATTTTCAAAAGTTCAATTTCTATTTTGATAAGGATACAAGTTGCTAACACATAAAAATTGCTATATTTTGGAATTACTTAAAGAATAAGAAACAATCAAATTTAAAGGATAATCCCAAGAAGATATTGTTGGAAAATTTGGTGAAGAAGTGTGAAGAAAATGTGGTGTGACCATATTTATATGAGAAAAGTATTTAATTGGATTTAAAGTCCTACAAATGAAAGGACAAAATTAATTACTTACATGTCCAAATTGAAGCCAAAATGAATGAAATGAAATGCTCAAAGTTATGGAGAGCATTTACAAAGGTCAAGTGAAAAGCCTTAGAAGACATAGAGGCTTATCTTAGTTATGACATTGTCATAATTTTTGTGGGCTATTTGTTTTCCATTAGCATGGAAAACATGAAGAGGTAGCATGATAATGGCTATGCACTTATGAAAGACCTTTTCATCTTTTCAAGAGCATTGAAAATTTGATTTTAATCTTGTGAAATGAAGGGACTTGGAACATTCATTTTGGTGCCTTTAAGAGGACCTTTGGCATTCACAAGGTCATTATGATGGGTTGCCCCATCCTCCCCTATAAAAGGAGGTGCAAATGAGGCTTGGATATCATCAACTCACACAACAACATCTCTCATTTCCAACATCTCCTCCCTTGATAGCCGGCTACTTTTCCCTTTGAGTTCTTCATACCCTTTGAGTATTTCTTTGGTGATAGTGGCTTGCACAAGTTTGGTTCACCGGAGTGTTACCTTGTAGTGCAAAGAGGTACACACTCACAAGTTGTTGTATCCTGGGAAGCTCTTGCCCTTTCCTTGCACCCGGTGGGACGGCAATAAAAGCTTTAAGGAAATCGTCTAACGAGCCTCAACTGATTCTGGTTTGCTTGTATCGTTATTCCGTTCTACTTTGAATTACTTGTTTATTTGGCTTTCAATTTAATCATTCGATTTATAATCTTCGCATTGAATCAAATTGAATTGATTAAACTAAGTTGATGCACTAATTAATTAGATAATTGATAGTGTTACTTCATTTACTTTATATTGAATTAAACTAACACTTGATTCAATATAACAATAATGATGCATGCCTTCCATTAATAGTAATACTTCATTAAATATAATGTATTCACAAAGCTTTATCTACATGTTCCATCATTGATATAATTGAAATTTCATTCAATTTAATCCAACAGATATATTCCTACAAAGATTTGGATTGGCAAACTTGTACACCGTATAAAGAGACCTACTACAATAGAATTGAATGATCAAGAAACCAAGGCTGGAGGCCTGGGGGGCCAAAGTGGAGCCAGAAGATAAAGTCTTGTCGCGCTTCAAGCAATATCAACACTCTTCTTCTACACCTTTCTTTACATATTATTGTTGTTTAGCTATGACTATGTCTAGCTAAATTACTTATTTCTTTTTCTATTATTATTTGTTGTGACAACAAGTTTTAAGGCTTATTCCTTGTGCATATGTTATCTTTTCTGTTACTAGTTCTCTATGCTAATTTCTAATAATTAAATCTATAGTCTAAATGGAAAATTTATCGTCAAACTTTTCTACTTGTTTAATTCTTACCGGTAACATTTATTGCAAACTTTATTGTAAATGTAAGTAGTAACTACTAGGTTGAATATTACCTTTATCAAAATATGTACGCCTAGAAGAAATATAAATCACATTTGTCAGGATGTATTAATTAGTATACTACCTTTGTCGGAGTAGATTATAAGATTAATGACGTGTGATATTTAGTGCATGTGATAAACGCTAGTCACGAGTGATTGTTTTGAATTGATACTTCTCATAATTCGAAATCTTTCTCTTGTTTCCGATGTCCCAAATTACTCACAGCCCCTTTTTCATTATTGTTACAGGAATAACTTTACGGAATCAATTCCTCATGGGATCGATCCTGCTTGCCACTGCACTAATGTTTAAGTAGGAATCAAACTAATTGGACTTGTAAGGATGACGCGCGTCATATATACGCGGTGATAAGCTCGAGGAGCATTCATTCATGTTCTTGCATTGCAACAACAATTCTCTTGAGCCTAGCTGAGAACATCTCATTAAGTCTATCACACCTTCTCGTGTGCACAACCACTTCCAACTTGAATTATTCTTGCTCTCCACCAAAAGTAAATGCAATATTTGGTTGTTAGTGTCGAGTGCAACAATGACAAGTAATTAATATCACACTTTTCATTTAAATGAGTTCCATTGATACATAATACAGGGCGACAGTGCTTGAACGCATCAATTGTTAGACCAAATACCCAGAATACCCGATTTATGATCATACAAATATTTTCTTCATCTCTATTGCGATGCCAATTAATAATGGTTCCACAAGTTGATTCTTTTAAAGCCTTCATAATTGGGGAAGTTTTCTGAAAAATTCTTCACAATCTCCAAAAACATTTATCAACGCTTGTTGCCTGGCTTGTCATGTCTTTAAGCATCGAATTTTATAACTATAATCCTTCTTTCAGTAGGATATAAAGATTCTAGCTCTTATTTCAGTAAGATATAATCTTAGTCTTTCGCTAATCACATCCCCAATTTTCATGGCTATGAAGTGTCTAGTCAAGTGGACATTCAACTTTGAGATGTAGTCATTGTTGCATGTATGATCTTCTCGATACTTTATAACCTCCTAGTATGATGCATTTTTTTCTTCATTACGAATCCACCATAGACAATTCCTCTCTCCTTCCCTACAATGAAGAACCAATAACCGAGAGTCAGACTCATTCGTCAAATATTCAACACGGTTCAATAAAGAATACTTCTGAACAACATAGATTGCATATGCCTTTTTGCTGAATGTAGCTACCACACCAAGTGTCCCAAACTGTCCATAATTTCTATTCAAGTACTCATTAAGTGATTCATTCGCATCCCACGCCTAGAAATCATTGAATTTTGGAATATCCATATATGTTCAGATTCAGAAACCATAAAAACATCATCTTTATCAAGTTGGTCTAGAAATTCAATTTCATCACGGTCAAACTCATCTATTAACGATCATGTCCAGTATTTTCAATGTTGACATAACCATCGAGTCTGATTCATTTTTTACCTTCCTCAAACAAAAACCATCAAACACTAAGAGAAATAAGTCAACCAAAATTTTCAATCAATCAACAACAAATTTACAAAATACTTCAATTCAACATATAAATCATAATCCAAACATACAAAATACTTTTTTACTACAAAATCGTCTTGGAATTGAAGGAGGAGAGAATATGGGAGGTTCACGGATAGGGAGACTGGGAGAGTGAAAGAGAAGAACGACGCCCATAATTATTATCTTCACCAAAACCGTTTTAATAAGGCTGATCTATTTAATGATATCGATATTACTGAAACCGGTTTCTTTCAAAATATTAGGAGGCGGGTGGTGCTAATACCTTTCTCATTATTTGAAATTTTTTAGAATATTATTGAAAGTGCAAAATGAACAAATCTGAATTTTTGAGAAGTTTGATCTCTGTGGGGTGTGAATGACCTGTAAATGAGAGCAGATGGTAGTATGGTGTCACAAGAGAGCGTTTTTAACTTCAAATGCAGCAGCCACCTCGCACCGCGTTTCGTCAATGGAGCTCAACCGAATGCTGCAACTGGGCAGCAAAGCGAAAGACTTGAAGTCCGTGAGACGGATCCATCAGAAAATCATCATGCACCAGTTAGGATCAGATTCCTTCTTGATGACAAAATTGGTCCAGGGCTATGCTGATTGTGATGATTTTGTGTATGCCCGGAAGCTGTTTGATGAATTGCCTAACCCAAATGTTTTTGCTTGGACAGCAATGTTAACATTGTGTAATCGGCATGGCTTGCCTCGTGAGTGCTTGCGAATGTACGGTCGTATGATGCTGGCGGGGGTCATACCAGATAAGTATGTGTTCCCTAAGGTTTTGCGATCTTGTGCGCAGCTGCTGTGGTTGGAATCGGGGATGGTGATGCATAAGGATGCCATTTGTTGTGGGGGAGAGTACAGTTTGCAGGTAGGTAATGCATTGATCGATATGTATTCGAAATGTGGTGATGTTGGCAGGGCTAGGAAGGTTTTTGATCAAATGGGAGTTAGAGACTTGTTGACTTGGAATTCATTACTTTCGGGATATGCAGTGAATGGTTTTCATGACCGGGCGGTGAAACTGTTAGATGCTATGAAGTCAGAAGGTGTTCAACCTGATCTGATCACTGAGAATACCATCATAGACTTGTATTGTCGAATGGAGCTATGTGATCAAGCTTTGAAGATCTTCCAAGATATCTCAGAGCCTAATATAATCTCATGGACCACAATTATATCCGGGTATTCCAGGATTTGGAAGCCTAAGATGGCCTTGTGGTTATTTGGAAAAATGATGCAAAGTGGATGCGCACCTGATTTGGATTCACTGTCCACTGTACTTGTATCTTGTCGTGCATTCAACTCCCTGGCAACTGGGAGAGAAATCCATGGTTATGGGATGAAAGTCAATGCATTACCTGCATTCTACAAGTCTTGTGGAGCTGCCTTACTGTCTATGTACGCAGCTTCGAAGAGACTCCAGGATGCTGTAAATGTGTATCAACTTATGGACACATTGGATGTTGTAACATGGAACGCAATGATCCATGGTTATGTTGACGCCGGTTTAGACCAACAGGCCCTCAACTGCTTCAGTGAAATGCAGAAGTTTGGAGCTAAGTGTGATGAAACCACACTGGCCACTGTTTTGCCAGTGTGTGACCTGAAGTGTGGCAAACAAATACATGCTTATGCGAGAAGAAGAGGTTTTAATAAGGCAGTGCCAGTTTGGAATGCACTGATTCATATGTATGCCAAATGCGGATGTGTTGGATGTGCATTCTCCTTATTCAACAGCTTGTCAGTCAAAGACACCATATCCTGGAACACAATCATTAACTGCTTTGGAATGAACGGTGACGGTCATGCTGCCATCCAGCTCCTCAAGGAGATGAACCAGTCAGGGCTATGCCCGAATTCAGTAACTTTTACGTCTGTTCTGTCAGCTTGCAGTCACTCAGGTCTTGTAGATGAAGGGATGGAACTGTTCCACAGCTTGAAGAGAGATTTCAGCTTTGTTCCCCAGAGAGAGCATTATGCTTGTATTGTTGATATGCTAAGCCGTGGTGGGCGAATAGACGAGGCTGTACATTTTGTTCAGACAATGCCAGTAGAACCGGATAAGTGCATATGGGGGTCACTGTTGGCAGCCAGTTCAGCCTATCAGAACGCCCATGTTGGAACTTTGGCGGCAGAACACCTGTTTGTTTTAGAGCCGGAGCATGCTGGGCACTACGTGACTCTATCAAACATATTGGTGAGAGATGGGAAATGGGAGGATGCTGCCAGAGTTAGACGGCGAATGGAAGACAGCGGGTTGGTGAAGCCATCAGGTCATTGTTGGGTTAATATGGAGAACTGGACAAACAGTGATTGACTCGTGGAACCAAACAGATCATCGCCTGAACAAGTCTCATTCAACACAGAAATTTTCATACGATGGTTGCTATACGAATTATATCTTTAGGGCCAGTGTATGAATCCACAGGTGGATTTTGTTGAGCTCAAAGATTAATTCAACCAAAGCTCATCCTCAAGTTTGTGAACTAGCTCGTTTTTGGGCGTAAACTAAAAATCCAGGCCCAAGTCAAGATTAAGCTGATTTGCTATCAAGAATGCAACTTTTAAATACGACTGCATTTTTGGGTGATATAAAAGGCACCATTTGTCGCCGGAAGAGTGGAGTAGAGAGATATTTTTCTAAAATTTTAGTTCTAGGGTTTCTCCCGGCAAGATGTGATTTTGTGTGAGCTTTGAGGTGATTCCCAGCTGCATTGAGGAGTGTTCGAAGGTTGATCAAGGTTTCGATCGATTCGTGTGTCGGTGGACGAAGGCTAGAAGAGGGCGTGTTAATTTGTCGCTTCAAGGAGGGCTGAAACTCCTCGCACCTTTCTCTTTCTCTAGTTATGTTTAGTGGTCGGTAGTCACAGCTGTTATTTGCTTGTTTGTTGTGTACACGCTTTTCAGTTTCTTAGTGCATTAATTGGATTGAACCTCTTGTCAAATACTCCTTGAAGTAGGATACCTTCGCTATCCGAACCAAGTAAAATATTTTGGTGTCTTTTTCTATTCTTGCTTTAATTTCATACTCATTGATTCGAAATTGTAAGTTGAACTAAGGGAAACATTCAGAGTTAAGCTAAATTATAATTTATTGGTTTACAACGTGGTATCAGAGCATGTATTACTTGATATCCTCTATTCGGTAATCGTTTCCGTTTCAGAAACTCGGAAACTTTCGGAAACCTCCAGAAACCTCAAAAAACGATCAACTGAAGTTTCTGAAAGGGTCAACGAATCGGAAACCTCAGGAAACTTCCAGAAACCTCCGGAAACCTCAAAAATTAAATTAAATTAAATTAATTAAATTAATTAAATTAATTTATGGTAAACTATAAATCTCCCAATCTCCGTCGCCAAGAACGCACAAAGCAGGACAGAGAAACCTACATCGCCGTTCATCGCTGGTTGCTCGCCTCTCGTCGGTGGTCACTCGCAGTTGCCGCTCGTCGCAGGTTGCTCGCCTCTGGTCCAGTGGTCCCTCGACCCTCGTCGCAGGCCGCTCTTCGCTGGTCGCAGGTCGCTCGTAGATACGGTAAGTGATGTGTTGAATTGTTGATGGGTTTGGAGAATTGGAGTTATGGGGAAGATGATTTGGGGAGTTTAGGGTTTTAAAATTGAAACTGCAGGTGTTACAATTGATTAATTGTGTCTGTTTATTTTGCGGATTGTTGTTGACTTGTTGTTGTTTTGAAATTTAGAATTTGAAGTTGTAGGTGTTAAATTTAATGAATGGTGTCTCTTTATTTTGCGGCTTGTTGAAGTTGTTTTGATGAACAGACTCTGCGGTAGCTTTTTCAGATTAATTCAATGCAGAATCAAACATCATCAACTAATACGGAGAGCAGTGGAAGTGGAAGTGGTAGCTCTTCAATACAAGGTGACGAAAATCCTCTTTGGCAATTCGTTGAAAAAGGTTCCAAAATCGGGAGCGGCGGAGGGAATTTCAAATGGAGATGTAAGCTTTGTAATTTGGAGAAACAAGGAACTTACACAAGAGTTAAAGCTCATCTTTTGAAGACCAGCAACAAAGGAATTGCCCCATGCAAGAAAGTATCAAAGGAACAAATGCTTGAAATGGCTAGATTAGAGGAGGAATATGAAGCTAAATTTGATTCGCATGAAGCCTAAAGCAGTTATTCTACCTTCTGGTTCTTCGTTGTTCACTAGTTCAATGAAGAAGAGAAAGAGTGATTCAGTTATTGATAAAGCTTTCAACAATCAAGATAGGAGTGAACTTGATTGCATAATTGCTAGAATGTTCTATACCGGTGGTTTACCGTTCACTCTCGCAAGGAATCCTAATTATCTGAGATCATATACTTTTGCATGCAATCATAATTTGGGTGGTTATGTACCTCCGGGGTACAATCGGATAAGAACCACATTCCTTGAAAATGAGAGAAAGCATGTTGATTTATCATTAACTCCCATTAAAAGCACTTGGGGAATTAAAGGAGTTACTGTTGCGTGATGGTTGGAGTGATCCATCAAGGAGGCCTCTGATCAATTTTATGGTTTGTAGTGAAAGTGGGCCTATGTTCATCAAAGTCGTAGATTGCAGTGCAGAGGTAAAGAGTAGAGATTTCATTGCACGTTTACTGAGAGAAGTAATTGATGAGGTTGGCCATCAAAATGTTGTCCAAGTGATCACTGACAATGCTAGTGATTGCAAAGCCGCTGGAGAGATCATTGAAGGCATTTATCCACATATTTATTGGATTCCTTGTGTCGTTCACACTCTCAATCTTGCTTTAAAAAATATTTGTGTTGCGAAGAATGTGAATAACAACGAGGAAGTCTATGCGGAATGTCATTGAATAACCGAGATATACAATGACGTTATGCAAATTAAGAACTTTATTGTGAATCATGGTATGAGATTGGCAATTTACATGCACTTCAGTCCACTTAAGTTACTTTCGATTGCTGAAACTCGCTTTGCTTCAGTGGTTATCATGCTTAAAAGATTTAAACTTGTTAAGCGTGCCTTGGAAGCAATGGTTGTGTGTGAACAATGGTCATCATATAGAGATGATGATCAAGCTAAGGCTAGATTTGTGAGGGAAACAATATTGAAAGAAGAATTGTGGGATAAAGTGGATTATATTCTTGGCTTTACAAGTCCAATCTACGATATGATCAGAGTTTGTGACACTGATAAGCCTTGCCTCCATTTGGTTTATGAGATGTGGGATGTGATGATAGAGAAGGTAAAGAAGGTTATTTATGAGCATGAGCATATTGATGACTTTGATACTAACACTTTCTATGAGGTTGTGTATCAGATACTTATTGCTCGTTGGACCAAGAGTAACACACCTCTCCATTGTTTAGCTCATTCATTAAACCCTAGGTAAGAAGGTCATACTGAAGCTCATTCAACATACCAAGTTTATTTGATTTTAAATTGAGTGACACTTGTTTTTTTTTTTGTCATAGGTACTATAGTACTGAATGGCTTGCAGAGGACCCTGCTAGAAAACCTCCACACAGGGATGATGAGGTTTCAGTGGAACGAAGGAAGTGCTTCAAAAGACTTTTTTCTTGTCAAGAAGATTACAACAAGATTTTCACTGAATTTGGTATTTTTTTTTCTCTTGGAGGAGGATCTTTTGGTGATTCGGATGGTATTGAAATGAGATATACAATGGATCCTAAAAATTGGTGGGCTAATTTTGGAGCAGCAACTCCTTTTCTTCAAGGACTAGCTATTCGTTTACTTGGGCAACCTACTTCGTCATCATGTGCCGATCGAAACTGGAGCACTTATTCTTTCATTAATTCAGTGAAGAGGAATAAGCTGAATCCAAAGCGTGCTGAAGATCTTGTGTTCATTCATAACAATCTTAGACTTTTATCTAGAAATAATCCGGAGTATCTTGATGAGAGGAGCAAAATGTGGGATGTTGGTGGTGATGAATTTGGAACTTTAGATGACACTGTCATTCTTGAATTTGCTGATCTCTCCCTTAATGAGCCGGAGATGGAAAGTGTGTTCTTTGACGACGATCGTGAAGACATAGCATGAGTTCAGTTTGTAATTTAATTATGTTTGGGTTATGAATTTTTGAAACGTTTATTTTTGTGCGTTTATGTTATAATGTTGAATTATATATTTACTTCATTTGTTTTAAATTACAGTGGTGTGTTTTCATAAATATGAATAGGTGAATATATAATATATATTTAAATTTTTTAATATATATTTAATATATATTTAAATTAGCGGTTTCTGAGGTTTCCATGATTTTAGTTTGCCGCTTCCCGGTTTCTTGCGGTTTCCGTTTCCGTGTCCGTTTCCCGTGTCCGTGCTACATAGCTGAATTCTAGGCAATGGAGTTGTTTCTTAATCATTAATAGCATCTAAGACTCTTGCAGTTCCTTCTTCATAAAAGTTTGAACGTGTCTTGATCACATTTCTTGAGTGCTCAATAATAGTTAATTAAATCAAAGATCCCTACAAATCCTTCTTTCATAGAAGTTTGAATTATTGTGGGTATGTTATCACATTCTTATGTTTATGATAATTAGCTAATTCTATATTATCTATTTGTTTGTTAATTGTTTGTTATCTGAACACTTACTCTATTGTTTTTTTCCTTTGCATATATTTTTCCTAATAGCTGCAAAGATGTCTGATGGAGTTAGACTTAGGACTTTTGATGGGAACATTACCACTCCATGTGGAAGGTAAAGATGAAAGTCATTCTCATGTGAGAGAAATGCTTTACATCATTCTCATATGAGTGGCCTTCTGAACACCTTGAGGTAGCCAAGAAAGAAATGACAGATTTCCTTTCTCAAAAATTATTATTACACTGACTGATGACGTGGTTCTTCAGCTAGTCAAATGTAAAACTCTCAAATAGCTTTGGGAGACCCTTGATTCTATCTTCTTGACTAAATCCCTTCCGTCTAGAATTTCTCCCCTTTTTCAGCTTTTTACCTTTAAAATGGATGTGTCACTGTCCATTCAAGAAAATTTTTCTTGAAAATGACTAAAGAGCTAACTTGGTGTGAGGATGAAATCAAGGAGACTCATCAAGCAGTGATCGTGCTTGACTCTCTGTCTAATCAATTCGATACCCTCATGTATGTTATTCAGTATGGGAGAGATGATTTGACACTAGAACAATCAGAAAAGTTACTCTAAGGGCGATTAGGTCATAATTAAAAAAAAATGAGACCCTTATAATTTTTAAGTCTAGAAATGGGATTAAAATTAAACCTAGAAATGGCTCTTAGGGTGAAGTTATGCTTTTTAAGGGAAACGGTAAATTGAATTCTATGGACAGGGGTTTTAGTAAGCCTCTTTAGAGTGATAAGACTCCCGAAAATGTAGGGCTAATCTAAAATAGTGTACTGCAACAAGGTTGGACATTTTGCAAATAATTTTCATAAAAAGAAGAGGAATGAAAAGAATGTGGCAAAGGAAAACCAATATGACTTTAGTAATGTGTGAGAGTCACAAAACAAATATGATAATGAGCTTTTAATGGCTCGTAACCTAATTCAGAGTGATAATTGGATTAGATTTTTGGCGCACCTTGCATGCCATTCCAAATAAAGAATTGTTTATTTCTTTGGAGCTGAGGAATGGTGGTGAAGTGAAATTAGGTGATCACACCACTCTGCAAATAAGGGGCATTGGAAATGTCCCTTTAACCATGCATGATGGTGTGACCAGGGTTCTACAAGGGATTAGAGGGTGCCTACCCTCATTACAAAAATCTTCTTTTTGAGTATGTGCTTGATGAGCCAGGCTGTAAAACTAATACAAGCAATATATATAAAGAAGTGTTGAGAGATAACACTATCTTGATAAAAAAAAAAAGCATTAGGAAAGGAGGTTAATATCATGTTCTTTCCACACATGAGTTAAATAATGTCCAAGGGCCCAATAAGAACCCTGAATACACTAAAAATTAGCATTTCAAATTATGTCACATAGGTAATAAGGGACTTTATCATTTGTTCAAGGATGGTATTATAGATACCAAACCTATAGATGTTCCCTTCTATGAAAGCCGAGTTCTTGGGAAGAAGGTGGCTCACAACTTTAAAAGATCCTCCTAAAATCCAATAAATATGTCCATTTAGATTTATGAGGCCCTGGTCAAGATGTTAAAAGGCATTTTATTATGCCTGGGACCTCTTAACAGAATGACACTGCTGAGAGGATGAACAGGAGACTACTGGAAAAGGCCATATGAAAGAAAGATTTTTTTTAAAAAAACTTTCCCTAATTTCCAAATCAATTCTCCGAGCACTAATAATGTTTATGCTGAAAATATTGATTGTTCAGTTGTTCTGAGGGGATTGATGCCCCTCTCCTCCTCCCCCCGGATATTAATTATGTGTTGTCTGACCTAGGAATAAATTTCCTAATATAAGATATTTGAGTTAAATTTTATTGAATGTCGTGCAAACATGACTTATTATGCTTTTATTGTTGCTGAATGTATTAAATATGAGACTCGTGATACTTTTGAATTTGGTATCAATTGTAAAGAGTCCAAAAAATGGCAAC
Organism: Umbilicus rupestris; assembly: GCA_963678935.1. Lineage (NCBI taxonomy): Eukaryota > Viridiplantae > Streptophyta > Magnoliopsida > Saxifragales > Crassulaceae > Umbilicus > Umbilicus rupestris. The sequence goes on along the minus strand of OY787623.1, from coordinate 10,574,589 downwards.
ATGCAATGCAAGAAGAACTTAAATCCATGCATGAGAATCAGACTTGGACATTAGTACCTAAACCTGATTATATAAAACATATAGATAGGGAGTGGTTCTTTAAAGTCAAGGAGGGTAATATCTTGTCTGATCCTCCAAGGTTTAAGGGAATATTGTTCACTAAGGGGTTTCCCACAAAAGGAAGGCATCAATTTTAATGAAATATTTACACAAGTCGTTAAATATAAAACTCTTCAACTTTTATTATTTAGGACAATTGTAAATAATTGAGAATTATATCAATTGGTTGTTCAAACTGTCTTCCTTCAAGAGGATTTCAACGAAGACTCGACCAATACGTTTTGTAGATAAAATGAGACCTAATCATGTTTGTTTGTTAAGAAAATCAATTTATGGGCTGAAGCAATCCTCCAGAAAATGTAATTTGAAATTTAACTCTTGCATGATCACTCTAGGATTTCCAGAAGTAAATATGATACTCGTTTGTATGTGAAATCTTACAAATTTTCATAACATGAATTTTGTGTTATTATATGTTGATGATTTATTACTGATGAGTGATTCTAAATTTGAAATGGTCAACATAAAATCAGACTAGAGTAAATTTTTTAATATGAAAGATTTAGGCGAGGCATATAAAACTCTAGGCGTTAAAATAAGTAGGAATAGAGGTAAGAAACAAATGTTTTTATCTCAGGGTGAATATATTGATAAAGTTCTAGCAAAATTAAATATGAGTGATATTAAACCAACAGTAATTCTTTTAGGAGGGCATTTAATTTTTTCTAAGGAAGATTGTCCTTGAAATAAATAAAATGAAGCATGCCCTTGTTGGATCATTAATGTACGACATGTTATGCAGTAGACCTGATTTGAGTTTTGCTTAGTAGATATATGACAAATCCTGATATTAAGCATTGGGATGCTATGAAGTATCTGCTTAGGTATTTAGAAAAATGGAATTGGTGCTTGGTGAAGATGATTTGAGTGCTGAACTGGCTGGTTGTGAAGATTTTGATTATGCAAGTAACAAATTTAATCTTAAATCTACAAATGCTTATTATTTTACTTGGTGTGGTAGTTGTGTGTCATGGAAGAGTCCTTTATAGCCAATAGTCACTCTTTTTTCAGCAAAGGCTGAATACATTGGCTCCGCGGAGGCCGCCAAAGAGGTAATTTGGATTCAAGGTTTGTTGAAGTAAGTTACTGGTAAGGTCATTGTGCCTAGATTGTTCATGGACAACCAAAGGGCCCTATGTTTATGCAAGGACCAGTGTACTCTAAGCACATAGATTTGCGCTTGCATTTTATGAGGAACTTAGTAGAATCTAGAACTGTTCTTGTTGAGAAAATTCTAAATGATATAAATCCAGCTGATTAAACCCACTAACAAGTTCAATTTTTCACATCAATGAAGTGGGCTAAAGAGGTGAGCCAATGATGGGCAATAGAGTGCCTCAACTTCAGCCAATGATTTAGGTGTGTTTCAAGATTTTGTAAAGGTATGTGTCATTTGTGCACAGTTGAATCAGGGTTGAGCTCAAAGATTGATTCAACCTGAAGCTCATCTTCAAGTTTGTAAGCTAGCTTGTTTTTGTGCTTTGTGCATTGGGTCAAGTTTTTATTGGGTCAAAGCTAAACGTCTAGGCCCAATTCAAGATTCGCCTTTAACCGCAAACCCTAGATCAAAATATGTTTCTCTCTTTCATCGCAAATCCATCAGCTAGAATGAGATACTTTTATATTCACAAAAAACACATCATTTCAATCTTGCTTCTTGATCAACCAATATTGATTTTTTACTTGAGCTAACAAACCGAACCCTCAACCCAAAGAAATTGAGTAAAAGAACACACGGGTGAATCAATCATAATCTATGTTGACTCACAGTCGAGCATTACAGGAACTTACAGACTCCAGCAAATTTACTCAATCAAATGCAGACTCCTTTTAACACTTCTGGCTCATTACAGACTCAATAATAACCCTACTGCGTTGACTGAAGTAGAGGAACTCCATGGTCCATCATTGGCTCCACACCTCATCCTGCTTCTTTGATGTGCATGCTCTCCATGCAAAAATTAAGCTTGTCAATGGGTACAATTTTAGTACCAAGAAGTTTCTCAATAAGAACAATTCTAGATTCTACAAAGTCCCTGATAAAATGCAAGCACACTTGCACAAATAAAGCATACTTTGGCTGTTCATTGACATCAGTGTGTTTCATTTTATTCCTTTCCGAGTCAGTTTTAGGACAACCTTCCTTAGAAAAATTAAATACCCTCCTATAGGGATCAAAGTAGGTTTGACATTATTCATTTAAACTTTAGATAGCACCTTATCAATATATCCAGCCTGTGATAAAATCATTTCCTTCTTTCCTCTGTTCCTAGTGTTTTTAATGCCTAAGATTTTATGTGCTTCACCTAAGTCTTGTTATTAATTCCCTATTGAACTTCAGTGGAGTCCTCATTACCTTCTTAACATACATAGGAGGATCCCAGGTTAATTTTCTTCTTGGTGATCACTTAGATCACAAACAGTTCCTTGGGGTTGCTTGAGGTTTATTAAAGGTATGATTTAAAATGATAATTATTTTCATTAAAGGTAAGAGATTTAGAGTAATAACCGTATAACTTTCAGGCTCCATAACAAGCAGTTTGTACCTCTTAACACTTTTAGGATAGCCTAACATAACATATTTTCAGAGCCTTAGGCTTTAGCTTGTCCTGAGACACATGGACAAAAGCTGTACAACCAAAGATTTTGACATGATAAATGTTATGCTTCCTCCCTATCCACACGTGTTTTATAATCTATGATTACTGCTTCACCCCGTAACGAACTCTTAAGGCCTGAGTTGAATAGCATGCATGTGGCTTTTCCAAGCAATGTCATGATCATCCTCTCAGCAAATCCATTCTGCTGAGCAGGTGCCTTTTAATCCTTTAGACACTGCAATACTCATTGAAAAAAAGATTGTAAAACTCTAAACTATTATTTAAATATTTAGGGTCTGATTTTTTGAGTTGAACTTATTTATTGAAGTATTTAACTTAACTTAACTGAATTTAACTTAAGTACATAAATTACTAGTCATTATCTATTTCTTACCACCACCACAACCACCCACCCCAACACCACCACTACGACACCTAAATACACCACTCATTCCAATCCAACCACCACAATAAAATCCCACAATAAACCAACCACCACCATCATAACCACCCTCATCCCACTATCACCACAACTCCCACCAATACCGGGAGTAGCGGTATGTCACACGTGTATATCAGAGGCGCCACGCGAGTAATAATTTGTCGATCTTGATAGCACACTGACAATAGCGATATGTTATGAAAGTGAAACTGTTTTCAAAAAAGATGACAAAAAATTTATAAAAATTGAGATATAGTACTAATATTGCTCATTTCTTTTAGCTCCATTGTTGAATATGCCCAACGAATGAGGTGAGCCGAAGGCTATGGATGCATCTAGTCCGTTGATGGGTACAAATACAAGGGTCCGATTTAAGATTAAGAAGCACAAAAATGAGTGATCCTAGCCGGTCATTCTGATCCAAGATAGAGAAAACAGGTTAGAGGTCATTTGTGCGTGAGCTTCAATTTTGGGGTCTACTCTGGGTTTTTTTGGTTCTTCAGTTGTTGAAGTTCTATGTGAGAAAGTTGCTTGGTTTATCGAGGTCTCTGGTTGTAGCTCTGGGCGTCACCATGAGTGAGAAAGGTAGCGAGAGAGAACTGAAGATGGGAGATAGTGCCTTGCCTAAGCGCCAAGTCTAAAGCTGTAATATGTTGTGACAGACCAAAACTTAAAGGACAACTCTTAAAGAAGGCAGCTGAGCTGGCAAGATTAGTTATAAATTCTGTTACAAAATTACTTGTATAAATAGCTAGGTAGAGATCTAGAAGATTCATTGTGAAATTACCTGAAAAACTCTCTTCTGTAATCTTCCTGCAATTTGCAGATTTTTCAATAGAACCCTAGTTTCGTCCGAATTCGATTTGAATTCCTGCGAACTATTCCGCCGCCTGCAATCGACCTCCGCCGTGGCCTAAGTTCGTTGCAATTGGTATCAGTTTTCCAGACAATCGCTTTTTTGTCGCTCTGTTGATCCGATTTCAAATTCTTGACTCTGGCGCGTTTGACAATTGCACAATTGTCTAAGCAAATGGAGTAGAGATTGGGATTCATTGAGCAAAGGATGCAAGATCAACACCTGTTTCAACAACAGCATGATCACAGACTGCAGGAATTGAGTAATCAGATGGCTGAATTGCTTACCAAATTTCCAAGACCTCAAGATCAGGCACATCAAATTGGCCAGCATCAAGATAATCTTGTGCAAGGTGGAAATGATATCAATGAAGGTATGCCTCATAAAAGACAACTCAATTTTGCTCCTAAAGTAGAATTTCCTATATTTGATGGTAGCAACCCTAGAGTTTGGATCAAGAAATGCAAGAGATACTTTGATCTATACAAGATTGCAGAAAATCAGAAATTGAATTTAGTGTCGCTATACATGGTTGGTAAGACTGAATCATGGATATATAGCTATTTGAGTATAAGAGGCAATGTGGAATGGGATGATTTTGTAGTAGATCTATGCGCAAGGTTTAAAGAAAATCTAGGCAGCAATGTGGTAGAAGAATTTAACAAGCTACAGCAGAAGGATTCCTTAGAAGATTACCTGGATTCTTTTGAGAACATAAGGGGCTTGATGCTGCAGCGAAATGCCTTATTGCATGAGTCTTATTTTCTGGACAGCTTCATTGGAGCGCTGAATCCTACTGTTAAGCCTTTTGTTAGAGCTTTGAAACCTACCACCATCTCTGAAGCTATGGAATCGGCTAGATGTCAGGAAGAAAGTTTGAAGGCCGCAAAGATAGCACATAAACCAATTTTAGAGAAGCATGCTTTCAAACCTTATTCACAACAATTTCAAAACTTCAACAAGGCAAGAACTTCAAATTACAACACAAAGTTTACTCAGTCCTTTACTAGCACTACTGGACAGCCTAGAACAAACAGTACTTCTAGATTCAAGAAACTATCTCCTGCTGAAATTGATGAGAAAAGGAGAAAGAATTTATGCTTCACATGTGATGAAGCTTATACCCCAGGCCATAAATGCAAAGGAAAGTTGTACAGTATTGTTCTAGTACCAACAGAAGGAGAAGAGCAATCACAAGACACATTTGACAACAGTATTGACAATAATTTGCATGGCTGCAACCCTGTCCCAGAAGAATATGCAGAAGAGCAATCACATATCTCCCTAAATGCTATTTCTAAACATAATTCTTTTCAGACAATGAGAGCTCATGGGAAAGTCAAAAAAAATATTATTCATATACTGGTGGACTCAGGCAGCACTCATAACTTCTTAGATGAAAACATTGCTAAGAAACTGGGTTGCACAATCACTACTACTTGTCCTTTAGAAATTTCAATAACAAATGAAGATAAACTGGTAACTACTAAAATGTGCAAGGGCTTTCAATGTACCTTACATGGAGTCCAGTTTACTATGGGCGTGATGATTGTGCCTCTGGGTGGCTGTGAAATGGTTCTGGGTATTCAGTGGTTATCTTCATTGGGTCCAAAGATTTGGGACTTCAATAAGCTGAAAATGGAATTCATTTATGAAGCCAAGAAAGTGGTAATTAGGGGCATTACAAAAGGAAACATCTATTGGATTTCAGGCAAAGCATTGAATAAAGAGATAAAGAAAACAAGAGTCAACCAGGGACAACTATTTGCCATCACAGTTCCCTGGAACCAGAAAGTGTACCAAGTGTTGGTAAGGTACCTACCAATATTAAAGCTGTCCTGGATGATTTTGAGGATATATTTGCTGAACCAACTGGACTGCCTCCTCAAAGAGCCCATGATCACAGAATCCACTTGATACCTGAGACAACACCAATAAATATCAGGCCATACAGATACCCAGTTATACAAAAGGATGCTATTGAAAAAATCACTAAGGAGCTGCTGGAATCAAGAGTGGCGAGAGCTAGTCACAGTCCATTTTCATCTCCCATAGTGATGGTCAAAAAGAAAATTGGTCTTGGAGGTTTTGTGTGGATTACAGGGAGTTGAATAAACACACAGTGAAAGACAAGTTCCATATTCCAGTGATAGATGAATTACTGGATGAGCTACATGGTTCATGTACGTTCTCTAAGATTGACCTAAGGTCAGAGTATTGGTAGATAAGGATGCACCCTGAGGATATACACAAAACAGCTTTCAGAACTCATGAAGGCCATTATGAGTTTGTGGTTATGCCATTTGGGCTAACAAATGTTCCATCAACATTTCAGAACTTAATGAATTCTGTTTTTAAGGAGCACCTAAGAAAATTCATTCTTGTGTTTTTTTATGATATCTTGGTCTACATTCAGAACAGCTCTAGTCATGTAGAACACTTAAGACTGACATTGGAAATTCTAAGGCATCACAAATTACTAGCAAAACTGAGCAAGTGTACATTTGGAACTTCCACTGTAGAGTACCTGGGGCATGTGATTTCCTTTGAGGGAGTGGCTACTGATCCCTCCAAGATTAAGGCAATGCTTGAGTGGCCTGCTCCCAGAAATGTCAAAGAGCTGAGAGGTTTTCTGGGATTAACATGATATTATAGAAAGTTTATTAAGGGTTATGAAATTATCAACAGACCCTTAATAGACTTATTAAAGAAAAATGCCTTTCTATGGAAATCAGAAAGTGATCAAGCTTTTGAATCATTGAAACAGTTAATGAGTGAGGCTCCAGTACTAGCCTTACCAGATTTCAGTAAACACTTTGAAGTTGAGACAGATGCTTCTGATTTGGGAATTTGCTCTATACTTTCTCAAGAAATCATCTTTATTGCCTTCATCAGCAAAGCCTTATCTGAAAGAAACAAATCTCTATCAACTTATGATAAGGAGCTATTGCCAATGATACTTGCTGTAGAAAAATGGAAACCTTACCTGACTGGAAGACATTTTATCATCAGAACTGATCACATCAGTCTGAAATACCTGCTGAACCAAAGGATTACAACCCCTTTTCAAAGCAAATGTCTACATAAGCAGTTTGGATTAGACTTTGAAGTACTGTACAGACAAGGAAAAGAAAATGTGGTAGCTGATGCACTATCAAGAGTTCAAGAAGCTGAGCTAAATGCAATATTAATTTCTCAAATTAGATTTGACCTGCTAGACAGGATTAAGCAAAGCTGGATAATTTCTGAATTTCTTCCTATTGTCCAAGAAGCCAAGGCTACACCTACTAACAACAGTAAATTTTTATGGGAAAATGATTCTCTACTCAGAAAAAATAAACTGGTAGTGGGACCTGATCCAGCTTTAAGGCAAGATATTTGTTCATTATTGCATAACTCAGCTTTTGGTGGTCATTCTGGTACCCATGCTACTTATAAAAGAATGTCACAGCTATTCTATTGGAAGAACATGAAGAAGGACATAAGAGTGTGGATTAAAAACTGCAAAATTTGTCAACAGAGCAAATCTATTCAGAAGGCACCAGCTGGTTTATTGTAGCCATTACCTATTCCTGAGGCTATATGGACCAACATTTCTATGGATTTCATTGAGGGTCTCCCTAAATCTAGAGGAAAGGACACTGTACTAGTTATTGTGGACAGACTCAGCAAGCATGCCCATTTCATATTATTGGCTCATCCATTTAAAGCTTCTGAGGTGGCTCAAGTCTATTTTGATCAGGTGTTCAAGTTACATGGGAATCCAAAATCTATAATCACTGATAGAGATAGGATCTTTTTGAGTCATTTCTGACAGGAGTTGGTTAAACTACAGAAAGTGGATTTACTACTGTCAACTGCGTATCATCCTCAGACGGATGGGCAAACTGAGATTGTCATGCCTAGAAACTTACTTAAGGTGCATGACAGGGGAAAATCCAAAGGAGTGGGCCAAGTGGTTACCTTTAGCTGAATGGTGGTACAACACTAACTTTCATACTTCTATTGGAAACACTCCATATGAGGTTGTCTATGGACAGTCACCACATATTCACATTCCCTATGTGAATGGAGACAACCCAGTTGCTAAAGTTGATAGGAATCTGCAAGCAAGAGAGGAGTGCATTAACATGCTGAAGTTTCATATGAAAAGAGCTCAAGACAGGATGAAAAGCCAAAGTGACAAACACAGGACTGACCTTCAATTTGACATTGGGGATCTGATGTATGTTAAGCTTCAGCCTTATAGACAACATTCATTAGCATACAAAAGCTTCCAGAAGCTTGCAGCAAAGTATTTTGGTCCATTTCCCATTACAACAAGAATTGAAGAGGTACTTACAAACTAGAGTTACCTGAATACTCGAAGATTCATCCTGTTTTCCATATTTCTCAGCTCAAAAAGCACCATGGCCCTATTCCAGTGACCAGCTCCCTACCAATCCTGGATGAAAATTTACAAATTAGAGCTGAACCAGTTGCTATTCTAGAGAGGAAGTTAGCCAAAAGAGGAAATGTTGATGCAGTTTATTTCTTGGTACAATGGTCAAATGGAACAGAAGAAGATGCAACCTGGGAGTGGTCAGAGGATTTTATGAGGAGATTTCCCAACTTTCCAATCACAGCTTGAGGACAAGCTTCTGCTCAAGAGGGAGGGATTGTGACAGACCAAAGCTTGAGGACAAGCTTTTCTTAAGGAGGATTGTGACAGACCAAAGCTTAAGGACAACTCTCAAAGAAGGCAGCTGAGCTGGCGCTGAGCTGGCAAGATTAGTTACAATTTCTGTTACAAAAGTACTTGTATAAATAGCTAGGTAGAGATCTAGAAGATTCATTGTGAAATTACCTGAAAAACTCTCATTTGTAATCTTCCTGCAATTTGTAGATTCTTCAATAGAATCCTAGTTTCGTCCGAATTCGATCTGAACTCCTGCAAACTACTCCGCCGCCTGCAGTCGACCTCCACCGTGGCCTAGGTTCATTGCATATGTTTAGTCATAGTGAAATCGATCATGTGAAGAGCTAATTCACCTTATGAACCATGAAAAAAATCAGGTTTTCAATTTTTGTTTTCTTTTCTCTGATTTATTTTCTTTCTTTTTCTCTCTCATTATTTCCATACAATCCAAATGTGTCACATGTTCTACTATTAACAATATTATTTCATAAAATTTCAATTCATTCTAAGACAAACTCATCAAAATTCATTTCTCAAATCTCTTTTTAAACAAAGCGTCGTTTGTAAAAGCGTTTTTATAACTAAGTGTCAATTGTGCTGAAAGCTTGGAGAAAGTCTAAAGCATATGTTAATGATCAATAAACGACAATGTTGTGGGTTATATAACCCTAAGACAAGCAAAAGATAAAAAGACTAAAGTAGCCTTATACTAACATTATACTATACTAATAGCCCCCCTCAAACTCACGATGCTACAGCAATGAGCATGGAGAGTTTGTCAGCTAAGAAGCGGAAGCGCGCAGTGGAATGTGCCTTCGTGAACAATTCAGCAATCTGAAGAGAAGAGGGAACATAAGGCAATGTGATCGTACCGAACTGTAAATGATGACGAGTGACATGACAATCAATCTCAACATGCTTGGTTCACTCATGAAAGACCGAGTTACGAGCAATCTGGATGGCACTCTGATTATGACAGTATAGCGGCGTAGGATGATAGAGAGTGACACCCATATCAGTAAGTAACCAGCGTAACTTAACAATCTCACATGTAGTCGTGGCCATAGTGCTATACTCAGCTTCGGTGGAAGAGCGAGAAATGACATCCTGCTTCTTGCTCTTTCAAGAGATGAGAGAATCTCCAAGGAAAATATAGAATCCAGTGGTGGACTTGCGATTGGTAGGATCACCAGCCCAATCGGCATCAGAGTAGGCACGCAGCTCTAACGAAGAGGATGAAGGAAACAATAGGCTCTGAAACTGAGTACCACGAAGATACCTGAGAATATGAAGAACGGCAGCGCAATGAACTGTGGTAGGAGCAGTGACAAACTGACTGACAACATGAACAGCATGCGCAATATCGGGACGAGTAACCGTGAGATAAACCAAGCTCCCTACCACCGTGCGGTATAGACTAGGATCAGGTAGAGGAGACTCGTCAGACGAAGAATAGCGAGCATTGGTTTCAAGTGGATTGTCAACAGTCCTGTTGTCAGTGAGACGAGCATGCTCAAAGAGATCTGATACATACTTCGACTGTGAGAGAAGGCCTCCTCTATACCCAAAAAGTAACGCAATGAACCCAGATCTTTCATAACCCGAGCCAGGTCTGACTTCAATGATCCAATTCCATCAGAATCATCGTCGGTAATAATCGTATCATCAACATACAATGACAGAAGGATGCGACCTGCACTTGTACGCTTGACAAACAAAGCGGAATCATGCTAACTGGGAAGAAAGCCAAGAGAGGTGATCATTGTGAAGAACTTCTCAAACTAAGCTCGAGGAGCTTGTTTGAGACCATAGAGAGCTATGTGCAGCTTGCACACATGGCCGGGTTGGTGCTCAACACCCGGAGGGGGTATCATATAGACCTCTTTGTGAAGATCACCATATAGAAAGGCATTATTGACATCCATCTGAGATATTTTCCACTGATGAATGGAAGCAACGGCAATCAGCGTGCGGATGGTGGTCATTTTTGCAACTGGCGCAAAAGTCTCTTCATAATCTATACCATATTCCTGTGAATAGCCCTTAGCAACAAGACGAGCCTTGAATCGCTCCACGGACCCATCCCATTTGGTCTTGATCTTATAGACCCAACGCGAGCCAATGGCTCGTTTCCCCGACGGCAACAGTACGAAATCCCATGTGTGAGTCCGATGTAGAGCAGTAAGTTCCTCAGCCATAGCAACCTGCCAAAGGAGATCAACAACAGCCTCTCTGTAGGATAAAGACTCAGACAAAGAATGAAGAGACGCAAGAAATGAAATAAGGGAAGTATAGTATAAAGAGTACGCAAAATTGGGAAGTTTAGTGGACTTACGAGGACGAGTGGACTAATGTAGAGGAGGATGATCCGCAATCTCCTCGGATGGCTGAGCAGTCGTAGTAGGGGAAGTCGGAGGTGTGTGTGTCTCAAGAACCAAAGTATTAGTGGGTATAGCCTCATCGGTGTCAATATCAAAAGGATCAATACGAAGAAGATCTGAATGAGTCGTGTGATGAGAACTAGCGGGAACAGAAAAAAGGAATATGCTCTAATAACACGACAAATAACCACAAAATCAGATCTACGCTTCATAAGATAGACCCAAGTATAACGAACGAAATCATCAATAAAAGAAACATAATACCTAGAGCCACCCATAGTAGACACACAGGAGTAGTTCTCCACACATCAGAATGCACAATATCAAAGGGAGCAAGAGATGATGAAACACTTTTTGAAAAAGCTAAAGCTGAAAATTTTGCAAGTTTACAGCCACTATAATCAGAAATATCATGGGAGGCCAAATTTCCTAAAGCTCCCGTAGAAGCCAAGAAACGCAAACGAGATGCTGAAACATGACCCAAATGAGAATGCCACAAATAGAATTCAGACGATAAATGAGTAAGACGAAAGGAGGATAAATCCACATTAGAGGCAACCACATCCGATACTTTGAGTTCATCCAAGACATAGAGTTTACCCTTCCTACGACCTGTCCCAATCACCCTTTGAGATCGCGGATCCTGCACACAACAAGTGGAAGAAGAAAATGTGGCTAAAAAACCAGATTCGCATAATTGACTGACAGACACAAGGTTTATAGCAAGACTAGGAATATAGTAGACATCATGAAGAGAAATATGAGATGTAATAACATAACCTACTCTTTCCAATGACATAGGAGTGCCATCAGCGGTCATAATGGGAAGAGATGAATGACGAGACAAAGAAACAAAGGATGGAAAGTGAGGAGACATATGGTGGGAGGCACCCGAATCAAGAATCCACGAGGAGGATGATATACTTGAGACTGACGATGAGGACATACCTTTTAAGGAAGAGGCGGACATGGCATGAGGCTGAGACGCAATGAACTTCTGGAAATGCTCAAACATGGACTGATCCACAGACGGGGCAGCAATATCATTGGTGAACTGAGGTGAGCGTGGTGGACGCTGCTGAGGCCGGGGTGGACGTTGTTGTTGCTGCGTTTTGCCTCTGCTCAATAATACTAGGCACTGAGCCTTCCAATGTCCCTTCTGCTTACAAAATGCACACTCTTCTGAAGAAACTTTCACTTATGATTTGGGCGCATTGCCACCGGACGACCGCTGTGAGACAGCAAGCACAGCGGGCGATGCGGGTGATGGAGTCTCCTTGTCAATCTTAGACTTGAGACGAACCTCTTCGGCCAGCAGCTAGTTGACAACAGAATCAACAGAAGGAAGAGGACTGCGGTGAAGAATCGCACCACGCAATCCTTCAAAGTCATCACGAAGTGCCATCAGAAACTGAACCAGTCGCTGCTCTTCACGCCGAGAGATATAAGGCTTCACTGCCCTCAACTCAGTCGATTCAGTTAATGCTAACTGATCCCATAACAAAGACATGGCAGAATAGAACTCCTGAATACTCATACTGTTCTGCCGAAGCGGACGAATATCCATCTCCAATTGATACTGCTTGGCAAAGTTGGACTGAATGTAGAGTCTCTCCAAGATGATCTCATGCCTCCTTCGCAGTCTCATACTTCGTTAGTTGAGCACCGATCAAGTGGGTAACAGAGTTGTTAATCCACGTAATAATCTTTGCATTATCAGTTTCCCAACCATCAACCTGAGTCGCAAAATCAGCTGCCTTCTCATCGGAAGGCATAACACGCACACCCGTCATATAACTCCACATAGATTTCCCACGCAGAAAATTCCTCATAACATAACTCCAATATGAGTAGTTTTTCCCATTCAATTGAACACCAATCGCCTGCAAGGAATCCTCTCTACGACCCGCCATATTGAAAACACCAATCCAAACACTCGAAAAGAATACTCAAACAACTAGAGAGAACCCCCAAATCGAAACCCAAAGAAAAACGTAACTCCGAGCAATTACGGCATCCAAAACGAAGAATCCAGATTCATCAAAACGAAGAACAACCACGAAAATATTTTACTAAGTTCAATCCGCGAGAACAGTGGTTGGATTGTAACTTTCTTCAATCAATCGACGACGGCCATGGATCGGGATGGGGCGTCTGATATCATGAAAGCTTAGAGAAAGTCTAAAGCATATGTTATTGATCAATGAACGGGAATGTTGTGGGTTATATAACCTTAATACAAGCAAAAGATAAAAAGACTAAAATAGCCTTATACTAACATTATACTTGCTAATATGTGCAACAATGACGCTAATGTGGCAAGTTGTTGACATCCATTCAACAACTTGATATAAGGTATTGTTACGAACATCGTCTTATTTTTTAGAAAACGGATAAAGTGTTGTTACCTATAGCGTATTGTCTCTCATGAATGATTTTTTGTTCGCTTAGCTTAAAGACAAGACTTTGTTCGCAACAACAAATTGGTGTCAGTAATTTACCACAACAGCGTCATGGTAGCCGCTATTACGAACAACAGCTTATTATAAAAGCATTTTTTTTCAAATGGCTCTTATTTAAAAAGAGGTAATTCAGAATCTAACTTCAAAAGGAAAGATCGATTGAAAAACAAAAAGAGGGGCAAGTAGTAAAAATTTCACATTTAAACCCATAAAATCCAATGCAATTTATGTATGTCGTAATATATTTTATGTGGCAATGCACTTAACTATTACATAACATTTTGTTAGTTATTTTGAGTATGTATGTAGCGACCCATTTCATGCACTTTAAATAAGTTAGCCTAAAATCCATCACAACTCATTTCTCAAATATCAAAATTCATCAATCCACTGAAAGACAAAAAACCTAAATAAAAAAAAGATAAAACGCTAACATATCATTTTGATTCATTAGCAGACAAAAATTCAAACTCTTACCACTGATACTTTATTATGAGGTTCGAATGGAGCAGTCCCGGATGATATTGAAAGAAATCTGTCTAATATATATATATAAATGTCGGTGATATGGAGTGTGATTATTGTTTGAATAGGTTCATCCAATCTCATACGGGACAGCTAAGGTTGGGAGAAGATGATGGTGGAAGAGAGACACGACAGCAATGACAGGTGTACATAGGATGGGACCATAAGTCAATGAAATGTAAGCATTAATGCATCATGTGACGTTCGATCCATAAACAATTTCCTATGTGATTCCCCATGCTAGCTACCTTTTTCCGTGGTACCATACCATATGCTCCTCCTTCCCATTAGTTGCACTTCCATAAGCATGTTTTTTTTTCGTACCTAATATGTCCTGCTAAAAAAGTCCTTAAAATTATATCATAACCCTAAATATATACACTATGCAGCTCATCTTGGCTTCCCAATTATTGGCACCATGTCTCAAAAGTCCATCTTTGGACATTGCTGCATATCATCATTAAAAGTATATTCATTTATATAAAGATGTCTTTAATATTTTAAATAACAAGTTTCTTCACACTTCCTAAACATCTCTTCCTTTTTTAGACTTTTTTTATTCCATCTATATTCTGACCTTATTAGAAATAAAATTCTAGAATAATGCCACGTCTTTTTTTATCATTAGCGAATGATGTAAAACCATTTGTACAAAAACATAGTAAAACACATTTCCACGTATCAACAACTTTTACTTATTGTATGCATAAAACCAGCCAGGTCGGTGGAGCATCGACAGTGTTATTACAACGTAGTAATTCAAAACCGACCATTGAATGAACCGGGCCGTCCTAGGATTTACCGACCATGCAGTATGTATCGAATCATCTTCTTTTGATCAGAGCCAGACATTAAATCTGGCTGGCTTATGCCACATATTATAATTAAATCCAAGTTTCGTTTCAACCAGTCTTAATAATTGATCTTATCATATTCATTTCCAAGGCATTGGGTTTTAAACTATGTTTAACAGGATAATGATTCGGGGATTTCTTCCATGGTTGCTGTAATTTGTTCCGTCTGTCTTTAAAACCCGAGCATGAATGTCGCCACGTGGATAGTGTCTGAAAGGTAGCACCAAAACTGGGTCTCGTACTCTTGAATATCATGATAATATATAATTAAGACATCTTTAATTTTCAAATGAATAGATAGGGGAATTCAAATGAATATTTAATTTTCAAAAATCCCGTTTGATCATATAATTTATAAATTGTTTCTTGAGTTGAAAAAGTAGGTTTGCCGTTTTACATTAATTTTTTTCATCCGTTTTCTGCATAATCAATTTTTTAAATGAATTTGTTTTAAAAGTTATATTATTTTTGTATAACTTCATATAGTAAATTTCATCATATTGGAAAAATACAAGTTATAATTTATTCAATCCATTTTTTCAACCTAAACTTATTTCAATGAACTGTCAAATACAAAATAAAAAAAGTGTGTGTTCCAAGTCAAAATAGTTCAGATTTAATGTCTACGCGTTTGAATGCTTGAAAAAGTTATTGACTGCTGACTTTTTAAAATTATTTATTTACATTTTTTTTACTTAGAGATACATAATTAAATGTAATAATCAAATTGTATGGTGAGATAAGCAATGGCGTGGTATGAATAAAGTCAAAATATTATTACCATGCGGAAACGACATTAGCTTATGTTGGTAATTGTGTGGTCCTATTTTTATATTATTTCCTTGTATCCCAAGCTTACACAAAACACTAGGTCAATATGCTCATTTTTGTTTTAAAATTGTTATTATTTAATATAGTAGACACTCTTAGTTTCAATTATTTCAAATTAAATATTTATTTTTATTAAGTTCAATTTCATTGGAAAAAGATGAATTTAAAATTGTAATTTGTTAGAAAATTGTGATAAATAAAATGCTAATTAAGAAGCTAAAACACATAATGAGAGTAGCTTGGAGGGGAAGGAAGACTGTCCTCCCATTCTTCACAGCAGTCAACTCATTACACGTGTCACTCCCTCCTTCAACCTCACTCGACTATTTATTGAACTTAAAATCCCTCCTGCTTTTCGAAACTCACCTCTCTCCCAAAACACGCGCTCGATCGGACCTCGCCAATCGTCGCACTCCGATCGCCATTTTCTCCGCCTGATCATCTCATTCCGGGGAAAGGGAAGAAGCCTCGATCCTTGTCGTGTAAGTCGATGCCAGTTTTTAATTTTCAGCTGTTTGCTTCCAATTGTTGATGATCGGTTGAGGTCGAAACTGTTTCTACTTTAGTATGTGATGTGATGATGATGTTTGACTTTGCGTGTTGTACGTTTGTGTCTGTTGTGATGCGTATTTTCAAGTTTGGGGTTCTGGGAAATGTGCTGTGTGAAGTGATTATGGCCTGTTGTTCAGTGTGCTGTAATTGGAGTTGGTGTTTGGAATGTTGAATATTTTAGAAGTTAATACTCGTATGATATGTTTAGGTAGGTTAGGATTTGCTGGTTGTATTGAAATCTGGAGCATATGGGGCAATGCTGCCTGAGTAAATGAGCTGTATCTGACTCCTGTTATTGATTATGAATATAAGTGTATGCTGGAATTCAAAAGGGGTGTGGAAACCTAGTTTAGATGTCAAGGTGCTTTTGTTTGATCTATGATGTGGGAAAGAAGAGGCGAAAGATTTGATGATTCTTGTGCAAATTGTCTGTTATTGTCAGTACAGGAATTTGAGGAGCATCTCCACTTACAGTATTTTATTGGTAACTTTTCGTTGCTTAGTTGTCAATAGGTCTTATAGTAGAGTCATTCATAATTCATTTATTGAGGTGCAGTGTGCTAAGAAGCCTTCTGTTTATTTTGCATCGAGTTGACGAGTTCTTGCTGTTTTGCCAGTTCATACATTTGTTGGTCCTCGTTTTTGTTTTCATATTATCTGCTCTTCTAGCTAGTTTTTCATAAATTAATGTGCATGTGTTTGGTTCTTTCAGTAGAAGTTGTGGCTTGTTGAATGGGGGTTACTTGGTGGAGTCCATTTGGGAAATGTGATGATTTAGAGACTGGGTTTGTCTCTATCATTGCAAAATCAGTTACTTCTGAAGAAGAAGAAGAATGGAAGACTGGTACTGAGTCCAGGAACCTGAATGTTCATGCTGTCGATTCTACTATAGAGAAATCAGGAGCCTCTAGGAAGATGCTGGTTGAGCAATCTATAAGCCTTAAAAGGAAGGAGACGGAGACATCAGAGTCACCTGCACCTCCTACTCTGAACAGAGACAATATGCTGTCTTATAGATCAATTAGCCATAAAAGGGAAGCAGCAGATAAGGACTCACCTAGATCGATTAGCTCAGGTGATCTGACCCCAAAGTCCTCACTCATGATTCATGGTAGTTTTGAGCATGAGGCTGCAGTAAAGCTACAGAAGGTCTACAAGAGCTTCAGGACAAGAAGAAAGCTAGCTGATTGTGCTGTTCTAGTAGAGCAAAGCTGGTATGCTTTACTACTAAAACAATGAATATACTTACAGTTTTGCATGTATACTGTCACCCCATGTATTTAAGTATGATGGTTCTGAATCTGCAGGTGGAAATTATTAGATTTTGTTGAACTCAAGCGGAGTTCAATATCTTTCTTTGATGTTGAGAAACATGAGACTGCCATTTCAAGATGGTCAAGAGCACGAACCAGGGCAGCAAAGGTATTTGCAGAATGATTATGTTATTTATTTTCTTTCTATCATCATGCATACTCTTACCGGTGGACGGCAACTTGATACATTGAGTTGTTTTGATGATAAGGTTGGAAAGGGCTTATCAAAGAATGGTAAAGCTCAAAAACTTGCATTACAGCACTGGCTCGAAGCTGTGAGTTAATTTTGTTCACGAGTATCCAAGTTCAATACATTTTTTGCATCAGTCTGTTGCTCACTCAGTCTTTGAAAACTATTTTGCAACAGATTGACCCACGCCATCGTTATGGACATAATCTGCATTTTTATTATGCGAAATGGCTTCTAAGTCAGAGCAGAGAGCCATTTTTCTACTGGTAAGATAATGATAAAGCTGAATTTATTTTGTTCTTTCAGTTCATTTTAGCTTACTATTATGGTCTGTTCTCAACAAAATTTACTGTTATGCAGGCTTGACCTAGGAGAAGGAAGAGAGATGAATCTTGTTGAGAAATGCTCCCGATCAAAGTTACAGAATCAGTGCATCAAGTACCTGGGTCCGGTATGTTGCGCAATGATTTGGCTATTTGTCATCTTCCAATAGAGCTTTGAAACTTATTAGAATTTTTCCTCTGATTTTTTCTCTCATCCAGATGGAAAGGAAGGCTTATGAAATTGAATTGGAAAATGGGAAGTTCTTCAAGAAGCAAACTGGGGAAATCCTGGACACCACTGGGGGGCCTAAAGGTGCCAAATGGATATTTGTCCTCAGCACATCCACAACCTTGTATGTAGGTAGGAAACAAAAAGGCACTTTTCAACACTCTAGCTTCTTGGCAGGAGGAGCCACATTGGCTGCTGGACAATTGGTTGTTGAAAATGGCGTTCTAAGGGTACAGTTTCAACTTACACTTGCCACAAAATATATCCTGTAAATGGGATCAGATTCATATAATTGTATGTTGTTGTGCTCACAGAATATATTTATTTTTTTGACAGGCAGTATGGCCTCACAGTGGTCACTATAGGCCAACAGAAGAAAATTTCAAGGACTTCATTTCATTTCTAAGGGAAAATAATGTAGATCTCACAAATGTGCAGGTGAGAAATAGAAAGGCTGGTGGTACTGTTTGTTTTCATTATGTATTATTTTACCTGAGAGGAAGTAGAACTTAACGGAAACTGCTACAATTTTTCAGATGACTCCCGTGGATGAGGTCTATCAAAGGCAAAACAGCATCTTGGAGATGAAAATCAACTCGTCCGAAGAAGAGCTGACCCAAAAGGCAACTTTTTCGGATTTGGAGCAGACAAGTGCTCAAGGCTTGGACAAAGCGAAAATCAATTTGGTCAGCGAAGAAGCAAATGCCGCTGCGTTGGAATTTCAGAAGTCTAGAAAACAAAATGGGCAAGGACGAAAATTAACTTATCTGGAGATTCCAACAAGGGATGAGTTCTTACAGATATTAAAGAGAGAAGATGAAGTTGCTGCATCAAGTGGAAACAAATTTTCATTACCTCGTCCGCTGGATGGGTATGAATCCCCAGAGGAGGAAGAAGAAGAGGAACATGAAGAAGCCTCAAAACAAAATACATTTGGCAATGCTGACAACCAGAAAGGTACTCAAATAGAAGCCATCCATGAAAAAATCATTGCAAGAGTAAATTCACGCAAGGACTCATATCAGCTAGGCAAACAATTGTCGTTCACATGGACTAGCGGAGTTGGACCGCGAATAGGTTGTGTAAGGGATTATCCCTCAGAACTTCAAAACCATGCACTTGAAAAAGTAAATTTGTCTCCAAGAAGCGCCCCCATCAGCAGATCACATTCAAACTTCAATCCCCGGCATGGATTTGGTACAGTCACCTCTCCACCTTTTGCCACATCAACACCTCCGGCCACAATGCTTTTCTCGCAAAGAAGTTTGCCTCATTCTTCCACACTGCCCTCACCATTGTGGAAAGCCAATTCACTTGGGATAACCAGCTAGCTTTACCTGAAATTTCATCTATTCTGTTCATTTACTCTGGATAGGAAATCACTCAGTTTAGCCCAGGAAACAGGTAGTAGGAATTCTTTATCATTCTTTTCTTTGTTTAGTGAACTAGCTACGTATCAGTGATTCAAGTTGAGAGTTCATTTTCGCTCAAAGGAATCCAAAACCCTAATTATCTTGTGGGTTCCGGTTTAGGACCTCATAATGCAGAGGATGAGTTTATCAATAGATAACATTTGTTTACATGCGGCTTCTTTGTCTCTGTTTGTAGCCACTCACTCACTCATTCACTATCCATGCAGACCACTGACCACATCTATCTTCATTAGCCCATTCACATCGAACCTCCCTTCTGGAACCATCCTGTGTTGAAATCCACAGCCATGGAAGCTCTCATCACAGCATCCTACCTCACAATCCATCCAACCACAACCAAACTACCTTCACCATTTTCCGACAAACCCATCTCCAAAATCCAATTCAATCCATCACCCACTTCCTCTTTCCCATCAATCAACTCCATTTCAGCTTCAAAATCCAAACTTTGCTGCGCATCATCACCCACCATCACCACCACCGATGCCCTAATCGAGTCATCCGAGCAGGAAACTGAGGAACAAAAATTCGATTGGTACGCTCAGTGGTATCCGATTATGCCTGTTTGTGATCTGGATAAGAGGGTTCCTCATGCCAAGAAGATTTTGGGGATTGATGTAGTGGTGTGGTGGGATAGGAATGAGAATACATGGAAGGTGTTTGATGATGCTTGTCCTCACAGATTAGCTCCTTTATCTGAAGGCAGGATTGACCAGTGGGGTAGATTGCAGTGTGTTTACCATGGTTGGTGTTTCAATGGCGCTGGTGCTTGCAAGTTCATTCCTCAAGCTCCCCCAGATGGTCCTCCGGTAAGAAATTTCTAACATCAGAAACTTATAATAAACGTTAGCTACCTTGTTAGATTATTCTTCATTATGCTGCAATGACCTTTCAACAGGCCTGCCTTATGCTCTAAATTTTAGTCCAGTTTGCTGGAGTTGTGTACCCATTTAGTCGAATTTGCTAGTGATAATTTTCTTAGCAACTCCTTTTGTGGTAAATAGAGTTGTGACTGAAGAATTCCCTTGTCAAAGCAGGCCGCGTTATTAGAATGTAGATGATCACTCAGTTCGGCTGCTACTTTTCAGTTGTCTGAATTTTGTTCAGCTTATCCTCCTCTCCTGAATCAATAATCTTTTTTTGTTGCAGATTCATACAAATAAAAAAGCTTGCGTTGCAGTGTACCCAAGTACAGTTCAGCATGATATTGTTTGGTTTTGGCCGAATTCTGATCCTCGTTTTCAAGATATTCTTTCGAAGAAAAAGCCTCCATACATCCCTGAGCTGGAAGACCCGTCATTTACTAAACTAATTTCTAACAGAGATATACCTTACGGGTAAGCTGAAAAAAAAAAAAACAGTAAACGTCTCGTATTTATTTTCCCAGCAGTTGAGGAGTAGTTTAATCTAATAAACTGTGCCCATCAGGTATGAAGTTCTGGTTGAGAACCTCATGGACCCTGCCCATGTTCCTTATGCACATTACGGAATAATGCCAATGCCAAAAAGTGCCATAAATAGATAAGTACTCGTGATTAGCAGCTAGTCGCTTTTTGCAGATCAATGACTAACAAAACATGTCTGTTTCACAAATAAGCTCGACAGGGAAGGTGGGCGGCCACTGAACATTGAATTAGAACGACTAGACTTTGATGGATTCACTTCTAAGCAGCAGTTTGGCGCGAGCAAGTTCATTCCACCATGTGTTTATCATGCATATCCATTGAAGCTTTCTGAACAAACCAATGGATCAGTACCCACATCTGCCGACAAAAAGGTCCTTATTCCCCACACTCTCTTAATACAATTAGCTTGTTAAATATCAGTTGATTTTTTTTTTTCAGCCCTGTGATTTTCTTGTTTTTATAGGAGTCCTCACCTGTTCCAATACCAAAGCTAGCACACTTGATTTTCATTTGCATTCCTGTCAGTCCAGGCCGTAGCAGGTTGATATGGACCTTTCCAAGAAACTTTGGATTATGGATCGACAAAGTTGTACCACGATGGATGTTTCATATGGGACAGAACCTGATTTTAGATTCAGACTTGTATCTCCTTCACTTGGAGGTAACTTCAACTCCAAGATTCAGCCGTTAACCCGTAGTAGTAATTTCTCATTAACTCCAGCAATATATATTCTGATTCTGATTCTGATTCTGCAGGAGCGTAAGATCATGGATGTGGGCGCCTCCAACTGGCAAAAGGCTTGTTTTGTTCCCACAAAGTCTGATGCCAATGTGGTTGCATTTAGAAAATGGTTGAGGAAATATGGTGGAGGTCAAATCCATTGGGGACCCAAATTCGGTGGTTCAGCTCTTCCCCCCACTCCTCCTCGAGAACAGCTTCTCGACAGGCTAGTCCATCTACAATTCTCCCTTCAAAATCCATTCGCCAACTTTGGCTCTTGTTTATGCACGAGCGCGCATGACTTGAACTCAGTTTGATTTTTTAAGTTTCTCGGCATTCTTTCAGGTACAGGTCCCATGTGGTGAACTGCAGAAGCTGCAGCTCTGCTCACAAAGCCCTCAATGTTTTGGAAATTGCCTTGCAAGTTGCAGCAGTGGCTGTGATAGGAATCGTGGCAGCTACCAAGTATAACGCGATGACTAGAGTGACCAGGTCCGCCCTGGTCACGTCGGGCATTCTTTGCTTCCTGGCATCCAAGTGGCTCTCTCACTTCATCTACAAAACCTTCCACTTCCATGACTACAACCATGCTCTTCGCTAGAGCCTCACAGCTCCACAGACTTCATGTAAAGAAAGCAATGCAGCAGTCAGCAGAATGTAAATTTCGTTTTGTAAAGCATTCTCTTGAGAATCGAAAACGACACAGTTTTAAGTACAAACCGACGCCAGCCGTTTAAGGTTTGATACGTCATCTCCATCTGGGAAATAATAAAAAACAGCAGCTGAAATGTCTCTCTCTCATCATCGTCAGATTGATAGCTTCTGCTTCACTCCAAATCCTCAAAAATCACTGTAACCAAAACCACCAGATCTCATCTCCGCTCCACTGGCATCGATCTGCCTTCCGAAATCTCGGCGGACTCGCATCCATCTGGATCCTGTCGGTTACGAAACCCTAGAATACGGATCTGTGAATCGAAGTCCGATTCTTGATGAAGGACGGGAGTCTGAGCGAGCCGGTAGGTCAGAATGTGATCAAGCTGATAAAAAATGTATGTTTCTCCGTATTCGTTTTCTGTGTGCTTGTTTTCACTGTAATCGCCATCACCTACCAGCCGCCGGATCCATGGCTGGAGTCGTCACCGGCGCTGACCAAGCTCTTCTCTCAGTTCCAGAACGCGACTTACAAGACGGATAATTCGGTTTCGCAGACTGGGGAGGATGATGGATTAAACGGCTCCGCAGTGGAGGGGATTTCTGCTGCTAACGGCGGTGCTATGGCGCCAGTGATTAGCGAGGCTGTGATTGAGAGAAGTGAGGAGAGGCTTGGAAACGGTAGTGTGGGTGAGGGTGGGTGTGGGTTGAGTTCGGTGGTGAATTGTTCGGATCCGAGGGTTTTGATTGCTGTTGAGAGGTTTAATTTGAAGGTTTTTAAGAGCATTATGTTTTTGGAGTATCAGTTACCGGTGGATGGGTCGAAAGGAGGGGAATGTGATGTGTCATGGAGGTTTAGGAACAAGAAGGAGAAGTCTTGGAGGAAGTATAGGGATTTCAGGAGGTTTAAGATTGCTGTTGGCGATGATTGTAAGTATAAAGTTGTTGGTGCTGGCGGATGGCATTCTGGTTTGAATGCCAGGAGGCCGAGGAGTAGGCCTGGTGCAGCTGGTCGAGGGGGTAGGGATGTGCCTACTACCTCAGCCCCATTTCGTGATGATGAGATCAATGACACTATCCCAGTTCTAGGATCAGACAAAGCATTTAGGAATGGGAGATATTTGTATTATTCTCGTGGAGGGGATTATTGCAAGGGAATGAATCATTATCTTTGGAGCTTTCTGTGCGGTCTCGGGGAGGCTCAGCTCTTGAACAGGACTTTCGTGATGGACTTGAGCATTTGTTTGTCTGGAAGTTATAGCCCAAGTAATAAGGATGAGGAGGGAAAGGATTTCCGATACTATTATGACTTTGAGCATCTTAAGGAGACGGCTTCCATTGTGGAGGAAGGAGAGTTTTTGAGGGATTGGAAAAAATGGGAGCGGGGTCACAAGAAAAAGGTCCCTGTAAGGAAGGTGGCGAGTTATAAGGTTACACCAATGCAGCTCAAAAAGGATAAAAGCACGATTTTGTGGAGGCAGTTCGATGCTCCTGAGCCGGAGAATTACTGGTATAGGGTTTGTGAAGGGAAGGCTGCCAAGTATATTCAGAGACCTTGGCATGCCGTTTGGAAATCTAAGAGGCTCATGAATATTGTTTCGGAGATTAGCGGGAATATGGACTGGGATTTTGATGCAGTTCATGTTGTGCGAGGGGAGAAAGCGCAAAATAAGGAACTTTGGCCACACTTGGATGAGGATACTTCCCCGGACAGTATTCTTCAGAAGCTGCAGTCCATCATCCAACCTTGGAGGCATTTATATGTTGCAACCAATGAGCCATTTTACAATTACTTTGATAAATTGAGATCCCATTACAAGGTTCATTTGCTAAATGATTATAGCGAATTATGGTCCAATACGAGTGAGTGGTTTAACGAAACAACAGCTTTGAACGGTGGTCATCCAGTTGAGTTTGATGGCTACATGAGAGTTGCTGTGGACACTGAGGTTCTTTACAGGGCAAAGACTCGGGTGGAAACATTCTACAACTTAACCAAGGATTGCAAGGATGGAATCAATAAGTGCTGATAAGTTGGATCTCTGTATGTACAATTTTTCTCTGTAAAATTTCATTATGTTTGTTTGATCTTTCATTTCTATGGCAGATAATTACTTTTGACAAGCTGGGCTCAGCTCATACAAAGCTTTTATAATACATGCCTGTGCCTTGACCGTTTGTCTCTATTACTGATCTGAATACTCTAGTTCCAAGGGATGCAAAAAAAAAAAAAAAATTAATCCTGTTTCTGGAACCATTGTTCAGCATCCGACTTATGGACTAACATGAACCCAGTTTTTATTTAGTATTACATAAATTATTCTTCTCTTAACTATTCAAATGAAATACATGTATTTCGCTTGATTGCCGAAATTCAATTTCATATCATTTTTCTGATTTAATTCCATATTATTTTCATACATCTTTTGCTGAAATCTTAAACCTTTGAGTTGCAGCTGAAGTATATCTAATTTGGAACATTAAATTGTCAATGGAATTTTTTTTTTTAAGAATGTCACACACGTATAAAACTTTCTAATTGTATGCATTTAATGTTTGTTTCGAATTTTTCATAAAGCGAGATGACATTATTAATATTTATTTTTCATGCAATTGTTGTGGAGAGAGATAGTTTTGTGTTGGTGTCGTTCTTAAGCTCTCTCTGCAACTCCTTTGCGAAACCTAACCCTTTCACCAGTCTCTTCCTCCTCCCTTCCTTGCGCGATTCACAACAAAAATGGGAGAAGCGAAGGCCTCCGGAGGCGTCTGGCTCACCGTCAAGCCCTTCGTCAATGGCGGGGCTTCCGGCATGCTCGCCACCTGCGTCATTCAGCCCGTCGATATGATCAAGGTTACAACCGTACTTGTCAACAGATTTATCACTTTCTCTCACTATTTTGACCTGAAATGAGTCACCTTTTTATGGGATCAGATGGGACTGATGATGTTTGTTAGGGTGTGGGTACAGGTGAGGATCCAGTTGGGTCAAGGATCGGCAGTTTCAGTCACCAAAAACATGCTTCGCGATGAGGGTTTAGGAGCATTTTACAAGGTTAGTAGAAAACGCATGTTTTTAAAATTATTATTTCAATTTCATTTTCAGGTTGAGACGCTGTGTGCTGGAGTTGATTGCATTTGTTGGTTTAGATGAATAACCAATTACTGATGATTTGATTCACGGCACATTTATTTCATTTGTGTAAGAGCTTCTTCTTAACTTGTACAGTTTTCTGTAGGCTGATGCTTCTGTTTGGTTATTTGTACAAGTGTTGTTGTATACTTTGTCTACTACATTAACATGAAATCAATTCCTCTAACACTGTTCTTCCGATTCTTTGCTTTTCTCTTATCTTGTTATCATTGATGAAAGTGTTCGATGCCAGTGGAAGTGGTCTTATGTTGATTTGGAATCGCTTTTGTGCAGGGACTTTCTGCTGGATTGCTCAGGCAAGCTACTTACACCACCGCAAGGCTCGGAACATTCAAGTAAGTACTCATCATGTCTTAAGTTTGAAAGAATCGAGTAAATCAATTGTGAACTTTACATTTCTAAACTTAATGTGCTGCTTGGCGCCTCCCATCATATTACTCTATTGCATTTTCATCAAGGCACTGTGTCATAGAGTATAAAAGTCCTGAAGAAGTCTGACTTATAATTTTTTATTTTTGCTGTAAAGGATTTTAACTAACAAGGCTATTGCTGCCAATGACGGGAAACCCCTGCCCCTCTACCAGAAAGCTCTTTGCGGTCTCATTGCTGGAGCTATAGGAGCCAGTGTTGGTAGTCCAGCAGACTTGGCCCTTATCCGTATGCAGGCTGATGCGACCTTGCCTGTCGCTCAGCGCCGTAACTACACAAATGCATTCCAAGCCCTCTACCGTATTGCTGCCGACGAGGGAGTTACTTCTCTATGGAAAGGTGCCGGTCCCACTGTTGTAAGAGCCATGGCTCTTAACATGGGAATGCTTGCATCTTATGATCAAAGTGTTGAGTTTTTCAAGGACAAGCTTGGATTTGGTGAAGGTGCTACAGTTTTGGGTATGTTTTCTTTCCATCATTTCAGAAGCTATCACCAATCTTAGGCAAGTTTTAGAAACATGTACGAGATATTTCAGTCCCATTCAACTAAATATCTAAAACCTGTAGGCAGAAAAAAATGCAAAAGTATAGAACATCTCGTAGTCAAAATACATGTGTGGTTCTAATATTCCATCGACGTTGGCCAACCCACTTGTCATGTGAACGATTAGGTGCAATTTGTGTCAAAAGACATGGACTACTAGTGTTTCACGGTTTTGGTTTTCTATATGTAACATGTGATATCTCAATTACAGGGGCAAGTAGTGTTTCTGGCTTCTTTGCGGCAGCTTGCAGTTTGCCATTTGATTACGTGAAGACCCAAATACAAAAAATGCAACCGGATGGTCATGGGAAATATCCTTACACTGGCTCATTGGACTGTGCTATGAAAACTCTCAAAGCTGGAGGCCCTTTCAAGTTCTATTCAGGCTTCCCTGTTTACTGTGTCAGAATTGCTCCCCATGTCATGGTAATTGGTACAGAACTATCTCATTCTCCTCCTCCCCTCAAAAAATGTACACTTAGTGATCATTTTCTATATGTTCTATAACAACATGAAATGACTCAATATACAGGGGTCAGTCGTCGCCTTTTATTGGTTTTGATCTAAATGTTTGTGTGGTGCGCAGATGACATGGATATTCCTGAACCAGATCAACAAGGTGGAGAAGTCATTCGGTATGTAGTTAGTAGATATCTTCATCATTTTGTTGGGTTACATTTGCTAGCTGCTCTTGAGCAACTTCATGCTATTTTAAGCCACATTGTCTTACCATAAAATGACTGTCGGATGACATATTTTCTGAAGAGATTCCCATCTTTGGTTCACTCTCAATATCATGGACATTTTGTAACCAGCAAAAGTTAAGAATTTACAAAGCCACCTTGAATGGCCGCGACAACCTCAACTAGGAAATATCTTCCTAAGCTGGCTGCTGCAGCTCTTCTCTTTGTGCTGCAGATGATCTAGCCGTCCATTTTACATCCCACGGCTCAGATTGTTTGACAAAATCGATTTAAAAAGTAGAAGTGAAACGCCTTCTCAATCTTCTTTAGCTGCAATGCGACAGGAGAGAGAGATTTTAACCGGCTTCTCAGGAGCTCGCGTATTTGATTTCTTTACAAGAGAGCAAAATGGAGGAGAAAGTAGAGGAGTGGTGCTTCGATGGGGCAACAGGAAGAGGCTAAGCTCAAGAAGACCAACCCCATTGTTGACACAAATCCAGAAGACCAACCCATTAATCCATGTTTGGCCAAAGCTGATTGTGTCGTTGTCTAGTAAAGAAAAAGAGGAAGATTTCATGGCTATGAAAGGTTGCAAGCTCCCACAAAGGCCTAAGAAAAGAGCTAAATTGGTGCAGAGAAGCCTGCTCGTGAGACATATATTTCAATCTTTGTCTTGCTTGGATGAATGTGTTGTATCTCCATCATTTTGAGTCATTATTGCGCATTCTTGTTGCAGTTGGCGAGTCCCGGTGCTTGGTTGTCTGATTTATGCCAGGAGAGGTACGAAGTCCGTGAGAAAAAAGCATCCAAGAGGGTAAGCAACTTGGGATCAAAATCCTAGTGCTATACTTTCGCGGGAAATTTGGGTACTTTATAACTCGGGGATCAAAGTAAAGCATCAATTGGAATATGTTTTTGTAATGCTTGTTTTCTGGTTTTTTAACGCAAAGACCTAGAGGATTGAAAGCCATGGGAACCATGGAAAGCCAATCAGAATGAAGCTGACCTTAACTTGAAGTAGTCTGGAGTAGAGCAGGAAAACCCATTAATCACAGTGATTGAAATTTGGTGGAGGCAAAAGCCCATCCATGTTCTCTCTCTCTAGTTTGACCTCTCTTGCAATGTGTTACTTTCTCTGGTCATGAACTCAGAATCTCGTCCAATTTGGCAGATTCGGAGTCATCAACTGAACCTTAAAAAAGTAGAAAACATGGACCTGGGCTTGGGAATGGCTCTGTGATGCTTCTTCCTTCCATACCTACTTGCTCTCTCAAGACATCATCTTTTGTTGTTGCTGTTGTTGTTGTTCTCCTCCTCCTAGCTGGTATGGTGCCATCAGGACACATTCCATTAAAAATGCTGCAGCTATGTTATTGAATTTGGCCTTCTCTGGACTTTTAGGAAGAGTTTCCGCATCTGCTATCAAATTTTGATTATTTCTTTACCATTCAAAAGCATTCCACAGATAGAAAATGCTGTGTGAAGCAGGCCTTTAGCGATGACCATAAGAGGATTGGGCTGCTTCCTCGTCCAACGGCTGCATATAGCTTTGTCAGATGGACGGTTGAAATGCTCTCACAAAAATCAAGATTGCGTCTATTTGGCTAACAGGGCTTGAGCCTCAGGGTTTGGACATTCATCGCAAAGTATGTTCTCTCTCTCTCGCGATCGAAAGCTCTGTGCAGCTTGTCTTCGCTTCTCCGTTCACTGTAATTTGTAGCTTGCAATCCATGCGAGATTGTTGAAGGCTGCGTCCCTGCGTTGGCTCCGGTTGAACGCTATAATAGCTAGCAGTATGAGAAGAGAGAAGTGAGCTTGTAACAGACGGTGTTTTTCGACTGGGTTCTGCAGATCTAATGCAAACCGAGCTCCGACATAGAGTTCAACGTGGATGTAGGTTCTTTGGAACTGAACTATGGAAAAATTAAATGTTCTTGTTTTTTTTTTTTCCTATTCTTGTTCGATCTACTAGTGTAAGTTCTGTAGTTGAGTTTAGCAGCATAT
Organism: Umbilicus rupestris; assembly: GCA_963678935.1. Lineage (NCBI taxonomy): Eukaryota > Viridiplantae > Streptophyta > Magnoliopsida > Saxifragales > Crassulaceae > Umbilicus > Umbilicus rupestris. Next base: position 10,545,208 of record OY787623.1, on the reverse strand, counting down.
TAGGGTTACTACAGAAAATTTAACCTTTTTTCTTCAAAAATGCCCTGCTGTTGTAATTTCTTTATCATTAGTTGTTTTTTGTCGATTTGTAGATTTTACGGTAGAGCGAGTGCTGATATAATATATATCCTATACATGACGATGATGAGTTCGTATCAAGTTGTAAAAGATAATTTCAATTAATAAACCATCTTTTACAAAAATGATTTGTAGAAATCATGAGAGATTAATGAGATTGGTTTTAGTGACAAATTGACTTCTACTAATAAAACATTTTTGATGAAACGGTTTATCAGCCAGTGGGTCCCACATTTTTCTCCCATAATACCCCACTAAAATACCTATTCCAAACTCGTATATACATACTATATACACTATAATTATTTTAATTTTTGATAATAAATATTTTTTTATTTTTAAAACATAACAATTAAAAAATAATTATTGATTTAAAATTATTTATAAATTAACATTAATATAATATATATATATTATATTTAATGAGATATTATCGTCAATTCAAAATAATTTATAAATTAAATATATAACACATATTTTTTTAAATATGAATACATTATTGATTAAACAAAAACTAAGTTATACTCAACTTATATATAATACATAAATTAATATTACTACATTTTATTAAAAATTATGTATGAATCTATTTTACAGTGAGTTGTCTATTTTGTGTTTCGTAATGTATTGTCAAATCTATTTAGTGTTTGTAATGTATTGTCAAATCTATTTTTGTTCACTAACTTTTTGGATAACAAATTTTTTAAATGTATTGTATTGTCAAATCTATTTTTGTTCACTAACTTTTTAGATAACAAAATTTTAAACGTATTGTATTGTCAAATCTATTTTTGTCCACTAACTTTTTGGATAACAAAATTTTTAAACGTATATTAATTAGTCTATATAATAGATAAACTTATGAGTAGCAAGTTACTCACTCACACTTCTTTTAGACTATCATATCTTTCTATCATGGATAATGCTCATTTTGTTTCATTTTCAAATAGCCCGTCATACGGGAATGATGTTCGCAGTGAGGAAAGCTATCTCATAGTACTACATCAACCAATGACCACTGTAGGGTTCCAAGTACATATGATATCTACATTGATCAATTACCTGCGGTTATGCATCACTATATTTCTGACATTGTTGACGTTGCACCAGATGGTCATTGTGGATTTAGGGCTATAGCTGCACTAATCGGATTCGGTGAAGAGGGTTGGATGCAAGTACGATTGGATCTTATTGATGAGATTCAGCAAAATGAGGCTCAATATGATGTCATTTTTCCAGATAACAGTACAGCAGACAATCTACTATTTTTGCTAGATTATTTTGAGAAACCGGCACCTGAGAGGCATTGAATAGAGTCTATGACTTTGAGAATCGTCATCGCATCAAAGTACAACATTGTACTTCATACATTTGGTAGAACTAATTGGAGTTATTTTACCCATTTGCCATTAAGATCCCCTCCGGTTAAAGACAACGAACGCATGGAAATAGCTATCAGACGCTTTGGCAATCACCTCGTGCAACTTTTTTTACACCCTTATCATCCGGTGCCACCTGTACCAATGTGGTGGTGGGATCCTTCATCGTACGAAGCTAAAGGATGGACATCTTCATATAAAATACGTGCTGATTTATGGCGCGAAATCACAAGCACGGGGCTTCCAGGAGCACAATTTGGAGGAAATATTGATTAGATATGTTTACTTTTTATGTATTTATTTTTAGCATTGTTGTATGTTTTTTATAAATCCAAATTAATGTTGGGCTAACCAATCAAAACATATACATTATAAATTAATAATATATACAATAAACACATAACACAATTTTTCAAATATGAATATATAACATATTATTAATTAAACGAAATAAATTATTATTCGCCCTAAATAAAATTAAACTATTTTCTAAATATAAAGCATAAATAAAATTTGTCTAAAAACTATTTTACTACAATGGAAATTTTGTTTATTTAGTTACACACTCACTCCTAATTATAAGTTTTATTAAAATTTTAAAAAACAATCAAACACAATATAATTTTTTTAAATATTGCTACATATTTTATTTTTTACTATTAATTATTATAGAATATTTTCTGATTAATAATAATAAATTACTAGGGAATGTAAAGAATATATAATCTTATTCTTTACATTCAATTTACTCATATGTCCTCCTTCTTTCACTTAATTACATTTAATTACTCTTATTATCATTTAATTGAATTTTAGAGAATATATAATACTTAATTAAAGATATAATACTAATTGAATGTAATTAAGTGAAAGGAGGGCATATGAGTAAATAGGCAAATCGATTTTGTCTTGGGGGTGCGATGAGCACCTCCCTTTGATTAGGAGCTAAACAATAAGGCCCCTTCTCCTCACACCTCCCGCACCCCCCACCGACCATACACCCATCCATGTGTGCCACATTTTTTCCCATTTTACATTCACAAAAATATCTACCTCAAACTCATATATACATACCCTATATAATTATTTTAATTTTTGATAATAAATATTTCTTTTATTTTTAAAAATTAAAAATTAAAAATAATTATTGATTTAAAACTATTTATAAATTAACATTAATATATATTATATTTAATGAGATATTATCGTCAATTCAAAACAATCTATAAATTAAATATATAACACATATTTTTTAAATACGAATACATTATTGATTAAACAAAAACTAAGTTATACTCAACATATATATAATACATAAATTAATATTACTACCTTTTATTAAAAATTATGTATGAATCTATTTTACAGTGAGTTGTCTATTTTGTGTTTCGTAAGGTATTGTCAAATTTATTTTGTGTTTCGTAACGTATTGTCAAATCTATTTTTATCCACTAACTTTTTGGATAACAAATTTTTTAAATGTATTGTATTGTCAAATCTATTTTTGTCCACTAACTTTTTGGATAACAAAATTTTTAAACGTAATGTGTTGTCAAATCTATTTTTGTCTACTAACTTTTTGGATAATAAAATTTTTAAATGTATTGTCAAATCTACTTTTGTCCACTAACTTTTTGGATAACAAAATTTTTAAACTTATTGTATTGTCAAATCTATTTTTGTTCACTAACTTTTTGGATAACAAAATTTTTAAACGTATATTAATTAGTCTATATAATGGATAAACTTATGAGTAGCAAGTTACTCACTCGCACTTCTTTTAGACTACCATATCTCTCTATCATGGATAATGCTCATTTTGTTTCATTTTCAAATAGCTGGTCATACAGGAATGATGTTCGCAGTGAGAAAAGTATATCCGACAAGAATCGAGATTATACATCCGAATTTACCACAAACCAGGTTAGTATTATTATTGTATGCTTATTTAGTATTTAATTTTGAAAGAAAAAAATTATAAAAGTAGTAAATTTCATCATAATTGTTCGTCATTTGTGTAGATATTTGAAAATAGAGAAGATATGCTAAATTGAATGGAGATGGTTGGTTTAGAAATGGCATTGTAGTGGTGATTAAAAATTCTGCAAAAAAAAAAAAAGGTGGTAAGATGTCGAAGTATATTCTTGCGTGTGAAAGAGGAGGGAAGTACAAACCTCCCTTTCTAGTTGAAGAGACATCTCACATAAAAAATACCGGAACCAAAAAATGTGAATTTCTGTTTGAGCTAAGTGGTCGACCAATAGCTCCAGAAGGTGTCATGTGGGGTTTCAGGGTCATATGTGGTATTCACAACCATAAGGCAGCAGAGTTCATGGATGGTCACGAGTACCCGTTTAGGTTAAAACCAATGGAGAAGCAACTTGTGCTGGACATGGCCAATAGTACTGCACCTCGTGAGATTCTTAGTATTCTGAAACAAAAAGATTCGTCAAACAGTACTGGGATAAAATGCCTTTATAATATAATTGGTAGAAACAAATCTGCAAAACGGAGTGGTCTAACTTATTATCGTCACTTTTCTATTCCAATTCCTATAATAAGTATCCATGCTCATTGGAGGAGGTTATCAATGCACGTATATGAGCAACGTAATGAGGAATCACGACGAAATAGGACATCTCACGTTGTTGAGATATTAGATAAGATGAATCCAGAAATGCGGGACCATATGATAGATCGGTTTCTTGATATGGCAGATTCATCTCAAAGCACAGTTCGAGTCCCTTTGTACAATATAGAGCGTAAAGGTCGACCTAGTGACAAAGACGAGTGAAACAGACTCCGCATGCCTTCTTGTGGATATGTTCACTTCAGGATCTGGGGCAATCAGAAAAATGTAACGTCTCCAAAGAGAGGCCGACATAAGAGGGGATCTGGGGTTCATAGTACTACATCAACTAATGATCACTCTAGAGTTCCGAGTACATATGATATCTACATTGATCAATTACCTGCGGTTATGCATCACTATATTTCTGACATTGTTGACGTTGCACCAGATGGTCATTGTGGATTTAGGACGATAGCTGCACTAATCGGATTCGGTGAAGAGGGTTGGATGCAAGTACGATCGGATCTTATTGATGAGATTCAGCAAAATAAGGCTCAATATGATGTCATTTTTCCAGATAACAATACAGCAGACAATCTATTATGTTTGCTAGATTATTTTGAGTAACCGACACCTGAGAGACATTGCATGGAGTCTATGACTTTGAGAATCGTCATCGCATCAAAGTACAACATTGTACTTCATACATTTGGTAGAACTAATTGGAGTTGTTTTACCCATTTGCCATTAAGATCCCTCCGATTAAAGACAACGAGCGCATGGAAATAGCTATCGGACACGTTGACAATCACTTAGCCCAACTTTTTTTACACCCTTATCATCCGGTGCCACCTGTACCAATGTGGTGGTGAGATCATTCATCGTACGAAGCTAAAGGATGGGCATCTTCATATAAGATACGTGTTGATTTATGGCTCGAAATCACAAGCACGGGGCCTCCAGGAGCACAATTTGGAGGAAATATTGATTAGATATGTTTATTTTTATGTATTTATTTTTAGCATTGTTGTATGTTTTTTATAAATCCAAATTAATGTTGGGCTAACCAATCAAAACATATATAATATAAATTAATAATATATACAATAAACACATAACACAATTTTTCAAATATGAATATATAACATATTATTAATTAAACGAAATAAATTATTATTCGCCCTAATTAAAATTAAACTATTTTCTAAATATAAATCATAAATAAAAATTGTCTAAAAATTATTTTACTACAATGAAAATTTTGTTTATTTAGTTACTCACTCACTCCTAATTATAAGTTCTATTAAAATTTAAAAAAAATGAAACACAATATAATTTTTTAAAAAATTGCTACATGTTGTATTTTTTATTTTAATTCTTACTATTAATTATTATAGAATATTTTCTGATTAATAAAAATAAATAACTATGGTAAAATTAATGAAATTTTAATTATCATTTAATTGAATTTTAAAGAATATATAATACTTAATTAAAGATATAATATTAATTGAATGTAGTTAATTGAAAAGAAGAGGGCATAGAGTAAATTGATAAATAAATTTTGTGTTGGGGGGTGCCATGAGCACCTCCCAACAGTAAGGATCAACTTGATGAACAAGAACAAGTTGGATGATGCCCAATAATTGCAGAGACATGTTACATCCGACCACGCCCAACTGGAAACCAGTAACATGCTTGTAAAACCAGCCGACCTCTATACCCAGATGCAGAACAGAAGAAGAATCTCAAACACCCAGAAACGCATCGAATCTTGATCAACAGGATAGGAAACCTTGTGTGATCAGATTCAGCAACTGATATCAAATCGATTCTGGGCAGGAAAGTAGATATCAAATCCATTATTGAATTTCTAAGAAGCAATTCACATACCCTAATTCCAAGAACAGCAAAATCACCCATCAAACTGAAAGGGAAATTCATCATCCATTAGCAAACCCTAATCTAATCGGAGTGCAGGCCACTGTAATAGTAGTAGCGATATTCATCATCGTCGGAGGCGGAAGAAGAAGAAGAAGACGAGGAGGAGTCCGAGTCGCCAGGGTAGTAGCGAGGGTATGAAGTCGGGTAGGGCGAGAGGCAGCAGACGGTCCAGATGCAGAGAGCGAGACGAGTGAGCTGCCGAAGAGGGAAGCATATGACGAGATCCAACAGCTGATCGCTGCTCAATCTCTCAGGCAAGCAAGCCATCACCTGCCATGCGTCCGCCGAAGCCCTCGCCACTGAGATGACGGCCATGCTGTTGAACACCATTTTTCCTCTACACCATGGCTCTGGGTTGACTCAGGTTTTCTTCTCTGAATTTAAAAAAGGGACCTTTATCCTATCGATTCACTCCTATCCTATCTAAGCAACAACTGCAAATGTTCTTGTTTTATCAGACGGTTACAAAGATGCAATCTTTGTCGTTATCGAGGCTCAGAAGTTGGAAAGGAAACGTATTAACCCAAACTGGGCAAGAACTTGATATACTGATTGCTACTTATTGGTCTGCTGGAATGACCATGTAAACAATCCTCTGCCACTGAACGTGACCCCACCTCAGTTTCAGGTAGTTGGTAGAGGCCTGTTGCACAAGATTCAACCCACATACAATAATGACCACAAATCATAACGCCCCTATCATTGGAGGAAGCAATGTCGTTACCTCAGCCAATTTAGGATGTATTATTTTGTATTTATAAATTATATTTATATTTATTTATAAGTATAAGTATACTTTTCAAATTGTTATTTTTAAAAATTGACTTTCAAAATTTGACATGCACCCAAATTTTCTTTATAATATATCATCTTTTTAGAAAAATCACTTTTTTGTAAGAGTGCTTTTTCAAAAAGCTCAAATTTTAAATCAGCGCTTAGCCGGTTCATTTGTGGTATTTTTTCAAAAGCCGCTTTTACGTAGAGCGGAAAAAAAAAAACTTCAACAAGAGCGACTATGTGAGAAGATGAACTCAGAGGACACTAAGCTCTCTCGGTCATTCTAATTCAATGAAAACCGCTAAAAGAAAAGGCCAAAAATGATTTTTCAAAAAATATAGTATATTGACCATTTGAAATTGTCCTCGTGAGTGTGGTTTATTGTCAAACTTTACACTAAAATATCGACTTGTTTTGATTTTTCACGTGTAAGATGTATATACATATTGGCTCCACAAATGTCAATCCAAGCTTGTTTGATGGCTTTGATTCATCCACATTTGAGGAGGGTGGAGGATGACAACAAATGTTTTTATTTCTTAATAGGTCAAGTAAGAAGATCGATCTTAGGGCCTGTTCTTTTGAGCTATAATTTATAACACTTAAGTTAAATTAAGTAAAGTTAAGTACACTTAAGTAAAGTTAAATACACTTAAGTTAAATTAAGTTAAGTATATTTCTGTATGCCTTTCATTACCACCACCACCACTATTCATCACCATCATCACCACCACCACCACTATTCATCACCATCATCACCACCATCACCACTATTCATCACCGCCACTATTCATCACAATCACCACTATTCATCATCACTACTATTCACCACCACCAGTATTCATCACCAACCGTCACTATTCATCACCGCCGTCACTATTCATCACCGCCGTCACTATTTCATCATAGTCGCTATTCACCATCACCACCACTATTCATAACCACCACTATTCATGGTGGTGGCGGTGATGCGTTGTGGTGGGTGGTGGTGGGTTGTTGTTGTGATGGTGGTGGTGGTGGTGTTGGGTTGTGGTGGTGGTGGTGAGTTGTGGTGATGGCGGTGGTGTTGGGTTGTTGCGGTGATGATGAGTTGTGGTGGTGGTGGTGGGTTGTGGTGGTGGTGGGATGGGTGGTGGTGGGTTGCGGTAGGTTGTTGTGATGGTGGTGGTGTTGGGTTGTGGTGGTGGTGGTGAGTTTTTGTGATGGCGGTGGTGTTGGGTTGTGGTGGTGATGATGAGTTGTGGTGGTGGTGGTGAGTTGTTGTAGTGGGTTGTGATGGTGGTGGTGGTGGTGGTGATGATGGGTTGTGGTGGTGGTGGTGGGTGTGGTGATGATGGTGGTGGTGGTCGATTAATGTGGTGGTGGTGGTGGTGGTGTGTTTTTGTGGTGGTTGGTTGTGGTGATGAATAGTAATTTAAGTACTTAAGTTAAGTTAAGTTAAGTTAAATACATTTAAGTTAAATTAAGTACACTTAAGTAAAATTAAGTTAAGTTAAGTACTTAAGTTAAGCTCAAAAGAACAGACCCTTAGTCTGTAAATACTGATTCAACTAATATTAAAACTATGAATCAAGTTTTGATTAGGTTATGTTTTTGTTTCAAGCTTAGACTACAGGTTCAGTGCAAACAATACTTGAGTAATCAGTCTAACAGGCCTAAAACTAAGAACACAATCATTTAACGAGGAAACCGGCAAACTGCCGGAGGAAAACCTCACCGGACCTCAAGATAGAGGACCCGCATTAAAACCTTCACTAATCAACAAATGTTCAGATACAAGAGCAGGCACGCAAAGACATTCAGAAGCTACCAAAACTCTATATGAGATCTAGGACTATCCTAGACTAGAGTGGTGTGAAGAGGAACTTCCCTGCGATCTTCTTCTGCCTCAAGGAGATGAGTTGCATCAACCTTTGATGGCGCTTCCCTTGTGTGCAGCAGCCTTCAAGACTCACCAGGAAAGCTTTTGAAGAGGCTGGAAAAATGGGAGGCTCCTCTGGGAATCGATCGACCTGAGAATCGATTGTCTTCACCAAAACCTTGAACCCTAGATTTTCCCCCCTCTATTTCCGCTCCTTTCTGCCAGGGAAAACTAGCCAATAGACTGTACCTCTCAAAAGGACCAAAACGCATCACTCCTTCCCTTCTCCAAACTTCAGATGGGTCCTCCAAGTTTGAATAATTACAAAGCAAAAAATGGGAGAACTTACATGACATAAGGCGCTGGAATTTTGGATCAAATAATTCAACATATGTCCTCCTGATCCAAAAAACCAGAAGCAACAAGCTGCCTTTTAACCCTTTTAAGGACAGACTCAGTTATAACACTAAATTAACCCTGCATTGCCTGAATTTTTCTCTGACCATTTGAATTCCTAGTGAGGTTAATCCGGGTAGACCCTCAACCGTCCTTGACAATCGTATGTTTAACCCTTTATAGATGTCAGATATAAATTTCAGGGGTCAAATTGTAGTCAAAAACAATTTATAGACCTTGGTAAGCCAAGGGTCGATCCTAGGAACAGGTGTGTGTATATACCAGCTAGCAAACAATATGTTCAGCTACTCCTAATGGAAATTCTGAATTTAGTTCTAAATATTGATAATTGTCCTTGAAATTTCAAGTGTCTCTACTTATGCAGATTTGTGAACTAGCAGTTGCTGCAGCACACTCTTGTTCACTTAAATGTAGGCACAACAGACAATGAATGGGACACAGATTTGTTCACCCAGTTCGGCCAATCTGCCTACGTCTGGGGAGGACCTTTCTCCAGTCCTCAATCCACTCAACCAAAGGTCCAAAGCACACTTGGTTACAACGCACGCAACCTATGCTACTTTAACCCCGTGTGGACTACACAACACAATCAGAACAAGCTCTGATTTGTGTTAGCACACCCTCTACAATATGTCAGTCTAGAATAGCTACAATTCTCTTCAAGAACTCAGCCTATTCTAGCCTACACTACTCAGCAGGGTTGCTGCAGCAACAGCTGTAACACCAGCTGAAGCACTCTGTCCGCGTCGCTCCAAGGCCTCCTGCCGAGCCGATCGAACCACTCCAAGAGCGCTGCACACTCTGAGTAACTCCCCCTCACTCAGTGACCACCTGCCACTAGTGAGTTCTTCCGCACGAACCTCGACCGAGCCTTCCACCCGTCAGTTCCTCCGCGGCTGCCTTTGATCAACCAACAAGCTCCACAGCTCTGAATTGGCTTCCAGATCAATGCACGAATCAGTCTCTGCAAGACCTGATTCTCCTCTGCAATGCACACCTCAGCTCTGCGCTCAACGCTCTGCCCGTGTATGTTGATCGAAGAACAACTCTCGTAGCACACCCAGAAAATCCTCTCTCTGAATTTCGTGTCTACTCTCGTGTATCACTCAGCTTCGATCACCCTCTTCAGCCCTCGAACCTTCTGCTTAAATACCCTCACCACTTTAAGCAATTTCCAGGTTTAGGCCATTGACCCACAAGATCAATTATCTCCTAAAATCTAGGAGATTAGATTTGATTAATATCTTGAAGCATATCTCCTTCTCTGACTGATAATCCTTGCTGAAATATGCTCAGCAGCATTTTAGAAATTCTTCTAAGCACTTTCACAAAGCTGCCAAACCTTCAAAACTCACCCAGCACAAAACTGTTATTCGGACAGTTGAACTAGCTCTTGAACCAGCACCTGCTGCAGCATCCCCTGCTGCATCTGTTGCTGGTTTACTTCTGCTGTATACTTCTGCTGTCCTCCTTGATTGATTGAGCTGCAGCAGCTCCTTGTTCACTCATGCTGGTTTTGTCAAACACTGCCATACTTGCATTATCAATCTCCCCCTTGGCATTTTGACAAAACCTTAAGGCCAATGCACTCTTCTGAAAACCAGAAACGAAATACTCTAAATAAAATTAATAGAGAGTAAGTAGATGAGGCCACACTCGGCCATAGCATACTGACCACGCAGGGTCAAACAAAATGTATCAATATTCAGCAGCACATATAAATCTTCTCTCCCCCTTTTTGTCATAGATGCTCAAGGGGCCTGCTCCTCATCCTCCAGGAACTCCAAGTCTCTGATGAGGCTCCTGATCTGTCCCCGCCTGGCATCTCTCCTCTTGGCTTCAGCATCAAGAATAGCCAGCTCAGACCGGAGGTGGCACACAATCCTGGCACGAAGAGCAGACTGGATTGTGGCAGCAGGGGGAAGAGATTCCTCCACGGGAGCTGGAGCTGAAGAACCACCCATGAGAAGATCCTCATAGGCAACATCCACTGCATGTTTTCCCTTGAATAATTTGTGATCAACAGTAAAGACCTGCAGCTCCTCAGATAAACCTTCAGTAATCGCTCCGAACTCTGGGTGCTGAGATACCATGATCCCATGGATGAGGGAGGGCAGCACAATAGGCTTGCTGGAGGAGGCACTCCCGGCATGTGTAGCAAGCTGAGGGAACATCACACTTCCCAGGCTGATCTTCCTTCTCTTTCCAATAGAATAAAGAAGGTTAGCAAAGTCTTTGCTGACCTTCCCTCTGTGAGAACTAGGAATCCAGTTCCTTGCACCAAGATGATACAGCAGAGCATACTTGGAGGTAAGCTCAGCTGCACTGAGATTCGGGCCGCCCCAAGACAGGCACACTCCCGCTGTAAGGGTCTTTGCCAATAATTCAGGCTTCACATCAGTGGGAGCCCTTGCATTCTCAGAAATCCCAAGGAATGCATCAATAATTTCTGGAGTTATAACCACTTGTTTACCCCTTACCCAGCTTCTCCCATACTCATCAGCTCCTTCTTCTCCAAATTTTTCTTCCATATTCACTATAAATTCTCTAACCAGAATAATATTGAAACGATGAGGAAAGGTTAGGGACTTGAGCAGTTTTACCTCAGTCAGGAGCTCAATCATAGTAGCTGATCTATACTTGTCTTGCACCAGACGCTTCTCATGCACAATGTGTTTCCTCTCAACAGCACTCCAGGATTGAGAGATGCTTTTGTTTCTGAACCATGTGCCTCCGACAGTGAGAGCAGAGAAATTTTCAGCTGCAGGACCTTTCTCAGAGGGTCCACCAAGGGATCCTTCTTCACTGGATGAGCTTTCACTACTGGAGCCTGGGATCAGGATAGGAGTTTTGCCCTTGTCTGAAGAAGGGGGATGTGCTGCAGCAGGTTCTTGTTCAGTGGACTCAGCAGCTGTTTCAACCCCTTCACCAATAATACCTGGAGACATGACCAGTGATCTGCACTCTTCTCCTGCAGGAACTGCTGCAGCAGTCTCTGCTGCTTGATCTTCCTCCGAAGCAGCTTCAGTCATCTCCGCTTCTGGCAGCACAGCAGAACCTGAGACAGGTTCTCCATCACGAACCAGCCGCCTCCTCTTCTGCGAAGCTTCTTCAGAGGGAGAGGGCTCACTGTGCGACACAGGGAGAGGGTTTGGTTCCCACACAACCACCTCCAGCGGCTGAGCAGGGTCTTCGTTGCGTGCCTTGGTCCTTCTCTCAGACCTGCTTTGCCTGTCAGCTGCCAGATTCTTCTTCAGCCCACGTGTCTTCACCATTTCTGCAGAGATGTGTAAGGAGGGAGGAGCGCACAGAGGATGATCGGCAGAGATTTCTGAGACGCCCTTTGCTCTTGATCTGTGCCCTAGAAAATATTTACCCGTTATTTTCTCTTCCCTTTTGAAGTGAAAGTCACGTGCCTCTCATGTGCAAATATTTTCTTTTCCATCTTCAGCAACCAACACATGTGAACAAGCTAATTCGGACCAGGTTGCTGCAGCACATGTGAGCTTGTTCACCTATTCACTTCAGGCTGCAATTTGCTCAGAGGATCCTTGAGAGATTCTGGTGGAGCCTTCTTCACCCATACTTGGGATACACCAGAGCTTTTCTTCTTCTGATCTTCCAGCCTCCTAACCCTTTGTTTGGGTTTCCATACTTGTACCATCTTTGATTTTCCCTTGTTTTTAGTAATCCAGTGCCCTTGTGCAGCAACATGAAATGGAGTCTTCGAGCAACATGTGCTGATACTGGACTTTGCTCCCCCTTTTTCAGCTGAGCAAGTTCTGTGTTGCTGCTTCAGATTGAGATTGATCTTCTGCTTCCCAACACTTGTACCAGTACTCCACTTGTTCTGAGACTTTTGTTTTGTTTGAGAAAAATGTTGTCCATGATGCTGCAGCATCCTCTTGTACACATGTCTAGATCCAATTTTCTCTGCCATTTTTGAGAAGGCATCTGAATTCTTCTTCTCGTTTGTCTCACCATCTGAAGCTTTAATGAACACTGTCCCTTTAGAGCTTTCTTCACCAGTATATCCAAGCCCTGTTTTCCCTTTTCCAAGTCTTTGGTAAGATAATATTTCGTCCAGAATATTGCTCTGCGGGTCAGCTGTCTTGGCTGCTGCTGGAGTGGATTCAACAGAGGTCTGTCTTTCTGAATCTTCTCTTTTCAGAATAGTAACTTGATTATCAACTGAGGGTAGACATCTCCTTCGTTCTTCTTCCAAGAGATTTACTCTATCAGTCAATGTCTGATTGGTCTGAAGAACTGCCTCACACTGTTTGAGTATCTTCCTCAGAAGATCAGCAAAACTGTCAGATGAGTCATCGTCATCTTCACTCTCAGAGACTTCAATCCCATAGTGAATTTCTACCTTTTTTAGCTCATTGAGGTGGACATCTGAAACACTTGTCAGTACAACACAGTTTTCTTCATCACTCTCATCTGAATCACTCCATTTTGCTGTCATGGATTTGCTGTTCTTTTTCTCAGAATTCTTGAAGGGTTTGCTTGGACAATCAGCCTCAATGTGTCCGTACCCTTCACAGTTCCAGCATTGAACTCCCTTTTTCATCTCTTTCTTGTCATCATCGTCCAGTGCTGGTTCTTTTCCTTTCTTCTTTCTTTCACTGCCCCGTCTGAATTGTCTTCGCGAGGAAGAGCTTCTCTCAGTTCTGGATTCCATGTTTTTCAGAAACTTTCCTAGATTTTTAACCAGCATGCTCAACTGATCGTCTGGAACTGTCTGCTTGATTTCTGCTTCAGCCTTCAAACCAACATTCTTGTCCTTGGAAGAGGTGTCTTCTTTGACCAGTTTCATCTCAAATTGTTTGAGTGACCCCATCAGCTCTTCCAACCTCATGAATCTGACATTCTGAGCTTCTTCAATGGCTGTCACCTTCATGTCAAATTTTGTGGGCAGCGATCTGAGAACCTTTCTGATAAGCTTTTCTTCTGGAATGGGCTCACCAAGGGCATGAGCTTCATTTGCAAGATCACAGAGTTTAGCATTAAACTCAGTGATAGTTTCTTCATCAAGCATCCTCAGATTCTCAAATTGTGTGGCAATAATCTGGAGTCTTGACAGCTTGACTCTATCAGTTCCCTCATGGGCAGTTTGTAGAATCTCCCATGCTTGCTTGGCCATGTCACAGTTTGAGATCAACCTGAAGTTATTAGCATCAACTGCAGCAAAAATTGCATTCAGAGCCTTTGAATTACCAGTTGCTGCAGCACCTTCTTCAGCAGTCCATTCCTCTTCAGGTTTAATCCTTGTCACTCCTTGCTGATCCATGGTGATTGGGGGAGACCACTGAACCACAACAGCTCTCCATGTCTTCTCATCAATAGCTTTGAGAAAAGCTTTCATTCTAGCTTTCCAATAACCATAGTTGCTCTCTTCCAGGAGTGGAGGTCTACTCGTGCTCTGTCCTTCCTTCATTGTCTTGGCAACTTCGAAGACACTGTAGGACCTTTTAAACTCTGTGTGTCGAGTTCCCGCTCTGATACCAATTGAAATTTCAAGTGTCTCTACTTATGCAGATTTGTGAACTAGCAGTTGCTGCAGCACACTCTTGTTCACTTAAATGTAGGCACAACAGACAATGAATGGGACACAGATTTGTTCACCCAGTTCGGCCAATCTGCCTACGTCTGGGGAGGACCTTTCTCCAGTCCTCAATCCACTCAACCAAAGGTCCAAAGCACACTTGGTTACAACGCACGCAACCTATGCTACTTTAACCCCGTGTGGACTACACGACACAATCAGAACAAGCTCTGATTTGTGTTAGCACACCCTCTACAATATGTCAGTCTAGAATAGCTACAATTCTCTTCAAGAACTCAGCCTATTCTAGCCTACACTACTCAGCAGGGTTGCTGCAGCAACAGCTGTAACACCAGCTGAAGCACTCTGTCCGCGTCGCTCCAAGGCCTCCTGCCGAGCCGATCGAACCACTCCAAGAGCGCTGCACACTCTGAGTAACTCCCCCTCACTCAGTGACCACCTGCCACTAGTGAGTTCTTCCGCACGAACCTCGACCGAGCCTTCCACCCGTCAGTTCCTCCGCGGCTGCCTTTGATCAACCAACAAGCTCCACAGCTCTGAATTGGCTTCCAGATCAATGCACGAATCAGTCTCTGCAAGACCTGATTCTCCTCTGCAATGCACACCTCAGCTCTGCGCTCAACGCTCTGCCCGTGTATGTTGATCGAAGAACAACTCTCGTAGCACACCCAGAAAATCCTCTCTCTGAATTTCGTGTCTACTCTCGTGTATCACTCAGCTTCGATCACCCTCTTCAGCCCTCGAACCTTCTGCTTAAATACCCTCACCACTTTAAGCAATTTCCAGGTTTAGGCCATTGACCCACAAGATCAATTATCTCCTAAAATCTAGGAGATTAGATTTGATTAATATCTTGAAGCATATCTCCTTCTCTGACTGATAATCCTTGCTGAAATATGCTCAGCAGCATTTTAGAAATTCTTCTAAGCACTTTCACAAAGCTGCCAAACCTTCAAAACTCACCCAGCACAAAACTGTTATTCGGACAGTTGAACTAGCTCTTGAACCAGCACCTGCTGCAGCATCCCCTGCTGCATCTGTTGCTGGTTTACTTCTGCTGTATACTTCTGCTGTCCTCCTTGATTGATTGAGCTGCAGCAGCTCCTTGTTCACTCATGCTGGTTTTGTCAAACACTGCCATACTTGCATTATCAGTCCTAATTATCCTAAATACTAACGGTTAATTCGATCAGAGAAAATAATTCCAAGAACGAACTTCACCCATGCTCACAACACGATTCATGCAATCAATCACACCATATAGTTATGCAAAATAGCTTTGGAAATAACCTAAACTGACATCATCACCTGAATTAATCTACATTATTGAACGCCATCATGGATTATCAACAGTTTCGATTTATTAGACCCAAAGGTTTCCAGACAAAATATGTCAACTCTCCTATCGATTCATGTACTAACAATATAGCTATCATGTCTCGACATCAATCCTATTTGTTTCATTTTAACTGCCTCAGATCCATTCATCTTTTTGGCATCTAACCTAGGTTCGTTTTAACATGCAGTCATCCCAATCAATGATCAACAATGGTAAAACGATAGAATGAAGCATAATAGAATTGAAAACATAAACTTGCATTAGATTAAAACTGGTGTTTGTACAAATCACATGAAATCAGGTTACAGGCATAGGATCCGTAGGATCCCAGAACTAAATAGACTACTCGATACTCATCGGGATTACTACCAATACAAGAATGAAGAGAATAAAGAACGAAGAACCCGTGATGACAATCTTCACTCCAAGCTATCCTCTTCTCTCTTGCCTTCGTTCTCCAAAATCGTCCAACCTCTCTGAACGAGCCCTCAATTTCTATTTTATATGAAAATCAATTGGGCTGATTTTTAAAATTGATTTGCGGCCCGGTTTGGTGCCAAACCGGCGGTTTTAATGTTCAAACCGCCGGTTTAACTTATAAACTGCCGGTTCTACGTTGAACCGGCCCTTCTTAGAGAATCATGAAATTATGCCTTTGGGGCCGGTTTGACCAGTGAACCGGCAGTTCTTACTTGAACCGGGCTACTGTTCATTCAGCACTGTAAATCTGAGTTGTCTTGCGTTTTTGACCATCTAAACCTTCGAATTACGTCTTGCTATAAACTACAATGTTGTAGGCCTTCGAGTTAGCTTTCCAAAAAGATATAGCACGCCTGAATCAGATAAGAATCATGTTCTCGGCAAGCCTTTGAAGACGAATAGTTCAATCTGCCCAGATTTGGTCTGTATTCGTTTGAATCTTTGTGTTTTGCCTTATTTTGCTTCAAACGAACTACAAATCCTCAATTTAATATAACTTGACCTGAAATGAGAGTAGAGTGGTGAAAACACAATGAAAAGTTCGGGAGAGGAGCGAAATTCATCATCGAATGAAGCGAATAATCGGTAAGAAATCAACCGATCAGTCCTCGGTCCAAGAATGAAGCTCACAACTAGCAGCCTAAGATGTGAAGCTGATTCCTACAGAAAATAAATTTGTTAGTTTGAACAATTTTTGTTCCAAAATCTGCAGGATTCAGATCACCAGAAATTTTAGTAATGCAAATGACTCCAGAATCTATTAAGTCCTTAATGAAATGATATCTAACATCATTGGGTTTAGACCTCTCATGATATACTGGATCCTTGCTTAAACACAATGCACTCTGAGAATCAGTAAAAACAGTTGGCATATGGGTTCATTCTCAATTTCAGATAGCAATCCACACATCCAAATGCATTCTTTTGATGCCTCAGTAGCAGCAATATATTCTGCCTCAGTTGAGGACAAAGCTACAATACTTTGCAACTGAGATTTCCAACTAATGCAACAACCATGCCAAGTGACAAAGAAAGCAATTGTAGATTTTCTATTGTCTTTGTTACTAGCATAATCAGAGTCAACATAGCAAGACAATGCATGTTCATCAGTGTGTTTAGCAAACATCAGACCTAAATTTCTAGAGCCAATAAGGTATTTCAACAGATATTTCATTCCCTCCCAATGTTTTAAACCAGGATTACTCATGAATCTGCTTAACAGACTAATACCAAAAGCCAAATCAGGTCTGGTACAAAGCATGGCATACATTACTGATCCTACAACAACATCATAAGGCACATTTTTCATTTTTCCAGACTCAAATTCATTTTGAGCTACTAAAGGGATAGGGGAAGACTTAGAATAATCCATTTGAAACTTCTTGATTACTTTTTCAATGTATTCAGTTTGAGAAAGTTTAATGGTACCCTTTTGTCTATCCCTCAAAATATTAATCCCTAAAATTTTCTTGGCAGTTCCTAAATCTTTCATATCAAAAAATCTGCCAAGATCATTTTTGGTCTCAACAATGAGACTCAGAGATGGACTTATCAGCAACAAGTCATCCACATAAAGAAGAACAAATAGCACCGGATGTTTCTTGTTCTTCAGATATAAACAGGTATCACATTTACTCCTAATGAACCCAAGAGTTTGCATGCAAGAGTCGAATTTCTTATTCCACTGCCTAGGAGACTATTTTAAACCATATAATGATTTTTGCAAAAGACAAACATAGTCTGGTTTAGATTCATTTATAAAGCCTTTTGGTTGATTCATATAAATGGTTTCATTTAAGTCTCCATGCAAAAAAGTTGTTTTAACATCAATTTGTTTAATTTCAAAATCATAAACAGCACTCATTGCAAGCAATAATCTCAGAGTTTTATATTTTATAATAGGAGCAAATATTTCAGTGTAATCTATGCCCTTCTTTTGAGTAAAACCCTTGGCAAAATAACCTAGCCTTGAACCTAGGTGGATCAGACAAAGATGTTCCTTCTTTTAATTTGTAAATCCACTTACAGTCCACTGTTTTAATTTTTTCAGGTCTAGTCACTAGTCGCCAAGTGTTGTTATCATACATAGATTCAATTTCCTCTTCCATATCTAATTTCCATTGTTTAGCCTGAGGGGATTTAATTGCCTGCTCATAAGTGTCAGGGGTTGGACACTTAATAAGATTTGAAGCTAACAGGGCATACTCAACAAGGTTTGGCTTAGATTCCACCATGTTTATGTACCTCCTAGTGGGTCTAACTACCCTAGGAGTTCTATCCCTAGCCAGCACATAATCAGCAAGAGGATTTTCAGGCAATACATTATCAGCAGACAAGTTAATATTATCAGGTCAACACTCAAGGTATCATCATTAACACCAGTAGGTATAGGGTTAGCTTGGCTTACCTGAGTCCCCTCAAAGTTATGAGGGGAATTATCACCTTCACTGTTTGATGTTACCTCATTGGAGGGAACTGCAGGTGTGCCCTCCTGAACTGAGCTGTCTTCTTGGTTTGAGCCTTCAGTGCTTACTGTTCCAATGTCAAATTCAGCCTCCTCAGCAGCCTGATTTTGTTGGAATTCTTGCCTCTGGGACACTGGGATGAAGCTTTCATCAATAACTTCATTATTTCCTACAATTCCAGTAACTTGAATTAGTTTTTCCTTGAAAGGAATAAGAATTAATTGAAAGTTTACAAATCTAGCACATATCACCTTATATCCACCAGGCTGCATTACTAACAGTTTATAACCCTTTACTCCCTCAGGATACCCAATCATAACACACTTTAAGGCCCTAGGTTCAAGTTTTCCCTGAGATATGTGAGCATAAGCTGCACAACCAAAAGGTTTTAAGTGTGTGTATTCTGGTCTCTTCCCAGTCCAAATCTCCTGAGGAGTTTTAAAAGAGATGACGGCTGAGGGGGATCGATTTATGAGATATGCTGCTGTCAGAACTGCTCCCCCCTCAGTTTGACCTTCAACAATTGCCGGCCACTGTTTAAAGAAGTCAAAAGCTTCATCTTTGCTCTTCAAGATATATACCCATACCTTTCTTGAATAATGGTCCACAAACGAGAGTAGTTCCTTTCACCAACTGTGGAGACCTGTGCAGGCCCCCACAGATCAGAGTGAACATACTCTAGAGGTTTAGAGGCAATGTAGATTGATTTATTAAATTTGCGTGTAGTTTTCTTACCAAGAATACATGTCTCACAGAATTTAATAGAATCAGTCTTGGTGGGGATTAAACCATTTTTTCTTAAGTGAAGAAGTCCCTGATTTCCTATGTGGCCTAGTCTTGAGTGCCACAGTTCAGTTTCATTTGAGTTAATGGAGGTTTTTGTGACTGAATTAATTTCGGGCAGAGTTTTAACATGAGAAAGACCATTGATTTTAATACTCTTAATTAAAACTTTCTCATTTCTTTTAACTTCCCTAATTCCATTATCAGTATGGATTTGGCACCCTAGATCATCTAAGACTGATTCTGAAAGAAGGTTTCGTCTAAGGTCAAGGTGCCCACCTGACATTTTGAAGAGTTCTAGTAACTCCATCAAACATTTTTAGTGGTACATTACATATTCCCTTAATCTGCAAACAAGTGTGGTCACCTAATTTCACCCCTCCCCCAGAAATCAATTTTATAGAACTGATACTACTTCTATCCGGCATGACATGTAGAGTGCAACCAGAATCTAATATCCAAGCATTAGATTCTGGAGCATCAGAAACCATTAATAGCTCACCATGGAATTTTGAGCTGGATTCACAAACATTTGTGAATCCACTGGGGAAACTGTTTTTAGCCTTACCCTTAGCTTTTTCATCTCTTTTTCTAGCAAAACAATACTGGGTTAAGTGACCTAATTTGTTGCAGTAAACACATTTGAGTTCTGACTTATCAATTTGTTTGTTAGGATTATCTAAGACATTTTTGTTCTTATATTTTTTCTTAGACCTATTATCCTTAGCAAACATAGCCTCAGCCTTCTTAGTTTTAATTTCAGTCTTAGAGCCATTTTTAATTTTGAAATCCTTCAGGGACTTGTTCTTCTGAATAATGATTTCAGTAATTTTTTCCATGCTCCGTTCTTCACTAGAATACATGACAACATCAAGGATGTTGTCAAATTGGTTTGGTAAAGAGTTGAGTAGTATGACAACTTGGTATGTTTCCTTGAACTCATCATCAGTCCTTCGTAAGTCCTGAGTTATCTTAAGAAAGATATCAAGATTTTCTTGGATACTCAGCGAGGTATTCATTTTAAAGGTGAAAAACTCAGATAAAAGAGCTATCCTATTGGGAAGTGAATTAGATAAGTACAACTTATCTAAAGTCTCCCACAGTTCCTTAGGGGATTTGTAAAAAAGAACTTTTCTTGCAACCTCATCAGTTAACCTCAAAAGGATGGAGGACAAAGCTAATTCTTGCTAATCAGCTTTGTCCTGCTCCTTTGTGTTTGAAAGCCATTCTTCTGTCACTGCCCTCCAACAGCGATCATACAGAAGAATGCCTTTCATTCTTACCTTTCACATGGAGAAGTCCTGTGGCCATCAAACAACTTGATCTTGAGGCTGTCTGTCATACTCCTCTTCTTTTATCCTCCTCTGTGTACCCTTGCACAAGAAAGCAAGAAATAAGTCTTGCACACTGCTCAAAAACAAAAAGTAACGGCTAGATAATTTAATAAACAAAAACAAGTAAGCAATCAGTAAATGTGGTCAGTGCCCGTCAAGACTCTACGGCTACTGAGCTGGAGTGCCAAGGGCAACTGGCTCAATTTTTAAAGCTTACCTTATGCCCAAAAACACTAGTTATCAATGAGATAATGGTGTTTCCGGCTCTGATACCACGATGTAAACACTGATTCAGCTAATATTAGAACTATGAATCAAGTTTTGATTAGGTTATGTTTTTGTTTCAAGCTTAGACTACAAGTTCAGTGCAAACAATACTTGAATAATCAGTCTAACAGGCCTAAAACTAAGAACACAATCATTTAACGAGGAAACCGGCAAACTGCCGGAGGAAAACCTCGTCGGATCTCAAGATAGAGGATCCGGATTAAAACCTTCACTAATCAACAAATGTTTAGATACAAGAACAGGCACGAAGAGACATTCAGAAGCTACCAAATACTCTATATGAGATCTAGGACTATCCTAGACTAGAGTGGTGTGAAGAGGAACTTCCCTGCGATCTTCTTCTGCCTCAAGGAGATGAGTTGAAGTCAACCTTTGATGGCGCTTCCCTTGTGTGCAGCAGCCTTCAAGACTCACCAGGAAAGCTTTTGGAGAGGCTGGAAAAATGGGAGGCTCCTCTGGGAATCGATTCGACTTGAGAATCAATTGTCTTCACCAAAACCTTGAACCCTAGATTTTCCCCCCTCTATTTCCGCTCCTTTCTGCCAGGGAAAACTAGCCAGTAGACTGTACCTCTCAAAAAGACCAAAACGCAGCACTCCTTCCCTAGATGGGTCCTCCAAGTTTGAATAATTACAAAGCAAAAACTGGGAGAACTTACATGACATAAGGGGCTGGAATTTTGAATCAAAAAATTCAACATAGTCAAAAAATTTATACCCGATAAGGCGGGTCGACCCAAAAGAGCAATCGGAGCTAGAAGATGTTGTGTTTAAGATTTAATTACTCCATCGAACAATTGTATTTTCTTAACTGTATCTTCTGTGCCAGAGGAAGGACCGGCCACAAAGAGAAGGTCGGTTGAAGTTGAAGGCTGCTGACAAGAAACTTACTAAGCTGCCCAGGTCTTCCACCGAGGAGTATGAGTTTGAGGAAGAAAGCAGTAATGAAGGAGAAGAGACTGGAGAAGACAGTGCCTCTGAGGGGGCTGTGACCAAAGGCAAGGAGACCATCGAGATTGATACAACCACTGAAGAATCTGAATCTGAATCAGCCGACTCCAGATTGCCCCCTCCTACTCAGACCGGAGTATCATCCAAGGGACCTCATGTGCCCTCAAAGAAGTCAACCGTTTGTGCACAAGGGGATTTGGTTCAGGAGCAAGACTGTGCCCGGAAGGTGGGAGGTGGTGGCGAAGCGCACCACTATTCACGAAAGGCTCATGTAGGCAGAGACTTACAAGGTGTCGGATATCATTAAGGTGCTGAAAGAGGTAAATCTATTTACATTAGTTTCTATGTCAAAGAAATATTCTAGTCAGCTTGTCAGAGAGGTGATAGTGAGTACTTTGGGGAAGAGGGGAAGGTTGATCCATTAGAAATAACTTCCAACTCCTTGTGCTGGTTGATCATGATCTCGTATATCAGGGAGGGGAATCCAATGCTCAAATTAGATTTCGGATTATTGGCATGAGCAGCAATTTGATGGAAGATAATCTGACCCAGGTTGACTTCTTTATTTTGCCCAATGCTGAACAACATCTGGCCCATTGCTTTGCTCACCTTTTCCCTGTGTGAGTTGGGCATCCAATTCCTCACCGCAAAGGAGTAGAAAATGGAGTATTTTATTGTCAAATCAGCAGCTCCCAAATTGTGCGAGACCTAGCTCTTGCATAGTCCACCAGTGAGCACAACAGCCAATGTGCCTGAGCTCACCTCTGCTGGTAGGCTGGCATTCTCATTGATCCCCAAAAACTTATTGATCACTGACAGCGTGATCATTACTCTCAGCCTTCTCACCAAGCTAACCTCGTACATTAAACCACCTATTCTTCCAAAATCTCCAAGAATATTTGCAAGGAACTCCTTTACCAAATGTAAATTATAGCTTTTGGCAGCAGGTAAGGAGTTCAATAGGTTTACCTCTCTCAACAGGGTAATTACCTCGGGGAATCGGAACCTCCCAACTTCCAGCAGCTTCTGCAGATTCTGCGTTTGATGACTCCCATGTTCCGGCAAAACTTTTGTTTCTAAACCATATCCTCTGATAGTCATACCCTGACATTGCTGAACTGGATCGCGGAGGAGGAGTAGACTTGACCGTGGATGGCTCTGGCCGGGGGATCAATGCAACCCTGAAGTTTTTTAACTCAGTGTCTTCAGTTTCATCTCCTGCTTCATCACTGGAAGAGTCAATGACTAAAGGCTTCTTCCCTTTGATCATTGGTTTCTTGGAGGGAGCTTGTTCTTCCTTCTCAGCTATCTCTTCTTCACTGCTGATGGCTGCAGACGGCTCCCCTTTTGATGGAGGAGTGGGTACCACAGCCACCTGTTTGTCCAAGGCCTTCTTGGTTCTGATCTCGTGTGAAGATTCTTTAGAGACAGAGTCTAAGCTAGAACCAGCAGATGCTTGATAGAGCCTATTTATACGCGCTATTTAGATCCTAACACTATGCTTGTTTGCATTATTTTGTGTACAAGATTACTGGTTTCCGGTGTTTTTGTATTCCAGGGCAAAACGAGGGCCTAAGTCGGATACGTGCTAATAGGCGCGTTTAAGGAGCGCAACACACAGCCTGCGGAGCTAGCAGCACAAACAGGATAGGAAGTGGCAGATTCAGAGTGCGGTGCGCGATGTGCACAGTGAGCCATGCGCAGGATAGTGGTGTTTCCAAATCTTGACAAAATCGGATTTGGAAGTTGCCAAGGCCGTCCTTGGGCCTCATGAGCAGTATATAAAGAGAGGAAGGCTAGGGTTTGAAGACACACATACAGACACACAGAAACGGAGGAGAAAGAGCCAGAACTGAAAAACACACGAGCTGCTGCGAGGACCTGCGCTAGTCGACTGCGCGAGCCGAGACACAGCAACCTGCACGCACCTGCTTGTTACTGTTTTCTTGGATACTTTAGCTGTTATTTACTATTTCTATGATGTTTAGTACTAGCATGTCTAGCTAAACGCTTTGTATCGGTTGGGCATGATTCTATGAGTATTTCCTTTGAGACTTGTGCTTAATGCATAGTTAGTTGCTTGTATTAATTCTGTGCACACGGTTGACAGCTAGTTGCATGAGTAGGGGAAGCCTTGAACCGCAATCTTACTCTTACTACTTGTCTGTTATATGTTAAACTAGTTGGTAGCTTGACGGTGACAACTAGGAGTAACGCGCTAGGATAACCAGCTGCTACTGTGACAGGATTCGTAGCTGCTTAGACTAGTTTCAAGAATTAATAGCTCATGAACTTTGATCGGAACATGCGCACATGTTAGGAAGCCTTGATCGGACACTAACTTCAGTAAATCGAACTATAGACGTTTAGAGTCGATGATAAGGAATACATTCATAGAGGATTGTCTGCACCGATACTTTTCATAGTCATAGTACTTAATCTCTACTGCCTGCGCACGTCTTGTGTAAATTCTGCTTTCACTACTGTTTATTCGCGCACCTGCGCAACCCAATCACTCACAACCCAATTTTCGTAAGTTGTAGGTTACTAGTTAGAACGAGTCTGCTTGCTCCTTGTGGGATCGACCCTGACTTAGCTGCTGTACTAAGTGGAGAAGGAAGGATTAATTTGACGCGTACAACGACGCGCGATCAATGCTGAAGCATTCTCTTGAGCAGTCGGGTTGTGACTCTTGCTGGTGGTCATGAGTGCTTCGTCACCCTCCGCAGACATATTGACCGCCCTCGTTGTGGCTGAGGGCCCTACCTCAAGCTGACCGGCTGTTGGGATCCAGGTCACCCGCGGCACCTCCTCCGGTTCTCTGTTTTGCAGGGCGAATGATAGAGCCTATTTATACACATTATTTAGATCCTAACCCTATGCTTGTTTGCATTATTTTGTGTACAAGATTACTGGTTTTCAGTATTTTTGTATTTCAGGGCGAAACGAGGGCCTAAGTCGGATACGCGCTAACAGGCAGCGTTTAGGACGCGCATCACACAGCCTGCGGAGCTAGCGGCGCAAACAGAAAAGTTGGCAGAGTCGACAACGGTGCGCTAACCGATTGCTGTAACCAGGAGCAGTGCGCCATGCGCAGATAGTGGTGTTTCCAAATCTTGACACCACCAGATTTGGAAGTTGCCAAGGATGGGCCTCTTGAGCAGTATATAAAGAGAAGAAGGCTAGGGTTTGAAAGAGACATTGATATCATCCAGACACACCACAGCACACGGGAGAGCGGCAGAACAGAAAAACACACGAGTCTACTGAGAGGACCTGCGCTAGCCGACTGCGCCAGCCGAGACACTACAACCTGCACGCACCTGCTAGTTGCTGTTTCTTTGATACTTTAGATATTATTTACTGTTTCTATGATGTTTACTACTAGCATGTCTAGCTAAACGCTTAGTATCGGTTGGGCATGAATCTATGAGTATTTCCCTTGAGACTTGCGCTTAATGCATAGCTTGTTTGCTTATATTAATTCTGCGCACATTGTTGGCAGCTAGTTGCATAAGTAGGGGAAACCTTGAACCGCAATCTTACTCTTGTTGCTTGTTGTTATATGTTAAACTAGTTGAATAGCCTGACGGTGCCGACTAGGAGTAACGCGCTAGGATAATCAGTTGCTACTGTGACAGGATTCGCAGCTGTTTAGACTAGTCTTGAGAATTAATAGCTCATGAACTTTGATCGGAACATGCGCACATGTTAGGAAGCCTTGATCGGACACTAACATTAGCAAACCAAACTGTAGACATTTAGAGTCGATGATAAGGAATACACTCATAGAGGATTGTCTGCGCCAATACTTCTCATAGTCATAGTACTTAATCTCTACTGCCTGTGCACGTCTAGTGCAACTCCTACATTTTACTACTGTTTACTCGCGCATTGCGCAACCCCAATCACTCACACCCCCAGTTTTCGTAAGTGCAGGTTACTAGTTAAAGCTAATCTACTACCTCCCTGTGGATTCGACCCCGACTTAACCGCTGTACTAAGTGGAAGAGGAAGGAATTAATTTGACGCTCACAACGACGCGTGCATCAAATTTTGGCGCCGTTGCCGGGGAGGCAACACAGATAAGCTTTAACCAGCTTAGGTTTTCTTTTAATAGTTAGTTATTTCGGTTTGTTTTATTTTATTTTCGTTGTTGTTTCTGACAGCGCGCAATCACCATTAGCCTGCGCAACCTTAAAACAGGTGCGCTGCGTAGATTCTAGTTGCGCACTGATAGACGAAATAGCTTAGTTATCTTTTAATTTCGTTTTCTTTGAGATTTAGAACAGGTCATGGAGGATAACAGTGTCGTTGGGGACAACTTAGGGGACAGAACCCCGGAAGAAGCGAGAGCACATAACCGCGCAGCCCTGTTCAGAGAGGAAGTGCAGCGCGAGGTTGAAGCAAGGATGGCCGCTGAACTGTATAATGCGCCACCCGCACGACAAGCTGCGCGACGCAGGACAGTGCGCGAGATGTCAGCCCCACTCACAGTTAACCAGCCATGGTGCATCGTGCTTCCACCAGACGGTCATTTTGAACTAAGGAGCTCGCTCATTCATCACATGCCCAAGTTCCACGGGATGAACAACGAGCATCCAGTCAAGCATGTGCGAGAGTTCCTAGTCATTTGCGAGAACATGAAGGCCGAAGGGGAGAGCGACGAAGCGCTGAAGATGAAAGCGTTCCCATTTTCATTGTGTGACACAGCCAGGCATTGGCTGATGAACTTACCAGCAGGATCAATTCACACATGGGAGCAGCTGTAGAAGAAGTTCCTGGATAAATTTTATCCCGCAGCGAAGATCGCGCTACTCAGGAGGGAGCTGGCCGCACCTAGGCAGAGCGCAGGAGAGTCGCTATCAGAGTATTACGAGCGTTTCAGGGAGCTAGAGGCCAACTGCTACAATCACGGCCTGTCCCAGAATGTGCTGATAGAGAATTTCCTGAATGGACTGCTGCCCATGGAGCTGAGATTATTGAACGCATGCGTAGGAGGCGACATTTGCAACATGTACCCAGAAGACGCGTGGCAGCTGATAAAAGACTCTGCTGGACAGGTAAGACATCAGCTAACACTTGAAAATAGTCGTGCTCGTTCTGTGCATCAGGTAGAAACAAGCGCTGAGATCAAGGAAATGAAGGCCATGCTGCAGAAGTTGATGAGTGCGCAAGGCGCACAACCAGTTGCGCCAAAGGTATGCGAATTCTGCAATTCCACCGAGCACAAAACCGATGCATGTCCCACGCTTTTTGAGGAATTAAAAGATGTAATTGCTCTTGGAGGATGGGATAATAGAGGGCCACAGAGGCAGAATCAGCCGCGTTTTGGATTAGCCGCAAATGGGTTCAGATGGAAGGAGGAAAACAATTTCCAGAGGCAGTCCACGGATCAGCGCGCGCCACAGCAGACGCAACAAGCTGCGCCCTACAATCCACCGCATCACCGCTCT
The DNA here is from genome assembly GCA_963678935.1 of Umbilicus rupestris. Classification (NCBI taxonomy): domain Eukaryota; kingdom Viridiplantae; phylum Streptophyta; class Magnoliopsida; order Saxifragales; family Crassulaceae; genus Umbilicus; species Umbilicus rupestris. The sequence continues at coordinate 10,517,516 of OY787623.1, read as the reverse complement.
GACGCACCAGCGCAGAACAACCAGCAACCGAGGCGATCCTTAGAAGATATCGTGGGGCAGCTAGCAGACACAGTGCGCAAGAATGATGAGAAGTATGACAAGAGGTTCGAGTCCATTGAAAAGCAGCTATCACAGATTGCGACCACGGTGTACGAGCTGAAAAAGAGCGATGGCAACCTGCCTTCGCAAGTGATTCAAAACCCCAAGGGAGGAGTCAACGCTGTGACACTGAGGACTGGGCGCACAATAGGAACAGAGCAGACCACGAAGGCGCCCGCGCAACCAGTTGCGCAAGTCCCGGATCCAGCAGAACAAAACGCGCAACCAGAAGCGCCAGCCACAAGCCAACAGGGCGAAGCGCCAGGTATAACACAATTAAAAGATAAGGGCACGAATCGTACTAACATACCTGCACCTTTCCCTGTGCAGGCACCATCGGCTAGGAAGGAAGCGCTCGATAAGGAGCTCTACGAGTTATTCAGTAAGGTGGAAATAAACATTCCCCTTATTGAGGCAGTTCGGCAAATCCCTAGGTACGCCAAGTTTTTAAAGGAGCTGTGCACAAATAAGAGAAGGAAGGGCGAGTGCGCACAGGTAATGCTAAATGCGCAGGCCTCAGCGATCGTGCAACATAAGGTACCACCTAAGTGCCGAGACCCAGGTACGTTCACCATCCCATGCACTTTAGGTAAGACCACAGTGAGCAATTGCATGATTGACTTAGGCGCATCCATAAATGTGCTACCCTTTTCCCTATATGCGTCACTGCGCCTTGGACCATTAAAGCCTGCAGGTCTCACCATTCAGCTAGCAGATCGGTCGTGCAAGCAACCTACGGGCATGATCGAGGACGTTCTAGTGCGAGTAGGAGAGCTGGTATTCCCAGCAGATTTCTATGTCCTAGAAATGGAAGGTGAATCGAGCACCAGTAGTGCGCAGATCCTACTGGGCAGACCGTTTCTGATGACCGCGCGCACAAAGATAGACGTATGGAGGGGCACGCTCTCCATGGAGGTTGATGGCGAAGAAATTCATTTCAACATATTCAAGGGGATGCAGCACCCTCATGAAGACTCCACAGTGCACGCAATGGACAGCTTAGATGACTTGGTTGCAGATGCGCAATGCGCAAGCGCAGCAGAAGAACCCATCACACTGGCACAGGCAGAGTTGGAGGCGCAAGAGGAGGAGCTGAGCAGTGCTGAACCAGAACCCAGACAGGTACAAGCCATAGTTAAAGTCTGCAATGCTAATAAAATCTTGCCCTCTATTGAACAGGCACTCAAGGTCGAGCTGAAGCAACTCCCAGAGCACCTCAAGTACATATTCTTGGGAAATGAAGACACCCTGCCAGTAATCATAAAGAAAGGATTAGAAGAGGAGCAGGAGGCGCAACTACAGCAGGTGCTGCGCAGGAACCAGCGCGCTATAGGATGGACACTTGCTGACCTGCGTGGAGTGAGCCCGGACGTATGCATGCATAGGATTCTATTGGAAGATGGAGCCAAACCATCCAGGGAGCCTCAGCGCAGATTGAACCCGAATATGATGGAGGTGGTGCAGAAGGAGATCCTGAAGTTGCTTGACGCAGGAGTCATTTACCCCATTTCAGACAGCAAGTGGGTAAGTCCAGTGCACGTTGTGCCAAAGAAGGGAGGAATCACAGTAGAAGAGAATGCGCAGGGCGAGCTAGTTCCCAAGCGCATACAGACTGGATGGCGCATGTGCATCGACTATAGGAAGCTTAACGCAGTCACGCGCAAGGACCATTTCCCGCTACCCTTTATGGATCAAATGCTAGACCGATTAGCGGGGAAGCCCTACTTTTGCTTCTTGAACGGATACTCAGGGTACAATCAGATACCCATAGCTGCGGAAGATCAAGAGAAGACCACGTTTACCTGCCCATTCGGTACGTTTGCTTTTCGGCGCATGTCATTTTGGCTGTGTAACGCGCCAGGTACGTTCCAACGCCTAGTCATGAGCATTTTTTCTGATATGATTGGTATATGCATAGAAGTGTTCATGGATGATTTTACTGTATACGGAGGTACCTTTGATGCATGCTTAACACATCTTGATAAGGTCTTAGCGCGCTGCATTTCAAAGAACCTAGTGCTCAATTATGAAAAATGTCATTTTATGGTATCGCATGGTGTAGTACTAGGACATATTATCTCGCAGGAAGGGATCAAGGTATATAAAGCTAAAATTGATCTTATTTCTAATCTGACTTATGCCACTAGCGTGCGCGATGTGAAGTCATTCCTCGGGCACGCTGGGTTTTACAGGCGCTTCATAAAAGATTTTTCTAAAATTTGTATACCCCTGTCTAACCTCTTGCAAAAGGATGTGTGTTTCGAATTTACTGACGAGTGCAGGGCCGCATTTGATAAGCTGAAGGAGGCGCTGACCAGTGCGCCAGTGATGCGCGCACCAGACTGGAATCTGCCATTTGAACTGATGTGCGACGCAAGCGATTATGCAGTAGGTGCAGTCCTGGGGCAGCGAGTGGACAAGAAGCCGCACGGCATTTATTATGCATCGCGCACACTGGACGCTGCGCAGAGGAACTATACCACTACGGAGAAGGAGCTTCTGGCAATTGTGTTTGCGCTGGAGAAGTTCCGCGCATATGTTCTAGGCGCTAGAGTCATCATCTACACAGACCACGCAGCAATCCGCTACTTAATGTCCAAGAAGGAAACTAAGCCACGCCTGATGCGTTGGGTGCTCCTACTTCAGGAATTTGACTTGGAGATCAAAGACAAGAAGGGCACGGAGAACACAGTCGCGGATCACTTGAGCAGGATCGTGAAAGCGGAGAGGAGCCAGAGCAAATCACGGAGACATTTCCTGACGAGCATCTGATGGCGCTGACAGGTAAGGTACCATGGTATGCGCACATTGCAAATTACCTGGTCGCAGGTACGTTTCCTCCTCATTTCACTAAAACCCAGTGCATGAGATTAAAACATGAGTCCAAGCATTACATTTGGGATGATCCGTATATGCTCAGAATAGAACCTGATCAGATTTTAAGGCGCTGCGTGCCTGACCATGAAATTAATTCTGTTTTGATGTTTTGTCATGCGCACGCATGTGGAGGACACTTCGGTCCAAAGCGCACGAGCAGAAAGATCCTGGACTGTGGATTTTATTGGCCGCGCTTGTTTAGTGACTCATATAACTACTGCAGGAACTGTGACAGGTGCCAGCGCACAGGAGGCATATCAGCGCGCAACGAGATGCCGCAAACGCCCATTCTAGTGGATGAAGTATTCGACATTTGGGGGATTGACTTCATGGGGCCATTTCCTCCATCTTCCGGATACGAGTATATTTTGGTCGCGGTGGATTATGTCTCCAAATGGGTTGAGGCCAAGGCTACACGGAAGGACGATGGTAAGACGGTCGCTGACTTTTTAAGGACTAACATATTTTGCAGGTACGGAGTGCCTAAGGCAATCATTAGCGACCAGAGGACGCACTTTTGCAACAGGATTGTGGCGCAAGTTTTCAAGCATTACGGAGTGCGCCACAAAACGTCCACCGCTTACCACCCTTAGACGAATGGATAGGCCGAGGTTTCCAACAGAGAGATCAAGCGCATCCTGGAGAAGATTGTGAGACCGTCGCGCAAAGAATGGAGCCAGTGCCTCGACGATGCGCTGTGGGCATACCACACTGCGCATAAGACGCCAATTGGGACCTCACCATTTCGGTTGGTTTATGGAAAAGCCTGCCACCTGCCAGTGGAATTAGAGCACAAGGCATACTGGGCATTACGCATTTGCAACCTGAACCTAGACGAGGCCGGAAAGGAGCGCGCATTTGAGCTAAGCGAATTAGAAGAGCTGCGCCTGGATGCCTATGAGGGACTACGCGATTACAAAGGCATTTCATGACAAACATATCCTCAGACGCACTTTTGAGCCAGGAGACCAGGTATCATTATTCTCATCACGCCTAAAGCTCATGCCTGGGAAGCTGCGCAGCAAATGGACGGGACCGTACACAGTCACCAAGGCTTTCCCCTACGGAACAATCGAGTTAGAAAATGAGCACCGGCATCGTTTTCAGGTCAATGGGCAGAGAGTCAAAAAGTATTTAGGAGAACCTTGGGATGGCACAGCGCGCGAAATTGAATCGACAGAACCTGAGATAGCAGATGCGCAGGTTGCTGCGCCAGAGTCATCACCAGACGCGCCAGAGGGAGAATTGGGGACTATTGCTCATATTTCTTCTCCCTCTTTACCTACCCTCGTTACTTATAATTTATCACATACTATTAACCATGCTGACCACCCTTCCGACCCTTTGCGCAGGACCAAGAAGAACACAACACATGCACAAGCGCAGGGTCACTCAGGAGGAAGTGTGGGGGAGGTCGCTGGTATACTTTCACGCAAGTAACGAGGTACGGTCGAGCCAACGACGTTAAACAAAGGCACTTGTCGGGAGGTAACCCGACATGTTTTTCTTTTACATGTTTTTCTTTTAGTTTCTCTAATGTCTTTTAGCTAGTTTAGGACTTGTAGTTTTTTAGTCGAGCAGCAGTGCGCAGGACAGCTGCGCCAGTCAGGGGGTATATACGGGCAGTACTTAGAAAATTTCAGCACTTTTTTCACTCGACCGTTGCAAGAGAAACTCCCGCCCTCACACCTCCGTTCACCGTCCGGCGCTCTGGCCGGCTGCAGTTGGTAGCACCACTGCAGGGAGGGCGCGCATTTCTTTCGGGTGGTTTCTTTTCTTATCTTTTTGAAAAACTGCTGTTATATGTTGCTATATTTTGCTGACTATTGTGCTGAATATTTTGTGACCCCCATGCTATATTGTGCGCTGCGTTGACTATATGTTTTTATGTTCTTTGTTTTGCTTGCATGCATGTGTGCGCTCTCCGTGCGCTTGAGCTTGAGTCGTGGGGACACGTCTCTGTTTAAGTGTGGGGGGAGCGTTACCTTTACATTTCACATTTTTTTTTAGCTTTATAGTGTAGCTTAGTTTAGTTGAAGAAAACAGTAGCAGTAGTGCGCTTGTGTGCAGGTTGCGCACACTGTTCAGCTTGTTTTTGCGCTATCCATATTGCATGCGCTGCTATCAACGGTTTTAGTATATTTTTTTCGTTTTTCTGCTCCTGTTAGTTGGGATATATAGGGGATGTGGAGTTGACAGAAACGCTCTAGAGAGGCGGTTAGTCGTTCGAGCTTCGGAGGTGAGGTATATGGTCGAGAGCGCTAGTGGAGGCCGGTGCTTCGCGACCTTCGGAACAAGAGAGTGCGCTCAGTCACGCAGATGCCGAAGGCGAATACCCAAAGCGTGGCGAGGTGGGAAAACAGACCACCTTCCCTCTGGAAGTCGAGCTAAGGAAGGCGGGCGCGGGTGTAAACGCGTGCGCCGACCTGCGCAGATAGACCAAGGAGGGAGAGCGGGGCGGTGTTCCATAGCTGTTATCCGGAGGCCGAGACTGGAACCGTTCTAGGAAACATAGGAACCGTAGACAAAGCTGTACAAAAGAAAAAAATACCAGCAGATGATATGCGCTACAAAAGAATCAGCATGCGCACAAATACGTACCAGCGTGCGCAAAGTCCACAAAGAAAATCATCAAAGACTTGAGTTCCTAGAAAGTGCGCGGTAGAATCACGCACCGGAAGAAGCTTGCGCTGATTAACCATATACCCATCTTCGAAGTGAGAGCTGACAACCCGGAGCCTATGAAGAGCTATCTCCCCGCCATCCGAAATAATCTTCATCCCAGCTGAGAGGTAATGAATTGCGAAATTAATGTATTAGAACTGTTGAAAGCAGTTGCGCGCAGGTGGTAGAGCAGCGCAAGGTGATCAGTAGTGCAGATCGCGCCAGAGTGCAAGACTATGCGCTAGACTCCAGACAGGTAATGGTATCCGTGCTTGAGTGCTTGTTCGGAACGAACAAAGGGCAAGTGTGAGGGGTTTGATAGAGCCTATTTATACACATTATTTAGATCCTAACCCTATGCTTGTTTGCATTATTTTGTGTACAAGATTATTGGTTTCCAGTATTTTTGTATTTCACGGCGAAACGAGGGCCTAAGTCGGATACGCGCTAACAGGCAGCGTTTAGGACGCGCATCACACAGCCTGCGGAGCTAGCGGCGCAAACAGAGAAGTTGGCAGAGTCGACAACGGTGCGCTAACCGATTGCGCTAACCAGGAGCAGTGCGCCATGCGCAGATAGTGGTGTTTCCAAATCTTGACACCACCAGATTTAGAAGTTGCCAAGGATGGGCCTCTTGAGCAGTATATAAAGAGAAGAAGGCTAGGGTTTGAAAGAGACATTGATATCATCCAGACACACCACAGCACACGGGAGAGCAGCAGAATAGAAAAACACACGAGTCTACTGAGAGGACCTGCGCTAGCCGACTACGCCAGCCGAGACACTGCAACCTGCACGCACCTGCTAGTTGCTGTTTCTTTGATACTTTAGATATTATTTACTATTTCTATGATGTTACTACTAGCATGTCTAGCTAAACGCTTAGTATCGGTTGGGCATGAATCTATGAATATTTTCCTTGAGACTTGCGCTTAATGCATAGCTTGTTTGCTTATATTAATTTTGCGCATATTGTTGGCAGCTAGTTGCATAAGTAGGGGAAGCCTTGAACCGCAATCTTACTCTTGTTGCTTGTTGTTATATGTTAAACTAGTTGAATAGCCTGACGGTGCCGACTAGGAGTAACGCGCTAGGATAATCAGTTGCTACTGTGACAGGATTCGCAGCTGTTTAGACTAGTCTTGAGAATTAATAGCTCATGAACTTTGATCGGAACATGCGCACATGTTAGGAAGCCTTGATCGGACACTAACATTAGCAAACCAAACTGTAGACATTTAGAGCCGATGATAAGGAATACACTCATAGAGGATTGTCTGCGCCAATACTTCTCATAGTCATAGTACTTAATCTCTACTGCCTGTGCACGTCTAGTGCAACTCCTACATTTTACTACTGTTTACTCGCGCATTGCGCAACCCCAATCACTCACACCCCCAGTTTTCGTAAGTGCAGGTTACTAGTTAAAGCTAATCTACTGCCTCCCTGTGGATTCGACCCCGACTTAACCGCTGTACTAAGTGGAAGAGGAAGGAATTAATTTGACGCGCACAACGACGCGTGCATCAGCGAAGCTCCTCTCAGTTTTCGGAGGTTGACTTAGGGGTACCTCTTTACCCTTCCTCTTTCTGGAACCTTCCTTGCGGCCGCTCGACTTGGTTCCCCTTGTTCGGATCATTGTTGCTGATTTTTTTTAAGACGGAGTTTGCTGGAGGTTGACGGCGCCGGAGAAGTTACAAACCCTAGGTCGAAAACTTTTAACTCGAAACTTCCTCTTTCTTTCCTTTTTCTTTTCTTTTTCAATGCATATGTGTCGACTCCTCCGAGTATGACCAATTTTTGGTGACAACGACCAAAAGTTACAGCTCCAAGTTACTAGAGAGAGTTGTAGCATCCTGTTTAGCTGCCTCATCTGGATTCAGAGTGATCTTTGGCGCATAATCTAGTTTCTCATCTCGCACTTCAGTGGGGACATCAATGGGCTGCTTATCCACAACAATGCTCTTTTTCACCTCCACCCGGCGCTTTTGACACTTGCACTTCTCTGGTGTTTTGCCCTTTTTTGCGGTTGTGGATGAGCAGTATGTGCTTCTTTTCTTTTTGTGCCTCTCTCTCTCTGATTGGTTAACCCTCCAATACTACTGAATATTTTCTGCACAGTAACACGATATCCCCGGTTCACCAGCATCTGCGTGCTGAAATATTCATAGGTGAAGGGAGGATTTCTTGTATTTGTTCTGACTTGTCTGGTATTTGGTGCTCTTCGAGGCTTCCAGTACTTGGTCAGGATTGGACAATGTCTCTGGTAGTGTCCTACCTGATCACATAAGTAGCATCTCCTCTTCTTTGTTCTGGGCTTTTGAGTAAGAGAATGATCAAGGGATTGTCGCAGCATTCTCTTGTTCCTTTTCTTTGTCACTTTTTTCTGAACATGTTGAAAAATTGTGTCTGGGCTCTCCTGGACACTTGCAGCTCTTGTAGTTTGTTTGGGATCCATGGTTTTGAAAAATGTGATCACACCAGTACTTTCTTCGCCTGTGTATCCAAGACCTTTAGTCCCACCACCATACCGTTGGTAGGCCAGAATTTCATCCATGATGGATGACTCTCTGTTGCTTGCTTCTGACGGAGCTTTCTGTTGACAGTCCTTTCCAACTGTCTCAACATCATCTGATTGTTGTTCCTTAGACAGTGAGGTAATGAGGCTCTGAAGCTTGTCTCTTTCACCTTTCAATCCGGAAATCTTTGATTGTAGTTCTTTGTTGACTCCGATGACTTAGTGGTATTTTTCTTGTACCAGTTTAAACTAGTCAGCAACTAAGTCTTCTGAGAAGTCTTCGTCATCACTGCTGTCAGCTTCAACAATCCTATAAACAATATCTGAGTTCTCATAATGAAATACAGTGGTCAAAGCTAGATTTCCTTTGTGATCAGTATCATCTTCACTATCTTCATCACTCTAATTGACCGTTAGGGACTTATCGTTTTTCGTCTGGTAACTCGGGCATTCACTCTGTCTATGACCATATCCTTTGCACTACCAACATTGGACCCTTTCTGTTTGTCTTTGCTGTCTTCATTACTTTGGCCAGCATCCTTATTTCTTCTCTAAAAATTTTCTCCTCTTCTGTGTTCTCCCCCTAGATGACTGATCTGCATACGAAGGTTTCTGGTCCATTCTCTTCATGAGCTTGCCAAAGTTTTTGACCAGCAAGGATAGTTATTGGCCTACATCATCTGGGACAGTCTCCTTCTCCTTTGACTCAGCTTTCAGTCCAAGTGTTTTTTTCCAAAGAGTGGTGTAGCATCCTTTGTAACTTTCATCTCAAACTATCTCAGCGAGCCAATCAGTGCCTCCAGCCTCATGTTCTAACATCTTGCGCTTCTTCTATGGCAGCCATCTTCATATCAAACTTTGAGGTGAGATAACTGATTACTTTCCCCACCAGCTTCTCCTCCAGAATTGGTTCTCCAAGGGAATAAGCTTCATTTGATATATCATATAACCGTAAGTTGAATTCTGAGATGGTCTCCTCTTCCAGCATCTTCAGGCTTTCAAATCTGGAGATGTTCATCTGCATTCTGGAGATCTTCACTTTGTATGTTCCCTCATGAGCTGTTTAAACGATCTCCCAAGCTTATTTGGCCACATCTTAATTTGAGATCAATTTGAAAGTTTCAACATTAATAACAGCAAAAATAGCATTTAAAGCTTTGGAGTTGCAAGATGCTACAGCTTCTTCGTTAGTAGTCCATGTGCTTCAGACTTTTTCCGTGCAACACCCCCGCGTGGTCCATGGTCAGTGGATGAGACCATTCAGATATGACTGCCCTCCATGCCTCTTCATCAATAGCCTTGAGAAAGGCCTTCAACCGAGCTTTCCAGTAACCATAATTTCTTCCCTCGAGTAGTGGCGGTCGGCTGGTGCTCTGTCCTTCCTTCATGGCGGCGGTAAATATCAGCAACGCTCTCCCGGATCTCACTCTGTGTGTCGAGTGATCGGCTTTGATACCAATTGAAATTCACTGCGCTTTGCTGGTGATGAGTTACAGCGTGAAATTTGACTGCGCTACTGATCTCGAGTTACAACTTTCGGAGTTACAGCTTCTGCTGTAGCACTCTCTGTATTTTCCTGCGGAAATTATTCTTCTGACGAATAAGAAAGATACAAAAAATTTGTTCACCCAGTTTGGTAACTTGCCTACGTCTGGGGAGGATCACTCTCTGATCCTTAAGACTCCACTATCACGGTTCAAAGTACAAAAGACTCACACCTCTACTTCTCACCTAATCGAAATCTTTTGCTTAGTCTAATCCCCTAGACTAGCTAGCAGTCTGATCACATAGACTCTCTTCGTGCTACCTACACACTTTCAGTAATGAATAGCTACAGACCTTAAAATTTGCCGCCCCTCTGATTTGATGAATGTGTACAAGCAGTTGCTATAGCAACCTCTTGTACAGCCTGACGTTGTGCACCGAAATAAAACAATGAACAGTAGTTTGTTCACCCAGTTCGGCCAACTGTCTATGTCAGGGGAGAGCTGCGCTCCAGTCCTCAATTCACTAATCTCTAAGGGATCGTCGTACAACACTCAACCAGAACAACCTCTGATCAGTGTCACACACACACACCTACACAATTGAATTAACTCAGAATAGCTACAGCTCTGCACTCAGACTTAGCCTATTCTAATTAAAGCAATATTATCGTAGGTTGTTAGAGCACACCCTTGTGCAACTAGCTTGTACAGGTTCTGTCCGCGTCGCTCCAAAGCCTTCAGCCGAGCTGTTCGAACTCTTCCACGAGTGACACACACTCCGGATGCTCCCCCTCAATCAGTGACCGCCTGTCACTAAGGAGAACAGGCTCTCTGTAGATTGTGTGAGTTCCCCACTTGACAATTCTCCTGCTGCCTTCCTTGATCAGCCAACAAGCACGACCTGCTCTGAATTGGCCTTCTCCGATCAAGCTCTGATCAAGTCTTCGATCAGCCTCTACTTCGACCACTCAGCTCTGCGCTCACGCTCTGCTCTCGGTGGTGATCGAATTCTTCGCACAACTCTCTAAATTTTATCTTCTTTGAATATCGCTCTCCTCTCTTTCAACTCCGCACAGATTCTGTATTGATGGATTTCTTTCTGCTCTACCTAGCCTCCTTTGAATAGGAACTCCATGCTCCATCGATATCGAATTTAGGAAGTTTCTAAAAGATCTCAACAAGATCCTATCTCCTACTTTGTAAGAGATTTGGTTTCCCAATCAAATCTTCAAGTTGTGACACGGAATCTTCAATAGGGATATTCTGAGAATATTTGGAAGCCTCCCGTTGCTATACTACTTCGTATCTGAGCAGTTTGTCCCTTTGCACCAAAATTGATGTTCTGCTGTTACGGCTCCTGCTATAGCAATTGCTTGTACACTCTTGCAGGTTTTGCATCAGCTACTGTCTTCACACGAGCAGCTGTATCATCTTTCTTTCAATCTTCTCGATACTCTACCGACCTATCGCGATGCTGGCAGCAACCCCCCGTACGTTATTTGGGCTGCTTCAAGTTGATCGGCATGCTGCTGGCTGCTCCAAGTTGATCAGCATGCTGCTGGCTGCTCCAAGTCTTCTTGGTATCCTATAACATCTCCTGGAGATTGTCTTCAGAAAGCTTGCTGCAACGGAATGGTATAACATCTTGCTGGATCATCCTTAACTGAGTTTGTCAATGATGCCACATACTTTAACACACCTGACACTCAGACTTAGCATACCCTATTACAATGTGTAGTACACGGAATGCTTCAACACACTCTATACCAGAGTTAGTGTAACTTCTGTCGACAACTTATCTAGCAGACTCTGCCATGCCGCCAGTCACTCTCTCTGAATTCTTCCAATTTAGATATTTCTCCCCACTGATCAATGACCGTCTGTCAGTATCGGATAGCCTCAATCCGTGCTCCAACTGCCTGTAACACCTCTGGTTCGCAGCTGTTCTCTAAAGCTTTTGTTTGATCTTTCAATGAGCCACGCTCCAGTTGAAATCTGCGAATCAAACCTTAATCAAACTCAGCGAGTTTTGATCTGCTCTGCGCACCACACAACTTAGAAAATCTTCCGCTCTGAACGCTAGTCGTGTCTGTCTTCTATGTATGTATCTCTCTATGCTCTCTGCGCTCTCTCTCTCTTTGGAACTGCCTCAAGCCCTTCTCTTATATGATTCTCAATTCTCAGAGGCAGAAACCTTGTTTCCTTTGGATCCCTAGGACGGCTGAGCAAAAACAGAATCATCTCATAGATTTTTGCAAGGTTGTTGAAGATTCTATTTCCTAATTTGAACTTTAGGATCTTTCTCTTTTAGAGCTTTTCTCCGCTTGACTGATGAATTCTGTTGGACACTCGATGACATTTGCGGCACACCCTGAACTTCTGTGATGTAAGCCGCACCTCTCTGGGCCTTCTCCGTGGATCTTCAGGATGTTCGCCCATTCTACTCTAGTGTCGAAGCACCACGGTTTGCTGAAGCAGATTCTGTCGCTTGCCTTTTGCCCAATTTGCCTCATCTTTAGTGGTCCACGGAGTGCTGTAGCAGATCCTTGTGCTTGGTTGTTGTATCTCGCCCATTCTTCCGATTGTGCTCCAGCTTCAAATCTTTAGGTAGTGCTGAAGCAGAATCTTGTGCAGTTTTGTCAAGGTATGCCATACCTCAACACAGCATCTGTTGTAGCACCCTCTGTATCACTCTGCGGAATAAACTTTATCTGGACAAACTTAAGATACTCAATAATTCTTTATCCAGGTCGGCAACTTGCCTACGTTTGGGGAGGATACTCCGATCCTCAAGATTCCACTATCCGGTTTGAAGTACAAAGGACTCAAAAATCAACCTACGCTAGTTTAACCTCTACTTCTCTCCTAGTCGAAATCTTAGCTAAATCTGATCACACAGATTAGCTTGCAGTCTGATCACACAAACTCACTTTGTGGTACCTACACACTTCCAATAAGGAACAGCCACAGACCTGACGCACAGACTTATCCTATCCTATTATAATATGTAATAGACGGTATGCTATAGCAATCTCTATATCAGAATTGTTGTAACATCTGTCGATAGCTTCTCTAGTACACTCTGCCAAGCCGACGGACTCTCTCTGAATTCTTCCAACTCAGATATTGCTCCCACTTGATCAATGCTCACTAGTCACTATCAAGGAGAGACGTTCAACTCTCCAATAACCTACGCCACCTCCTATCCGCAGCCGTTCTCCAAAGCAACTGATTGATCCTTCAACGAGCCGTGCTCCAGTTGATTTATGTGAAACAATACTAGATCAAACTTTACGAGTTCTGATCTCCTTTGCACTCAACACAACTCTGTTACTTCAGCCTTCTGCTATTAACTCTCGTTGTGTGTATTCCGCTACAAGAAAAACAGTCAATATCAACAACTATTTCCGTTGATTTTGGCATGTATAGGTTGGAAATATTGTCATAACCAACAAATATTTCCGTTGGGATGTTGTAGATTATAGTTGCGTAGATTTTGGTGAACTCGGTTGGTTTTACGATTTTCTCAACAGAAATTCTGTTGCTTAACTCGATTAAAAACAGTTTAAAAATTAGTCAAAACTAACGATAAATTCATTGGTATTAAAAAATTATAGATAAAGTATTTATAAGATGCATTTATCTTTATACCCTTTTATATTTTCTATGAATTTCTAAGAATATTTGCAACAATATTCAGTTGCCTTTATTAATTTCCAAAAAGTTAGATAAATATAGAATCGACAAACATGTCGTAGGTTTTATAAGTTGTTGATTATACTATTTAGAAGACACTATTACTATTATAACCTTTTTATAACTCCTACGGATGTATAATATTATCTACAACAACTTTTCGGTCGATTATGATGTATTTCACAATTTCAAAAAAAAAAAACAAAATCATCGATTTATACTTTTTTTTTTGTTATTGTTTATAATATTTGCAATAAAAAATTACTGTTATATCATTCTCGACAAGATTTTATTTATAATCAACATGAAATTTAATTACAGTTATATATATCATTTAATTTCATAAAATGATTTTATTTATAAATTAATTGAATACAATACAATAGTTCTGTATAAAAGAAGCATTATATTCATCGATTAAAATAAATCATTTATTTTTTTAGAGAATAACAAGACAGAAAATATTAAAGCAATAATAACCTATCTAAAACTTATAAGTATTAAAGGGTCCGAATTTGCTAATCTATTACAGGGCCAACATCTTCGGCAAAACTTGCTTCATTTTCTTGACCATCTTTTTTCCTTTTCTAAAATAAACAATAAAAAATTATTATAAACATAATAAAAAGAAGTTTTTCGTTCCCTGCATTTCATGGAGATGATGTAAAAGTAAGAAAATTACCTTAAGAGAATTGTGGATTGTTGAGTATACACTCTCCGATGTAGTTATCACGAGGTGGATAATCACCCTTGGAATAACTTCGATGTTTGAGTTTAGCATGTGGATTATTCACTTCGCTGCTACTACCACCAATTTGAATGGCTTCTGATCCATCAACATGATTTTCACCTTGTTGAAAGTTGTGTCCTCTTCTGCTTCCATTTGAACAACAACAAAAGCTATAATGGTAAGGAAAACAACAAACACAAATACCCCACCAATTGATTCCTATATCAATTCAAAAGATGCTTACTTTTAGAAATTACAAATTAATTTTTTGCGATACAGTTACCTGTCTAACATGTAGAATTGATACATTGAGTACATTGCTTACTATAAAGGGTGAGAGCAAAACCGGTGTTAGCCGCATAACCTCGTCCAAGTAAGTCATCGTGATAGAAAACCCTATTCCGCACCATGGTTAAACAGCTGGGAGTGATTCGAGTCTCGTATGAATTGAAGTTATGTAAGTTACTGTAAGCGGGGAGCAAAAAATTAAAGCGGGACGAATTGCACAACTATGAAAAATATAATTCGCACGATCAAAGAACTAATTCCACGCGGTTAGAGATTTTTAAGGGATTTGTTTTACCATTTAGATTAGGATCTTTCTATATGAAGATTTTTAATATTTTTTTAATCTTTACTAATTCAGACTTTTTATCAAAAAATAAAGTCAAACAATTCATAGTTTTGGTACAACGTGTGTATGATATGCTATTGTACAAAAAACTATTATTATATTTAATTAGGTACTTGATTTTTGAAGTTTGGTTTCCATAAATAAATAAATAAGTGATGTGCTAAAAATAAAATAATTAAAACATCAAAGTATAAAGATAGATATAAATTCGAATATAATGTTTGTACAAAAAAAGATTCTTTAATTTTGTTTCCAAAAAAAATATTCCAGCTTATACGAAATATTATATATATATATATATATATATATATATGGAATGAATTTAAAACTAACGCATCATACAAATATTTGTGGCGATGTATTTTAAACCTTTTTTGTAATACTCAAAATATATAGAAACAACACCAATTTAAGGGTTTAAAATTTATATAAACAAGTACGTGTTATTAACTAAATGATAGTTAAAGACTATGAATTTTAATATGCCAAATATTTGTTGAACATAAAAATAATATTTACTACAAATTTATTTCCTACCGTTTTCGTTGATACTTAAAACTTAATAATTATGTGGTATTTTGGTTTCTTATATTTATGATTAATCATTTTCACTTCTCACGGAAATTCCGTTGCAAAATTATGTTCACAATCAACGGCGTTTATTCCAACGAAACTCTGTTGAAATTAAAAGTAATATTAGTGACGGAAATAGTTCCCACAATATTGGTTGATACTTAAAATATTAAAAATTACATGGAATTAAGTTTGAAAATTTTATATTTACAATTTTCATCACTTACATAAATTTTGTCGAAAATATGCTTCCTACAATCAATGACTTTTATTACAACAGTATCTGTTGCAAACAAAATCATATTGTCAGCGGAATTAGTTCCAACTTATTTTCGTTGACATTATACATAAAAACAACAATATAAAATCTGTTGCTTTTATATCGTAAATTTTAGTACATTTTCTTGTAGTGTTCTCTGCTTCGATTCCTTATGCGATTCCTTTGCCTCTGCATTGCTCTTATAGCTTCATCAATGATCAGTGACGGAAACTTAGATGCCTTAGGATTCGCAGTGCAGCACAACACTTTAGAATCTTCTCCTAGATTCTTGCGAAGTTGTTGAAGTTTGTTAAGATTCTGCTTCCTAAATCGGAATTTAGAAACTTTATCTTTTTAAATCTCTCTGATCATGTGATGACGCGACTGCACACTTGATGACGTTAGCACTTCTTTCTGAGCTCTTGCGACACCGCTAGCACTTCGCAGTATCCTCTCCGTGGAGCTTCAAGATGATCGGTCATTTTGCTCTAGTTTCAAATCATCACGAGTTGCTATAGAAGATTTTGACATTTGTATTTTGTTGTTATAGTAGATTCTGACATTTTTTTATTGCCTAGTCTGCCTCAGCTTTTGTGATCCACAGAGTGCTATAGCAGATTCTTGTGCTTTGTTGCTGTACTTTGTCAATGTATTGTCGTCTTCAAATTGTGCTCCAGCTGCAAATCTTCAGGGAATGCTGTAGCAGTTTCTTGTGCTTTGTTTTGTCAAGGATGCCATACCTCAAACTCTTCATGATGGTCTGGACGGGGGCTCCTCAAAAGGTTGCGCCGTGGTCCTCGATGGGATGAACCGGAGGCTCGGTATGCTCACGGTTGATATCAGTCATCTCGGCCTCTTTCCTCTATTGTGCTGCTACATACTGGGCAGGGTGTCTCGGAAGAGCCAAGTGTGGCGGTCATGAGGGGCGATCATATGATGTACAATTAGTGGCGAGAGATCGCGTAATCGGAAGTAGCCGTTATCGAGGTTGGATATGTCAAAACCTAGGCTAAGAACAATCCCAATGTTAAATGCGCTGCCACCCAAGATCCTTTCCTTCGACCTCCCTACCCAGTCTACAAGGCAGTATCCAAGGAGTGTAGCGCTGTCGAGAGGGATCCCTCGACGCTTAGCGCATAACATGTCGATGTCATGTGTGGTCACTTTCGTGCCGCCCTCATTGCGGTCGTAGATGCTCATGAAGATGAGGCGATGCACATACTTGTAGACAAGAGACCGGATGCAGGTAGATGGAATGGTGGGGTAGTAATCACAATCAACTGCCGAAATCTCCCTCCATAGGTCAGTCCGGTCAAATTCATTGAACACTTGTTAAGTGCCGTGAACTGGAAATCCAAATATCTCACATATGCGCTTTCGTGATAGAGTGAAGTGCATCTTTTGCTGCCATAACTTGAAGTTTGGTCTAGAAAACTTTTTTGGCTCTTCACCAGGCACCAATGCAGTGGGCACTTGTGCCACAGAACTGCTTGGAATTAGACATGCATGTCCATTCCCGGCCAGATGCGTAACATGTGGTCGCATCACACTGGATGGCAAACTGTTGACAGAGACATCAAAAGATGAACTGGGAGTAGTCATATGTTGCTGGACAGAGGCATCCACAAATTCATGTTGGACCTTCATATTTATTGGTTTAGGATTCATTATAAGAATAGTGCTGCAAATAATTTTGCTTCAAGATTGTTATTAAATATTAATCAGCAATACTATTCTGAATCAATAAAAATAGGAACACGTTAACCGTAGGCTTTGTTAGGATTGAGTCACGTTGGACGCTATCCTTGAAGAAAAATTGCCACCCGTATGTCTTGGCCAAGGTTCTCACGGGAGGAGTGTGCATGTCTTGGGGTGGACCAAATCTCAGTGCTACGGAACTCACCTCCAAAAATGCCCTGTTGTACAACTTGGGCATTAGGACTGGATCCCCAGCTCTCATAATGGAAAGGTTAGCAGATCCTTTGCTAACCTTTTACACTCGATTGGGAAAAGGAGAAGAATCAGCTTGGGTAGTGTGATGTTTCCCCAAATTGCTGCTCATGCTGGCAGTGCTTCCTCTAGCAAACCCATTGTGCTGCCATCCCTCATTTATGGAATGATGGTCTCTCAGCATCCAGAGTTAGGAGAGATTACTAAAGGATTGTCCGAAGAGCTGCAGGTTCTTACAGTAGATCACAAGCTCTTCAAAGGGAAGTACGCAGTTGACATTGCCCAAGAGGATCCTCTCCTGGTCGCACCATCTGTCCCATCCCCTCTGGAGGAATCGCTTCCCCCTGCCTCAGCTATCCAAGAAGCCCTCAGAGCCAGAATTATGAGCCACCTAAAGTCTGAACTGCTCATACTGAAGCCAGAAGAAGGGATGCCAGACGCGCCCAAATCAGAAGTCTGCTCAAAGACTTGGAATTTCCAGAGGAAGAAGGCCAGGCCCCTTGAGCATCTGTGCCAAAAAGGGGGAGAGCAAGCCAAGGCCCACTGATTGATCTCCACTGATGAACTTTCTAATTTGTTTTGAAGCCCTGTGTGGCTATGCTGAACCAAAGGCCGAATGTGGCCACAACACTTATTTTGAACTGATGATAGGAAGTCTTTAAAATTTGTTTTCCGTGGAAGACTCCTTTTGTGGCCAAGGGTTTTGTCAAAATGCCAAACGGGAGATTGATGATGTAGTATGGCAATCTTTGACAAAACCAGCACAAGTGAACAAGCGGCTGAACAAGCTGCTGCTATAGCCGGAGCTGGTTCAGGAAGCTGTAGCATCTGTTCTTCAGCAGCAGGTCGGATCTTCGCGGAAGGAGCTTGGCAGTTCATTCGTGAGCATCCAGGGAGTTCCTAAATACTCAGAGAGAATATTCCAGTGGAGATTCCCAGATGGAGGAGAAGATTTGTTTGTAGAAGATTAGATTAGATTGTAGAAGATAGCAAATCAAATCTAATCTTCTACAAATTAGGAGATATTGTTGCTTGAAGGAAATTCCCAAAAACTAAATGATGGAACTGGGGGTTCCTATTTAAGGGAGGGCGGGCAGAGTGTCAAAGGTATCGAAGACAAGATAGCAAACACCAGAGCGTACACAGAATACCGTGAGAGTCGAATTCAAGTGCGAGAGGATCTTCGATCATCACCGAGAGCAGAGCGTGAGCACAGAGCTGAGGTGATTGAAGCAGAGTGTGATCAGAACTTGCAGAGTCTGATCATAGCTTGATCAGGAAGCCAATTCAGAGCACCGGTTTCTTGTTGGTTGATCAAAGGAGGCCGCAGAGGTATTGACGAGTGGACGTACTCGGTCAAGTGACTGGACGGGTAATCTCACTAGTGACAGGTGGTCACTGAGTGAGGGGGAGTGCTCCAGAGTGTGCAGCGCTCGTGGAGAGGTTCGATCGGCTCAGAATAAGGCTTTGAGCGATGCGGACAGTTTAGGTACAAGCTGTGTGCTACAGCAGGTGCTATAGCAACCTGCAGGTAACATTGAATTAATTAGAATAGGCTGAGTCTGTGGGATCAGAATTGTAGCTATTCTGAATTATTTCAAGTCTGTAGGTGTGCAATACACAAGTCAGAGCTTTTTCTGATTGTGTGACTAGTTTAGTTCAGGTAGCATAGGTGTCGTGCGTCGAACCGTGTTGTACTGTGGACCTAAGAAGCTAGTGGATTAAGGATTGGAATTCAGCCCTTCCCAGACGTAGGCAGCTTGGCCTAACTGGGTGAACAAACCATTGTTCCTTGTTCTATCTTGATGCATCAGATTTGGGTGTTCAAGAGTGTGCTGTAGCAACTGCTTGTACACAATCTGCAACTCAGAGGTGCTGCGAATTTCAAAGTTCACACTGCATAACATATAAACTTTCAGAAGGGAGGACACCGCATCAGTCTTGGTAGGCACCATATCTTTGCCAAATATGCTCGATGAGATCATTTTGCAGTTGAATATGACCTTGCTTGTCCCTAATTTGATGATGTACTTGTATGAACTCCATAATATTGGGTGTATCACTCCTATTCAATGATATATCCGCAATCTCAATGGTTGAATCATAGTTGTAGTCCGGAGTCTGTATTTCTCTCTCGTCTTCAATAATCATATTATGCAAAATGATACAAGCCGACATTATATATTTCATTGTGTCCACATCCCAAAATCGAGAAGGTCTGCATATCATTGCAAATCGAGATTGCAACACTCCCAATGCTCGTTCAACATCTATTCTGGCAGACTCTTGGATAACAGTAAAGTATTTTCTTTTGTTTCCTTGCAAAGATGGAATAGTTTTAACGAAAGTAGGCCATGAAGGATATATACCATCAGCAAGATAATATCCCATGGTATATTCGTGCCCATTAATATTGTAAGACACTTTAGGACCATGATCTTCAGCTAGTTCTTCAAATAGATGAGATCGATCTAATACATTTACATCATTTAATGATCCCGATAATCCAAAGAAAGCATGCCAAATCCAAATGTCATATGGGGCTACAACTTCTAAAATAATAGTAAGTTCATGAACATGTCCAGTGTACATACCTTGCCACGCAGTTGGACAATTCTTCCACTTCCAATGATACAATCAATACTGCCCAACATTCTTGGAAAGCCGGTGTTCGGCTACCGCCAACAGTCTAGCCACATCTTCATCATTTGATCTTCTTATATATTCAGCACCAAATATTTCCACAACTTCTCTTACAAATCTTCTGAGACTTTATATCGTCGTGCTTTGGCCAATTCTTATATATTCAACAACCACATCTGCGGCAGTTCCATAGGCAAGCATTCGAAGTGCCACAATTATTTTTTGGAGAGGCGATAATCAACGAACTCCGACCGCGTCTGTTCTTTGAGTGAAGTAGTTATCATGAACCGATATTTCTTCTTGAATTCTTAAAAATAAAGATCAGCGCATCCGAAATCTCCTACGAAACATTGATTCCGAATATGTAGGAGTGCTAGAAAAATATTCACGATAAAGTCTAGCATGACCTTCTTCTTTGTCGTGTTTAATAACACTGTGGTTCATTGAAGATCAACCACAGCGTGGTGACAACTCTTCATTCTGACTTTCACAATGTTGTTGAGCAACAATACCCATTGTTTGTAGTTCTTCATCTTCTTCATCCTTCATCCTCATTTTCCACCATTTTCGTAGATTGTGTGGCATGACTTTGGTAAAATAGAAGGGAGGAGAGTGTCGAGATGAGGATATGAGAGCGTATGGATGAAGAGTAGAGAATGTATGGATGAAGAGATAAGGTTTTGAATTATAGCCATTAAAATTTGATTTCTAAATACGCATAAGCATTATGTATAATCTCATTGGAGCACAAACTATTTTTCATCATCTAAATTATATATAATCAATATAGTATTATATTTTAGACAATCATTTTAATTAAAGCCTTTGATCATGCTCTAAATTACCAAAAGAGAACAAAAAATCTAAAAGGAAAAGAATCAGAGAAAAAAAGAAGAAGAAACGTATGGAGTGAGGAAGCAGAGCAAACGTTGTCGTGGTGTTATTTGAATCACTATTTTTTCTACACACTTCTCTCTCTCTACTGCAATCAAAAAAACCCCTCCGCGTCCAACTCCCCTCAAAAACCCTCTGTGGCGGCTGATTCCCTATCCCCTCATTCTCTCTCTCTTTGTAAAATCTATCAGGGTTTTGTCTTATCCATCAATTCCCAGATCTACCACTTCCTATGGCTTCTCTTCCCTCCCAGCCTTCTGCCGATCGCATCCCTGGTTCGTTTCCTTTCTTCTTTCGCAAACCTTTCGCCGTGTTTTCGGGATTTGGGTGTTTTAAAGATTGGGGTTTTATTGCTCGTGGGAGAGATTTAGGGTTGTTTGCTGCTGGGGTTTCGATCGGATGAGTTGAATTTTGTTTTTTTTTTATTCGACTGTGATAGAAGGTTCCTTATATTACCAGACTGGATTGAATTTATTGGTTCCTGTGAGCTTTTAGGATTTGGAATTTGTATCTTGTCTATTGATCATTGTTATGGGAGGAAGTAGTGATTTTTAATCAGTTGGTGCTTTTTAATTTATTTTGTCTTTACTTTTTGATTTTCTGGCTGTGCAGAAACTACAGATTTGCTACAGAAGATGACTCTGGATTCCAAGGCTGCAGACGGAAAAGACGTCGATACTGAGGTAGACATGATTCAGGCTTGTTGTCTTTCTAGAAAAATATTTTGTTTTCGCTGTGAAATGGAAGTTAAGCGAGCATCATGGATTTTGACCTGGGAATGATTTTTAAATTTTAGTCTGTTTTTGTGATTTATACCCTGTATTTGGCCGCTACAAGTATATGGTAGCGGACTGCTTTTTAATTCATATTGTTACTCTGCAGCCTTCTCCAAATCAACTTGGTGCTGGTAACTTAACAAACAGGCAAGCATGGCAGTATGAGCTATCAACAACTCCCGTATTACCAGAATTTATGGACCCTAGTATGTGTTACATGCCGAATGGCTACCCCTCACCTGCGTACTTCTATAGAGGTAGATTGAACACTTCATATATTTGCATTGGATGAGTGCTGCACACTTTTACCTTTCTGTAACTTGAATATTTCGATGCAGCGTATGATGGGAACGAGTGGAATGATTACACCAATATGTTAACTGCTGAAGGAGTTGAAGTGCAAGCGGTGAGTTATAAAAGAAGTTGGGGTTTGAGTGTGTAACATATACGCAGATGATGTTAGGCGTTTGGTGTACCGGGGTTCACCAAGATGATATTTGTGCATCTACTGCTTCATCTTTTATCTTGCTTCTATTTGTAACAGGGTTCCTATGGTTATAGTTATGCACCTTATGGGCCTTATTCGCCGGCAGCGAGCCCGGTTCCTGGCACCGATGGTCAGCTTTATGGAGCACAACATTATCAGTATCCAACTTCTTATTATCAGTCAATGAATGCAAGTAGCGGTTCATTTACTCCAAAGGCAACCAACACACATCTGGATGCCAATAAACCAGCATCAGCGGATCAGAAGCCCCTTTCAATAGAAAAATCTATTAGAAACGCTCCATCTATTTCAAATGGCGGAGTTCTAAAAGTAAATAATGGTTTGGGTACTGCAAAACCTGCGTATGGAAATTCATCTCATGCCTCAAATGGTTCTGCTTCTGGAAATATTTCTACTTCAGTATTTCCTGCTAGTTACTATGAGCCAAAATCCGTTTTTGATGGAGTAAGGTCACTCTGGATAGAGAGTCCGACTCCGGATGGGCAGGCAAAGTCTAAACTTACATCTTCGGTCACCAGCAATAAAAATGACCCATCTGAGAAACAAAATCAACGCCCAAACACCAACTATATGGTATTTATCATTTCTTCAGTTTAATTTTTATTGCGTAGCCATTTTCTGCTATTTAAGTTTTCAATATATTTTATATTAGCAGGGTTTGCAACAGAGCAGACATATGTCCGGAATTGGAACTGCTAAAGAATTCATCAATAGTCTGTACTCTAATAAACTGTATGGTCATTATGGAAATGCATATGGACCTGGAATAAGATATGGATCATACAATGCTTATGATTCTCAAGCACATGGGCATGGATGGTTTGCTGCGGATGGGAAATACAGACCTAGAGGACGTGGCTATGGGTTTTATGGGTATTCAAATGAGGGCGCTGATGGGTTGAATGAGCTTAACAGGGGACCTAGAGCTAAGGTCAGTAAAAATGTGAAGGGGTCAGCACCTGTGACATTATCTGTTAAGGGACAGGCTTTGCCTACAAGCACAACGATGAACGATGAGAAGGATGAATTACGCACTGCAACCAATGTAGAAACGTACAACCAGCCTGATTTCGTTGCTGAGTATGAGCATGCAAAGTTCTTCATCATCAAATCATACAGCGAGGATGATGTACACAAGAGTATCAAATACAACACATGGGCTAGTACTCCAAATGGCAACAAAAAGCTTGATGCTGCCTATCGAGAAGCACAAGAGATAGCTGGCGGCTGTCCTGTGTTTCTCCTCTTCTCTGTGAGCACCCAGTCATCAATCAGATTTTCTTGTCCATCTAATGATACTACGTCTGTTAATCTTTTACTTATATTTTGTTCAGGTCAATGCAAGTGGCCAGTTTGTTGGTGTAGCCGAAATGGCAGGGCCTGTCGATTTTGATAAAACCTTGGACTATTGGCAACAAGACAAGTGGAATGGTTGTTTTCCTGTGAAGTGGCAAATAGTTAAAGATGTTCCGAACATGCTTTTGAAACACATCATCCTTGAGAACAATGATAATAAACCTGTGACCAACAGCAGAGACACGCAAGAGGTATTTTCATGCATATTACTATCAAACTAACATCAGATTTTTGTGCTTTCATTTGCTGATGTTGTGATTTTTACATAGGTCAAGCTGGAGCAGGGACTTCAAATGCTCAAGATTTTTAAGGACCATGTAAGCAGAACATCTATAGTTGATGATTTTGGATTTTATGAGGCCAGACAGAAAGCCATTCAGGAAAAAAAGGCTAAGCAACAGCAGTTTCAGAAGCAGGTAGGATCTGTCTGTGTCTCCTTTGTAGCCGGTTGCTACATGGTGTTTTTATACTTTGCTTTTTTTTAACATGTTTGTTTGAGACAGGTCTGGGAAGGAAAGTTTGCAGCTGAAGAGAAGAACGATGGATCAAAGGAGGATCCCAAGTTGCTGGAGACTGCTCCTGATGCGACAGTGAAGGAACCCCAAGCACACATTGCGGTGCCTTAGGCATTGGCTGCAGCAAGGTGCTAGAGTGGCCTTCAGCTTGATATCCTGAGATCCTGCAGACATGGCCATGGTCCTCTATATGGAGGAAATGATGTTGGGGGTTCTGAAAGATTAGCAATCAGACTGATGGATGGGAAAATCTCAAGGATGCTTTTTTTCACTACATGAGGCTTTTTCTGGGTTGGCTAGCTCAGCTCCTCGACTAGATGTAGGGTGTCTTTTTTTTTTTCCTTTTTTTTTCATATAAGAAAAGACTGATAAATGGGAAAGACTGATGTAGGATGAACATGGTAAGCATACTTGATTTATTTTCAAAGATGGAAGCTAGTTTCTAAACAAGTTCTGAGAAGCAAAACATATCAAACTTGGACGGCATTGCAAAACTTATCAGTGGATTTTTTCGATTCTGTTTTCAATATTTTGAAGAGGGGCTTGAGAAGGGAACGTTTCATAACTGGAAACAAAGGAGGCATTTTTCTTTTCTTGCTTTTCCCGCTCCCATCACAAGCTACACCCAAATCCAAAGATTTGTGGACTGCCAAAACTAATGGATATGAATGTAATGCGCTCCTATTCAATATTTTACTTAATTACACTTTTCATACAATAGGAGACTGGTTAATTGCTTGTGTCAGTTCCGTCCACAGTTGCAGCCAGATCATCCCATACCAAATTCTGCAGGCATGTTCGAAAGCACATTTTAGTCATAGCATTGAATCCTTTAAAAGATGTTACTTCATGTCTAGTAGCTAGCTAAGACTAATTTCTGCCAGGATATTAAGCCATGCAGATGGATGGTCACTTACCATTGCTGGTTTTTCCTGAACTCTGTGAGAACAGGATATATATTCTCGAAAGCTGTGTATGTTTCATCTCTAACCTGTCAAATTAATGGAACTCTAGAACAGTCAGATACATTCAACTCATGATCAGAAACATCCACCCCTCATCCAACTGGAAATGGCTACAGATTGAACCCTACCTTTGCTCCAGTAAGAACAATTTTTCCTGAGACGAAGATTAGCAGCACTATCTTAGGTTGTTTCATTCGATAGATCAACCCAGGAAATAATTCAGGCTCATACTGCAGAAGAGATGAATGATCATTAGACGCCAAACATTAAATTTAAATAAATAGAAAGCTGTGATCCAGCACTCGTTTCAGAAAACCAACGGGTTCCTGTTAATGGTAAAACACGAAGCAAGTACGGTTAAGTTTCATTTTAAGGACATTGCATGAACCATCACAACAGCCTATGTTCCCTTTTGAAAAGGGAACAAAATGAGAACAACACATGTTACTCACACTCGAAAAGGCTCCATGGGAGTATGCGAGACCTTCAAGCCTGATGGGAAATTTCACATCACAGGAGCCGACGATATTCTGAATCTTGAAATCCTACAAGTTGACGTATGGATAAACAATGTCAGTAATGGGAAAAAAATAAATCACCTGAAGTTACTGTTGCATGCATACATGATAAGCTAAGGAAGCAAACCAAAGTAATCAGCAAAATTGATAAAATCACCTTGAACTTTGCCGGAAATCCAAGTTTCTGAATAATACGAGCATACTGAAGCATGGAAAGATGTCAAGGTAAACATTGAGTTAGATACAACTTGTATTGAGTACTGACATGGACTATCAAATAATAACTTTCTCAAATTTCAGATTCAAACAAACATAATATCAAGCTCATCAGCTTAATATATGAAAGATTGAATATAAAAAATGTATTTTGAAGAACCAAAGTCTAATCAGAAAAAAAACATACTTTCCTTGCCGCTAATTTTGATTGCTGTTCACTCTTAGCACCAGTGCAAACCTCCAGAAGAACATCAGTAAAAATTTAGCTTTGACAACAACAATATTGAACACATGACTTAAAGCTGGGACTGGTTTCAAGAAATTTTATTTGCAGGCTTTTCACATTAATTGGGTTTTCTCATATCATAATATAAACAAGAATACATGAGCCAGTATCCAGCTTGACATTGAGGTTCTAATAAGGAATAAAAAAAGTGGCATGTCAAGCCCTGCAAGCAGACACAATTCAGTAATTTGTTTTGTTTTTTTGGCAGAAAGATGGGGGAACAACAGCTCTTGCTGGTCAAAACAGCTGTGAAAAGACTTACCATCTTTCCAGAGGCAAAAATTAAAGCAGTTGTCTTTGGTTCCCTTATTCTCATGATGACAGCAGCAAAACGCTGAAAAGACAGAGCCAAAGGTTAAAATGGGTTTTTTATTTGCAGGATAAAACACATTTATTTCTTTAGATACAAGATCAAGATAACAATCTATCTGGATAAGAATTCCAGAAGCACAAGGTGTATAATAAGAATTGATTGACAAAACTACATTTTATCAGTGACGATTATTGTACGATACAGGCTTTGCGCCACAGGATTCAAGTATCACCGAAGATAATAACCAATTCCAACAATAAAATACCAAAAATCAATACAGCCAGATGCGGCGGATACCTTGGGGTTGTACTCAGCATTACGAGCCTGCAGTGCGATTGCTTTCAAGTCTAGCTTGCAGTCAAGATTAACAGTTGACACAATATTCCTACATCCACGGACAACAGTTTAAAACATAAATAGTACAACCTATAGTAATATGGCTTTACTTAAGCAGAAAAGATTTGTTGATTAGAATCTCATTAAATTTGCTATCAGTAAGACATGTACATCAATACAATTGCTTCAAAATATTTTCAGGAAAATATAGCAACCACTGGAGAGTTCAAGGTTTCAATCAATTCCAACAAGCTAAGATATTGGATTTGGAGAATCGATCAATAGTCAGGTATCTACTCAATACAGCTATCAATAAACTTCACCAAACTACATGCAATAATGGACTTACTGAAGAGTAGGTACAATGCCAGACGGATGCTTGGATAGATCTACTGGCTGGCTCCCCTCTAAGCCTTGATCAGCCATTTGAATCCCTGATCACTGTTCGATCACCGACTATTTTCATCAGAATTACGTAGTAGAGCAGTTCAATACCCCAAAAATACCATCTACACAAGAACCAAATTTTAAACACCAGCTATTTGACACAAAACAATCCAAATCTATATAAAACTTCAAAATTTTGTACTAGCAGGATAACTAAATACATCATTTATACATATGTACTCAGCAGCACAAAAATAAATTCCACCAAAATTCCTCTGATAATGAGTTCGGTAACCCTAACAACAGCTCTCTACACAAATCAGGCTCCACCTAGAAACTGAAGTCCCCCCGCCGACCAAATAATCCCAAATCCACTCGACAACGTAACTCAACCCAGCCAATGGTTAAACACCGACTGATACTACCAGAGAAATCAAAACTGGAAACATCAAGAACTTGAACGAGATCCGACCTTAATGTCAACGAATTAGGGTTTTGAGGCAGTAAAACACCCGAATCTGACGAAATCGGACAAGAAAAACAAGGTCGGTGAGCGTTGGAAAGTACTTGATTTGAATCTATGGATCTTTTATACGTTTTGTGGAGATAAGGTTTTTGAATCGGGAGCTTAAAAAGGGTTAGGGGTGGAAGGAAAGGGGAGAGGATGAGTTTGATGAGAGAAGGGTGAGAATGAGATTATGGAGGCGAGGGTTTGAGGCTCTGACTCTTAGCAATATCTCCTATTTATACTCTTCCTGTATTGTCCTCCTTGAGTTGGTATTTCTGGGGGTAGAATGGTCATTTGGTTAGAGAGCGTAAACCAGCCGTCGGCTTGTTGAATATATTTGGGCTTCAGGCCCAAATTTGAATTGGGCCTCCGAATGCGCTACCAGTAATGAATCGGTCAGTCATTTATTTATTTTTACAATTTTTACAATTAATTATTGTTATTATATGAGATTGTGAAGTTTAGTCGGTTCGCGTTTTCTCGGCATTGAATTGCACGACTTCGTCCACCTCCACCTTCTTCATCATCCCTCCGCCAATTCAACCCTAGAAATCACTCCGATCGAGTTCCAGGTCGATTGCCGTGTCTTATCAATCCATTAGCGTAACTGGATGCGGACTCTCTGAGGCATCAGAGATCGTTGCCAGATCGCGATTTCGATATTTCTCGATTCCGATTCCATCACGTAAGATCTGTTTCCGGTTTCGATGTTGATGATTAGGCCACTGGTATATTTCTCGGATTGAGCATGTTGAAGTTCGATTAGTGGATCGGTTAATTGAATTATGTGGATCGCTGTTGTTACTAATGATTTTGATTTTTTCGTCTTGTTATAATTTCGTGAGTCAATCACTGATGTTCTCCGATAGGACTAATATGATGATGATGACTACGTTTTTGGTTGATGTTTATGGTGAATTTTTAAGTGATGCTTGAATTTAGAGTTTGATTTGCATTTCAGTGTGACGGATTGATTTCGACTCCATGAGTCTGCCTGTGGTGGATTGTCGGAGCTTGGTTGAGTTCTGCAGAGCTTATGAGCAGCATAGGAGGAATGCCGCGTTTAGTATTTCCTCAGGCACCGCTAATCATCATAATAGGAACAGAAGCAACCGATCAAACTGTCACACCAGCAGGCGTGGATGCTCCTTCGATGGTTTAGCTGATTCATTCTGTGATCAGTTTACAATATCAGCCTTTATAGACATACTGTTGTTGCTTCTAGTGATTGGTGCAGTTGGTGTTCTGGTAGTTCCCTATTTGAAGTTCTTGGTCTATGAGTCGTGGGAGATATTACTAACATCATGTTTTCTGATTGGGGATGTGATGTGTGATGTGCCGTTGCCTTATGTAGCTTGCTTTGTTGTTGGATTTTCTGGAGCTATAGCTTTGTGGGCGTTCCTGACTTTTAAATCCAGAAAATGTGGGAGGCCGTATTGCAAGGGCCTGCGCAAATCTGTGGAATTCGACATTCAACTGGAAACGGAGCAGTGTGTCAAGTGCTATCCTCCTCTTCCAAAAGATGCCTTTGGGGTTTGGCCTGTTGAATTAGGAGAAGATCGTAAAGAGTTAGAAGCTGAGTTGAAGAAGATGTCACCTATCAATGGCCGTACAGTTCTCATTTTCCGAGCACCATGTGGGTGTCCCACAGGTAGAATGGAGGTTTGGGGACCCAAGAAAGTTCGTAGAATCAAGAAGTAGACTTTTTAGTAACTTGTTCGTGTCAATCGCTATAATAGCAATAAATAAGTTGGTACAATAAGAAATGGATCAAATTAGTTGAAGATCGACAGAGATCATGATGTATGATCTTTACTTTATAAATACTGGTTGCTCTGAGACAGATTGCTGCTGTTATACTATAGAATGAGGAGTAATATCTATATCATAGAGCGTCCTTATTAATCTTCTGCTAAGCAATGGGCGTGCTTCTGCATCTTTATACTTTATTTCGAAGTAGCTGTTTAACTAAAATGCTTGGCTCTTCTACAAATCTCTTGTTTTCTGGTTTGGTCCTTAGTATCTGTGCTGTCGTGCATTAGTAATTGTTTACATTTTTCATCTGTCAAGTAGAATGCGATCCACTTTTCATTTACATGATCAGTGGACTATTGTTTCCATTTTTCAGTTCAGTTCCATAAATGGATGTTTTATGTTTATAAACAGCAACTGAATTAAGGACTATATATAGTTACAGTAATGTAGAAGTTGCATAGCTTTAGATCCCTCATTGATAGGATTGTGATTAGTAGTAACACATTAGGTATAAAAACTGTTAGGAATCTAAATTTAATTGGCAGGTATACGTACCTTAGAGTATAAATGCACAGCGGAAATACGTCTAAAGATTATTTTATTAATCAATAGACTGTACAAATACTTACAGCTATTTGTATACTTGTAATAGTGTTGCTAACTATCACAAAACAAGTCACCTAAACCTGATGATCTCGGATCACCAATCGCGACTTACTGAGACAAGTACCTCCGACGATTCCGAATCGCCCACTTCGTCGCACACTCTGATCTGATTACTTGATGCACAGGATGTGGCTTACTCAAGTATTCTGGCTTTACTTCTTTTTTTCAAGCATTAGCCGGGTTGCTGTTGGGTTGCTTTATATATGAGAGCAACGGTCGAGTCCACGACCTCCAACTGCCTTCAAGTCTGGCTCGTGTCCCACGTCCGGAAACTTCTCAACAAACTCCCGACTCAGTCAAGCGCTGCCTTGTCAATTGAGTTCGTCTAGCTCACAACGTCGTTTCTCACGTTATCCATGATTTTCGCAACTGCTCGGTTGACTTGGTTTCGACTCCGTTCCCTTCAAGTCCTTCTGTGTTCGACACAGGTTCTTGTCTCCCGTCAGGAGAGTTAGTCGAGTGTTGTCATCATCAAAAGACCATATGGGGTTCATGTTCCAACAATTTCTCCCTTTTTGAAGATGACAAACACCCACGAGACAAGACATATAATCAACCACAAGAAATACTAGTCATCTACCCACTGAATCATAAATGGGAACAATTCCCCCTAAGCCCAAGCAAGGACTTGCAAGTAGTATCAAGAACAGATACCTGACATGATTCCCCCTGGATAGGTAGCCTACTAACTCTTCCCCTTTTGGCATCATCAAATAAGGGTTAGACAATTAAATCACATTAGCCATCAATAGAGTTAGTCCAAACATGCAATAAAATTGAAATCACGCAAACTTCAAAATTAATTACAAAATGTCAAGAGTGCATAACAAAGTTCAGGAAAAAACAAAAAGATTAATGCGGTGGGAGCAAGGAATGGATGAGTCTATGACGGCGAAGGTGTTGGCATTCTCTGATTCAGGTTCTTGAACCTGACCCGGACACTAAGTTCCCAACCCTGATAATCTCCGTCACCGCCTTATCGACTGCTTTCTTCACGGCACCAAACTATGAGTTCAGCCGTGCCATCCCTTCCTTCAACTCCAAGATCTCATCCTCGATCTTCTGAAGTCTCTGCTCCACACCAACCTTTTCTTCATCATGAGGTTCCTGAACCTCAGCTTCATTACCCTCATCGAACAGTCCACCATCCAGCTTTACAGGGTCCCGAACCCATCCATCTTTCTCAGTAAAGATCAATCCCATCTTTTTAAAGACACTGGGATCGAACTTCTTAACTGTGGAGATCTCATCCTCTGGGTTCCCATACACCTGATGGAACTCAAGGATCTTCTTGATGAACCGGGCGAATCCAACCATTTTTCAGGAGCGCATGTACTCCATCTGGTGAATGATCAGCTTTGGCAGGTTTATCTTCTCCTTTTTCAACAGCTTATCCAAAATCAGGACATCCTCTTGCTGAACAAAGCTGGTCTTTGATCCTCTCAGCAAAAAGTTGGTCACAAACAGCTTTTGCAGGATCTTGACCTTTACAGACATGTACTTGGTTGGCACTTTTCCTGGTTCTGCAGTCCCGCAGACCCTCTCCTGGATCACATACCAATCTTCCTCTTCAGCTGGCCATGATCCCTTGATGAACTGACCATATCCGGTGTGTGGGATGTTCAAGATGTAGGACAGGTCCAAGCTCGAGATTCTCAAGTCCTCTCCTCCTGAAGTCCAGGTAGACGATGTTCCCCTTGACCTCCTTTGTCAGGTCACTGTAGAACTCGAGGACTGCTATTGGACTGACCTTCTCCTTGGTCTCAAACAGATTTTCCCACCCTTGAGCCTTGAGCAACTCAAAAACCTCATCAAGTTTCTGATCCTTGAACCATTGACTTGTGCACTCCATCTCCTCCAAAGTTTCTTCCTTTGGTAACTTCAGCTTCTTTGAGACTGAGGGGGCTGGCTCCACCTCCTCAATGTCGATCTCTTTATTTCCCCTCTTCCTCTTTGACAGACAGGAGCGAGAAGGCTGGACGCTTTTCAGCCTCTTTGACTGAATAGTGGTCTCGAGGATCTTGACCTCCTCACTGTCCTTCGAGGCAGCATCCTTCTCGGATTCTCCCATCATGGTCTGAAGTGTTGCCTTTGTCCTCATCTCTTTTAGCTCCTCCAGAGCTCTTTGAATGAGGGCCTCTAAAGCATCCACTCCCTTGGTGATTCCTTCAGGATTTGTTTCCTTCTTCGAACCATCCTGGTTCTCAACCTCCACCTCATCAGGCGGACTGCTAACCTTCTCAGCAACTACCTCATCTAGATCCCTCTCAAACCGGCGACAGCCCTGGCAGCTTCCTCAACTTCTTCGTCAATGGACTTCTCTTTAGATCCCTCAACCTCCTCAACAGCATTAACCTCCTGGTTCGTTCCTGAACCTTCTGCAACCACTGGCGTCTCCGCATCCTGGGTGCCTTCGAAGGTTGGTCCCTTGACCGTCGGTGGTCCGCAATATCCTTTGCGTCCCCAATTTTTTCTTCAGATCCGGCTTCTGGGATCTGAACTTCGATTGCTACCGCCGGAGACAGGTTCTCTGTCTGCTCCTGGGCGGCGACATCGGCGACGACGCTTTTGACGACGTTGTTGATGGATTCCATTGCTGAGTGTTGATGTTTGACCCTAAAAGCTGTTTTTAGGGTCTCCTCGATTTTCAGCCCTGGGATAATTATCTGAAGTTTTGAACCTGCTTTTTCTCAATAATTACCTCAGTCCGTTCAGTTTCCCAAGCGCGTTTACCCAAATACGCGTCTCCATTGTATCTGGACAGGTATCTAACATGTATTGGCCTGACTGGTACACATACCTCAACGTTTACTCAAGTACCTGGATCTGATCTCTGACCTGAACAAGTGAATGCCATACCCATACCTTTTCATAGACTTCTCAAGGGGCGTTGTGATGGATCGGTTTAACCATAAGGGTTTGTAGTGTAAAACATCACAACTGAAATCACTCATTTAATCACACAAGATTTACCTTGAGTAGATTTTCCAAGTATCAAATAGGCATGTGGCTAAGGTGGCTGAGTACACTTCCTTCATGCGGTTTGTGAGGT
This sequence comes from Umbilicus rupestris, assembly GCA_963678935.1. Taxonomy (NCBI): domain Eukaryota; kingdom Viridiplantae; phylum Streptophyta; class Magnoliopsida; order Saxifragales; family Crassulaceae; genus Umbilicus; species Umbilicus rupestris. Next base: position 10,484,335 of record OY787623.1, on the reverse strand, counting down.
TCAAGATCCGGAAGGTACATAGGCTAGAAATGAAAGACATTCCAAGCACAAACATGACAATTTCACATTTAATCAAGAAGTAAGCCATGCAATCAATCTATCACACATTGACTGAATCACATACCTCAGGCTAACATGCATAACTACTCTACCCCTACTCTAACCAATCATTGGAGGTTAAGTTAGAGGTACCTCACTGAGTAGATATCATGCCAAGCGCCATCCTGAACTTCTCGAAAGACTCCCTGCTTAGAGCCTTGGTGAAAATGTTCGCCACTTGTTCATCAGTCCTGTAGGTCTCCATTGAAACAAGTCCCTTTTCTACACAATCCCTAATGAAATGATGCTTAATTTCTATATGCTTCATTCTATTGTGATGTACTGGATTCTTAGCAACACAGATTGCACTAGTATTATCAAAATAATTAGGAATGTTGTCAAAGAAAATATTAAAATCACTTAGCTGGTTCCTCAACCATGCTCCTGCGGCAACGTACTCGGCCTCCATTGTGGACAATGCTACTGAATTCTGTTTGTTGGACCCCCATGAGACTAGACATGATCCAAAGTACTGTGCCATGCCAGATGTTGACTTCCTATCAGCTCGATCACCGGCGTAGTCCGTGTCGGTGTATCCTTTCAGTGTCAGGGACTTGTACCTCGGATACCACAGAACAAGGTCCCTTCAAGTACCTCATGATCCTGTTCACAGCCTTCACGTGTGATTCCCTTGGATCTTCTTGGTACCTGGCACTGACACAAACACTAAACATTATATCGGGACGACTTACAGTTAGGTAAAGAAGTGAACCTATCATCCCTCTGTAAAGTGTTGGATCTATCCTTGGTGAGTTCTCGTCCCTGGACAGAGAGTTGCTGGTAGAACTCGGAGTAGTCGAGGGCTTTGACTGATCAAGTCCATACTTCTTAACTACCTCAGACAGATACTTCTCCTGATGAATCCGAGTCCCATTTGACTCCTGCTTTATTTGAAGTCCCAACGAGTACCTATCACCTTCCTCTTGTCTGGTTTAGGTACAAGTCGCCACACCTTGTTCTTTTCGAACTGATGCAATTCCTCATGCATCGCCGGAACCCAGTCAGGATCCTTAAGTGCATCCTCGACTGTCTTGGGTTCCATCAGGGACACAAAGGCAGTCTGAACTTGTTCCCCCTGGAATGCCGCATAACAATAGAAATCACGAAGTCTGGGATTAGGTTGACTAATCCGAGTACTTCTCCTCAGTGGAACCACGTCTCCTATGGCTTCCCGATTAGGAATGTGATCATTGTTATCGTCCTCAGATACTTGATTCTGATCAAGTACCTGGCCTAATCCTCATGTTGTTCATCTTGCACCTGTACCTTGACTGGATCTTCATCAGCAACTTCTGGATCCTGATCAGCTTCCTCCTGATCCCCATCAGCACCCTCTTGTGCTGGAACACCAATGTCATCTTGTGTGTTGTCTGCATCTGGCCGTGCTAACACAAAGATTTCCTCTGCAGGTTCCTGTCTGACCTAAACCTCTGCAGGTTTCCCTAGCATGACATTCTCGTCAAAAACCACGTGTACACTCTCTTCGACTGTCCTAGTCTGCTTGTTGTACACCTTGTAGGCTTTACTGTGCGCTGAATACCCTACGAACATCCCTTCATCGCTCCTCGGATTGAACTTCCCAAGTTAATCTTTCCCATTGTTGTGAATGAAACACCTACACCCAAATACCCTCAAGTGAGATATGTTAAGTTTGCGTCCCTTCAACAACTCATACGGAGTCTTATTCAGAAGCGGTCTTAAGTAGGCTCTATTCAGCACATGACATGCCGTGTTCATTGCTTCTCCCCAAAATCTCTTGGGTAGACCACTTTCCAACAACATGGTCCTGGTCATATCTTCCAGGGTCCTGTTCTTCCGCTCAACTACCCCATTCTGCTGTGGAGTCCTTGGCGCTGAAAAGTTATGTTGAACACCTTGACAAGCACACCAGCTGATGAACTGTGCGTTGTCGAACTCGGTACCATGATCTGACCTGATACTCTTCAGTTTCTGAACGAGTGACGTCTCAACTGCCTTGGCCCAAGCTTCGAATTCCTCAAATACCTCGGTCTTAGAAGACAAAAGTATTGTCCACGTGAACCTTGAATAATCAACGACCAACACGAACACGTACTTGTTCCCTCCTATGGTCTGAGTCCTCATTGGCCCGCATAAGTCCATATGCACCAACTCCATAGGTCGATTGGTACTCACCACGTTCTTTGGATGAAATGAGGTTCTGGTCTGCTTACCCCTTGTACAAGCAACACATACTTGATCGGGTACATGACTCACTTCCGGTAAGCCACGAACAAGTTCCAGTCTCTCAAGCTTCCTCATTAACCTCAAATTCACATGTCCTAGACGCCTATGCCATAGGTCGAGTCATCTGCCCTTGATGACAGACAGAGGTACTCATCTGGATCCCACTCTGGATCAGTCTTGTACATCCGTTTTCAACTATGCCTTTGAGAAGAATCTTACCTGTACTCAGAGACTTCACATAACAACCATCAGTGGTGAAAACAATTTTGTTGTTCCCACCTTGACAAAGTTGAAATACATTGAGTAAATCAAATTTTAAATTGTGAACTAGATTCACATTATCAATACTAATTTTCTTATTCAAACTAAATATACATGTTCCGAAGATCTCACCTTTACTCCTATTGCCAAAAGTACTTGAGCCTCCGGAATGTTGCTGTAGAGAAGAAAAATGGTCCATCTTTCCAGTCATGTGACTTGAGCATCCGCTATCTATATACCAGGGACTTGTTCCTCTCTTCACCTGCACACAAAAAGTCAGTTCTTACGCACCTAAATTAGCTTCATCTTTTTGGGTTTCTTGTCAGAACTAGAATCAACACAAGTAATTGGTTTAGAAGAATTCAAATTAGTATTGGTTTTGACAGTTCGATCCTGCCGGGTACGTGTTCCTCGCTTGGAACCACCTGGTGTCTGATCTTTGTCTTTGGAGGCTATCCTATCAGTACACTTTGCCCAAAAGTGTCCCTCCTTTCCACAGCGAAAATAGATTTTCTTCTTTCTGAAGTTCACCTTATTAAAATTAGCAATCTTTTCTTTTTGCTTGCTGAAGTTAATGCCAGCTGGTTTCTGACCTTGAGCGATCTTTGCCCATATATGGTAGCCCTTACCATACGTCTTAGCCTCGTCTCGGAGATCCACCTTTACCCGTGGAGTACTCCTGGGCTCTCCAGCTTTCTGAACTCTCTTTGCAATGATCACATCTCCATAACCAAAACCTGGTTTAGACTTCTTTGTTCCCGGAACAATCTTCTTCACCTTATCAATGGGTTCATGTACCTACAATCTGGAAATAGTCTCTTGTTCCCGAACGAGTTCCTTCTTAAGTTGCCGAATCATGGCAGACTTTTCATCAATATGAGCTTCTTGCTCAGTAATAATGTTAGTCAACTGATCATTTTTATCACAAAGACTTTTAATAATGAGTAACAAATCAGCACGTGATTTATATTCATAAGGATTAGAGGAATGACTTACCTCCGATGTTGATGACCTTTCCTTGGCCATAAGACACAAGTTCCTCCCTGAGGACTTATTCCCGCACTGACTTCCCAAGTCACTGTACTCTTCTGAATCTCCTCATGCTGCGATCATTGCCTTCTTGTCCTTTGATTTCTCATCATTGGATTTCTCCTTGTTGGACTTATCCTTCTTTTTCTTCCTGCAATCTTTGGCAAAATGACCCTTTTTACCACAATAGAAGCATTCGTCATCCTTCCCTGCAGTGCGCTTTGAAGAAGAATTATTCGAACTGAGTTTCTGGTTGGCAACCTTCAATCCCTTAGACAAGAGCACCAAATTAGATTTGTCTTCTGTTTTTTCTTCAGATTCATTCTCTTTCCTTTTGGATTTCTTGGACTTCCCTTTCTCACTGACCAATGCAATCTGCTTTGCTCCTTTCTGAGGTTCACGTCCCTCGAGCTTGCATTTCTCAATAAGCATGTTGCTTTCGAGCTTAGAAACCAGCTCTTCTAAAGTGATTCTCTTTGTTTCAGGAAGAGTGGCCAAAGTCCTTGAAATATCATCCCATTCTGGAGTAAGTCCTTGTAGAAAGTGATGAGTAACCTCCCATTTCTCATACTCCTTTCCCAGTCTTGACAGAGTTGATAGACATCCTTGAAACCTTGAGTGGTAGCTATGTATCGATTCGTCCTTAGCTTGACGAAGACTGTTATATTTCATCTGAGCAGTGAGGATCCTATTCCTCTTGACGTCTCCAGAACCATCATAGATTCTCTTGAGAGCATCCCAGACCTCTTATGGGTCTTTGTAGCTCATGACCTTGTCAAGATCTCCTGGTTCCAGTGCTGCATGAAGTACCTTCATAGCTTGAGCGTTCTTTTGAAGCTTCTTGAAGTCCTCAGTAGTGTAAAGTGATCGTGCTTTTTCCTTAGTTTTGTCTTCAGCATCCATGATGACTTGTCTACCTTGCTCGGTGATCTGCCAGACCTCGTCATCCAGTGAGAGGACATGTTCCTCAAAACTGAAAGCCCAGTCATATTCGCCTGCCTTCAGTTTTGGAGGGGTTGCAAACGAATCACCTGACATACCTGCAATGCAAATCAAGATCTAGAACCAGCGGCTCTGATACCAATTGATAGGATCGTGATTAGTAGTAACACACTAGGTATATGAACTGTTAGGAACCTAAACTTAGTTGGCAGGTATATGTACCTTAGAGTATAAATGCACAGCGAAAATACGTCTAAAAAATTATTTTATTAATCAATAGACTGTACAAATACTTATAGCTATTTGTACACTTATAATAGTGTTGCTAACTATCACAAAACAAGTCACCTAAACCTGATGATCCCGGATCACCAATCGCGACTTCCTGAGATAAGTACCTCCGACGATTCTGAATCGCTCACTTCGTCTCGCACACTCTAATCTGATTACTTGATGCACAGGATGTGGCTTACTCAAGTATTCTGGCTTTACTTCTTTTTTTTCAAGCACTAGCCGAGTTGCCGTTGGGTTGCTTTATATATGAGAGCAACGGTCGAGTCCACGACCTCCAGCTGCCTCCATGTCTTGTTCGTGTCCCACGTCCGGAAATTTCTCAACAAACTCTCGACTCGGTCAAGCGCTGCCTCGTCAATTGAGTTCGTCCAGCTCACAAAGTCGTTTCTCACGTTGTCCATGATTTTCGCAACTACTCGGTTGACTTGGTTTCGACTCCATTCCCTTCAAGTCCTTCTGTGTCCGACACAGGTTCTTGTCTTCCGTCAGGTACAGATACTTTCATACTCAATTTAAGAATTAGCGAGTGTTGTCATCATCAAAAGACCACATGGGATTCATGTTCCAACACTCATACTTGTTGCTCGGATATTGTTGAAATTAAAGTGACAAGAGTACATGCTAACTGAAGTGGAAGTTCATTAGGTTGTTGTTGGCTGTTTTATTAATCATACAATGCAGTGGCTAGTGATTTGAACATTTTATTGTATAAATTACTAGAAATTGACTGATGTAACGCGTAACTGTCAGGTCAGAAGATATATGGCTGAATAGTGAGGTTGCTTCTCATAACCTGCTCCACGTACATGTATGGTAATATTGAAACTTTGTAGCGCTTTCCGAAAGCTGCACAGGTGTTAATTAAGCTGATGCATTATACTTGCTGGGATGCAAGTTGTGCTTTGGGTAATGATACGCATAAAGAGGCATTTTGAGGATTGATCTGGGTTGACAACTGATGAAAGCAAAGCAAATTGAAATGGGGCCAAGGCTTATCGTCTCATTTAACAGGCAGGTTGAAGCACTACCACTAGCTTAGTGGGGTTGCCTGTCTCTGTCTTATCTAATACATGTGGCATACCTTGGTGGAGTGAGAAGTTGAAGCGCTACCACTAGCTATATTTTTCTTACCCTTCCTTCACTTCTCAGTTGGGTTCAGGCTTCAGGGTCTGGCCTGGTCCACAAAACTGCAACATGCAAATGGCAAAGCAAAGAAAGTCTGAAAACAAGGTCAGCACGTTCACAGATACAACAGAATGCTGATGTTAGATGCTGTACAACGTAATCATAATCAGTGAACCCAAGTAATAAATATACATATGTATCAAGGAAATTAAACGGATGGTTGTTTCCTACCATGTCAGCAGGACACTAGACCAGAGAAAAAAAAAACAAGAAATATATACATTGCCACAAGTTGAAGAAATGACAATATGTACTCGCTCAACTAATGAGAGGTACCATCGTTTGTGTTTGGATTGTCGGCCGACGATGAAGTGGAGGTTGAGGTTCTACCACTGGTTTGGGATGAGAACAATCCAGTGAATGGCCAAGGAATTGAGAACCTTCTTCCACTTCCAGTCCTCCCATCTACATCTTCCTCTTCGCCGCTGCTATTAGGATTGATGTTGGTATGGGATCCGTCACGGCTGAGCTTGGTCTCATCAGCAGGCAACTGGTATCGACAGACGGGGCATGAACTGTGAAGCTCCAGCCACGGCAAGATACACCCATCATGGAATTTATGCTTGCAGGGCATCTCTTTGGCATCTGCACCCATCTCAAAATGTTCTAGACAAATGGAGCATTGCAGATTGTCCTTTACTCTCACAGTGGGCATAGCTCCAACAGCCTCCTTCTTAGCAGGTGGTGTGCCATATCTGTTGGGATCATTCTCAGCCAAGCGCTGCAGCAGTGAATCTAAATTCGGACCTATCACATAATCCCCCAGCAAACCAATCGACCCATGATTCTCGTTTTGACCATCATAAGAGCCCTGGAGAAGAACGGTTTGATTGAAAGGATTGATCAGAACTACACGCTCTCTTTCCCTGCCGGTTTCGCCATCCCTCTCCCTTTCAGTCGCATTCTCCTGCTCAAACGCAATTCCAGAACGTATACCTTGCAGCAATTGTAGAATAGTAGCGGAGCTTCTCCTTCTCCTCCTGATGATGGACTCCAATTCCCTATCCAGCTCAGTCTCTCCTCTTATATAACCATGGCTGTGGCGACGCATGAGGTAATGATCATTATCATCATCATCATTGGCCTCATCATCTTCAGAGTCATGGCGCCTCAACCTCCTACGACGACGTGGATTGTCCATCATGCCCAACAGAATAGGCGCCCAAAGAGAAAGAGCTCGATCAGATTCAGGACCCTGGATAGCATCCGGTTCGGCGTTGCTGTCAGTGCCCATTTCCTCAACGAATCCGCTCTGACAGTAGGGACATTTGAGGTCAACTTCCATAACCGGGCTGACAATCTGTGCACACAAATGACACCAGTATCTGCCACTCACTGCATCCTCCATAATATCTACCTCTTTGAATGCACCACTGCTGGTTAAAATGATTCTGTAAACATGCAGATAATAATATAAGCAGGTGCGATTATGCGAAGCAATTAATAGAAAAGTCCTCAGCCAGAATATTGAGTTTGAGAACACATTCAAAAACATAAACCTAGGATTTTCCAATACGATGATATATGATGAGTAGGAAGGAAAACAACGAATTAATTGAAAATCCGACCCAGCGGGATCTAACAGAGATCAGGAACAGCAGCGGAGACGCGAGAAAATAAAAACAGCCTGGTGAATCGAGATCTGATATCAAACAAGAAGGCGAATCGAATGCGCGACCTCGAGGAAGAAGATGGTCGATGAACCGGAGAAGATGATAATCATCATAGTAAATCTGCAGAAAAGGAGAAGTTGAAGGAAAGGAGATGTACCTGAAAATTGATGGGAGATGAATGGCGAAGGGATTGATTGCGGGACGACCACGATCGCGACCAACTCTGTCTGTCTCTCTCTCTTCTTTTTTTCTAGAGATAGAATGAGATATGCGTAGAGAGAGAGAAAATGGAAGGAAGGGATAGCAGTAGCAGAGAGGGGTCGTGTTTATATTAATTAGAGTTGCTGTAAACAACAATAAAGAAACAAAACATGTTTTATTTAGGTAACAAAAATAGTGTTTGTTTTTCTTATTGATGTGAATTATGATTAGTTGTGGCGCCATGGTGTATGAAATTGGTGTAAATCAGCCACTGATCTGTGCCAAATTAATCCACCATTTGCCTCCTGCCATCAAAATTTACAGTAATATGCTTTCCTCATTCAAAAATCCCCCTAAAAGCCAAATGTTCATCTCTATCATTCTCTTTTTCTTTTCTACAAGTATGGAAAGAATTAACAGATACTTGTGTGACCAAGCTGTACAATAAAAACCCATTCACATACATGCTTTGATCTTATCATATCTAAGTTCAATTCAAAGCAACAGCAGTATACATTTCTCCCTTCAGCTGAGGCAATGTCAAATTATACCGCATCAACTCTTTCACCACTCGGCATCCTTGATGCATTTTTATCCTGAGCAACAAAAAACCATACATATTTGTCATTGATTTGAAGAAAAAAAACAGAGAGAACGAAGAAATTTAATAACCACCTACCATGTCATAAACAAAGGATAACTCAAAAAATTATCAAGAGTGAGTGTTTTCCAACCATATCTGCTTTAGGTTCGCATACATCAAAGTTGAGACGCAACTAATTAATCTTGTTTACTTGAGCTAATTCATGCTCTGTATTTTTTAAACTCCACCTAACATATTTCAATATATTCCATCCCAAGCGAATATAAAAAATAAAGTCCTGGGAACTCCCTTTAGAGGAAACCATATAAAGTCTACAGCCTGGTGTCTGCTTATCTCTTTAGTTTTTTTGGATCTATCTGCATCATCATCTTATACATCCTCTCTGTCAATATTCTCATTGCTTTTCTTCATATACAATATAATTCTCTGTCAATAAATATACAGCCCTAAACTTAATTCTTCTTCAATCATGGACTGTTCTACTTTCCACGAGTTCAACTTCTAGCAAGAAAATAACATTTTTACTGACAGGTACTTCCTAGAGTTTGATGTGCGAGTTATGGACTCTGTAATCTCAATACCAGGAATTTAAGTGAAAATAAAGTTAATGTAACAACCAGTTGCTGCATTCCGTTAGAAAATATTAAGGTCCGAGAGCCGGATGACACTATGAGAGGACTATCAAGTAGCACCAACATTCTTACCACATCCAAACATCCATTATCTTGACCATCTTCAAATAAAGACGAATAATAGATTGGATCATATATTGAGCCTCCAAGGGATTCATCAATGTCCGAAATTTGTCTACCAACGGCAGGAAACACTGGATTTGGACTCAGAAAACTATTTCTTAAATCTGAATCTGTTTCAGGGTGAGCTGCACTGTTTATGTACGAAGCTCCCAGTCTGTACATCTGTATCCATAACAAGGAAGATAAAAGTCTCACAGAGAAACCAATACATTGCATTGCCAAAGTGACTCTGACAGAAAAGATGACATATGTTCCATATTTTTCAGAAGAGATGTTCCTGCACATTACAAGAGAAATCAGATTTAACATGATGATAATGCAGATATTTGAATTGAGTCATTGAGTGAAGTGCATACACCAGTACCAGCACACATAGATGGAGTCTCAAATAATGGCAAAACTATGATTTACAGCCGTTCAATATTTCTTATTTAAATAGAGTAACCATGATAATGTAAATTGTGGGTACATCACCAAAGTGGAAACATCCATGTCAAAGTAGGGTGAAACATTGAAAACCAGGGTGGGTTGAGAAATTGAGATGAACAAGCATCAAAGGCCATTGGGATATACTGATAATAAAAACGCAGCTATAAAACAAGAAGGAAACCTTAAATAATGCCAATAAAATACAAGCCCACATAAAACAGACACCGTGATTGGAAATGCCTTCGTCTGACTTAACTACGAATGGGAGGTTTTTCAGTGTAAAATTCAGGAGCGATCATCTATCAGATTGCCAATAGAATCCGTAACCCACGTTTGTAGTTGATACGGACTCTGAAACAATTACCTAAAATAAGAACTAGGACTACAATTTCCAAGAGATTAAAAAATATATATTGTACCAAAAAACAAGTGCAGGTTTCAACAATAAAGAAGCAGGATATACATATACACGAAAACTAACCTCGTTGAAAACAAGTAACAAAAGAAAACCATCAACCACATTACTCCTCAGCAAATACAGATCAATGACTAATTTCTGTTAGCGGTGCCTTGAAATAAATAGAATCTTTGTTAGTTTTCATCACAAAAAAAGTTTAAGAGAATAAAAAAACTGAGGGTGGCAAGCGGATCTTGGAGCCAATAAAAAAACGAAGACATCCTAAATCAAAGACGAACTCACTCCTGAATTAACATACAGTTGAAATTTGTTTAGGATTCAAAGAGTCAGACACATAAATTAAAACAAATGACTACATGAACTCACCAAATATCGTCAGAGAAGAGTATCAACCAAACAATGTCCACAAAAATAGTGCAGGCAAGAAGAATAGCATACGTCCGGCCAAGGCTCTGATTTGCGCTCTCAATTGCTACAAGCGCGAACAAAGCCACAGCCAAATTAATCAACATCACACCATTGTACAATGCTCCAATCGATCCCACCAATGCGCAACCAATCTGGCAAAACCCATAAAACATCAATACCTCAAAACCCATCCTCCTTCCAGCAACAGAAACCCTATGAAAAAAAAACCTTAATTCCCAAACGCACCTGAATGTAGATGAGGACAACGGCGAGCGACTGAAGCCTATCGTAATCGCGGATCCACGGCTGCAACCGAGTCCACAACGGATCACAACGCATCCCTATGCAAGCCGAAATCCCCAAACCTAATTCGTAAATTGAACCATACGGATTCTCCAAACGAGAAGGAAAATGAACAACGACAAAACATCCGAATCCAGATATCTCCAAACTTTGCCGAAGCCGTGTCCGCTGGTATACTACGTCGAATCTGAGACTCCGAATTCGGGCATTGAACCCGCAAATCCGCGTCGAGTTAGGGTTTAATCAGCCCTCGTGAGGAAGATGATGATCAGTAGAAAGAGTGCCCTCCTGGGATGCAAAAATAATAAATAAAGGAAAACAAACTCATTTTCTCTCGCGTTTCAGTAATTATTAGAATTTTCTTATAGAAGTGGGTTGTTTTTGAGTTTAGGTTTTCTAAATGTCTTATTTTTAAAGATATCCAAAGATCGGTCTCTTCCAATACAACGATTTTAGTAGGTTTAATTCTGAGTTGGACACCAATCAAAACGCATAAGCCATCCACATCATGTGATACAGTCTTTCTAAGAACGGTATTTTGTAGGATTAAATAATTAGTATAAAAATAATTCTCAACGAGTTTTCAGAAATGAAAAATACTGAATCAGATCCGATGGTTATGTCGATGTTGAAAATATTGGACATGTCCGAAGGTATGAGTTTGACCGGGAAAAGATGAAATTCTTAGACAAACTTGATAGAGAAAACATTTTTAATGTTCCTGAATATACGAGGGATATCACAACATTTAATGATATTTCCGTGTTGGGTGCGAATGAATCACTGAATGAGAATTTGGGGAGGGGTGGGGGTGGACAATATATGCTGCTCAGAAGTATTCAATACTAAACTTTGTTGACTATTGGATGAAGAAGTCTGAGCCTAAGTTGAAATTTATTCATTGTTGAGAATGAGAGAGGGTAACTGTCCATGATTGATCACATAGTAAAGAAGAAAAACTCTTCTTACTGAGAAGTTACAAAATACCGAGGGGATCACGTTTGCAACAATGATTCTATCACTAAGGATAATGTCCACTCGACGAAACATTTCATAGCCATGGAGATTGGGACGTTATCAGCAAAAATAAAATTTATCCCCTACAGTAATACAAGCTAGAAATGTTAGCAGAAATACACTAAGACATGGCAAACGAGGCAACATGTATTGAAAAATGTCTCTAGGGAGTGAGATGAATCTCTTACAAGACTTCCACAATTTATGTGGGCTTTGAAAGATTTGAATCCTGGAACGGTGGGGAAATGGGATCGTACTGTAGTTGAAGATGATGTTTGTATAGTCAATCGTGTATTTTGGACATTTGGACCGACAATACGTATTCAAGCATTGTCATAACTCATATATATGGAAAGAATGATAGGAAATTACTTTTTTGTTGTTGTATTGGCCGCCAATAATCACATATTACCAATTTCATTTGCTTTAGTGGAGAGCGAGAATAATGCTTGTTGGAAGTGGTTTATGAATTGCATTCGAGAGGGTGTAACAGATCGCGGTGAACTGGATAGACACAATAGGATTATGTCTGAAATGCGTGAACTTGATTGATGCCTCATCGTGCTTATCACGAATATGTATCATACATTTGCAAAGCAATTTCAACATAAAAGTGAAGAATCAAATTTTGAAAACAAAACTTGGTCATGTGGCACATATGAGACAACAAATAAAATTTGATATAGGATACCAAAAGTCGCTTGTCTTGCTACGTGATAAATCGGAAGTTTCAAATTGATTAGACGATATTGTAAGTTCAAAGTGGTCTTTGGCATGCGGTAAGGTGCAAGAAGATGGGGGGCAATGATCTCAAATGCCAGTAAATGCTTCAACAATATTTTGAGTGGTGGTTGAGATTTACCAATTTCTGCTCTTGTTTAATTCACTTTCATGCAATGTAATGTATATTTCTGTAAGCACCGAGAAACATCTCAGAATAGCACTGCAATGTTTGCATCAAAGATTGATAAAAAAGTTGAGGACAATTAGGGAAAAGCACAATACCATATATTTCATATATTTGACGCATCAAAAAGGGATTTTCCAAGTGACAACTGCAAAAAAAATGTCATTCGCATATGGTGAAACTACAAGATGGATCATGTACATGTATGAAATGGAAAGCATTTTACTATCCATGTAGTCATATTCTAGTTGTCTGTAAGAGTGCATTCCCTACACCAGATTCATTGATTACCATTATATGTGAAGCGTATTGCAAAGTGGAGTTATACATTTAGTCCCGTGCCTGATCCTCGTGCTTGGAAGTTGTATGATGGAATTATCCACGTTCTAAACGGTGAATTCAAGCGCACGGCTATGGGAAGGCACACCACGAGATATAGATATAATGAGATGGACCAGAGAGATTACGATAGACGATATGGACGGTGTGAAGAATCAAGCAGTCAAAGACATTCACATATCTAGATATATGGAATATGTCAAGGTGTAGGCTATAACCGGCGTGCATGTGCATACAGAGAAGATAGTTTCATGAGGACATGAAAGTGATACTAGTGGAGCGTATTTATACGATCCATCGAGTTGTTTATTCTCATTGTTTAACTGCATTTTGTGTGCGAAAGATTACTTCTTGGTAGTATTTTGCATCGCAGGTGTATCAAGAATGCTTTGGAACTTCATTGCGAATTTGAATGAATATAGACCAAATCTGGGCAGATTGACTTGTTCATCTTCAAAGGCTAGCCGAGCGCATGATTCTTATCCGATAAAGGCGTGCCATATCTTGAAAAGCTAATTCAAAGAGCTACAACTTCTTAGTTTACATCAAGATGTGATTCAAAGGTCTAAAGGGTCAAACGAGCGAGATTATAACACTGTAGAAGTGATCCGCCCAGCTCCGGAGGCCACTGAGTATTTGATTCGCTCAAGCTGTGGTCGAATCACTTTGGAGCCAGCCCGAATCACTATTGATTCGACCAGCTTGAAGACACTTTAATTCGCTCGAATCACTTTGGAGCTTGCCCGGATCAATTGTGACTCGTGCAGCAGGGGAAGCGCACGGAGTATTCGTGCAAGAGGAAGTCAGCCCGGCCCAATTTTAAAAGAATGAAGAGGAGAAAGAAACCCTATTTTTGGAGACAAGTCTTCTGCTGGACGACTGAAGAACGACCTTAAGCGAAGTGGGAGGAAGATCAGAGCTTGGAGAGGAGAAATCAGCGCCGGTGAACAGTGATCGCCGGTGAACAGTAATCGTGAACAGTGATCGTGAACAGTGCAGTAAAAGTCTTTTCGTATTTTCTGAACTCAGTTTATCTTCATTATTATTTTAGATGGATAGTAGTAGCTAAACCATAATTCGATTTGGGGTTTTGTGTTGCAACGTATGGTTTGAGAAGCTTATGTTTTCATAATTCGATTCAGTGAATTATTGTTCTTGGACTTAATGACATGCTTGTATGTTCGATTGGAGAAACTTAGCCGTGATCTAATTAGACTAGTAGTGCATGATATTCGATTAGTCCAATATTAGCATAAGCCTGGCGGTGGAACTAGTACTGGTAACTAAGAGGATAAATATTACATCTACTTGAGAACTTAGCGGTCAATAATAAATAGAACTTGAAGTCGACATTACCTTAGCATGATTGTTAGACTAGAACAGTAGTTTTGCTAATTGATGCATGTTTCATTCGATGATTACTAGTTGCAATGCATATCCTTGAACTGAATCTTTCTGAATTTGATAACAAACATTCTCTTTGAAAACAAACTCTCCTTTTTTGTGACAATTGTTAGTGGAACTTTATAACTGATTGCTCTATTTGGGTTCGACCTTGCTTACTGCTTGCTAGTATAGTAGGAGAATATAAATTTAATTTTGGCAAACACAACGACATGTCATCAAATTTTGGCATCGTTGCCGGGGAGAGCAACACTTAGTATAGAGTTCTAGCTTCTTCTTTTTTTCCTTGTTTTGCTTTGTTTTTGCTTGTTTTTGGTGTTTTGGCGGCGCAGGATAGCGTAACTTTTGCTACCGGTGTCCGATCGGCTATTGCAAGGTGTTTTTCTAAGCAGAACGAGCCTACGGTCGAAAATCACCAGCTTCGCTTGTGACATAAAGTGTTTTCCCCAATCGGAGGTCGTTTACTATTTTCTTTTCATTCATTTGTATTTTGCTGCATTTTTTGGTATGTCGAATGCAGGAAGCGTCAATGGGGATGGTCGCTAGGACCAAGAACATGATCAAATCCACCATGAAATGCCCCCATAAGTCATACCACCATTCTATGATGAGCCTGAACGAGTATTCAATCAGAGGCAGAGGGCAGGTCGTCAAAGGATGGCTTTCATTGGAGGTGCGAGGATGGAGGAGTTTGATGATTATGCCCCACCTCAGCCCTATGCACATCAACAATTATATAGGCAACCAGCCCGTCATGAGCTAAAAATGAGGGAGCTTTCAGCCCCTACATTCCAAAACCAGGCGTGGTGCATCAACACTGACCCTGAAGAAGATAACTTTGAGATCAAAACCGGAGTGGTGCACCATCTACCTAAGTTTGGAGGATTATCGGGAGAAGTTGCAACGAGACAATTACAAGAGTTCACTGGAATCTGCCAATATTGAGACCATACTCCGCTTCCGTTTTTGTCTTTGCCTTCAGATAGTATTCGCACATAGGATCAAAAACAAAGAAAATTCCTCGACAAATATTACCCTCCGGTTAAAGCGACTCAAGTGAGGAGATAGCTGTCCACTATGAGACAAGGACCCAGCGAGTCCGTGTACGATTACATAGAGAGATTTAACGCATTGGAACAAAGTTGCTATAACTTGGGTGTTCCAGAAAGGATGCTGGTGGAGTATTTATTGGACGGATTGAGAGCTCTCGAGAGAATGTTATTGGATGCTGAAGCTGGGGGCACCAGGGTAAACTTGAAAACTGTCTAAGGTACTTGATTTGATTAATGATACCGCTGAGAGTGCTCGGTACAGGGATGAGAACAGCAGGGCAAGGAACGTTTCACAGGTGGATTCCAACACCAACCAGATGGCCAAAGAAATCAGGAGGTCAAGGAAATGACGCAGTGAATGATGGTTAGGCAGGTGAGTGGAGTCAAGCTTTGTAAGTTTTGCAGCGCTTGAAGCCACAAGACAAATGAGTGCCCTACCCTTCGCAAGGATGAGGTAGTTGATGTAAATGCCATGGATGGATTCCAGAACTTCAATAACAGGCAGGCCCCGGGACATTTTGGACTTGCTGCGAATGGTTTCAGTTGGAGAAACAAAAGAGGATTTTAACAGAACCAAGGGCATCCACAGCCGCAGCAGCAACAAGCACAGCCTTATCGCCCTCTATTTCAACAACAAGAGAAGTTCAACAACCAGAGCAATCAATATCGGCAAAGGAGGGACTTTAATCAGGCTACCCCGAGCACTAGTAAGTCATGGGAAGAGTCGCTCAAAGACTTGGCTAGCACCATCCAAAGGAACCAGGCCAAAACTGACGGAGCCATAGCCGAGCTCACAAAGCAAATGTCGCAGCTAGCTTCCACAGTTTATGAAATGAAGAGTGACAAGGGCAAGCTGCCCTCGCAAGCAATTCCTAACCCAAAAGGAAATGTTAGTGCATTAACTTCGGTAAGAAGCAAGAATCTTGAAGAGGAACAGACGAGCAGCAGTCCAGCGAGCACTGTGGAACATGAAAACAAGAGAGAGAATTCTGAACCTTTCACTAAGTCTTTTGAAAAAATTTGTGCTGATCCCCCACTTCCATTTCCTGTGCAGGTGTCGAGACCCTGGGAGGATCCAGCAGCGACTCAAATTTTATTGGAGCTATTCAGCAGAGTTGGGATCACATTCCCACTCCTTGACGTAATAAAGTGGATCTCGAAATATACTAAGGCTCTTAACGAATTGTGCACTAACTGAAGAGGAGAACTGAAGCCCGAGCAGGTAAATTTGAGGCAGAACATACCTGCAATTGTTCAATGCAAGGCAACACAAAAATGTAAGGATCCAGGTACATTTACGGTTTAATGCGTCATTGGTAAATTCAAAATTAATCATTGTATGTTGGATTTAGGAGCGTCGATTAATGTGTTGCCTTACTCTCTCTATTTGCGTATTGGTCCTCTGAAACCCACTGACTTGATTATTCAACTAGCAGAGTTCATATAGTAACCCACTGACTTGATTAATCATTGTTGTTGACGTGTTAGTGCATGTAGGGAAGCTTGTGTTCCTTGCAGATTTTTATGTGATGAAAATGGAGGGTAATGGAACGATAGACGCTTCACCCGTCTTACTAGGGAGACCCTTCATGGTGACCGCGAAGATAAAGATTGATAATTTACGGGTGATCTCTCCATGGAGGTAGACGGGGAAGTAATTAAATTTAACATGTATAAGTCTATGCAGCATCCACCTAACATTGCAAGAATACATGCGTTGAATATTATTGAGGATGCGGCCTAGAGTTGGGCAGACGGCGTGAGAAAGGCGAGGAAGGCATCCAAGTGCACAAAAGGAAATTTGATTTAATTCGTGGATTGCCTTTTCCTAATGACCAGTGAGGTATCATGTCTTTCCTTGAATGCTGGATTTTATCGCAAATTTGTTAGATTTTATCGCATGTTCAAAGACCTTTCGAAGGCAGCATTGCCAATGTCTCAACTGCTGCAAAAAGATGTTCCGTTTGGAGAGGATGTCCCACCTGACAAGGAGTTCGAGTTGGCTGACCCGGTAACCAATTGAGGATGGGAGGTACCGTCGAGCCAACGACGTTAAACAAGTGCGCTCCTCGGGAGGAAGCCTGAGCGTAGTTAGGATTCTTATATGTTTCTTTTAGTTATTTGTTTCTTTTATTTTGAATCTTGCATGACTACCCTTCCCAATGATCTAGTTATACCGTTTACGGTTGTTTCAAAAGTGTGGGGTGGGGGAAGTTAGTATGTTGTGTCAGCACGTTTACCTTTATTAGCATGCATTACTAGTAGTTAGAGTACGTTTTCTTTTTAATTTTTTAGATGTTGCGATGCTGCTGACTTTTGCGATTATATGCTGCTAAGTTTGTGCGTTTAAACGCTGCGATGAAAATGCTGATTTTTTATGAGATGATGTTCGATTCTATGAGATTTCAATGTGTATGCTTTGAATGATTTTTACTATATTGTGATGCTAGTGACTTGATGTTATATGTTCCTTTGAGTGGAGATATTACAGGATGTGGAGTTGATAGAAAATGTCCTAGAGAAACTTGACAAACATTCGAAGGTTCAAGGGTTTAGTCGCGTAGCACGCTGAGTTTGTGGAGGTTGACATTCCGAGTTATGAGGGGTGAGACTTTAACTCCACCTTTGCAGCGTTTATGCAATGGTGGGATGGGAAACAAACCGTCTAATCTCTAGTCCTAGTAACCGGGAATGGGTGGGTAATCCTTATCATGTCTCGAGCTGAAAAGATAATGATGAGAAAAAGCCGGACGCGCTCCATATGCTATTATTTGAAGGCGATGATTGGAACGGTTCAGAGAAAAAAAAAAAAAAAGGGACAAGCAATTCACATTAGAGAGCAAAGCTCGAAAAAAATATATTCAGACAAATGAGAAAGAAAAATCAGAAAAGTAATCGAGTTGAGTGAAGTCTTCGGACCAAACAAAACAAGAAGTTTCAAAAGCTGTCCTACCAAAAAGAAAAAGAAAGAGTTGAGTTCCTCATGACTTGGATTTATCACGTGCCAGAGAAAGCAAATTCAGTATATGCGCATGACTATAACCTTGAGTTGAAGAATGGAATCAGGAGTCTAAAGAGGACTAGCTCCCAATCATCCAATGTCATTCCATCTCGGCCTCACATGTAACATGTATCGTTTTAGTTTCTTGTTAATCATTATTGATGAATGAGTGTGTGCATATGTTGATGAACTGATTAGTGAGGACATCTCGAGTAAATCCAGTGTTTAGTCATTGCATGATAGAAGTGATTTGAGTTTGCGAGTCTTGATTTTGTTCTTATTCGGAGACGAACAAAGAAAAATGTGGGGTAGTTAGATGGAGCGTATTTATACGATCCATCGAGTTGTTTATTTCCATTGTTTAATTACATTTTGAGTGCGAAAGATTACTTCTTGGTAGTGTTTTGCATCACAGGTGTATCAAGACCGCTTTGGAACTTTATTGCGCATTTGAACCAATATAGACCAAATCTGGGCATATTGACATATTCATCTTCAAAGGCTCACCGAGCACATGATTCTTATCCGATTGAAGCGTGACATGTCTTGTTGGAAAGCTAATTAAAAGGACTACAACTTCTTAGTTTTTATAAAGACGTGATTCGAAGGTCTAAAGGGTCAAACGAGCGAGATTATAACACTATAGAAGTGATCCTCCAAAGCAGTGGGCGAATCAAAAGTGATCTGCCCAAGAGAACTTGATTTGCCCAGCTTTGGAGGGCACTGAGTATTTGATTCGCTCAAGCTGTGGCTGAATCACTTTGCAGCCAGCCCGAATCACTATTGATTCAACCAGCTTATGAAGACACTTTGATTCGCTCGAGTCACTTTGGAGCTTGCCCGGATCAATTGTGACTCGTGCAGCAGAGGAAGCACATGGAGGATTTGATTCGTGCAAGCTGCACGAATCATTTGTCAAAGCTTGCACAAATCACTTTTGATTCGTGCAAGAGGAAGTCAGTCTGGCCCAATTTTAAAAGAATGAAAAGAGAAGAAAGAAACTCTAGTTTTGGTGACAAGTCTTTTGCTGGACAAGTGAAGAACGACCTGAAGTGGAGTGGGAGGAAGACCAGAGCTTGGAGAGGAGAAATCAGCGCCTGTGAACGTGATCACCGGTGAATAGTAATTGTGAACAATGATCGTGAACAATGTTTTCGTATTTTCTGAACTTAGTTTATTTTCATTATTATTTTAGATGGATAGTAGTAGCTAAACCATAATTTGGTTTGAGGATTTTGTGTTGCAACGTACGGTTTGAGATACTTATGTTTTCATAATTCGATTCAATGAATTACTGTTCTTGAACTTAATGGCATGCTTGTATGTTTGATTGGAGAAACTTAGCGGTGATCTAGTTAGACTAGCAATGCATGATATTCGATTAGTCCAATATTAGCATAAGCATAGCTGTGGAACTAGTACTGGTAATTAAGAGGATAAATATTACATCTACTTGAGAACTTAGCGGTTAATAGTAGATAGAACTTGAAGTCAACATTACCTTAGCAGGATTATTAGACTAGAACAGTAGTTTTACTAATTGATGCATGTTTCATTCGATGATTGTTGCAATACATATCCCTGAACTGAATCTTTCTGCATTTGATAACAAGCATTCTCTTTGAAAACAAACCCCCGTTTTGTGATAATTGTTAGTAGAACTTTATAACTGATTGCTCTCTTTGGGTTGACCTTGCTTATTGCTTGCTAGTATAGTAGAAGAATATAAATTTAGTTTTGACGCACACAACGACTTGCCGTCAGATACTCGCTGACGCATCGAATGAACACCTTAAGAGATATGCTAGGGCATACATTCTTTGTATGTTAGGATCTTCGTTGATGCATGAATTGTCACGTGATATCTCACTCCATTATATGCTATTACTAGCCACCTTGACATAGTTGGGGCAGTGGAGTTGTGACGTACTTGTATATGCAATTACGCAGTGTTGCACGAGGGGACATAAGTAAATGGGTGGATTCATCGTACTATTACAGTTATAGATCTAAGAACCACTACCAATCGGGAAGCTACAATTCTTTAATAGGTCTCTACAGTCAATTGATGTGGATATTTTCCAATTTAAGAGGTTGGTCTTACACGTAAATAGTTTAATGTTGTATATTTTTCAAAGTATAATTATCTTTTTTACTAACATTTATTTCTTTTTTTGTGTAGTAAATGGTTTGGCCCTAAATCTTATATTGAGACACCACATGGTTTGTTAGTCTTCTATTAGGATCAATTAGATCGCATGAGCAATGACGATTACGTTCGGAGGCTATACGACAAACACTTATATCGGTTGTTGAATCCCACTTGTGTGGAGGGTCATATGAGTTGGTCTGCAGAGGTGCCTCTGATATGCTACAACATTAATTATATGACATCTTCCCTCTAGCTTGATGACAAAATTTGAATACAAGCAACTTATTCCTGCGGCACCACGAGCAGCTATTGATCATAAACATCTTTTGATGAGAAAGAACAGAAAAGATTGATCAGTAGAGTTGCATGACTACATTGATTTGTGGAGAGGACAAGCTGAGAGCATTGTGGTGGGCGGGGTAGATCAGATTACCATGCTCCCATGCGTGAGTACCGTAATTGGTACCAAAACATCACTCGTCGCTTTATTCAGCGCAAATTTGATGATTCTCAATCTTACCGTGCTAATGCACACGTGCATTACAGGATTGCAAGTACATATAAATCAAATTAATAATTGAATATCGTATGGTTATGCCACAATTATGTTTAATATTTTTTACAATATGTGCGAGTCTTGGTGCTTCATGCACATAGTACAACTGATATTTTTCTTAGTAGAACATGTTCTTCTGCAATGAAGGGAGCTCATACAATTTTTCATTACATAGTACAACTGATATTTTTCTTAGTAAAACATGTCCGACTATTGAGGAATTACGAGAGCTAAGCGAGACAGATGTTTTTGGTGTAGACTCGTCTCTTATATGGTTTGATAATGGTATTTTTTTTAACCGAATCTCTAATTTTGTCTACATTCATAACGAATGGTTATTTTTATAAATATATATACATGTGACTCTAATGCAGGAGAGATGATGATGATCATGAAGAAGAACACATGCCTACAGATGAGTACGATTTGTATGATCATGGTGTTACAAATTTTCAATCCTAAGTCACTTAAAATAAAAGTTATTTGGGTCCCTCTCAACCACATGAAAGAAGACCGCATGCGATTTCTATCAACCGCTTTCGATTGTGTAAGTGATCTGTCAAATTTATAAGAGGTTGGTCTTTTAATGAAATCGATTTTTCTAAAACTGGTCTCTGGATCCACACGCGATTTCTATCAATTGCTTTCAATTGTGTAAGTGATCTGTCAAATTTATAAGAGATTGGTCTTTTAATAAAATCGAATTTTTAAAATCGGTCTCTTGGACGTAGATAGTGATTTGGATGGCTGACGTGTTCTGACTGGTGTCAGGTTGGACAAAACTATTCAACTCGAGACTATATGATTTTTGTAAAACCGGTATGGTTGAAAATTCGAAGAGACCTGTCTTTGTTAGACAGACCTATTTAAAAATAGGGTTTTTGCGAAACTCCAAAATGTAGGATATTTTTAAAAATGAAACATAAAACCAAGGCATTTCTAAAATAATTTCCAATTATTATTTAATTAAAAAATTAATTATTAATCGTAACAACGTATTTTATTCATTGATTAGCGACTTCGTTCGTCGTTCACGGGTCATGCTTCTTCGCTGTCGAACTTACAGGTGACTTCAGGCTCGAGGCTCCAATAAAATTGGGCTTTAAAGTTGGGCCTGCTGCGCTGGAGGCCCATAAAGCTTGAGGACGTGATGACATGGTTGTAGTCTATTCATCTATCTTGCTTGCTGCTTCCCGATACGACATCGGTCGGACGAAGGAGCTTCCGCGTCGTAGATCGCAGTGTGGTTCTAACGGATGTTCATTGAGATCCGTACCAAGGCCAGGTTGAATTTCGTGCTTCAGTTTTGGGGTTAGTTTTTGGAATTTGTGCAGGAATCACATATCGGTTAATCTTTGTTGTTGCGAATTTGAAACTGCAGTTGGATTTGGTATATATAATTAGTTGAGGCTGATGATGATTTGAGAATCTGATTTGTGTACTTTCATGATTTTCTTTTTGTTATTTTAGATGATGTTAGTATTTCTAATTGTTGCGCAGGGTGAAGATGAAGTTTGTAGCAGCAGCATCGATGGGGTTCCTGTTGGTTGCTAATTTGTTGGTACTTGGAATGGCCTCGCCAGCAACTGTCCCTGCTTTTCTTTGGTCTCCGCATGAAGAACTGTATGTACTTTCTTTTCATGTATTGTTGTTATGTTACATGATGACATCTATGAATACAAACACCTTATCTTTGCGCTTGTGGAAATGACACAACTTGCGAGGTGTGAAACGATGCACATCAATTGTTGGCTGACAACTATTTCCAAATCCCCTCCTGGGTCTTGGCATGTCCTTGACCCTTAGCAATAAGCATTTCTGGAAGGGCTCCCTCACCAAGGGTAAAACCCTGCTTAACAAAAAAGGAACACAAATACCTGCCCTGTCACTGTTGAGATTGTTAACTTCTAAATTCACTGAGAAGATATTTTGCTGTTCATTATATCCAAAATTTTCCTTTGGGTCATAAACTTGTCAACAATATGTTTATTAATGGTGCTGATGGATATATTACTGGCTTTCAGAGTTCAACATTTTCAATGATTGTAAGATACTGAAACAGCATAGTTTGAGTTCATGACTATTTATGGTACATTGTGTAAAGTGATGTCTTACAGTTTAAATGCATCTATGGGCATTGAAGATAGGTCATTACATGGAGTCATCTTTTTTTATTTGGTCCTTAACTGATAGAGTGTGAATTCCTTGAGTTCTTGTATATTGGTCTGTATATGATTGAGTGTCAATCCAAGTGTTTATCAAGTCTTGAAATGGATGCAGAGACTCTTATCTTTCAAAATCCACTACCAAATAGAGCCTTATCAGTGTCCGAACTCCATACAGTCTGTTGATTAACTTTTCCTAAGCTTGTTTAATACCTATTCAACTTAATTATGTATAAGCCCCTTCATGGGTGTGAAAACTTTGATGTTCGTCTTTGATTTCTTGCTTCATACCATCTTTTATAATCTCATATACATGCCTATTTCAATATACAGATATGCCAGCAACAAAATAAAGGAAGTTGTAAACTAT
This sequence comes from Umbilicus rupestris, assembly GCA_963678935.1. Classification (NCBI taxonomy): domain Eukaryota; kingdom Viridiplantae; phylum Streptophyta; class Magnoliopsida; order Saxifragales; family Crassulaceae; genus Umbilicus; species Umbilicus rupestris. Next base: position 10,460,626 of record OY787623.1, on the reverse strand, counting down.
CAAACCATCGGCCAAAATGATTTAGCAAAGTCTGTCCTTTCTGAAGGGGGTTGGTTAAAATTGCTGGTACTTTTAGAACTAATTTCAGTCTCTTCCTTTCCTTTTTTGTAGTTGAGAAGCACTTCTCTGTTTATAAGTCAGAATTTGACTGCTAATCATTTTTTCTATTATCTTACTTTATTTAATGCCAGTGCTCTGAGGAGGATCTTCACCAGCAGCCTCTGGACCTAGCTGTTGTGTTTGTCGGTAGAGAGGTAAAATATTTATTTCCTTTGAGAATTGAGTGTAAACATTACATTTTTCTTCCTACAAATAAAATCAACTTATGTGTCTCTTTTGTTTAAATAATATAATGATACACTTTGTGATTTGATTGCATATAGTGCGTTCATAAATCATTATGTCTTTCTTCAGCCTCCAAATATATTCAATTGATTTATCAATTTGTTTCTGCATACTCGCATATATATATATATATATATTAACCTCCAATTTTGTATGGAAAAACTTGTTGCAAGTAATATGATATACCAAGTGGGAATGCCACTACTCATAGAGTTACTGATTCAAGATGTGTTATGTAGTTGCATTCTTCGGATCTCTCAAGGAATGGCCATCATGTTCAAGACCCAGCGCTTGTTGACTTACTAAAGGTAATTCTCATTATTTAATTACTCTGTGCGTGAGAGTGGAATTCATGTCTATTCAACCTATAGAGTAATCATGTTCATAATTTTCTAGAGCAGGTTTCATTCTTTAGGTCTAATTACTCCATATCGTTCCCATATGTTGCCACATCAGACGACCAAACCATGGAAAGCTCCTTGATATCAGGATTTACTACAACATGTGGCTCTGGACTTGAGATGAACAGAATTGCATTCACAGAGTCATGCTCCGTGGACGGAACGGAATACAAAAAACTTTCAGACTCGCAATCAGTCCATGTAGGTTGATGAAGACTCGTTTTGAAATTATGATATTTTCATGGGTGGAGTTTGAGTGATATCTCTTAAAAATTGTTCAGCATTTTGTCTCTTCAAGTGCCGGGAAGTCAAAGGTCGCAGCAGATTTGCTTGTGTTCTGCCATGGCGACAGTGATTCCATAAAAAAGCCTGTCATAACTGAAAGTAATCTGGATATTTTTGATTTGTCATAGTGTCTATATAGTTGCCTTATTTATCGAATAGTAATTTTGACAGTGAATTGTGCATACAGGTGAGGTACTCACTGAGCTTATGAGGTCAGTGGATCAGTCTGGAGCAAAATATGCAGCTTTATACATATCAGATCCTTTTAGGTCGATCCAGTATCCTTCTCAAAGAGACGTAGAGAGATTTCTTTCTGAAAGTTCTAACGGGAGCAGCTCAGTTAGTTCCACTACCTGCGATGAAGTTTGCCAGATCAAGTCGTCACTCTTGGAGGGCTTGCTTGTTGTAAGTATTTTTTTTTATTTTTTAATTCTTTTCCCGAAGATCTTACATTTTTACAAGTCAATACTATCATGTTCCAACTTAAGTAACCATTCACAGCATATAACTAACTATCTCAACATGTCTCCCTTCTGTGATGAGCATAAAATGCTGTGTTGAATGCCAAAAAGTTTGACCTATTAAATTTGAATGAACCAGGCTATCGTTCTGCTCATTATATTGATATCTGGACTTTGCTGCATGATGGGCATTGATACTCCTACCAGGTTTGAGACTACCCAAGACTCGTAATTCAATTGCAACGGAATCGACCTATTCCTTGATGATGAGGCGCAGGCGCTTCTGCTGTGGATGTTTGGCGAGGGTAGAGTTTCTATGCGTCTCTCTTTATCATGTTTATAGTTCACTGTACATTTCTTGATTTACAACTGTCTCAAAGCATCTTTAACTCATCATCAATAATGTAACTCGAGTTCACATATACAGTTTGCAGCAAAGGATGCATGGACTTTGTTCTTTATTTCGATAAAGCTCCCACCAGGCATCATCTTCTTTTTCACTCTTATCTCATTCAAAGTCTAGTTTTATCCCACAAAAGCGTAACGAGTAACAACAACTGCTGTGTGTACTCATACTCCCTTGTGAAGCCGTATGGAGTTTTGATGTTAACATTACCCGACAACATTGCGTACCACAAAAACATTAACATCCAAACTCAACTCATAAAACCAAGCTTCCAACGCAGCGCAGCGCATTAAGCGCACATTAGCAACTCTAACCGCACGAATTTGGTTTAGAAAAAAGAGAGACGAGAGTAATATTAACGTGCCTCGTATGAGTAGTGTTGTTGGTAGATTATGTGTGGCATGTGTTTTTGACAAAACTATTATATGTTGTTCAAACTGTCGTCAAGTGGAACAAGATGCGCTGACAGACGTATAATCGACTTTCCATAAATGGCGTTTCACATCCAGATCGAGATATTCAAGGAATCTTGATTGATATTTATGGAAGTCCTCAAATATTGAGATCTTCTAGGGATTGAATGGCAAAACAAGGAAGAAAAAATATCTGAAAAGATTCAATCAAATCTTGGTGGTCAGTTTCGATTACCAAATATGGATAAGCAACCCAAGCTATAAATTGAGTGCGTAATGTTTGCGGTAGGGACACACTTCGACCATAATATACACTGAGAAGATTCATAGAGTGTCGTCGATCAGAGAACTCCATCATTCCGTGCCAAGTCTTCGTTGTAGCGGAGTTTTCATCGGAAGCATGGCATCAGCCGAAGTTGTTCAACATTTCAGATGTACACACCACATTGCTAAGGCAAACACTGAGAAGCTTTCAAGTGGAAAACTTAGAAATTTTGGAGGAAGATCTTTGGTGGTTGATGAGCGGACAAATGACTTTGTATTTGTCCATATTTTCCCGTTACTTCTTATTTGTTCCGTTATTTTATTAAGTCGTTTGATGCTTTTTTTTGCCCATTTCAGGTTAAAATACGTACCACACAATATGAAGTGGCCCGAATAAAATCTGGATGAATTTCGATCGATCGAGAGCAAGATTGAGGCAAGCTGAAAAAGTGACTCGCCCAGGCACAATCTGACTCGACCAGAGGGGTGTCCGAGTCAGAATTGATTCGGACAAGACTTGGTCGAATCACCCTCTCCAGCTGCACGGATCAATCTGACTCGAGGAGAAGTTTGATAAGACTTGACCGAATCAAAAGTGATTCGGCCAAGAAGAAGTGCTCCGCCCGGATCAGCTTGGCTCTATAAGGATTTTTGACCGAATCAAACGAGGCTTGACCGAATCAAAAGTGATTCGGCCAAGGAATACTGACTCGCCCAGCTACGAAACTGCATGGAGTATTTGATTCGGACACCCTGTCCGAATCAACTGATTCGGGCACGGCGGGCAATTTGGTAATTTTCCGTAACAGTATAAATAAGAAAGAGATGCAAATTTAGAAGGGCTTCTTCCAATTTCGAAAACCCTAGGCAATTACTTTTGCACGACTTGGAGAATTGTCGAAGATTTGGAGAAGACACGCAATTGAAGATTCGACATCAACCCTCTACTCACCCATTACTCCTTCGCATTCAATTGGTGAACAATTTCAATTAAAAACTATATTTTGTTTCAAACTCACCATGAGTGAGTAGTCCCATTGTAGTTGGGATCCTTATGGATCCTTTAGGTTAGATTGTAATGCAAGACTTGTTCTTTTATCTATATGAGTGAAGTTTGGTTGAAAATTCTTATGCTTGTTCTTCATGTTAATCCTATGCACACCAAGTGTTTGACGAAACACATGAATGAGTATGAATTGATAAAATACCTAGAGATGGAATGAGAATTGAACCTAGGTTGTTTAGAAGATCAAGCATGATTATTTTAGATAGCTTTTGTGCGCGAGAGTGACATGGGTAATTTCTTAGGCTAAGCATAGAGCGGACTTTAGTTAACTATCAATAGACCGAGAGGTTGAGATTAAGAGACTTTTGTTCTACATGATTCAATAGAGCGAGAGTTTAAGAATTGTGTCACATATGTGTCATTCCCATTCTAGAGAAGGAGCGAGAGTTGAATTTCGAATGTGTGATACTTTAGCCTAGAATAATCAATCAAATTAACTAATGAATATATTTCCGTTTTGCATTGCTAATTGCATGACCTAGGGGTTAAATAGGATTCCGACTACGTTTTCTTTATTATTTTACTTCCACCCAAATAGATTCATTAGACATTACTAGCTAGCTTTAGACTAATCTAGACTTTTCTCTTGGGTTTGACTCGAGGTCACTCGGATTATAAATATTGTTTAAACACCGTGATTGGACTAGTATTTTTACTACTACAATTTCGACAACGTTCAGTGGTAGAGAAGAGGCAATAGCAACTCGGTGGTTAGTTTGCGCTCACTAGAGGTGTAAAAGTAAAATCTATTGAGTTTGGATGTGTCTTGATAAGCAATGTACTTTGTATACTGAACTCACATAGTGAATTGCTCTCCTTGGACTTTGGACAAGTCCCCCAAACGTAGGTTGTTGTGCCGAACTGGGTAACATATCATGTGTTCTATTTTTACATTCCGCACTAATTTTATTCTAGTCAAAACTTGTCCTACAAAGTAACATTGTAGATTAACTAGAACAAGATTAAACCCACACACGATTTCAATTGGTATCAGAGCGGGACACTCAACATACGAGTGTGGTCAAAATGAGTATGAAGGAGTGACAAAATTTGAGCCGCCCACCATTGCTGGAAGGAACAAATTATGGATACTGGAAGACTCGAATACAAACATTCATCATATCTTAGATGAGAGATCTTGGATTATTGTGTTGAAGGGATGGATTCCACCCATTGAGAGAAAAGGAGAACCAAGAAGAAGCAAGAAGAGACCTAGACTGCTGCTGAAATCACCTTAGTTTCTGGTAACTCTAAAGCATTGAATGTCATCTTTTCTACAGTTGATGAAAAAGTGTTCCAGTTGATGTCACAGTGTGATATTGTCAAAGATGCCTGAAACATCTTGCAGCAAGCATATGAGAGAACTGACAAGGTAAAGATGTCACGTTTACAAATGCTTACTACTATGTTTGAAAAATCTCAAGATGAGCGCAGATGAGAAGATAGGAGATTTCAATGCTTGTGTTCTGGATTTGTCCAAGGAGGCTTTTTCACTTGAAGAGCCGATCCCTGAAGAACAACTTGTTCGAAAAGTTTCGAGGTCTCTTTCCCCGAAGTTTGCAATGAGAGTAACAACTATTGAGGTGGCGCATGCTATTAAAAGCATGACGTTGGATGATTTGATGGGCACACTTGTCACCAGCAAATTGCGTATGGCAGAGGCTGACAAAGAGGAAGTTGAAAAAACTGTTGGATTAAAGGTTGAGGCAGATGGCAAAACAGAACAAATCAACAACCTAGCTGAACAACTTTCCATGATGACAAAGTCATTTGACAGTTTGTCCAGGAAGCTGACCAGGAGGAACATGGACAAAGATCAGCCGACACGATCCAGTAATCCAGTCAATCAACAGGAAGTAGTTTGCGGAGGAACAAGTTAAAGTCTGAAGAAAAGGAGAAAAGGATTCAGTGTCACGAATGTTGTGGATTTGGACATATTTAAACACATTCTGTCAATACTCCGAGGAAGAAGAAGAAGGCATTTGCAGTTAACTGGAGTGAGTGTGATTCGAATCAGAGTCAAGAAAAAGAAGAAAAAACTAGCAATTTTGTTGCTCTTGCTAGTAGTGTTCCAGAGTCCAAAGTTGTTGGTTGTTCCAGTGACTCCGTAGAAATATTTGCCGATTATGACACATGCAATGTCGATGATTACTTTCCTAATGAAAATATTATTTAAAATTATCAGTTGATGTTGGACAAATGGAAAGAAGTAGTAGAGATTAACAGAAGTCTGCAATAAATATGACCTAGTTGTTAGCTGAGAAGAAACAATTGGAAGATACAATAGACGTTCTGCTTACTGAGAAAGAAGAATTCAAGATGTCCAAGGAAGAATCTCAGAACACCACTGATGTGTTGGATCGAGAAATCTAGATACCATCATGATGTCCAAGGCATTAAGACACGATGTCCTTCGTTTCTGGAACAAATCAGAATCAAGTGTAATAATTGTTATGCACAAGTACAGTATGAGTGGAGAGTAAAGAGACTAGTTGACATCTGCCACGCTACAGTTCTGCAGATTCATTAAAGAAGGATCACTGGTATTTTGATAGTGGTTGTTCAGCTCATATGACTGGAGATCAAAGTAATCTGAAGACCATTTGGACTTGCAAAGGAAACTTGGTGACTTTTGGTAATGGTGCGAAAGGAAGAGTAGTGGCCCTTGAAACATTAAATGTGCCAGGAATGCCTAATCTGTAGAATGGCTTGCTTATTGAAGGGTTGCACGCTAATCCGATAAGTATCAGCCAGTTGTGCAATGGTCTCAGACGCGTTCAGTTCACCCATGATGCTTGTTTGGTACTTGATGAGAATGGTGACTGCCTGATGGAAGGAAGGAGATATGTCAACAATTGTTACTTGCACAAGTTCAGTGAATCAAATGCAAGTGCAGCATGTCTACTCGAGGAAACTGATGAAGTTATTATTTGGCATAGGCGTCTGGGATATGTTTATCTGGATACCCTGCAGAAGTTGTCTTCAGATAGAATTGTGAGAGGAATTACAAAAAATCATTGTGACACAAAAATGGTATGCGGAGAATGCCAAGTTGGCAAACAAACACGAATATCTCATCGCAAAATCAAGGAGATTTACACACAGAAACCATTGAAATTATTGCACATGGATCTCATAAGTCCCCTGGTTGAAAACTTGAGAAGTAAAAAATATGTTCTTGTTTGTGCCAATGACATTTTGCGTAGCTGTTTCCCAAACATCTTTTATAGCACAAAAACTCATTCTGAAAACTCCATATGTTGCCCACCACTCAACCTCCCTTAAGTTTCTCTGTGTCCATTGTTTCCAGATGCCCCTTGATTTCAGGCTCTCCTTATTTCAGGCTACTTTAAATTTATTAAAACTAGGATAAAGGAATGTATATATGCATAATTGTTGAGTCTCGAGTATCAGAGAACCCATTCATTGCCTTTGCACAAAGCAAAATATTTCTTCAGCTCTCTTCTTTCCTCCAGAACACATGAATCCCAGTTGACAGCTATCATGAACAGGTTCGATCCTGAGGGGTGGCAGGTTGGGGCGAGGGTCCGGAGCCTATTCAAGAGATCCTTTCTCCTCAGAGGATATTTTTTTCCAACAAAATATGATGTTATAAAAGGTCCACATAAAAAAATAAGGAAGGGACCTGATCATGAAATTAGTGGAAGGTGGCAGCTCAGCCATTTACCATGGAGTTGCGTGCTTCGTTTTCTTCATTATTACTCATCACTGTTGTTCTGTGGACTCTCCCCAACGGCGTCGTTTGAAATCCAGTGCTGTCGTTTGCAGTTAAATAATGTCGTCGTTTTGGAATGTCAGAAGGACGGGCTCTGATCACAAACGAAGAGAAGAGACGAATTCAAAAAGGGGGTTCTCCTCACACCCCCCACACCCCTCCACTCATCACACACCCCCCATGGGTCCCACCTTTTTTCCCATTATACCCTCCACTAAATACCTACCCCAAATTCATTTATACATACCTTATAATATATACCCCAAATTCATATATACATATATAAATATTATTTTAAAACATAACAATTAAAAAATAATTATTGATTAAAAACTATTTATAAATTAACATTAATATATTATATATATTATATATTTAATGTTATATTATCGTCAATTCAAAACAATCTATAAATTAAATATATAACATATTTTTTAAATATAAATACATTATTGATTAAACAAAAACTAAATTATATTCAACATATATATAATACATAAATTAATGTTACTACCTTTTATTAAAAATTATGTATGAATCTATTTTACAGTGAGTTGTCTATTTTATGTTTCGTAATGTATTGTCAAATCTATTTTGTGTTTCGTAATGTATTGTCAAATCTATTTTTGTCCACTAACTTTTTGGATTGTATTGTCAAATCTGTTTTTGTCCACTAACTTTTTGGATAACAAAATTTTTAAACGTATTGTATTGTCAAATCTATTTTTGTCCACTAACTTTTTGGATTGTATTGTCAAATCTATTTTTATCCACTAACTTTTTGGATTATAATTTTTAAATGTATTGTATTGTCAAATCTATTTTTGTCCACTAACTTTTTGGATAACAAATTTTTTAAACGTATTGTATTGTCAAATCTAGTTTTGTCCAATAACTTTTTGGATAACAAATTTTTTAAATGTATATTAATTAGTCTATATAATGGATAAACTTATGGGTGGCAAGTTACTATCTCACACTTCTTTTAGACTACCATATCTCTCTATCATGGATAATGCTCATTTTGTATCATTTTCAAATAGCTGGTCATACGGGAATGATGTTCGCAGTGAGGAACGTATATCCAACAAGAATCGGGATTATACATCCGAATTTACCACCAACCAGGTTAGTATCATTATTATATGCTTGTTTAGCATTTAATTTTGAAAGAAAGAAATTAAAAAGGTAGCACATTTCATTATAATTGTTCGTCATTTGTGTAGATATTTGAAAATAGAGAAGATATGCTAAATTGGGTGAAGATGGTTAGTTTAAAAAATGGCATTGTAGTGGTGATTAAAAATTCTGCACAAAAAAAAGGTGGTAAGATGCCGAAGTGTATTCTTGCGTGTGAAAGAGGAGGGAAGTACAAACCTCCCTTTCTAGTTGAAGAGACATCCCAAATAAAAAATACCGGAACCAAAAAATGTGAATGTCCATTTGAGCTAAGAGGTCGACCAATACCTCCAGAAGGTGTCATGTGGGGTTTGAGGGTAATATGTGGTATTCATAACCATAAGACAGCAGAGTTCATGGATGGCCACGAGTACCCGTCTAGGTTAAAACCAATGGAGAAGCAACTTGTGCTGGACATGGCCAATAGTACTGTACCTCGTGAGATTCTTAGTATTCTGAAACAAAAAGATTCATCAAACAGTACAGGGATAAAAAGTCTTTATAATATAATTGGCAGAAACAAATCTGCAAAACGGGGTGGCCTAACTCAAGTTCAATATGTACTGGAGCAACTAATCAAAAAAGAATACCTACATGATTATTGCACAAATCCATATACAAATGAAATTACTCACATCCTTTGGGTCCATCCAAAAAGTCTATCCCTTGCTGTCAATTTTTCATCTGTTTTGATTATTGATGCCACGTATAAGACTAATGAGTATCGCTCGCCACTACTGGAGGTTGTGGGTATAACGTCACAATGCGAACTTACTCGCTTATGTTCGCATATCTTAGTCATGAGAGGGTAGAAAATCTGACATGGGCATTAAGCATTTTGAAGAGACTGATGGTTGAAAAAGGGGCGACATTGCCATCTGTATTTGTTTCGGATCGAGATTTGGCGCTTATAAATGCCATTGGAACATGTTTTCCTTTGTCGCATCACATCCTTTGCATTTGACACATCAACCAATGTGTACTGAAGAAATGTAGACCCATGCTTGGTCTGGAGTGGAACCAATTTTTTTCATCATGGCACTCCCTCATAAATTCATCGACGGAGTGGTCTTATAATCAAAAGTGGAAAGTAATGTGTGAGGAGTATCAACGATTTCAGTGTGCCCTAACATACCTATGGGAGACATGGTTGCAGCCTCATCGAGAACAGTTTGTGTCAGCATGGATTGATGCATCTATGTACCTTGGAAGCAATTCAAGCCAAAGGTACAACTAAATTATTATTTTGAATGTTATTTTATTTTATTTTAAATATTAGAGTATATTTGATTGATAAATATTAATATATATATTCAGAGCGGAAGGAGCACATGCGAGATTGAAAATGTATTTGGGAGATACTATGTCGTCCCTAGATACATCATTTGATAAAATACACAAGATGTTGACAAATCAATTCGGTGATATTCAAAAATCATTTGAGAGATCTCTCCACATTCCGCGCCATGCACATTTACATGACAATATTTTCAATGAAGTGAGGTGTCAGATTTCGCTAGAGGCAATGGAAATGATTTCTGCCGAGCTGAAATGTGTTGATGATACGTCATACCAACAGTGGGCAAATGCAGCTGTGCAATTAGAAAAATATATGGACTGCCGTGTGATAGAGCCTATTTGTACACATTATTTAGATCATAACCCTATGCTTGTTTGCAATATTTCATGAGCAAGATTACTCGTTTCCAATGTTTTTGTGTATCAGGTCAAAACGAGTCCTTGAGTCGGATACGCGCTAACAGGCAGCGTTCTAGGAGTGAAAGATCAGCCTGCGGAGCTAGCGGCGCAAACAGAAGAAGAAATGGCGAAAGACACCAGAGGTGCGCTACCCGATTGCGCCAATCAATGCCGTGCGCCAGGCGCAAAGTCCCAGTGACCAGATTTGGAAGTTGCCAAAAGATGAACTTCCTGGGCACTATTTAAACAAAGAAAGTCTAGGGTTTCAGGGGATCGTAACATCATCACTCAGTGGCATTCCAGAGGCACTGCGCGGCAGAACTGGAAAACACACGGACCTGTCAAGGAGAGTTGCGCCAGCCGACTGCGCCAGCCAAGAGAAGACACTGCACGCACTATTTGCTACCGTTTTCTCTGATACAGTAGTTGTTATTTACTATTTTATGATGTTTACCACTAGCATGTCTAGCTAAACACTTAGTGTTGGTCGGGCATGAATCTATGATGTATTACCTTTGAGACTTGAGCTTAATGCGTAGTTTACTTATTTGTATTAATCCTGCGCATACTGAGACAGTTAGTTGCATAAGTAGGGGAAGCCTTGAACCGCAATCCTATTTGTGTTGCTTGCTTGTCCTATGTTAAACTAGTTGCATGAGTAGGGGAAGCCTTGAACCGCAAACTTATCGTGACAACTAGGAGTAACGAGTTAGGGTAAGCAGTTGCTACTGTGACATGATTCGCAGCTGTTTAGTCTAGTTCTAGGATTAATAGCACATGAACTTTGAACGGAACATGCGCGTGTGTTAGGAAGCCTTTACCGGACACTAACCCAAGTCAGACACAAACTATAGACATTTAGAGTCGATGATAAGGAATGCATTCATAGAGGATTGTCTGCCCAGTACTTCTCATAAACATAGTATCTCATCTATACTGCTTGCGCACGTCTAGTGCAATTTCCTGCGTTACGATATTCACTGCTACTCGCGCATCGCGCAAAACCCCCAATCACTCATACAACCCCCCGTCTTCGTAAGTGTAGGTTACTAGCTAAAGACTTACTACTTGCTCCCTGTGGAGATCGACCCTTACTTAACCGCTGTACTAGTGGGAGAGGAAGGATTATATTTGACGCGCACGACGACGCGCGATCACCGTGCAAGCACGATCTTGCACATTATTATCACTTTTCTATTCCAATTCCTATAATAAGTATCCATGCTCATTGAAGGAGGTTATCAATGCATGTATATGAGCAATGTAATGAGGAATCACGGCGAAATAGGACATCTCACGTTGTTGAGATATTAGATAAGATGAATCCAGAAATGCGGGACCATATGATAGATCGGTTTCTTGATATGGCTGATCCATCTCAAAGCACAGTTCGAGTCCCTTCGTACAATATAGAGCGTAAAGGTCGACCTAGTGACAAAGACGAGCGAAACAGACGCCGCATGCCTTCTTTTGTGGATATGTCCACTTCAGAATCGGGGGTCAATCAGAAAAATGTAACATCTCCAAAGAGAGGCCGTCATAAGAGGGGATCTGGGGTTCATAGTACTACATCAACCAATGACCACTCTAGAGTTCCGAGTACATATGATATCTACATTAATCAATTACCTGCGGTTATGCATCACTATATTTCTGCCATTGTTGACGTTGCACCAGATGGTCATTGTGGATTTAGGGCGATAGCTGCACTAATCGGATTCGGTGAAGAGGGTTGGATGCAAGTACGATTGGATCTTATTGATGAGATTCAGCAAAATAAGGCTCAATATGATGTCATTTTTCCAGACAACAGTACAACAGACAATCTACTACTTTTGCTAGATTATTTTGAGAAACCGGCACCTGAGAGGCATTGGATGGAGTCTATGACTTTGGGAATCGTCATCGCATCAAAGTACAACATTGTACTTCATACATTTGGTAGAACTAATTGGAGTTGTTTTACCCATTTGTCATTAAGATCCCCTCCGGTTAACTACAACGAGCGCATGGAAATAGCTATCGAACACGTTGGCAATCACTTCGTGCAACTTTTTTTACACCCTTATCATCCGGTGCCACCTGTACCAATGTGGTGGTGGAATCATTCATCGTACGAAGCTAAAGGATGGGCATCTTCATATAAGATACGTGCTGATTTATGGCGCGAAATCACAACCACGGGGCCTCCAGCAGCACAATTTGGAGGAAATATTGATTAGATATGTTTACTTTTTATGTATTTATTTTTAGCATTGTTGTATGTTTTTTATGAATCCAAATTAATGTTTGGCTAACCAATCAAAACATATATAATATAAATTAATAATATATACAATAAACCACATAACACAATTTTTCAAATATGAATATATAACATATTATTAATTAAACGAAATAAATTATTATTTGCCATAAATAAAATTAAACTATTTTCTAAATATAAATCATAAATAAAATTATCTTACTACAATGAAAATTTTGTTTATTTAGTTACTCACTCACTCCTAATTATAAGTTCTATTAAAATTTTAAAAACAATCAAACACAATATAAGTTTTTTAAAAATTGATACATGTTGTATTTTTATTTTAATTTTTACTATTAATTATTATAGAATATTTTCTGATTAATAATAATAAATAACTATGGTAAAATTAATTTATAATATTAATTTAATTTAATTATTATTTAAAAAGAAGAATGAAATCATGTATTTTGTTCCATGGTTTTTAACTACATATGTAGAACCTTATGTGTCAGTCCTAGAACGACATTATAAGTTATCCACAGGGAAAACTGTTACGCAAGTTTACCCACCACATACTCCGTTTCAGATAGAGAAACAAGATAGGACTTATAATTTCCTAGCCTTTACCAATTTATTTGAGGATGATACCTTAAAAATAACAGGTGACCATATCAACAAACTTATAGAACAAAATAATTATACTAATTTATATTTGAATATTGTTGGTGAACAACTTACTTCACTCCAAGATAGAATTGATAAACTGTATGAGCTTTTGCATCTTAAGACCCTTGTGTCTGGAGTTACTAGTTCTCATATAGGCGTTCCAACATCCCAACAGATGATAGTCTCCCCAAGTTGTCAATCACAGGTTATAGCCTCACCCAGTATTCAGCCCCCACCTGAAATAACAGGGTTTAAATTAAGACCTCTTAAAGAATTTGAAGATTTATTGGCTGAACATTTTAAGAATCTTAAACTCAGTACCTTAGATAATAAATTAAGAGATGAATTGATTGAACACCCTGATCATAAGCAGGTCTACACCGATTATATTAATAAACTTCACAAATGGGCGGATAAACCTATTACTGGAAAATATTATTATTCCAGACCAACACCTGTTGATGTACTGCTTGAAGAAAGTAATGACATTATATCTAATAGTTATAGTGGAAGCCATATTTATGAATGGAATATTGATGGTTTTGCTCATCAGCAGATTCATAATACTATCCATAGGATGTTAATGTATTCTACCATATGTAGAAACAATGGTAATACTGATAAAAATATTGCAAACATGATTATATCAGGTTTTACAGGCCAACTCAAAGGTTGGTGGGATAATTATTTGACCCAAGCAGATATGAATCTAATCCTTAATACGACTAAACGAGAAGGTGAAATTAATAAAGAAGATGCAGTTTATACACTGGTTATGAATATTATTGAACATTTCACAGGTAGATATACTGATAGTAGTGAAAATGTGAGAACACTATTACAGAATCTTCGATGTAAGACCCTTACTGATTTTCGATGTAAGACCCGTGCCGTGATAACTTGGCTGATAGTGGTCCTTAGGCTGCCCAGCCTAAGGGAGGTGTTCATCTAAGAGTTCCTTACTGAGAAGTCTACTCAAACAATATGGGGGCGACAATGGTGTCAACGATTACCATGATTCATCAGACTGGCGCAACAAACATAAGAATCCTAAAGCAACTGAGACCAACCCGCACGAAAACACCCTCAAACGCCATCCTCGGCACAAACGGGCAAACAACAGCAGAGAATCCAGTTGTGAATTCATCTTATGCCTAGGCCTGTCCTAGAATCATTTAACCCAAAGTTTCAGGTTTCTTCCGTTCAGAGAGTTCTCAGAAGTACAAATCAATCCTCAGACTAAACATCAAAGAAACATAACTTACAAGCGACCAGCACCGTTCAGGATCACAATCACACAACAATCAACATAGCAATCTCATACGATTCACAGCTCAGAGTCTTCACATACCAGAGACGCCTAGCCGAGACGGCTAGTCATCTCCACACACATCAACACACAGCTTAACAAGCAGAAGTAAAGAATACTTACAGAAACTCTGATGGATCTTCAAAATCGAAACTAAAAGTTTTATTCCAAGCGCAAATTACAGAGAGTTGTAGAGAGAGAAAGAGATGATGAACAAGAGTGTCCAGAAGCTCCCTCCTTCAGAGACCAGACGAGACTAAAAGAAAAAAAACTCCACCGACAACAGACGGACCCACACAAGACTAAATTACAGACTCGATTATGTTACAGCTGTGTGGACAATATAATTGTCCTTGACTCTATCCAGCCTGAATGCAAGAAACGCCAAAGGAGATATTCTCCTCAACGTCCACAAAGACGGCTACGCCCTATCCTTGCCTTTATCTTTCTGTTTCTGGGCCATATAAGCTCCTGCTGCACTAGACATGTTTTCTTCCAAGAATTTGTCCAAAATCGTGTGGCGAATATCTTCAAAGAAATCGTCAAGCTTGTCCATTTGGCCACTAGCTTGGGACTCCTTATCATCTCCCAATTTTGCAGATGGCATTGACTCATCTGACTTCGAATCTTCCACATTGAAAATATCTCTTTTGAGAGAGGACAGATAGGCATCTATCATTTCTTCTTTAGACATCTCTGGAGATTTACCAGCAGACTTAAAACTCAAACGGCTATAAGCCTTTTCTTTCTCAGCCTTAGCAATATTTTGGTAGGCTGTGATCTGCTCGGTCATCTGGCACATTGTGCTATCACCATAAGGTTTCTTAGTCTCTGGGTCAATCTTGACCATTTTATCCCAGAACTTCGTATAAGTCAGTCTCTTCAGACAGGGCATACCATCAGTTGTATAATTGAAGGTAGGCTCCCATCGCCATATCCAAGGAATAGCGAATTCCATAAAAAACTTGAGAGAATATAATTCTCTGGGACAAAACCCTGTAGTAGCATCTTTATCATCCAGCTCTTTAGCCTTGGGCGAATATTTTTCCCATAATGCAAATTGGTCTAAATACTCTTTCGGAAGAATGTCTTCCTTGGCCCCATAGAACTGCCACCAAAACACAAACCAGACAGGTATCTCTGTCCTTGCGACATCCGCACAAATCTTAATGAACCAAGAGTGTTTATGACTCGGATTCTCATAGAGAAATGCATTATCAAATGCATCAATATAATCCCAATAATTGTATTTGATCGAGGGCTTACCAGGTCCAAAGGAATAATCCCTGGTCTTTTGTGGAGAAAATCCCCAATCATGGAGAGATATTACTCTCTTGATTATAATCTTGCTGAAGTTATAAACTTCCGAAGGGGCTGTAGTGAAATGGCGAATTTCACAGCCATTTGAAGTCAGAATTGCTTCATAGTATTTCCTGGACTTATATGTCCGACTAGGGAAAGATTCTTCCTCCAAATATTTGGACATTAATCTCCATGGCTCATCCAGCCATAAATAATCTTTCTCTGCCAGAAGAATAATAATTCGCTGGGTATTACCCAATATAAAACCAGCATTGCTGGATTCAGCTTCATCAGATGCAACTATATTTGCATAGCTAGAGCTTATTTGCTCTTGATTCGGTATAACCGAAGAGGAAGATTCTCCTCTTTGCTGTTGTTGCTGCCTCTTATAGGCAAGAAATTCCTGATACTCTCTGTCATGCGAGAGATCAGCGGCTATGAGCCTTTGATTGCCATGCTGAGCCAGAATATTTTCTGACTGTCTACCTCGACCTCTACCTCCTCTATAAGGAGTAGAATATCCTCGCCCACCTCTATAAGAGGACGGCACGTCCTGCCAGGACATTTCTGCATGATCACACAGAGACATATTAGTTCTGTATAAATTCTCTAGTAAGAAAATCAGGAAGAATTTTCTTCTCCCTTTTTATAAATAATTTCAAAATCGAAAGGGGCTAAATGAGCCTGCCAACGAGCAAACATTTGCTTCGACACATCATGTTTGAAGTCCTTCTGAAACATAAATTTCGCGGCTCTGCAATCAGTCTTAACCACAAAATGTTGATTATACAAATCATCTTGAAATTTCAAAATACATTTAACCATAACAAGAATTTCTTTAGCTATAGTAGCATAATTATGTTGTGCATGATTCCATTTACCAGAATGAAATCTAACAAGATATTCTTGTTTCGTATTAGGATCTACCTGCTGTAGAATTCCTTCATATCCAACATCAGAGGCATCAGTTTCAACAATTTTAAGCCAATTAGAATTTGCAAGCATTAAACAAGGTAAATATTTAACCTTTGCTTTGATTGTTTTAACTGCATTAGTATGCACATCTGACCAAGGTTTAGGATTTTTCTTAAGTCTATCATATAAAGGAGCAGCATCTTCTGCAAGATTCTTATAATAAGCGGAAATTTAATTCAAACTTCCTAAAAATCTTTGTAATTGTGTCTTATCAGTTAACACATCAGGAAATTTACTCGCAAACTCAATACATCTATTAATAGGCACAATCTTTCCTTTATCAATATTATGACCTAAGAATCGAACAACAGTTTGAAATAAAGACATCTTAGGCTTAGATATTACTAAACCATTATTGATAACAATTTGTTTAAATATGCGTAAATGCTTAAAATGCAATTCCAGATTCTTAGAATATACTAAGATATCATCAATATAAACAATTATAAAATCACTATATGGAGTGAATATATCATTCATAATCTTCTGAAATTCAGAAAGGGCATTTTTCAAACCAAAAGGCATAACAGTCCATTCATATTGTCCAAAAGGAACATTGAACGCAGTTTTATAAACATCTTTTTGGTCAATCTGAATCTGCCAATAACCAGATTTCAAATCAAATTTAGAAAATATGATTGCATCAAACAGTCTATCAAGAAGATTCTTTTTGTTTGGGATTGGATAGCGAATCCATTTTAATGCAACATTCAGAGGCTTATAATTAATAACAAGTCTAGGGCGACCCCTTTCTTGTTCACTATGTTTATTCACATAGAATGCAGTGCAAGACCACGGGGATTTCGAAGGTCTTATTAATCTTTTGTCAACAAGGTCTTTAATTTCTTGTTTACATAATTCAAGATATTCTTTATTCATCTGACAAGGTCTAGCCTTGGTAGGAATTTTATCCTCAGTAAAACCATCTTCATATGGAAGAGTGACAATATGTCTTTTCCTATTCCAAAAAGCATTAGGCAAGTCACTGCAGATATCAGCAATAAACTCATTCCTAAGGATAGTTATTTTATCCTGAAGTTTAGGATTTTTCAACGTTTCTTCAATAGTTATAACCTGAAGTTCCTGTTTCAGAAAGTTCAATTGATTCTGTTTTGCTATAACATTATCATAAACCTGATGAAGTGCCTTTGTCAGAGGCTCGGTTCGAAATTTTAGGAAAATATCTTTACCTTCATAGGTTCCTATAATTCCTAAACTATCAACTTTCTTCAAAGGATATAACTTAGTAAGGAATGGGGTTCCAAGTATAACCTGGTTAGTAATGTTTTTCGCTAATAAAAAGCTAGTTGGGATACAAACACCATGCACACAAACTTTGGCTTTAGGTAGCTTATAACTAATATCCAATTTATCTCCTCCTGCATGAGAAAGAGTATGAGTCGTCTTATAAAAATATCTAGTACGTATCAAACCTTCCTGAATGACATTTAAATCAGCACCACTATCAACAAGTGCAATCAAATCCTGGGAATAATATTCTTCTATCAGAAGTTTAATCTGGATATGCCATTTCTGAGTTATAAACATCTCTAGTGTAGAAAGAAAATTCTTACTAGACTCCATTCTGTCTAGTTCCAGAAGAGGATCTGTTATAACAATATCTTTTCCTTTCTCAATTCTAGAAATCCTTTGATCAAGTCTCCTATTCTCGATTTTTAAATCTGCAATCTCTTTCTTGAGATTGTCAATCTCAATATTTAAATCATAACTAGTTGTAGGACTTTCTATGACTTTCCTATCTCTAATCCGTTTATAAACTTCAGCCATCACGTACGGCTCATTAGTTCTATAATAGGTAGAATTCGGGGGTGGTGGTGTCGAAAATTCTTCACTCTCATTCATCTGATCAATTATCTGTGACCTAAGAGTAGGGTCTTTAATCATCTTTAACAGACCTAGTGCGGTATTATGATCAAGCACATTAATTTCTAACTCCTGAAATTGAGATTGAAGTCTATATAAGGCTTCTTCATTTGAATCCTTATTGTTAATTCTTTTGGGACATCCTTGACCTAAAACACAAGGTTCACATATAGATTCAGAATCAGTGGAATAAGTCGCATCTTCATGTAACACATGCATATTCCTGCTCATGGATGATTCTCCTTCTGAGTAATCGTCAGAGCTATACTCGGATTCAGAAGTATCTGAGTTCAATAAAACTTTGGCTAATATAGCTTTCATCTTATCATCTTCTTCAAGACTATTAATTTTCTTTTTCACCCAACAAGTTCGGGCATAATGACCAATTTTTCCACATACGTGGCAAACAACATTAGCCAACTTATCCTTAAGTTTGTCTTTCTTTTTAATCTCTCTGGCATATTTGCGTTGTCTTTTATCTTCTAATTTTTTCTCCGTATATCTACGTTTTTTCTTTTTATAATCCGGAATAAAAGGAGATTTTTGTCTTTTAGAAGATTTTCTGACCTTAGGTATGAAAGGTTTCTCAATCGCAAATTGATCACAGAAACGGCCTAATTGTTGCCTTTCAATAAGATTTTGTCGTTTCATTTGTTGGTTCAGTCTAACTTCATTGCATATTGCAATACCTTCTTGGGTACAGGCTGCTATCAACCTACCATAAGTATAAGTGTCATAAGGGATATGATCCAAGTTCTGCCTAAGGACTCTTCTGATCCTTTCAGCAAACAAACTAGGTAGACCATCAATAAATTTGGATTTCCAATGAGGGCTATTACACTCAGGTAATTCTATAACTCTGCTAAGGAAAGTATCCTTATACCATCGAAAATCAGTAAGGGTCTTACATCGAAGATTCTGTAATAGTGTTCTCACATTTTCACTATTATCAGTATATCTACCTGTGAAATGTTCAATAATATTCATAACCAGTGTATAAAATGCATCTTCTTTATTAATTTCACCTTCTCATTTAGTCGTATTAAGGATTAGATTCCTATCTGCTTGGGTCAAATAATTATCCCACCAACCCTTGAGTTGGCCTGTAAAACCTGATATAATCATGTTTGTAATATTTTTATCAGTATTACCATTGTTTCTACATATGGTAGAATACATTAACATCCTATGGATAGTATTATGAATCTGCTGATGAGCAAAACCATCAATATTCCACTCATAAATATGGCTTCCACTATAACTATTAGATATAATGTCATTACTTTCTTCAAGCAGTACATCAACAGGTGTTGGTCTGGAATAATAATATTTTCCAGTAATAGGTTTATCCGCCCATTTGTGAAGTTTATTAATATAAACGGTGTAGACCTGCTTATGATCAGGGTGTTCAATCAATTCATCCCTTAATTTATTATCTAAGGTACTGAGTTTAAGATTCTTAAAATGTTCAGCCAATAAATCTTCAAATTCTTTAAGAGGTCTTAATTTAAACCCTGTTATTTCAGGTGGGGGCTGAATACTGGGTGAGGCTATAACCTGTGATTGACAACTTGGGGAGACTATCATCTGTTGGGATGTTAGAACGCCTATATGGGAACTAGTAACTCCAGACACAGGGGTCTTAAGATGCAAAAGCTCATACAATTTATCAACTCTATCTTGGAGTGAAGTAAGTTGTTCACCAACAATATTCAAATATAAATTAGTATAATTATTTTGTTCTATAAGTTTGTTGATATAGTCACCTGTTATTTTTAAGGTATCATCCTCAAATAAATTGGTAAAGGCTAGGAAATTATAAGTCCTATCTTGTTTCTCTATCTGAAACGGAGTATGTGGTGGGTAAACTTGTGTAACAATTTTCCCTGTGGATAACTTATAATGTCGTTCTAGGACTGACACATAAGGTTCTACATATGTAGTTAAAAACCAGGGAACAAAATACATGATTTCATTCTTCTCAGCACATTCTGCATAAAATTGATCACTTAGCCTTTTTAGTTCAGAAGGCTTAAGGTTTCTATACAACCAAGTCTTATAAGGTGTCCACATGTCTGATTCAAATTCTTCAGATATAATCTTTCTATAAAAAGATCCTGGGCTGAAATCTAAGCTATAAACCATTTAAAGAATTTAATTATTATTTAATTGAATTTTAAAAAATATATATAATATTTAATTAAAAATATAAATTTAATTGAATGTAATTAAATAAAAGACGGAGCGTATAAAGGTAATTTGAAATTGAGTTTTTGTGGTCGGGGGTGCGATAAGCACCTCCTATTCAAAAACTGGCGTACCTTATCCAAACAGCATCGGCAACCATGGCAGCAGCAACCGCCGCCGGGATTCACCGCGCTCATCCGTGCACCACCAGTTCGGTGACGGCGAAGAGAAAGGCAAGCAGAAGAAGTCAGACAAGGATGATTTCAGCAACATCATCTTCTCCGTCTCGTCTGCCGTTGATCCTGTCCACAGATCCATCTCACGTCGACATCCACCGACTCAAGGACCTCTACGCCGCCTGCAATATGTCCGGCCATCGGTTCCCGAGCTTCGATCGGGAAGGACGAGTCGAGCCTGTCGATTTGAACAAGCTCAGAATCGCTGTATCGAACAGCTTCGCAGTCGTCTCCGTCTTCAGCAGACGAATCGAGCCTTCGTCGTCCCGCAGTCCGCTTGCTGGCGCTTTGTTTCAACGCTTTGTGCCGCTGACGCACTGGAACGGGGAGCTTGTAGGGTTCGGGAGAGCCGTGTCCGACTCGAGTTTGACGGCTTCGATTCACGACGTGATGGTGCGACTGCATTAAACCCTAATACGTTTGGTGATCTGCTGAAGCTGACTTTGGGTTGACTCACAGGTCATTCCGTCGCTGCGTCGACAGGGGATTGGACGGATGATCCTCAAGCGGCTCATCAGGTTGGTCAGTATAGCTACTTGTGCTGCAATTTTAGAATGATTATCATGAATTGATTTAGGGTTAAGCAGGGTTGTGACAAGTAAAGCCATATATGACATAGCTGCAGTCTGCGACAACAACGACAGGTATTATACTATACTGCAGTCTGAAGTTTTATATAAGAGGAGCTTGAATATACCGGCCGACTTTCCAGGTTGTTCTTTGGGGCTTGTGGATTTGGAGATGATATGCTGAATTCCACCACCATGATGTACACGAGGACTGTTTCGAGCTCTCCCAATCACCAAGTGGTTATCAAGGCTGGTCGAAGGCAGCTTGTTTTGTAGGCCTTCTCGCCTGCTAATTAAGCTGTCATATAACTGAAACACTAACCAGGACGATTGGAGTTGTCTCTCCTTCTTCTTCCCAAATGAGCTAGAATGCCTCTTCATCATCATTTCGAAGAAGCTAATAGTTCACTCATTAAGACTACCTTTTAACTTGTCATCTACAAAGAATAATCTCTTTAACTTGTTTCTTCTCTCATGTCATGGAAACTCACCTGAGGTTCTTAAGTGCGATGTCTCCTACTAAAATAATGCGTCATGAAATCTCAAATATTTTATTCAATGAATTATGCGTCTTACGATGCTTACTACATTAAAATGTTTACACCCTCAAATTTAGATCATAAATGAGGATTCACCATAGTGTTTTTGATAAATCAATACACATTTCCCATAATCTCCTACTGAACAAAATCGAGTGGCGGAAATAGAATCCGGACTCCACTAAACAAGATGATAGTTTCTACGGTCAATATCTGCAAGGATATCAAAGCAAAGCCTTTAAACTTTTCCTTGGAAAGACATGTCTTCTTTACTGACTATTCAGTAGACGCGGTGTTTTTGAACTGTTAGTAGTTTAATATAAACGAAACACATATGTACCACAGATATATTCTTGACACAAGTTCAGTTCTCATGGTTTGGTTCTTTTTTTATCCTGAAAATCCTACCTGGATCTGCGAGAGTTTTAAAAAATGAAGCCCCATTAATTCTTCTTAGAAGCGGCTTCGCTTCTTTCTCACATAGGTGATTCTTTTATTTCAAGTAATCCACATTACTTGTCGAAATATCAACATCTTAACTCTTATTAAAAGCTTCATGTGTATCCTCGTGCGGGAGTCACTTTTAAACAAACAACGAGATAGAGAGTTAAATCCCCCACAATGACCACATTTAGTCTCAGTAATTAAGTTATTCCTTTGAACCAAGATCTAGGGCTTTAGTCAATATGATTGGAATTTCCTTTGCCTTAATTTTATTTATCCAAAGGCTTTAGTCACATTTCTTCGGACATCTTCTCTATTTGATTCTTATTTAAACCTTTGGTTAACATATACATTATTTTCTTTGGACCTCACATAATCATTACTAATGACTCACGTGGAGAGAAGCTTACTAATAATTTTATGTCGTCGACTTATATGTCTTGATTTACCATTTTATGTGTTCCACCAATTGCAGATTGGTTATCACAATAAACACATATTACTGACACAGTTTTATCCAATTCGGAACACCCTCCACAAAGTTCCTTAACCACTCTGCTTGTTTGTCATTTCTCTGATGTAACGAACTCAGCTTCTATAATGGATCAAGTTATCAATGTTATTTGAAAGATTCCAAGACACAACCGCACCTCCAATGTGAATACACATCCAACTTGCGGCATTCGATTTTTATAGATCATATATCCAACTTGCGTCAGCGAATCCTTCAACAACACTAGAATATCTGTCACAGCGTAAACAATAAATACGAGTGAATCGTAGATACCTCAGTTCTCAAGATTAATTTCCAGTGTTCCAATCCTAGAATACTCGTATATCTTTTAAGTCTATCAAAGTGTAGGTAATATCGAGTCTAGTACAATTCATTAAGTATATTAGATTGTCTATCGCTCTTTTATATTTCACTTGGGAGAGAGTTTCGGCATTGTTCTTAGATAAGTGTTGACTCGGGTCAATGGGAGTCCTGGATACATTTGAATTATCTCTTTCAATCTTGCTTAAAATTTTATCAACGTAGTGTGACTGAATTAAGATAAATCTCTCAGTTGTCCGTGTAATTTTAATACTCAAAGTTACATCGGCTACTTCTAATTCTTTCAAATCAACTTCGAGTTCAATAAAGACTTTGCAGACTCAACAATGCGATCATTGATGTCCACAATGAACATGTCATTAAAATATAAACACATAATCATGTTCAGTGTTTTCAATCTAACATATTTGTTACACTCACTGATATTGAAACCATTTGACATCTTCACATTGTTAAAATTTTCATACTATTGCTTTGACGCTTATATTAGGCCTTAGGAAGACTCTGCAATCCACAAGTCTACAAATTCACCTCCACGGTCGCTACACAACCTTTTAATCAGATTCTCAACTTTCAACTTGTAAATAATAAATATTCCTGTTGTCCTTGCTTTAAGCAAAATATTTTGTACAATCATTTAAGAAAGTTACGAAAAATTTTATGGGGTTCCACATTTCAAACTATGAAATGATTTCTTATCACTTTTGCTTGAACACAAATTTTATATTTGTGCTCTTAAAACAAAATAATATTTGGATATATAATCCAAATTAATTAAGCACAACTGGTACTCAACCGTTTGGAATTAGACTAGCATGTCTATTCTCGGTTATAGCCAACATTAAGGTAGCATAAGACCCCATTACAATTGGTGCTTTCCCCACACTTAGAACCACCAGTATGTTCACAGCAAATTCCACATTAAGGTTCTCCACACCCGATTGAACCGAAATCGACTTAGAATCAATTCCAAACTCAACCGTTCCATGGAAATGTAATCAAATCGAGATAAATTGAATTGATACATGTAAACTGAACCAGAAATTAAACGGGATAAATTAAACAAGAATTAAAAATAATAGAATTTAACCATATTGGTTCAGCTGTCTAATATGATTGATTTACCAATTTTGAGAAATACTTGGTTCATTATTAATCAGACTAAAACCGAATCAATCTCATACCAATATAGTCAATTTAATAAATTAAACTATAAAATTAAACTGACCAAATGATACCAATTTATAACAAACTTGATTGAACCAAACCGGGTTAAGTTCATATCATGTTGAACCAAACTAATTGCACCATCGCAAACTGCTCGTCCACCTTCTCTTTCTGTCATCTTCTCCAAATCTTTGAGAGTCGCAGACTCGCAGCGGCCTTTACCCACTGGTCCGCGCTCTTCATGCGACAGAGCAACAGCAGCGCAGACAGCCGTATTTTCGACCACAGAAGCTCCCGAACTCTAATACGTCGTCCGATTCCATCTGGATTCAACCGAGACCGATCTCTGCAGCGATTTTCACCGTAGCTCTCGAGAACAGAGCTTTCCAGAGTGACATAGCAACTAAGATGCGTAACTCATTGATTCCAGGAACGAAAAGGAATCACCTTTCCAATGGATCGGTCGATTTCCGAATTGGAACAAGAAGGCTTGGCAGCGATTGACCCGGACGGAGGTTGATTAACATTAGGAGAGAGAATGCCTCTTTGTTCAAGCAACTCTCCGGTGCAGCCCATCAGTTCAGGGATGCGGCAACCAACAACCGAGTTATCTTACAAACAACTCGATGCTATCATGCCAACCCTTAGGCGAAGCTAGCGGAAGAAATGGTTGCTCGAGGCCCACAACAATTCATCCTGAATGGCACGATCGAGAAGAATATGAGAGTATGACGGAGCACTAGCGTGGTGGATTATTATGATTAATATAATTTGGATCGTGTAATTTAATTAATCGTATGTTATTATTATGATAAGTTTGAATAATGTGATTTATTTTCTTGGAAGTTTAATATGTATAATTTTAATTGTGGAATATATTGTGTAGATACCTATAGATAATTATGAAAATTTTTAAGTGAAAGAATACATGATTATCTCGATTATATATTTTCATGTAGAATATATAAATATGAATTATAATTCCTGGTCTATCATATCATTCTCCAGTTTCTTACTCTCAAAGAAACTGACTCAAGAGACATACAGTTCGACTGGAAGCACCAATCCAGACTTTTGTAGTGCAGATTACTTTCAGTCAATTGAATTAGGAACGTTATATTTTACAGTAATTTGGTATGCTTAATTATTCTGGAATGTATTTGATCCTTCTATTAAATTTTTTTCGCTGCATGATTTTGATTCAACAAGTGGTATTAGTCGCCTCCCATATGCAGTTAATTGAGCACAATATAAATATGATTTTTGTTGTTATTAAAACTGAATAATTCATGGTTAATTTTTTCTCACATAATTAAACAATTTAGATCAGATTTATAGTGTAAAAACTAAAAACAGATTGATTTTCCCTTAAGCATGTACACTGTTTCTATTCTGCATTTCTGAGTCAATTGGCCAAATTGACTCAGTGAAACCGCCATCTTTTTTTTTTCGGGTTGATCGAGTTCACTGGGTGAACTCGACTAAACCTTACGTCGCCCCAGCCTCGGAGCGGTGGAGCCCTGGCCGCGCTCTCCCCGCCTCCTGCCGCGCTCGCCATTTCGCTCTCGCACGGATCCAATTGGTTCCGATTGCAACTCGCGTGGATCCGACACCGCCTTGCCTCGGACTCATCTCGCCCATCCGACAGCTCTTTCTCAATCGCCGCTCGCGTCACTACTCCACTCGGCAATTCTTGCGCTGTTGCCGCACTCGCTTGGACCCGCGCCGACTCGGATCGTTGTTGCCCCGCCGCGCCCGATGGTCGCCTCGGCATCGCGCGCCATCTCGGTTCTGGTCGGATTCGAGGCGAACCGAAATCCCTTCGCCTGGATCCGCGTTGCGTCGCACTGCTCTACGCTCCTCGTCGTTTCTTGGAGCTCGTGTCACCGGAATCCATGGATGCTGGAGAAGACGGAGGAGGTGCGTTTCGGGAAAAAAATTTAGATTTGCCCTTTCCCCCAAACCATATTTCAGCCATACTACGTTTCCAGAAATCGTTTCTGGAATACCCTGTTTGTTATTGAGACCGGAAGTGAGACTTCCGGTCTCTTAGAAAACCAAAGAGACCGGATGTGAGATATCCGGTCTCTTTGGATTTTCTAAGAGACCGGAAGTCTCAATTCCGGTCTCTTGAGGAAGATTGATGACTGGGCAGAACAGCCCAGTCATCATCCACGTGGTTTCAAAAAGAGACCGGAAACAAAGGTTCCGGTCTCTTTGAAAAACAAAATCTCGGCTTCGTTCCTGATTTCTTCATTTCGCAATCCCCTAATCCCCCAATCCTCCTGCGAAAGCTACGGGCAGCAGACGGACGGCGAAAGCTTCAGGCAGCAGACGGACGGCGAAAGCTACGAGGAGAAGATTAACAGCAACGAGGAGTTACAAACGCCGAGAGCGCCGGCCAAGCATGAATGGGAGATCGAGCCGTGTAAGCTGCTGATCAAATCCGTCATTGCTCGTGGCACGTTTGGGACTGTGCACCGCGGGATGTATGACGGTTAGGATGTTGCAGGTTAGGGTTTTTGAATACTGAGGTTTGATAAAGTCTTTGCAAATTTGAGTGTTGGTGTTGGTTGGATTCGCTGCTCACAATGTGTTTGATTAAATGCTGCACTGAAATTGGATGTGCTCAAATGTTAATTTTAGTTGTTGGTTTTCGCAGTGTGAGTGAGTCAAGTTAGTGTGACTGCAAGCTCATCTTCCTCTTCAGAGACGCGGTTCCTCTTCAGCTCATCTTCCTCACCATAGCGTGTGCCACCCCTGTCTTCCCACCCTCGTCTTCGGCCAGTGGAGTTGGTGTGCGGAATTAGGTATGTTGAGTGTCTTCGGCCAGTGAAGCAGTGTATGTTGGTGGTGATTATTCTGTTGAATTTGATGATTTTGTGATGATAATGGTATGTTGGTGGTGTGCGGAAGGTATGTTGATGATGGTATGATTATGTGGTTGGTGATGATGGTATGTTGAATTTGATGATGTTGTTGGTGATTTTGATGACTATTATGTTGTTGCTTATGATTATTCTGTTGATGCCGATGATGATGAGGATTTTGAGGAAATGCGTATGGTAGTGATGATGGTGATTAACATGATGATTTTGCGGCAGATTTTGATACGATGATGATGAAGCTGATGAGTATGACTCGTAGAGTATAATGATGATCTTCAGGATGTGTTTATGAATGATGATTGTGTTCATGACGATGTTTATGAATGTGATGATGATGAATATGATGATAATGTATTTTGCAATGGGGATAATGAATTTTGCTGATTATGATGAATTGTTTGATGATGTGGTTGGTGATTCATGTTTATGAATGTGATGATGATGAATATGATGATAATGTATTTTGCAATGGGGATAATGAATTTTGCTGATTATGATGAATTGTTTGATGATGTGGTTGGTGATTCATGTTTATGAATGTGATGATGATGAATATGATGATAATGTATTTTGCAATGGGGATAATGAATTTTGCTGATTATGATGAATTGTTTGATGATGTGGTTGGTGATTCATGTTTATGAATGTGATGATGATGAATATGGTGATAATGTATTTTGCAATGGGGATAATGAATTTTGCTGATTATGATGAATTGTTTGATGATGTGGTTGGTGATTCAGAGCATAATTTCAACGCCTCATTTATTGTAATGCAGATGGATATAGATGACATAGTCGAGCCTGGTCTCATAGATGATTCAATTTTGACGCAACAACAGATACACCGGTCGGGTGAAGTATGGGTGGAGCCTGTAAGTGTACAATAGGCGCCTCATTTATATTTTCTTAATGTAGACTTTTTTATCTATTGGCTGACGTTGCAGTGGATTATGACAGGCGGTAAGGAACTTAAAGTTGGTTCATCGGAGGATGTGGGACATGGACCCTCGTATAGTCGAGCTTGTTGCTAGAGCCGGATTTTATCCATGGACCCAGTTGCAAAACATTGAGGTGGATTGGGCCTTAATCACATCATTGGTAGAGCGATGGAGAATCGAGACCCATACTTTTCATTTGAGGGTTGGAGAATGCACCGTAACCCTTCAAGATGTGGGTATGCTGGCAGGATTACCAGTCGAGGGTGGCGTTGTCACTGGGACTGAGGAAGAAGACTGGGAAGCTATGTGCATACGGTTGCTTGGTGCATATCCTGAGTGTCCACGTTCGCCCACAATGGCAAAACGAAGGTGGTTCGAGGACAATATGAGTGTGGTCCCAGAAGATGCATCAGAAGAGGATTTGATGAGGTACGCCAGGGCATACATACTTTGTATGTTAGGGTCGTCCTTGATGCCCGACCTATCCGGAGATAGGGTTTCGCTTCATTATCTCCCTCTTCTTGCCGACATAGATGCAGCACGTACGTACAGCTGGGGCAGTGCAGTTCTTGGATATTTGTATAGACAGCTGTGCAGTGCTGCACGAAGGGACCATAAGCAGATGGGAGGGTGCATACTTCTTTTACAGTTGTGGAGCTGGGAGAGAATTCCAATTGGTCGCCCGACTGGATTTAGTCGAACTCTGGAGGCACTAGATGCTGATATACATCCATATTACCGTGGGGCGTGGTCATACACGTAAGCTTCATTATTGACCTTTATGTTTCTATACACGGTTATTCCAAAAGATTTAATAGTGTGTCCTCTTATTTTTCAGGAAATGGTATGGACCCAAATCATACATGGAGACTCCACGGGGGTCAGTCGTATTCTATCGGGATCAGTTGGATCAGATTAGTAATGATGATTTCGTCTGGAGACCGTATGATGAGAGCTCGTTTCCACTACTAAATACAACATGCATAGAAGGGCAATTAAGCTGGTGTGCGGAAGTTCCACTTTTGTGCTACAACATTGTTGAGTGGCATCAACCTTCGCGAGTGATGAGGCAGTTCGGCTTCCGACAAGCAATACCGAGACCATCTTTGGCCGCTACAGATCCCCAACACGGCATGACAAGGAAAAAACGAAAGAACTGGAGTGTTGTGTTGGCAAATTACATTGAAATGTGGCGGGGTCGCGGAGATCGAATTGTTCAAGGGGACATTGTTGATGACGATGCGAGGCCTTCACCAGAATACACCACTTGGTATGAGAACACCACCCGCTGTTTCATTCAGCCCCCAGACCCTGATGCTCAACCGTATCGTCCTACTGCTCCCGTTCACCATTGTCTAGTAAGTAATTGTTTATTATATATTGTCTAAAATTATTTGGACCTATGTTACACATTACATTGATGTTTGTTGATTGTAACAGGTAAGAGCCCTTGTGGATCATGGACGAACTGCTCACCATATGTTTTTGGCCACAACATGTTCTATTTCAAGGATGGGGAGTCATCGAATATTCCACTCGGCGGTGGAGGAACTTGAGCGACTTGGCGAACTGCACAAACTCGGTGTGGATCCATCACAGATCACAATGGGAGACGATGAGAGTGGAGGCATAGATGCAGAAGAGGACGTGCACCTTAACACACCGGAAGTCGAATCAGGTCCATCACATGAGTCCCCCGAGGAGAGGCTTGTGCGTCTGAAGAAGGCCCCTATACGATTTTCACATAGTGTGTATCCTGGACATTGACATTGTGACTCTTGAGCATTAAACTGTGTTCTATTTTATATTTTGGGCGAGGACTGTTATTTACGATTTTATATGCGATCATTGACAAACACCAAATAAAGCAAATTACGACTACAAAACCATCCAAAAGTTACTCACACATAAAGGTCATCGCATGGATACAAAATCACAGTAAAATTATTTAGCTACCGGCTCGGTTAGGGCATGATCGTCTGTTGTGGCCTTGCAAATGGCACAAACTGCATTTTCGTATCCTCGGTGCTCCGTGACTACTTGAAGCCCCTTGATCCATCTCGTTGTGTCGCCTTCTAGATGGGAGCCTTCCCACGCTGTTACGTTTGTATGCCTCGTTGTGTACGTGAGTAGGGCCATCGTAAGGCCTCCAACGCTGCGCGTCCCCAATCACAAAAAATGTAGAGCTCCATGTGGCATTGTATGCCTCAAGTGTGTAATGATGATCAACGAACTGAGTGTATTCTATACCTTCACTTTTACACACGGCCATCACATGACTGCATGGGTAGTGGAAGGCCTCCCATTTACCGCAGGTGCAAATACCTTGTTGTAACCTCACTTCGTGAATATGATGCTTCAATGCAGTTATCACTTGAAACACGCCACTTGCTGCATCAAACACCTGCACTCGATGATAGTTGGCCTTTTCCCGAATTTCTCTTAACTTCATGTCTATCTTTGGTGGGAACATGCCTACACAGCTCTGATATGTTTCTCGCCGCTTGCAAAAATATACATTGGACTGCATGAATGTAAACTGAACCAGAGCACAAATGGGGAGGTCTCGCCCACCCTTCAATACATGGTTGAAACATTCGCTTGCATTTGTAGTCATAGAACCCCACCGTCTACCACCCTCGTCGTACGACAATGTCCATTTACTCCA
This sequence comes from Umbilicus rupestris, assembly GCA_963678935.1. NCBI lineage: Eukaryota > Viridiplantae > Streptophyta > Magnoliopsida > Saxifragales > Crassulaceae > Umbilicus > Umbilicus rupestris. Next base: position 10,429,512 of record OY787623.1, on the reverse strand, counting down.
GGGAACATTATTCAACCAATTCACAACCTCTGGTCTATCGTGTAACCGTTCCTTAAGCTCTTTGTACTCTCCTTCAAATTTGATCTTCTGTCGCTGATGTGCTACATGTCCCATCATTTTCTTCAGAGCAGAATTTTTCACTTTCACATTAAAGTTACTCTGCAAATGTCTGATGCACACACGGTGGTAGGCCCGAGGAGGACTCCAGTCAGGTTCCAGCATTGCATTAAGGATCCCACCGTGTCGATCTGATATGACACACAACTCATCGCGATCTGTGACCCCCTCTCTGATACACCTCATGAACCACTTCCAACTGGAGTTGTTTTCGCTCTCGACCAAAGCGAATGCAAGAGGCAAAAGGTGGTTGTTAGCGTCCAATGCAACAGCCACAAGCAACTTCCCGTCGTATTTTCCATACAGGTGGGTGCCATCAATGCACAAGACGGGCCTGCAATGCATGAATGCCTTTATTGCCGGACCAAATGCCCAAAACACCCGATTAATGATCATACATCCATTATCTTCATCGCGGGTTCGATTCCACCTCACGAACGTCCCTGGGTTGGAGTCCTCTAACGCTTGCATGAAATGAGGCAGCTTCCTAAATGATTCATCCCATTGGCCAAAAATATTTATCATAGCCTGTTGTCTAGCCTGCCAGGCCTTTAGGTATCGAATTTCCAAACCATAATCCTTAAAAATACGGGCTCTGATTTCAGCTGGAGACAATCTCAGTCTTTCACTAATTACGTCCCCGACCTCCATAGCAATGAAATGGCGTGTGAGGTGTACATTCTCCTTGTGGATGAAGTCGGTGTTGCACGTATGCTCCCCTCGGTATTTAGTCACCTCCCAAAATGAAGAGTTTTTCTTCTTCATTATTCTGATCCGCCATGGACAACTACTCTCCTTCTCCCGACAGGTTAGAATTAACAGATGTGAGTCTGAGTCAATTGTCGCGTATTCAACTCGATTCAGTATGGAGTATTTCTGAACAGCATATATTGCGTCTGCTTTCCTGCTGAATGTCTTCCCAACCCCAATTAAACCATAATGTCCAGATCTTCTACCGAGGTACTCATCCTCCGGTTCGTTCGCATCCCAGGCAGAAACATCACTAAACCCTGGAATATCCCATACAAATTCAGGTTCCGGAACCGGATGTACATTTTCAGCATCCATTTGGTCTAAGTACTCCATCTCCTCCCTGTTGAACTCATCAATTACTAGCATGTCCAGTGTTTCAAAGGTCGACATAACCATTGGATCATTTTCGATATTTTCCATTTTTTTAAAGGTACCTACAAATAAAATAACAAACAATTACAAATGGGAATTTAATCATTTTTAACAACAATAAAAATTCTAACATACTTACATCAAATATGTAATAAAAAAAATCAATATGTAATAAATCCAAACATATCAAATTATACTCTTACTTAAACCAATTATATTTAAACCAACAGAAAATACAACAAACATCATTAAACCAACAATCTTACTAATTATACCCAATTATATCAAATCCTTCATACTTACATACACATACATACAAAATCATATATACACACTAGATCTAACATATACTTAGTCTTGGTATGCTCCATATATAACGAACTACACAAATATTAGTCTTTTAACGAACTACACAAATAACGAACTAACCATATATAACGAAAATCACATAACCAAGAAGAAGCACATATATAACGAATTCTACAAATATTAGTCTTCGTATCCTCCAACCAAACAATTCTTACCAAACAATTACGCCTGAATCAAAAGAAGAGAAATGCACAACCGAGAAGAATTACGCCTGAATCAGAAGAGAGATGCACAACGGAGAAGAAGGAAGGAGGGTGGCACATTTCTTATCAACAAGAGACCGGAAATGGAAATTCCGGTTTCTTTTCAATGAAACCGGAATTTCCAGTTCCGGTCTCATTGAAAAAAAACCGGAATTTCCATTTACGGTCTCTTTTTAAAGAAACCGGAAATGGAAATTCCGGTGTCTTTTCAATGAGACCGGAACTGGAAATTCCGGTCTCATACGTGGCACTACGTGGATGACACTTGGTATTGTTCTGCTCGTTGTGCCATGTCATCGGGCCCCAATAGAGACCGGATGTGTTACTTCCGGTCTCTAAACCCTAAATCCTAAGAGACCGGGAATAACACATCCGGTCTCTTTTGTTTTCTAAGAGACCGGAAGTCTCACTTCCGGTCTCAATAACAAACAGGGTATTCCAGAAATCATTTCTGGAAACGTAGTATGGCTGAAATATGGTTTGGGGGAAAGGGCAAATCTAAATTTTTTTCGCGTTTCGGCTGGAAGGAGAAGATGGAGGAGTTTCGGCTGCGCTGCAAGTTTGCAGCGACGTTGGACCGAAACACAAATATGACATTGGACCAGTTCTGTCCAATGTTCAGTTCGGTCTATTTTTAGGTTCGGTCCAATTCTGTTGCGGTCCAATTTCTGGTTCGGTCCCATCCGATTTGGTTAAATTTTCAGTTCGGTTCAACTTTTGAATTGTTTCAATTCTGATTTTGGGTTAGAATTTAAATGTTCTGTGGGTCAATCAGTTTTTCTAATTTGTCTATGGTTCAATTCTTTAACCATAATTTTGGAACCAACATTATTAAATATTTAACTGCAAGGCTGACATTTAATTTTGAGCTAACACTCTAAAATATGTCAATTGAAACGGAAATACATGTACACCTAAGTGGCGTATCCGCGTAGATTGACTTATTTAGTTTGTTAGGATGGATGTATGTAGTTCATATGAATATCTAATTAGCCCTAAGATAAATTAATATTCAATATGGCTGCATACATATCTATGGTGTTAAACATGTGACGTTTATTTTACATCTTAGTGCGAATAATAGACACATCCTAAGATGGTTTATTATTTGACACATCTTCTCGTCAATGTTTTGATCACTACAATAAGATATTCACTCACAGTTAATATCACTATCCTAAGATTTGCTATTAATGTTGTGGCCGATATCTTGGAATGTCAGATTCTTCCTTTAAATATTTGTGGTGTATACATTTTGTAGTTCTAGTACGGATGGTAGAACTTATCCAAACAGTTGTTAAGACAACTCATGAGAAAACACGTTAGAAATGTTCGATTGTTTCGAGTGAAAGTAAATACAATAAAGTAAATACGAGATACAAAAATTTGGTAACCCACTTCGGGACAATGTAACCGTAATCTGGGGGGATTCTCCTAACCCCAACAAGCAGCAATCCACTAATAACGATCAGACAACGAAGTGCAAACTTGCAAGACTCCCACTTCAAGTCCTACTACCACTGACTCATCTGGATGCGCACTGAGCTCTCTTCAGTGTAGAGATCCCCCTCTATGGCTTGTCACAACAGTTTCGTTCTCCCGAACAGCTGCTCGTCCATTCAACGTCCTCCCGGATCGCTAGACATATCTGTTTTCCAACGGGACTTGTAGAACATGTATCTTTAGCAGATACTCCTAGTTATTGTGCTTGAGTGCTAACTTTGCTCCGATCTCCGATGGAATCACTTAACCATAAATTTTCTTAAATATTTCTATAATTCAAGAGATATGCATTATCGTCTGTGCTCTTCAACTTGGTTCCACCTTCTTTTATAGCGCACGTCAATCTCCTAAAATATCTCAACCAATATTCAAAAATAATATGTTTGAATATTTGTTGATTTTTATCTTCATCTTGTTGCCAAATCAAGAGACTGAGTTTCCAAAATGTAGTTGAAGATATTCTGAATCTTTTTCCAGTCAAGACTCCAATAATCTCGGAGATGTGCTCCGCGCCCTTGATTCTCGGAATCTGCCATTTATTCTCGAGATCTGCTGATTCCTGAGAATATACACCTTTGGTTTACGGTCAGCGCGTACTCCAGCACTTGCTATAACATCTTGCGCTGGATCTCCTGACTTTAGTTTTGCAGTTTTAACATCTAACTATTTTACGCATATCTCTAACTTACTTGAACGACTCTTTGCACAAAAATATGTCACACATAATCATGGGACAATCTCCCCCTTAGCGCAGTTTTTTGGCAAAATAAAGAGTTTAGTTGTTCAAGTTAGATCTACTCCTCCCATGTTTTGGAATCCTTCTCAAACTCAGCACCCACAACTACTTTTGTAGTCTAAAGTTGTGTTTAGGGTTTAGACCCTAAACCCACAACTATTTCTGTACTTGATCCACATCTACAGTAATCTGTTCTGCAGCGGCTTCTGCTGGAATCTGAATTGAACCAATCTCACCCTTTTCAATTGATTTCCTTTACGCCAGACGAGCTATATATACTAAAACTAATATCTGAAAATGTTTACTTCATATTCTCCTGGTATACTTTCACTCATCTTTATGACATTCCAAGAATAGTCGAAGATCCTTATGTGGTCATCATCTCATGTTAATGACTTCTAAGAAAAGTCATATCCATCATCTCATGTTCATCAATGATAACTGTCATTTGACTTTTGAGGAGAACTCATGAATCAAGGTTATGATTCAACACTTCCCCATAAATTTGATCTTGTGACCTTGTGACCGCTAGTAAGTTTCTTAATCAGATGAACTTTTCGTTTGTTAGTGGCTTAATAAGAATGTCGGCAACTTTATCCTGAGAAATAAAATATTCACCGTGCACATGATTTCTTTCAACGCACTCCTTTATGTAGTGATAACAAGTATCGTTCTGCTTGCAGCTCGCCTTGTATTAGGCCTATCTCTTTCAAAAATATTTCTAAGCCAAATTTCATGATAAAAACATGAGGTAGCAGCAAATACTACACTTCACATGTGGACAACGTGACAATCGGTTGTTTCATTGACATCCATGTGAAGAAAGTTTTTCCCATGAAGAATACAAAGCTAGTAGTGCTCCTTTGGTTATCCGTATCTCTGACCCAATCACTATCTCTATGTCCAATAAGCTTGCAACCGTTAGAAACTGAATATAATAAGTCAAACTCAATCATACCTTTGATATAACAAAGAATCCTCATCTTGGCTTTAAAATGGGAAATTGTTGGAGATTCCATGTGGAAATTACTCACTCCAACAACATCAAGAAGGTCGAACCTCGTACCAGTTAGATAACTTAAACATCCTATCAAACTTTTGAAGAACTTTGTGTCTACACTTTCACCTTCTTTAAATCTGACATCTTGATCCCATATTCAATCGGCGTGCATATCAATTTACAGTTCTTCATCTTGAACTTTCTAAGAATCTCCCTTGCATAGCTTTCCTGTGAAATGAAAATTCGACTCTTTTATTGTGTAACTTCAGTTACCATGTAGCATGACATAAGCCCCATGTCAGTCATCTCAAATTCTTTTGTCAATACCTCCTTGTATTTTTAAAACATGCTTGGGTTGCTTCCGGTGAAGATCAAATTATCCGCATAGAAGCGCATGATTGATATATCAAGCATGCTAGTAATGACATTTGATGAGTCCATTCTCTTGAAAGTACTTGTCAATTATTCCATGTTCTTGATACTTGCTTTAATCCAGAGAGAGCTTTCTTCAACATTAACACATTGTCCTCTTGTACTTTAACTTATAGCCTAGTGATTGTTGAATGAAGACTTCTCTTCAAGAACTCTATTTAGGAAGCCAAACTTTAATCTATTTGATATATCTTCCACTTATTTTGAGTTGTCAAAAAATTGATTAGTCTAATTATCTCTAACTAAGCAATAGGAGCAAATACCACGCTATAGTCAATGCCAGCCTTTTGACTATAACCTTTTGCAACCAGGTGGCCTTATGCTATTCAATCTCTCCTTTGACGCTTTGCTTTATTTTGTACACCCTTTAATGTCTATCACCTTATGTCCATTGGGAAGTGAGGCCACGTGTCATTCTTCTGAATGGTCGTAATTTTTTCATCCATTGCATCCCTCTATTTTTTTTTTCCTTGTAGCGCGCCTTGATAGCTCATTAGTTCATGGTCAGCAACTCACAAAATATTATTCAATCGTTCAATTCCATCAAAAAGATCTATGAGACTCTTTATGCGTGAGATAACTCTTTCATCTTGATTTCCTCTGGATGAAGACAAAGGTGAATCGCCTTGAAGGGTTGATGTTGGTGAAGTGGGTGGAGTTCCAAGCTCTTATTATGGTTTATTTTGTCATCTTCTTTAAAAGAAGGTGTAGTTGTCTGTTTGAGAGTTAAAGTCCAATTTTCTCGCATAACTAGTTACCCTGTGATAAAGCGCGCACTATGCGATTTCGCAGATAGCATATCTCATGGACGGATAAAGCGAATTCTTTCAAATCCTTATTCACCAGGATGACCTGAGAATATGACATTCACTTGCCCCCTATAAGACCTTTGATTATAGCGGGATGTCATTCGGCTTATGCAATGCTCATGGACTTTTCAGTACTGCATCATGTCCATCTTCTAAAAAATACATCAAAGATACTGAGGAATCGAAGTGGATAAAGCTAAAATTGAGGTGAAGAAAAGCTATCAGCGCCCATTGATGTCAGAGGAGTTAGGAGCTTTCTTGGACATGCAGGTGTCCACAGAAGGTTCATCAAAGACTTCTCCAAGTTTGTCAATCCCCTCACCAACTTGTTATGCCAAGATACAGAGCTCTCCTTCAACATGCTGAAGAGCGCCTTGATATCCGCTCCAATCATTCAGCCACCAGACTAGAGCCTTCCTTTTAAGATTATGTGTGCTACCAATGATCATGCCATGGGAGCGGTCCTCGGCCATCGAGTCGATAAAAAGTTTTACGGCATCTACTATGTGATCATAGTAAGTCAAGGGGCCCAAGCCAACTACTGTACGATGGAGAAGGGGATGCTGACCATTATCTAAAAATGTATGCAATACCTTGTAGAAGCCAAGATGATCGTCTAGATCGATCACACTGACATCACGTATCTATTATCTAAAGAGCCCGAGCCAAGATTGATTGAATGGGTGTTGCTACTTCAGAAACTTGACGTGGAGATCTGGATAAGAATGAAGTTGACAATGAGGTAGCCGACCACCTTTCTCGTATAGAACCAACCGGGGAAAGCCAAGAGAAGGACCTACTACCAGTTAAGGATTAATTTTTCCGTGAGCAGCTATTGATGATCGAGTCAATCACATCACCTTGGTAGGCTGACATGGTAAGACCAAGTGCAGCAGGTAGGCATTGGGGTGTTTTTGAGGTGTAATTACAATACAGCAGGTAGGCATTGTAAAAGGCAAATATTCACACCCCCATTGGAAGGCAAAAAATGCCTATAGGCATTCTGACAATAATGTGGGCTCCATGCGCCATGTGGCTACTTTCTATTGGACCGTTATTGTTTGTTGTTTAATTAATGTTAATCATTATTTAAACCTATTATTATTACAAATTATTTTTAAAAAATTACACCAAAAATTTTCATTTTTCGAGATCTATAAATAGAGACTAAGTTTGTGTCATTTGGACATCAAAAAAAATTTCAAGTTTTTACTACCCATTTTCATTATCCTTTCAAATTTCAAGTTTTTACTACCCATTTATATAGTTTTAAATTATGTTCTTTTTTCTAAATTGTATAATAAATGCTTTATAAATTTAAATAATGTACTTATAAATTAATTTATATATTAAATATAGGTTATTTCTTTTTTACAAAGTAATTATTGAAATTATAAATATTATATATGTGATTAATAATAATGTATATATGATATAGTGATGTGGATGAAAGAGAAAGTAAAAAGTAAATATTGCCTAGCTGTTGTGGAGTAGGAAGGGAATATGGTAGGATTTGATGATATAGTGGGGTCAGAATCTGATGTGGAAGACAAATTTGAGGAAAATATTGCCTAGCTGCTGGAGATGGTCTAAAGTAGTTTGCTTGTATAGTACTATACCCGGTGACTTGGCGCACCACCAACAAAAGAAATTGAAGTGGGATTCGTGGTCATTTGTTTGGAAAGAGCCCTATCTTTACCGGTTATGCAATGATGACATCTTTTTTCAAGGCCACTCAGGACCCTATGGAGGACGTAGAGGAGGAGATGAGACATCAAATGTACTTATGGCCAATTTCTATTGGTCTACCAGTTTTATAGATGCCACGTGTACGTGAACTATTAGGATAATTGATTTCGAGAGTTGAAAATGTAGGTCTAAGTATGATTGAGAATTTCATAATCATGATATACGAGAACATTCGAACCCTTGTGAATGAATTGTATTGAATCCATCCCATGCTTGCATATATGATTAGAAAACATTAACGTATGTATTGATATGGTGAGCCCTGCATACATGCATCATTTAACTTAGGAATGCATTTATAGATTTATTGGTATTCCACTTCCTGAAAACCCTCACAAGACAACACTCTTCCACTAGAAGGATCGGGGTTTAACGTCTTGTTACATATGCTAAATGCAACCGTGATTCCTATGACAGTGAGTTAGAATTTTCATGCTTTATTTAGTTTTTCTTTTATGATCGTTGAGCATGATTATATGATATGAAATTTTTTGTTGGTTACTTGTTCGAGACAAGCGAATCTTAAGTGTGGAGTTGTGATAGTGGATTTTGTTACACTCTTAGGCTCTATTTATTAGTGATTTGACTTGTTTCCGAACGACATATGTTGGTTTGATGTATTCTTTCTTATTTTTAGAACATTTTCACATGAAGGAGGATCCAAGGGCCAAAGTATGCAAACTGAGCAAAAAGGAGGTCAAAATGAGCCTAAAGAGAGTTCAGGCATCGCCTCACATTTCAAGACCATGTATGACATGCTTGAAGGGTCCTAAGCGTCGCCTCACCTTACCGGGTGAAACCTGGTCAAAATTTGAAGGTCTCAAGCATCGTTTCATTACTCCAAGTGACACCTGCTCACTTTGGAAAGCTTCAGATGACGCTCCACTTGGTCAAGCAATGCCTCACTACATTTGGAAGGTCTTCAGGCATCGCCTGTCTTGTTTGGAAAGTCTCAGGCATTGCCCCACTTTTGTCCGGTGGTGCCTTGCTCAACTTTGAAAGGTCTCAGGCGGTGCCTCAACATTTATGGCGATGTCTGTACCTCAAAATTAGGTAATGCCTGAGATACATTATATAAGGAAACCTCAGATTCATCATTCATCATTCTAGCTTGGCACCTCACATCCATTTCTTAGAGTACCGAAAAAGAGTAGAGGAGCATGAACCTCAGCCAAAGAGTCATCCAGGAAGCAATGATCGATGCTTGTAAGGGGGATTTATTATGATATGATTAGTCTTTTCCTACTTTAGCTCTTATTGCTTCCTTTTTGTATTTTGTCATCATCTGGCGAATGAAACTTAAATTCATTACACATTGAATCTACATATCTTACCATGTATTTAGTGCTTTATTTGCATGATAGGATGTGTGCATCTTGCCATGTCTAAGTTGAGCTACTTTCCAAAACAGATAACCTTAATCAGTTAAGTGAGATTAGAAACAGTTAAAACACAACTAGTGGGTATGTATGCATCAAATCCTTGGACGACCATACATACTTACTTAGGACTACAAATATTATTTGAGTACAATGTATCCTCAAAATTATAAATATTTGATCACTATAATGGTAAAAATAATGTTGATCATATAACTAAATTTCTCTTATCATCAATGAAGAGAAGAAAATACTAATAGTTACCAAGAGGGCTTAGCTTCATTTGACCGCACACATCGTTATCAATGAGCGCGAGTGGCTTGTTGGCTCTTGATTGAATTCTTTTGTAATTTTTTAATTGTTTCAGTAGTAGACACCCTTCACAAAGTTAGCCTGGATGGTTTATGCATGGTAAACCATCTCCTTCTTTGATAGTATCTGTAGATCTCCAAAATTTAGATGCCAAATGGAAGGTGTCATAGCCTTGGTGCACCTTTGTAGCAAGTTTTCAAACATTTCACAACATCATTTTGTATGTTTATAAGAATCATATTCTTTGACATTGAGATTTTAGCAATAAAGTTATTCATATTGTCTTTTATGGAGAGGTTATGATCTTTCATATGAATATCATAACCTTTCTTCAATACTTGTACCGAACTCAAAATACAACTTTTCATGTAAGGAATATAATAGACGTTAGAAATAAATTGATGTGTTCCATCTTTCAAACGGACAAGAAACTTACATTTGTCTTTTATAGTTATTGTGGAAACATCTCCAAATGATATGCTTTCTCTAATTGATTCGCCTAGCTCCATGAACGTGTCTTTCCTTCCACACATGTGATTACTTACACCACTATCAAGATACCATGAGATTTCTTGAACAACATCCACACATGTTTTTCATGACCAACTTTATTGAGAGCTCTAAATTCCTGAGGCATATTGTCCAAACTCTTGACAATTATAACATTAAACTTGAGAACAGGCCCGGCCCTGGGGGTGGGCGACCGGGGCCCCAGCCCAGGGCCTACCTCCAGGAAGGGCTCACTTGTATGTGAAATTTTTTTTTTTTTTGGGTTAAAAATGGCAATTCAAAATCGATTGGGAGGGCCCATTAGCTTAAGCTTTTAGGATAAATTTTTTTTTCTCTTTTTACTAATATCAATAAATTTAAAATTTAATTTATAAATATGGCCCAAAATTTTTTTAATTCATAAACAGGGCCCAAAATTTTTTTTTGCCCAGGGCCTATAATTGAATAGGACCGGGGCTGCTTGAGAATTGTCATACCTTGAGTTTGGATAGCCTCGGCCTCGTATTGAGAATTTTTCTTTCTCATAATTGTTGTTGAAATTGTAAGTGTTATACTTCCAACCTAGTCCACAGTCGCGGCCACCTTGTCCACGGCCTCTACATGTACTCGGTCAAGTTGATTTCTATCATTGCTTTGAACTTCTTTCATATTCTTGAGTTGTAGCTTGAGGAGTTGCTCCGTGAGCCCTTATTTTTTCTTATGTTTATCTTCATATGTTTGTAATGATCCTTGGAGTTGCTCGATCATCGTTTTGTCTAAGTCTTTAGTCTCCTATATCGACACAACAATTTGTAAGAGGTTTTTAGCTTTTCCCAAGCTTCCATGGATGAGCTTGTATTTGAAATATTTTCAAAATCATCACCCTCTAATGCTTGATAGATGAGATAGAGAGCTTTCTTGCCTCTCTTTCTTGAATCCTTCAAAATCATCTTTTGTTCTGATGCAAGGGAAGTAAGAACAACATCATTTGTAGGCTCGTTATAGCCTTTCTCTACGACGTCCAACACGTCTTGTGATCCAAGGAGTGCCTTCATTTTAATACTCCAATTGTCATAGTTGTTGTTGTTGAGTATTGGGACTTGAAATGGTGACATATCATTTGCCATGTCTACGAATATTGATGATCTTGGAGGTGATGAATTTCTCTCAACGAGATCTTGTTCGACCTATCTCTTGATACCACTTTGTTGAAAATTAAACACTCATAATTTTTATCAAAACTCAAAAAAATTTACAAATGACTCACTCGGGAGCAAGACACTACAACTCTCTTTGAGCTTCTTTGCTTTCTTAGAAGATTTTTTTTTTTTTTTTTTGATGACTAAACTCATGTGAGAAGAACTATTTATACTATAACTAATATCTAAAAATGTCTACTCCAAATGTGTTTTTACTCATCTTTATGACATTCCAAAAATAGTCAAAATCTCTTATGTGGTCATCATCTCATGTTCATGACTTCTAAAAACAATTATCTCCATTTTTACCATGTGAATTTTACCTTATATCACTTTTAATGATAATTGACCTGTCACATTTTAACTTAAATCATGAATGATTCAACAGAGATCACCTTAATCGTTGAAGTCGAAGCGAAGGCTAGAGACTGAAAAATCAAACGAGCTACGGAGAAAAGGCTTGACTAATAATAATAATATAATTATTCAGGCCCAAGTCAGAAAATAAAGTACAGCCCAACGAAGCCCAAATTTATTGATGACTGAAAGATGTAAATTGTTATTCTGTAAGATTAGAGTTTAAGCTGTTGGCTGACCAGACATGCCTAAACATCCAAGTATGAGCATGTTTTAAAATATTAACAACTGGCTGTTACATTGGAGACTCGTGACACTGGTACGAAGTAAAAATGGTGAAGAGAAACCCACATGAAATAAAGACTGAAAATGTTGAGGTCCCTCCTTCCCTGCATGTCAGTTATAAATCCAGAAGAAGCATGTTTGCTTCCATTGTTATTTCTAGCAGTTTCAACCAGCCTTTTCTCAGCAATCCAGAACCCAATGAGCGCCTTCAGACTGTCAAAAGTAGCACCAATGGATATTCTCACAGGTTGGTTAGCAACTACCTTTAAGCTCCTGAGGGGACCATTTTCAATCTGCAACTGCAAGTTCAATACATTTAACTTAGCAACTGTAGTAATTTCCACAACAAGCATTCAAGCCTCCAAACACCGGAAAAAAAAAAAAAATTAAACTTCTCAATCAACATCTCAGCAGGTGAATGATACTTAAATCTATATCTGGCAGTTGGCAATGCAAACACATGCAGTCTGAACACAACAACTTCCAGAGTCATCGAAAATATATTACTAATACACTAACCGAGCGAAAACAGGTAATGCTGCTGCTGCAGCATGGTAACTTGGAGGAGGCCATGCATATGCAAACTCTGTTTAGAAAACAAGAACAGCAGATAGAATAATATGGATCAAGTGTGACCTAATCACCCTCCCCAAATAGAAAAGAAAAGGGCACGAGTCCATACGAATTGAATATGAGAATATTATGTACCTGGTTCTCTTTATTTAGTATAACCTGGTAATAGTGGTTTTGAAAATTGAACAAGCTTAACCACAGTTTTTTTATAGATTACTTTCTCAGACGTTTTCAGGAGCTGTTTGTTTAATGAAACAGTAACATAAATTAAAAAAGACATCTCGCTGTACCTTTGCGGGAACACCAAGGTGGGGAGGGTTTAAATTACTGAGATTGCTTGCACTTGTCCTGCAAAACATGGAAAGTGAATCTACACCATGCTGCACTCGACTAGATGTTTAATGAATGGAATTTCTCCATAACATCCACACGTTTAAAACTGTTAGTGGCAAAAAACATTACAGAACATATGCAGCTTTGATGAGTTCTTACCTCCACATGTACATGGTTAACAGCTAGTGAAGATTAAAAAAGAAATGCAAGAACAATATAAAGACGGTCAACTGCTTCCACTACACCCACAATCAACTGAAGCGTTGATATTCTTAGGTACAACTAATATCGTATGTGTCCAAGCTATTACAAGAGATGTAAATGGTGTCAACAAGTTATGCGACTCAATGTGTAATTGAGTTCTCAGGATATAACAGGAAGTACTGATCAGTGTTTGCTGTCAAGAATAACAAGATAGGCCTATCTTCCACACCCGGAATTACTCTCAAATAGCCATCAGATAATGGTCAGCTAGAGGAACTGAAGTGAAAAAATTATAAGGTACACATCGGCTAATACAACAACATTGAAGAATCACTTCCTAGGCCTCAAGATAAAACTTCACACTACAAGTATTGAATTCCAAGTTGATGGAGGGTAGAAAGAGGGAGCCCCCTTCAGTCCAATCACAGATGAAAAGGATGTGAAAATATCTCCCGCATAATTCACACAGGCACAGGCAGCAACTATCCAAGCTCTACCAAGTGCTTGAATGAATGAGTCGGCAGATATTTCAACCCCAATACACATCCATGGGTGGGCTGAAGGAAGCTCACTCTCACCATTACTCAACTATGCAATCTTTCTTACAGCTCAGACACAACAACAAAGATTATCCATACCTTATCCAAGCAAGATCTATGAGTGCACAACTCAAAGTAAATCAACTGGTTGGCAAAACAAAAGCTCAGGACCAACAGATTAGCTTAGTTGTGATGCCCAGGGTAATTGGTTCATTAAAAGCCCAGAGACAACAAAGGAACATGTCAGTCAGCTACAGACAAGGGCAACAGCAACCCCTAAAACCACCAAATACATAAGCAATACCTAGAATCATGGATCTTGTCCTACAACTTACTTCAGTTTTAAATAAACACCAAATCCAAACAGCAACAACCCAACTGAAAGTAGAGGGCGTGTTTATAAAGAGAGATGCTGCTCCTCCGGCTCCAGGGACTGAAGTTCAATAACCTGCATTTCACTTCTCCACCATAACATTTATTTGAAAAATGTATGTAGAAAAAGCAGTGACGGCTACAGTATAGATAGATAGAACAACCATGGAGCAAAGCTGAATGACCTAGATACAGATAGGTATCTCTCTAGGCCCAGTAGCTAGGGATTGAAAATAAAAGAAAATGAATGGAAGCCCTTCTTTTCCGGGAATGACCATACGATCGAACAGACACATCCCATCAATAATCAAACAACAAAAAATCGATCAAAAACCCAGATTCACAAGCAACAAAGCCAATGAAAGAAGAGAGACTGGGTTGCAGGGAGGAATGGGAGATACCCAGTTGGCCGGCCGGGGGTGACCCAGATGAACAATTATGGAAATCAGAGTGGATGAGATTATGAAAAGAGGAGTGTTGTTGACATGGAGATGAGATGGATGTCGTGCGAGTGTAGGTTAGAGGAGAAACATGACAGAGGGAGAAGGGTGGTGGTGGTGATGATGAGTCGCTGTCGCTTGTGAGAATCAGGAACATGAAGAAAGCGACAGAAGCCAAAGAGAGAGGTTGAGAGGGACTGTATGTAATCTGTAATGTGAAGACGATTAGCAAAAGCTGGGTTTAAGTAGCACAGTACCTGAAGACTAGTTTGGTATTAAATGCGACGCTTTGTTGGGTAGCTACCTACTTCACCTTCACTCAAGTCTCCCTCCACCTTTGCTTCCTTTCCAAATCTCTATCTTCTGTACATTTTCCAATTTTGCATGTCAGATAGATTTTTTTTTTTTTTGATTCTCCATCTGTTTTCCTTGCGTGTGTTTATTTATCGCCTTGTTTAACTTCTTCAGACTTTTCCAATTTAGGGTTGTGAAGACGATGATTCCAACAGATGAAGGTGTATGTATATATATATATATGTGTGTTTGTTCTTGTTGGTGCTGATTGGGTTTAGACAAGGCTCAATCTTCTGTGAGCCGAAAGTAAACAGTATGTTTTACTGGAAATCCTTTATGTTAACTACATTATCCTCAAGCTTTTTAATAGATCAACTATGTAAACACAAAGCGCTAGAAATCTAGAATGCCATTGAACCAAGCTGGTAGAAAATGTCTCATTACATGGACTATATAGAATGAATGACGCTCAAATGTACGAAAATTTTTTCAATCTACTACTTTCATAAATTTTAGTTTCTAAAATGCTATGAATTTGAAGTTATTTTTCAATATGCCACTTTTTCATCAAACTGCTACTAAAATAAATACTGACATGTATATTATTTCGCAAACCGCTCTTATGAGTAGCGGTTTGACCTATTTTTGGTTACATCGCTACTCGTATTCACTACAGTTGGTAGCATTTATAACACAACAACATTATAAAGGGAGAACTTGACTAGCTAATTATAGCTCTTATACACTACACTTTTAAACTTGCAATGAATATTTTACGACAATTGGTAGAATTTATGCTCCCAACATTGAAAGAAAAACTAATCATGTCAAATGGAAGTGTACCGGCCATGAAGCGGAAATGTATGATCACACGAAGGGAGTACCTTCTGTCACCACTGCACATAAACATAATGACACATGTATAAGTGGAAAATGGGAGACATTCCATTTTCCATGCAGTCATGTATTGGATGTATGCACGAGAGAACATATGAGTGTATGTTCATGTATGGCCCCAGACTTTTACATGGAAGCGTATAATAAAATATGATACCCAAAATTCAACCCAATTCCAGATCAAGCATATTGGCATCCTCTTCACGAACCTGGACACGTGCCGGACCTACATTTCCAATGACCAGGAGAGGCCGAGAACCCACGAGAAGAAGGTGCAATGAAATGGACTTCGAGAAAAGTAATGGACCTAGTGGTTCAAGAACTAAAAAGCTGCTAGATCGTTGTGATGTTCTAAATGTAGTGGAGTTAGCCATTATAAGAAGACATGTGATGTGCCGATGCAGTAGTATTAGTGTTAATGTTAGTTGAATATTTGGCAATAGTTGTTGTATTTCTTATTATATGACCACTGAATATTTCTACATTTTAATGTTATTTTGAATTTCTTCTTGTATTATTAATTTACATTTTGTTACTGTGATGTCCCGTGATCGCACATTCAATTATCGTCAGCAATTCATGAGAGCCCTCACAATGACTCTAAGTATGACGATTTATCTTCGATGGTCAATCCAGTTCCTATAAACGATTCATTATTGGGGTGGCTAGATACGCACAAATCTACTACGGTTTGGAGAATTGGGGTACCTTTTGAATTAAATATGTATCATGGTTGTATGAATCGTATTTTGAGATTACTAAATTGTTTGCAGAATTGCAAAATGTTAGATGTACGTCGACATAACATATGGGACGTGTATACTAGGATGCAAAGTATATTATATGGACGAAATTCTACCCATGGACACGAGTGCAGAACATGAGAGTGGATCATGGTTTCCTAAATGCATTGGTAGGGAGATGGAGACCAGAGACGCATACGTTTTATCTTAGATCCGGTGAGATGACATTGACCTTACAGGATGTTGGTGTCATTATAACATTACTTGTGGATGACAGGCTAGTCACCGGCACTGAGGATGTCGTGAATTGGGATCAACTACGCATGAATACACTTGGGCAATTCCACCTCGAGGAAAGACACGTGCATCGATTCATCGTACTTGGTTTAAAAATCATATGAGCGTAATTCGCCAGATGCTACTGAAGAGGATCTATAGAGATATGCACGGATCTATAGAGATATGCCAGATGGATCAGACACTGATGTTTAGTTCACTACCTATAGTGTTTGGTTGACTTGGACTTAGTTAGCCCGTATAGTAGGGGCAACGCGGTGTTAGGTTTTTTTTATATATGCAGCTCTGCAGTGCTTGCCAAAACCAGCATAGACAATTGACAGGTTGCACCATACTGCTCCAGTTATGAACATGGGAGCACATGTATACTGAACGTCCAAAATAACTTGTTAGACCTCAGGTAATGGCTATCGCCGCATTAGGCTACAACAAATGGGATGGTCCTAAGATATACCATGACACTCCTCAGCATGTATTACTCTTGTATCGAGATCAAATTGACCGTCAACAAACGTTTGACGTCGTATCGATGCCGTACCACATAGGATATTATTGCATTCTTGCATCACTTAGTCTAATGTGTGTTCAAGGACGCAGTATTTGGATGGCTGAAGTACCTTTGATATGCTTCAACATAGCAGCATGATATTATCTATGTCGAGTCCTACGGCAATTTGGACAAAGACAATCGATCCCACACATGTCACATCCGAGTCACAAAGAATTGCATGTGATAACAAACACAAAATCAAAGAAAGATTGGAGTAGGGAGTTAGAAGTGTATGCGACACTATGGAACAATAGGGTAGAGATAGTGTTGACATCGGTGAATTTGAGAATGATGAGGACGTTAGGTATTTAGATGAGTACTATGTATGGTATAACTCGATAATATATAGATTTATTCAGCCAAGTAAGGCCCATGATAAGTCAATTCCTTATCGAACGACTTCATACGAGTTGCCATCATATGTAAATTTTTTTTATTGGATATACAAATTAAAAATACAAACATGTGCTTTTCATATTTTTCTTCGTAAATAATTACTGTTCACTTTTTCAAATTCTTTTTTTGGTTCGATCTGGCCGTGTAACAGCTGAAATGTTTTCAGATCATGTTCTAGAGAAATCAAAGAAGTCGACTTCTGATTTATTCCATGCTTGTTATGCTGATTTGGCAACTCTGGGAGAGGAGAGTGCTTTGGGAATTGCTCCGACCTTATCCAATTTCATAATGATAGTCGATCACCCACCCTTTCATTAAAACTTTTTGTATTTGTAGCTAATTTTTTTGAGCTAATTTGATAACCAAGGTCCTCCACAAATTATTCGAAGTGCATATTCAGGTTGAGGGTGAACAGAGACTTCGGAGGAGCACCAAGCCTAAAATAACCAGTTAGAAGATTGATAGGTCTAGTTATTCGATAAATTTTAGTCGTTGAACCTCATTGCACGTTCACACTGTTATGCATCTCAGTGATTATGATGTTTTTTAAATATTTGAACCGAACACTTAACTAGCTTTATTTGATGAGAATGTGCTATTTAAATGGAGTGTAGAGTCAAATGAAGTTTAGAGGAAGAAAGCTGAAATTATATTCACATCAACCCGCTACTACGAGTAGCAACCTATTTTTCGTCAAACCGTCACTCGTAGTAGCGGTTTGATGTGAAGTCGAATGATGGAAGCTATTGAGTTTTTTCACGAGCATAAATCGTGAATACGAATAGCGGTTTGACCAAAAACATATCTAACCGAATTAATATACATGTCAGCGTAAAATCATACCCAATCAGCATTTATCTTTAAAATAATCACAAATTGTTAATTCTAGTAACGATATGATAAAAAAGTGGCATATTGAGAAATAACTTCAAACTCGTGGCATTTTAGAAACTAAAATTTAGGAATGTGGCAGATTGAAATTCTTTCCAAATATACTAGGGCTTCCTGAGCAATCAATACTAATTCAAAGTTGATAAATCATGCATTAATGGGAAGAGATACTGCTTGTCCAGTGGCCAAGGCTTGGTGGACCTTACAGGGAACAATGAATGAGGCTTTATATAATTCACACTTCACAACCTCTAGCGTTTGCTGTTCGCAGTAGCGTCGCAGAAGCAAAGTATTTCATGGTCATGTAAAGAGAATATGATTATTCAAATGAAAATATTCACTGCAGCGATCATGTCGCGCTGCCAACCATGAGCAATGGAAATATTGCTCATTTCTCTTCAGACTGGGGCTTCTCTAGGAATGTCTTCTTTATCCAGTCAAAGGGCTGTCATACAGATTAAAGCCAGATATAAAGCGCTTGCAAAGCAACATAACAGTTAAGAGACAACAATCAAGTTAACATTGTAACAGCAATTACACATAGGATGACCATCAATAATTCTTCATACCCAGTTCAGACAATCTAAGAGAGTTTGTGCGTTGATCAGAAAACGAGTTTAAATTTGAGAACTATTTTATCTCACAATGTTGGCATCCTTGATTATCCCTGGTCATCCGCTAAAACGCTTGGCCAGGTGAACAGAATAATATAAGCTAATTCAAAGTCACATTTTTCCTATTTTACCTTTTTTGTGATAATCTACATCTTTAATAAGAAATGATAGGAAACGGCGCAGTGTCGATGTGGATCTTCAATAGGCTATGCCCCCACTTAACCGAGGGAGAAAGCCAAATGCCTATGCCGCCTCGCTAAACAGTAGCAGTAAGTAGACCATTTTACATGGTGTTCAATTTATTAAACCTAAAACATTGACCAGCTGTTTGAACATCTGGTAAGAAAGTCTTCAAATTTCAATGAAAGAAAGTCCTATGGCCAATTTTACAATCAACTAGCAGTGGATAGATGAAAAGGCCTACTGGATTGAGTCAGATCACCAAACAACAACAGATTAACGAAAACTCATCAACATTAAGGTTCTTGAAAAATGTAATGGACGGAAAGAAAATGATTTTGTGTGCCATAGAAAATGAAAACAAAATCAAAGAACAACTTTTCCAAATAACTTTGGATGGAAAGTCCTTTTCCAATGCTTTCCGCTAAATTTGAACCGAGTCTAAGGACCGGCGATTTCAAGGGAAAGAGGAATCGAAAATCAAAATCGATGAGTTTACGAAAATGATAAGAATGCTGCGGAAGTCGAACCTGCACGATCCAAATAGCAGTGGCGCCAGCAGCAACGCCCCACATAGCCGCAGCCTGTACGTCGGTCGCTTGAACACGAAACGCCGGCTTCTTGATGAGCCCGGCTCCTCTCGATGCAAGTCCTCCAGCCATCTTCTGCTTTTAATCGATCCGAGTCTAGAAACCGATGCGTCGCAATTCCAATCCAACGCAAGATGAGTTTGGATCCGACTTTTCTTTATCATACATATTATATCTTCCGTTGGGCCCGATCACAGGCCCAGTAAATGAAACGGGTCAGGCCCAGTAATTACTCAATTGACCCGAGTAATTATTTTATCTGAACCGGTCGCTGTTCATTTTATATGTAGTCCGTATTATTAAACTTTCTCTATATCATTTTTCTTTGTACATGAGTCATTATTTAATGTTATCTATCATATAATTGTGGCATGAGTCTTTTCTCTTTGTTGATCAAAACGCATAACTGCGTTTATATATTACAAGAAATATTTACACATTCGTCCCTCATGTTCTATACATGTACACATCCCTCTCATAGAATAATCACATAACACTCCTCGAAAATAAAACGACTCTATATCATTTCATAAAAAACAATGCCGTTCCGGTCACTGCTGAAATGCAAACTGCGCGGAAGATATTTGCAAAGCCTTCCATGACGATGCAGCTGCAAATACAGTTTGAAAGTTATTCGTCTGTTCTACTCGGACTGTTCCAGATCGCTTTTTAACTGTTTCACAAAGCTTTAACAGATTGCGTTTTGGTGATTGTTAGTTGCAATGGAAACACTATGAAGAACAGTAAACGACACAGGATATGTTTATCCTGTTTAGCTCAACAAGTATACTCAGGGGGTTACTCGGAATCCCAAGTGGAAATCACTTCACAATGTATACAATCAAGTAAAATAGATCTTTATCAAGTTGACATAGCCTAGCGGTGAAACTGAGTTGACATCTATTGCGTGATATTGGATTGACTTCCCTATTAACTAAGCCTAGCGGTATAACCTAATCGGTGATGTTAATCGAGTAATCGTTAAACCTATTCGAGAACCTAGCGGTTGAGATTAGGTAGAACACTAGAGTCGGCATTACTCTAGCGGGATTGTTAGACTAGGAACATTAGTTTACTAGTTGATGCATGTTACAATCGATTATTACCAGTTGCATTGCATATCCCTGAATTGTCTTTTTTTTTGAATTTGATAACAACAAACATTTTTCCTGCAACCCCCCTTCTTATCGTGACAATTATTAGTAGAACCTTATCACTGATTGCTTTCTCGTGGGTTCGACCCTCCTTACCGCTTGCTAAGTGTTAACAGGAGATTATAAATATAAGTTTGGCGCACACAAAGACGTGTCGTCACACTTAGACAGTCGTGCTGCAACAGAGGACTTCATCACTCCTTGTTCTGCTTATCTGTCTCAAAAACTAACTCAGATTCAGTGATCTTTGAAGGAAACTTGATTGGAACGGTCTCAGCATCACCCATCTGCCTCTTAGTTTGTTCCACCAGAGACTGTCTCAACAACGAATCTTTACTCTCTCCTGACAATGCATACTTTGGACCTAGCATCAATCTAATTCTGATCTCTATCTTCTCCTCAGCTTTCTGAACAAACAGCTTGGCTGACCTTTTTCTGATCAACAGACTTCACACATTTTCTTCTTTGAAACAGGTCTGTTTCACACATGTCTGCCAGAGACTTTTTGACCGACTTCGCCTTCTGTCGCTAATCGTCACAGTCCTCTCGGCAGGCAACTCCCCCTGACTGACGGATTCAGTTCAACTGCTGCAGACTTTTGAACTGAAGGCTTATCCAAGATCGTCTTCTTTTCTCCGCCCCTTTTTGGCACATGGAGCTTTCACCTGGATGCTCTGCGAATGTATAGGAGCAAATTAGAAATTCAAAAACTCAAATTTCAAAATATTAGAACCTAATCTGACTCTCGGATCTTGCTGATTTCTTCTTTCCAAAAGATCTAGAACATATCTACGTTTCAGTATACTTTGTCTGGCTTAGACTCTGTATCACCCATTGTATTAGATAAACACCAGAACCTCTCCCCCGAGTTATGTGACCAGTTCAACAGATTCTTGTACAGTGATTAAAAGTTGGTCCAACCTTTCTGAAACTGACTTAAGTGTTGACAACACCCCAAGGCAAGTCTGAGTGTTTCGAACTGAGCATTGTTCAACACTTTAGTGAAGATATCTGTTGGCTGTTAATTGGTGGATACATGTTTCAGAGTCATCTTCCCCTGTTTCAGACCATACTCTTCCTGCATTTGTTTCATCCAAATCATATGGGCGGAACAGCTTCCTACAACTATATATTCCTCCTGAGCAGTACAGAGTCTGTTCTTGAGATGGAGTAGGTTGCCGATCATGCTTCTGTACAGGGTCTGTTCTACACCGACTCTAGATTCATCTTTTGTGATTTTACATGTGTAACGGCAGAAGTGTGCTTATGGCTAGCATTTTCATATCCGAACTTCTTCGCCAAGTTCCTAGCATACTTGCATCTTAGCGGCAGTAGATCATCTCACCCACCATACTCATCTGAAATTCACTCTGCACCTGTTCAGCAATCTGATCCACCAACTTCTGTGCAATGATGAATTCCTTCTGAATGTGCTTCACAATCAGAGTCTTGTATTCTCCCCCTCACACATAGCCATGTTGAACGAGGAATATCCTGAGACGTTCATACCATGCTTTGGGCGTCTGTTTCAGTCTGTACAAGGCCTTTTTGAGACGATACACATGATTCGGGAGATGCGCGGGTCTCCAAACCCTTTAGGTTGAGCAACATATACTTCTTCATTTAGCTGCAGATCCCCAATAATGTTTGAAATTCGTAGTTTCTTAGTTTGACAGATTCTGTGAACAAGCAGTTGCTGCAGCACACTCTTGTTCACTTAAATATATGTCACAACAAGTAATGAACAAGGCACAGATTTGTTCACCCAGTTCGGCCAATCTGCCTACGTCTGGGGAGGACTATTCTCCAGTCCTCAATCCACTCAACCAAAGGTTCCAAGTACCCACGGTTACAACTCACGCAACCTATGCTACTTCAACCTCGTGTGGACCACTCAACACAATCAGAACAAGCTCTGATTTGTGTCAGCACACCCTCTACAATATGTCAGTCTAGAATAGCTACAATCCTCTCAAAGAATTCAGCCTATTCTATACTACACTACTCAGCAGGGTTGCTGCAGCAACAGCTGTAACACACAGCTGAAGCACAATGTCCGCGTCGCTCCAAGGCCTTCTGCCGAGCCGATCGAACCACTCCAAGAGCGCTGCACACTCTGAGTAACTCCCCCTCACTCAGTGACCACCTGTCACTAGTGAGTTCTTCCGCACGAACCTCGAACGAGCCTTCCACCCGTCAGTTCTTCCGCGGCTGCCTTTGATCAACCAACAAGCTCCACAGCTCTGAATTGGCTTCCAGATCAATGCACGAATCAGTCTCTGCAAGACCTGATTCTCTTTTGCAATACTCACCACAGCTCTGCGCTCAACGCTCTTCCCGTGGGTGATGATCGAAGAACAACGTCCGTAGCACACCAAAAATCCTCTCTCTGAAATCTGTGTCTACTCTCGTGTATCACTCAGCTTCGATCACCTTCTTCAGCCCTGAACCCTTCTGCTTAAATACCCGCACCACTTTAACCAATTTTCAGGTTTAGGTAATTGACCCACAAGATCAATTATCTCCTAAAATCTAGGAGATTAGATTTGATCAATAACTCCAATGCAAATCTCCTTCTCTGACAAGTAAACCTTGCTGGAATATGCTCAACGGTATTTTAGAAATTCTTCTAAGAGCTTTCACAAAGCTGCCAGACCTTCAAAGCTCACCCAGCACAAAACTGCTACTCGGACAGTTGATACAGCACTTGAACCAGTACCTGCTGCAGCATCCCCTGCTGTATCTGCTGCTGGCTGGCATGCTTGATTGTTTGAGCTGCAGCAGCTCCTTGTTCACTTATGTTGGTTTTGTCAAACCTGCCATACTTGCATCATCAATCTCCCCCTTGGCATTTTGACAAAACCAAAGCACGCTCCGATGAACCGAAAGAAAAACAAACACTAATTACTCCGAAAAAGATTATTTGAGAGTAAGTAGAAGAGAGAGGCCACACTCGGCCATAGCATAATGACCACGCAGGGTCAGTAAAAACGTGCATCAATTTTAGCAGTTTTTAACAACAAAAACTTCTTCTCCCCCTTTTTGTCATAGATGCTCAAGGGGCCTGCTCATCATCTGCCGGAAACTCCAGGTCTCTGAGGAGACTTCTAATCTGTCCACGCCTAGCATCCCTCTTCTTGGCTTCAGCTTCAAGTATAAGCAGCTCAGACTGGAGGTGGCTCACAATTCTGGCACGAAGAGAAGACTGAATTGTTGCAGCAGGGGGAAGAGATTCCTCCAGGGGAGCTGGAGCTGAAGAACCAACCATGAGAAGATCCTCATAGGCAACATCCACTGCATGTTTTCCCTTGAATAGCTTGTGATCAACAGTGAAGACCTGCAGTTCCTCAGATAAGCCTTCAGTAATCGCACCAAACTCTGGGTGCTGAGAGACCATGATCCCATAGATGAGAGAGGGCAGCACAATAGGCTTGCTGGAGGAGGCACTCCCAGCATGAGTAGCAAGCTGAGGAAACATAACACTGCCTAGGCTGATCTTCCTCTTCTTTCCAATAGAATAGAGAAGGTTAGCAAAATCTTTGTTGACCTTTCCTCGGTGAGAACTAGGGATCCAGTTCCCTACGCCAAGATGATACAGCAGAGCGTACTTGGAAGTTAGCTCAGCAGCACTGAGGTTAGGGCCACCCCAAGACAGGCACACTCCCCCTGTCAGAATCTTCGCCAAAAAATCTGGTTTAACATCAGTGGGAGCCCTTGCATTCTCATGAATCCCAAGAAATGCATCAATAATTTCAGGGGTAATAACCACTGGCTTACCCCGTACCCAGCTTTTCCCATACTCATCAGCACCTTCCTCGCCAAATTTTTCTTCCATATTCACAATAAACTCTCTAACCAGAATAATATTGAATCGGAGGGGAAAGGTGAGGGACTTGAGAAGATTTACCTCTGTCAGAAGCTGGATCATAGCAGCTGATCTGTACTTGTCTTGGACCAGTCTCTTCTCATGCACAATGTGTTTCCTCTCAACAGCACTCCAGGTTTGAGAGACGCTTCTATTTCTGAACCATGTACCTCCCACTGTGAGAGCAGATAAATCTTCAGCTGGAGGTCCTCTCTCGGAGGGTCCACCAAGAGAACCTTCTTCTTCTTCTTCACAGGATGTTCCTTCACTGCTGGAGACTGGAATTAAGATCGGGGCTTTTCCCTTGTCTGAGGGAGGATGTGCTGCAGCAGGTTCTTGTTCAGGAGACTCAACCCCTGTTTCAACCCCTTCACCAATAATGCCTGGGGACATGACAAGGGATCTGCACTCCTCTTCTGCAGAGGCTGCTACAGCAGCCTCTGCTGCTTGTTCTTCTCCAGAGGCAACTTCAGTCACAGCCTCTTCTGGCAGCACAGCAGTACTGGAGATAGGTTCTCCATCACGTACCAGCCGCCTCCTCTTCTGGGATGTTTCTGCGAGAGAAGAGGGCTCGCTATGCGACACAGGAAGAGGTGCTGGTTCCCACACCACTACATCCAGCCGCTGAGCAGGGTCTTCGTTGCGTGCCTTGGTCCTTCTTTCAGACCTGCCCTGCCTGTCTGCTGCCAGATTCTTCTTCAACCCGCGTGTCTTCACCATTTCTGCAGAGATGTGGAGGGTTTGAGGAGCGCACAGAGGATGATCGGCAGAGATTTTTGAGAAGCCCTTTGCTCTTGATCTTTGCCCTAGAAAATATTTACCCGTTATTTTCTTTTTCCTTTTGAAGTTGTCAAGACACGTGCCTCCCATGTGCAAATATTTCCCTTTCCATCCTCAGTAACCAACACATGTGAACAAGCTTATTCTTGACCCGGTTGCTATAGCACATGCGAGCTGGTTCACCTGTTCAGTTCAGACTGCAGCATTGCTTGGAGGATCCTCAAGAGGTTCTGATGGAGCTTTCTTCACCCACTTTTGAGACAAACCAGAGTTTTTCTTCTTCTGATCTTCCATCCTCCTATCTCTTCCTTTGTCATGTTTGGGTTTCCATATCTGTAACGACTGCTGTTTACATTTGTTTTTTGCAATCCAGTGCCCTTGTGTAACAGTCTTAGCAATCCTTCTCTGTGATTCTTTCCAGGAACTGTTTTTCTGTGAAGCAGCATGAAACGGAGTCTTTATGCAGTATGTGTTGTTCTTGGATTTTACTCCTTCTTTTTCAACTGAGCAGGTTCTGCGCTGCTGCCTCAGATTAGAGTTGATCTTCTGATTCCCAAAACCTGTACAGGTACCCTGTTTATTCTGAGCCTTTTGTTTTGTTTGAGAAGAATGTTGTGCCCGATGCTGCAGCATCCTCTTGTTCACATGTCTAGTTCCAACTTTCTCTGCAATTTTTGAAGAGTCATCTGAATTCTTCTTCTCATCTGACTCAACATCTGAGGCTTTAATGAAGACTGTCCCTCTGGAGCTTTCTTCACCAGTAAATCCAAGCCCTGTTCTCCCTTTTCCAAGCCTTTGGTAAGACAGAATTTCGTCCAAGATATTTTTCTGGGGATTGACAGTCTTGGCGGTTACTTGAAAAAGATTCAACGTTGATCTGCCTTCCAGAATCTTCCCTTTTCAGTAAGGTAACTTGATTGTTGGGTGGTAATAGACATTTCCTTCGTTCTTCTTCCAAGAGCTTGACTCTGTCAGTCAGGGCCTGATTGGTCTGAAGAACTGCCTCACATTGATTCAGTATCTTTCTCAGAAGATCAGCAAGACTGCCAGATAAGTCCTCCTCATCTTCACTGGCAGATGAGTCACCCTCATCTTCGCTTTCAGATACTTCAATTCCATAGTGGATTTTATCCTTCGTTATCTCCTTGAGGTTGAAATCAGATATACTGGTCAGCACAACACATTTTTCTTCATCACTTTCCTCAGAATCACTCCATTTTGCTGTCATGGACTTACTGTTCTTTTTCTCTGAGCTCTTGAGGGGTTTGCTTGGACAGTCAACCTCAATGTGTCCATACCCTTCACAATTCCAGCATTGAACACCCCTTTTTATCTCTTTCCTCTCATCTTCATTCTGAGCAGATTCTTTCCCTTTTCTCTTATTTTCTCCACTTCTTCTGAATTTTCGTGAGGATGAGCTTTGTCCAGTTCTTGAGTCCATGTTCTTCAGAAGTTTTCCAAGGTTCTTGACAATCATGCTCAACTGATCCTCTGAAACTGTCTGCTTGGTTTCTGTTTTAGCTTTCAATCCAACATCCTTATCCTTAGGAGTGATGTCTCCTTTAACCAGCTTCATCTCAAATTGTTTGAGAGACCCCATCAGCTCTTCCAACTTCATGAATCTGACATTTTGAGCTTCTTCAATGGCTGTCACTTTCATGTCAAATTTCGTGGGCAATGATCTGAGAACCTTTCTGATAAGCTTTTCTTCAGGAATGGGTTCACCAAGGGCATGAGCTTCATTTGCAAGATCACAGAGTTTAGCATTAAACTCAGTGACTGTTTCTTCATCCAGCATTCTCAGATTCTCAAATTGTGTGGCAATTATCTGGAGTCTTGACAGCTTCACTCTATCAGTTCCTTCATGGGCAGTTTGCAGAATTTCCCATGCTTGTTTGGCTATGTCACAATTTGAAATCAATCTGAAATTGTTAGCATCCACTGCAGCAAAAATTGCATTCAAAGCCTTTGAATTACCAGTTGCTGCAGCACCTTCCTCAGCAGTCCATTGCTCTTCAGGTTTTATTCTCGTCACTCCTTGCTCATCCATGGTGATTGGAGGAGACCACTGGACCACAACAGCTCTCCATGTCTTCTCATCAATAGCCCTGAGAAAGGCTTTCATTCTAGCTTTCCAATATCCATAATTGCTCTCTTCCAATAATGGAGGTCTGCTTGTGCTCTGTCCTTCCTTCATTGTCTTTGCTTCTTCAGAGACACTGTAGGATCTTTAACTCTATGTGTCGAGCTCCCGCTCTGATATCAATTGAAATTCGTAGTGTCTTAGTTTGACAGATTCTGTGAACAAGCAGTTACTGCAGCACACTCTTGTTCACTTAAATATATGTCACAGCAAGCAATGAACAAGGCACAGATTTGTTCACCCAGTTCGGCCAATCTGCCTACGTCTGGGGAGGACTATTCTCCAGTCCTCAATCCACTCAACCAAAGGTTCCAAGTACCCACGGTTACAACTCACGCAACCTATGCTACTTCAACCTCGTGTGGACCACTCAACACAATCAGAACAAGCTCTGATTTGTGTCAGCACACCCTCTACAATATGTCAGTCTAGAATAGCTACAATCCTCTCAAAGAACTCAGCCTATTCTATACTACACTACTCAGCAGGGTTGCTGCAGCAACAGCTGTAACACACAGCTGAAGCACAATGTCCGCGTCGCTCCAAGGCCTTCTGCCGAGCCGATCGAACCACTCCAAGAGCGCTGCACACTCTGAGTAACTCCCCCTCACTCAGTGACCACCTGTCACTAGTGAGTTCTTCCGCACGAACCTCGAACGAGCCTTCCAACCGTCAGTTCTTTCGCGGCTGCCTTTGATCAACCAACAAGCTCCACAGCTCTGAATTGGCTTCCAGATCAATGCACGAATCAGTCTCTGCAAGACCTGATTCTCTTCTGCAATACTCACCACAGCTCTGCGCTCAACGCTCTTCCCGTGGGTGATGATCGAAGAACAACGTCCGTAGCACACCAAAAATCCTCTCTCTGAAATCTGTGTCTACTCTCGTGTATCACTCAGCTTCGATCACCTTCTTCAGCCCTGAACCCTTCTGCTTAAATACCCGCACCACTTTAACCAATTTTCAGGTTTAGGTAATTGACCCACAAGATCAATTATCTCCTAAAATCTAGGAGATTAGATTTGATCAATAACTCCAATGCAAGTCTCCTTCTCTGACAAGTAAACCTTGCTGGAATATGCTCAACGGTATTTTAGAAATTCTTCTAAGAGCTTTCACAAAGCTGCCAGACCTTCAAAGCTCACCCAGCACAAAACTGCTACTCGGACAGTTGATACAGCACTTGAACCAGTACCTGCTGCAGCATCCCCTGCTGTATCTGCTGCTGGCTGGCTTGCTTGATTGTTTGAGCTGCAGCAGCTCCTTGTTCACTTATGTTGGTTTTGTCAAACCTGCCATACTTGCATCATCAATGTTGGTCATCAGATAATTTTGCGGAATATGCCGTGGTGGTTGAGGAGCAGGAACTGGTTCTAGATTTGTAACAGATACATATTCATCATCCCGAATTTCTGGTACAGAGTCTGACACACGCATCTGTTCTTCTTAAGATGGCTTGCTAGTTTCTGAATTAGGACATGCAACATTATCTTCATCTGTGTTGATTGCATAATCTGAGTCTTGAATCACCACATTAATTGACTCCACAATAGTAAGGACTCTGTTCTGTGTTCCAGGGCGAACAAGGACTCTGTTCAGGGTGTAACAAGCAGTGTTGATCGCTTTTGCCCATAAAGTGAGAGCCAGCCCTTTTCCATGAACCATGACCCACATCATCTCTTGAAGGGTACGATTCTTTCTTTCAGCTACTCCATTTTGTTGGGGCGTTATGGGTGCCGGAACTGATGAAGTATGCCATGTTTTAGACGGAATTCTTCCATATCGTTGTTCTCAAATTCCTTACCATGGTCACTCCTGATTGCAATCAGAGTTGTGCCTTTTTCACGTTGCAGTCTTAGATCAAGTGAATCACAGCTTGAACAATGTCTGATTTCTATCTGAGAAACACAGTCCAGGTAAAATGGAAAAAATCATCAACACAGACTAGAACGTAGACCTTACCACCAAAGCTTTCAGTCTGCAAGGGACCCATCAAGTCCATGTGTAACAGTTCAAGATTTCTGGTTGTACGGATCTAATTCGTTCCAGGGTGAGCAAACCTTGTCTGTTTTCCTATCATGCATTCACCATACATGGCATCCGCCTTTCCCTTTAATTCTGGTATTCCTCGTGAAATTCTCAGCATCTCTGAGTTGCAGATTGTGTACAAGCAGTTGCTATAGCACACTCTTGTACCGAATCTTTTGCAGCAAGCTAAAAAAATGAACAACGATTTGTTCACCCAGTTCGGCCAAGTGCCTACCTCTGGGAAAGACTGAACCTCAGTCTTTCAATTCACTAGTCTCAAGGTCTGTTGTACAACACCGTTCGACTCCACACAACTTATGCTACTCAACCTTAGCTATCCGATCACACACAATCAGAACACCCTCTGACTTGTGTCTCACACACCTACACACTTGGATTAATTCAGAATAGCTACTCTACTGATCCTATAGACTCAGCCTATTCTAATTAAAACAATGCTATCTTAGGTCTGTTATAGCCCCCACTGTAGCAACTAGCTAGTGCAAGTTCTGTCCGCGTCACTCCAAAGCTTTCCGCTGAGCCGATCGAACTCTTCCACGAGTGTTTCACACTCTGGAATACTCCCCCTCACTCAGTGACCGTCTGTCACTAGCGAGACCTGGCCTTCTGCAGATTGTCTGAGTTCCTCTACTCGACAATCCCCTTACCCGTGTTGATCAACCAACAAGCTCTTCGTGCTCTGAATTGGTTCTGTGATCAAGTTCTGATCGGACTCTACAAGTCTCGATCAGCCTCTGCTTCAGTCACTCAGCTATGCGCGCACGCTCTGCTCTTTGTGACTCCCCGACTCTCGTTGTGGTATGTAGATTCTCTGTGTACGTGCTCTCAAGCTTTCTCTATTCTTCGCGTAGCAGTCTGCACTACCTTGCCCTCCTTAAGTACTCAACTGATCAACAACAGAATTACACTTTTGAAAGTTCCTTAAGGCAACAATATCTCCTAATTTGTAGGAGATTAGATTTGACTGGAGAAACAAATCTTCCACAACCAAATCTTCACGTGGATACGGAAATCTCCACTGAGATATTCTCTCTAATAATTAGAAGCTTCTCGTCACTCTGTTGCTCCTTGTACATCCTTTGAAAGCTCTTCAAGAAGAATGCTGATCTGCTGCTACAGCTCTTGCTATAGCAGCTACTTGAGCACTGGGCTTGTTCACTTGTGCTGGTTTTGTCAATCGAATGTCATACAGCATTATCACCTCGCACTAGACCATGTTTAGATATCTGTCTCAGTGTCTTGAAATTCAAGTGTCCCAGCCGCTTGTGCCACATAATCAGTTCATCCTGCTGAGATAGAAAACAGCAAGCTGTGACAGGCTCTATGTCAGAATTCAACAGATAATAGTTATTTGATGAACGAACTCCTCTCAAAACACACTTCCCTTCACTGCTGATGACCTGGCATGAATCCTTGGTGAATTGGACATGCAACTTTCCATCACACAGTTGGCTTATACTCAGTAAATTGGCTTGAAGGTCTTCCACAATGAGCACTTTGTCAATTTTGGGCATCCCTGGAATAGATAGTGTACCTTGACCAATGACCCTTCCTTTTCCTCCATCACCGAATGTAACAAATTGTCCATTCAGGTTCTGCACATCGGTCAGATAGCTGGCTTCTCCTGTCATGTGGGCTGAACAACCACTGTCATAGTACCACCAGTCCTTCTCAAGGTGAGAAGATGAGTTGTATATGACGTAGCAATGGTTGTCATGAATTTTTGAGACATGCACATATCTTCTCAAGCGATATTTTACAAGAAATGTGGGG
Organism: Umbilicus rupestris; assembly: GCA_963678935.1. Lineage (NCBI taxonomy): Eukaryota > Viridiplantae > Streptophyta > Magnoliopsida > Saxifragales > Crassulaceae > Umbilicus > Umbilicus rupestris. The sequence goes on along the minus strand of OY787623.1, from coordinate 10,397,771 downwards.
TACTTTCTCTGGAAGTGGCCTTGAGCTTTGCAAAAGTAGCAGATACACTTGTCCGCTGTCCAACGCTTATTAAATCTGTGACTGGGATGAACATTGTTAGCACAATTAGAATTTTTAGCTTGAACAAACACTATCTTACCATTTGTCTTTTGATTCTGGTAGTCCAAACCAGGACTTTCAAGATTTGTACGTTGAGCACCCAAGACAGAATCAAGTTTCTTTGTTCCATTCTTCAGCATACTGATGTACTTTCTCACTCGTGACAGCTCTGTCACAGCCTCTGAGTATTCCAGCTTTTCCTTGTCAAGTGCTGTTTGCAACCTTTAATTGTTTCAGACAACTCATATTTTTCAGCCTTTAAGCTAACCACCTGTTTGCATAGTTTAATTAGCTTTCACAGCTTCTCCCCATTGTTCGTACCCTGTATTTTTTAGCCAATGTTTCTTTAGTGATTTTTGTGTCACTATCACTGTTACTGCAACTGTCTTGATAATGTAGTATGGCAGTGTTTGACAAAACCAGCACAAGTGAACAAGGAGTTGCTACAACACAAGTAAACAAGCAAGCCAGCAGAAGTGCACTAGCAGCAGCTGCAGCAGGGGATGCTATAGCAGGAGCTTGTTCAACTGGCTGTTTCATCTGTCCGAGAAGCAGCAGCTACCTGGGCTTGTCTCGAAGGGTTGGAATCTCTACGGAGAGCTTCTGAAGAATTTCACATATGCTATGGAGTATATTCCAGTGAGGTTTACTAGTCAGAGAAAGAGATTTGCATTGTAGATAAAAATCAAATCTAATCTCCTAGATTTTAGGAGATAATTATTCCTTTTGGGACATTACCTAAACCTGGACATTGCTTAAAGCTGGTGTTGCTATTTAAGAAGAAGGGGTTTAGAGCAGCATGATTGATCGAAGCTGAGGGATACACGAGTGCATACACAGAATTCACAGAGAGCAATTTTGGTGTGTGGTGGACGAATTCTTCGATCATCACCCGAGAGCAGAGCGTGAGCGCAGAGCTGTGGTGACAGAAGCAGAAGGGAATCAGGACTTGCTGAGTCTGATTCGAGCTTGATCTGGAAGCCAATTCAGAGCAGTGGTGCTTGTTGGTTGATCAAGGGCAGCCGCGGAAGAACTGACGGGTGTGTGGCTCGGTCAAGTGTCTAAGCGGTGGTTCTCGCTAGTGGCAGGTGGTCACTGAGTGAAGGGGAGTATTCCAGAGTGTGCAGCGCTCATGGAATCGTTCGAACGGCTCGGCAGAAGGCTTTGGAGCGACGCGGACAAATTGTGCTTCAGCTGTGTGTTACAGCAGTTGCTACAGCAACCCTGCTGAGTGAGTGTTGTTTAGAATAGGCTGAGTTTTTGAGAAGACTGGAGCTATTCTAGATTGACATTTGTAGAGGGTGTGCTGACACAAGTTAGAGCTTGTTCTGATTGTGTTGAGTGATCCACACAAGGTTGAGTAGCATAGGTTGCGTGAGTTGTAACCGAGTGTACTTGGAGACCTTTGTTTTGAGTGGATTGAGGACTGAGAAGAGTCCTCCCCAGACGTAGGCAATTGGCCGAACTGGGTGAACAAACTTCTGTCTTGTTCATTGTTTGCTGAGACAATTTCTGAGTGAACAAGAGTGTGCTGCAGCAACTGCTTGTTCACAAATCTGTCAAACTGAGACACTGTGAATTTCAATTGGTATCAGAGCAGAAGCTCAACACACAGAGTAAAAAGATCCTACAGTGTCTCTGAAGAAGCCACAACAATGAAGGAAGGACAGAGTACAAGCAGACCCCCATTGTTAGAAGAAAGCAACTATGGATATTGGAAGGCTAGGATGAAAGCCTTTCTCAAGGCAATTGATGAGAAGACCTGGAGAGCAATAATGGTCCAGTGGTCTCCCCCAATTACCATGGATGAACAGGGAGTCACACGGATAAAGCCTGAAGAACAATGGACTGCTGAAGAGGGAGCTGCAGCAACTGGTAATTCAAAGGCCCTGAATGCAATTTTTGCTGCAGTTGATGCTAACAATTTCAGGTTGATATCGAATTGTGACTTGGCCAAACAAGCGTGGGAAATTCTGCAAACTGCACATGAAGGAACTGATAGAGTGAAGCTGTCAAGACTCTAGATCATTGCTACACAGTTTGAGAATCTGAGAATGCTGGAAGAGGAGACTGTGACTAAGTTTAATGCTAAACTCTGTGATCTTGCAAATGAAGCCCATGCTCTTGGTGAACCTATCCCTAAAAAAAAGCTGATCAGAAAGGTTCTCAGATCGCTGCCCACAAGATTTGACATGAAGGTGACAGCCATTGAAGAAGCTCAAAATGTCAGATTTATGAGGCTTGAAGAGTTGATGGGGTCTCTGATAGAGGCTATTTGTACGCATTATTTAGATCATAACCCTATGCTTGTTTGCAATATTTTATGAGCAAGATTACTCGTTTCTAGTGTTTTTGTATTACAGGGCAAAACGAGTCCTTGAGTCGGATACGCGCTAACAGGCAGCGTTCTAGGAGTGAAAGATCCGCCTGCGGAGCTAGCAGCGCAAGCAGGAGAGAAGTTGGCGAGAGTAAGCAGAGGTGCGCTAGCCCATGCGCTAGCCGATGCCGTGCGCCAGGCGCAGAGTCCAGTACTGCCTAAACTTGACATGACCAGATTTGGAAGTTGCCAAGTGTGGACCTCTCGAGCAGTATATAAAGGGGAGAAGGTCTAGGGCTTCAGAGTATCAGGCATCATATCATCATCAGAGCCTCACGAGAGAGCATCAGGCATCATATCATCATCAGAGCCTCACGAGAGAGCGAGTGAGCGGCAAAATAGGAAAACACACGGACTTGTTGAGAGGATTTGCGCCAGCCGAGAAGACAAGCTGCACGCACTGTTTGCTACTGTTTTCTCAGACACATTAGTCATTATTTACTATTCTATGATGTTTATCACTAGCATGTCTAGCTAAACGCTTAAGTGTTGGTCGGGCATGAATCTATGATGTATTTTCTTTGAGACTTGAGCTTAATGCATAGTTTACTTACTTGTATTAATCCTGTGCATACGGAGACAGCCAGTTGCATGAGTAGGGGAAGCCTTGAACCGCAATCTTACTTGTGTTGCTTGCTTGTCATATGTTAAACTAGTTGATAGCTTTACGGTGACAACTAGGAGTAACGAGCTAGGGTAAGCAGTTGCTACTGTGACAGGATTCGCAGCTGTTTTAGTCTATGTTCTAAGGATTAATAGCACATGAACTTTGAACGGAACATGCGCACGTGTTAGGAAGCCTTGACCGGACACTAAACCAAGTGAAATTAAGCTATAGACATATTAGCGTCAGTGATAAGGAATGCACTCATAGAGGATTGTCTGCCCAATACTTCTCATAGTCATAGTATTTAATCTCTACTGCTTGCGCACGTCTAGTGCAAATTTCCTGCGTTACACTAGTTACTGTTCATTTGCGCATCGCGCATTTCAATCACTCACACACCCCCCCCCCCCCCCCCATTTTCGTAAGTGTAGGTTGCTAGCTAAAGACTTACTATTTGCTCCCTGTGGAGATCGACCCTTACTTAACCGCTGTACTGAGTGGAAGAGGAAGGATTATATTTGACGCGCACAACGACGCGCGATCAAATTTTGGCGCTGTTGCCGGGGAGCAACACAGCTAAGTTCTAGTTAGTTTACGTTTTTTTTTTCCTTTTTAGTAACTAGTTATTTCAGTTTGTTTTGTTTTCGTTGTTGTTTCTGACAGCACGCAATCACATCAGCCTGCGCAACCTTGAAACAGTTGTGCTGCGCAGATTCTAGTTGCGCACGGACAGACGCAACAACATTAGTTATCTTTTAATTTCATTTTCTTTGAGATTCAGAACAGGTTATGGAGGATAACAGTGTCGTAGGAGACAACTTGGGGGACAGAACCCCAGAGGAAGCAAGAGCACATAACCGCGCAGCCCTGTTCAGAGAGGAAGTGCAGCGCGAGGTTGAAGCAAGGAGGGCCGCTGAAGTGTATCATGCGCCACCAGTGCAACAAGCCGCGCGACGCAGAACAGTGCGCGAGATGTCAGCCCCTATCACTGTTAACCAGCCATGGTGCATCGTGCTTCCACCAGGCGGTCATTTTGAGCTAAGGAGCTCGCTCATCCATCACATGCCCAAGTTCCATGGGATGAACAATGAAAATCCAGTCAAGCATGTGCGAGAGTTCCTGGTCATTTGCGAGAACATGAAGACCGAAGGGGAAAGTGATGAGGCGCTGAAAATGAAGGCATTCCCATTTTCATTGTGTGATACAGCCAGACATTGGTTGATGAATTTACCCGCAGGATCCATTCACACATGGGAGCAGCTGCAGAAGAAATTCCTAGATAAATTCTATCCAGCAGCAAAGATTGCGCTGCTCAGAAGGGAACTGGCCGCGCCAAGGCAGAGCGCAGGGGAGTCTCTGTCAGAATATTACGAGCGTTTCAGGGAGCTGGAGGCCAACTGCTACAATCACGGCCTGCCCCAGAATGTGCTGATAGAAAATTTTCTGAATGGACTGCTGCCCATGGAGCTGCGACTACTGAATGCATGCGCAGGAGGGGACATTTGCAACATGTACCCAGAGGATGCGTGGCAGCTGATAGAAGACTCTGCTGGGCAGGTAAGACATCAACTAACGCTTGAAAATAGTCGTGCTCGCTCTGTGCATCAGGTCGAAACAAGCGCTGAGATCAAGGAAATGAAGGCCATGCTGCAGAAATTGATGAGTGCGCAGAGCGCACAACCAGTTGCGCCAAAGGTATGTGAATTCTGCAGGTCCACCGAGCACAAGACGGATGAATGCCCAACACTTTTTGAAGAATCTGGAGATGTCAACGCTCTTGGAGGATGGGACAACAGAGGGCCGCAGAGGCAGAATCAGCCGCGCTTTGGGCTTGCCGCAAATGGATTCAGATGGAGGGAAGAGAACAATTTCCAGAGGCAGTCCACTATATCATGTACCTGTCTGGATGCTGGTTCAGCACTGCTCAGCTCTTCCTCTTGCACCTCCAACTCTGCCTGTGCTAGTGTTTCAGGCTCTTCTCCTGCGCTTGCACATTGCGCATCTGCAACCAAGTCATCTATGATGTCCATTGCGTGCACTGTGGCGTCCTCATGAGGGTGCTGCATCCCTTTGAATATATTAAAATGAATTTCCTCGCCATCGACCTCCATCGAGAGCGTACCCCTCCACACGTCTATCTTGGTTCCCGCTGTCATCAGAAATGGTCTGCCCAGTAGGATCTGCGCACTGCCTTTGCTCGACTCACCCTCCATTTCTAGGACATAGAAATCTGCTGGGAACACCAGCTCTCCTACTCGGACTAGGACGTCCTCGATCATGCCCGTCGGTTGCTTGCACGACCGATCTGCTAGCTGAATGGTGAGACCTGCAGGCTTTAGTGGTCCAAGGCGCAATGACGCATATAGAGAATAGGGTAGCACATTTATAGATGCGCCTAAGTCAATCATGCAATTGCTTACTGTGGTCTTACCTAAAGTGCATGGGATGGTAAACGTACCTGGGTCTCGGCATTTAGGTGGTACCTTATGTTGCACGATTGCTGAAGCCTGCGCATTTAGCATTACCTGCGCGCACTCGCCTTTCCTCCTCTTGTTTGTGCACAGCTCCTTTAAAAATTTGGCGTACCTAGGAATCTGCCGAACTGCTTCAATAAGGGGAATGTTTATTTCCACCTTACTGAATAACTCGTAGAGCTCCTTATCAAGCGCTTCCTTCCTAGCCGATGGTGCCTGTACAGGGAAAGGTGCAGGTATGTTAGTACGATTCATGCCTTTGTCTTTTGATTGCGCCATACCTGGCGCCTCGCCCTGCTGGCTTGTGGCTGGCGCTTCTGGTTGCGCATCTTGCTCTGCTGAATCTGGAGAGTGCGCAACTGGTTGCGCGGGCGCCTTTGCTGTCTGCTCTGTTCCTACCGTGCGCCCAGTCCTCAGTGTCACTGCATTGACTCCTCCCTTGGGATTCTAGATCACTTGCGAAGGCAGGTTGCCATCGCTCTTTTTCAGCTCATACACCGTGGTAGCAATCTGTGATAGCTGCTTTTCAATGGACTCGAACCTCTTGTCATACTTCTCATCATTCTTGCGCACTGTGTCCGCTAGCTGCCCCACGATATCTTCTAAGGATCGCCTCGGTTGCTGGTTGTTTTGCGCTGGTGCGTCAATGCGGCGATGCGGTGGATTGTAGGGCGTAGCTTGTTGCGTCTGCTGTGGTGCACGCTGGTCCGCGGACTGCCTCTGGAAATTATTTTCCTCGTTCCATCTGAACCCATTTGCGGCTAGTCCAAAACGCGGCTGATTCTGCCTCTGCGGCCCTCTATTATCCCATCCTCCAAGAGCATTGACATCTCCTGATTCCTCGAAAAGTGTGGGACATGCATCGGTTTTGTGCTCAGTGGACGTGCAGAATTCGCATGCCTTCGGCGCAGCTGGTTGCGCCCCCTACGCATGCATCAACTTCTGTAGCATGGCCTTCATTTCCTTTATCTCAGCGCTTGTTTCTACCTGATGCATAGAACGAGCACGACTATTTTCAAGTGTTAGCTGATGTCTTACCTGTCCAGCAGAGTCTTCTATCAGCTGCCACGCGTCCTCTGGGTACATGTTGCAAATGTCGCCTCCTGCGCATGCATTCAATAATCTTAGCTCCATGGGCAGCAATCCATTCAGGAAATTCTCTATCAGCACATTTTGAAGTAGGCCGTGATTGTAGCAGTTGGCCTCCAGCTCCCTGAAACGCTCGTAATACTCCGATAGTGACTCTCCTGCGCCCTACCTAGGTGCGGCCAGCTCCCTCCTGAGTAGCGCGATCTTTGCTGCGGGATAGAACTTGTCCAAGAACTTCTTCTGCAGCTGCTCCCATGTGTGAATTGATCCTGCTGGTAAGTTCATCAGCCAATGCCTGGCCGTGTCACACAATGAAAATGGGAACGCTTTCATCTTCAGCGCTTCATCGCTCTCCCCTTCGGCCTTCATGTTCTCGCAAATGACTAGGAATTCTCGCACATATTTGACTGGGTTCTCATTGTTCATCCCGTGGAACTTGGGCATGTGATGAATGAGCGAGCTCCTTAGTTCAAAATGACCGTCTGGTGGAAGCACTATGCACCATGGCTGGTTAACCGTGATTGGGGCTGACATCTCGCGCACTGTTCTGCGTCGCGCAACTTGTCGCGCGGGTGGCGCATTATACATTTCAGCTGCCATCCTTGCTTCAACTTCGCGCTGCACCTCCTCTCTGAACCGAACTGCGCGGTTATCTACTTTTGCATTGTCTGGGGTTCTGTCCCCTAAGTTGTCTCCAACGACACTGTTATCCTCCATAACCTGTTCTAAATCTCAAAGAAAACGAAATTAAAAGACAACTAAGCTGTCGCGTCTGTCAGTGCGCAACTAGAATCTGTGCAGCGCAACTGTTTCAAGGTTGCGCAGGCTGATGTTGATTGAGCGCTGTTAGAAACAACAACGAGAATAAAGCAAACAGAAATAAAATAACTACTATTGTAAAAGGAAATTAAAGCTAATTAAAGCTTATCTGTGTTGCTCCCCGGCAACGGCGCCAAAATTTGATAGCGCGCGTCGTTGTGCGCGTCAAATTAATCCTTCCTTCTCCACTTAGTATAGCGGCTAAGTCAGGGTCGATCCCACAAGGAGCAAGTAGATTAGCTTTAACTAGTAACCTGCACTTACGAAAACTGGGGGGTGTGAGTGATTGGGTTGCGCAAGTGCGCGGATAACAGTAGTGAACGCAGGAATTGCACTAGACGTGCGCAGGCAGTAGAGATTAAGTACTATGACTATGAAAAGTATCGGCGCAGACAATCCTCTATGAGTGTATTCCTTATCATCGACTCTAAACGTCTATAATTTGATTTACTGAAGTTAGTGTCCGGTCAAGGCTTCCTAACTTGTGCGCATGTTCCGATCACAGTTCATGAGCTATTAATTCTTGAGACTAGTCTAAGCAGCTGCGAATCCTATCACAGTAGCAACTGATTATCCTAGCGCGTTACTCCTAGTTGTCACCGTCAAGCTATTCAACTAGTTTAACATATAACAAATAAGTAGCAAGAGTAAGATTGCGGTTCAAGGCTTCCCCTACTCATGCAACTAGCTGTCAACAGTGTGCACAGAATTAATATAAGCAAACAAACTATGCATTAAGCACAAGTCTCAAAGGAAATACTCATAGAATCATGCACAACCGATACCAAGCGTTTAGCTAGACATGCTAGTAGTAAACATCATAGAAATAGTAAATAATATCTAAAGTATCCAAGAAAACAGTAACAAGCAGGTGCGTGCAGGTTGCAGTGTCTGGGCTGGCGCAGTCGGCTAGCGCAGGTCCTCGCAGTAGGCTCGTGTGTTTTTCAGTTCTGCCGCTCTCTCGTGTGTTGTGGTCCTCTCTTGGTGTTATGGTGTTCTTGTAAACCCTAGCCTTCCTTTCTTTATATACTACTTATGAGGCCCAACCTTGGTAACTTCCAAATCTGATGGTGTCAAGATTTGGAAACACCACTATTATGCGCATGGCGCACTGCACATTGGTTAGCGCAATCAGTCTGCGCACCGTAGTCGACTCTGCCACCTCTTATCTGTTTGCGCTGCTAGCTCCGCAGGCTGTGAAATGCTCCTTAAACGCTGCCTGTTAGCGCGTATCCGACTTAGGCCCTCGTTTCTCTCTGAAATACAAAAATACTTGAAACCAGTAATCTTGTACACAAAATAATGCAAACAAGCATAGGGTTAGGATCTAAATAGTGTGTATAAATAGGCTCTATCACTCAGCGGCTGGATTCTGACTTTTTCTGAAGTTGATCGCCGATCTGTAACTCTCATCCACTCTCCTGTTCTGATCAAATGACTTCTTTTTCGATAATCACACTTGATTATTCCGATCTCGCATAAATAAGTTTAGGTATGTCATCTTTGATTTTGGTTTCCTAATGCAGAACTGATATGATCTTTGGCGCACATAATCTGGAAGAATATTTTCGTTTAATATCCCAGAATATATCTTTGTTGTCTCAAGTATATTAGAAGAATATTTGCAGATCTCGATGGATTCACTTGCACACGCCTGTCGCAGCCATCCTTGTCTCACTGTCTGTTACACCCTTGTAGATCCCTTGTCAAAAACATGCCATTCAAGAGTCCATTAACTACTGGACTTAACACAGTTTAATACCTCCCCTCAAGCTGGAGCGTGGAGTAAATTGGACACGCCCAGCTTGGAAAATAATCGAGACAAATGCTCGGCATGCAAGGATTTGGTGAAGAGATCAATAGGTTGTTCTAGTGTCGGAATGTGAGATGAGGAGAAACATGGATGTTGCACGAAGTGACAGTCAAGTTCAATGAGCTTCGTCCTTTCGTAGTTTCGTGAAATCCTGGATTACGACACAATAGAGAGAAATAGGTGTAGGAACTCGAACACATGTCACGCTGAACACCAACTAGCCAAACAAGTTCACCGCAAGCACCCGCCACGAATCGGTGCTCGGATTCTGCTAAAGACCGAGAGACAATGGCCGATTTCTTTGTCTTCCAGGCTATTGTAAATTCTAGCTTAAGTTTGGTAAAATGTAGAGTTTCATTTTTTAGCTAGATTAGCTTTGTAGCCATTGATCTGTTTATTAGATCCAACGGTAAGTATTTGCTGTATATATGTTTAGATGTAGGCAGAAATTAGGTCATCTAATCAGTTGAGAGGTAAGAGAAGAAGAACTCGAGCGAGAGAGTTCTTAGAGTTGCGTCGAGAGGCTGATAGAGGGCTTGAGGTTCTGCTGAAGTGTTCCGCGCTGAAGGAAGGCTGCAGAGCAGTCTTGGAGGCTTGTGCTTGTGCTGAGTGGTGAAGAGCGGTGCGGTGGTGTTGCCCCTTGGAGATTAGGGCGCTGCACGGATCTGCGCAGTGAGGGCCGGTGATTGCTCGTGCAACTGAAGACAGCAAGGTTTGCGTCTACATTCTTGAGTAGTGTAGACAGGTTTCTTTGTGTGTGAAACTCGTAGGATCTTGTAAGCTCTTGCTATGATTAGTACACCGTTTCTGAGTCCGAGAGCTCAGCGTGGATGTAGGTTTTATTGAAACCGAACCATGATAAAAATTGTTGCGTCTTTGTGCCGTCTTTGTGTTTGGATCAATTCTAGATTGTTAGACTTTAGGGCAGGGAAAAGCTTGAGTGAAATAGTGTTTGTGCGAAATCGTTTAGTTCGGTAGGATAATTACTACAGTGGTGTCAGAGCCGGATTTCTAAAATTCTTGTGAATCTTGAGCGATTCGGTCCTGTTCTTGCACTAAACTAGGTTAGGAACCCTTAGCTGATCCACCTCTGTAGGTGTCGATCTATTGCAAGTGCCCTGCCACATTCTTGATTGTTATTGCGTGTTTTTCTGCCTGTTAAATTGTCTTGACATCTTACTAAGGCCCTGTTCTTTGGACCTTAAATTTTCAGCACTTAATTTAAGTTAAGTTAAATTCAGTTAAGTTAAGTTAAGTACATTAAATTATTATTTTTATTAGTGGTGTGTTGTTTTTTTTAGTAGTGGATTGTTGTGGTTTTGGAAGTGGGTAAGTAATGTAGTGGTGTGGTGGTAATAGTATTGTGGTGGTGGTGGGTTGTTGTAGTGGTTGTGGTAATGGATTGTTTTGGTGGTGGTGGTATGGTGAGTGGTGGTAGTGGGTTGTTGTGGTGGTGGTGTCGTGGTAGTGGTGTCGTGGATTAGTGTTGTGGTAATGGATTGTTGTGGTGGTGGTGGTGGATTTTTGTGGTGGTGGGATTGTTATGGTGGTGGGGTGGTGTAGTAGTGGTGTGGGGTGGTGGTATGGTGAGTGGTGGTGGTGTGGTGGTAGTGGTGTCGTGGTGGTGGTTGTCTGGTGGTGGTGGATTGGTGTTGTGGTAGTGGATTGTTGTGGTGGTGGGGGTGGTGGATTGTTGTGGTGGTGGGGGTGGTGGATTGTTGTGGTGATGGTGGTGGATTGTTGTGGTGGGATGGTTGTGGTGGTGGTAGAATGTTGTTTTGGTAGTAGTGTTGTGGTGGTGTGGTAATGGGGTGGTAGTGGTGTGGTGGTGTGGATATGTTGTTGTGGGGTGGTGGTATGGTGTTGTGGTTGTGGTGGTGTGGTGGTGGGTTGTTGTGGTGGTGGGGTGGTGGATTGTGGTGGTGGTGGTGGTGGTGGATTGTTGTGGTGGGGTGGTTGTGGTGGTGGTGGTAGATTGTTGTTTTGGTGGTGGTGTGGTGGTGGTGTGGATGTATTGTTATGGGGGTGGTGGTATGATGTTGTGGTGGTGGTGTGGATGTATTGTTATGGGGTGGTGGTATGGTGTTGTGGTGGTGGTGTGGATGTATTGTTATGGGGTGATGGTATGGTGTTGTGGTGGTGGTGAGTTATGGTGGGGGTAATTAAAGTACTTATGTTAAGTTAAGTTAAATTCAGTTAAATTAAGTACAAGTTCAGCTCTAATAAATAGACCCTAACTAAAACTTGTTTTTGTGATCTGCGTGTGTGCATAAAAATGTCAACACGGCTAGAGATCACCCCATTTGATGGGAAGCAAGAGTTCATGGTCTGGAGTATGAAGATGAAAGCATTGTTGAGCCACCACAAAGTGCTGATAGCACTAGAATCCCGACCTGAAAAGTGGAGTGAGGAAAATAAGAAAAGAAAGGCGGAGATTGATGAGGAGGCTTATAACCTCCTCATCTTGAGCTTGCACAAAAGCGTAAACAGTGTAGGGGGTGGTAAACCCCCCTCCGGGGGTTGGAGGGGGCAGCGCCCCCTGTGAAAAATTTGTATATTTGTTGAGGCGGTAGCGGCCATCGTTCTAGTATTACGGATCATATGGCTCGTATTGATACGAGCAATACGACCAGTACATAATTTCTCGAAACCTCTGAGGCGATATTGCACGTAGTGGTCCAATTGACTGTATGGGTCGTATTGACCGTATGGGTCGGATTGAGTCGGCCTAAAAACCCTAGGTTTCTTTTATACGATGTGGCTGCCTTCAACTGATGTAATAAGAAAACCAGAGAGAGTGTGTGAGGCGATTCTGTGAGGGTGTAACGATCTTTCGATTGGTAATTATAGTGGATTGAGCCTGCAAGCGGCGAAGTGGACGTACCTCCTACATTGGGAGGGAACCACTATAAATCTTGTGTCATTTATTTCGTTTTTCATCCTTGAGGGTGTAAAGATCTTTCGATTGGTAATTATAGTGTAATTGTTAGTGTGATCCTAACAGACTCTGCCATAAACCAAAGGTGGTAATAGCGTCAATGAAGCGAGCAAACTACTGTCGAGAAGCCTATTTCAGGCCATATATACTCTTAAGGAGATGAAAAACTCATTTTCATGAACATATAAGTCAGGAGGGAGTCGCATATAAACTTCCTCATCAAGTTGCCCATAGAAGAAGGCATTATTGACATCAAGATGGAACAAAGGCCGCTTGCGCACTGCTGATATTGATAAAAGACAGCAAACTGAGGTCATCTTAGCCATGGGACCGAAGGTTTCCTGATAATCGATCCCTTTAATATGAGTGAAGCCTTTGGCGACCAATCTAGCTTTATACATCTTTATGGAGACATCAAACTTTAACTTGATCTTGTAAACTCTTTTGCATTCTATTGTAAACTTGTCAGATGGCAGATTAGTAAGGAGTGATAGAATACAGATTAAGATAATCTAATTAATTGCCTTATATTTAGCTAACCCACATTTGGACTAGTCTATAATTTGATATTCATACATGGATATATTGACTAGTTACCTAATAGATTAATACGCAAGATATTATTCTTTCAACTCTTTTCGTCTAAACTTTTCTTAAACTTAACATGGTATCAGACGCTATCTCTTCCGCTACCTCTGATGGTGCTGCCCCCCCTGTCTCCCCTCCTTAGATTTCTCTCGCCGCTTCTCCCTCACCTCCGATCTCCTTTGGCCATCTCATCACCATTAAACTTAAGTCCGAAAACTATATCTTCTGGCGTGCTCAAATTGTCTCCCTTCGCCGAAGTCATCTATTGATGGGATATGTTGACGGCACTTTTCCGTGCCCTGGTTCCACCATCCTCGTTCCAAAGGAGGATGTCTCTCCTACAACTGAACCTAATCTAGCGTTCAATACTTGGATGCAGCAGGATCAAGCCATCTTGGCAGCTATCCTCTCATCCTCAACCATTGAAGTAGCCGGCATGATTGTTTTTGCCCTAACATCCCACGATGTTTGGTCTACGTTAGAAAGCAGTTTTGCCTCTCAGTCATCGGCCCGATCCATGCAGATCCTGACGCAACTGGGAGCGATAAAGAAACTTGATTGTTCGGCTGTCGTTTACTTCAACAAGATTAAGTCGCTCTCCGACAGCCCCTTCGTCCAGAGGAATTCACATCTTATCTCCTAAATTGTCTTGATGAAGAATATGAATCCCTTGTTGAGACGGTCTTGGGTTGTCATCCGCTGATGCCAATAGGGGATCTATATGCGCGCCTTCTCTCCACTGAGCAGCGTATCGAAACTCGTCGAGCGGCCGAGTTCAGTGTCGTAACGCATTCCGCAAACGTTGCTCGATTTAGTGGACGTCCATCTCGCTCCACTGTTTCGGCGTCGTATCGCTCCAAAACCCCCTCGACTGCCTTTCCAAAACCAAAGTCCAACCTGTCCAGTGTTAACGCTGCTCCTAGTAACCGCATCAGTGGACCTCGCCCGGTCTGCCAACTTTGCGACGAAGTGGGACATGTTGCGTCTCGGTGCTTCAAACGATTTCAGAAGGATTTTCTTGGTGTTGATAATGATGGTTGCTTCACCTCTCGCCATGGCCAACCTGGTACAACAGGGACATACATCTTCTTTTCCCGTCGACGCGAGTTGGTATATGGATATAGCCGCTATTGACCATCTCACTAACGATTTGGAAAAGATGCAAATGAAAGAAGACTATCAGGGCACCGAACAAGTTCACACGGCCAACGGCTTAGGTATGCCTATTCTTCTTATTGGTCAAACTATTTTACCTACTCATTCAGTTAAGCAGCTCCAACTTTATAATGTGCTTCTTGTTCCTAATGTCACTAAAAACTTGGTTTCCGTACGCAAGCTTACTCGGGATAATAATGTCTTTGTTGAGTTTGATCCTAACAGTGTATTCGTGAAGGATCTGAATACAAGAACCACACTTCTTAGAGGACGTTGCCGTGGAGGGCTCTACACCCTTGATGCAGCAATAGTCAAATAAGCGTTCAGTGGCCTCAAGGCGTCCCCGGCCGAGTGGCATGCATGTTTCGATCACCCTTCCTCACAAGTGGTCCAACACATCCTTCGGAATCATCAACTTCCTTCTGAGTCTAATAAATTTGATGTCGTTTGCGATGTCTGCCGACAAGGCAATTAGTAGGTGTGCTCAACGCGACTACCCTTCACACGAGTCTTTACCTACACAACCGGTCAGCGTAGGTGAGCAACATGTGCTCCCACCTATGGATAAACCCACGCTGCCGTCAAATGGGCATCTCGTCATGCACTTGGCGCTCAGAGGAGCGTCCCACAATCGCATACTGGCCTAGATTGCATGCCGTGGCTCTGATATCATGTTAAAATGACTAGATATTTCGGTTTACACCACTATATGACTCAAAAACCTTGACTTGTGAGTCATGATGGTGTAATTCAAGATATACTAGCATTTATTCTGTTTATCAGCCGATGTGGGACAAATTCTCAAGTGCTTATATTCAACAGAGATTACTAGTTCATCAATTGTTAGCGAAACACTCATCGGAAGACAAAACTATGTATGTTGGAAGAAATCAATGAAAATTGCTCTTTCGGCTAGGTCAAAACTTGGCTTTATTAGAGGAGAGTGCCCAAAGCTGAGTGATCCCGTAACGATGGCTAAATAGCAGCATTACAATGACGTTGATATGTCTTGGCTGATCAATTCAGTATCAAAGAAGGTAGTGAGCCAAATATTTCATTCTAGAGATGTGGTAACGGCATGGGAGAACTTTCAAGCGAGATACGTAGGATCGAATGTGGCAAGGAAATTTGAGCTAAGAAAAGAAATAAGAAACATGAAGTATGGTGATCTTGATGTGGCTGAGTATTTTGAAAAACTCACAATGCATTAGGAAGAGCTTGACACTGTTCAGAAGAGAATCAATTTGGAAGATGAAATGGTGAAAAGTGTAAAGAAAGCGCCATGGAGAAAGATGAGGAATGATTAATTGAGTTTCTAATGGGGCTGAATGAAGTACGTGCTCAAAATCAGAACTCATAATTCTTGCCTTAAAGGAACTTCCAGACATAAATGTGGCATATGATATGGTTTCGCAAGATAAAGAGATGTCACAAAGCCAATTGTCATGGAAGTATCAACCTCTATGATAATGTTCAAGATCCCTCGGACTTAACAAAGGCCAAGAAAGAGGATTTCATTCCAAAACAAGGCAGAAACTGTATTGTACACGTTGTCAAATGAGTGGCCATTCCAAGGAGTCACGCTACAAGACTCATTGGGTATCAACCAAGCCACAAATTTCATAAGGGAATCAGTAGATCACATGACAGAGGAGAGAAAATAGTGTTACAACAAACCTCAATGACAACATGGTGAAAGCGAAAGAAGAAAATGGGGTGTCCCATTTTGTGACCAACTTTTGAGAGTGGAAGCAAATGACATAAGGGTGCCATTGTCCCACATTGTTCGGAATGGAGGGAGATGTCTAGTTGAGTCTATAAATAACTCAACTCCTAACATCTTCTAACACAGTCCTAACTTGTAGGAAATGTTGAGATAAGGGAATAATTCCAATTCCTAGCATTGATATGAAATCAATGGAAGTCTCACGTGTTAACCATTTGGACATGATTGAAATTAAAATTAAAGGGCTTCCATGTAAGCAACTTTATTTAAACCTTGGTCAAAGTCAATTCCAGACTTCATGGGCAGTTGGATATGCTAGTGTTGATCATGGATCATGGATCATGGATCTGTCTGTAGTACCTCGGTTCGTTGTATGGTATCAGAGCCATGGTAGGGGTATGTGTATTGTATGGAGGCCTTATTCATCACACAGGACTTTCGTTTGCTTGTTTTAGGCATGCATCATATTTTGCGAAATAATCATACTGTTAAAAATAGTCTAAAAGAAGAATATGATTTACCAAGAAATTTGGAACTACTTAATAAGTGGACAATTCCTAAAATTGAACCTAAAATTATATATAAAATGGGTATGTTTGAGAAACTCGGTTTAAAACAGGTAGTTAACACTACAGAAGAGACTATTCCTCTTTATTCAGATGAAATGACAATTAAATTACTAGATAACAGTGATTTACTGAAATATCAGACAAATTATAAATTTACTCATATTGGACTGGTACAAATTGCCTTCAAACCCTTGACTTTGGAAGGACTACCAGAGAGCTTTATAGCTGCTCTGAGAGATGGACAGAACCTGACCTGGAATAAATCATTAATTGGACTTATACAGACTAGTTTGGCCCATGAACCAATGTATTTTGACGTTTATCCAAACCTTCAATTATCATTGACGGACAATAATATCTTAGACTCATTGACATTAAGTGTTAAAACACACGGTTATAATTATAAACCAGGCACGGAAGTCATGGCTATCTGTTATAGAATTTATTATAAACCATTATTTACTTTGAATCCTCATTGTAGAATAATGGACGAATTACTTAATGAAACTATTTTCATAGAAAGTAATTTCAGTAAATCTAATATTACTACTAGACGTAAAATTAAATGAGAAGAAATAACTTTTCCTGAAAATTGGACTTTAGAGCAGGCTATGCCTTCACAATCTGCTGTCCAGAAAGAATTAGTTAATGTTATACAGACACCTGAAGGATCTGTCACTCTTCAGTTTGCAAATGATCATACACCATCATCTTTAAGACATAATAGGTCTTGTTCAATGCATTCTTTCATATCGCCTTTAGACGAACAACTTTATAACCCGTCTAGAGCATCTACATCTCAGATAAGAGATACGGATTATGAAAAAATTGAAAGATTAATTATTGACAAAAATAATATTCTCAAAGGATTAAATAGTAGTTCTTTCCAAAATAGAGACCCAGAAATAACTGAGCCTGAAATGAACTTTTCTATTTAAATGAATACATTTATTCATGATTTCAATATGCTTTATCATATCCTGGGTATATGCCTCTTAAACGTCTCAACGCCTTCACACGGCTAAACGGCTCAACGGGCAGTATCTAATTATAGACTAGTCTAAACGTGGGTTAGCTAAATATAAGGCAATTAATTAGATTATCTTAATCTGTATTCTATCAGCCTCCCTCAATCTCAACTATTGACAGCATATTGAGATCGCGCTTGCACTCCTGAAATAAGGTAGCGGCATTAGTTTAGTGAAGATGTCGGCCAGCTGATATTTGGAAGAAATAAAACGGATATGAAGTAGCTTTTGTGCAACCCGTTCGCGAACAAAATGATAATTAATTTCGATATGTTTTGTTCGAGCATGGAAGACCGGGTTAGAGGACAAGTATGTTGCACCAATATTGTCACACCATAAAACAGGAGGAGAGTCGTATTAAACACCAACTTCTTTTAACAAGCCTTCGATCCAAATGAGCTCAGCAGTGGCATCAGCAACGGCTTTATGTTCAGACTCAGTACTCGATCTTGAAACAGTGGCTTGTTTCTTTGCACTCCAGGCGATCAAGTTGCAGCCATAAAAGATGGCATATCCCTCGGTTGATCGCTAGTCGTCAATACTGCCAGCCCAATCCGAATCAGAGTACGTGGACAAGCTGTTAACACAAAAGGCTTGATTACTAGACCATGAGAAATGGTGCCTTGAACGTATCGTAACATCCACTTGACGGCGGACCAATGAGGACTACGAGGTGTTTGGAGGTATTGGCACACTCTATTTACTGCAAAAGAAAGGTCCGGTCGGGTGATTGTAAGATACTGTAGACCACCAACAATGCTGCGATAGGTGGTTGTTTCATCAGTGGGTAAGAGTTCACCATCATTAGCCGATAGACGTTCAGTTGAAGCCAAGGGGGTGTGGGATGGCTTGCACTTTAGCATGCCAGCAAGAGCAAGCAAATCTAGTGCATATTTGCACTGGGTGAGAGAAATGCCCTTATGAAATTTGCTAACCTCCACACCGAGAAAGTAGTGTAGGGTACTTAGATCTTTGACATTGAACTCCTTGCGAAGACTTTTTACTAGGCGATCAATGGCAGTAGAGGTGGAGTTGATCACGATGATATCATCCACATAGACAAGGAGATACATCGTGACAGTGCGGTTAAGAAAAATGAATAAAGAAGAATCGACAGTGGATGTTTTAAAGCCAAGAGCGCAGAGGGCAGAGCCAAGCGATGGTGCCAGGTTTGAGGAGCCTGTTTCAAGCCGTATGAGGCTTTGACGAGACGACAAAGATGGTGAGGGCATTTTGGATCCTCAAAATCTGGTGGCTGGCCCATAAACACTTTTTCTTCAAGCACTCCATTCAAAAAGGCATTTTGAATATCTAACTTGCGAAGATCCCATCCTTGGTTTACTGGTAGAGACAGTAATAACTGTATGGTTGTTGGTTTCACAACAGGACTGAAAGTATCTTCGTATTCCAATTCATACCTTTGTTTAAAACCCTTCGCAACAAGTCATGCTTTGTATTGTTCGATCAATCCATTTGCATGACGTTTGACTTTGAACACCCATTTACAATCAATAACATTAGCTCCGGACACGGGAGGAACAATACGCCAAGTGTTATTTTGTACTAAAGCTTCATATTTGAGTTCCATGGCTTTACGCCAATGAGCAATACCTAGAGCAGCACGAAAGTGACGAGGCTCGGAGGTAGGGTCAGTAGTAGCTTGGGCAACACAATCTGCAAGCCAAGCAGTAGTACCATTAATGTGTTTCTTTGCTACAACAATGTCACGCATTGCACGAGTAAGTGGACGATGTGCTTCCATTGCACCATTTAGTATTTCGGGAGAGAGAGGCACATGCATGTTCCAGACTTACGTGTGCATGGTCAATGTTTGGCCGAATACATGAATCTGCGAGTAATTCAACACGAGTTCCACGACCTGTACCTGCACCATAATTAGGTAGTAATAACGGAGCATGTACGAAATCATTAAATTGGTGAGCCAAGGGAGAAGAGATCGAAAGACTTGGTGGTGTGTCTGAGGAAGTGAGGTTGGAGAAGGGGAACATGGTTTCATCAAAGATGACATCGCGACTGATATAAACACGATTGGAGGGGATATGGAGACACTTGTAGCCTTTATAAAGCGAGCTATATCCAAGGAAAACGCACTTTTTGGAGAGGAACTGGAGTTTAGAGTTGTTATAAGGACGGAGATGAGGCCAACATGCACGACCAAAAACTTTTAAGAATGTGTAGTCTGGGGTTTCTCCAAGTAAGCGTTCAAGGGGGATTTGCATGTCTATAACTTGAGATGACATGCAAACGGGACATAAAGAATGCATCACTCCAATATGAGAATGACACAAATGCATGTGCAAGTAAAGGTAAGGCCGGTTTCGACTATATGGCGATATTTTCGTTCAGCGGTGTCATTTTGTTGGTGAGTATGGGGGCATGATACTCGATGTAGGATGCCAAGTTTATCAAAGAACCCATGAAGCTTGACATATTCGCCACCCCAATCAGTTTGGACTCGAAGGATTTTTGTGCTTAAGTAATCACTCAACATGTGAAACTTAAGAAAGACGTCGAAAACATCACATTTATGTTTAAGCAAATAAAGCTAAGTAAACCGAGTGTATAAATCAATAAAACTGACATAGTAGTTGTGTCCACTTACTAAAGTTTGGGCAGGGCCCCACACATCCGAAAACACCAGCTCAAGGGATGTTGCTACATGACCTGAAAGAGAAAAGGGCAGTTGATGACTTTTGCGTTGCCACACTGAGTTAGCGAACTTTCGGAAAACACGTTCAACTTCCCAAGTGAGGGGGAGTGTTGAATATAAGCAATTAGGAATTTATCCCACATCGGCTGATAAATGGAAGAAATGCTAGTATTTCTTGGATTATACCATCATGACTCACAAGCCAAGGCTTTTGAGTCATGTAATGCTATAAACCGAAATATCTAGTCATTTCAACAATCTCATTGCTACTAACAAAGTAAGGATCAACCATACCATTGTTAGAGTTTGAAGAACCAACTTCATAAAACTACGCCATATCTAGAGGAAAGGTTCGAGTCTTAATCGTGCATCAATAACTAACCTGGTTCGTCATCGCAGCTCTGATACCATGAGCAAATGTGTGAATCATAGCGGTCGAATGGCCGGAGCTTCGCCTGATGATCACCTAGAAACGAAGAAGATGAAATAAGCAATTTGGAGGGAAATATTTTCTTGTTATTGATCAAAACGCATCACTGCATTTATATAGTACAAGAAACATTTACAAATTCGTCCCTCATATTCTTTACATGTATATATGCGCCCTCTAGAATAATCAGATAAATCTTCTCGAACTAAAGCGTCCTTGTATTATTTAGTAAGAAACAACGTCGTTCCGATCACTACTGAAATGCAAACTGCACGCCAGATTCGTGGAGAGCCTTCCATGACAATTCAAAAAAAGGAATATCAAGTAGAAAAGTTGTAATGCGTCTGATAGAAGGAAATTATTTATTTTTCTCTCAACCATGTCCAACTACCCACCAGATAAACAGTTGTTAGTTGCCATACAAGAAAATTTTATGTAACACGGCCTCGACGCGTCTTCACGTCGCTTTCTTCATTTATGAATTCAACTCCACACTTCAATTTTTTTTTCTCGTCATCGACAGCGCAGCAACCCTTCAGACCTTGGACCAAAGTCTATTTATCATCCATCTTCAATCCGATTCCATCTCTGCATCAAAACAAAGACTAGAGCTAACGCTTCCTTTCTTCTGGTTTTCAGGTGCAAAGGTTTGATTTTTATGGATTTTTCTCATATTTTGATCATCTGGCTCGGTTTTATATTGGTATTTATGATATGGGTATTGGAAATTTCAGGTTTAAGTTGGAAGGTTGATTGATATTATCAATGGGAGATCACCACCATCATCATCACCATCACCAGGAAGGCACGGATCCATGTGTGGCATGTTGCTGCTGCCCCTGTCTGCTGATTTCTTGCATTTTCAGAGGAATTGGAAGATGCTTATTCGTTGCTTTCTATCCTGTAATTCAATGCTTTGGATTGGATGAGCATAGACATCATCACCATCACCATAGTCACTTTCATTAGTTGAAGAAGTTTTCATATCAAGTTTCCCGAGTTTGTTCATGTCAGTCAACCATTCTTTGTATTTCTGGGAGATTCAGTTAGATTTTTGATGCATTTTCTGGGTTAACAAGTTATGTTTCTTGCAAAAGTGAATGTGAAATCGAATTGATATCTTATTCCTTAAACAATAAATAATTTATACTCATCATGGCAACCATGAATCAAAATCATTGGCATTTAAAACTGTAGATGACGAAGAAGTGAGGAGATACATGAGAAGACAGTGACAAAACTGTATGAAAATGTCAAAAATGAATTTTGACAAACTTTCTCTAATAAGCCTTTTTTCTTGTCTTCTTACAAACAGGTAGTTACATTATCTGCTTCTTGAATTCATCAGTTGGCCACTGAGTTTCTTGACATCTGCTTGTTTGACGGGTTTGAGCATAAACATTTGAGCTCCTTCTTGTAGACATCTATGCGACAAAAATCAAAATGCCAGGATATTAAGGACTAGAAAGGTAGTGTTACATAATAAGGAAAAAGTAGAATGGATAAGGATAAGTACTGATTGATTCTTGTTGGAACATTCTCAGATGACATTATCACAACTGGAACCTCCCTGGTGGCTGATGTTTCCTGTTTATAAAAGTAAGAACAAAGATTCGTAAGAGCAGTTTTGTCAGTAAGTTAATGTAGGAGCAATATTGGAAGTCATTTCTACGTGTCAATAAGTAGTACCTTGATCTTTTTAAGTAGTTCATAACCAGTCATGCCGGGCATGGAGTAGTCTGTGATGATCATATTTACCTTACAGGCCTGCAACAACAAGTTCAATCAAGAAAACTTCAGCAAGTATAAATAACAACTTTAAAAGCAATGCATATTCATGACATTACTGTTGTCCTTAAGTTCATTACATTGCAGTTGCTTTGCTGCTTTTCACCCAATCCCAAGTACTCCAATGCACTCTGTCCATTCTCTGCTGTAGTAACTGCAATAATATTCACAAATGTCAAACCATCCAATGCCAACCCTACAACATTGTTGAATTTCGGTAGTGTAATTCTATTGTAGTGCCAGTATAATGTAAAATCCTAGACTTGTAGGTCAAGTTTTCATTCAATCGTGGATGCATCACGGTTTCAGCAGATGACTCCTACTCAAGAACAATTACAATTGCTCAAGACCTCAAAGAGACAAGCCCTTATACAAGGCAAACAGATTCAAATTATTTAAGGAATGAGATGAGACATGAGTTCGGATGTTACCTTTGCAGGAAGAATTCTTGAGCAGCCTCTCGATGAGAACCCGATCAATAAGGCTATCATCAACGGCCAGAACATGAGGCTGCTCGCCTCCATAATTATCCATCAACAACTGAGATCCACTTCTACCAGACTCCATGCCTCGCTCCCCAACGAATCCAAAATCCAAACAACAACAAACTCAAATATTCAAGTAATGAAGACGGTAGAAACACAGACATAGAAGCGAGAGATGGAGAGAGATATATAGAATGAGGAGATGAAGAGATCGAATCCGATATTCAGAGAGACGCTCCTTCCTACAGATTTTTCGCGATTGCTTCCTGATCGACCTCATCCACCTTCTCCCGATTCGATTCATATCACCATCCTCATCATTCGTCTTCGTCATCCATTCGGCATCCGCATGGATTTTCAACCATCTCTCTCTCCGTATCGGACTTCTCTGCAGAATCCGCCATATCACAGAATATATTTCCTTCTTCACCTTCTCCTCTCTCGCAGCCTCTCAGTTTTCTACCATCTTCGGATTGCGACGGCGTCGTTTAACAATTTGCCTACACCAAACGACGGCGTTTTGGTCTTCTTTTTACTACAGGGTTGTCCATTGTACCTGGCAACACAATTTTAACTAGTCGAATAGAAATATCTGATTGCAAATGGAGAGTGAAAAATATTCTGCTCTATTAGTGAGGAAATAAATAATAATCTGACTCGTGTTGAATTTTATAATCATGATTTCATATGATCTTCCAATATCTCAAAAAGGGCCTGCTCAATCCGGCAGCCCAGTAATCACATAAATTTGAGCCTCTCGTTACGGCTCACTAATCGTACAAAATGGGCTTCTCGAACCGGCCCAAAATACCTTATGGGCCTATAGCTATAAGTTTGGCGTGAGGGGCTTGAATGCAATTATCAAAATTTTCTATTTTTCTCTATTGTCCTTTCAGTTTCATTTCTCAGAGTTCGGCTCAAGACGTGTTCATCCGCATCGGAGATTAAACGCTAGGGTTTGGACATGGCATCATCGATCGCTAACCGACTCAGGTCCGCTCTTCCCCATCTGAACAACGCTCTCAGATCTGACTCTGTCTCCTCACTCAATCGGGCCAGTTCCGCCGTTCCTGAGGTATAATTCGAGATTCGCATCTATGTTCATTTCGGATCTGTATGTATTTATTGGTCCGTCTCTTGTTTTAGGAGAAGTTATTAGTTTGGCTTTGAATTGGTGGCTTACTGCTTTTTCTATATTGTAAAGTTTGTGAAGGGCTAAACCTGAAGATTGCTTTACTTCCTTGATGTTGTATGGGAAATGTTACACTATAGATCTTTTTGTACCCATGTTTTGTGTCTAATTTTGGATTAAATTTAAGGAATTGTATCAATGATCTTATATACCTGAGTAGTTTGGCCAGCTCCAAGATGTATTGACATACTATAGTCTCTCCTTTGAGGTTGTATAACGTGCACTTTCTTCATTTTCTTCTGGAATATACATCAGCTTTTCATTAGTAAACCGAACTTTGTTTTTTGTTTTCCATATAGTTGGTTTCTTGGAAAACTAAGCAGTGATACTGGTTTAGTGTACATAGTCTTGGCCGTTTAGTGACATCTTCTATTTTTAGGGAAAACACTTTTTTGTATTTATTGTTTTACCACAAATGATCTTGTCGTAAGAGCAGCTTCAGTTTTGATAGAACCTAATTGCTCGTTTTTGTGTTTATTTTTTGGTTGGTAATATTCTTTCTACCTACTGAAGTTACTCTCTTTCTGGTAGATATCAAGGAACTATGCTACCGAAACTGGGGCAACTGAGAAAAAGATTAAGGTAATCATATCCTATGTGAACATTGTTCTATTTAATTCATACTCATTATGAAGGGAACGAACAAAAACTCTTCAATGTAAAACTTTTTTGTCATAATCCATAGCGTATTCGGACTTTTCTTGCATGGCTTTTTCTCTTTTTCACCTTGTCATTGTCAGATGCATATTCAATTTTCGAAGAACAATTTGTCTTCGTTTTTTTGTAAGCAGTTGATGGTTAGCGTAGCCCTTACTATGTTTCTTTCAATTATGATGCATTTAGTTGCCCATTAAGCTGTGGGGTGGATCCGGAAACTATGCGTCTGCGCTGTACATTGCAGCAGCAAAATCTAACGCTGTTGAGACGGTTGAGTCTGATCTTAACAACTTTGTTGAGGCTGCAAAGAATAGTGCCACCTTTTCGCAATTCATGAAGGATTTATCTGTTCCAGCAAGTATCAGAGTGAAAGCTGTAACTGACATCTCATCTCATGCAAAGTTCTCTGATGTTATGAAGAACTTCCTAGGTATAAGTCTTCGATTTTGAGGTTTCTAATATTGACATATCTTACATCAGTTGTGCACTGGGCGTAAAAGGTAAATCACTTTTACATTTATGCGCACAACCTTTCATGCCCCAAAACTTTAAGGCGTGATTAGGGAATTCTTTTTGCTAATGCAAACTAATTATTATGACAATTCTTAAATTCTCCATTAACATACATAAAAGGGATCTCATAAGTAATCATCTTACCTATGAAATAACCTTTTATTTTCTACATTTTCTTACCTATGAAGTATTTCAGAATAATATTATTGGAAAAACTTGACTTTATGTAAATATAAACAAAAATAGATGAAATTAGAAAAATAAACTCACGCAAAAGAACATTGTCATTATTAAAATTATACTGGATTTCAGTTTGCTAGTGCTTCACAAGTGTAATGATTTCCTCATGTTTGTGTGTAGTCCTTTTAGCTGAGACTGGGAGGCTAAGAAACCTTGACACTATAGCAAAGAGATATTCTGAGTTGGCAATGGCTCATAAGGGAGAGTTAAAAGCTATCGTGACAACTGTTATCGTAAGTGATCCTCTTTTCTTACTTTCGCCGCAGACATGTAATATTTTTTTATGTTGAATTTGCAAAGTTGATTCCCCTAGTTTGATTGATAACAAAACTATGTTGTTAGTATATAAGGGGCTGGACATTATGGATTTGACACTTACCGCAGAATATGAGCAAAAATATAATGCATTTATCACAAGAATTACCAAGTCCGACCTCTTTTGTGGTGTAGACTGCTAATATTTCTAATTTAACTCATCTCCTTATAACACAGCCCCTGCCGGCCGAAGAGGAGAAAGAGCTTAAGGAGACACTGCAATACATCATTGGAGACGGCAAAAAGGTGCTCCTTGAGCAGAAGGTGGGTTGCTTTTATATATGAAAATCTCTATGTTTCCATCTTGCCTTGCATTGGCGAGTAAAATCAAATGGTTCTTCACAGATCGATCCTAGTATACTTGGAGGCATTGTGGTAGAATTCGATCAAAAGGTGGTCGACATGTCCATCAGGACTCGCGCGAAGCAATTGGAGAGGCTCCTTCGGGAGCCCATCAACTTTGACAGCCTCTAAACTTGGCAGGCGTGAAAAGTCGTTACTTTCTCTACTTGGGGATCAAAGCTGATCCATTACTTTGTCTGGGTCTGGTTATCCAGGCCACACTTCTACATACAATGAGATAGTGGTGTCCCATTTGTTCAAATAAAGTTGCAATCAGAATTCAGTATCCTTCTTCGGAGACATCTTTTTGTGAAATGCTGTTAAAAATGTTTCTATGTCATAATCAACACGTATTTGTGTTTGTGGCCTTAAATGTTGGTTCTTCACAGCATTTCCCTCGACAAAATCCCATTCCACTTTATAGAAAATCCCAACTGTTGTGGAACTTTATCAAGTGAGAGAATAGGACCGAGACATAAACAAAGTAGTGGTAGTAGAAAGACTGTACTACAAGCGACTATAACTAGCTGGGATTTCCAAAATATAATCAGCAGTTGATAACTTGTTGGGATGGGCTGCTTAACCCTTTTCAGTAACACAAAAATGAATTTCATCAGATAAAATTACTACATAAAAACAGGACTAGCTTGGTGTGTTTCCTGCTAATAATTTCTACTACCTTACACAACTTCTTCACTCTCAATTTTGGCTCAAAATAGTAGGACCATTTTTTTCACACTTTATACTCATTTTTCGAACAACTTGTACTTGCTTAGCAAGGACATAGTTTCCAACGCATGGACCACTGAAGTCATGTTCCTCAGTAGCATTTGATATCTCTCCTCCCCTTAAATGGTCTTCATTTTTTCCTCATCATTAATTCAGTTATAAAATGATCACAACTTGAATTACAATCTGCTTTAAATCGAACCTAGCTGGAGAAATACCCAGAAACACAAAATCCCGACTTGACTTGCACTGTTACGCATCACAGATTACACTATACAATGCAGCCAAAAATGCAGATAAACAGGAAGCTCCAAGTTGATTGCTCAGAAAAATTGCAGTCAGGAAGCCAAAAATGGTGAAACTTGCAGTACAAGCAATGTAGCGAGGCGAGATTATTTGAAAACTTAAAGCACGACGCAATCCAATCATGCCAACCTGGACTCCTTGATAATGTCAATGTATTTGGCCCGACTAGGCAATATAAGCATTATATTTTGTTATATGTTTAGACAACACATTTTACCTTGTTGTTATGCAATACGAAACATATTCGGATTGTCAGTCTTTCATGAATAAAATGAACAGGAGAGGCAATGCCAGTTTTGAGACACGCCATATTCACACTCAAAAGGTTTTTAACGAAATCATTTTCAGGAATATGCTAAAATAGTTTTCTTAAGTATGGAAAATTAACTAGAGTAGTCTAGGATAAACCTAAACTACCATGATCAATATAAACTTGCAACACTAATTTTAGTAGAGTTGGGTGGAAGAACTCACATTGAATTATTATCTGAATGGGAAACACTAGTACGAACAATATGGAAAAAATTGAACAAAATACATTCAAACTAAAATCAATCGAAAAGCAATTGATAGGAGGGCAGGGATGCTTGGCGAGGGTTGGAGGAATGAGTTGAGGTGTGCCATGTTCTTCCTCTAGGGCTCTCTTTTATAGCTCAAAATTATAGATAGTTGATGCATTAGCTTGCTTAGCTTTTCTAGTTGAGTGTTGGAGAGGAGCAATTCAGTTTGCAAGAGATGGGAAGGGATAAGAAGCACGTGAACTGCTCCTTATCCTCTTGTATCAACTATCTACACTCCACCTTGATACAAGATATTGAAACTATAAGCATTTGACGAAAAGTTTAAACATGATTCTTGAGAGACCCTTGATAAAGATGTTTGCGACTCGCTCCTCATTTCTGCGAAAATCCGATTCAACTTCACCATCTTTTATCCTAAATACGAGTGTAATGATACTTGATTCTAATATGCTTGCTCCTGCCGTGAATACTGGATTATTGGCTACTCAATAGCCGACTTGTTGCACATTATCTTTGTGGGGGTCCTCTTGCTTGTATTTCATGTCTTCCAATATCCGTCGAAGCCAAACTATTTGACAAGTTGCGGTAATTACTTCGTTGTACTCCGCTTTTGCATTAGAAAGAGAAACAACTTGTTGCTTCTTTGACGACCATGAAATCACTCCACCTTCAAGATAGAAACCATAAACATATGCACTTTTTCAAGTTTCCACATCACCGGCCTAATCACTGTTTGAATAACCTGTTAGACAAAAATCATTTGATTGAGAATACATAATCTCATAATCATGTGTTTCAATGATATAACGGAGAATATGCTTTGCGGCTAGAAAATGCGACTGTTGTGGATGCTCCATGAACCGACTAATAAATCCAATTTCATACATAATATCTAGTCTAATCGAGGTCAAATAGCAAAGACTTCCAACTATGCTCTTGAAATAAGTGGGATTCACTAATTCTCTAGTACTTTCTTTCATCAGCTCTATCCTCTCTCCAATTGGTGTCTAGACTGTCTTCATTTCCTCAAATTTGAACTTCTTGAGAATTTGGTATACTTCTGTTGTGAAATAAAAATTCTACAATCAACTTGCTCTTCGATGCCAAAAAATATTAGGGTTTCAACATGCCTTTGGTCATCTCAAATATTGTCTGATTTTTTCTCTTAGCTATGCCAATTTGCTGAAGCGTGTAACTTGCAATCAATTGCCGACTGATCCTTCATACTGCAATAATTAGTGAATTCTTCTCCTCTATCTGATCCTAACGTTTTTAGAGTGAAACCACTTTGTTTTCAACAAAGCTTTTCAACTCTCTGAATGTCCGGAAAGCCTCGGACTTCTCTTTCAAGAAATAAACCCAAGTTTTTCTCGAATAATCGTCAACAAATGTCATCATGTATATCTTTCCACTAAGAGATTCGACCTCAACTGGACCACAAAGATTCATATGAACGAGCTTCAATGGTTGGTTCACCCGTCTAGTCTTTCTGACTAGATACGACTTTTTGTGCTGCTTTCCCAGTAAACATATCTCACATAGTTGATTAAGAACTTGGATAGTTGGTAGTACTGTTACCATTCTTTTAGCATCCAATAATTTCAATCCTTTAAAATTTAAATAGACAAACCTGAGATGTTATAGCCAACTGTTGCCCATCACCATCGTCTAGAAGTTCATCTGAACTCTCTTCTAAAGAAACTACCGAATATCTGATTCTTTGTTATCGGGACTCTAGCAACGTTCCTCCTATTCTTGCCTCTAATTGTGCAAATCCCAACTCTGATAGAAATTATGTGTCCTCTTTTTGAATGTTTTCCATGCTGAGCAAATTCCAGCAAAGTTCCGGTACATAGTATACATCAATAATAGTTGCATATGTACCTCCATTCGTTTGGATTCGGTTATTACCGTTACCCATAACTTGTATCAGCGACATATTTCCGAAACGAACTTCGCCACCAGTGGATTCGTTCAAGCGAGAGAATATCTCCTTTCTCCCACTCATTTTGATGTACGCGGAGTAAATGTACCACAAATTTGTGTAGTCTTTGATATTCTCTTTTGTCTTGCATGCATGATTAATCTTGGTGCGCCTCGGAACCGTAAACTTGCTCCACTCGTCCATTCTCAACATGTGCTCGGCATTTGCTTTTATACTGGCCAAACTTATGACTCTGGTAATACTGAACCCTGGACTTATCCCGCCTTCCGATATGACCACTTCGGATTTTCTGAATGTACTAGTGTTGGCTTTGCCTCATTCAACGATTTAATTTTGGCCTCCACCTCGACCTTATCTTCGGCCTCGGCCTCCATGGAAACCTCTGTGACTCCTCACTTCAACTCGGCTTTGCAACGCTTGCTCTTGGGTTGCCTTCTGGTTGGTCCTTATATGAACAAGGCGAACTCATGAATCGATCCATTAACAACTTTGATATGTTGCGTCCCTCGTCAATAGCTGCAATAACATATTCAAACTTAGCTTGTAAGGAGCGTAATACTTTTTGACGGCTAGTTATTTCATAAGCGTCTCCCTACTAACTCTCAAATTATTAATAACGGTTTGGACCCCATCACAGTATGTCGATATGTTTTCCGAGTCAGTCATCCATAATGCTCGAAATCTTTCCTCAATCTTTGCAAGCGCATCCACATGACTTTTTCGTCACCTTTATAAGATAATCCATGCCTCGTGTGATGCCAGATAGAAGAACAGTGAAGCAAAACATGCGCGTCATACGGTAGACGCATCCGAAGCAGACCTTCAGAGATATGATAGGGCATGCATACTTTATAGGTTAGATCCACGTAGATGCCCGACTTTATATGAAATTGTCGTTCTCGCTTACCTATATCGACAGTTGTGTAGCATTGTACGGGAGGGTCACAAGCAAATGGTGGATGTATCATTTTATTACAATTACAAAGTTTGGAATGCATACTTATTGAGCGTCCACAAGGGTTCTCTAGGGCTGTTGAGCCTATTGACGCGAACATCAATCCTTATCATAGAGGAGCTTGGTCTTACACGTATGTTTCCTTGAACATTATTTTTTAACCCTGTTATATGATTGTATGATATTTGTTAATAACATCTATTTTTGAAATGTGTAGGAAATGATATGGTCATAGTTCCTACATTAAGATGCCACATGGTTCGTTGATTTTCTACCGGGACCAGCTAGATTGTATGTGCAGAGATGATTTTTTTTGGAGGTTGTATGATAAGGAGATATTTAATTTGCTCAATTATGCATTCGTGGAGGCTCGAGTGAGTTGGCCTTTGAAGATGCCTTTACTATGCTTCAACATCGTTGAATGACATCATCCCTCCCGAGTCATGAGACAGTTTGAATACAAACAACTCATACCACCGACACCTCGAGCAGCAACCGATCCAAGGCATCTTCTCACAAGAAAAAAAGAAAGGATTTGTTATAAGAGATGCACGACTACATTGACACGTGGATCAGACAGGCTGAGAATGTAACAATCGGCAACGTGGACGGGATGACGATGCTCATAATCCTGATTATTGTACTTGATATCAAAATATTCATCATTTCATCCTGCCTCGGTTTGATGAAACTCAATCTTACCGCCTCAATGCACACGACATACCAGAATTGGAAGTACATACGAATCAATTAATTACTTAAACTTTAATTGATAATTAAAACGCATTTTTTACAAATCTTGCTAATACATACGAATCTTAATGCTTCATGCTGGTACTCCATCACATTCACACTCCGATCAGATCAAATTTGTTGTCTACATCTCATGAAAAGATCTCTATCTTGTAAGTACATAACCTAACACATACATGAAATTGTAATAAAACATAGTTTGAACAAAAGATTTGTTGTCGCGTGGATAGATGTTTAAGGTTCTTAGAATTATTCACATTAAACATGCCCAACCCAAATCCTTAATGCTCCTTCGAGGAGACCAATTAATTAAGACAACCATACGTCAGCGAGCTGGCGCTCAGCCGTTGGAGAAAAATTGTTGACCCTGACCAAGCAGAAATGCGTGCAGCTGTAACCCAAATTAGACGACCTAACCCTACTCGTCTTCAGCAAGTAACTAACCGGCCCGCACTCCAACCCTCGTCCCTGCACCACCATCCCCACGCCTTGGTCGACTCCTCCTCCTCCTCTATCTCTCCATCCCAGTAAACTCCTCTCGAATCCGTCCCGTCCTTCAGCTCTTCAACCACAATCACGCCTTCAGCAGCCCCATGCCTCTCCCCGCTCCCCCAATTTTTACTCGACGCTGCCGTTTCTACCTCCAAACGTCTCGTCCTGCCGTCCGCCTCTTCGATCACTTGGATCAGCAGCGGCGCTTTAGACAGGTTTTTCACGATCTCCGTCGCTGATTCCTGCACCCACTCCTCCATCATTTCCTGGCTGATTCGCCTATGCGGATGATCGACCTGCCGCGCCGCCACGCCATTCGCTGATTCCCTGATGCTTGGAATCTCCGCACGTCTCGCGATTGCGACTGAACTGCGTCGATAATTCGGATTTCGGCGGCCCGATGTGTTCGGCGATCGGTTCAGTGAGCAATTTCCTCCACTGCAAATGCGGAAGGACGCCATCTCGGCCGCCGATCGACTTCAACTCCGACCCCGACGCGTCTACGGATTACGAAGGGAAGCGGTTGAGAAGAAGAAGACGGACCGTCGGATGAGCATGCGAGATGCGTGCAGGTAGGTGACGTGTACAGGTCAGCCAATCGCTGATTATCCGAACCGAAGCGTGCCTCCAATGATAATTTCAAGGCCTGAATACTTAATTATATAACCAACCCCACCCTGAATCAAGGTAATCTAATCTAATCGAATCATCCTCATGTTAATTTTATGCACCTAATAAACGTGAATATTTCGGACACGTGGCATCATTTGGAGCATTAGATTCTGAAACTCTCCACGTGTCGTTATCCGGACCGTTTAAGTAGATGGGCAAGCTATGGGCGACAACGGGCCTTGAACAGGTTGATGTGGCTAATCAACTATTTTAAGGAAGTGGCACGAGGAGGGAGCATGCTGTGGGGATGTCGCCACACTTGGAATTGTGGAGACCACTTGGGGTGATTGGGCAGCCACGAGGCCAGAGCCATGTTAGAGGTTAGTGGTGTTGATGCTTTTGGTTTGGGAGTTTTTGCTATTTTAGAGATTCTTCAGCTGTTTAGCATTCCTTCCTAGCATGGTCAGGTCGCATGATACCTCTACGTGTATCATCCTTTTTGTAGGACGGGTCTTCAGGCAGAGATGTTGGTTGGTACACATTGAATGGTCATGCTGTTTGGCCCTCTTAATTCCGGTCCAATACATGATTATGTTTATGTTAAATGGCGTATGACACTTAAAAGATTTTGTGTTGCATTTTGCAGCTACTAGTGATTACTGCACTTTTGGATTATGGATTTGAAGGCAGGATCTTGTGGGGTATCGAATAGCTCAGATAATACGAATGCAGTAAAGTCTGACTACATAGAAACAGCTTGAAACAAAGAGCAAGGAACCATGAGAACATGAGTTTTACTTTACACAGTATTCTTAGGGAAAAGCTTGATAGGAAGGCCCAATGCTGGATAAGGCAGGGGATCTCGAATTATAGGCTCCGTAGGATCCACTTCCTCCCATCCGTAGTTTGTTACCAGATGGTGAATTATAAGTGACATTTGAATTCGGGCAAACTCTCCACCCGGACATATTCGTGGCCCTGCACCAAATGGCATATAAGTATATGCTGGATATGTCTTTGAGCCACTTTTAAATCTGGAAGGATCAAACTTGTCCGGGTCTTCAAAGATGTCCTTATTCATGTGTGTGACTGAAGCCACCCATAGTAACTGCAAAGCACCAAATTAAAAATGAGGCTTAAAGAGTATATGCATCCCTTTGGATTAAATTGCTGGTTGTATTCTTATGTTCTTCCAGTTACCTTCCAGCCTTTTGGGATGTCAAACCCAGCAAAACTTGTATCCTTTGACGCGGTTTTAAAGTTTCCAAATATAGGAGGAGTAAATCTCATGAGTTCTTGCGAAACTCTCCAGGTATGTTTCATCATTCGTGTGTCATTCCATGTCAAGTTTCCATCTTTTCCTGCTCTAGCATTTGCAATGTCCATATGTTCTATTGATAAAAATTTCAAAAAAGTACACGCATCAGACATTTATCAGTTTCATCCATTGAATTTTTTATGATGCAGAGGTTGAATATAGATAAACTGTTAGCATAATTTAAAATTAACAGCGTATTTGATGTCTGTCATTAGGTAATGATATGTTCTACTTCCTCCGTACTGCTTAAACAAAAATTTGCATTTGGTCCTGAACCAATTCTTTCATTAACAGTTACTCATTTGTATAATCTTGTGAAGATGGAAATCATACCTTTAAGAACATCATCGAACACCTCTGCGTTCCTGGAAATACACCTTATCAAGTGGGTAAGAACTATGGCAGATGTGTCGTGACTTGCCATCATTAGAGTGATTATATTGTCAATAATATCATCATCGGGAAATGGTTTGTTATCATCGTCTCTTAGATTGAGAAAGCTTGAGACCACATTGAATTCATTTAAGCCTTGTTGGACTTCTAACATTTGTTTTCTGTTCCTCCTCTCATCTAATACTTCTGAGAGCCGCTTATGAATCCTGGCTCTTGCTTTCACAGCTGCGTTAAAAGTCGTCCCTGGGAGTTGCAGCGGAAGTGACCAAGTTCCTTTGGTGGATGTTACAAAATCGTCAAACAGATCATCCACTGACCTGGTCTCCAACCCAAAGAGAATTCTGCAGGTAAGATCAAATGTCATCTTCTTCACCAGGGGTACAACTTTTACAATATCCTTGCCTTTCAACTCCTGCATAAAAATAAGTAAACAAAAATGTTTATTTTGTTAACACTTGTCTGGCATGAGAAAATTGAGGAGTTATTTACCTGCAACAATTTTTGCTTGATAATTGCATCCATCTGACTGACATATCTATGTATGCTTTCAGGTTGAAGAAAGCCAACTATAGCAGCCCTCACCAATTTGTAGCGGCTTCCAGAAATCTCAAAGATACTTTGCTTTCCAAGTATCTTCGCCGTAGGAAAGACTAAGTTGCTTGTTATGGCATGATCACTCCCGTTAAACATGAACTTATTCCCAGCCTGACCGGTCAAGACTATCACATCCGACCCCATGAGCCTTGTCTTAAAGATCTGTCCATGTTTCTCTATCCGGCTCAGAACCCACTGAAGAGTTTCATCGTGTTTGTGGGCTTTAAGGAAGCTGATTGTCTCCCCAAGCAAGGGGAGCCCCATTGAGCCTGGAGGAAGCTGCTTCTTCTTGCCCGGTGGTGGCAGGACAAAAACTCTGATGAACCCAGCAAAAAAGACGGCAAATGTAACTGCAATCACTCCCCACTGCAGCTCCAAACCGTAAGCAAAATCTGCAAGGTAATCCATTCTTCCCCAAACAGTTCCAATTTCTGAATGTTGACTAATGAAAGCACTGATTATTTGCATTGAAGGTCGTATTCTACATTGATTTTGACAAATTGATAAACAAAGAATCTTAGACATAATTTGTCGGATCGCATGAGACGGCACGTGCGCACGTCGTTTGGATATTTCGAGCAACCATGGCGCTAATCAGATGAATGTACAGTTCATTGTCGCTGTACGATATCAAAATCTGCTCCTCTCATTTCGCGTCCTCATCTTCATGACCGCAGCAGCAGGAGCAGCCTGACAACAGACGCCGGGGTTTGTAATCGATTTCGAGGAGGAAGACGTGGAGGATGGAGCAACATGCAATGCACGATCCGTCCATGATCTCCCGCAACTCCATCACCCAAATGCCGCCGAAACCTTTGCCGGCGGCATCTTCCGGATCCTCGCGCATACTGCCTCGCGGATCTCACCACCGTAGGGCTCATTCAGAGGCCAATTTCCGACTGCCGGATAATTTGGATCTGGTGTCGCCTGATCCGTACTATGCGCCGGCCGAGGAGATGGGATCCGAGGACGATCTATTCTCTACTTACATGAACATGGACAATTTCTCTGGCAGCCACGGGAAATTTGATGGTGGCCTGCGGATCGAAAATGGGAACGATGCAGTGGGAGAGGAGGGGAAGAATGCTAGGGTTTTGAGGCATAGGCATAGTAATTCTGTTGATGGATCTAACATGGTGGATTGTATCGATGCCAAGAAGGCTATGGCTCCTGATAAGCTGGCCGAGCTTTGGACTGTTGATCCCAAGCGAGCTAAGAGGTCATTATCTTCTCTTTATATATAATGAATTCCCGAGCTATTGATTTGAACTGGTAGAAACTTTGATTTGTGTTGCCTAAATTAATGTACTTCAGCTGGAGTTGTTGATGTTTGCTAATGGCTTGCATATTTTTCTCTCTATAGAATTATGGCAAATAGGCAGTCAGCAGCTCGGTCAAAGGAGAGGAAAGCCCGTTATATATCAGAACTGGAGAGAAAAGTTCAGACCCTTCAAACAGAAGCCACAACTCTATCTGCACAACTCGCACTCTTCCAGGTACATATCAATGGATTTGTGTATTTTTGAAACAGTTGCTTTTCCTCTACGGTGCCATCTGATCAGCATGGCACTTCTGAAATACCTATGAATATAGTTGTGGCCACATCGTGACTTGTACATTCTTGGCCTTGAATATGGCACCAAAAACTATTAGTTTTGCTATAATAGTTTGATGTGTGTTATGAGCTATTGTTTCATAATTTGCTGCTTCCCTTTCATAAAGCAAAGTAGCACCAGCAATGATGATTAGTAGTAGTGCCATGAGTGAATGATCTAACCTTTTGTGATTCATTGTGGATTCCTAATTTGCTTTTGAAAATGCCACCTTTCAGAGAGATACTATGGGGCTAACTACTGAGAACTCAGAGCTGAAAATCCGCTTACAAACTTTGGAACAACAAGCTCATTTACGGGATGGTATATTGCAAATATGCTTCACTTTGATATTGTTGCAGCAGATACTGCTAACTTTGGCAGTCAGCTAAATCCAACATGTAATCATGTTTCCTTATGTCCTCTGTACAGCTATTAACGAATCTTTGAAGAAGGAAGTCGAGAGACTTAAGAAAGCCACTGGAGAAACATCATGCCCTTCAGATAATTACAATTCAGGAATGCGCCATATCTTATATAACCATTCTTCAATATCCCTACCACAGCATCATGCAGTCCCAAATGGCCCTCAAAATATCCATATGACGCAGTTCCATCTATTACAGTCCAGCATGGCAGCTGCCCAGTCACATGGCTTCTTGGCAATGTCTCAGCAAGACTCGCTCAGTCGACTGCAGGGGCTTGACATCAATGGCAGAAGCCCTATTATTGTGAAAACTGAAAGTCCCTCTCTGTCTGCTAGTGAAAGCAGTAGCTAATTAATACCCGAGGACCTTACCTGTGCTGATGCTTCTTGAATTCTTCTCAGCTTGACGTCTTGCTGGCATCCAAAGGTACTAGTTAGCTGATTTGTATTTTATGTGATTAGAACATAATTTTCTAGCTGTTGTAGCATTTGTGTCATTCATTGTATACATTAATTTAAGCATGCGTTTTCTGTTGGGTTCAGTTGGAAAGAAAATCAAGTCAGCTCTCATGTTCTGGGATGGGGCAACACACTCTCCAGTGTGAAGTCCTCATGTCCTAATATTTGACCATGTTATGTTCGTTCGAAGTGTTTAGCTTGGTTCAGTGTCTATTATATGGAAATTCATAGTTTCAATACTCTCACACAGTGGAATAAGTTGGACAGTCTGAAGCATCTCAGCTTGGAAACGTGGTGCACTCTATTTCGCAGTATTTTGTTTTTGTGGTAGTATTAAATTTTGATTCAATGGGTGCATTTGGGCAGTCTTTACTGAGCTGGATTTGTTGCTGTACTCAATTGTATATTGGTGGCTAGAAGTTTAATAGCAGCATTTCCAGGTGACAGGACCCAATATATATTGGGAAGCCTCTTGTAATTTTTCCTGTAAATATTAGTAAATATAGAAATCAATAGTGACTATAGACGATCCTTTTATTCTCATGCCTTATTTATTTCGAAGCACTATAGAGCTTTTGCTGTTACTTTGCTTGCTTTGGCTGTAGTAGATGATCTCTTTTATACCACCCTGAAGCAAAAGAATACGGAAAGAACTGAAATGAGTTGAGAATCTTTACCATTTGATGAACTCACTATTGAACTGTGTGTAATTATGAAGGATACAAGTGTTTACTTGGAGCAGTCCATGTCGAGACTGACTTGAAATGGGAGCTTCACACCACATTTATTTGGGAGCGGACCTGTCTGCAGGCTTGGGATATCCCCGAGTGCTTTCTTGACGCAGTCACAAGTGGCCTGGCGGCCGGAGGTAGTATTAGCAGCCCTTGATATCCTGCGTATGCCGCTGCAGCAGGCAACGGATAGTGCACCGCTAGTTAGGAGGTAGCGGATGCATGGAGCAAGAGATGTGACTACTGGAACACATGAAACAGCATGGGCAATTCTGTGGTTTGAAACCACAACAAGAATAAGCATGACCATATTACTTTTAAAGCGTTCCATTTCTCAAATACTCTGGTGCTAAACGTACGTCTATGGTCAGGTCTTGGGTTTTATATAGAGTTAGAATGGAGATGCAAATTAGATCATGGGCTTCTGGAGATTTTAGATGATGAGATAGACCTCAGTTACACCTAGCTTAGCTAGGGTAGTCTTGTGGATCTATGTTATGAGGGAGGGTAACAACCAATTGCATGCATCTATACATCCAAGAGATGAAAGGAGGAGTCCAATAGGGCTGCGTACAGTTCAGGTTTTTTTTAGAAATTTGTATGTTTGAACATGGGACTTGTTTAATTTGTATTACCTTGACGAGTAGTTAATTTCATCCTATTTGAAGTGAAAGTACAAATTTTTGTGGAATTTATGAATAAGCAAATTATTTGGGAACCAAATGAAATGTTTATTTAACGTGTATATGATGCGAAAGTGAAGTAATCCATCACATGACGTGCTTCGTAGCTAGCTAATTATTAAATCCCATGTGCAATCCAAATTTGTGGAGTACTAACATGATGCGGTGGCATAACGCGGTACATGACACCACCTCACCCATGTGCATCTGCTGCCAAACTTTTATGTGCTTTTTATTCTTAACGTACTTTGATATGGGATAATAATATATGGGCCTAAAATGAATTATTAAGTTTATATTTTTCTGTTCATATAAATATATATAAATAAATATAAATAAATATAACGATTCATCGTATCTTTCACCATAATCACTGTTCATCACCACCACCACAACCATCATAAAAACATCACCACCACTCATCATATTTTTCATCAAAACACCACCACCACTATTCATCATCATCACTACCACCACCACTATTCATCATCTCTTTCATCAACACTATCATCACTATTCATAATCATCATCATCACCACCATTATTCATCATCTCTTGCATCAAAACACCACCACTATTCATCATCTCTTTCATCGACACGTCACCATCACTATTCATCACCATCATCATCACCACCACCACCAACACAACACTACCACCCCAATCATAACACCACTCCACCACCATAATTATAATGTATTTATTTTAAGTTAAATTAACATAAAATAAAAATATTATTTTTATTATGGTAGCAGTGATGTTGTGGTGATAGTAATGTTGTGATTGAGGTGGTGGTGTTGGTGGGGGTGGTAGTGATGATGTTGTGGTGGAGTAGTGTTGTGGTTAGGGTGGCGGTGTGTGGCGGTGGTGGTGGTGTAGTGTTGTGGTGGTTATGGTTGTAGTAGTGTTGCGGTAATGGTGGTGGTGGTAGTAGTAGTGTTGTGGTGATAGTAGTGGTGGTGGTGCGTGTGGATGTGTTGCGGTGTGGTGTTGTGGAAAGAGAGTGATGATGTTGTGGTGGGGTAGTGTGTGGTGGTGGTGGTGTAGTTTTGTGGTGGTGGTGGTGGTGGTAGTCAGTGGCGGATCCAGAGACTCGACAGAGGAGGGTCACAAAATAAAATTGTACAGATTTATTAATATTTATTAATTAAAAATATTAAAAAGTTTGTGGTGGTGGTGGTGGTGGTAGTAGCAGTGCTGTGGTAATGGTGGTGGTGGTGGTGGTAGTAGCAGTGCTGTGATAATGGTGGTGTGTGTGGATGTTTTGCGGTGTGGTGTTGTGGAAAGAGATGATGAATAGTAAATACAAGTACATAAGTAAATATAAGTGAAGTAATAAGTTTAATTACAAAATATAAGTACAAAAGAACACATTCTAATATTATTAATATTCATATATGTCAATTAGGTATATCATAGAATTATAAATTGAAGGTGCTTGAATATTTATAGATGAATGAATATAAATATAAAGCAAACTTGCAATGCAAATTTTAGGTTAGTGCTTTCAATCTATTTATATGTCTCTCACCAAACCACATGTGTAATAAAATAAAGTATAAACAAAAGTGTGCACAAAAATTGTTATCATATCATGAGGGTATATCAGAAACTATCCGGTCAATTAACTATGCAATCATATGATGAATGCGCCTTCGTAATCATAATTGTTACTCGACAGTACTTGTCACATACGCGAACACAGGTAAATGGCATGGATTCATCGTGGTGTGTGAAATTTCAAGTGTCTCTACTTATGCAGATTTGTGAACTAGCAGTTGCTGCAGCACACTCTTGTTCACTTAAATGTAGGCACAGCAGACAATGAATAGGACACAGATTTGTTCACCCAGTTCGGCCAATCTGCCTACGTCTGGGGAGGACTATTCTCCAGTCCTCAATCCACTCAACCAAAGGTTCAAAGCACACTCGGTTACAACGCACGCAACCTATGCTACTTTAACCCCGTGTGGACTACTCAACACAATCAGAACAAGCTCTGATTTGTGTCAGCACACCCTCTACAATATGTCAGTCTAGAATAGCTACAATCCTCTCAAAGAACTCAGCCTATTCTATACTACACTACTCAGCAGGGTTGCTGCAGCAACAGCTGTAACACCAGCTGAAGCACTCTGTCCGCGTCGCTCCAAGGCCTTCTGCCGAGCCGATCGAACCACTCCAAGAGCGCTGCACACTCTGAGTAACTCCCCCTCACTCAGTGACCACCTGCCACTAGTGAGTTCTTCCGCACGGACCTCGACCGAGCCTTCCACCCGTCAGTTCTCCCGCGGCTACCTTTGATCAACCAACAAGCTCCACAGCTCTAAATTGGCTTCCAGATCAAAGCACGAATCAGTCTCTGCAAGACCTGATTCTCTTCTGCAATACGCACCACAGCTCTCCGCTCAACGCTCTGCCCGTGTGTGTTGATCGAAGAACAACTCTCGTAGCACACCCAGAAAAATCCTCACTCTGAATTCTGTGTCTACTCTAGTGTATCACTCAGCTTCGATCACCCTCTACAGCCCTCAAACCTTCTGCTTAAATACCCTCACCACTTTAAGCAATTTCCAGGTTTAGGCCATAGTCCCACAAGATCAATCATCTCCTAAAATCTAGGAGATTAGATTTGATTAATATCTTCAATGCAAATCTCCTTCTCTGACTAGCAAACCTTGCTGGAATATGCTCAACGGTATTTTAGAAATTCTTCTAAGCACTTTCACAAAGCTGCTATACCTTCAAAAAGCACCCAGCACAAAAATGCTACTCGGACAGTTGAACCAGCACTTGAACCAGCACCTGCTGCAGCATCCCCTGCTGCATCTGCTGCTGGTTTACTTCTGCTGGTCTGCTTGATTGTTTGAGCTGCAGCAGCTCCTTGTTCACATAAGCTGGTTTTGTCAAACACTGCCATACTTGCAACAACAATCTCCCCCTTGGCATTTTGACAAAACCTCTGGAGCATATGCACTCTTCCATGAACCAGGAAAAAAATACTCTAAATAAAACCAATAGAGAGTAAGTAGATGTGGTGTGGCCACACACGGCCGAAGATACGACCACGCAGGGTCAAAACAAGGTGTATCAATATTCAGCAACATAAAAATCTTCTCTCCCCCTTTTTGTCATAGATGCTCAAGGGGCCTGCTCCTCATCCTCCAGGAACTCCAAGTCTCTGATGAGGCTCCGAATCTGGCCACGCCTGGCATCCCTCCGTTTGGCCTCAGTATCAAGAAAGAGCAGTTCAGACGTGAGATGGCTCACAATTCTGGCACGAAGAGCTGGCTGAATGGATGCAGTAGGGGGAAGAGAGTCCTCCAGGGGAGGTGGAGCTGAAGAACCAACCATTAGAAGATCCTCATACGCAACATCCACTACATGTTTTCCCTTGAATAGCTTGTGATCTACTGTGAAGACCTGCAGCTCCTCAGATAAGCCTTCAGTAATTGCTCCAAACTCTGGATGCTGAGAGACCATGATCCCATGGATGAGGGAGGGCAGCACAATAGGCTTGCTGGAGGAAGCACTCCCGGCATGAGCAGCAAGCTGGGGAAACATAACACTTCCCAGGCTAATCTTCCTCCTCTTTCCAATAGAATAGAGAAGGTTAGCAAAATCTTTGTTGACCTTCCCTCTGTGAGAACTAGGAATCCAGTTCCTGACACCAAGATGATACAGCAGAGCATACTTGGAGGTTAGCCCAGCCGCACTGAGGGTAGGGCCACCCCAAGACAGGCACACTCCCCCTGTGAGGATCTTCGCCACAAACTCTGGCTTAACATCAGTGGGAGCTCTTGCATTCTCAGAAATTTCAAGAAAAGCATCAATAATTTCAGGAGTAATCACCATTGACTTACCCCGTACCCAGCTTTTCCCATACTCACCAGCACCTTCCTCGCCAAATTTCTCCTCCATATTCACAATAAACTCTCTAACCAGGGTAATATTGAACCGGTGAGGAAAGGTTAGAGACTTGAGAAGATTTACCTCAGTTAGTAGCTAGATCATAGCAGCTGATCTGTACTTGTCTTGGACCAATCTCTTCTCATGCACAATGTGTTTCCTCTCAACAGTACTCCATGTTTGAGAGACGCTTTTGTTCCTGAACCATGTGCCTCCGACTGTGAGAGCAGAATAATCTTCAGCTGCAGGTCCTCTCTCAGAGGGTCCACCAAGAGAACCTTCTTCTTCTTCTTCACTGGATGATCTTTCACTACTGGAGCCTGGGATCAGAATAGGGGCTTTTCCCTTGTCTGAAGAAGGAGGATGTGCTGTAGCAGGTTCTTGTTCAGGGGACTCAGCAGCTGTTTCAACCCCTTCACCAATAATGCCTGGGGACATGACGAGTGATCTGCACTCTTCTTCTGCAGAGGCTGCTACAGCAGCCTCTGCTGCTTGTTCTTCTTCAGAGGCAACTTCAGTCACAGCCTCTTCTGGCAGCACTCCAGAACTGGAGACAGGTTCTCCATCACGTACCAGCCGCCTCCTCTTCTGCGAAGCTCCTTCAGAGGGTGAGGGCACACTGTGCGACATAGAAAGAGGGTTTGGTTCCCACACAACCACATCCAGCGGCTGAGCGGGGTCTTCATTTCGTGCCTTGGTCCTTCTTTCAGACCTCCCTTGCCTGTCTGCTGCCAGATTCTTCTTCAACCCGCGTGTCTTCACCATTGCTACAGAGATGTGGAAGGAAAGAGGAGCGCACAGAGGATGATCGGCAGAGATTTCTGAGAAGCCCTTTTGCTCTTGATCTGTGCCCTAGAAAATATTTACCCGTTATTTTCTTTTTCCTTTTTGAAGTTGTAAGTCACGTGCCTCCCATGTGCAAATATTTTCCTTTCCATCCTCAGCAACCAACACATGTGAACAAGCTAATTCGGACCAGGTTGCTGCAGCACATGTGAGCTTGTTCACCTATTCAATTCAGGCTGCAGTTGCTCAGAGGATCCTTGGGAGAATCTGGTGGAGTCTTCTTCACCCATACTTGGAATACACCATAGCTTTTCTTCTTCTGATCTTCCAGCCTCCTAACTTTTTGTTTGGGTTTCCATATTTGTACCATCTGTGTTTTACCCTTGTTTTTAGCAATCCAGTGCTCTTGTGCAGCAACATGAAATGGAGTCTTTGTGCAACATGTGCTGATTCTGGACTTTGCTCCCCCTTTTTCAGCTGAGCAAGTTCTGTGTTGCTGCTTCAGATTGGAGTTGATCTTTTGCTTCCCAACACTTGTACCAGTACTCCACTTGTTCTGAGACTTTTGTTTTGTTTGAGAAAAAAGTTGTCCATGATGCTGCAGCATCCTCTTGTTCACATGTCTAGATCCAATTTTCTCTGCCATTTTTGAGGAGGCATCTGAATTCTTCTTCTCGTCTGTCTCACCATCTGAGGCTTTAATGAACACTGTCCCTTTAGAGCTTTCTTCACCAGTATATCCAAGCCCTGTTTTCACTTTTCCAAGTCTTTGGTAAGATAATATTTCGTCCAGAATATTGCTCTGCGGGTCAGCTGTCTTGGCTGCTGCTGGAGTGGATTCAACAGAGGTCTGTCTTTCTGAATCTTCCCTTTTCAGAATAGTAACTTGATTATCAATTGTGGGTAGACATTTTCTTCGTTCTTCTTCCAAGAGATTTACTCTGTCAGTCAAGGTCTGATTGGTCTGAAGAACTGCCTCACATTGTTTGAGTATCTTCCTCAGAAGATCAGCAAAACTGTCAGATGAGTCTTCTTCATCTTCACTCTCAGAGACTTCAATCCCATAGTGAATTTCTACCTTCTTTAGCTCATTGAGGTGGACATCTGAAACACTTGTCAGCACAACACAGTTTTCTTCATCACTTTCATCCGAATCACTCCATTTTGCTGTCATGGATTTGCTGTTCTTTTTCTCAGAATTCTTGAGGGGTTTGCTTGGACAATCAGCCTCAATGTGTCCATAATCATTCACAGTTCCAGCATTGAACTCCCTTTTTCATCTCTTTCTTGTCATCTTCGTCCAAAGCTGGTTCTTTCCCTTTCTTCTTTCTTTCACTGCCCCTTCTGAATTGTCTTCGCGAGGAAGAGCTTCTCTCAATTCTGGATTCCATGTTTTTCAGAAACTTCCCAAGATTTTTAACAAGCATGCTCAACTGATCGTCTGGAACTGTCTGCTTGGTTTCTGCTTCAGCCTTCAAACCAACATTCTTGTCCTTGGAAGTGGTGTCTTCTTTGACCAGTTTCATCTCAAATTGTTTGAGAGACCCCATCAGCTCTTCCAA
Organism: Umbilicus rupestris; assembly: GCA_963678935.1. Taxonomy (NCBI): domain Eukaryota; kingdom Viridiplantae; phylum Streptophyta; class Magnoliopsida; order Saxifragales; family Crassulaceae; genus Umbilicus; species Umbilicus rupestris. The sequence goes on along the minus strand of OY787623.1, from coordinate 10,353,089 downwards.
CCTCATGAATCTGACATTCTGAGCCTCTTCAATGGCTGTCACCTTCATGTCAAACTTTGTGGGCAGCGATCTGAGAACCTTTCTGATAAGCTTTTCTTCTGGGATGGGCTCACCAAGGGAATGAGCTTCATTTGCAAGATCACAGAGTTTAGCATTAAACTCAGTGACTGTTTCCTCATCCAGCATCCTCAGATTTTCAAATTGTGTGGCAATGATCTGGAGCCTTGATAGCTTCACTCTATCAGTTCCTTCATGGGCAGATTGCAGAATCTCCCATGCTTGCTTGGCCAAATCACAGTTTGATATCAACCTGAAATTGTTAGCATCAACTGCAGCAAAAATTGCATTCAAAGCCTTTGAATTACCAGTTGCTGCAGCACCTTCTTCAGCAGTCCACTGCTCTTCAGGTTTTATTCTTGTCACTCCTTGCTCATCTATGGTGATTGGGGGAGACCACTGAATCACGACAGCTCTCCATGTCTTCTCATCAATAGCCTTGAGAAAGGCTTTCATTCTAGCTTTCCAATAACCATAATTGCTCTCTTCTAAAAGTGGAGGTCTACTTGTGCTCTGTCCTTCCTTCATTGTCTTGGCTACTTCGGAGACACTGTAGGACCTTTTTTAACTCTGTGTGTCGAGTTCCCGCTCTGATACCAATTGAAATTTCAAGTGTCTCTACTTATGCAGATTTGTGAACTAGCAGTTGCTGCAGCACACTCTTGTTCACTTAAATGTAGGCACAACAGACAATGAATAGGACACAGATTTGTTCACCCAGTTCGGCCAATCTGCCTACGTCTGGGGAGGACTATTCTCCAGTCCTCAATCCACTCAACCAAAGGTTCAAAGCACACTCGGTTACAACGCACGCAACCTATGCTACTTTAACCCCGTGTGGACTACTCAACACAATCAGAACAAGCTCTGATTTGTGTCAGCACACCCTCTACAATATGTCAGTCTAGAATAGCTACAATCCTCTCAAAGAACTCAGCCTATTCTATACTACACTACTCAGCAGGGTTGCTGCAGCAACAGCTGTAACACCAGCTGAAGCACTCTGTCCGCGTCGCTCCAAGGCCTTCTGCCGAGCCGATCGAACCACTCCAAGAGCGCTGCACACTCTGAGTAACTCCCCCTCACTCAGTGACCACCTGCCACTAGTGAGTTCTTCCGCACGGACCTCGACCGAGCCTTCCACCCGTCAGTTCTCCCGCGGCTGCCTTTGATCAACCAACAAGCTCCACAGCTCTAAATTGGCTTCCAGATCAAAGCACGAATCAGTCTCTGCAAGACCTGATTCTCTTCTGCAATACGCACCACAGCTCTGCGCTCAACGCTCTGCCCGTGTGTGTTGATCGAAGAACAACTCTCGTAGCACACCCAGAAAAATCCTCACTCTGAATTCTGTGTCTACTCTCGTGTATCACTCAGCTTCGATCACCCTCTACAGCCCTCAAACCTTCTGCTTAAATACCCTCACCACTTTAAGCAATTTCCAGGTTTAGGCCATAGTCCCACAAGATCAATCATCTCCTAAAATCTAGGAGATTAGATTTGATTAATATCTTCAATGCAAATCTCCTTCTCTGACTAGCAAACCTTGCTGGAATATGCTCAACGGTATTTTAGAAATTCTTCTAAGCACTTTCACAAAGCTGCTATACCTTCAAAAAGCACCCAGCACAAAAATGCTACTCGGACAGTTGAACCAGCACCTGCTGCAGCATCCCCTGCTGCATCTGCTGCTGGTTTACTTCTGCTGGTCTGCTTGATTGTTTGAGCTGCAGCAGCTCCTTGTTCACATAAGCTGGTTTTGTCAAACACTGCCATACTTGCAACAACAGTGTGTAGCATGGAAATATCATGAAATGCACATGTCTATTTCCAATTGGTCTTCTCAAAAATGAGATCAACAAAATCATAAATAGTGTATCGTGTAAACATCAATTATGAGATCAACAAAATGTATAAATAAAATATAGACGCAACATAGAGCATCACATAATACAAACTCCCACTAAATCGTAATATCATCAGATGAGGAAACACTCACATGAACTACATGCTCACAGAAAACCTTGGGTGATATTCTCGTAATAAATGGAAGTTTGTCACAATATGCTCAATGAGGGTCGGCCCATTCTTTTTCCATTATCACGACTAGACCCAATACCAATGATCTTTCATATGAACTATTTCTAGTTGTTAACTGAATATGGTAACTTAATGGCACGCAAAAACTGAATTGGTTTTTCATAAGTTGATCTAGAAGAATCACAGTGACAATAAGCATTAACCATATTCTTTAATGGATGCCTCATTATATGCTACTCACTACTTACATGGGCAAAATATATGTATCACAATCTTGTTAGACATCATGTTAGAGTTAGTAATATAAATTATCTCAAACTATCCTGACATCCAACATATGAACATGTTTTCTTATATGTTCCCAGACATTGAATTCAGTCGTGAATTCTTTAAAAATATGCAAAATAATATCTATGCAACTTCAAAATGCAAACATACTCAAATAATTGAATGAGGCAATATATGTCTCCCTTTAATAAGTGTCTACTACAAGTTCCATCATGTAAGAAAATCACATCTCATTGTTAGTGAATTGTGGTATGCACAAACCGTAACTGTATGAACTGAAGGCATACATATAGTCATATTAGATATAATTCATCAAAATATATTCTTGGGTATTGAATTTGTCATACTGAAATTTACCAAAAATATAAATGGAGAGTAAACGACATTGTCTTGTGGTTGGTCAAGTGATCAATAATCATGCATGAAACTTAATCATCCACATCAAAATAAGAGAACAAAATTTTTCTCTAATGTAATGTCTCAACCAAATCTCTACCAAAACCCAATATCATTAAGACATATGACATATACCATTTCATCGCACGAAATATGAGTTTCTGTTTAAAACTAAAAAATTCAACCATAAAATATATGCATTTTCAATTGATAATTGTGGTACAAACCACACAAATGTTGGTAAATATTGAACTTGATAAAGAAACCATTTAATCAAAAATAACATATTCATATAAGAAAATTTAAAAGTAGATTAAGAGATTCCAAGACATCAGCCAAAACATTAATACCAAGTTTGTAAACAATGGTATTAACTATGAGTGATATCTTGTTGTAGTGATCAAACATTAACGATAATAAATATGTCAAATAATAAACCCTATGCGGATGCATTTACCATTTACACTAAAATGCTGAAAAATCTTCACATGTTTGCCACCATTGATGTGCATGTAGTCACATTGAATATTAATTAACCGTGTGCTAGTTAAATATCTATGTAACACACACAACAACAAACTCAATAAGTCAATTTACACAGATACATCATTGTTGTGATCGTGTATTTCGTTTCAATTGACCTACGTAGTAAGTGACAAAAAATGAATGTCAAATCTTACAATTAAAACTTAACATAATGTTGGTTCCCAAGAATTATTGTTCCAAAATTTCAGATTGAACCAAAAGTAAATTAAACCATAAATAATTGAATTGGGTTGAATTAAAAATATAATCATACCAAATTCAATTAAGTGAAATAAAATCGAATTGAACTAATATTAAATCTGACCAGATTGGTTTATCAAATCGCACTAAAACCATATCAAACCAATTCTAATATTAAAATAGAATTTCACCACATCAGTTCAGTATTTAAATTGAATCATATTGATTTATCGAGCCAAAATCAATCGGCATTAATTCATCTTTAATTATATCGATATATCACCTCATCGGTTCAATATTTAAATTGAACCAAATTATTTGATTAAATCGGAATAAATCCGTGTTAAATCATTCTTTAATCTAATCGGAATTTAAACAATGGATCAATATTTAAATCTACCCGGAATTGAGTCAACCTCAGTTAAATCAAACTAACTGAATCAAACTCTAATGAATAAGATTATACAAAAGATTTGGACCGTATCGTCCTGAACCGAACGGAAACCTCTTCATCCAAAGGAGGCAGCCAGCCTAGAAAACAAACTCTGGGGAAGAAGAGTATGCTTTGAGCTGCAGCAATCCAAGAACACAAATATGTGCCCTACCCTCAACTAGGGTTTCTTGTTTTTGAGGATAGTAGCGTGAGCGGCACGGGCCCAGTAGAAATGTCAGGTCGTTCGAATCGAGAGAGGAACAGAAATAAATGCGGCTGTTGTTGGATCAAAATCATACAGCAAAAACAAATTTAGTAGGATCAAATACATATCAGAATAATTAGCATACCTGATTACTGTAAAATAAAACGTACATGAATCCATTGACTGAAAGTTACATGCAATACAAAAGCTGGGTTTGTGCTTCCAGTCTAATCGTATGTCTCTTGAGTCAGTTTCTTTGAGACTAAGAAACTGGAGAACGATATGATAGACTAGGGACCATAACCCATATTTATATCTTCTACACGAGAAAATATAATTGAGACAATCAAGGATTCCGCCTCTTACAGAATTTCATAATTAACTCTAGGTATCTACACAATATATTCCAAGACTAAAAATTATACCTGATAAGTTCCAAAAAATTAGATCACGTTATTCAAGTTTATCACAATGATAGCACATACAATTATCTAATTACTCGTTTGGTCCAAAGTAGATTAATCATAATAATCTAACAATCTCCCACTAGACCGCATGTGTAATCAAATAATAAACAAAAGTGTGCACAAAATTGCTATCATGTCAAACGGGTATATCAGAAACTATCCGGTCTATTAACTATGCAAACATAGGATCAAGGCGGCCTTTTAATCATCATCGTTACTCCACCGTGCTTGTCACGTATGCCAACATAATTAAATGACATGGATTCATCATGGTGCGTAGCATGGAAATTACATGACATGTGATCTGCACATGCCTATTCCCAACTGGTCTCCTCAAAGGTGAGATCAACAGAATCATACAGAGTGTACCGTGTAAACATAATCTCTGCAGAAAATAATTCAAAATGTATAAATACAAAAATTTGTACATCTCACAAAGCGTCAATAGAAAAATACAAACTCCCACTAATCACGAATATCCTCAAACAAAATTACATCTATGCGAGTTGCATGCTCATGAAAGACCTTGGGTGTCAATGCTTTCATAAGCAGATCCGCTATCATGGAGTTTATCCCACTTTGCTCTATGGATATCTGTCCACTCTGTATCTTTTCTTTCACAACCAAGAACTTGATATCAACATGCTTTGATTTCTAAGTGCTCAAGTTGTTGTTGGCGTACATCACTGCTGATTTATCGTCACAATATAACTTCAGTGGTCTTTCAACATCACTAAAAAATGCACAGTCCAGTGACAAAGTCTCGCAGTCATACGCCATGATTTGGTGCCTCAAAACAAGCTACAAATTCTGCCTCCATAGTCGATGGAGTAACGAGCGTCTGTTTGGTGGACCTCCAGGAAATGGCTCCCCCAGCTAACAGATAGATATAGCCTGACGTGGATCGTCTACTATCTTGGCATCCAGCAAAATCAGAGTCGGTGTACCCAATGATTTCAACATGATCTGATATCTTATACTTGAGCCTATATTCTTTTGTTCCCTTCAAATACCTCATAACCCGTTTGACTGCTCTCCAATGATCCACTCCCGAGTTCCTAAGATATCTACCTAACATACTACGCGATATCAGGACGCGTACACACCTGAGCATACATAAGACTTCCTACAGCCGAAGCATACGGAAGTTGCTGCATCTCCTGAATTTCCAAAGTAGTCTAAGGACCCTAATCGAGACTAAATTTGTCTCCTTTAGCGACATGAGTGTCCAATGGTCTATAGTTCTGCATGTCGAATCGTACGAGAACTTTCTCAATATAATTCCTTTGTGATAATCCCAAGATACCCTTCAAACGGTCTCTGAGTATCTGGATCCCCAAAAAAAGGATGCATCACCAAATATTTCATCTCAAAATGCTTTGATAGAAATTCCTTAGTGTCGCGAAAAGTCCTCATATCATTAGTAGCCAGTAGTATGTCATCGACATATAGAACCAAGAAAATATGCCTACTCCCACCGAACTTGTGGTGCACACACTCATCCATCTGATTTGCCTCAAAGCCATACGAGACAACAATCTGATGAAACTTAAAGTACCACTGACGAGAAGCTTGCTTGAGCCCATAGATGGATTTCCTCAACTTACAAATCATATTCTTTGCATCCTCAGACACAAAGTGTTTTGGTTGTACCATGTAAATCTTTTCGTCAATGTCACCATTGAGAAACGCTGTCTTAACATCCATCTGATGCAGCTCAAGATCAAAGTGTGCAATCAATGTCAAGATTGTTCTAAAAGAGTCCTTCGAAGAAACAGGGGAGAAGGTCTTTAGAGTCAATCCCTTCCTTCTAAGTAAAGCCTTTAGCTACAAGACGAGCTTTGAATCTCTCCACATTACCATTAGAGTCCCTCTTGGTTTTAAATATCCATTAACAACCAGTGGGTCTCGCATGGTCTGGTAATGGGACAAGTTCCCAAACTCCATTGTCTTGCATAGACTTATACTCCTCATTCATAGCATCAATCCATTTTTGAGGGTTTGAACTATCCATGGCTTGCTGGAAGTTGATTGGATCATCTTCCAACAATCCATTTTCCCCATGTTCCAAGAGATATACGATGTAATCATCCGGAATCGCATTTCTCCTCTCTCGAATGGATCTACAATGTGGCATTGTCTCTTGAGGTTGTTGAGTTTGAACATCATGAACTTTTTCTTGATCCAGAGCTGGGGTTCAAACAACATTGCGAGTAGGTTGATGATCGAAGTCCACTTCTTGATCAATGATGGGTAACAGAGCCTGATCATTGCCAAAAGCAGCAGTTGATCCCTCTTCCTCAAACACAATGTTACTGGCTAAATTTCTCCCCCCAAGCTCAACATCCTTAAAAAATGTTGCATTTCCTGTCTCAAAAATATTTCTCGAAGTAGGATCATAAAATTTGAAACCCCTCGATCGCTCCACATAGTCAATAAAGTAGCTGCTAACTATCTTGGAGGCCAATTTACCTTCATGAGGCCTAGAAGGCCTCGCATCAGCTGGATATCCCCAAACATGCAAATGCTTTGGACTGGGCTTACGCTCACACCAAAGCTCAATATGTGTTTTAGCAGCCGCTTTGGTTGGCACATGGTTAAGGAGATATGCTACTGTCTTAAGTGCTTCACCCCAGAGGCTTTCTGGTAACGAAGAATGACTAATCATGCCTCTTACCATATCCTTCAGTGTCCAGTTTCGTCTTTCAGCTACACTGTTCATGCTAGGTGAACCTGGCATGGTATACTGAGGTACGATCCCCATTCCTCTAAGTATAAAGTGAACGGTCCTAGACGCTGTGCTCCTAAGCCATCATATCTACCATAGTACTCACCGCCACGGTCGGATCTGACGCTCTTAATTTTCTTGTTGAGTTGCAACTCAACCTCAGCCTTAAAGGCTTTAAACGCGGATAGTGATTGTGATTTCTCATGTATAAGAAATAGGTAGCTAAAACGTGAGTAATCATCTATAAAACTGATAAATTACCCTTAACCATTCCAGGAAGCAGTAGGGAATGTCCCACGTATATCGTTATGAATCAGTTCTAAGACGCCAGAAGTTCTGATGGCACCTAAATTCTTAACCTTGGTCTGTTTTCCCTTGATGCACTCGACGCAAGTATCAAGATCAGAAAAATCGAATGAATCCAAAATGCCATCATACACAAGATGCTGAAGCCGAGATCTCGACATATGACCCAAACGTTTGTGCCACAATGAAGCCGAATTAGTCACGATTCGTACCACGTGTTTCCACGTGCAGGGTCTCAGAATACGATGGAGCAACATCCAACAAGTATAGATTATCAAAGACAATTAATGCACCGATTTCCACAATTCTAGAATTAATGGATAACTTAAATTGATTTTTCCAAATGAACAAGAATAACCAAATTTATCCAATAAAGAAACCGAAATTAAGTTCCGACTAAAAGTCGGTACTACAAAAGTATCCACTAAATCTAAGAATTGACCAGATGTTACTAATAATCTAAAGCGACCAATTGCCTCTATTTGCTCCGACTCGCCATTTTCAAAATAGATGAGTCTTTCGGCATCATTTGGCTTTCGATTGTTCAGGCAACCCTGCATAGAAACACATACATGAGTAGTAGCATCAGAGTCTATCCACCATGTGTTTATAGGTATCAAAGCTAAATTAACTTCAGAACAAACCAAGTTCAGAAACTTACCTTTCTCAGCACGCCACTTGGCGTACTGAGTACAATCCCTTCTAAAGTGTCTAGGCATGTTGCAAAAGTGACAGGTAGAGACAGATTTCTACCTCTTTAAGTTTGGCCCCTTGGGAGGTGCAGCAGCCTTCATTTCCTTAACTTTATCTTTGCCCTTTCCTTTTGATGTGCGAGCTAAGTGAGCGCACTCTCGAGCCTGTCTTGCTTCAGCCTCTCTTCCTCTTGCACACTGTAAGTTAAGGGTCTGTTCTACTCGAGCTGTTCCAGATAGCTTGTTTTAACTGTTTCATAAAACCTTAACAGGTTGTGTTTAGGTGATGGTCAGTTGTAATTAAAATAGTACGAAGAATAGAAAATGACACAGGATATGTTTATCCTGTTCAGCTCAACTAGCCTACTCAGGGGGGTTACTCGGAACCCCAAGTGGGAATCACTCATAAGTATTTAATCAAGTACATCATATCTTTAAGTAACTTATCTTCACTAGTTACCAATCTGTAGTTGATCTAATGTGAGCACGTCTGTCTCCCTCAGAAGAAGACTGATAGAGGCTATTTGTACGCATTATTTAGACCATAACCCTATGCTTGTTTGCAATATTTTATGAGCAAGATTACTCGTTTCTAGTGTTTTTGTATTACAGGGCAAAACGAGTCCTTGAGTCGGATACGCGCTAACAGGCAGCGTTCTAGGAGTGAAAGATCCGCCTGCGGAGCTAGCAGCACAAACAGGAGAGAAGTTGGCGAGAGTCAGCAGAGGTGCGCTAGCCCATGCGCTAGCCGATGCCGTGCGCCAAGCGCAAAGTCCAGTACTGCCTAATCTTGACGTGACCAGATTTGGAAATTGCCAAAAGTGAGCTTCTCAAGCAGTATATAAACAAGAGGAAGGCTAGGGCAAAAAAAGAGAGGAGAAAGAGACTTTCTGGAGACGCACTAGAGATCACCAAGAGGCACTGCGCAGCAGAACTGGAAAACACACGGACTTGTTGAGAGGATTTGCGCCAGCCGACCGCGCCAGCCGAGAAGACAAGCTGCACGCACTGTTTGCTACTGTTTTCTCAGACACATTAGTCATTATTTACTATTCTATGATGTTTATCACTAGCATGTCTAGCTAAACTCTTAGTGTTGGTTGGGCATGAATCTATGATGTATTTTCTTTGAGACTTGAGCTTAATGCATCGTTTACTTACTTGTATTAATCCTGTGCATACGGAGACAGCCAGTTGCATGAGTAGGGGAAGCCTTGAACCGCAATCTTACTTGTGTTGCTTGCTTGTCATATGTTAAACTAGTTGATAGCTTTACGGTGACAACTAGGAGTAACGAGCTAGGGTGATCAGTTGCTACTTTGAACGGATTCGCAGCTGTTTTAGTCTATGTTCTAAGGATTAATAGCACATGAACTTTGAACGGAACATGCGCACGTGTTAGAAAGCCTTGACCGGACACTAACCCAAGTAAACCGAAAACTATAGACGTTTAGAGTCGATGATAAGGAATGCACTCATAGAGGATTGTCTGCCCAATGCTTCTCATAATCATAGTATTTAATCTCTACTGCTTGCGCACGTCTAGTGCAAATTTCCTGCGTTACACTAGTTATTGTTCACTTGCGCATCGCGCATTTCAATCACTCACACACCCCCCCCCCCCATTTTCGTAAGTGTAGGTTGCTAGCTAAAGACTTACTATTTGCTCCCTGTGGAGATCGACCCTTACTTAACCGCTGTACTGAGTGGAAGAGGAAGGATTATATTTGACACGCACAACGACGCGCGATCAAAGACCCTCCTCTTCCCACTTCGACCTATTTCCCATAGATCGGTGATTATATTCCCGAGAATTACAGACCTTAAACACAGTCTGTTCGACCCAGTTCTTCAGCTCACGGCGATCAAGCTTTTGCTCTATCGAGTTTCCGACTAACTCTGATGATGATTGCCAGTTAATAGCTCCGATCTGCCTCTGTTTGATCATCTTGGTTTTCATGAAATCACACTCCAATCTCCCGAGATACATAAATAGAGTAGATGCACTTTAGCCTTACTTTTGGAAGGTAGATAATATTTAGCTATACTTTCCATTTCCGGAGCGGATCTAATCTTTTGAGCGCAGAATTGGATCTCCGGAGCGTAATATCTTGGAGTGTATATCATTGGTATATCTTCATAATATTTCCTTACTGATTCGATTCTAATCGCAGATCTCGACAGACAATCTTGCAGCTCTTGTATGACAGATACTGTCTTACCTTCTGTTACAGCCGCTTTGCCTTGTTTGTCAAAAAGCATGCCACACAAGGGCTACCTGGAACCAACATACACAATAAGAAATGAGCTCGTTAAGAGTCCATTTATTCTTCTAACAGTTGTAACTGACCTTGAAGTGACTAAACTATGCAGGAAGAGATATCAAAACCAAATGCACAAGCAAATCATCATATAACTCAAGCTTCAGTGCCTTAAGTTTAGAAGCAATATGTGACATCTCTATGATATACTCCCGAACATTTCCCTTGCCGTTGTACTTCATTGAAATCTAAAAGAGTGCTTGTTTCAGCCTTATCGTTTTTCATGAAACGCTGCTCAATCTCGGCAAGAAACTCACTTGCAATACGAACGTCATCAGTCATTGCACCTCTAAAAGTCTCTGGAATGCCACGCTTCATGATCATTAGACTTAGTCTGTTGGAACGGTCCCACTTCTCTAAATAAAGCACATCGCCGTCAGCACTTTCTTCAATAAGTTCATCCTGTTCAGGCAAACGAATTGCTGAGTCCAAATCCATGCAGCCAAGCGTGATCATCATATTCTCCTTCCAATCCTTGAAGTTGGTCCCATTCAACTTAGGAGTGTTGTTTATGTTGGTAATTGCGGAAGACATTGACATGTATGCTGATTTAGAGTACAAAAGAATTCGAATAAGTTTAGGCTCACAAAGTATACATACTGTTAAGTCCAGGCAGTTCATGGACTCTTGAATGGCATGTTCTTGACAAGGAATCTACAAGGCTGTAACAGACAGTGAGACAAGGATGGTTGCGACAGGCGTGTGCAAGTGAATCCATCGAGATCATCATATATTCTGCGAATGAGATCTGCAAATATTCTTGCGACAACAAAGATATATTCTGGGATATTCGACGGAAACGAATTATACAGCGGAAACGAATTTAGTAGAATCAAATTCATACAAGAATAATTAGTATACCTGATTACTGCAAAATAAAATGTACCTGAATCCAATGACTGAAAGTTACATGCAGTTCAAAAGCTGGGTTGTTGCTTCTAATTTAACCGTATGTCTCTTGGGTCATTTCTTTGAGAGTAAGAAACTGGAGAACGATATGATAGATCGGGGACCATAACTCACATTTATATCTTCTACGAGAAAATATAATTGAGATAATCATGGATTCCGTCTCTCAAAGAATTCTATAATTATCTCTAGGTATCTACACAATATATTTTACGACTAAAATTATACCTAATAAGCTTCCAAAAAATTAGATCACGTTATTCAAGCTTATCACAATGATAGCACATATAATTATCTAATTACACGTTCGGTCCAAATTAGATTGATCATAATAATCTAACAGTCGTGACTCAAGCAAAGCCAAGGATGGGGCAGCGAATCATGAGCTCCGAGTAGGCAACAGATCCGATTTCAGAAGCCATCGATTCTTTCTGTTCCGAGGCGACGATGAATCCTAGCTCGTGCGAAGACGTTGAAGCATCACAGTCACATTCCAAGGCCCTCGTGGCGATTGACGAAGAACCTGCGTAATTGTTGCCGAGGACATCCCTACATGGCTTATCCGGCGAAGATAGGGATATGGTAACTCGTTTGAATGGACTCAGTTCCCAACCCAACTGAGTCGACTCGCTCAACACAACTGAGTTGACTCAATGAACCATTATCTCTCCTGTTTCTTGGATCGTTAATACATAGCACATGAATTAAGCACATCATATATCTAGAAATGCAAAGTCATGGGTGCTTTCAGTCTCTAGAATCAGTTTTTTTTAGAGTAAAGAAATTGAAAAAATTAAATCACATTATCGCTCCCTGCTTCGCTCGTCCAAACTGATGTTTTACGGTTCAACATTCAAATAGAGCCTAAAATATTGAATATCGCTTTTGATAAAAATGTTTTGACATGTGTCAGCGCATAAATAGAGCCTCGAATATTGAATATCGCTCAACTCATAAAAATGTCAGCGCATAACTTCTAGACAAATTTAAATAAATAAGAATACGAATTGCTTTTGTCAAACCCTAAACTGATTTGTAACAAACCTATTTAATCTTTTGTTGAACTAATGAGGCTCGGCCCAAATAATATGCTGATTCGATAACGGGCCAAAGGCCCACTTCCATTGGCCCAATAAGAACTATAAATACATTTTTTTCTCCGATAGTTTTGTATCATCTTCTTCCCGAAGCCCTAGCTGAGCCGCGCGTCCAGCCGTCGTAGGCCAACCTTACTTGCCCAGCATGGTCAGTCTTCCCGATCTCCGCATTGTGGTTGTTCTCTCGTATTGATCTGATGTTTTGTTTGAGATTTTTTTCTTGCGTTTTGTCAGACGTTCAAACGAAGAAATGGAGGCCGGAACAAGCACGGCCGTGGCCATGTCAAGTTCGTTAGGTGCTCCAACTGCGCTAAATGCTGCCCTAAGGTTCGATTTAATTCATTCTTATGCAATAGTGTTACATCAAATCGTAGACGATTGAACAAACGGAGATTTCCAGTTGCTTATTATCGAAGCAGCTGATGCGATTAGAGTTTTCACGACCTTACAGTTATGCGCTGATTATGCTGGTTAACTTGTTGATTGGCAGAATACATAATTTTTATATGTGTGATAGCAAATGTAGTTGTTGGTCTATGGTTTGATCTGTATCTGCCCAACAGTGTAACAATCTTAGTGATGCACATTGTAGTTGTGCTGATTCTTTGGTGTATTTTATCAATAGGACAAGGCTATCAAGAGGTTTCTTGTGAGAAACATGGTGGAGCAGGCTGCTATCAGAGATGTTCAAGAAGCTTGTGTCTATGACAGTATGTCACACAACGGAATTAATTCCATTATTTCTCATTGCTCTTTATCTCTGATATGCTACTAATTGTCTTAATGATGCCTTCTTAGCATATGCTCTGCCCAAACTATACATTAAGATGCATTACTGTGTGTCTTGCGCCATCCATGCCCATGTTGTTAGGGTTAGATCTCGCACTGACAGGAAGAACAGGGAGCCTCCACAGCGTTTCAGACGCAGAGTGAGTTATCTCCACTTTTTATCTTCTATTTCTGCCTATTTTTATTTGAATTATTTAGTTTCTTAAGCTATGCATCTTTCTTATCTATGCTCAACCATACTAATTATCTCTTAATCCAATCTGTTACCTGCGTGCTGTTTACATACATCAATGGCATGTAGTGTCATTATGTCATCAACCTTACAGTTGTTGTACGAAATTCCCTACTTGCTCCAATATAATGTTGTGTTGGCAATATATTTTTAATAATGTCAACTAGAATACCAATTTGCAGAGCAAGGCAACATAGTTTTTGTGACTCAAATCCTTGTATTAAAATTTGGCAATAACCTGAGGACTGTCCATGCCTGACAAAAATATTTGTTTTTGGCCGTTGCTTTGAATAGTTGCAATATTTCCATAATGTTGTATGCATATTTAATTGTTTTCTATGCTAAATATTTGGGGCTTATTATTACTTTTAGATGCTAGTTTAGGTTAAAATTTTACATAGGGTAGTTTCATATATGTGGAAGATTTTCATTTTTGAAATGTTTTTGCGTGTGTTTCTGTTAGAAGGAGAATGTAATAAGTTCAGTGTTTAGATAAGCCAATGATTTGAAGTCCTCTTCATTGTTTTTCATTTCTTGCATCTATTTTTCTTCTTTACAGGAGGACAACCAGAAACCTGGCCAGGCTCCAGGTACGCGCCCTGCAGGCGGTGCCCCAGGTGCTCCACGCCCCTAGACATGGTGTCCTTGATTCTGAAACCCTTTAAAGTATCTCAAATTCAATGTAGCAAAAACATGTGTTGGATTCTATGGAACAACTCCTTTTAGTTTTTTACTCAGTGTTGAAGCTCCGAGCTTTATGTTGTGCGCAACTCTAAAATCTGTTTTTGGTCCAGTTTTTCTCCCAAGAATGATCTGCTTAATTTTCTTTATAAATTAAGGTATACCTTTTTTATATCTGATGGGAAATTACAGAAATACATGGAGCCAGGTAGTTATTTTTGCGACTGATTGCTTTGCGGTTTTAAACAGACCAAACTAACATAGCCCACACTGTCTAGGCTTCCCTTGGTCCCTCAAAGCTAGAATAGCTTCATTGGACGCCCAGTCTTAGTGACAGCCAAATGTATAGACTCCCCATTCGTATGCTGCCAATCCCCAACCTATAATAAAATGGCATGGAACTAGCATAGTAGCATACACCCTGTTGTTTTTACGAAGCATTTATACCATCAGTAATACAAGTTGTACATATAACAATATGATTCATCCAATGGTTACATTTACAAAGGGAAGGGTCATCCGTAACTCAACCCAAGTGTGTATCATGACAAAAATTGTATTTTCTTTACCTGCTGCATCTTCTGCTCTCAATCTGCCACAAAAACACCTCAGGTTCTAATTTTCCACCTATTGGCTGCCCTCATCCTCCCAGGTCTAGGTTTTTATTACTAAATGTGGCTTCCACTAAGCCCGCAGCTTCAAAAATTCTGGAGCAGTTGTCATGGTGACTATCATTGCCCTTGTATTATATTTGAGTGGCTAAGCTGTAGTTCCTCCACAATTCTAATGCATTCTGTCATTGGGCAACTGGTTTTGATGGCATTGGAGGCTATGTGCGATCTACTCGCAGAGTAACCCTTCTGAAAAAAATAGATTTTGGGAGACCATAAATCATATAGAGCGTATGCCGGAATGAAAACAGAAAAAAAAAAAAAAAGCATTGGACTTGGGTATGAGAATTCGACATTCGAACTCTCATGTCCTAGATCAGGGGATGCTCGCCGAACAACATGTTCTGGTCTACTTTCTTCTCATGGCATTATGACAGTACAAATAAACCATCACCAAATCATGACTAACAGCAGATTAACCATTGCTGATCATACCATGACTAGCAATGCAGGACAATCTGTGTACCTTGCGCAGAATGGTTAATATGGTTTGAAGAGGAGGAGAGTTAACTTTGGCCCTGTGAGCTACCTGTATTGGGATAAAGAGAACAAACACATAGCAATATGTTAAAAAGATTAAATACCTAGTACTCTCGTAGTAAAGAACCAACAAATGAAGACACTAAGGGGGATTTTCATAGTAACCTCGTCCAGTTTGATGAAACCAAATGGCAATTTTGGATCACTCTCTTCGATCATCAACTTGAGAAGTTTATCCAATTCTTTCCCATTTTGATCGCCTACCCAGCCGTACTGCCCTGCCAAATCTAGCATGTCAGTTACATAAGCAGTGTCATGAAGGGGTCCTGTCCAGAGAGGCCCAGAGATAACAAGTGACCTGGAAGTCTGCAAATAATCAAATGTAGAAATTGTATGACCAAAGAAGTCCATCTAAGTGTTTGAAAAGAGACAAGTATGGAACCAGTAAGTAATGCACCTTTGCATAATCACAGGGGCAACAAATATTACCAAGTTCATGCCACGGAATTGCTTGAGAATTCCCACAGCGGTTGCAGTAACTAATGAAGCCATAATGTCTGCAGAAAGGAATTCGAAAGATAAATTATCGATCCACAAAAAATTATCCACAAAATCAAACAAAATCAGCATACAAATGGAACCTGCTATCTGGTAGTTTTCCACGATTCACCTGCAGCATGACTCGAAATACAGGTCCATGATAGGAATAGTAGGAAAACAGTGGTTTGACGTGGAAACCAAGCACAGAAGCCTCTCGCACAGCCCCACCTATCAGCATCCGCAAACCGATCTCATTCGAATATGGCAACGGCCTAACAAACGCTCCATATGCCGCCAGCGAACTATGCAAAACAACAATGTTGCCCAAATGATGAACCCTTCATCAAAGCTCAAACTTTCATTCAAAATTATATAAACATCTAAAGGCATTGAAACTTAAGAGTGCGTGACAATTCATCAAACACTTGCAGAGCATCCATTCTGAAATATGAGAAAAAGTGAAACTCACTGATGAGGTCGATGACCACCTGACGAGAACCCATCTGTGGATGTCAGATACAGCAAGCCATCCAGCTTCAGCGCATTAAACGCCGACCTCAAGAAAGATGAGTCACTCCCGAAGGAATCAATATCAATCAAATCAAAGAAATCTTTGCGCAAGTAACACTCCGCCATCACGCGATTCGCCTCGGAATGCGTCACCACCCACTTCTCACATCCACCGCCGGC